>JAJHZJ010000009.1:4738714-6031214 GCA_023548195.1 Bettongia penicillata ogilbyi | reverse complement strand
TTAATCAATCAAGTAGTCCTATATAACTGTTATGCATCAAATCAATGTTCTAACTGCTGTGGGGAAGGGATGTACAAACAAATATAAACTATATATCTTGACTTCCAAAATCTTCTGTATGTAGCTGATGACTACAACAGAGGTAGATATAATAAGAAAAGGTCTAATGTGGACAATGGGTCCCATAGAGAGGAAATATAGAGATCAGCTTAGGCTGGATCCACGCAAAAGATGGGGTCTGCATTGGGCCTGGAAGGATGAGTGATATTTTAATTGGGAGGAGGGTAAGATCGGATGGGGGACAAGTGTCATGTCAGGCAAAAAAGGGACAGAGGGGACAAAAACAGGGACATGAGGAAAGGCTTAAAGGTGAAAAAAACTCAAGATGGAGGGAATGAGTGGCTGTTTTGTGTAAATTTGTGGATATTGAAAAAGTAATGTGGATCCAACTCATGGAAGGCCTCAGTTATGAAAATAAGGAGTTTCAACTTAATCTTGTAGTCATCAAGAGGCCACTGAGGATTTTTAAGTAAGGAGTGAGTTGTTGAAAGATATTATATTCCCATGATTAAATTAAGGTGCCAATTTCCTTTACTGAAAAACAAGTCTTGCTACTCTTCAGAAGAAGCTAAAATAGACTACCTCAAGACAGATTCCAAATTCTTGTTCTGTTATGGATTTACTTATTTATAGGGAAAATTGGGTGTGGAGCAAATCTGAGAAAAACCAAGTTTTTCCTTTCAAACACGTATGTGCCATAGACAATGACAATTGAGGCTGGAAGCAGGTTTAGATTTTCCATTTTGGTCAGTGAGTCAGAAAGTAGTAAAACAAAAAAAAAAAAAAGAAAAAAAAGAAAAAGAAAAAACCCAGCCAGTCATAAGACCAGACTCACTGTATCTTTGCTTAAGGAAAGAAAAAAGAGGGTAACAGATGGCGTTACCATTTAATAGGCTAAGTTGACAATATCATTGGGCTTCTCTCTGAGGAGGCATTTCATTACTCCAGACAAACCTGAAGAAAGGGAGGGGAGCAAGCAGTTCCAAAGTACAACCAATTTACGTTAAAAACAAATAAACCAGCCAAGCAGAAAACCAGGGCAGAGAACTAGGTATTGACTTACCTGTTCTGCTTTTAGTGTTAATTCAATAAAAATCTGTTGTAGTTTTTCATTAACGAAATTGATGCAAAATTGTTCAAAGCCATTTTTCTAGAAGGTAAAATAAATTGATTCATTTAAGACTTTAGTTGTAAAAGCATTGAAAAAAGCCATTTCTGGAATTTAGTGGGGTCATTCCAATCCTACAGTAGAATATAAAATTGTATCATTTGAATCTTAATATAAAAAACATTAGATGCAAAATTTCTCACAGTTTCATTTGTATTTTAATTTTTCACAGTTTCATTTGTATTTATGTGAAACTACTGAAGTAAAGAACAGAGAGTGCTCAGAAAATAAAAAGACTAAAATAAATCTACACTTTCCTTCCATTAGCTAGAGCCATCTCTTGTAACTCCATTGAAATATTTCACCCTTCTCCCAAACCATTCACCCTGTCTTTTCCATTAACTCTCACCTGGAATATTTCAAAGCCGTAAATATCTAAAACACCAATGTTATATTCTTCATGGTCTTTCTCCATTGCTTTGTTGATGGACTAAGAGAGAATAAGCAACAAAATTGTAGTCAACAACTTTTCCTTCAGAAACCAATCAACCACTCTTTCTCTGTGTAATAGGAAAATTTCAGTTAACTGGAATGCCTGTCCAAGAATACTGTCTTCACACCGGAAGATCTCATTTTGACGGTCTGCTTTTGACTGGCAAAACTCTTAGGAGAACAATAATACCAGCTTTTAGGTTCACAAAGCACTTTCCTCAAAAACCTGGGAGATATGTATAGCAAGTGTTACTGGCCTCATTTGGGACTGAGAAAACTGAAGCAAGGAAATTAAATTACTTGGCCTAGTTCACATATCTAATGAGAGCCAGCTTACAAAACCAAGTTCTCTGGCTCCAAATATAGTATTCTTTCCTCACCACATGAAGTTGCTACTCCAAATAGCAAAATTATTAAAAACAAAACAAAACAAAAAAACCACAAGTGTGATCCAAAATACAAAGAAAAGAAAAAGCTGGGCCCTCTTTACGATGAAAAGTTGCTCAATTCTGGCATGGCTCATCTCTTCTGTGGAGTGCTTTAAATTAGAATAGATTCTCATATGGATTGATTTTATTGGATGTATAACTGAACCCAGGAGGCTATATTACCAGAATCATCAATATCCCCTGACAGAGTCTAGGAGAGTAAATAAAAATCTAGCTTTCGAGGAAGAATTTTGTTAATATGGTTCCTACTCGGCAAACGAAAGACTGTGACTTATTGCTCTGTATCTTGCATTTTTATTTTCTTCTTTCAGTTTGATAATCTGAGGGGCTATAAGTCCACAATGAAATAAAATGATTCAAGTGGTCCTATTTGAGTGTGGCTAATCCTTTTATAGATGTAGTAAGGGACAGCCACTCAGGGAATCACACATCACTTATGTTCTAGGGAGAGGTATATGGAGTCATCTCATTCTCTTTGTAACAGGTAACATAGATAATCTGATTAACACAGCTGTCTCAACATGAAAATAACTCTGTTGAGAATCTAACCTAGCTCTCCAACTTGTATGTGACTAGTGTTTACAAACAGATTCCAAGTATTAGGAATTATTAGGAGTGAAAAGGTTCACGATACTCATTTGCTTTACTTTTATCTTTCCATGATCTGTCCTAACTCTATTAATTTCCCATTCAGAATTCATAACCATATCAATTTGGAGTTAAGTACCTCAGCACTCAATTTTGGAAGGTAATAGGTAGATGAGCCCTAGGATGGAGGAAAAGGTGAGTGAGGAGGACAAAGGAGATTCAAAGTGAAAAATGAGTATTTAATATTTACAATAAAAAACTGCGTATGAATAAAAACAAATCATCCCCAAGAAACTAATTTGTGTTTACTTACATCTACTAAGTAATCAAAGACTCGAGCATGCAGGGCCTTGGCAAGAGCATCTCTGGTGTAACAGGCTTGCTCTACATTCAAAGTCACATGAATAGACTCTGACTTCCCTCCCCATTTACTGTCCATCTGTCGGCTGGTCAGTTTCTCTTTTAAACGGTCTTGGTTAATCCCCAAAAGAAAAGCAGGAAAAGCTAAAACTGTGGAAACAAATGCATTTTCTTAGTTTTCAAAATGAAAATATTTTACTTTTCACCTGGATGGGTTGTTTGAAAGCTCTCCCAACTACATAAGGCATAAAATATTTAGCAGTCGATCTACTAAAACATACTTAAGTCTTATGTAAATTTACAGCCTTAGTACTTTAACAATCAAGCTACCCATGGGAGTACTTTATAAAACTAGACAAAATAATTCCAGAGCCCATTTGGAGGAACAAAAGGTCTAGAAGCTCCAGGGAAGTAAGGAAATAAAAAAAAAAAAGGAAGAAGGAAGGGCAATAACCCTTCTCTGCTTCAAATGACATTATAAAGTAGTAATCAGTGAAACTATTTGGCACTAATAAAAGAAGACAAAAATAGATCTGTACATAGATGAGACAAGAAAGAGTAAAAAATAATTTAACTCAGTAACTGTTTTTGATACAACGAGAATATAAACGATTTGAGGAAGAATTCCCTCTTTGACAGGAACCACGATCTGTCAGCATCATGCTTAGATTAACATGTTAACACTATGTACTACATTAAGCTTGAAAGGGGCATGACCTGAATATTTAAGAACCTATGCCAAAAAAATTAGAAGAGAATGAAATCAGGTAACTCAACAACTGTGACTGAGAGGAATTCTTAGCTAAATGTTGGATAGAGGTGATCACAAAAGGTAAAACAGATCATTTTAAATAAATGTTAAAAGCTGTTGCACCAATAAAATCAATGCATAGAATAGAAAAAGAATATGTTTTTATTGGGAGAAAAATCTACATATACTATCGCTCCTAAGGGCCTATAATCTAAGATATATAGGGAATTAACATAACTATATAAAGATTTAAAGGGAAGAAGGTACAGGTAAAGGGAATCTTGAGCACAAAGACATAAAGGTTGGAAAAGGTGATTCAGAGTATGACAAGTGGTCTTGGTAAAGGTTTATGACGGGGAATCATATGAAAACTTAGACTGGTCCTAGATTTTGGGAGGCCTTGAATGCCAAGCTAGAATTTGGAATTGTATAAACTAGTGAGGGTGGTACATTGAAAATTTTTGAGTGGGGCATGAATAGGTAAGACTCATTAGTTTGGTAGCAATGTATAGGAGGGAATGAAGGAGGACTAAAAAAATTAGAAAGTTATTATTATAATCTAGGTAGTGTGACTGGAGAGGAGAGAATCAATGCCAGATTATGTTGTGGAATTAGGTATTATGGGGCTTGGGAGCTGATTGGCCTGAGAGTTGGATAAAAGGTCTCAAATATACAGGACCACAAAGAGGCAGGGTAGAATGTAAACCAAGGCACAAGCGGGGGAGACTATGGAAGATATTAGCAGTAGGAAAAATAAGCCAGGGAGATAATATATAGTAATCATACACTTGCATTTTATTAGTACTCCCTAGCATAAAAAAAAAAACCCAAAAAAACTATTAATGATATCCTTTACCTAAAAAGCACACCCCCAATTTTTTTTTCTTAAATCTTTACAATTTCAACAGTGGAAAAGTAATAAAAAGAATGATGAATGTGAACTTTTTAGGTTCTTTGGGAGGTTTTGTGTACCTAAAGTGAATACAGGATGAGGGAAAGAAATTGTCGCTGAGTTGTTCTTCAGTCATCCCACTCTTCATGACCCCCCTTTTGGGGTTTTCTTGGCAAACACTAGAGTGTTTTGATATTTCTTTCTCCAGCTCATTTTACAGATGAGGAAACTGAGGTAAACACGGTTAAATGACTTGTCCAGGGTCACAGAGCTAGTATGTTTCTTAAGCTGGATTTGAACTCACGAAGATGAGTCTTCCTGACTCCAGGCTTGGCACTGTATCTACTGCACCTTCTAGCTAGGAACACTTTCATCTTTTACTTCTCATCATGAGGGTAGGGTACATCCCTTTCCCCCCAATATAATTTTAAGGGTAAATTATTTATTTCCATTTTTCTTGAAAATATACTTCTGTGGAATTTCTCTAGGTCAAACTGTGTTTTATCAGACTGGAACATAACTTCCTGCAGTTTTTTTGTTGATTTACATTTCTGAAATATATAGGTGAAAGGATGTAAAATTTTTATAACATAGTTCCAGTAAGGTTCCATTGATCAAGGTTAAAGCTGGATCAAACATCTCCAGTTTTAAGGGGAATTTTGCTTTTCTAAGCTAATCAAGAGATTGTGGTGTTGGGAGAACTCCAGGACTTCCTATAACAGGATAGTTAGGAGGAAGCTTGCTCGATACATTAGTATGGGATTATCCGAGCCCATCCCACCACTACCTTGGGCCAGGGAAATACACCAGTAGTTGCCAGTGCTGGGTCTTACCCAGTTGGCTGAGGTGGTCACTTCCTCCTGTCATCAGTGAGGAACAAACCACTTCATCTTGGCTCAAACACCAAGAGAAATAATTGCAGTCTCATGATTTTGTTCTGGGGTATAAACAGGATGCGAAGTATTCTAATGTAACACATCTACAAAGCCAATGAAAACCCTGTTATCTATGTAAAAATCAGAATGAACCCCAAATTGAAGATGTTACAGAGTATCAGTGACCCAAGTGAGTACTTCTGTATGATTATCTGCAACATATGTATGTATGTATGTATGTATGTTTATGTGTCTTGTGCTGGCATATGTTTGCATGTATGTGCACTCTTTGTGTGTGTGAAACTAGACCAATAAAGGAATGCTTTTATTTTTTTACCTCCTGCCCACAGTGCTATATATGAAATGCGCCATATCTGCTTTATCAAGATTGACAATATCAAAAATCAGGGAGTGAGCCATATTTCCTCCTTTATCAGAAAAATAAAAATAAAAAAGGAACCTTATTTGGAATGGAAATATCCCCATGCCCAACTTTCCACTGCACTGTCAGCAATGAGTGGGATACTATTTATTTCTAAATTTCTAAATTTATCATCTTTGAAGAATGTTGAGATGCAAAGAAATATTTTCTTTGGTGGCTAAGGGATATGTGGTTTCTCTAACAAGACTGAAGAGTCATCTACTTCTTAGGAAGTCTAATGTCAAAGACCAGAAACACTGAAAAATGAACAGCTCAAGAGCTTGGCATTCAAAAGTCTAGGAGTGCTCCCCAATGGTTTTGGATAGATTGAAAGCATAGGAAACTCCTGACTTAGTTCTACTTCAGTGCCATTTTTCTCTAACTAGTAAAAATAACCACTGAAGTTATTCCTTGAAGAAGATTCCTGATGCTTGGAAAAGTAGAAGAGCTGAGAAAAATGTACTTCTCTCTCTTCTTTGCCAAGATGGGGCACCATGGATATGAAATAATTTATATTCTGCCAAACATAATTGAGGTATTTGATAGTTTTGCTGAACTGCTTTTCCTCCTTCTATCTTTATAAGGTATTGGCACAAAAGGGATAGCTTGCTGAGAAAGGGATGGGGAGAAGTATGTATTCACAAATTAGTTAAAAGATATCAATAAAATAAGATAAAAAATTTAAACTGAACTGTTTGGATTTCTCACAACAACTTCCACCTCTCCTCCCCAATAACTGCGAGCAAAAGATATCAGTGAATATGCAAAGAATCTTTGCAGCTTTGATTTTTACCCTACCACTACAAAATTGATTCTGAGTTGTCCTGAGTATAAGCTATGAATACATATCAATCTCAAAGAAACATGAATTTCTCTTTGTATTCAGGCTTTGCAGTTGAACGTAGGAAGTTGGGGTTTTCACTGGGAAATAAAACCCCATGGATGTGTCTGCGGGTATGGAGAAAGTTCATGCTGCTATTTACTTTTCATATTTAATGGAGGCAAAAAATCTCTTTTATCAAGAGATGAAATTCTGCCATAATGTTCCAAGGTTACCAGAGACCTGGATTCCTTTACTCATCCTACAACGTCATTGCTGTTTGTGTACATAATGAAGGTGGGGGAAATGGAAAGTGGGCAATACTCAACTTCTCATAATGAGACTGATTTATCCCATGTAATAACTCAAATGGGCTTCTAGAAACCTGCTAGCTTCCACTCCAGAAAGCAACGCAGAAATATGCTGAGAAAGTATCCAAAATAGCCTGATCTTTTGACCCAGAGATGCCACTGCAAAGCATATCCTCAAAAGAGGTCCAGATGAGAAAGGATCACATATACAGTCAAATATTCATTATCGTAGTGACAAAACGTTGGAAACAAAATCAAAGTTTCTTGAATGGGGAATGGCTAAACAAATTGTGACCCATGACTATAATAGTATAATACCATTCCATAAGACACAGTGAATATGAGTAATTCAGAAACAGGGAAAGACGTAAAATGAACGGATGTTCAATGAAGAACCAGGAAAATAATGCATCGTGACTATAATTACACAGATGGAAGAAACAAAAACAAGAAGCCAAACACTCTATGAATAATATTAAGCATGTTTGACCTGGAAGAAAGGATGAAAAACTTCACTTCCTTCCCTTCTATGCAGAGGTGCAGGACTATGGATGTGCAATGCTGCACAAACTGTCAAACTCAATTGATGTATTGCTTGTTGAATTTCTTTCTCATTCTTCGTTGCAAGGGAGGGCTTGCTGGGTAGAGTATAGGAGAGGGATATGTTAAGAAATGAAAGGGATTATAAACAAAAAATATCAATAAAAAAATCAACATTAAATGGTGAGCTCCAGTGCCTGCTAGGTAAAGTTGCAAGCCATTTCAGAGCAGTTAAACTAGATACATTTCTTCTATCACATTTTTAGAGCCACCTACACTCTTCGCTTTCCACAGCAGCATAATTGCCAACTTCTTTAAAGCTGATGTTTCCCAAGTGGAGTACTCCAGCTACAATCTGGAGCACCAGGGCCTGCTCTTCTGCAAAGATCCCGATCACATTCATTGCATGCTACAAAAAGAAAGGTACTGAGTTACACAAACAAATCATACTCCTCATCAGCTCTTCCAGTCATTCCGAGATAAGCCATAAACAGAATTAGTCAGAGTTCAAGTTGGGTTATACAGAAAAAAAGAGTTGGGTGGCTAAGAAAAAAGAACAGAACTGGGCTTAGTAGTTGATCTGAAAATTCTTGGGAGGGCGTCAAAGTAAGTGAGCTCTGGTTGGTTCCCAAGAACAGAGCTCATCTGCAGCTTCCTCTCCTGGCCGTAATGGGAATGATACTCATCTTTTTTTGTATCATGAATCCCTTTGGCAGTGTAGTGAAGCCTAGGGATCCCTTGTCAGAATGTTTTTAAATGCGTAAAATAAAACACATTGGATTACAAAGGAAACCAATTATATTGAAATAGAGGGATCAAAATATTTTAAAAAATATGCTCAGACACCAGGTGAAAAACTCCTGCTTTAGAGGGGGATATGAGGACTCCCCAAAGTAGAAAAGAAGTTAATAATGGCGTGGGGAGGAAACAATGATAGGTGTTCCAAGAATGATAATAATTAACCTTTAACTCTCAGCCCTCCCAGTCTAGATAGGTGACTCATGAGATCCTCTAAATCAAGTAAGAGCTGGCCATGCTACTTTTCATACCGTGACCACCTACTCCCAATGCTCCTCCCATACCAGTCCCTCTCAATCCATAATCAGATTGGTACAGCCACTGCAATTGAATAGGGTGTGCCAAACCTTTTCTCCACTCACCACCCAAGGAACTTCCCAAACCAATGTATCCCTCTCAGGCCACCACTCCCTTTTATGTATAGTTTTCTTTCCTTAGAAAATAAACTCCTTGTCGGCAGGTACTATCTTCACCTTAAAATCTGAGTCAAAAGAATTTAGCACAGTGCTTAGCAAGTAGTAATAGATAATAAATATTAATATGGTAAATAAATATATATGGTTTAATAGTATAGATTCATACAACATATACTATACATATAATATAGTATAATATGGTGAATAAATAATAGTAAAAATATCTCCAATCATTCTTGAAGAAATTTGATTCACTGTGTTTACTACCATCTTTAACAAGCTAACAGATAATATCAGATAGAAGATAGGAAGGCAAAAACAGTACAACTGATTGTCCTGTGTACGTCTCGGATAATTAATCAATTATGCCTTGGATATTTGGTAGTGGTTGTTTTTAGGCTGTTTAACCATTTGCTTCAGAATAAGAGCTGAGCAAATCTGAAATGTCTGGCAATCTGCCTCTTCCCTTTGCCACTCCAGCCATCTCTGCTACTGGTCATGTTTCACTCAGCAGAACCCACTCAGTCATGTGTCCATCCGTACCAACGTTTCCTGAAACTCCCGCCTGTCATCGATGTCATCAACTTTGTAGGATCCTGAGAGACTCAGGTAGTAATAGTAATCCATGCCTGTGATGCCAAGACTGTGTTTTTGCTCTGCAGAAGCACCTTCAATTAGCTGCAGGGAGAAAAATGACACATAGGATAAATGTACACTTGAATCTTGTATATGGTGTCTACAAAGAGTCTAAGTCACAGAAGGGCTCTCAGAGGCCGTCTAATTAATCTATGCCTGAATAAGATTCTTCTCTATAATTAACCCAATAGGTGATCATCCTGGATTTGCTAAAAAGATCTCCAATTAGGAGAAATCCCTAACATCAGATCAAGGTAACCTTTTTCACTTTTGGATAGCTCTACTTATTAGAAAAATTTCTCCAGTGTTAAAGATGAATTTCCTCTTTGCAATTTCTACCTATTGTCCCTTGTTCTACCCTGTGAGAACAAATGGAACTATCTTATTCTCTTTTTCATGTGACAGTCCTTCAGGTACTTGAAGATAGCTGTCATTTCTCCACTAAGCCTTCTTTCTTTAGGCCAACCTTCAACTAATCTTTATACAACAACATTTCAGGATCCTCTATTATCCTACTTGCCCTCGTCTCAGTGCTCTCTAGTTTAGCAGTGTCCTGACAAAAATATGGTGCACAGAATGGAACGTAGTATAAATGAATTATGGCATGTCTTTTTAAAGAATGAACACAAAAATGGTCTGAGTAGGGTGTAACTCATTGGGACTACCAACTCCCTCCTGGACACTATATACGTTTCCTTAAGGCAGATTTAGATGGAATTGACATTTTCAGTTGCATTCTCACGCAGGTGATGCAAATTGAACTGTTTCAGTCAAGTCTGACAATTTGTGACCCCATTTGGGGTTTTCTTGGCAGAGATACTAAAGTAGTTTGACATTTCCTTCTTTGTTTTACAGATGAGGAAATGGAGGCAAACAAGATTAAGTGACTTGCCCAGGGTCACACAGCTAGTAAATGTCTGAGGCCATATTTGAACTCAAGATGATGAGTCTTCTTGACTCTAGGGTCAGTACTCTATACATTGCACCACCCAGCCAGCAGTGCACTAAACCCTCAGATGTTGTGTGTGGTTTAGTTTTGGCTTCCCAATTCTGCACTTGTGATCTTTCCTCCCAAGTATTCATTATGATACTTATTGTCTAGATCAGGTCAAAGACATGACCATCAACACTCCCAAGTGTGACCTGAACCAGATCAAAATCATTAAGGGAAATATTTAACAAAACAAATATAATCATAACAGTATGTAGATAATGTTAATATGTGGTTTTCTAAGTCAACAGTCAGCCTGCAGAGATCCTTATGTATGGTTTAGTGGATGCATTTCTACTTGAGTTTTATACTACTAATCTAGATCATTCTTTTAGCAAAAAGCTATGTATGACCTTGGGATATTTCTTCTCCTTTCATTTAGAATTTAAATCTGGAAATAATACCTACTTTTTATGTGTTTGTATTTTGTTAGAGCAGAAAAAATAGAGTTCTGGACCAGAAAACAGGAAGATTTTATCTTTCTGAGTTCAAATTGGTCAAGGACATTGACTAGCTATGTGACCCTGGACAAGTCACTTAATCCTGTTTTCCTTGGTTTCCTCATCTGGAAAATGAGCTGAAGAAGGAAATGGCAAAACCACTTCAGCATCTCTGCAAAGAAAACCCTAACACAGAATCGGGAATGCCTGAATAACAATTCTGTCTCTCCAGAGACTTTAAGGCAAAGACTTTCTTATATTCCCAAGCCTAACAAAAGCCATTCATTTACAGCTCATGTGCATACCCCGAGGATTTGTATTTGGAAGAGTATTTGCTGACTTTTGGTTGTCTATGCTATATATTCCAGGAACCCTCTAATACCTAAGCACAACTCATTTGGGAAAGAAAATGTAGGAAGAGAAAAAAGTTTCATTTTAAAAAAAATGTTCTAACCTGATAAAATATGTGAAAACTCCGCTCTCCAGGATTCCTCATCACCACTCTGGATTTTTCCAGAAGGAAGTTGGAGATCTTTCCACCATCTGGTTCTCCACCTGGACTAAACTGGATTTCAAAGTATTTCCCCTGCAATAAAGAATTGTTTTGGATTTTTTGAAAGTTAAGTATTATTTTAAAGAAAGAACAAAAACACCAGGTTCCTAACTGGCTCATGATACAGCATAATTTGAGGAAATCGATTAAAAAAATACATTTTCCAAATTACCCCACTTCTGGATCATAGATTTCAGGCTGCAAGGTGCTGTAGAGGTCCAACCTCATAATTTTACAGATGAAGAAACTGAGGTGCATTAATGTTGCCCATTTACAGTTAACTGTCACAGTAGCTAGGTGGTGCAGTAGATAGAGGACTGGACTTGGAGTCGAGAAGATTAATCTTCCAACATTCAAATCTGGCTCCAGATACTTATGAACTGTGTGACCCTGGGCAAGTTACTTAACCACATTTGCTTCAGTTTCTTTGTCTGTAAAACGAACAGGAGAAGGAAATGGCAAACCACTTGGCCAAGAAAACCCCAAATGGGGTCATGAATAATCAGGCATGACCAAACAGCAAAAAAAGGTTACCACAGCTGATAGGTATCTGAGGAAGAATTCAAACACAAGTCTTCCTTACTCCAAGTCCAGCCTCTCAACCCACCACATCTACCTTGAGATCTCCTCACCTTGTCCTCTGAAACAATCACTCATTTTCTTAGCCCTGTCATGGCGTAATATAATGAGTGATCTATATCCTTGTAGCTTCACTGGATCAAATATATACTACATTTATTCACATGTTGTATCCCCATTCCTCCTCACTGACATTTCAATCCTAAAAAGGAAAAGGGTGGAGAGATCATGGCTTGTCGTTGCCTGGATGACAGCGAATTCTGGCAGCCTGGTCAACCGATAGCAAAATTCCTTGTTGGCAGATTTTAAGGCTATTATCAAGAATGCCCTTCAGTTTGGGATAAGATAAGAGTCATTAAAAACTGGAAAACAATTACTGAGCATAACATTTTATTAAAGCAACTGGGTTTATTTTACTTTGTCCCTTTCTATATCACATCCATCAAGAGCAGTTAAAAATAAGTAACCATCCATTTGGGTTTTTCTTGGCAAAGATACTAGAGTGATTTGCTATTTCCTTCTCCAGTTTATATTATAGATGAAAAACTGAGGCCAAGAGGATTAAGTGACTTGCCCAGGGTCACACAACTAGTTAAGTATCTGAGGCTGGATTTTAATTCAGGCCTCCTGACTCTAGGGCCAGCAGTCTATCTACAGTGCCACCTTCCTGCCATACTGCCACTGGATCTGCTTCTATTTAAAAGAAATGAACATGGATTGCCCTTTAACGTAAGTAAAACACTTTGCACATCTTAAAGTGCTATATAAACATTAATATTCAAGAAGATATTTGATGGAGGACAGACAAAATATCCCCTGTTTAGTAATGAAAGTATTGGGCTAGTTTTTAAAAGGTATTAGTAACCTTACTAAAAGAACGGAATTATGCTTTAATGACCGGAGGATAGGGAATTATCACCTAACACTGTCGTTCTGAGGGAAATATTTCTTCAGCTATTTAATCTCTGACAGACTAACCCAAACTCATATCAGAAAGAAAAAGAATTCTAAATACATGAATTTTTATCCTACCTGTCCTCAGCACCCACCACAGTGCCATGCACATTTTAAGTGCTCAACATACACTTGCAGAGAGGAGGAAACAAAGTCAAAACCCAACAACCCAGAACTCATCCAGGCAGCAACCACCCATCACACCCTACCCTTCCTCACTTCTCCCTCGCTCTACATGACTTCTTATCTCAATTCTGTCTTGAAAAAACCAAACAAAACAAGAAACTCAGAAAAGAAAATTCCTTTCAATAGACTGTTATAATAAATGATAATTATTTCAGGAAGAGCCTTCAAAGATTAAACTTTTTTTTTCTGAGAAAAAAACTTGTATTTTCTTCCTAAAATGGCATGAGTTAAGGGTAAATATGCAAAGAAGACTGTCACAGACACTTGGCTACTTTCCTAAGCCAAGTACAATTTACACACTGGGAAAAGAGGAAAGGAGGCTTACTTCACTGATTTTATTGCCAGGGTGGCCCCCATGGGGCAGGCAGGCTGTTTTGAAAAGAAAAGTAAATTGTGCAGTCTGGTAAAGTTTCAGCATTTCTTTCAAAGATTAAATAGGCTAACAAATATATAAAGGAATATATAAAAAGCAGTATGGGGGAACTTGGTCTACGTTCTGGTTCCCTACTTCCCACCCCCACCACTAACTTCCCCCCTAACCCAGCCCTGGCCCCCTAAGAACTTTCTACATGTCAATGGAGCACAGACATCAAGCAGAAAAAGAAATATTATGCTGTGAGGTAAATATCTCAAATAACATTGGGCTGAGGGGAGTGAAAGGTCATTAGACTGACAGGCATAAATCATTAGGGTATGTGGGAGCTATGTGGGAATTTCACAGGGTTCTTTTTTAAAGTCAGAAACTTCCCATTATACTGATTTAAAGGGGAAAAAAATGACTCTTCTCCTTTAAAAGTCTCATTCATTTGTGAAAAAGGCTCAGAATGACTGCCATTGGCTCTTCCAGTAGTCAAGAATAAACTATAGTTCAGATACTATCTAAACCCCAACACAATAC
The DNA here is from genome assembly GCA_023548195.1 of Bettongia penicillata ogilbyi. Classification (NCBI taxonomy): domain Eukaryota; kingdom Metazoa; phylum Chordata; class Mammalia; order Diprotodontia; family Potoroidae; genus Bettongia; species Bettongia penicillata. The sequence goes on along the minus strand of JAJHZJ010000009.1, from coordinate 6,017,096 downwards.
GTTGAGGCTTTTGAACAGAGACTTCTCTATCAGCGATGACATCATTTGGGAGACAGTACAATGCAGCAGAAAGAGCTATGTATGGGTTTTCCAGCTAGGAAGCTGGAGTGTGAGCATGGGTCCTGCCATTGGGAGACCTTGAATAAGTCACCTTTCTGGGCCTCACTTTGCTCTTCTATATAATGGGTACGATAATAATACCTATTTGTATAACACTTGCAAAGCTTTTTTTTTTTTTTAAACATACTTGGTCATTTAATCTCACCTTATCCTATCCTACCTTCTTCAGGGTTTCTATGAAGATCACAGAGTTTCAGAATATAAAGGCCCCCTTTTTAGTAATGAAAACATTGAGCTAACTAGTTTTTAAAAAACCTTAGTAAGAGAATGGAATTATGCTTTTATGACCTGAGGATAGGGAATTATCACCTAACATTGTTGTTTTGAGGGAAGTATTTCTTCAGTTATTTAATCTCTGACAGACTAGCCCAAACTCATATCAGAGAGAAAAAGTATTTTTAGTATTTATTTATGGTGATGATGAATTGGCATTTTCAGGGCAATTTTAAGAGCTTTACAAATTATCTCCCTTGATCCTCTCAAAGACCCTGGAAGGTAGATGCTATTATTTTCCAAATTTTAAGAGACAGTGAAATTGAATTCAACAGTGGTTAAGTGACTTACCCAGGGTCATGCAGCTACTAAGTTCCTAAGGCTAAATGCAGGACCTTCTGACTCTAGGTTTAGCCCTCTTATCCAGTGTCACCTAGTTACAATATCTCCTATAGGTGGCTTAACAGTCTTTGGTGAAAAGATATTCAGTAAGGATGAGGCTACTACCTACTGAAGCAGCTATGGAATAAAACTAAATTTGCCTGTTTCTATTTACCTGCTTTTAGATCTGTCCTTTGGGGATAAGTGGAACATGTCTATTCCCTCTTCCCATGAAAGCTTTTTAAATGTTTAATGATAGCAATCAAGTCCCTGTAGTATATCTGGGTCTGTTGGCTTAAATGGATCAAGAAGACACGGATAAGAGAACTCAGGAAAGTACTTTGTAACTGTGACTTGTACAGATGTGAGATACTATTATCCAACAGACTGTTACAGGACAGAGGACAGGGCGCTACGTCTGGAGTCAGGAAGACCTGAGTTCAAATCTAGTCTCAAATACTTACTAGCTGTGACTGTAGACAAGTCACTTTAACCTCTCTCAGTTTGTTTCTTCATCTACAAAATGAGGATAGTAACCTCTATCTTATGGGGTCATTATAAGAACCAAATGAGATAACATACACATGTAGCTTTGCAAAACTTAAAAAGGTTACATAAATGCTGGTTATCATCATCATTATTATCTATCATGAAAAACAAGCCCAGGAGCAAATCAATACTAAGAACTGGAGACAAAGCACTGTTGGTGCTGAGGTCAACATCATCCTGACTGACAGCTGACAAGGTTCCAGCAGACACTGAGGTAAATGAGTTTCACCCTTCGGTGCTTCCCAAGTAAACTTCCAGGCAGCTAAACCAGTCTGGTTTAGTGCTGAAGCCTGAACTCCTATTCTAGTCTTTGTCATAGACTTATTTGGCAGAAAAATCAAGGCTGATTTATGCTTCTCTCCTGGCTCAATCTGCTCTCTTCATAAATTCTGATTTGTAAAATAAGGATTTGGGTTCAAGAGAATCTTGAAAATCATCTTATTTACATAATCAAATGCGTACAAATAACTATAATCAATGTACAACTGAAGCCAGTCAACCAAAGGATCTGGAAAATAAAGAAATGATCAAGGAGGATGCTTCCCAAGAAAATTTAAAAGCCAGATTTTCCTTTGGGATAGGTAGATATCGAAAACCCAATTCAGGGATGTTGGAAAAAGAATGCAAGTTAGACTGAATTGGACCAGTTGATGGAGTGCTTAAGGATAGACTTACGAATCTGCTGGAGTTGTTATTGCGTACAGTCTTGGCATTTCCAAAGGCCTCCAACAGTGGATTGGATTGTAGAATTATGTCCTTTACATGCTAAAAATGGAACACAAAACAAAAAAAAAACCTTATCTGTTCAATTCTTTATTATAAAGAATGTCTGTCTGATAGGAAATAGGACAAAGAAGGAAAAAAGCAATTGCCTGTTAATATATATTTAATTTTCTATTGTCATAGATGCATCTAAGCCTGCACAGAATAGCATGTTTTATTTCTTTTTAAAATTTTATGATTTTTTTTTAATCTGCAAAAATCCATTCTCCCTGCCTTGCCCCTTTCTTTTGAGAAAGAAAGAAAAATAAAACCTTTGTTACAAACATATATGATCCTGCAAAACTGCCACATTGGCCATGTCCAAAAAAAAAGCATCAATCTGTACTCCATCACCTCAATCAGGGCATAGGTGGCATGTTTCATCACGAGTCTCCTGGAACTGTGGCTGGTCTTTGTGTTGATTCTAAGTCTTTCAAAATTGTTTGTCATTACAATGTTGCTTTATGTTGTTTCTTCATTGTTCTGCTCCCTTTACTTTGCATCAGTTCATATTGGTTTCTCTGAAAACATCCCCTTCATCAACTCTTACAGTACAACAGTATTCCATCTCATTCATATACCATTGTTTATTAGGCCATTCCTTCAGCTGCCAATTTTTTCCCACCGGAAAAAACTGATATAAATAATTTTCATGCCGATAAGTCCCTTTTCCCCTCTTTTTTTTGATTTCTTTGGGATATAGACCCAGTACTGTGAATACCACAATATCTAAATTTATTAATAAAAATGACCAGATTATAGGCATCTACATAGAATTTACTCTTTACTGAGTTTTCCTAAACCTCTATTTACCTGTTTCATCATTCAGTCTCCTATTTAGTGAAAGGTCCACTGGAATAGATCCCTAGTCAAGAAAGTGTGGTTCAGAGGAAAGAGTACTGGATTTGTGGGGGGTGGGTCAAAAAACTTGGATTCAAATCTCAGCTCCAACACTCTCTACCCATGTGATCTCCACTTTAACTTTTAGAGGTCCCAATTTCTTCATCTATAAAATAAGGGTGCTAGAATCAGGGACCTCTGAGGTCCCTTCTGACTCTAAATCTACAATCCTACAAGATTAGAATATACCCACACATCTCAAGTCTTAGCTGGTAGACCTCCAAGTTCACTGAAACTGCCACACCCAGTTCTGGTAGATTTGTTGGGAGGCTTGGTCAGCTCAGTGTCTCCTCCCATTCTCCCCTAAGACACTGTACTGTCAGTAACTACCCACCCACTCAGTGATCTCACTGGCATCATAAAGTATGGGTCCTTTGCACTTAAAGGGAGCTCACAGTCTGTAGATCTATAGAAGATAATCCCTGACTAGGCAAGGGCTTGTGAGTCCTACACTGGAAAGCTGAATTTGGTTTTCACAGCACTATCAGTCCAACGTCAGTTTGCATGGTGTGTAGCCTCCCATGATGCTCATGAGATAGCTCAATAGACATTAGTTCATACTGATGAGGTATCAAAAATGAGTCATTTCTAGTACTTTTAATTACTCACAGTCTATGGACAATTAAGTTCCAGAAATAACAAATTTCTGGGTTATTCTTTCTTTTTGCTACTGATTAATTCTAAGCCAGGAACCCCATATCACTGTCCTCAAAGAAAAATAGGAAGAATGAAATCTATAGGAAATGAAAACTCTAAGTCTGCAGACTAGCACCTAACAAACTACCAAAATATTTAAGTTATTATTATGACCAATAGCCTCAAATAATGAGAACAAGGGACATATTGTAGGAGGGCATTGTAGCCCTCAAAGGCTATGCTTATATTTCTTAAGATCAGAGTATTGCAGATCTCACAATGGAAGGGACCTCAAAGGTCATCTGGTCCAACCTCCTATTCCATAAATGAAGAAACTGATGAAGATTAAAAGATTAATTTATGTACACATAGCTGGTATGCATCAGTGGTCCCACAACTTCAGGGCCAGTACTCCTTCCACTATAACACACTGCCTCTCCTTACTGCACCACCTCAGAAGAGCTATGATTTCATCAATGAGTACTCACCTCACTGCGATACTGCAAATTCTCCATGGTTTTACAGGTTGCTATGGACAAAAATATCCTAGCTTTCTTTAAAAGTTTCATACTTCAATGGATCTGTGATCTCATCTATACCACCTAAAAATATTTCTGTAATTTTACCTGACGTATCCTGTCAGGGTATCTTCACTTTCCATTATGAAATATATGGGATTGATATGCTTCATTCACAAACTTGAAATCTCTCTTTCTATATCTCCCTACATCCCCCACGTAACTTTTATGCTTTTGAAGACTTAATTTTATCTCTTTTTAAATACATATGAGTGAAACCCAACAGGATTTTGCAGTTTGACAACATTATGGTAAGCAGCACATCCCTGACTAGAGTGGGTAAGATGCTAATAGGAGTGGAAGTGGGGAGACAGGAAACATCATGTCATAGTGGTTTGGGTGATGAGCCCACCAAACTGAAAAAGAAAAAAAGGGGAACAGATACTTAAAAGATGATGCCCACTGAAGGGAATCAGAAAGTGCCAACTTGATATTCTTACCACTTCCTAGTGATCTCTGTTGAAACAGCAATTCTGTATAAGTAAGTCATTGAATATGTGTACAGGATATGGTACAGTGGAAAGAGCACTGGTTTGGGGCTTAGAAAACCTGGGTTAGGCAAATCACATCTTCCTTCCAGGCCTCAGTTTTCTGATTTGTAAGAAAATGAGAAGATTGAGAGTAGATGACTTCTTATATCCACTTCAGCTCTATCCAATCTGATCAAAAGACTCAATTACTTTTGATTCATCCTCATTCTTCAATTCTTTGTAGGATGACTGTTCTCACTTCTTCAAACCATTTCCTCTCTAGGCTTCTATGACAGTTATTCTCTGTCTTCATTATGAGTTTGTCCTTTCTGGGTGGAAATATTTCAAGGTGAAATCACTGATTCTTCTTTAAAACTCACCCCACTAGAAGCAGAACACTGGGAAAGAATTTTTACAACTAGTGTCTGTGATAAAGACCTCATTTCTAAAATATATAGAGAACTGAGTCAAATGTACAAGAATACAAGTCATTCCCCAATTGATAAATGGTCAAAGGATATGATCAGGCAATTTTCAGAGAAAAAAATTAAAGTTATCTATAGTCATATGAAAAAATGCTCTAAATCACTATTGGTTAGAGAGATGCCAATCAAAACAATCTGAGGTATCAAATCACACCTATCAGATTGGCTAGCATGATAAGACAGGAAAATGATAAATGTTCAAGAAGATGTGGGAGAGTTGGAACACTAATTCATTGTTGGTGGAGCTGTGAGTTGACCTAACCATTCTGGAGAGCAATTTGGAACCATGCCCAAAAGATTATAAAAATGTGCATACCCTTTTGACCTAGTAATACCACTTCTAGGACTATATCCCAAAGAGATCATAAAAATGGGAAAAGGACCCACATGTACAAAAATATTTATAGCAGTTCTTTTTATGGTGGCCAAGAACTGGAAACTGACGGGATGCCCATCAAATGAATGGTTCAATGTATGATGTAATGGAATGCTATTGTACTACAAAAAATTATGAACAGGCAGGCAGAGTTCAGAAAAATCTGGAAAGACTTATATGAACTGATGCTGAGAGAAGTGAACAGGGCCAAAAGAACATTACACACAGTAACAGCCACAGTGTGGGAGGACTGTTTTTCATAGACTGAGCCCTTCAGAGTAATGCAAGGACCTAAAACATTTCCAAAGGACTAATGATGCAAAATGCCATCCACATCCAGAGTAAGAACTATGGAATCGGAATGCAGAATGAAACAGACTATTTTCTCCAGTTATGTTTTCTTTTGTTTTCTCATGGTTTCTCCCATTTGTTTTAATTCTTCTGTACAACATGACTAACGTGAAAATGCGTTTAGTGGGAATGTATGTGTAGAAGCCATATAAGATTGCATGCTATCTTGGGGAGGAAGGGAGAGGGGGAGAAAATTTGGAACTTGTGGAAGTGAGTGATTGCTGAAAACTGAAAATAAATGAATTAATAAATTTGGAAGATAAAACACCACCACCCCTAAAAAGCTCAGCCATTTTCACAATGTTGTATCTCCCGGTTATGTGAATGATTCTCAAATGAGCATCTCTAGTCCTTACTTCTCCGTGGAGCTCTAGACCTCTATTTCCAATAAGACATTTTAATCTGGATATGCCATGATCAGAAATAGGACCAGGAACAGACAAGCTGGGGAGCTGCCTAAAGTAGAACAATTAAGACGCAACATGGGATACATTTTAAAGAATAAATTCATGTATTTTCAATGACAAAACCTTTTTTTCCAAGACATAAAATTTTCCTTTTCTGATAAATCAGGTCACATGTGTTATAGTTCAAAGTTCAAAGCCTCTAGTGGACACATGGGACACAATTTTAAAGGATCCCTCGAGTATACAAAGGTTTTCTCCCAGCTCTGTTCGTGGTCACCTTGAATTTAATATCTAAAATGAAACTCTTCTTTTGTCTAGATTTATTATTTCATCATTGTGATAACTCCATAGATGCAGATTGGAAATTCGTATAGAATATCTAGTCATACAAAGTTGTCCAAGTCACACAACTAAGCAAGTGTCAGAGGTGAGAATTGAATCCAGGGCTTTCAAATCTCAAGTCGAGGCCTCTTTGTCCAGTACCACACACTGTCTCTTTTCTGAACTCCCCACCCCGAAAAGATTTCCCCTTCTGACTTTCCTAATTCTGTCATTCTGTAACTGACTGATTAAAAACTGGTTCTGAAAGATCTTTGACAAAACCTCATCAGAATTTAACCTTTGAAAACATTTTAAACAGACCATCACAAGATTTTTAGAAAGCAAGATAATAACCACAGAAGTGTTGGCCACTGTTAGCTTCCAAAAGCTGCCAATGTGCTATCTACTTGTGCTTATTTAGAGATCGGCTATTTGGTTACTGATGCGATTCGGCACTGAACTTTTGGTCAAAACAAGAACAACAGAAAGTGATTTGTAATCATTTCTATTTTCTTTCATTCCTGTGGATTCTCTCGGGCATCTTGACATACCACAGAGCCTCAGAATGTCTCACTCTGGCCCTGAGTGGCCTCAGTCAACTCACCTGGACTTTGGGACCACCTCCAGAAATTCTGGAGATGTAACTCATGATGTACTTGGCAGCTACAGTCTTTCCAGCACCACTTTCACCACTGAAGAGAGAAAGCACACAGAAAACATCTATGAAATGACTCATGACATAACACCAATAAGGAACTGATTAAAAATGTGTGAAATTGAATAGAGAAGTGAGAAACACTATGGCTCTGCCAAACAAGTGGTTTCCATGAAAAGCTTAATAATACATTTAATTGATGGGTAAAACCAAACAATTCCATCTCTTCAAGGAGTCTCAGAAAAGAAATGTCACCCCCATTGAATGTGCCTGCTACAACATTCTGTGCAGAAAGAGATACTGCTCTCTTACTTTGGGGGTGTGCGATTTCATTACCAACAGCACTTGTACCCCTGTGAATCTTTCTTTCTTTCTTTTTTTGGCAAATGAATGAAAATAAACAAACGATTAGGTTTAAAATATTTTTAAGGGATAGAAAAAATATCAGATTTCAAGCCATTTGCCTGGAACTGATGTAGGCTTCCTTATTTTAGACATTCCAAAATTAAATGATGAGGCAATATTAATCATATCCTGAACAACAAAGAACTGCCTTCCTGTTCTTCAGTTTTATGGCATGTTCTGCTGTGTGTGTGTGTGTGTGTTTTAAATAGCAGTCTACTTTTCACAATTCTATCCTTTCCTGTAAAATAATGACATCAGTACAGTACACGCTGAAATCAAGTCAGACATATATTATTCCTACCACTGGCCACAGAGTTGCCATAGAGTTAGCACGAGGAAGGACGTCAGAATTTAGGGACCTCAGTGACTTAAGTCTAGCCCCAAACTTTATTTGGAAACCTTGGTGTGGTCCATGCTTATAAATAGAGTTTGAGGTTTTTGTTTGGGAAGGGAGAACAGGAGCTCTTCTCTTTTAAAGGTTTCCAGACAGAGCTTCTTGCTGCTACCACCATATTGTGGGGGTGGGCATCACCTCTCTCTCATGTTACCAGGGAAAATGAAATAACAACAACTGTTGGTGCTTGCTTTATCGTTTTGTTGTTTCAGGCTCTTCATGACCCCATTTGGGGATTCCTTGGCAAAGATACTGGGGGTGGTTTTCTATCTCTTTCTTTGCCTCATTTGACAGATGAGGAATCTAGACAAATAGAGTTAAATGACTTGTCCAGGGTCACACTAGTTAGTAAGGGTCTGAGGCTGGATTTGAACTCAGGAAGATGAGTTATCCTAACTCCAAGCCTGACACTCTAACATGGCACCATCTAGCTGCCCCATATACATACATATGTGCATATATATATATATATATAAAGGGTATCATCAATCAAACATTTATTTTTTTAAGTCTTCAAATAATTTACTTTTTCCCCAATTATCTGTAAAAACATTAAAATTTTTTTTAAGTTTTGGATTTCAAATTCTATCTCTCCTTCCTTCCCCTTTCTGAGATGCTAAGCAATCTGATGCAGGCTACACATGTGCAATCGTGTAAAACGTATTTCCATATTAGCCTTTTTGCGGATGAAAACTTGAACCAAAAAAAGAAAGTGAAAAATAGTATATATTTCTGTGCACATTCAGATGCCATTAGTTCTTCCTCTAGAGGTAGACAGAATTTTTCATCATGAGTCCTTTGAATCAAACATTTCTTAAGATTCTACTCTGCCTAGGCACTGTGCTCAGTGCTGGGGATACAGTTCCTGCCCTCAAGAAGCTTATAATCTTTCAGTTTAAGTCATTAAACCTACAAACACACATGTATGTATGTACAGATAGGTATATATCTGTTGTTTGAAGACTGGATTAGTTGTCTGCAGAAGTCTGCACCAGGTTAGGCAAAGGGATGATATATTTTTCAGCTTTCAGTCATTCTTGCAAACCCTCTCAGAAAGTATGGAGGGTCTGTATTAGCAGAAAATATCCCCACTAATGAAATGCTAAATTCTTGAAGTAGTTCACTGTCATGAGTACAATGTTCATGTTGACTGACTGGTAGACATAGCTGCTGACATTTCTGCCCTCAGTGAGTGGTAAGTTTCTTGAGGACAGGCACTGTCTTTTGTTTTACCTTTGTATCCTCAGCATCTAGCAGTGTCTGGTACATAACAGGTACTAAATAAATGCTTGTAGGATTAGATCAGACAAGAGAAAAGAAAAGGGGGAAAACACTATTCATCCTATTGAATTTATTAAAAGTGTCCAGAGAAAGAACTAATAAATGGTAGTATGCACATAATAATTTTACTTATGTATACCTATTTGTTTCTAATGGTAGCTATCTCTAGGATGAGTAGGAGGAAGAGAAGAAAAAAAGGGGAAAAGAAAGAAGTTTACATGATAACTATTATATATTTAAAAGGAATAGAAAGTTGTACATAATAGATTTGGAGTTTCATATGTAGTCATCTTATATAATTATGTCATGGATGCTTTTAAATTAAAAAAAAAATAACCTGACAGCACTGCCCTCTACTCCTTATAACTGTAGCACAGAAAATGATGGAAAACTGAAGCTTTTTCTCCTTTCCTGAAAGCAAATGTAAACAACCACAATGCAAGAGAGAATACTGATTTTATACATTAAGTAAGGGTTTCGGGTCTCGAATTAAGACCTCGAAGTGTTCAGAAATTTGTTGTCTTTTTCAGTAGCTTCAACTGAGATTAGAAATTGTCTAGACATTGATCTGAACTGTCATTACTGAGTTTCAATTTACATACACTTTTAAAGAGTATTATTGATTTGAGCCAGTAATTTGCTCACAATAATGTACAATAATGGAATGTTACAATTACCTGAATCGTACAGTAAGTATATGGGACCATAATTATACCTGGTGCTCTCCCTGGTAAAGTCAACTGTGTTTCTTCTTTTGGGCATAGCACCAATGAAAGACTAAAGCAAAGGAACAGTGAACAGAACATGAAATGATTAACCAGCATCTCACAGATGTCAGCACCATCAGCTTTGCTTATGGTACAAGCAATGTGAACTCCTTTTTCTAACTTAGTTTTTATAAACTGACTCCCAACTGAATGAAAAAACTATCCTACAAGTTTATTTTCTTTATGTTTAGAAAACCAGCTGCTAAAATGCTCTGAGACACTTTTGAACAAAAACTCTCACAGATTTCATACAAAATGTCACATTAAATAGAAGTATAATCTAATGTTTCCATACATAGTCATTACAGAAATTGGAACATGTGGTATAAATTCAACAAGAAATGGGAAGAGTGGCTTACAAAATATAAATTACTTATGATAGTAAATTAATTATTAGCTCCAAGGATATTTTTTTTTGCCAGCTAGGTATAGGGTCATTCTGCACCAAAGAGCAATAAAATGATTTCAATACATTTCTGCTACTTATCAGATACAAATGCATGATGTCACAATGCATATCATATCTTCCAGTGGAATCACCAGGGTCAAGTTAATTTACAGATGACATGCGTCTATCCCACCCTCCTCTGCCCCCAAGAATTTTTAGTATTGGCCTGATGCTACAAGGCTAGCAATTTTGATAGTATTTCTTCCTTTTCATTAAATATAATGCAAATGTGTTTTATTATTTTTTGGTGAGAGTAAACATGCTTTCTACTTAGCTGTATTTTTTTAGACCTTATTTATCCAACCTGAGTAGTCCAGATGGGACTCATTATTTAATCAGGTCAGTCAACAAGCATTTATTAATCACTTACTATGAGCTAGGCATTGGGTTAAAGTGCTGGGAATACAAATATGAGCAAAAAGGCAATTCCTGCCCTCAAGGAGCTTATATTCTAATGGCTAAGACAACAGATAAAAGGAAGCTGAAGGGAGGGAAAGGCACAGAATATAGGATGCAGAGTCAGAAAGACGTCCTCATGAGTTCAAATCTGGCCTCACCTACTTCCTTAGCTGTGTGACCCTGGACAAGTCACTTAATTGTTTCCTCAGTCTCCTTGTCTATAAAATGAGCTGGAGAAGGAAATGGCAGACTACTAGTATTGTTGTCAAGAAAACCCCAAATCTGGGTTTTTCCTGGCAAAGATAGTTAAGTGGTATGCCATTTCCTTCTCCAGTTCATTATACAGATGAGGAAACTGAGGCAAACAGGGCTAAGTGACTTGCCCAGGGTCAGAGGGCTAGTGAGTGTCTGAGGCTGGATTTGAACACATGAAGATAAGTCTTTCTAACTCCTGTCAGAAAAAAGTTTAGTGACTCAACCAAAGTCAAATGAGTAGTAAGAGGCAAAGGTAAGATTTGAACACAGGTCTTGAGGCTCCAAGTTTAGTATTCTTTCTTCTGTACCAGGCTGTCTCTGGAAGCCAGAGGCTGTCTGATATCAAACTTAGCCTTTTTTTTTTTTAACTTTGTGAGGAATTTCTCAAATAAAAAAGGAATTGAGTTAATGAAAAATAAACATGAGGTTACAAATTCTGAGGTTATACAAGGCCAAAGCATTGCTGTAACTGATCATTAGTCCAGAAAATACAAATGATAACAATGCCATCGGAAATGGGAAGATTTGAAAGCTGACCTTACTGAAGCAATCACAAATGTAAGGAGAACTTTGAACTCCTTATTGGCGAATGAGTCTCATCAACTGAGATCAAAATCTCAATCACTCCAATCCTGTCTGTACTTTTATGGAAGCACACCCTTTTAGTAATCTCATTTTGCCAAAAATATTGGCCATCTCACACAAAGTCGGAAATAACAAATAATAGCCTTGCACCACAATGATCATAAGACAAGATAATCTCAAGGGAATGAGAAGCCACATCAAAGAAGGGTTCTGGCTGTCCCGACATCACTAACAACTCAGTTCATGCAGTCGCTACTTGGCAGGGTGACAGTATCTGATGGGAAGATGTTTATTTTTTTTCTTCAAAATATTTTTTCTGCTCATTTTGGAGGGAGTAGGGGGGTAGGCATACAAAAACCCAAATCTTGAAATTGGTCATTAAAACGTAATTATTATGTCTCTACATTGGCAATGAACTTGGTACTCCATTTCCAGACCTTTTTATAAGCTGAAATACAGTCCTTCCTTGTGTCATCTTGTGTTGTTGTCCTCTGTCAAGAACAACCCAGGTGCTGGTTATGGGAAGCCTTTCCTGATTCCTTTCACATTGGATAAACTGCTGCACTTGGGAGTCAGGAAGACTGGAATTTGAATCTTGCCTCTGAAATTAACTAGATAAATGACTGGGCATGAATCTGTGTGTCATGGTAGATAGAACGCTAGGTCTGGAAGCAGAAAGACCTGAGTTCAGATCTTGCCTCAGACGCTTATCACTCACGTAACCCTGGGCAAGTCACTTCACCCTGTTTGCCTCAGTTTCCTCATCTGTAAAATGAACTGGAGAAGGAAATGGCAAACTACTCCAGTATCTTTGCCAAGAAAACCCCAAATGAGGTCCTGAAGAGTGAGACGCAACTCAGCAACAATAACACGAATTTGGGCAAGTCTCTCAGCACGCATTTCCTCATCTATAAAAGGGAAATTAAAATTTACCCTACCACCCAAAGAATGCTTAGTATCAAATGAAATAACAGTAATAGATCGTATTTACTTAGTGATTTAAGGTTTTCAAAGAGCTTTATAAATATTATCTCATTTGCTGCTCGCAACAATCATGTAACATGGGTTCTATTAATACCCTCAGGGGAAGATTGAGGCTGAAAAAGATTAGGTGACGTGCTCAAGGTCAATAACTAGTAAGTATCTGAGGTCACATTTGAACTCAGGTCTTCTAGTTTCCGGATCCTGCACTCTATCCATTTTATGTTAGCTAAATTATTAATAATTCTATTATTGTTATTTCCTTTTCCTCAAGATATCATATAAACGCACAAATATATGCCATGTCACCTAGCAGAATTGAACCATTCATATCCAAAAATTTACTAGAATTTAAGTTTGTTGTGAATCGGGACCTTTGTGTCTCTACTACTAAATTAGTTTTAGGATTACACATAGTAGCTGCGTAATACATACTTACTGAATTAGGCTGGCAAAATATAATTAAATGAACAATGATCACAGCAATTTTATTTCCAGCATTTTGAAATGTGCATAAAAGTTCTACCTCTTAAGGAGCAGAACCAGGAGAACTTTGTGCACAGCAACGACCACAGTGTGCGAGAGTTTTTTCTGGTAGACTTGGAACTTTGTAATAACACAAGAACTTACTGAGAAAAAAAAAAATCCCAATGATGGTCTTCTAAGGCAAAATGCCTTCCACACTCAGAGAAAGAAATGTGGAAGTCATTCGCAGAATGTCGCAGATCATGTTTGTGTGTGGGTGGGTTTCAGTGTATTATGTTTTGATTTGTTATATGATTTCTTCCATTTATTTTAGTTCGATTACATAGCATGACTATAGTGAAAATGTGCTCAGTAGGAAAGTATATGTAGAACCTATACAGAATTGTATGCTGTCACGGGGAGGGAGGGGGTAGTGGGGGGAAGGTGTGGGGGGATAAAATCTTAACTTTAAGGAAATGATTGTAAAACATTAAAAAAAAAATTTAAAAAAAAAGTTCTACCTCTTCCAAATAGCAAATAAATCCTTATTTAAATGACGTGGCTGAACAAGCAAGCCATAAGATTTGGTCTGCAAAGAGAATGGACATGGTAGACATCTTTCTAGGCAGTATTTATTTGTGGGCACTTGGTAAAACTCCAACCCCATCAACAACAGCTTAATTATGTATGTGATTTGGTCAAACCCTGCCTCCACTCAGCAGGGTGTTCAAATCAGATATTTAACCAAGTTCTCTGTTTTCAGTCAAAAGTAAACCAGTTTCCGCATTCCTGTTCAAACAGTCAATAATTTACCATATGGAACTCAAAATTTTAAAAGGAAAGTTTAAAAAATGGCTAATATGGAAATATGTTTTGCATGATTTCACATGTATAATTAATATCATATTGCCTGCCTTCTCAGTGGGTGGGGGAGGGATAAAAAGGAAGGAGAGAATTTAGAACTCAAAATTTCAAAAGAAAAGAGCCATTTAAATAAATAATAAGATTTTTTTAAAAAATCAAAATTTACCATAGCTTATAGTCAAATTGGGACATTTCCATCACATTTAAAGCTTTCCTCGGAAATGACTAATTAAATGGTTTTAAAAAAAGCTTACTAAGGCTAAAACAATAAGAAAAATACCCTCCTGACTCATTCTTCCTCCTATATGTCCTTGTGTTGAAAAGGAGAAGTTACAGGATGATTGAACCCATGGATACAACTGTCAGATATATTAGTGACAGGATTTTATTTCAGCTTTAACTCAGTACCATCTCACTGACAGGGCCTTATAGATATAATGTGAATCAATGACTACTGAATGTAAGTGAATGAAGAAATAACTTTCAAGTTTATGGAAAAATACAAAGTAACATGGGAAAACTTTCCCAGTTCTTTTCAAAGACAACTACCCTTGGTTTCATGGAAATCGTGATATTCCTGGTAGTGAATGAGGAAGTCACCTTTTCCTTCTGACCTAATTATGCAGCTGGTGCTTTGAGGTGCAAGATGACACCTTCAAGCCTTCAGCTTATATGGTTGATCAGTGAGACAAGGAATTACTTTTTTTTTTTTCTTGGAAGAACTAAATTTTAAATGAGAGGCAGAGTGGGGGTATAGTGGAGAGTCCCAGACAACACTGAACCTGTTTTTGGGTACTAGCTCTGACTTAGTGGAGCTGGGTGACCACGAGGAAGTCTTTGGGATAATTTACAGGATAACGATAATATAAAAAAAACTGAACCTACCCTATATTGGACCTAAACTTTATGAAATGCTTACTGTACTAGATACCAATGAGAAGGCATTGTGATGCAGTGGAGAGAATGCTGTCTTTAAGCCTCAGTTTATCTGTAAAATGGGGCTAATATCTATAATACCTATCATATAGAGTTGGACTGGGAATCAAATGAGATAATATGTATAAAACACTTTGTAAAATGTAACGTGATATGTAAATTTATTAATTATATTGTTACAAGGATAAAATGAAATATAATCTCTTTCCTCAAGGAGCTTATAGTTTAATAAAGGGGTAAGATATGCAGTAGCAGCAAAGCTTTCACACCATTCTTTCTGGAATGTGTGTGTGTGTGCACGTGTGTGCGCGCACGCGCGTGTGTGAGAAGAGACTGAATTTCTTGTGCCTCTACTCTCTCCCCCTCCCTCCTTAATCCAGTCAGTCACCAAGTCCTATTTCAGAACGCTTCTCTTCTCCATCACAGCACTTGACACACGTGGGGACCTTTAATCTGCACACTTCTTGCAGATAACTCTTTATAAACAACTCTTTTTAAAAAAAAAATATCTGAAAAAGATTTCCTGCAGCAAAAGGGGAAAAAAAAATTTAAATGCTTGATAGTCGATGACTTTTCTTTATGAAAAACCTGCTCATTCCTTGGAGAATGAAATCTAAATAGCCATGCATTCAAGACCCTCAACAATTTTGCCATACTGTATCTACTTATTCCGGTTCTATCTCCCTCTATACTTAGCCCAACCTCTCCTACTAATCAATCAATCATGCATTCAGTACCTACCTAGGTTCCACAGCACCACGTGTCATCTGTGGGAGATATCAACGTAGTGTAAGTATAAATCTCTGCCTGCAAGAAACTTGCCACAGTACTCCTCAACACAAACCCTTTGCTGCTCCAGTTCAGCCTACTTCCTTACTGTCTCTTGAAAGTGTCATGGTAATCCTACATGCCAAACTTGTGTTCAGACTAGTCTCCCGCAGCCCCCTCCCCAAAAAAGGTGAGTTGATACACTCATTCTGTCGTTCACACTGCTATCACTTCCAGTGACTTTCCTTTCCCCTACCAAGATGGAACCATCCCTTATGAGGAAGTGCACCTGATCAAAACAAATCAGTGCTTTGGCCATGCCTGACGATGCGTCTCGTTTTGCACTCGTACGGTCCACCATGACTCTGCCAGGGGTGAGAGGCAACCTTCACCACTGACTGGCTGTTCTCCCAATGCTCTCCTTCCTAGTCACTAGGACTATCCACATTCCATCCTTGATGGTCTTCTTCCATGAGATCTTTCCTGATGAATCTAGCCTACATTTATCTCTTTCTCTGAAATCTTATAATCATATACTTTAGAGTACATCAGGGACCCTTGTATAATGATTATAGAGGCTTATATTTATTATAACTTTACTTATATCATTTTGGGCCGTAGTTATAATTTATTTGATACTAAGCTCTTGGTCAGGACCACAAACCCCCAATTACAACACTGTTTCTAGGGGGAAAACATAATCCATTTAACCACATGGTTTCTAGGAGTGCATTGTGGCAAGAAGCAAAGACTGTCTGTGTATGGAAATCTGGCAGTGCCCCACTCACACCTGTTCCTCAGTCGATGAGGGCTATGGGAAATTGCATGCCAAGAAACCCTCCCAGCTGCTAGGGAGACTAATGCAGAAGTGTTATGGGAATGGAGCCAAGTCTCCTTGTCCCAAACTCATGGTGGTCTGGTGTCTTACTGTACTTTCCCTCCTCTCTCACTGTAGGAACCTTTTCTTGCATATCATAAAGACCCATGACTGGAATGTTCTCTTGCATCATCTCTGCTAAAATTCCACCTTCTACAAGAAGTCTTTCCAGGGTCCCCCTCAAAGCCAGAACCTTTGATACCTTCTCCTATGTATCTCGTAAGTATCTCATTTGTACACAGCTGTTTTCATATTATTTCTCCATTAGACTACCAGCTCCTTGAGAACAGAGATTATTTTTGCCTGTGTTTGTATTCTTAGCATGATACCTGGTGCTTAATAAATGGTGTGTTGATTCACTGACAAAAATACTCAAACAAGATGTAAGAGCCTCTATCCAACTGTTGGGCACAGACATTTTCCAAATGACTCATAAAACAATCACACCTGGCATGTACACAGAAGGTCTTTGATCTCAAGTTCTGGGCCAACATCATCATATTGAATTGGCCAACACTGCCCTATAGTTAATGCCAGGTATCACGAGTGCCATTAGATCATATGGAAAACGAGAGAGGGAGCTCAATGAAGGGATTTCGGACAGCATGCTGGGACTGAAAGGATGCTAGATCATAACCAGAGCTGGAAGAAGAGACTGTGGAGGCCACTGAGTCTGAACTTCTCATTTCCCAGGGAAGGAAACTGAGACCCAGATAAAGAAAGTGATTTACCCAGCTCTAAGTAAGGTGGATTTTAGTGTGTGTAAAAGTGAATTTTTGTTATTATTTCTCAGAGTTCAGTCTCCTAGAATCTATAGTCATAACAATCTCAGTTTCCCAGTTATTAGACAGGAGTTCCCATCGTTATGGTTCAAAACATCTCCACCACACTTGTGCAGCATTATATAATGATAAATAATATAAACATCCACTGGGGCTGTGCACTGAGATACAGGGATGAGGTGATGCAAACTTGTGAGGTATTGCTGGCAAAATGCCTTCTTTGTCTGTTGTTCTGTAAAGCAGCTGGTCAGTGAATGGGGAACCCTTAGTGCTGAATGCACAAACGCTGTATGTGCCTCAACTGGCCCCCATGGAGGCTTGGGGGGAACCTTAGGGTTAAAAGTGCACAAGCTGGAATGCTGTGTGTGCCTTGATTATTTGTTCATTTCTTTTAAATAGAAAGCTTGGGGGGAATCTGTGTTTGCCTCAACTGGCCCCCACTGAGGCTTGAAAGGATTTAGGGGAGGCACAAGTTGTACCTGTCTCGATTGACCCCATTGAGACATAGGGGTAGTTGCCCTGCTTCTCGTGATTAGGGAATGCTGTAGGAATTTGTACTTTCATTATCAGCAATCCTTTTCTGAGAGAACTGGACTAGAATAAAGTAAGTTTATTAACCCCTTTTCAATGTCTTTCCTGTCTGACCAAATCAAGAGTGAACCTGTGCTAGCAGCCATCTTGTGTGCTGTCTTACGCCAACATCCCACAATAATAAGTGGCAAAGACAGAATATGAACCAGGTCTTCTGACTCCAAAGCCAATGGTCCTTCCACTGTAGTGTCATGGCCTGGATCAGTTTCAGAAAGTCACTTGAGCAAATCTCTTCCTTTTGATGGGTTTTTTTTGTTTCCTGACCTATAAAATGAGGACTTTGAGCCAGATGATGTTTAAGGCCCCTTTCAGATCAAGAGATCAACCACTCACTCAACTAATCAGCACTACGCTGGAGAGGGACTGGACCAATGATTGCACTGACTTGGGAACTCTTGGGATGGGAAACTCCTTTCCCAAAGTCCACTAGCAACTTTTTCACAATCTATAATCTTAGAGAGCTGCCTAATTCTCTAAAAGGTGAAGGAATGTGTTTAGGATCCAACAACCAGTGCAGTACATGTCAAAGGTAGGCCTTTCTAGTTTTGAGGTGAGCTCTCTTTCCGCTAGAGTATGCTACCCTGTCAGGCAGCTGGGGGGAGGGGGGAACAGAGAAAAAAATGAAACAACTCTACTCTCAAGGAGTTTGATTCCCCACCCAGAGTGTCTCCTTTGGCCAATACTGACACTACTGTTGAGTCATTTCAGTCATGTCCAACTCTTTGTGACCCCATTTGGGGTTTTCTTGGCAAAGATACTGGAGTGGTTTGCCATTTCCTTCTTCAGTTCATTTTACAGATGAGGAAACAGGGGCAAACAGGGTTAAGTGACTTGCCCAGGGTCACACAGCTAGGAAGTGTCTGAGCCTGGGTTTGAACTCAGGTCTTCTTAACTCCAGGGCTACCTCTCTATCCACTGTGCCATCTAGCTGCCCATATTGCCACTGTATCTGCTTCTATTTAAAAGAAATGAAAATGAACTGGAAGATTATCAGAAATGTTGCCTTTATATGTTGATATCATCTGTCTCAAGAAAGTAAATGCTAATATCATAACGCAGCACATAGGAGAGCTCACTGGTTGGCAGAGCTCTGGCTAAGCACCATAAAGATGAGAACGTTATTTTTTTTTTCTTGTTTTCCTTTTCATCAGTGTGAAAATGAGCTCTAATTTCTTCTACTGGATTTCCACCCCACTCCTACCACCTAGCAAGAACTCCTTGGCACTTGGAAAGAGTCTAAGCCTACTTCCCTTTAAACCAACCAGATAGATATGAGTTGTTTGCTTTGGGGGTCAGAGATACATCTGAGTTTAAGTAGCCATTTGGATGTCCAAATTCTGTGCTTGCTACTTACTCAGCATCTGGTTCATATGGCTCTCCCCATCACAGCTATCTTGAGCCACCCATCCAGTGGTATAGCTTTTTCTTCTGCCCCACAGGATTTATCACTTCAACCTATACTAATTGTCTCCTAAAAAGGTAGGCATTCAGGACTACATCCCCTCCTCCCTCTCCCCCACATCCAGTCTCACTTAGCAGACAAAGAGTAGGGTGAGATTGGCTTTTGGCACCTCCCATTGTGACCGCCCAATCAACCCTAGCCTTCTAGAAACAGACTCCTCTATTCCAAGTCCAAACATGGTAGGATGGAAATGGCCCTGAGAAGCAACAGCTTTTAATTCTTGGATTAATTCATTGGAACACCTGGTTAACAGCTGGCAGGAAACATGAATTTAATCTTGATTGAACAGAAGCAGCTTCAGTTCACGCCTGTTGAAAGCACTTAAAGCCTTATATTAATGCACACATTAGGCTCTGAAAGCATGTGCTTTTGGTGTGCTGAGCTAATAGTTATTCAGATACATAAGAGCTCAGTTAATACGGAGAATCCATGAAGCACTACTGAGTAATCTTTGGAAAATCACAGTTCTGACCATATTAATTCTCTGCTGAAAACACTTTCAGTGGCTCTTACTATCCTTCAGCTAAAAGCCAAACATTTGAGGATGTCATTCAAACGCTCCACAACCTAGCTTCAGCCTCCCTTTTCATCCTTATTTCTCCTTAGGGACTGCATACAATCTGGCCAAACGGAGCCATTTCCCAAATATGTTCCATGTTTTCCTGCCTTCCTGTCTTTGTTCATTCTATTCCCTCTGTCTGAATTAGGATCCCGGAACTAGAGCTGGAAGACCATTTAATCCAGACTCCTTGTAAATGACTTGCCCAAAGTTACAATGGAGTGGAATTTGAATCCAGGTCCTTTGACTTCAGATGTTACTTTTTCCCTTCTTGATCATTCGTTTCCACTCCAGTCAAAACACTATCAAAGACTCAATTCAAATGTCATGTTTTTTAATTGATCTTCCTAATCAGAAGGAGATCTTTTATACTTCCTTCAGCTGCTAGGTGGCAGAGAAGACAGAGAGCTGGGCTTGGAATCAAGAACATGAGTTCAAATCCAGTCTCAGATACTTCCTAGTTGTGTAGCCTTGGACAAGTCACCTAACCCTGTTTACCTCAGTTTCCTTATCTGGAAAAGGAAATGACAAATCACTCCAGTATCTTTTCCAAGAATACACCAAATGAGGACATGACCGAACAACACGCCTCTTCTAAATTCTTTTATCCGTGCCTTGTCAATGATACTACATTTGACATTGTTTTTCATGTCTCCTCTCCCTTATTATACCATGTCATTTATTTTTGTACCCCAACAGCACACATCATAGTACATATAGTAGTGTGTGTGTGTGTGTGTGTGTGTGTGTGTGTGTGTTCATCCTTCCTTGCCGAAGAAGACCCTGCCATCAGAGAAACAATGACATGACTTGCACTTGACTTTGTTTTGAGAGAGGGAGGGCTGTGCAAGGTCACCAGCCTTACTTCTCCTCCAGAGCCATCTGAATCCAGTGTCCAGATATTCATCAGGATGACTGGAGATGACCCAGGATGAGGCCACTGGAGTTAAGTGACTTGCCAAGGTCACACAGCTAGTGAGTGTTAAGTGTCTGAGGTGAGATTTGAACTCAGGTCCTCCTGACTCCTGCACCGGTGCTCTATTCACTGCTCCACCTACCTGCCCACATATAGTAGTAGGCAATGAATAAATCCTTATTGAGGGCTGAGTGAAACAGTGTTGCTTTCTTCCCTCCCAGGCTCCTAGGATTATAGATTCAGAGCTGGTGGAGAGCTTAGAGGTCAAAGTCTAATTGTCTCATGTTTATAGATCAAGAAACTGAGACCTGGAGAAGTTATTGAAATGATTAATTTAGCTAATTTATTCATTTATTTTTGCCTCCTGCTTCAGCAAAAGAAAAGTGTGCAAGAGAGTGACTTTATTGATAAAATTCATCCCCACTGCCACTGCCATTTTCTCTTCCTCCAACTTGTCTTAACTTCATTTCTGAGACTACCCCCATAGCCTTTGAAGCCCTCTAGTTAATGAGCCCACCAGAGTTTCTCTTCTACAACTCAATTTAGTCCCGATTAGAAATTCCTCTGGGAAGGAAACAAGAATTCATTGCTTACTACTGAAAGTTTGAAAATTCAGGAAATTAATAGGTTTCTTTTCTCTTCTACTTTTGTTCATATCATTTTAAATATTCTCCTCCGACCCACATCTCAGAGACATGGCCGTTGTCATTCCTACTGTTCCATTTCAGGGGCTGACTTTTAAGTTAAGAAGTATTAGGATAAAAGAATGAAAAACAGAAGTAGGGGAGGGCAAGCAGAGAAATTCAGCTGTAATTCTCTTATGCCATTCAAAGCACACCAGGAACGTTCAAGCTAGTTAAGAGACAAAATTCTATCATGAAAAGAAACGGAGCGGAGGCGATCTGGCCTAGAAACTTTCTGTCATAAAAGTACAAGCTCTCTAATGCAAAGGGAAGCTGAAGGTGAGTAAGGAAACAGTCATTTCCAAGGGCAGCTGCTTTACTATTTTGGTGTAAAACATGGCAGGAAGGCCTTTCCTTCTCTTGATTAAAGTAATTTGGGGCGGCATCATAGGGCTTGAAGCCAACAGTCAATTGTTTTTATTTAACTACATGTGACAAACACCAACACTGCAGATGCTCCTTCTGGGTTAGTCATGACTGCTTTTAGGAAAATAAAACAAGATAAGGCAGCCAGCAGGCTTTGGACCCAACCATGTGAACAGGCTTGTGGCATTGCCTGCTGACATGAAAGCGCCATTGATTGAGAAGGTTCAACAAATAGCCCAGTGGGCTACATGACCGTGGACAAGATCACGAAATTAAGTGAGTGTTGCAGACAGCAACTTTGCTTGTACTCCTTTTGGAGAAAACATTTGGCATGGGTTAGTGAAGTGCTTTGCCGGACAGATCCAGCAATGGAACATATGAATATCATACCTGATGATGACACATTGGTTTTCTCTGTCAATAATCATATTTCTATACATGTTGTCTGCAAGCGCATAGATATGGGGTGGATTTTCATACTGTGCCTGGAGAGGAGGAAAAGGGAAAGGCATTCATGATACATCAATCATAAAAACAGATTTTAAACATGAGGAGACAGAACCAGAGACAGCAGTGACTTGCCCGAGGGCGATGTGGTCAACCAGAACAAAAAAATTACACTGGAAACATTCCTGTCTCCTCTCTGCTTTAGAACACAGGTTGGGTTCTTGCAAGTGCATGTTGTTGGAGGCTCAGCTGAAAGGCCAGAATTTGACAGCTCACTGGTCTTTGTCAACAGTAGCTACACAGCAGAGTTAAAGGTGGAATTTGACCCCGGGCATTTCTTTTTTGAAAACTGAATGGCAGGAATCCCTAATAGGCAGATGTGATTCCGCCCTGAGACTTGACCAAAGTCTTCAGATATTCTAAAGCCACACCCTACCTACCACTTAAAACCACACCTTGGTGGGAGTTGCCCATTAGGACTGCCCACCTATGGCCTTTGGGCTAAATGAAACTGGAAACAATTCAGGACAGCCAGCAGAACTAGAATATTCTAATTTTCTGGACGAGATGATTTGAGAGCACTTGGGACCCTGGAGAAGATATGGGATGAGGGAGGTGAGGTGGGAGTTAGGTGGAAGGGAGAGGATTTTCTACGAGGAAGAGGGGGTGTTAGTCAGAGGGAGCAAACTGGTTTGGCAGGTTTGTTTTATCTCTCGTGGATAACTAAGAACCTCGACTGGGCTGTTCTGTGCCTCCCAGTTTCATGTTAGCTTCGAAATGGAAAAAACTCAGTTCTCCCTACCCAACCAAATTCTCCTTTTCCCACTGACTTCCAGAACAAAACAATACCCCCAGCACTCAATCACAAACTCCTAAATCCAGGACAAGGAAAGAGAATCTGAACTGAGTCAAGCAGATCTGGGTCACCGGTTTAGGCAAGGCCCACACAGATCCTGTGTCCTCATCAGTAAAAAGGGGGATAACAATCTCTGCTGCTCCAAGATAACAGAGAGACTGAAATAAAATGACCAAGAGGAAAGTGATGTGAAAATGATAAAGTGAACTGTGGAGTTTCTCTCTTTCCTGCTTCGGAGGGTGGATTTCTTAATTGAAGAAAACTCCCTTTATCAAATGGAGGTGGCTACCCACTTACAGTCTTAAGAGAGTTTGCCTGGGGCACTTAGAGATTATGTAACTTGCCCAGGGTCACAAAGTCAAAAAGGCTGAATTTTCAAAGCCAGCCCACTTTAGATTCAGCCCCCAGGGCCCTTCATGAACCAACTCCAGGCTCTGGGAAGGCTTAGACCTTGCACTTCAACTGGAGAATCTGTGTGGACCATCTTTTGGATTGTTTTTCAAGGGATCAGGATCAGTGAAAGCCCTAAACCTTCAGCCCTAGAAAAAAAAGGAGGGAAGGAAACAGAAAAAGAGTAGGAAGAGGAGAGAAGGAAGCAAGCAGTTCTAAAGGGGAAAAGGAAAGCAAGAGAAGCAAAGAGGAAAATACAATTTTTTCCCCCTGAGGATGTGTCATCACATTCCAACATCCTACCTTATTTGTTTCATATGGCATCTTTACCTACCATTTTAATTGTTTTCATGTGAAATGGACTTTCAATTGGGTTCACATTTGCCTCTAGTTTTTTCTATTATTCATCCTTTGTGTGTGAAAAAGGAACATTTAAACACAGCCTGATCCTACTCTGAAGTGGAAAGAGGGCTTTTCTGTGATTTAATTTGGAATTGTTCAATAACAGTAAATTATATGATTTAAGATGTTTTTTGGTGAGGTTTTCCTTTGGGAGTAATTTCTGGGATAGAAAAACATTTGAGTCAAAAGTCAAATTCCACTGAATTTCTTCAGTTTCAGGAGGTAAGGGGAAACAGAAAGAACTCAGAATCTGTTATCAGACGGCCTGATGCCTGCTTCTTACTGGGGTGACTGTAGACAAGTCACAAAACTCCTAGTCTGAAAAATGAGGAGACTGTATCTGATGACAGCTGACATTTTCTTTCTTAAATCTATAATTACATAAACTATAAACTATTAATACATAAACGAAAGTCAAATTGGACAGTCCTATGTTTTTTGTTTCTAATACTACAGAAACATACATTTAAGATTAAACACTGTCATCTAATTGAACTGTCCAAGGTAAGGTGACACATGCTTAGAACATTATGGTCATTTATGAAATGTTACTTACAGCTCCTTGGTACATTTCGATTTCCTTTTCCCCAAAGTATGGCATCTGTTTGAAAGGGTTGACTGAAATTAATACAGAACCAATATATGTCTGTGTTTACATTTAGTTAAGGTCCATAATTATGAAATTTTAAAGTAACATTATTGATCTGTTTTATTCTTTCTTCCCATTATTTACTGAACATTGCTTTTTTCTTGGAAAATCCTTGTGAAAAATTAGGCAGATGAACTCAGTATATCACGGATTTAGATTTGGAAGGGACGTTTGAGGTCATCAAGTCCAACCCTATCATTTTAAAGATGAGTAAACTGAAGTTAGAAGTTAAATGACTCACCCAAGTCACACAGATAAGAATTCCAGACTTCCTGACCCAAAGCCTACTGCTATTCACTGTTCCACTAAGGACTCTGGGCATCAGCGGTCTTACTCCCGGCCCTAGCCTTAGATTTACCACTAACTTGACCTCTATTTTGTCTGTCACTAGCACTCTTTGATTCCATAAAATTAGATCGTAGGAAAATGCTTTGTAAACTGTGAAATGTTATACCATCTCCAATAAAAATAACTTGAGACAAAAGAAAGTCAATTATTTCATGATTAATAGTACTTTAAGATCATTAGGCAACATTCCTAATGTCAATACATGCCTAAGATGGCAATCCATATTTATTGGTGAGCTTCTGTCAAGTCTCCCAGGCAAGTCAAATGTCTCATCTATCTCTCTGACCCTTGTTAGACAAATAGTTGATGACCTAACAATAACTAGGATATGTATATATATACATATATACATACATATATGTGTATATATATATACATACATACATATATGTGTATATGTGTATATATATATATATATATATATATATCTCCTAGTTATATCCTATATATGTATAGTGTTGCCAAGGTTTGCAAAATACTTTATAAATATCTCATATACAACCCTGAGAGGTAGGTGCTATCACTATCCCCTTTTAGGATGAGGAAACTGAGGCTAAGAGAGATTAAATAACTTACTTATCCAAGGCCATATAGCTAGTTAATGTCTGGGGGCATTTTTAAAATTCAGATTTCCCTCAGCCCCAGATCCAGTACTATAACAAGTAGTTGTTCAGTTGTGTCTGACTCTTCCTGACCCCCTTTGAGGCTTTCTTGGCAACAATACTGGAGACGTTTGCCATTTCCTTCTCCAGCTTATTTCACAAGAACTGAGGAAAAAAGGGTTAAATGACTTGCCCAGGGTCACACAGGTAGTAAGTGTCTGAGTCTGCATTTGAACTCTGGAAGGTAAGTCGTCCTGACTCCAGGTCTGGCTGGCCTAGTCAGCCTAGCTGCCTCATAAACGTTAATTAAGTGCTAGTTTGGGTCTGAGGATACAAACACACAAACCTCCCCCAACTCTGTGTCGACTCTTAAGGAATTTATATTCTTCCGAGGGAGATAAAATATAATATAGACGTAGATAAGCACAAAGCATATACAAAAGTAATAAATCACTAGTGAATGACTCAGATTGAAATGAGAAAGTCAAGCATCCAGAAACGGACCATTAAACATCCCAGCGATAGATAAATAGATGATAGAGAGATAGCTATAGACACCTGTATCTAACTCCATGCAAGGGCAAGATTCTTACTGTGAAATCTCACAGAATGGAATTTGATTAGCTTTAGTCCTTATCCTACACAGTTCAGACTAATGAATGGGTGCAGTGGGAATACTGACCTAGGATCTAATAGGGTCAGCCCTATTAAATCCTGTCTCCTCTATTACCTCTATAACCTTGCACAAATCTCTTTATCTTCTTAGGGTTCTGTGATAACCATTAATGTTCCTTCCAGATCAAAATGTATGATCCTGTGAATATGGGTTATACTGATGTTAACTGACAAGGGCCAGTTCAGTTAGTTACTGGAATGATTTAGGTACAAACAAAGATAATACCAGTAGCCACAATGGGGTGACTGGGTCTACCATACCCACTAGCCCAAGCTGAAGTCTTTCCACTTCCCCCAGGATAAAAAGTCAGTCAACATTTATCAAGGACCTATTACGTGCCAGACGCTGTGCTAAATCCAGGAGACATAAATATAAAAAACCAGATATAGTCCTTACCCTCAAGAAGCTTATAATTTAATGGAAAACAGCACAAAAAGGGAAGGTTAAAAAGCAGGAAGTGAGGGGATTGTGCCCTCCTATGGGGGAACGTAGTGAAAAAGTCAGAGAAGGCAGAGAAAGCAGTGAAGTAGTAGAAATGAGCATGTATCCTCCTTTCATGAAGGCTCTGGAGTTCATAGATCCCCTCTCCTATCAGAGAGACAAAAGAGGGTGGTGTTGTGTGGAGCACTGTGACTGATGGAATCTTGCAGAATGATGGTTTCCCTACAAGAGTTTGGCCTGAATTACTTGGATAAACTTCTTGATTATTCTTGTGTGGTTTTGTCTATAGATCTAAAGTGAAAGGATGGACACACTCAATCAGTCTGTCAGTCAATAACCACAATTAGCCAGCCACCTACTAGGTGCCAGCCATGAGCTAGCCTTGGGAATAAAAAGAAAGGCAAAAACACGGTCTCTTCTCTCAAGGAGCTCATGGTCTAACAAAGGAAAACAATTATGTATAAACAAGATATAGACAGGATGAAGAATAAATAAATACATGCATGCATACATACATACATACATACTAACGATGGGAGACAACCAACAGAGGGAATTAAGGGGGATCAGGAAAAGCTTCCTGTAAAGATAGGATCTGAGCTGGAACCTAAGTATTCCAGCCTTAGAGGACATGGAAATGGAATGTCTTGTGTGAAGAACACCAAGGAGGTGATATCACACTGATTCATAGAGTACTGTGGGGGTGGGAGGAAAGGAGTTACATGGGGAAAGAATGGAATGGTAGAAGGCCAGGTTGTGGGGGCCTTGAATGCCAAAGAGGCCTTTGCATTTGATCGTAGAAGTGAGAGGAACCATGAGTTTACAGAACAGGTGGATAGACACTGTCAATACTATACTTTAAGATTTGAAAGCAGAGTGGAGAGAGACTTGAGGCAAGGAGAGCAACAAGTAGGTTATTGCAATAGTTCAATGTGAAGTGATAAGAGCCTGTTGCAGGATGGTGGCAGTACCAGAGGAAAAGAGGAGGTACATATAAGAGATGCTAGAAGAGGTAAAATAGGCAGGACTTGGCAACAGATTGAATATTGGAGGTGGGGAGAGAGAAAGCAAAGTGGAAACCTAAGATAACCATCAATATAATCCAATCATTCCCAGTTCCCACTACATAATTCAGGTGGTCCTTCAGAAAGATTCAGATAATTGCCTCAACCCACTGGTTAACCTTTAACTCTATAGGTGTGGCTTAAAAGTGCAATTTGTAAAATGTGTTTTTCTGTGATGCAAGGTGCCCCATGCCAAATGATGCTATCCAGTTCAATAGAATTTTAGATTGGAAAAAGAGTGGCTCATCCAATCCTCTCATTTTACAGATGGGCAAATTAAGAATGACTAGGAGTGGGGTGTAGAAGAAAGAGTACTGGATTCAGAACAAAAAAGGGTGAGTTTGGCACTGTCTCTGTTATATAATAGTGTTTTACCTTGGGCATTTCAACCTTCTGATTGCACATTTGGAAAATGAATTAATAACATTTGTATTACCCAGCTTCCCAAGTTGGGAAGAAAGAGTACTGCAAAATGCCCCCCAAAATTTATATAGATGTAGACTATTAATATTCTAGATAAGGAAACAGCCCTAGACAAGTGAAATGAGTTGCCTAAGGAGGACATGAAGCAGCTGGTGGCTCCATGGATAGAACACTCGGTCAGGAGTCAAGAAAACCTGAGTTCAAATACAGTCTCAGACACTACCTAGCTGTGTGACCTTTGGCAAGTCATTTCACCTTTGTTTGCCTTCATCCTCTGGAGAAGAAAATGACAAAATGCTCCAGTATCTTTGCCAAGAAAATCCCAAATGGGGTTGTGAAGGGTTGGAAATGACTGAGCAACAGGGAAGACATAGAACTTGGTGGCAACAGAGCTCTCATAGCCCATGTTTTCTGATTCAGGCTTTCTCTTGCATCCCATTGCCGCCCTCAAATCGAGAACAGGAGGGAGTGAGGAAACAAATTACACCAATTTTTGTCAGCAAAAATGGTTTTGTTGAATTCTCTGGTGCTTCGTTGGGTTCATCTTATTCAACTGACATTGGGAAGGTCCGAGCCTTCCCCTCTCAAGGTTACATCTTCCATCGCTTCTGTTTGTATTTGCATGTCCCTATTTATATGTGTTGTTCCCCCATGGGATAGTAAACTCCTGGAGGGCTGTGGCTATGTCTGCTCTTTTTTTTTTTATCTCCAGTACTTAGCAGTACTTGGCATTTAGTAAGTTTGTATTAATTAATTAGCTATATAAAAGTAAAGTGACACAAAGCTCTGGAGAGGGTTGTCGTTAGATTGTTTCAGTCACACCTGACTCCTTGTGACCCCATTTAAGGTTTTCTTGGCAAAGATGTTGGAGTGCTTTGCCATTTCCTTCTCCAGATGATTTTATAGATAAGGAAACTGAGGCAAACAGGGTTAAGTGACTTGCTCAGGGTCACACAGCTAGTACATGTCTGAGGCTAAATTTGAACTCAGAAAGACGAGTCTTCCTGATTCTAAGTCCAGCGCTCTAAACATTGTGTCACCTAGTTGTCCTTGGATAGGGTTAGTGCAACATATTATACTATTATGAGCCTTGTGACTTTGGACCTTTATTTTCTTATCTGCGAAATAAGGTTAATGCTCAAATTACTACTCTCAGAGGATTGTCATAAGGAAAGTGTTTCTTAAATAATAATGAATTGGTATTATATACGGGGCAGATAGGTGGTATAGTGGCTATCATGCTGGACCTTGGAATTAGAAAGACCTAAGTTTAAATCTGGCCTCAGACACTTAGTAGCTGTAACTCTTTTTGCCTCAGTTTCCTCATCTGTAAAATGAGCTGGAGAAGGAAATGGCAAATTGCTCCAGTATCTTTGCCAAGTAAATCCCAAATGGGGTTACAGAGATTTGGACACAACTGAAATGACACAGAAACAACATTACTATAGTCTGATTCCCTGCATTTTCACTGGTTGTCTCCTATGCTTTGAATACCCTCCCTTCTCATCTCCATGTCCTTGCTTGTTTGACTTTCTTAAAGTCCCATTTTCTCCAAGAAGCCAGTCCTGGTCCCCCTCAAGGCTAATGCCTTCCCTCTGAGATTAATGACAATTCACCCTGTATATATCCTGTACGTACACAGTTGCATGTTGACTCCCCCATTATACTGTGAGATTCTTGAGGGTAGTGGTTACTTTTGCCTTTCTTTGTATCACGAGACTTAGCACAGTGCCTGGCACACAGCAAGTGTTTTTTTGACTTGACCTATGCACAAAGTCTATAAGCCTTCATTTGTAAATATTTCAAAATGCTAAATATAACTTGGAATTGGTTAAGTGCAAAAATAGCCTTGATGGAAAGACATGCTGAATATATAACACTGAGTGACTTTCACAAGTAACTGGTGTTAGCAGCCAAGGAGCTAGACATTAAGTCATTCCAAGCATGTCCAGGGAAAGCCAGACAAGTTCAGTTTGGGGGAGTGGGGGTGCAGGGGAGGACGGGACACCAATATTTCTCTTACAGAATACAGAATTTAAATTTCAAGAAGGGTGACAATTTTTCCAGGAAACAAATATGGAGGATAGAGCACGCTTTTGTGAACATTAACAGCTGAAATGTTGGATTTTATTAGTAAACAAGGTCAGCATTTTCTCAGTCAACTCTGCTCTGATGTAGCCCAAAGAAATGGCTATTCAGAGGGGAAGCATTAACAAATGATTGATTCAAATGCTGATCTTCAATAATAAAAGAGAATGCCCTAGGAGAAGGGCAGCAGGGACCAGTTTCACATTTTAATGTGAAATCTAATAGGATCTGGCTTTAACCATTAATGATTTAAAAAAAGAAAAGGAAGAAAAAAAAACCTAACCCAAACCACTTATCACTTTACTATATAATGTTGCTCTATCATTCCTATGATATCTGTTACCTTAACAGAGAAGGCAATAAAACAAGCTTTTATGTGAACAAAATATATGCTGCCAAACTACTGGTATTATTGTATAAACACCTATGGAAGTTATTAAGATAGTATAGAGTAAGGAGACCTGGACCCAACACCTATTTGCTATTTGACCCTAGTCAAGTCATTTAACTTCTCCTGAGTTTCAGTTTGCTCATCTGTAAAATGAAACACTTGGTAAACCTAAAAGTGCCACAGAAACAGGAGTTTTTATTTTCAGAAAGCTGAAAAAATTTTAATATTGAATGAGTCCAAATTTCTATAGAATTTCTATACAGTATTCTATATATTTCTATATAATATTCCATAGAATGTTCCATATATTTCTATAGAATATTCAATAGAATATTCCATAGAATACTCTATACATTTCTATAGAATAAATGTTAACTGCATGAATGAGAAAGATGGGCTGTGTATGTGTCAAAGAGCAAGTAGTGACTGATGAAAATCTTGCAAGGTCCATGAGCATCTGCATGCAACCAGGAGAGGATGAGGAAGGTTTCAGGAACATTGGACGGATTCTCAATGGAAAACTCATTATGGGAGGATAAGGATGGGAGTCACACAGGCAGGTCAGCATGCATGACTTGTGTTCTGCCCCATTAAAGGAATCAGAGCTATCTAGATTTAGAGTGAGAAGGGAACCCAGAGGGCAATCTTCTCATTTTAGAGATAAAGATCATATTGTTCAGTCATTTGCAACTCTTTGTGACCCAATTTTGGGGGGCTTTCTTGGCAAAGATACTGGAGGGCTTTACCATTTCCTTCTTGAGTCCATTTTACAGATGAGGAAACTGAGGCAAACATGGTTAAATGACTTGCCCAGGGTCACATAGTAAGTGTTTGAGGCTGGATTTAAATTCAGGAAGTGCTTTTTCCACTATAACACCTATCTGTCCTACAAAGATCATAGGATTATAGATTTAGAGCAAGAAAGAACTTTGCAAGCTTATTAAGTATAGCCTTCTCATTTCACAGATCAGGAAACTAAGTTCTATTACAAGTGACTTGCTGAGAGTCACACAGCTTTGAGGTGGGATTTGAAACTAGGTCTTCCTGACTGCAAAATTCAGTGTCCTCTATACTACATGGGGGTTGGCAAACTGAGGGCCTATCTCCCAGCAGCGAAGAATGTTGGTTTTCATTTTTTAATAGTTTTATTATGCTTTAAAATGTAAAAGCATTCTTTGCTCAACAGGATGCAAAAGCAGACAAAGGGGCAGGGGTGACCAAAGGGACTGTCACACAGATACAACTAAAGATGTATTTAAATATTTCAGGAAATAACTATATATTATATATCATTATACTATATATAATATATTATATATCATATATAATTTATCATATACTTTAGGTTTGAAAGTGCTTTGTGTCGTATCTAATCTGAACTTCACAAAAGTCCTGTGAAGATGGAAGGGAAGACATGATGATGGAGTGACTGGACCCACACAGCCCCAACTGGTGGGAGACTGGGTCAATAATGGGTCTTATGGTTACAGGTCCAGTGTTCTTTCCACCACTGTTGCTGTTCAGTCGTTTTCAGTCTTGTCTGACTCTCTGTGACCCCATTTGGGGTTTTCTTGGCTAAGTTACTAGAGTGATTGGCCATTTCCTTCTCCAGTTCACTTTACAGATGAAGGAACTGTGACAGAGCTAAGTGACTTGCTCAGTCTAACAGCTAGAGAGTGTCTGAGACCAGATTTGAACACTTCCTGACTTAGGCATGCAGTTCTATCTTCTACAGTTCTATCTATGTGCCACCTAGCAGGGCCATACAGCCTCTCTAAAATCCATAGTGTCACTAACGTCCTCACTGTTGGAGTCATTGTTGACAGGAGCATTCTGGGAAATAAGAAATTGTACGAAAAAAGGAGCTAAGTTGTTCATGTTCTTTGACTGAGATAGAAATCCCACTGCTTGGCATATATTTCAAGGAAGTCAAAGAAAGAATTTAAAGATGTACATATACCCAAATACTTGTAACAGCATTTTTTTTGTAGTGGTAAAAAACTAGAAAGAAAGTGGGCACTCACTGATTGGATAATGGCTATGCATTATGTTACATAAATGTAACAGAATATTCTTGTGCTGCAAGAATTCAGAGAAACAAGAACACTGAACTGATGCAACAAGATGAACCAGGAAACAGATACAATGAACACAACAATGGACATTAAAGGAACAATGAAATAAAACTGAATGTTGTGTAATTAATGGCAGATCTTGGCCCCATGCAAGAGATAAAATACGGAACTTTTCACTGGAGAGGTGGGGAACTCTGGGTACAGAATGGTGTATACATTGTCATAGCTAGTAGGTGTGTGGGATGATTTTGTTTTAACTGTTTCTTTTTCTTTGTTAAAAGGATTGCTTTGGGGTGGGGTAGAGTAGGAAGAGAAGGAGGGATGTATTTGAATAGAAAAACAAAATCAATCAATAAAATTACCCCCAAAAGGCAAGAGTGTTCAAGTAACTCATTTCCTTTCTCATTGAGAATTTAACACCAAAGTGGGCACACGCGGGTGAACACATTCTTAGTCAGTAGCAACTTAGACAATTATAATGAAGGTGCATACCTCAGCCCACAGAAATGAATCATGGTTTCCATCCTGCTGTGTAAACTCAAAGAACATGTCTTGATAAGCAATCCATCAGGAAATATTTATTGAGAGTTCACAAACTCTAAGGCACTGTGCCAGAAACTATGGGGGGTAGAGGAAGACATGAAATACAAAGATAAATAAGACCAGCCCCTGGCTTCAAGAAACTTATGATCTCTGTGGGGGAGATAATTACTGTTAGGAAAGAAGGTGCTACCCAGTTTCCTTCTCACTATAAGAATAACCACCACTGTGGCTACTGCAGGAGACTGTGGGGGTTCAAGGGAGCCACATATCCAGTCATCCAGTATTCCCTTTTGCTGAGCTATCCATAATTGTAGCTGACATGCTGCTTTTATAGGCTGTTCTGAGAACTTAACCACTAGAGATATATGGGAAAATGCATTCCCATTTCCAAACAGCTGACTTGCAAATGTCTTTTCAGGACACAACACAAAAGTACAGGCAAAACTGTAGACCCCTCAGCAGAGAGGCCATCGTGTAAGCGGCTGGTATTTTTATGCCTTGCAAATGGGCAGATTTCAGTTTTTTGAAAAAAGCAAATCAAGACCTCAGCTTGATAACACCCTAGGAAAGTGCCAAGGTGAAATTAATGGCTTGTAATTAAATTAGCTTCAAAAAATTTTTAAAAATCATAGAATTATAGATTAAGAGCTAGAATGGCCTCTCTAATTTTTCAGATGGGAAAACTAGGAAAAAAGTAATTTGTCCAAGATCACACAGGTGGGAAGAATTAAATTAAGTTAAATTAAATGCAGGTCCTCTTAACATCACAAGAGATTAAGGTCTCTCAGGTGCAATGGGAAGAGAGCAGGAAAAGATAGTAGTGACTACGAAAGGGGTAGGGTAGAATTCACCATGGATGCACTGTGAATCACATTTGACACTGATGTTCCCAAATGGTGTCCTGCATGATCTGGATACCCAGTTCATCCCTCATCCTGGGACTAGAGTGGTCTTGTGATAACCAGATGGCAGCCAGGTGGACCAAGTGAGTGAAGTGAAGTGGGGAGGGAGGGTGGCCTCTCAGATTTGGCTCTGGGAAGGGATGACCCTAGGGGAAAGGAATTGTACCACCCTGGATGCTGGGACACATCTGGGACCCAGCCCTAGTCACAGGATGCTAGCTCCGGCTAGTCTAATATCATAATGAAGGTAACCCAAGTTTGTATTAAAATTCCACATTGCTTTTTGAAAAAACTTTTTAAAAGTTGCCTTTGGCATGCTAAAAGTGAGACACAAAGAAAGACAAGAATTTTAGGTATTCCTTGGAATACATTTGCTGCTGAGGTTTCCTTGGACAAACATAGGAATGTAGAAAATTGGTAATATTTTTTAGTATGGAATAATTCTGAAAATAACAAAACACACAAAATATCAGGCAAATCTGACTTTTACAAATATTCTCATTTGTTCCTGTACTAAAAATAAAATGGGATTACCTCTGTTAATTCCCTGAAAAAAACTGTCAAATCGGGAAGGCCAGTAACAAGATGTTACTATGTCTGTGGGGTGGAAAAGAGACTCTTTATCCTGACTCCAATTTTTTTTCTCTGCTAGCAGTCCAGGCAGCACCAGGAAGGGGTACTCTGAGTGCTCCTTCATAGGAACACGAAGAAAACCCATGACGTCTCTGACATGGTTCTTGATTAAAACCAGCGGATATCAGTGCTGAAATAAAGCCTTTGTATGCTTTAGGCAAGGTCTCAAAATTGGTTGCTATCACTCCTGCACCCCACCTTTGAAAAGTGAATTCCTTGAGTCCCTTAAAAAAAGTCAGGATATGGGTTCGGAGTCAGAAAATCTGGATTAAGATCTTGCCTCCTTTGCTCATTAACTATCTGATCTTGTCTAAGTCACTTAATGTCCCTGGTCCTAAATTTCCCCATCTATAAAATGAGAGGATTAGTCTTCTGAGGTCCCCAACAGCTCTACATCTATGACCTTGTGCTATATACCAAATATTAATAGGAGCACTGTGGTAGCCCCAAACTAGAAACAAAATGGGTACCTACTGATCAAGGCTGAAAAACCAGAATAGAATACTCTTTTGTGGTGAGAAGTAACAAATAAGGAATTCAGAGAAAAATGAGAAGATTTCTATGACCTGACACAGGACAAAATAGGCAGAACCAGAATAATAATATAATATATATATATATATATATATATTGACTTTCATTCATGAGATAAATGAAAATATTACTAAAAGGAAGCCTAAACTCTGAGTAACTGAAAAACCAGTGAAGGCCTCTGAGGAAAGATAATGAAACATACCTCCTTCATGACAGAAAGCCAGAGGACCACTGGGATAGAATACTGTATACATCAGCCAGATCATTGCATTGGAAGTTTATATTTATTTGTCAGAGGTGAGGGTTAAGAAGGGGAAGGGTCTAAAATGATTTAAAGACAAAGGACATAATGAAATGTATTTAAAAAAAATTTTTCTTGGGCACTATTGCTCATAAAGGATTTGAAGTTTAATATTACATATGTGATTTGACATCACAGAATAAGTGCCATGGAGAGTAAAATTTTCTGACATTAAAATTAAGTGAATTTTTACAAAGTCATTTTATAAGGTTTTTCATTGTGCAATTGATCCCATCATTTCCTAGCAAACAGAGGGAGAAGCAATGGAATCGGTATTAGATTTTATTATATTCTTGGGCTTAAAGATCACTGCTGACAGACTGTAGAAATGAAATTAAAAGATACTTGCTCCTTAGAAGGAAAGCTATGGCAAATCTAGACAGCATATTAAAAAGCAGAGATATCACCTTGCTGAGAAAGGTCAGTATGATCAAAGCTATAAGTTTTCCAGTAGAAATGTATAGCTATGAAAGTTGGGCAATAAAGAAAGCTGAGGACCCCAGAACTGACATTTTCAAATTGTAGACTAAAGAAGACTTTTTGGAAGTCCCTTGGATGGAAAGGAGACCAAATCCGTCAATACTTAACTCAGACTATTAATTAATAATTACCTAATTCAGGAATTAATTCAAACCATTCTTTGGAAGGACAAATACTGAAGCTAAGGCTTAAATACTTTTGCCACGTAAAGGGAAGACAGGACTTTTTGGGGGAAGATTGAAGGTAAAAGGAGAAGAGTACATCAGAGCATGAGATGGATAGATAATGCGATGAGCATGAGTTTGGGCAGACTTTGGGAGATAGTGGAGGATAGTCAGGAAGAATCATGCATGACTGAATTACTGAACAACCTTTGGTAGCTTCCCCTTGTCTACTCTTAACGACGATGCCAGCCAGCACAATAGTCTCAAAAATTATATGTTAAACATAAAAAAGTTAAATAAGCTAGAATGCTAATGTCACCGTCCTTCCAATAATTTGGACCTTACAACTTCATTTATAAACATTCTGCTCAAAGGATACAAAAATATAGTCATCCATGTATCTTTTCTTCAGATTTTCCACAATGGAGTCCTCGGTGATTTTGGACAGGAGCACCATGTCATCCACACCACTATGCTTGACATTATGACTTTGCCAGTGGTATCGATAATGTCCTTTGCTTCCCTAAAAAAAACCAAAAAGCAAACATCGTTATCAAGAAGGTACATTTATGCGATCACTTTCTGATTCCTAAACTTTTCCATAAAAATTTACTTACAACTTTTTATATTTACAACTATTTATTTTTTATAAATATTTATATTATACTTACAACTTATTATTTACGAATAAAAAAGTTAATAAGTACTTGCTGTGTGCAGAGCAATGTGCTAAGTGTAGTTTTATAGTTCTGTATACGTACATATCCATAACAAGTATGTCTTATATGTACATAAACATAAAAATGAAGATAGCCAATAAAATGGGCACTCTCTAAGATTCATTTTGACAGTAAATATTCTGCAGTGATGCTATAGCTGAAAAATCATAATATACCCTGATCTCATAAAAATAGAACAGAGAAACATATATAACCAGTACATATATAATACCTTAAAGGTATTACCAAGAAGGATTATCATGAGAGAAATTTCATTAAAAAGTCATCAATGAAGAAATGCATGATTGGAAAAAGGAGTAGGTTGATCAAGTGTTGAGAGTGAACAAGTCTGAATGGTCCACAGACATTTTAAAGGATCAAAGCAATGTCTCCAATGTGTGGGGTGAAACCTTAAGGGAAGATTTTTAAAAAGTGATGGATGAGAATTATACAGGGGAGAAGGGATTGCAGCCACACTGATAGGCTTACAAGCTCATGGAGAACACATCCTAAAACTCAAAGGAATCTAATGGTAAGATTTCAACCATGTCTATCCATTCCCATTTACCCAGGTAGCTCAAACAAATGTGACTGGAGGCCAGGTGGGATTTTGCCTAAGCAATATATTGAATCTCCTCCCTCACTTGAGACAAACACATTCAAAGGACAGATTATGTCATAGTAACATAAACACAGCTATTATATAACAAAGTATATAGTATGTTTTTAATAAGGAAAATAATGGCCTACATAGGATTTCATAATGATAAAAGGGATATGGCCTAGAGTTGATAATTTATCAGCATGGCATACCAACCCCTTAGGGTTAATGGAGAATCTTAGCTTACCTACCAGCATCGTGGTGACAGTACTCAGTGCCTTCCCTATATGCTTAGAAGTTTTCTTGGAAGTACAGATGTGAGAATATAGACATTACCCTCATCCCTACGCTATACCCTTTCTTGTAGTAAAAAATCAACATATATTTATTAAGCAACCATGTGCCTGGCATTGTGCTAGGTTCTGGGGATACAAAGAATGAATGAGAAAGCATTTAGGAAGTGTTTATTATATTTTCAGGCACTGTGCCAAAGTCCTCAGGATACAAATAAAAGATAGTCCCTATCCTTAAAGAACTTACATTCTAATGAAGGAATACAACACAAGAAAGTAGTATAAAATGGCGGCTTGGTATGGAGATAGCTGGAAAGTAACATAGCTGGTTCTAAGAAGATAAAGCATAAACTCAGAACCCAAGGTCCTAGGGGAAGAGTCCAAGGTTCCAGTGGGAGAAAGGTAAGGGGAATTAAGAGTTATGTAAGTAGCATGGGGCTTGGAAAATGAAACGGTCCCTGTCCTCAAAGGACTATTAAAGGACACCAAACGTACACGGAAGTACATATAAAATATATGTAATTTTTTTTTGTTTGCAAGGCAATCATAGCTAGAGAGATCAAGAAAGGTTTCTAAGAATCATTGCGAAGACAACACTGGCTACAATTAACTTCCAAACTGGCCTATTTACTATTGCACAGATCAGGACGTGCCACGTCCAGCCTCTACAGGCTCTTCCAGATGCTTGGAACGCTCTCCCTTCTCCCCCTCATTTCAGGAATCCCTAGTTTGGGTCAAGACTCAGCTCAAGTGTCATCTTCTGCTCACAAAGTTTCTTCCAGTCCTCCCAGTTATTGGGACTCTCCCTCCCAATTACTTTTTTGTTTAGTTTTTATAAATTTGTGTTTACTTATCTTGTCCAACTTGTCTCCCCCACCTCCTTTTGTTTCATTGTAAGCTCTTTGAATATGGAGGTTTTATTTATTTGTTTTCATAGCTCCCACAGGTGCCTGGCATACAGTGGACAGTAAATAATTGCTTATGTTATTTTCCTTTATTTCTATAGGTCCCACAGTTGCCTGGTATACAATGGACAGTAAATAATTGCTTATATTATTTTCCTTTATTTCTATAGGTCCCACAGTTGCCTGGCATACAGTGGACAGTAAATAATTGCTTATGTTATTTTCCTTTATTTCTATAGGTCCCACAGTTGCCTGGTATACAATGGACAGTAAATACTTGCTTATATTATTTTCCTTTATTTCTATAGGTCCCACAGTTGCCTGGTATACAGTGGACAGTAAATAATTGCTTATATTATTTTCCTTTATTTCTATAGCTCCCACAGGTGCCTGGCATACAGTGAACACTAAATAATTGTCTATATTATTGAGCACACAAAGAGGAGGCTTATTCAATGTAAAAATATAGCTAGGTCCCAATTAATGCAAACAATTTACACAGCCTATTTCCATTGGATTAGAATAAATTACCATATTGTACATATTTATAACTTCAAGTAGTATGAATTCAAATACATGCAACCATTTTAGGCGATTCATTATTCCCGGTAATTGGGACCTGGTTGTAACAAATCTATTACAGGTATATTTACTACATATGCAATTAATACATTATCATCATATATCATCATTATATAAAATGCATTCAGGGATCAAGTATGGTTCTAAGTGTTTTATTAATGCTAAGTCTTGCTTGCTTAATATGCCTCTTGCTGCGGCTGCTCCCTAGCACCTACGTAACCAATGCAGTTTCTTCTAGCCTAGTCACATCACCTCCAGGAAGGAAAAATGAAAAAGGGCGGGGCATAGGGAAGAACTGAGAGGACACTTTTGGGTTTTTGTTTTGAAATCTGGTCAAACTCCTCTTTTAAAATGTTAAACTCTAGACTGGAAACCAAGACTTTTTAGAAAACAAGTCCTAAGGATTCTAAATGAAGGCAGATTATAAAAGATGGGGAATGGAATGATTATGTTCAAATTAAGGATGAGTAACACCAATTCTAGCCTTAGATGGAAAGTGGAGGTGGTTAACTCCTCCACTTTCAAATGTCTTTCCAGGAAGACCTGCTTTTCTGTTCTCACTTTAAAGACGGTGCTTCTTCTGTTGTACCATGCTGCCTCTCCTTTACTTCTGCCTTTGTTTCTTCAACTGTCATTTTTAAAAATACATTTGACTGACACATTGTGATACCACAACAAATACTTCAACAAATTCCCAAATGAATTACCTTTACAAAGTTATTCCCTAAGAAAAACTTGACTATGGATTACTAACCAAAAGAGATATGTCCTCTAATTTTTAGTGTATAAAACTAACATTGATTCTTGTCATTAATTTAGTTGTCCTTTATTTAAATCGTTTCAGTCACATATTCAGTTTTTTTGGTTTTACCTTCCTCCCTCTCCATCACTTCATACAAGTCTGCATGTTTCTTTGAATTCTTATTTGTTGCTCTTTATGACAAAGTGATATTCCATTACATTCAAATACCCTTCTTGGTCAGATATTCTTCAATTATTAGATTATGTACTTTATTTCCAATTTTCTCTTACCACAAATAACGCTATGAACATTATACAAAGGTCTTTCATGCTGTCAATAACCTCCTTGGAAGGTAGTCCCATTAGTGAGATTTCTGGGTCATAAATTATGAATAAAATTTAGTAACTTACCTTGTATGAATCTAATTAACTGTGGTCCAGAAGAGTTGAACTAATTCACAGTTCCACTGGTGATTTAGTGTGTCCATCTGCCACAATGCACCCAACAATGAGTTTCCCCTTTATTTTAGCATCTGTTATATTGATGAGTATGAGGTAGTATACTTCAAAGGGGTATGATTAGCATTTCTATGACCATTAGTGATTTGGAATTTTTTTTCAACTAG
Organism: Bettongia penicillata ogilbyi; assembly: GCA_023548195.1. NCBI lineage: Eukaryota > Metazoa > Chordata > Mammalia > Diprotodontia > Potoroidae > Bettongia > Bettongia penicillata. Next base: position 5,976,232 of record JAJHZJ010000009.1, on the reverse strand, counting down.
TCATTGGTAGTTTGCCTTTCTTTTGAAAATTATTGAGAACTTTTCTACCCATTTGTCTAATATGGAGTGAGTAACTCTTAATCTTAAGGTATTTGTGTCAGTTCCTTAGAGCTTCTGAATACTGGAATTTTCCCAGTTAATTAACTCAAACAAGTTCATCTTTTTAACTCATCTTTTCTTTGATTTTACCTGTACTAGTTTTATTTGCAAGAATATTTTTTAGTTTCATATATGATGTCTTTATAGGATCATAGATTTAGGGCAGTAAGAGATCTCAGAGGAATCTACAACCATCTCATTTCACAGATGAGGAAACTGACACTACAGGAAATTAAGTAATATGCCCAAGATCATATAAGTAGCAAATGTCAAATGGAATTTCCACTCAGGTCTTGTAACTCCAAAGTTCAGTCCTTCCACTGCACCACTTTGCCTCCTTACAAAAGACACAGCTTGAATGACCTATTAGTATGTTCTTGTATTATTAGCTGATTTATTTATAGATTCTGAATTTGCAAATTTGCCTACTCTCTAAAATTTATTTGTAACCCCCAAATCAATACTCAAGGCGCTTTCACGGTCATTTGTAGACATGTGCAGGCTAGTAAAAAAAACCTGAGTCTTTCAATGCTTTTATTTCCAGCTGAGGTTTAACAAGGCCAGCTTGGCCTCCTTGTTTCAGTTTTTATACTGTAAACAAGCATGTTTTTCGCTGCATTCTTCGCATTTTTATGCATTTTGTTGGTAATTTTACTGTTTAAAATGACCCTCAAAAGTAGTGCTGAAATGCTGTCAAGTTTTCCTAAGCGGAAGAAGTCTATGATGTGCCTTCTAATGAAAATATGTATGTTAGATAAGCTTCAATAATGCATGAGTTACAGTAGAGTTGGCCACAAGATTAATATTAATGAATCAACAATATGGTCCATCTAGAAAAAGGAAGAGAAAATTCACTGATCTATATGGGAGGCCACTCCCGAAGATGCTCAAGTAAATGTTGCAACCATAGAACCTAATTCTGTGTTTCCCCTAAGAGCAATGGTTCAGTATTCATTAATTCAGGGTTCACAGTGACTTTATAGAACTTAAATACCCCAAATGAAAGTAATTTTACTGTATGTAGAAAAGCTGATTATTTTAACAGATTTATGGCATACATATTCTGATGACTTAGTAAAGTTATCACTCCGATTGATTTTTTAGATTTCTCTAAGTAAGCCATTATATCATCAGCAAATAGATAATTTTGCCTGTTTCTTCTCCCAACTTCTTTTTCTTTTGTTATTGCTCTAACTAGAATGTCAGCACTTTGCTAAAGACACTTAGTATCTTCCCCAGTTGATAAATGGTCAAGGGATATGAACAGGCAATTTTCAGAGGAAGAAATTAAAGCTATCTATAGTCATATGAAAAAATGTTCTAAATCACTATTGATTAGAGAGATGCAAATCAAAACAACTCTGAGATACCATATCACACCCATCTGATTGGCTAACATGACAAAACAGGATGATGATAAATGTTGGAGAAGATGTGGGAGAGTTGGAACACTTATTCATTGTTGATGGAGCTGTGAGCTGATCCAGCCATTCTGGAGAGCAATTTGGAACTATGCCCAAAAGGCTACAAAAATGTGCATACTCTTTGACCAAGCAATACCACTTCTAGGACTGTATCTCCCCAAGAGATCACAAAAATAGGAAAGGGTCCCACATGTACAAAAATATTTATAGCAGCACTCTCTGGTGACCAAAAACTGGAAATCAAGGGGATGCCCATCAGTTGGGGAATGGCTGAATAAATTGTGGTATATGAATGTAATGGAATACTAGTGCTGTAAGAAATGATGAACAAGAAGACTTCAGAGAGACCTGGAAAGACTTATATGAACTGATGCTGAGTGAAAGGAGCAGAACCAGGAGAACTTTATACACAGCCAACAACCACAGTGTGTGAGGATTTTTTCTGGTAGACTTAGAACTTCAATGCAATGCAAGGACTAGAAATTGTATGCCAGCTAGGGGAAGGAGGGGGAAAAAAATCTAAGTTAATATGGAAGTGACTGTAGAACACTGAAAACAAATAAATAATAAAAAATCCTTGAAAAAAAAGACATTTAGTATCCTTGTTTTTACCCCTGACCTTACTGAGAAAACTTCTAGTTTTTTTCTCCCTTAAAAACATTGTTGGCTCTTGGTTTTAGATAGATGCTTTGATCATATGAAGGAAAGATTCTTTTATTCCTGTGTTTTTTAGTGTTTTCAACACAAATGAGTATTGTGTTTTGTCAAAGGCTTTTTATTTCTGTTGATGGTCATGTGATTTTTATTTGCTATTAATATGATTTAAATGTTGAACTATAGTCTTGATAGAGATCTGGCCTAGTCATAGTGACTTTTTAAAAAAATACATTGATATAGCTTTGTTTTCTCTCTTTTTGATTTGCGATCTTTCAGCTTTCAACTCTATCAATGACCTTTTTGCAGCAAAACAGAGAAAAATAATCTGATCTAATGTTGAATTTAAAGTGATATAAATATAAATAATAAACTCCTTCTCTTATTCACTCTTAAGGTTCCCTGTTCCTTAAATATTACTTTTATCAAATCAACAATCTGTTAGAAGTATTTAGTACTTTCTTATTTCCTTCCACATTGTCTCAATTCCTCTGCTTAGCTTTTAAGGCCCTCTACAATCTACTCCACTCATTCTCCTGGACCTCCCTAATCCTATTTTTCATTATCCCTCCACCATATACCCTCTGGTTTCCTAAATGACCCAGCCATTACACCTTATCACCATAAGTTAATGTGGTTACATAAAAGAGTATGAGTTCAAATTCAAATCTAACAGGCACTTGTTAATACTTATCTGACCTTAGTCACTTAACCTCTCTGTGCCTCAGTTTCCTCATCTGGAATAGGAAGAGGGAAGGATATACTAATTGGATTCTGGAGTCCTTTCCCATTTTAAATCTTTAATCCTTTGAGATCAAAGCTGGAAGATTAGAGCTGGAAGAAATTCATCTAATTCTGTGCCCCATTCTCCCATGTTTCAGAAACTGAGGTTATACCTGAACTACCTTCTCTTCTCCCTTATACTTTTATGAATCCTCAAGGTCCTGCAGAGGGTCCACCTCCTTTAAGACTTTCCCTTGATTATTTTAACTCTCATTGACCTCCTGTATTCCTATGGTACATATAATATATACCACATAACTTCTGGTCACTGTTTTATGTGTGGTGTAGGGGCCAATGGCTGAACATAGCCCAACCCAAGGCAACATGATGTAATGAAAGGACTAAACTACCACTGTGTTGGAAGTAGAAATTGCTCATTAGTGCTGTATGCACAACACATGGTCAATATTTAAGGTTGTAAGAAGCTGGGACTAGATAGTTCCCTAGGGGAGAAATGACTCATCATGAGGTAAGTAGACAGAGAACTGAGGGACTTTGGAAAGTACCCTGATGTAAGAACTTGGTAGATGGGGATGCTTTCCATTTATTCATTCATTAAACATTCATCCTCGTGGGAGGAAAGAGAAGGCAGAGTACCAGCTCTGAAATGGAAAGAACAGTAGTGTGACCTTGGGCAATGGGCAAGTTATTTCATTTTGCTGGGTTTTTTTAGTTTCTACAACTTAAATGAAGAGGTTATGGTTCAGGGTTTGGAAAACTATGACCTGCAGACCAGATCTGGTTTTTACAGAAAAGGAATGAATTTCATAATTTTACAAAAAATTTAACAAAAAAAGTGGAGCGTTGAGTGCCCCACCCCTCCTACTGCCCCAGAACCAGCAACAATGACCTCATGCTCCTCTATCTGGAGAAGCCAGTGAAGTTGACCAAGCAAGTTCAACCCATGCAGCTGGCAAAAAATTGTGTCAGTCCCGGCACAGACTGCCTGGTGTCTGGCTGGGGTACTGTGTCCAGTCCTTTTGCCAAATATCCCAGCACCCTCCAGTGTCTGAAGATCACTATCTTTTCTGAGGAAAGCTGCAAAAATGCTTACTATGGAAAAGCCATCACTCCTGGTATGGTGTGTGCTGGGAACAAGAAAGGTGGCAATGATTCCTGCCAGGGTGACTCTGGAGGCCCCTTGGTATGGAATGGGGTCCTGCAGGGCCTGGTATCTTGGGGCATGGAACGCTGCGCCCTGCCTGGGTATCCTGGTATTTATACCAACCTGTGCTGTTACCGGACCTGGATCTTAAATGAAATGCAGAAGAATTAAAAAATTGAAGAACTGCCTCAGCCCCATACCCCTACAAAGTAACCTCCCCCTCCGTCAAGGACAGGACTTAGCCCTCCTGATTTCCCTACCATGGGGCCTCTAGAAGACCCAGATTTCCTAGACCCATTTCTAGTCTAGATTTGGATGGATGGGAAGGGAATCAAAAGGATTTAGAGATGTAAAGGACTTTAAACCCTGAAACAGCAGGTCTGAAAAGGACCTTTTAGAAAAACCATATACCTGAATTTTTACAAATGGGGAAACTGAGGGTAAAAGTGACTTCCTAATGTCATAGCTGGGGTGTAACAATTCAAGATTAATGTTCTCTGCCTGATCCTGGGGTCTGAAGGCAGATCTAGCCTCAACTTCCCAGGTATCCTAGCTCCTTTCATGAATCCACTGCCTGACTTAACAGGTCCCTCTTGGTCACTCCTCCCCCAACAATTTTAGATTAGTAAAACCTATGAGACTTCCGTGAAAAAAAAAAAATTTTACAAAAAAAGCAAAAACCATTTTTTAGCCCATAGGCCATACAAAAAACAGGTGGTAGGCCATATTGGGCTCACTGGTCACAGTTTACTGATCACTAAGATGACATTAAATAATCTTTAAAGTCCTTAATAGCTATGATTCAGAGTTGGAGTGAGGGGCAAGAGGACTATTGCAGGTCATCCTCCAGAGACATAACATAATTAAGCCAGGAATGATAAATGGATAAATGAATTAAAGAAAAAGCATTGTCTAAATGTTTACTATGGGGCCAAGCTCTGTGTTAAACATGAGGATACAAACACAAAAGCAAAGGTGGTTCCCAAAGATACAATTAGTACCTTCTACCCCAATTTACCCTACATATACTGTTTTATTCAGTTGTGTGCATGTCATCTCCCGTTAGACTGTGAGTTCCTTGAGAGCAGACAGAGGCTGTGTCTTTGCCTTTCTTTGTATCCCTAGCACTTAGCACAGTGCCTGGTACGTTGTTTTTATTCAGTCTTTTTCAGCCATGACCAATCCTTCATCACCTCATTTAAAGTTTTCTTGGGGAAAGATACTGTAATGGTTTGTCATTTCCTTCTCCAGCTCACTTTACATAAGAAACTGAGGGAAATAGCGTTAAGTGACTTATCTATGGTCACACAGCTAGTAAGTCTCTGAGATCGAATATGAACTCTGGTCTTCCTCACTCCAGGTCCAGCCCTTTATCCATTATGCCACCTAGCTAGTACATAGTAATTGCTTAATAAATTGCTTCGTGGCTAACTGACTGACAATTTAATTGGGGAAGGTAACAGATATACGGAAGTAGAACCTAGAGAAGGATATTTAAAAGGAGTTTGTTAAATAGGAAACAGTGTTTATTAGTTCTAGACATTGATCTATTTTCATGGTATCTTGCAATTTTATTTCTCTACTGTCACTCATCATTCTAAGTGTCATTTCTACATTTAAAAGTTTTTTCCAAGGCAGTATCTCATAGGTGGTCACTAGTGATATGATGAATCAAATTAAGAAGGTTAATTACTCCAACCTGAAAACAAGATTTGAACTGATTATTCATTCACTTAGAGCAAATGTTCTTAACCTGAGGTTGGTGTATTTGTTTTAAAAATATTTTGATAACTCAATTCAATTAGAATTGATTTCCTTTATAATCCTATGTAGTTTATTTTATACCCTCTAAAAAATTGTTCTAGGTGCCTAAGTCCCCATAGGGTCCATGACACACACAAAAAGCTCAAGACTGGGAGAAAGGATTCAGAAGTTTCTTTAATTAGCATATTTAAAATTTCTTTGATTAGCACATGTAAAAAAATGATCTTGGTGCAATTTTGAAAGAACACACCTATTACATAAAATGAAGTACAGTCTGTACCCTATGTGAGTCAGTGCTTCCCCATACATTGAGAACCAGCTTTCACCAAGACATGTAAAGGCAATTGCGGGTGCCCTTAAAATAGAGCCAAAGCCTCTGCTGATTCCCTGGCTGACTTTCATTGGTGCAATGTCACTAAATGGTGTGTGTTTACCAGGGTGTGACCTAAGCAGAGGAAAGGTGAATCATTCGACAAAGCTATGATTATTTCCTCATTGAAAGGATATACTCTGTGCTGGAACTGGGGCAGGAGAAGGAGTGCAGTTACAGAAACCAATACTTGGAAAGGTTGGACTTCTGCAAATGGCCTACTACTCTGCCCTTCATCCAGACACGTACACACAGTAATATGCACTGGCAAAGCTAGTGAATTCTGGTCACACATAAAAAAACAAACAAAACTTAAACCATTAGAGTTTTAAGACTTGGTATATTTCCACCAGTTGGCCCTATGTCTGGAATGGGCTCCCTCTCCTTCTTCTCCACCTCCTGGCCTCCTTTAAACCACCCTTTAAACCACTAATCTTGGGTTAGCATTCTGCTATCTCAGTCCACACTCACAACTTTAATTAAAAATGGTGCCCCAGTAGGCAAAGAAACAACATACTTTTAACTACCAAACAGTTTGAACTCCCACTATCTACAAATAATCAAACTTAAAATTATTTTTTTCTTACATCCACAAAACGTTGAAAGCTTACTGGAGTGCGCAATTTCTGGTCTCGATTAATTAATTAATCCTTTTATTAAGGGATCTGCTCTGTGAAGTTTGGATTCAGTCAAAGGGTTGCACTTGAGGTCCTAGAGGGCCACATGGTAGCCTAGATGCTGCATCATTATACACAATTACCCTTTCACAGAATACCAATTGTTTCAGTTTTAGTCACAGGGGAAAATAAGTCCTGTAGGGCTGCTACTCCCTCAGTGGCCAGAAAGCAGCCCCATGTTCCTCCTCTCTACTCCCTTATCCCATTTTCATCTTATAAAGTGGGCTAGTTCTTGCTTCAGTTCGACAAAGGATGAGGAATTCAGTTTTGAAACAGGTTTATTTCCTTATTTATCATTTTTTTGGTTCAGTTTCGAAGCTGAAGAGACACCTCTGCCCAGCTTGTTGTACAGTTGTTTCAATCTTGTATCTCTATTTGGGGTTTTTTGCCAAAGATACCAGAATCGTTTGCTATTTCTTTCTCCAGGTGAGGAAATTGAGGCAAACAAAGCTAAGTGACTTGCCCAGAGTCACATAGTTAGTAAGTGGATTTGACCTCAAGTCTTCCTGACTCCAGATTCAGGGCTCTAACCACTCTCCTCTACTCAGCAGTTTCCCTACAAGTGGTAGATAATAATTAATCAATGAGCTAGGCATGGCTTAGGTATCTTAAATAACTCAACCCACTTTGCCTTGTTCTATTCCTACAGTAACTCCTTTTCCACTTAAGTCATAGGTAAGCAGATGGCAGCTGCAACCCTAGTTTTGTCAGGCACATACTTTAAACACAGCCTTGCCTCTTGGTCTATGTTCAAAGTCTTCAAATATAACTTTTGGGCATAGAATTTGAAACAAGTGCACCACCATCATCTGACTTTCACCTATAAGACACCATATGGTATTATTAACAGAGCACTTGTATTTAGTGTTTTTTACATATACAGTACTTCATCTGAACCCTATAACAAAGGTGATACTATTTCCAATTTACAGATAAAATGAGGGTCAGAGGTAAAGTAACGTTCCCCTTAGTCACACAGCTACTGAGAATCTAAGGCACAATTTGAACTTGAGTCTTCCTGATTCCAACTTTGAAGGTCTATCTAATATACCAATCTGTCTCCTTTGCAGTATCTTCAAATTGTTGTTCAAGGCCAGTTGTGGGGAGTTTAAACACTATCTACAACTTGGTCTTAAATTAAATCACCCCCAGGCTTCCATTCAGAGGAAGTTAAAATTTTCTCCAGCTTTCCTCAACTAATCCCTTGAGATTGTGGAAGATGGCTTTGTCCTGAGTATGGGTGAGGTGGTACTTGGGAATGAAAACTACTCTCTCTGGTCGGTTCTAATATGAAGCCTAGGCTGAAGGCAGGAAGAAAAGAGAGAGAACATATCCTCAGCATTCCCACTCCAGAAAGGAACAATGAACAAGATGGGAGAAAGAAATGGGTATTGGACTGGTCAATCCAATAATGAAAACAAGAAGGAAGGCAGAAAGAAGCAGTTCCCCATCCCAGAGTGGTCTCTCAAAAGGGCAAGCGATCCCTCTGATGACATTGCACTTTTCCAGACAGATCATCCAAGTTTCCTGACACCTAATCTTGAGAAAGGAAAGACCTGTCATAACCAAAAGAGGTGAAACTATTGTAGGGATCTTAACAGAAAAAATTCTGTGCCCATTAATAGGTATAAAATGGATGTGTTTCATCAAATTCAGTTGTATATTTCAAACTAAATGCAGTAATTTTGAATGTACTTTCCCTCTCCTGTATCAGTTAAAACAAACTGTGTAGAATAGGCAGAAAAATATACTGGATTGCAAACAACCGAATTTTTTACCAGGCTCTGACATTAACTAGTTGTGTGACCCTTGGGTAATTTATCTCAGTCTTATGATGCCTGTTTTCCTTAACTACCTAGTATCATCCACCCTGATAACAATCTTATTTGTAAAAATCTATTCTACAATTATTTGGTCTGTATATAAATGTATTTGTACATTTGAATTTGTAAATATGTGAATATATTCATGTTTATATTCAAATATACGTATACACATGTATACACACATATGCATATAGACAGGAAATTGATTTTCCTAAAATGCAAGTCTGATCATGTCACCTCCTTTATGAGGTAGGTGATATAAATATTATCATATTCATTTGACAGATGGGGAAATTGAAGTTCAGTGAAGCATGTGATTTGCTTGTAGTTATATAAGGCACACCAAATCAAACTGAGATCCAAACTTGAATTTGGGTCCTTGAGGTCAATGTTTTTTTTTTCCCTCCCATTATGAGTAGTGTTGGTAAAGTCTTCTCCCTCCTGCAATTACCTTGGATTTATGTACTTGTCTCCATGTTGTATTCCCCTAGAACGGAGGCTCCCTAGAAGTAAAGGCTGTTAAACTTTTGTCTTTGTATCTCCAGTGTCTAGCATGCCTTGCATATAGGAGATGAATAATAAATGTTTGTTGAATTTAAGGCCAAATATAAAAAAAAAAAAAGGATGCACTAATTATTTCCATCATTCCTTTTGGTGAACAAAATAAAGTTAGGCATGGGAAGTGAGGGGATATTTTCTTATGGTTCATTACTTAGCTTTTGCCAAGAGAACTGGAATTATACATGGGGCATGAGATTACACTCTTCAGAAGGGAGGAAGATTCGCAAAATGAGCATAGTAGATAGGCTCAGCTCTAGAACACATAGATATGGGAGTCAGGAAATAAGCCATGAGAAAATCTTGACTGGAGAAGTGATTAACAAATGTAGCAGATTTAGGGAATTTTTGAAACTGATAGTTATACAGTATTTTCAGACATTATCCAATTAGATCCTCATAAAAACACGGTAACACAGGTACTTTAGACATTGTTAGACTCATTTTACAGATGATGCAACTGAACCTCAGAGAGATTAAATATCTTGCCCATGGTCACACAGCTGGTATCAGGGGCATCCTTTAAAGTCTGGTATTTCCTGACTCTCTCAAAAAATGGGAGGTCCAAGATAAGAATTAAACAGATTCTATACAAAACATCAGGAATATATAGAAACATCTAATCTAAAAGATTAGAACTTCTGAAGACCCAGTCTTGGACAAGGGTAGGTACAGTTGCTTCAAAGGAATTGGAAAGGGGGTGGAGTCAAGATGGCAGAGTAGAAAGACTCATGTGTGCTAGCTCCGAACCCACAGCCCATGGATTTCCTGTAGGAAGAACTCCCCACAGGTTCTGGATCACTGCAGGGCACGCAGAAACACAGTGGAAGGGACTTCCGTCCCAGAGAGCCCTGGAGAGCCGTCCCCAGGGTCCATGACGCGCCAGACAGCGGAGTCCACCCCAGCGCTGCCCTGGCCGCGGCCCCAGAGGAACAGATTCGAGTAGGCTTCAGGGACGGAATCTCTGGCGGCCGGGAAGGTCCCTCTGCCCACAGACGCTCCAGGTCAGTGAGAGAGACGTCTAGGCTGGCCGAGAGGGCAGGGCTCGGGCCCCCTCGGGAGGAAGCGGGGGAGGCAGAGGCAGAGGCAGTGGCAGAGGCAGTGGCGGAGGCAGCGGCGGTGGCCCCCGGGACTCCCTGAGCAGGCAGGCAGAAGCTCAGGTCTCTGCATAAAGCCCCTGAGGGAACTGAGCCTGGGAGGCGGCCCTGCCCCCACCCCAGCACCAGAACTTAAGCTCACATTGAATAGCAGCCGTGCCTGCCACGGAAAGCCCATTTGAATCTCAGACCCCAAGCACTAGCTGGGCGGATCTAGGTGGGGGTGGACAGGAATCTCAGAAGTCAAGTAACTGGCTGGGAAAATGCCCAGAAAAGGGAAGAAAAATAAGACCATAGAAAGCTACTTTCTTGGGGGACAGATGGTCCCACCTTTCATTTCTGATGACGAGGAACAATTCTTACCATCAGGGAAAGACGTGGAGGTCGGGGACTCTGTATCCCAGACATCCGAGGTGGATATCCACTGGGCCCAGGCCATGGAAGAGCTCAAAAAGGATTTTGAAAATCAAGTTAGACAGGTGGAGGAAAAACTGGGGAGAGAAATGAGAGAGATGCAAGAAAAGCATGAAAAACATGTGAATACCTTACTAAAGGAGACCCAAAAAAATGCTGAAGAAAATAACACCTTGAAAAATAGGCTCACTCAATTGGCAAAAGAGGTGCAAAAAGCCAATGAGGAGAAGAATGCTTTCAAAAGCAGAATGAGCCAAATGGAAAAAGAGGTTCAAAAGCTCACTGAAGATAATAGTTCTCTCAAAATTAGAATGGAACAGATGGAGTCTAATGACTTTACGAGAAACCAAGAAATCACCAAATAAAACCAAAAGAATGAAAAAATGGAAGAGAATGTGAAATATCTCATGGGAAAAACAACTGACCTGGAAAATAGATCCAGGAGAGACAATTTAAAAATTATGGGACTACCTGAAAGCCATGATCAAAAAAAGAGCCTAGACATCATCTTCCATGAAATTATCAAGGAAAACTGCCCTTACAGTCTACCACCAGAGGGCAAAGTAAGTATTGAAAGAATCCATCGATCACCGCCTGAAAGAGATCCAAAAAGAGAAACTCCTAGGAACATTGTGGCCAAATTCCAGAACTCCCAGGTCAAGGAGAAAATCTTGCAAGCAGCTAGAAAGAAACAATTCCAGTATTGTGGAAATAAAATCAGGATAACTCAAGATCTAGCAGCTTCTACATTAAGGGATTGAAGGGCGTGGAATGGGATATTCCAGAAGTCAAAGGAACTAGGACTCAAACCAAGAATCACCTACCCAGCTAAACTGAGTATAATACTTCAGGGGAAAATATGGTCTTTCAATGAAACAGAGGACTTTCAAGCATTCTTGAAGAAAAGACCAGAGCTGAAAAGAAAATTTGACATTCAAACACAAGAATGAGAAGAAGCATGAAAAAGTAAACAGCAAAGAGAAGTCATAAGGGACTTACCATAAGTGAACTGTTTACATTCCTACATGGAAAGACAATATTTGTAACTCTTAAAACTTTTCAATATCTGGGTAGTTGGTGGGACCACACACACACATGTACATGCATGCATGCACACACACATACACACATGCACACACATACAGAGACAGAGAGCACAGAGTGAATTGAATAGGATGGGACCATATCTTAAAAGAAATTAAGGTAAATGGTGAGAAAGGTAGGGGGAGGAAAGAGGGTGAAATGGAATGGGGTAAATTATATGTCATTTAAGAGGCAAGCAGGAGACTTTTTAGTGGAGGGAAAAAGAGGAGAGCTGAGAAAAAAACAAGAAGTTTACCCTCATCACATTTGACTAAAGGAAGGAATAAAATGCACACTCATTTTGGTATGAAAACCTATCTTACAATACAGGAAAGTGGGGGAGAAGGAGATAAGCAAGGGGGGTGGGGGATGATGGAAGGGAGGGTAATGGGAGGAGGGAGCAATTTGAAGTCAACACTCTTGGGGAGGGACAGGATCAAAAGACAGAATAGAAACAATGAGGGGCAGGATAGGATGGAGGGTAATTCAGTTAGTCTTACACAACATGACTATTATCGAAGTCATTTGCAAAACTACACAGATAGGGCCTATATTGAATTGCCTGCCTTCCCAAAAGGAATGGGTGGGGAGGGAGGGATGGGGAGAATTTGGAACTCAAAGTTTTAGGAACAACTGTTTAGTACTGTTATTGCTACTAGGAAAGAAGACATACCGTTAATGAGGAATAGAAAGTCATCTGGCCCTATAGGACAAAAGAGAAGATGGAGACAAGAGAAGGGAGGGATGATAGAAGAGAGGGCAGATTGGTGACAGGGAAAATTAGATTGCTTGGTGTATTGGGGTGGGGGGAGGGGATAAAAGGGGAGAAAATTTGGAACCCAAAATTTTGTGAAAATGAAATGAATGTAAAAAGTTAAATAAATAAATTTTTATTTAAAAAAAAATGGAATTGGAAAGACAAGAATGAAGTATAGATGTCCTTGAAATTGTTAAATAAAGTCTTTTAAGTGGAACAAGTAAAAAAAATCTGTGGAAAAACATGGGATCAGGGAAGGACAACCATGAGTAATAACAGTCAAGTCCCGGACACACAGATCCAATCAGTGCCTTGGGGTCACACCACAAGGATTCTCCATCTACATTTGGCTGTTTATGATTCTTATTAGACTGCTGTGACTGGACACAGTCTAGGATCACACCAATTCTACTCACTGTCCAAAATGAGCCTGTGGAGTTTGGGAACGACAAGCCTTCCTGTTTGCCAACTGTAATCCATTTCAGAACAGAGGGCTGGCTGCGAGATCTAAGCTGATGTGCCCCAGTGGGGTTGACCTACAGAAGTATTTGCAACTGGAGCACCAGCCAAAACTCAAGAGTCTTGCTTCCTGCCAACATGGCTGCCTGAACAGGAGGCAGACCGCCCAGCAAAATTCAGTCTGTGCCTAGTCAAGTCTCTTGGGAATGGACTGCTGTTTCAGGAGATCTGTCTCAGTCATTCCCAAGCAAATTGAGTAGCCAATGAGAGACTTAGGTGGTAAAGATATTTGAAGTTCTTTACTGAGACATCCCACTGGTATCACCATGAGCATCACAAAGGATGGCTCCCTGTGGTACTTACGTGAGGGGGATATATTCAGAAATGAAAATCAAATAACACCAATTAAAAACAAAGTTCACTAGATTGTCAAGTCCTTGAAGAAAGCTGAGGACTGGGGAATTTTTCATCCTTGCATACTTAACCATCAGCCCAGCCCATAGCAGATATTTGATAAATATTCACTGAATTGAATTTGTTGAAAGCCTGTATAGTAAACTATATTTTTGTTCATCCTACAGAATGTTAGCATGTTGAGGACAGAGACTATTTTACTTCTCTGTAGCCTCCACACCTCACATATTAGGCACACGTGAGATGCTTAATAAATGATTGCTGACTGATTATAATAAGACCTGGTGGCATATAGTGGGCATTCAATAAATGTTCATAGGGAGAACCAGGAGGGCCTAAATAACTATGACATTCTCCCTCTGAGAACCTACTACTTCTAAATCCTGCCTCCGGCAATAGGGACCCTCAGAATCCATCTTCAAGATTGTTAACAGCACATTTCCTGAAAAGGATTTTAAAAATCAGAGTTGGAAAAGATTTTAAAAATCAGAGTTGTCATCTCAACTCCCAATATCTGATATTGATCAAAAAATTACCTGTAGCACTATGAGGTTGCACAAGTAGTAGGCAAAATGGCCTCTCAGTAATTCTCATCAAAATAAGAAGCAGAGCTACTCATCAGTTTTCAAAAAAAGTCATATATGCAATCCTAGGGGCAGCTAGGTAGTGCAGTAGATAGAGCACCAGTGCAGGAGTCAGGAAGACCTGAGTTCAAATCTCACATCAGACACTTGACACTCACTAGCTATGTGATCTTGGGCAAGTCACTTTACCTCAAATTGCCTCATCTTGGGTTGTCACCAATCATCCTGATGAATATCTGGTCGCTGGATTCGGATGACTCTGGAGGAGAAGTGAGGTTAGTGACCTGCACAGCCCTCTCTCACTCAAAACAGAGTCAAGTGCAAGTCATGTCATTATTTTGGCAACGAAAGAGAACTTTATGCAACCCTAAATCATAAAGTACGGAGTGGAAAGAAGCTATGTTCTGGTACCAGTCAGTCAGTCAACTGGTATTTATTAAGTACCAACTATGTCCTAGACATTGTTCTAAATGCTGGGAATATGAAGAAAGGCAAAAAATAGTCCCTATTCTTAAAGAAAATATATACAGAATAAATTTGAGATCATCAACAAAGAGAAGGCGCTGCTTATTGGAGGTCAAAGAGAACCTGGTAATTAGACTATGGATTGTCCCAAAGCAAGGCATCCAGAAACTAATTTACACCAAAATACTGACCAATCAGACTCTCACTTATTTGGGGAGAAATAATCATTTGCAGCAGAGTTAAAGAGATCATGGAGGAGATTAGAATCAGAGAGAATCACAGAATTTAGGAGCTACAAGTGACCTCAGAGATCATCTAGTGAGTCTGGTCCATGGGTTCAAATCTCTTTTTGTTTTAGGGTCATGGAGTCCTTTTTCAGTCTGGGTCCATACACTTTATGGACACTTCCTCAGAATAATATTTTCAAATGTATAATAGAATACAAAAGAAAACTAATGATATTGAAAGTTATAAAAAATTGTTTTCAAGTTCATGGACCCCAGGTTAAAAATTCCTAATAATAGTTCAGCTCCCTTCATTTTATATAGCTGAGGAAACAGAGCCAAAGGGATGATGAGAATGATCCAAGGTCAGTTACATAGAGAGTTCCTATGTATAATTGGAGGCCTGTTTTCTTTCAGTCTTGCAATTGTATGACACAGCTATGAGGCTCATGTGTGTTTGCATAAAAGTTAGTTGACAAACACTACTAGGATGCCGCACTAGAAACCCCCCACAATAGCCCCCTTCACTATTTCCCTGAGTCTAGAAAGCTGGGCAGAGGAAGCAAAACAACCCTAGCGGATTCCTCCAAACTTTCTGCGCTGCAGCAAGGTTCTTCACGCTGAATTGACCCGGATCCCTTCCTGGGAGACATGCCAAGGCTACAGATTAGTTACTAATCAAATAAGCAACACCCAGATATTTGGGAGTGACTGCGCATCAATTAGGGGTCATGGAAATCAGGAATGAAAGGCAAAACTCGAGAGGGAAGAGGGGCAGAAGTGGTGATCCAACCAAAGGCTGTATTTCATTTTAGAAGCAAAGGAAAAGTAATGTAATTTCATTTTAAAAACTGAGCCTAGCAGGAAACAAACATGCTGAGGAGAGGGAGAAGGTGAAATAGCTTGAGAGATTGGGAAAGATAAAAGGCAAATGATTTAAATTATACATGAGGGAAACATTAAAGAGGAAGGAAATAAAAAGAACCTCAGAGATCTGAGGATACAACAGAGAAAAGTTGTTTGGTTATAAAGCAGGCAGTATGAATAAATAAAATAAAATGCCATAAATGCTCTAAAGAAAAAGCAGAAGAAAAAAATGGTTTCCTCTCAATTCCCTTTCCTATTAAATCTAACTCCCTTTCTAAAAAGCCACAGATCTTTGGGGGTTGGTACAAGCATGAGGTACACTGAAAGCATTTTGTACAACTCACAAAATCAACTAAAACCGGAAAGGTCAGTAATGTTTTCTTATAAGAAATCTAAGTGAAAAAAAGAAATCTATTCAAAAGTCAGCCCAGATTGTTTCACAGATAGGTCCTGTATGTCATTTGAAGAGAACAGAATGTCTTTTATTATGTGGGAAGATGCAATTTTCAAAAAAATTTGGTAATCCTATATAAATTCCACTATTTAGCTGAGGGAAATTTGTATATGAGCGTACCATGTACATGTGTCTTTTCTTAAAGCATACTTTTTAAAAAAAAGTCACATAATTACATACTTTGATTAGAGTTCTAACACTTTTTTTGAAGTACACTTGGATATTTTCCTCAATTAAGAGGAATTATTGGAAGGCTTATGTTCATAGTTCAGTGTAACATAGTCTAAACAGTGGGCATGTGAGTCAGGGAGACCCTTAAAGCATATTACTGGGAAATGGAATTAACGTTTGCAATAAGCTTGGACAGTAAGACAAAATGTAACATATGGCATTAGCGGCTGCAGTACAATGCCCAGTTCCTTTCCATTCTATTCTGCCTCATTGTTTTTTGAATAGCATGTTTCACTGCCCAGTTTAGGGAGAGCAGCAATGAAAGACTCCATTGTAAGGAATATGCTTACCAGAGCAGACTTAAGGTTGCTGTAGTAACCTTCACTATGAATTTCCTGACCAGTGTGATTAAAATCTCAACTGTATTGTGGGATTACTATAGTTGCAAATGAGGCCATAGAAAGTCAGGCAGCAAAAAGAACACACTAGAGCCTTGGGGTAGGAGGATTTGGTGGGGGAGGTGGTGGCTTTCCTTAATCCAGACATGAGAATATTGCCTTATGCTACCTGGGTAATCTGAACTGGCCAACATGCCGTGGTGTTTCCAGTGGCTAACCAGAAGACGAATGAACTAAATAAAACAGGGCAAGATAATGAATTAATCGTGAGGACTATGGCAAGCGTGTTAGATGGGTCCTTTTGGCTGACCCCTGAGAGTGTGGGTAAGGCATGGCAAAGTATTCCTTGAATTGCATCACAGGATTTTGAGAGTGGGAAGAGACCTCACATGTTATCTTAAGTAAGGCAACCAATTCTTGACCATCCCCTTTACTGCACACCCAAGAAATGATCATGGAGCCTTTGTTGAAGAAGTCTGGTGAAGGGAACCCAAGTCCTTGTGATTCTACCTCCCTAACATATCTCTTCCCTTTTCCTTTTCCTCTCCTATAACACTTCAGTCACCCCTGCCTGGCCTCTTGCAATAGCCTGATAGTTTGTCTTCAGGCCTCAAGCCCCTCCCCACTCTAGTCCATCTTCCACTCAGCTGTCAAATCGATCTCCCTAAAAAGTAGAGGTCCACCCATGTCTCTCTCTACCCACTTTCAATAGACTCCAGTAATTCCTTATTACCTTCAGGATCAAATAGAAAATCCTGTCTGACTTTTAAAGCCCTTTATGACCTGGCTGGCCACTTGCTACCTTTCCGCCATCTCTGACTTTACACCCCTCTATGGACTGCTCAAACCAGTGACCCTGATTGCTGTTCTTCCCACGAGATACTTTCATCTCCTGATCACTCATTTTCACTGACTGTCCCCTATTCTCAGATTCCTCTTCCTTTTCATCTCTATTTCATAGATTCCCTGGTTTTCTTCAAGTATCAGTTAAAATCCCATCTTCTTCAAGCTTACCCCAGTGCCCCTTAATGCTAGTGCCTTCTCTTTGTGAATTACCCCCTGATTTACTGTATGTAGGCATAAATATTGATAGATATAGATTTATCTAAATTTTATAAATACATCTATATCTACCTCATTTGTACACATTTGTCTTCTCTATTTGATTGTGATCTCTTTGAGGAGGGCCTGTGGTAGGTTTCAGTTTTCCCTTGATTGCTTTTCCTTATTTCCCCAGTGTTTAGCACACTGTAAGCATTTAATAAATGCTTGTTGACTTGTCCTTCTAGCTCCAGAAAATGCGTATTTCATGTGGATAGCTCTACTAGTAAGGATATTTTCCCTTACATCAAGTCTAAATTTCCTTTTTCTGCAATTTCCCTACATTGCTCCTGGTACTGCCCTCCTTGCTCAGCAGGATAAATCTAACTCTTCTAAGGACAACCCTTCAAATACTTGGGGAGACATATCTTATTCTGAAGTTTCATTTCAGGCTAAACATCTTTCCACTGATCCTCTTATGACATGAATTCAAATTCTTTCCATTGGTTGGCCTCTTCTGGATGCTCTCCAGTTTATCGGTGTCTTTGCTAAAATGTGGTGGAATAGAGTCTGATTACAGCAGAATAAGGTAGGACCATTCATTACCTTCTTAGTACAAAGTACTTAGGATCAATCCCTTTTAACTCCCAAATTCCAAGACCAAAAATAATCTGTTCCCTACCACTTCCTATTCTGTATTGTAAAGTTCTCAACCTGGACTGAGCTGGGAACAGACAGATCAAGATTATTCAGGAATGCCCCTTTCTCAATCCAGGATATTAACAACTCCAGCTTGCCCCAAGATAGACTTAAAAAAGATGTTTTGTTAGTTCACTTATCTTGTTGTATCCATAATGCTCCTCTTCTTAGCACCTTTCCAAAGAGTTTGAGATGGTAAATGTGGGCACAGAGAAAAGCTAATAACCCTTTACCGCGGTCTTAGATGAGTGGCAGAGATCAAGTCTTTTGACTTCTCTCTAGTCCATCAGTTGGTTTGGGGAAAGATGGCTCTTTTCATTGGACAGCTGAGGAATATGGCTTAAAATCAGAAAAATCTGCCCACTCAGACAAATCCAGTATCTAAGCAGGGCCAAGGAAGCCTGTTCAACCTGACTTAAAGACGTCAGTGCCAAAGGAAAATATTGTACACAAGCCACATGAAGAAGGGAATTGTTATGCTTGCTTGGTACATAACTGTCACAGAAGTAAAACAGATCTGGATCTTCGGACAGACAGTTGTTGCACATACACCCACACTACTGTAAAATAGTTCTCCTTGGAGAGCTGTGGTCTCATTCTCTGTAATCTGGTTTATATTTGGAATTATGTTTTAGACCTAGAAAGTCCTACTCTCAAGTTTTTTGAGTACACCTCATACCTTGTAATTATTAATATTACCAATGTTAATAGCTAACCTTTAGACAATGCTTTCAGGTTTGCAAAGAGCTTTATGGAAACTATCTCAAAGTTGTTACTATTATCTCCTTTTTACAGATGAAGAAATTGAAGCAAAGAGATGTTAAACATTTTGCTCAGGGCTCATTCAGTTAGTAAACATCTGAATTTGAACTTAGGACTCTGACTCCAAATCCAGCTATGCTATCCACCTGCTTTAAAACTTCCTTTATGACCATCCCATTTGGGAAAAAGCAAAACAAGTTAAGTTGTTACTGACCTTTAGATTTATTTCAAACATTTATTTCACTTCAACTGTGTATAGAACAACATGGTACTGAGTGAGATGCAACATTTGGATTACAAAAATTCAGATCAAAAGATAAAGTATTATGTATCCTAAAGTTTGGGAAGGCAGGTAACTCAGTAAATATTCAGAGAACAAAATGTCGGAACAACAACTGTAGCTTTCAGATTGGAAAAGGGATTGAGGGAATGTTCAGAAGAGAGGAAGACCTCTGCTGAAGTACCACTTTGATGCCTAGAATTCAAGGTCTAGATTGTCTAGAGGGGCCCAAGGCAAGCTGGAAAGGTGTTGAAGCTGAATTGACAAATTGTATGTCTTATAATGTGAGATCAGCCCAGCTACTTTAAAAGACGCTCATTACCAGGTTGGTCATTTTTCTGTCTACAATAATTACACTGTACACCAAAGAACAGAAGGGGTGCACTGAGGTCCATTTGTGCAACTGTCATCACAGGGCAGGGTTTCATGACAACCCCCTATGCCTAAAATTCCATCCCTTCTCATCTCTGACTCCCAGCTTGTCTGGCTTCAAGACTCAGCTAAAATTCCACCTTTCACGACACTTTTGTTCTCCCTTAATACGGCTTTCTTTACTTTGTTGTTTATGAAGAGTTTATCCTGTATCTATCTTGTCTGTACAAAGTTGTTTCCGTGTTGTCTCCTCCGTTAGACTTAGCTCTTTACAGTCAGGGATTGTCTTCTGTCTTTTCCCCAGAGCTTTTATTTCTATTGCCTGGCACAAAGCAAGCACTTAAGTCTTGTTGGCTGCTTAACTAACTTATAAATCCTTGGCCACAGACAAGCCTGAAGCATGGAGGATACAGGGCTGGTCCTGGTGCCAGAAAGACCTGCATTCAGATCCTGACTCAGATTATTGACTACTTCAAGTTTCCTTCCTTCCTTAAACCTTGGTTTCTTCATATGTAAAATGGGGATAATGATAATACTGACCTTAGAAGGTTGTTGTGAGACTCAAATGAAATAATTTCTATAAAGGATATTGGAAACATTAAAGTATGCTACAAATGTGAGCTATTACTGTTATTATTTAAGTTTATTATGTTGATCAAATGGAAAGCTTACAACCCCCTAAATATTTCACAATGTCAGCTTAAAATGACTAATTAACAAGGGGCAGCTAGGTGGTGCAGTGGATGGAGTGCCAGGCCTGGAGTCAGGAAGACTCAACTTCCTGAGTTCAGATCTAGCCTCAGATACTTACTCGCTGTGTGACCCTGGACAAGTCACTTAACCCTATTTTCCTCGGTTTCCTCATCTGTAAAATGAGCTGGAGAAGGAAATGCAAACCCTTTAAGTATCTTTGCCAAGAAAATCTCAAATGGAGTCACAAAGAGAAAGACACAACTGAAACACTCAGCAATAATAATGATTGCTAATCGCAAACGCTGGCAGCTGAAAAAGGCAAGAGTGTAACATTCGTTGCTAAAGGCGAAAGGGAATAGATTGAAGTTGGGTGAAACTATTCTATACTTGTTTAAAAAGATACTCTGTCAAGTCTGGATTTATATCTGGAAAGATCCCACTAAAAGAAAAGTAGCTATCTCAAAAACCAATTTTCTATCTGAGGCAAATCTTAGCAACCTAGACCTGTAAAATAATGGCAGAGTTCATAAGTTTAGTTGGAGTAAGTAAAGTACAAGGACTGGAATGAGGGTCAGTTACAAGGCCCAGGCAGACAGCTGTTTGACTCTGGGTAACTTGGCTTTGGAGGATTCTATTTCTTCTTCTATAAGACTTCTAACTCTTATATTGGAGTCTATAAACTGCACCTCTTCTATGGGCAAAAATATTTTTTAAAAAATTTCCCTAACATTTTATAAAAGAAATGCAATTTTCCAGCAATTCATACCACTAATATCTTTTATGTGTGTGCTATGGCCTAAGAGCATGATAGGTGACATTTGTGGTTCAACCGTGTCTGACTCTTGCGGACCTCATTTGGGGTTTTCTTGGTAGAGATACTGGAGTGCTTTGCCATTTCCTTCTCCAGCTCATTTTACAGATAAGGAAACTGAGTCAAACAGGGTTAAGTGATTTGCCCAGGGTCACCCAGCTAGGAAAGGTTGGAGTCCAGATTTGAATTCAGATCTTCCTGACTCCAGGCCCAGCATCACTGGCATGATATGCAAAAAGAAATAGCTTAAGACATAATATTATCCTTATTGTCAAGGAACTTACAATCTAATTCAGTGAAGAGGACTTAAAGTCAGGAAATTGGGGTTTAAATCCCACCTTAGACATTTTTTGGCTATTACATGTGAACACAGGTAAAGTACTTAACCTTGAAGAGCCAGTTTACTCATCTGTAAAATGGACTCGTATTATTAGCTGTTCTTTCCTGAGTTCAGCTAGTCTGGTGAATAAACCTGTGTGATAAAGTCAGGATTAGCTTAACAACCACCAGACAATGAAACTATATGGGGAGGAAGAGGAGGGGGGGGAGGAGAGACAGACAGAGAGAGAGAGAAGGGGGGGGGAGGAGAGACAGACAGAGGGAAGCAGAGAAAGAGAAGAGAGAGAGAAAGGGGGGGAGGAGAGACAGACAGAGGGAAGCAGAGAAAGAGGAGAGAGAGAGAGAGAGAGAGAGAGAGAGAGAGAGAGAGAGAGAGAGACAAGAGAGAGACAGAGAGAAACAGAGAAAGAAATGAAAAGATGCACTTCCTCCCTTGCAGGAGTAAGGGTCCACAGGTTTGGAAAACTGCATACAGTGCCAGACTCTTTTTAATGTGTAGATTGGTTTTGCTATTTTTTTTCTCTTCCTTTTAAAAAATTCTTTGCATAATTCTCTGGGAGGGTAGAAGGGGAGGCACTCAGGGGAAATAGAAAAAAAGGAAGCTGTCAATAAAAATCTAATTTTAAAAATTACAATAAGCAGTCAGTACTAAGTGGTGATTCTCAACATACTATTACCCTCCAAGAAAGGGATAGGGCTAGAAAGAGGAAGCCAGAACCAGTCACAGACCTATACTGTTTTCCTGCCATAAGACAATGCAACAATGGCA
Source organism: Bettongia penicillata ogilbyi (assembly GCA_023548195.1). NCBI lineage: Eukaryota > Metazoa > Chordata > Mammalia > Diprotodontia > Potoroidae > Bettongia > Bettongia penicillata. The sequence continues at coordinate 5,953,819 of JAJHZJ010000009.1, read as the reverse complement.
TTCTGAATCACAGCTTCGAAGAGTTCTAAAAAGGCATCAGTTGGGGATTATAAGCCTCACTACCCATGACCCTCTGCAGAATAAAGGACAGACTTGAACGGCGCTGTAAAGCAGCCTCAGTCGCTCACTCAGCCATAGTATGTTGCTGTCCAATGCCAGCTACAAAGTAAAACGGGGAATTACAGTAATTCTGCCCACAGCTATTTCCCATTTTAACTGATGTTTCCTGTTTTCTATACTTGGGTATCTTACGAATTTTCAGAACCAAAGCCACGATTCACAGGCCATCATTTTACTGGGGTACATTCTTCTCTGGTCACTCATCACATTGTGTGCATTTACTACAACTGAAAACAGATCTGTTTTCCCACTGACCTCCATCTGGGGCTGTTATTGCAATCACTGAGCTTGAGTTTTTGGCTCCCAGGGCAGAGATAGTCCTGAGGAGTTTTAAGTGTTGGAGAAAATGAGACTGTTCCCTTGATCCAGGATTCTCTAGCTAAGACAACAGAAGATAGCTCTGGGTTGTGGCTTTAGTCAAATTACTGAATACAGAAGGAAGTAAATAAAAAGCAGAAGATTCCTCTCTACCCTCCCCAGAAGGTGGATTTTAGCATCATTTTGAAGATATTGGAGAGAATTGCTCTTCGTACTGTCGCAGATCAAACTTCTGCTATTCAGAAGCCCTGAGTGACTAAGCAGTTCCAAATAGTCACTGTCTGAAAAGCCAAGTGTTTAAGCCTAAAGTCATTTCTGAACTTTCTAAAATACATTATTCTCTTTCTTGCCCTCTTAATGAGGCTCTCCTCCACATAATTTTGCCTCTTCTTAATGCTTGAATGTAATTAATTATAAATTCCAACTAATGTAGTGGGCTATCCTCTCCACCTTAAAATGTCCCCAAGGTCTGTTGAAGTCTGCTAAATGGGCCCAGGCTGCCATACTCGTTTGGAGGTTTTAAGTCTGATTTTCCGTCCTTCTTCTTTGCTGGCAGGAGCTAGCTGCCACATACCAGTGCACCTGCCCAGTGCCACCAATTTTCTGCTTCTGCTTTACTGTAGGGAAAATAAATAACCTAATTACTGGAATTCAATGTAAATTCAGGGTTAATAAGATCAGTGAGGGTCTGAGTGGCTTTCCCAACAGTAAAATACATAGACTGTGTGATATCCTTTAAAGCCATTCTCAAACTCACTTCCATCTACCTTCTCCTCATTTTGGTAATACTCTAATAGATCCCCATTCCATTCCAATCAAATCTGTCTCCTTCCTTTGCATAAGGGGTTGCTCAACAAGAATATATGCAACAAAACAAAACTGAATTTCATGAAATTATAATGACCCAGCTCATCCTCAAAGAAAAGAAGAAAAACCGTTCCTCTGTCCCTTCATTGGAGGGGCTGGGAAAAACAGATGTGGAACATTATACATATGGCCAGAGTCAGTAGATACGAATTTGCTAATTTTTTGAAACTGCTTTCATTTCTGTTTTTTTTTATTTTTCTGTTATAAAGATCAGATTGCTGAGTAAGGGAAGAGGAAAGGATATATTTTGAAATGATAGTGGAGTAAAAACAATATATTAATGGAGTTTTAAAAATTTTAGAAATGAGAGAAAAAGCAACAGAATGAATCAGTGGTATGGGGGGCCAGGACACACTATTGGGCTAAATTGTGAAGTCTGAAAGTTTCTCTGTTTTGCATGACTTTACATGTATAATCTATATTAAATTGCTTGCCTTCTCAAGGAGGCAGGAGGGAGATAATTTGAAACTCAAAATTTAAAAAAAATGAGTGTTAAAAATGTTTGTTCACATGTAACTGAGAAAATAAAATGAAATAAAATGAATCAAATTAAACTTTCTCTTTGGTATTCTACCACATTCCGAAACTCCTTCTTGGAGAAGGTAGTCTTATTTGAACAGAGTTTATGAAGTGATCTCTTCCAGAGAGGTTCTTCAAAATCAGTTCTTAAAAGGTATAAGCCATATATGTATGTGTGTATGCATGTATACACACATATAAGTGTATATACATACATACTATTTAGAGAAATAGATGGTGCATGTGCGTGTGTGTGTGTGTGTGTGTGTGTGTGTGTGTGTGTGTGTGTGTGTGAGAGAGAGAGAGAGAGAGAGAAAGAGAGAGGTATTTAGGGGATGAATAATGTATTCACTTTGAATACACAGGCTCCCAGGGTTTAGAGATTCCTCCAACCCCCCTTATTTCAAAAGCAAGGAAACAGAGACTCAGAGGGGAAAACTGTTTAGAACAGAGGTGTCAAACACATCCAACCTATAACAACCTATAACACTCCCGATTGTGTGTGTGTGTGTGCGTGTGTGTGTGTAGAAACCAGATTAAAATGTAATTAAGAAATATTTAACAAAATAAAAAAATTTAAAAATTACATTTTAAAAACTAAGTCAATTGCTGCCCACAGAGAGGTTTATGAGCCCCCATTTCTATTTGAGTTTAACAAGGCAGGGATTTGAATTGAGATCTTTGACTTCAAATATGGAGCTCTCTCTAATGCAACATGAAGCCTTCGTGGTTGCTCTCTTTTCTATAAAGGGTAAACCCTTGTTCCAAAACTTTCTCCCCATTTTCCTGTAGCTTTCAAGCTTGGCCACCCCTGAGGGAAGTGCTTGGTTGCTGTTCTGGCCTACCGCCATTATGACAGCCTTTTCTGCCTGTTGGAAATCCAATGGGGGCGAAGGTATACGGAGGACTGTACTACAAAAGTTGCCACATTCCTTCACCTCCAAGTGCACAGGGCTAGAACAGTTCCTCTGTCTGTTCACACCCAGAAAAAGTAAACAAAAAGCACAGACAAAATTTATCAAGCTAAGAAAGTAGACTCAGGAGTGGGAGACTATATTCTCTATGTTCAAGGAGATAAAACACCTCCTTACTCTACGAATATTTTAGTCATATATTTTTAAAGAAGACCCAGGGTTTATTTATTAAGAGAATCCTCCAATGAAATGACAGTTCAATAGCTACTAATAAAACTTTCATGTTAAATGGATCTATGATCTTGTCTACATGAATACTTCAAAACCCACAAAACTAATTTGGCTGCATTGAAAAAAACTGCTTTTGCCACTAGATATCTCTGTATTGTAAAACACATTTTTTTCCTTCCCCAAATGAGTCTTTTTTCACCAGGGACAAGCCTGAGAAATAAATGAACATAATTAAGAAGCACACTTCTAGACATATGAGCATAAAGTTTCTATGTAGAAAGGACAGTGATGGGGGAGAGGGAGGTCTTAGCTCATTAGGACTGGAAATATTCACCATTCCATTTGTGTTGTTGTGACTTTTAAAACTGAGCCAATGTCTACAAACAGTGGAAAACTATATAGAAATTAATTTGGTTCTTCTTTGTCATAACATTGTGAAGAATTCTTTTGTTAAGACGACCAATTCTCTTTCATTATGTAAAAATACTCCATCAGTCCCTAAAAGAAAATGAATAATTCTTATAACTGTGAAATAGTACTGCTTACAGTTGGACAGTAATGACTTTAATAACTTAAAGACCTTGGTTCAAACAAACAAATGGTTATAGTTGACAATAGAAGTCTAACCCTAGACGACGCTAATTAAAGAATTTGGTTATAGACATTCCCTTTTTTAAAAAAGGGTCAGTCGGAGTTGTGGTAGATTCATATATTGACCTAAGGCACCATTTAACCCTGTTAAAGAGACACTTAAAATCTTTGTCACCTTTGACTTTGTGGACCCTCAAAAGCCAGTATTTCTAGGAACTGGGGAAACACTGAAAGGGTATGAAGGATACCATGATAGCCATCTATCAACTGAAGTCACCATCAGAGAGCTTGGTTTTAAATACCACAACTGAAGCCCTTAAATGTTTAACGTATAAATTTAAGATCTGCAAACATATTTTGTTGCAACTCTAATACGTTACCTTATTGATCTAAATGCTTTTCCCTCAGACCAAGCTTCTAAAAAACCTGATTATGAAAAAATTAAAAAAAAACTTCTTTTAAATTGCCATTTAAAAAAATTTTTTAGCTTCAGTAACCCATAAAATGGGGGAAAATAACAGCATTTACTTCAGAGCAGGGTTGTAAAGCAGAAATGAGATAATGTTTACAAAATGCTTTGCAAACCTATTTGTGCTCTCTAAATTCCAGCTGCCACGATTATTGCCATTCATCTTTTTCGAGGAGGACCAGTGATATCACAGGGTGATGTCTTGACTCATGCATGAAATGGATCTAAGCAAAGCAGAGTTGCACAAAACTGTCGAGTCATGGAAGCCCAGCGGCAAGCCAACAGTCAAAATGCCTGGCGATGACCTGGGATGCAGTAGGATGACCTTGGCATCTCTGATGACTAACCAAACTCTAAGGTTCCACAGTGCCTGCTTCAGCCGTCTTCATGGTAAGTCTTCACATGCTTGGGGTAGACATCCAGGTAACTCAGCAGCTGTCCTCTATCTGGTTTAAGTTCATCTCTGGAGACCTTTTACCCAATGTGGCTGCTGCATATGCTCCAGCTTCTTCAAGCCACACCCCTCAGAGGAGAGGGGTCTCCCCTTTGGTTATTATACTTTTTGGAAAGGACTAGTCTGCTTTTGAACAGCAGAGACTTTATAGGTTGTATGAAGTGCCTACATAAATGCTCCCTGCTCTACCCACTTATAAACTTCCTAAATCATAGCAGATTTAGAAGGGGAGGCCTCCTTCTTTGTCTCTCCACATTGAAAGTAAAAATCTTTAGTACATTTTATGTTGAAGTGACATTTACAAGTTATGTATATAAATATATCTTATAGTTGATATAAAATTTGGGAACAGGGACTAGATCTATGGCTTCATATTTATAGGAAATTCCCATATAAATGGCCAGCTGGGTGGCATAGTGATTATATAGTGCCAGGCCTGGAGTTAGAAAGATTCATCTTGCTGAGTTCAAATCTGGCCTTAGACACCTACCAGCTATGTAACCCTGGGCAAGTCACTTCACCCTGTCTGCCTCACTTTCTTGATCTGTAAAATAAGCTGGAGAAGGAAACAGCAAAACACTCTAGTACCTTTATCCAGAAAACCCCAAATAAGATCATGAAGAGTTAGACACCACTGAAAAGATGACTGAAACCTATATAAAGAGACTACTTCTACCAGTGCAAGTCAGCAGCTCCTCTGAAAAGTAGAGTCTTAGAATTGCTTACAGCAGAAGGACTGATGGCTCACCCAGGGTCACACAGAGATGGGTCTTGAACTCAGACCTTCCAAGTTGTAAAACCAACTCTCTACCCAAAGAAAGAACCTTCATGGTAATTTGCTACTCATACTATCACTACAATGATAACCCTACCCAAATTCCAAATTAGAATTTATATTACAATGATTATAAAACATACAATTTTATTCTATCCTCATGAAAACTTTAAAAATAATTATGAACATTTTGTGGAAAATTCTGTAAGAATTAAAAGAAATAATCCAGTAAAGAGCTTATATACTTACTATTATCTATAAGACAGTATTAGATTTCTTTATTTTACAAATTCTGTGGAAGCAATATTTAACTAAAAATGAGTTACAACTTGGAAAATGTCTAACATAATAATCGTATATCAACTTAATTTCAATGCTGAACTTTCTGTATCTGAATAAAGGTTTGTAGTATTTGGCTCAGCACCAGACAAACACAGACTTGATTCTGATCCTGCATGGAATTTATTTCAGTATTTTGATTTAAAATAAGAATAAAATGAAAATGATTTCTCAAACACAAACATGTGGTGGAAAATGGGAGAATTTCATCATCTCTCCCGCTGAGACAGGAATTCATTTCTTATTCTTAACCACCTAAGAAATTAATGAAAATAAATAGCTAGTTACCAATATAAAATATTTACCTTTCTACTGCCTGACCACTGCTGTATTGTGTGATAAATGTCAAGTTCAATTGTATATATTGCTTCATTTTGATTATTTATGTGTAAATTAACCTTTGTAAGGAATAAATTTTGGTGTAAAGTGATTTTCTTCTCTTCTACTACTGGTAAGCCAGCTTCTCATAGAAGCCACTAAATGGGAACCACTGCAGTATACCAATCCTCCTACATACACACACACACACACACACACACACACACAAGTGGTACAAAGTTTCAATTAAGAGAGGTTAAAAGAGAGGTCTCCATAGAAAAACTTCAACAACTTTGGAAATTTACAAGTGGTATCAGGATGGCATTAATCTTCGTATTTCTAAGTACATTTATAAAGCTAAATATGTTCCTTTACATACATGCTAATACCTCTTTTAGGTTTTGGCATGCTTTGCGGTATGAATATAAATTCATGACTCAAATCTAAGGTCTATGTCTACATCAGTGTGATTCCTCTGAATAATAGTCATTTCTGTAAGTTACATACTTATTCCAACAATACCAACACTGCTCCAGTACTGATTGGTATTATTATTTTTTTAGACTCAACCTTTATTTCTTAACTCCTGCTAAGGAAACTCTCTTTACCAATGGAGATCCAACAATAGGGCCACACCAGAAAGAGAGTTGTCTGGGAACAAGGGATGAAACTCTCTATCCACATGGCCATACTATCCCTCTAATCCTCAAAAGTGGCAGATTTTTAATCTGCTGAGGATAAATGATTTGGGTTTTGTTTTTTTTTGAAGTATTCCAAAGTCAACTTTGCTTAAAAAAAATAGGTAATCAAGCAGGGTGATATTATTGGTGGTAAAAAAGCAACACCACCCACCAACAACTAGATATGACAACAAAGGATCCCGGTTTTCCCTGACTGAGGCTTACAAAGTAGCTCTGAAGGCAATTACTGCAAAAAGTCCCAACTAGAACACATTCCCGGGGCAACGATCCTCACTTTAGAAGCAATGTTCATTCAGCAGCACTTCAAAATCATTAGCATGTTCTATGTTCCTGGTCCATTCTGGGTCCTGCACCTTGTCAAGATATAGCAAGTGCTATCAGATATTTCTATCATGCCCACCAAAGGATTCATGCATGTGGTGTCACCAACTAATGATGAGCCCTTTATACGCAAGTCTTTCTCTTCCATCCTATACAAGTCAGACATGATGCTAAAAGCAGATGAACAATTGACCGATAATGCATACGTATATTCATCAATTCCTACCATCTTTGGTATTTTATAGTACCATAGAAGGGCGGAGCTAAGAAGACCTTTGAGATTATTGAACTCGATCTTACTTCGCACACAGAAGAAACCTGAATCAGGGATGTACCTATCAATGTTTTCACAATAGGCTTTTCATTTTTTTTTTTTTTTTTTTTTTGGTTTTTGAGTCACCATTTCCTTTATTTGTACAAAATAGTGAATAATCACACTCCAGTTGGGAAAAACCAGTGGTTTAAGGTTTAAACAAGTCTTTTTGTCCTGAAGCATCTATTTTGAAGGTTTGGGACTAGCATCTTTAGCACCAGAATCTTTGGGTTTGGACTTGGCAGGCTTGAGGTCAGTAAGCTTAGAAGCCTTAGAATCACTGGGCTTTGTGGCTTTGGCTCCCTTGGGATTGGACTTGGCAGCTTTGGGGCCAGATTTGGTAGTCTTAGGACCAGATTTACTGACCGTGGTACTTGGTAACCTTGAGGTCAGTGGGCTTGGTGGCCTTGGAGTCAGTGGTTCTGACAACCTTAGAGTCAGGCTTTGTGATCCTGGTTCTGGATGTTTGATGCCAACTCTAGAGCCTAGATGCTTTGTGGCCATCTTGAGACCAGCACTGGTCTTGGGGATCTTGGGCCTGAGAAGTGTAGCCTTGGTGCTCAGCGCCATGATGGCCTCTGCTTCAACCTTGATGGCTTTGACGTTGATGGCCTGTATCTTCTTCAGCCCCTTCTTGTTGAGTTTCTTGACAAGGTGCATGTTTCTCAGAAACTTGTATCTCTGTGATGTAAGTTTCTTAATGCCACTTCTGTGCCATTTTCATGATTGCTTGTGGGTGGTAGGATTCTTAGACTTAACCATCTTTATATTGCAGCCTGTGCTAACAGGCACTCCACCAATGGAAGAGGCCAAAGTGAGAGAAAAGGCTTTTAAAAAAAATAATGTTTTGAAATTAATAAACAAGGGCTTGATTTACAGTTTTCTAGTGCAGACTTAAGAATGTGATGAAAAGGAGCCAAGATGGCGGAGTAGAAGGACGCACGTTTACGAGCTCCGAAACCAAAGCCCAAAGAATTAATGTAAAAAGAGACCCCCATAACTTCTGGGTCAATACAAGGTGTGCAGAAACGGAGTGGAAGAGATTTCCATTCCAGGGAGCCCTGGAGACCCATCCCCAGGGTCCGTCGCACCCCGGAAAGTGGACCCCACCCCCATCGCTGCCCTGGCCACGGCCCCAGAGAAGCTGATCCGAGCAGGCTTCAGAGACGGAAGCTCCGGCAGCCGGGAAAGTCCCTCTGCCCACAGAAGCTACAGGTCAGTGAGAGAGAAGGCCGTGCTGGAGGAGTGGGGGAGCAGGGCGTCTCCGTGACTCAGCCACCTCGGGAGGAAGCATTGGTGGCAGAGACGGGGGCAGGAAGCTACGGGGGCAGGAAGCTGCAGAGGCAGAGGTGTGGGCGGCGGCTGAGGCGGCAGCGGACCGGAACTCAGGAATCCCCCAGCAGCAGGCAGGATCTTCATTATGGAAGGTTTCTGCATAAAACTTGAGGGAGCTGAGCCTGGGAGATGGCCCTGCCGCCACCCTGCTCTGTTACTGAAGGCTTCTGCATAAAGTCCCTGACGGAACTGAGCCTGGGAGGCGGGCCCCCCACCCCGCCCCCACCCGCTCCATTCCTGAAAGTCTCTACATAAAGCCCCTGAGGGAACTGAGCCTGGGAGGTGGCCCTGCCCCCACCCCAGCACCTGAACTAAAGATCACTGATTGACAGCCGGCAGGAGGAAAGCCCATTTAAATCTCAGAGGCCAAGCACTAGCTGGGCGGATCCAGGGGGGGTGGAAAGGAATCTCAGAAGTCAAGTAACTGGCTGGGAAAATGCCTAGAAAAGGGAAGAAAAATAAGACTATAAAGAGTTTTTTCCAACAAATACAAATGATCCCGACCTTCGGATCTGATGACGAGGACGTATCCTTGCCAACAGGGAAAGACGTGGAGGGCGGGGCCTCAGTACCCCAGACACCCCAGGGGGGTGGAGGGTGGGCTCAGGCCCTGGAAGAGCTCAAAAAGGATTTTGAAAAGCAAGTTAGACAGGTGGAGGAAAAACTGGGAAGAGGAATGGCAGAGATGCAAGAAAAGTATGAAAAACGGGTCAATACCTTGGTAAAGGAGACCCAAAAAAATGCTGAGGAAATTAACACCTTGAAAAATAGGCTCACTCAATTGGCAAAGGAGGTTCAAAAAGACAATGAGGAGAAGAATGCTTTCAAAAGCAGAATTAGCCAAATGGAAAAAGAAGTTCAAAAGCTCACTGAAGAAAATAGTTCTCTCAAAATTAGAATGGAACAGATGGAGTCTAATGACTTTACGAGAAACCAAGAAATCACCAAACAAAACCAAAAGAATGAAAAAATGGAAGAGAATGTGAAATATCTCATGGGAAAAACAACTGACCTGGAAAATAGATCCAGGAGAGACAATTTAAAAATTATGGGACTACCTGAAAGTCATGATCAAAAAAAGAGCCTAGACATCATCTTGCATGAAATTATCAAGGAAAACTGCCCTGACATTCTATAACCAGAGGGCAAAATAAGTATTGAAAGAATCCATCGATGACCACCTGAAAGAGATCCAAAAAGAGAAACTCCTAGGAACACTGTGGCCAAATTCCAGAACTCCCAGCTCAAGGAAAAAATCTTGCAAGCAGCTAGAAAGAAACAATTCCAGTACTGTGGAAATACAATCAGGATAACCCAAGATCTAGCAACTTCTACATTAAGGGATCGAAGGGCGTGGAATAGGATATTCCAGAAGGCAAAGGAACTAGGACTCAAACCAAGAATCACCTACCCAGCTAAACTGAGTATAATACTGCAAGGGAAAATATGGTCTTTCAATGAAACAGAGGACTTTCATTCATTCTTAATGAAAAGACCAGAGCTGAAAAGAAAATTTGACTTTGAAACACAAGAATGAGAAGAAGCATGAAAAAGTCAACAGCAAAGAGAAGTCTTAAGGGACTTACCAGAAGCGAACTGTTTATATTCACACAGGGAAAGACAGTATTTCTAACTCTTAAAACTTTTCAGTATCTGGGTAGTTGGTGGGACCACACATACACATGTACACGCATGCACACACATACACACACATACAGAGATAGAGAGCACAGATTGAACTGAATAGGATGGGACCATACCTTAAAAGAAACTAAGGTAAATGGTGAGAGAGAAATGTAGGGGGAGGAAAGAGAGGGAAAGGGAAGGGGGTAACTATATGTCATTTAAGAGGCAGGTAGGAGTTTTTCTTAGTGGAGGGAAAAAGAGGAGAGCTGAGAAAAAAAAAACAAAAAACAAGAAGTTTACCCTCATCACATTTGACTAAACGAAGGAGTGAAATGCACACTCATTTTGGTATGAAAACCTATCTTACAGTATAAGAAAGTGGGGGAGAAGGAGATATTGCAAGGGGGGGATGATGAAAGGGAGGGCAAAGGGAGGAGGGAGCAATTTGAAGTCAACACTTGGGGAGGGACAGGATCAAAAGACAGAAGAGAAACAATGAGGGGCAGGTTAGGAGGGATGGTAATCCAGTTAGTCTTACACAACACGACTGTCAGGGAAGTCATCTGCAAAATTACACAGATATGGCCTATATTGAATTGCCTGCCTTCCCAAAAGGAATGGGTGGGGAGGGAGGGATGGGGAGAATTTGGAACTCAAAGGTTTAGGTACAACTGTCAAGTATTGTTGTTGCAACTAGGAAAGAAGACATACAGTTAATGAAGAATAGAAAGTCATCTGGCCCTACAGGAGAAAAGAGAAGATGGAGACAAGAGAAGGGAGGGATGACAGAAGAGAGGGCAGATTGGAGATAGGGAAAATTAGATTGCTTGGGGTATTGGGGTGGGGGGAGGGGACAAAAGGGGAGAAAATTTGGAACCCAAAAATTTGTGAAAATGAATGTAAAAAATTAAATAAATAAATAAATTTAAAAAAAAAAAAGAATGTGATGAAGAAAGCATTAATGATGCAGCTTAATCTTTAAACTGTGCTGTGTAGGAGCTGACTCCAGCATGCCCTGCCTGAGACCCAGAGATCACACAGCTAATAGGTGGGAGAGCCAGGGCTAGAACCCACATTTCCTAATTTCTAATTCACTGTTTTCGCTATTAATCTACACTGCCTCCAGACTTTTTCCTTCCCAATAAAAATTTTTCTCAGAAAATTATGAAGCGCCTACCTAGGTTATTTAAAATATTCTGATATAATCTACACAAAGGTCATGTCATTAATGTAAGTTAAACTCAATTACTTCAGAAATTCTTCCTGAAATTCTCATATTCTTGTCTGCTCATGTTTTTATTTTTATGGAGAGAGAAAGAAAGGCAACATCTACTTTGTGAAATGTCTGCTTAGAAACCAAATCTCTACATCAGTAGAATTACCACCTAAATGTACCAGTTAACAGAAAATTAGCCGTTGAAAAATATTCAGGAGTCAGTATGTCTGCATTTTGTAAGGCTCTGGTACTAGTAAGGAAAGAAAACATTACTTGTTTCTGAACTTACTTCCAGAAATGGCATGCTTTCTAATCTGTATCACTTGTCCTTTTAACATTTTCAGGTAGTGAAGAACATATGGAAGTATCCTCTCACTCAAGTATGGAACTGTCCACTTCCCAGGAAAGAGCATTCTTGTTATCAGATCTCTCTTTGAAGGAGAATATCCTGTAAAAACAAATTGCCCTAAACCAAGGGAAAACTTTGCTTATCTTTGAAAAAGGATCAGAAAAAAAATGACTTTAAAAAAATGAAGCACCATTTAATTCAATATATACAATACTTCTGCTGCTTGTAGCTCAGGAGTACAGGTATGCTACTTGCCCTCAAAGCCTGGAGAGGTTAACTTATTCCCTAGTTCGGGGATTTAGAGATGGAGACAGCTTAGGGATCACATAGTGCAGGAGGATCCCAACATTTTTGGTTCCTATTAAACCTCATGTCCCTCCCTTTTGGTTCTCAGGAAGCTTTCCCCATAGCACCATTACATAGTGAGTTTCTTGAGAGCAGGGGCTTTCTTTTATCTCTTCTTGTATCCACAGAGGTTAGCACAGTTCCTGGCACACACTGGGAATTTAATAAATGTTTATTGATTATTCAATATGAAAGGAAATAAATTTTAGATTTTACTATGCATATTAAAAATAAAAGACTAATTTTTCATAAGCAATACTTTATTTTATACATGACTTTTATTTTTAGCATCTCAGTTGTTAAATGTTTATTAGAACACAGTCAAATAAATTATAAGACCCTTGATTTTGTTTTTTTGGAACCAATAGTTACATAGGTGGTTTTGTTTTGGTTTTACAGAGACACCTTCATGTCTTGGTGAGCCTCTGGCTGGTTCCTTTCTTTGGATTTGATTACAAACAGAAGCGTGTGAATTCCAAATTCATAGAAATAAGTTGATATAAATGGAAAAAAAAACATTTTGAACACTATTAATAGGCAAGGATTTGGTTCTCCAAGAGGAGAATGTAACTTTGTAAAATGATTGGAAGTATATTTGGAATTTTTGATTGCCAAAGGAGACTGATTAACCTTCCTTCTCCCGTCTACATTTTTTTCCACGAACACCACTATTTTTTAATTTACAAAATAAAATAGGATTTTGTTGTTCAGTCATGCCCCGACCGACTCTTTGTGACCTCATGAACCATACACAATGTCCATGGGCTTTTCTTGGCAAAGATACTAGAGGGGTTTACCATTTCCTTCTTCGGTGGAGAAAGGCAAACAGAGGTTAGCGATTTGCCCAGGGTCACACAGCGAGTTAAGTATCTGGGGCCAGAATTTGAACTCAGGTCTTTCTGACTCCAGAGTCAGTGCTCTATTCATTCAGCCATCTAGCTGCCCTCTGCTACAATATTTATTTACAAAATATTCCCTTAGCAATTGCTTTAGGGATATGCATACCACCAATTGGAAATTCCCTATGTGGGGAGGTAACCTCCCCTTCACATATACCATTTTATCGATAAGAACACCAAGATTTAATAATGTGAAGTGATTTCCCCCAAAAGACAGTTATTTAATAACAGATCTGGAACCAAAACTTAAGCCTTCTAACTCCAAATCCAGGGCTTCCCCCCACCCATCTCACCTAACTTTATGAACTGAGAGAAAAAAAAGAAAAGTTGAGTGATGTTCAAGAAAGGAAGTTCAAAGGCTAATCCCACCAGCTTTGAGTCATGAGAACAACCACCAAAACCTGAACCTTAGGATAAATGGGCTAAGGATTATTCCTAGCTCCTAACTTTCCAAATCAACTTTTCCAGACCAAACTCAAGTGCCAGCACCATTTTCATAGCTGCCTACAAGACATTTCCATTTGAATATTCTGATTTCACCTAAAATATAATACATCTGAAATAGAACTTGGGGTCTTCTCCTTTCCTTCTTTCTCATTTTTGTTTCTGTTGACCTTCCCTTTCCTGATTTCTTCCCACCCACAGCTCAATGCACACTTTGCTTTCCTTAAATTTCCCTAGCTGTCCTAAATCTCTTCTTTTCCCCCATCATAGTTGAACTTATATTATAGTTACCTGCACATGTGTTTTGGGAGGTAAAAATATTTGCTGAATTTGGTTGACACCTTACAGGTGTTGACCTCATTGGACACTGTATTCTGCAAATCATTATGGGAAATGCAAAGAAGAAAACATGTCTCTGCCCTCTAAGAGTTTACAATCTGGAATACTATGATAGTTGCCAGAAAAGTAGTACATAAGAGCCCAGAAAAAGGAGAGTTCTGTCTCTCTTGAAGCTGGGGAAAGGAAGAGAAACAGTAGGATTCTGATCAAAGTCCCAAAGGATGGGTAGGATGTCTATTGGACTGATCTTGAGGAAACCTTGAGAAAGTCAATTTGCCTTCTCGAGACTTAGGTTTCTTCATCTGTCATAGACTTCTACGATCTAACATCTTATGGATTGTGTATGAAAAATATTGTAGGGAACAATGTGACCCAAGGTACGGAGGCTAGAAAGCTCAATTTATATTCGGGGATAAGGGAATGGAGCAGTTTAGAAAGAACTGAGGGCTCATGAAGAGCAATGGTAAATGAGGGTAGAAGTGGAGTGTGGAACCAGTTGAAAAGGACTGTGAACAGAGGGTTTAAAGAGTTGGCCTCTGTACCTTACTGTGTAGGCAATGGAGAGCAGTGGAGTTTCTGAGCAAGGGGGCAACATGATCAAACAGGTCAATTTTGGAAGAAAGATAGAAGATGGGTTGGAGTGAGGATCGTCATTTCCATGCAAAGTGCAATAAAGTAGCTCTACTCCAACAGGATAGTTATTGATATATTTTGTTTTAACAGAACTTTCATATCTAACTATATTTTTCCTCACCCAGAGTCATCCCTTGTAACAAAAGGAGGGAAAATCTTGATCATTAAAATTATATGAGGCTCAGTTTCTTTCATTGTTTTTTCAAATCTTTCTATTTACACTGTCATTGTGTATGTGTGTATGTATGTATATATGTATGTATGTATATAGCTTTCCTGGTTCTATTTTCACTTTGCATCAGCTCATAAGTCTTCCCATGCTTTTCTGACAATTCATTATTCCTTAAAACACAGTAATATTCCACTATAATCATGTACCACAATTTATTTAGCCATTCCTTTATCAATGGGCATCTACTTTATTTTTAGTTCTTTGCAACCACAGGATATTTTTAATGGGGCTAATTGTGATGCCAATTCTAAGATACACCCAGGACTCACTCTGTTCTTTAGTCTGCCTTTCCTACTTTACCTGAAATTCTTACCTTTAGAATCAAGAATTCCAGAAAGGCAGAAGGATACAAGTCCCCAGAGGCAGGCCCACCAAGAATAAGGAGCTCCGTTTAATCTTCAAGATCAGGAATGGGAGCTGCTCAGATATCCTGAAGAAATTGGCAGAAGGGGGGCCTGGAATGCTCAGGCATTTAGAATCACAATAAATGGCATGGATGATAGCTCCCAGCTCATGGGACCATCTCTACAGTCTCCAGCCAAGGTTGCTTTTCTGTAAACTACCACTAGTCAAGGTCCCCTCTCTGACTTCCGTGAGATGAGCAGTATTATAAAATGGCACCACCACCTCGGACTAATCTTGTAATAGCTAACAATTACAGAGGCTTAAGACTGGAAAAAAAAGTCACACAGATTATCTCATTTAAGCCTTAGGACAACCCTGTGGGACTAGTACTGCAGATATTATTACAGGATTTTACCGGAGAAAACAGAGGCTCAGACAAGTCAATGAGTTTCTCAGTGACATGGCAAGTGTCTGTGATGGGGGCAATAATTTGGAAGCAGGTCTTCCTTATTCCCAAATCAACACTGCAGCTGACATCATGCTGCCTCCCACATTGAGTCAGTCTCCAGATCTTGTGGAATTGATTTTTATTAAATTTTTCCAGGAGAAGAGCTGAAGGGGGCTGGGGTAGATGGCAGGATTATAGGAAGCACGGTCTGGTTTGGTCTGAAAGGGGTGGGAGGGAATAAGTATTTATTAAGCACCTACTATGTGCCAGACACTGTTAGGTGCTTTATAAATATTTGCTCATTTGATTCTCACAATAATGCTGGAAAGCAAGTGCTATAATTAGTCTCATCTTACAGTTGAGGGAATTGAGGTAGGCAGAGGTTAAGTGACTTGCCTAGGGTCACAAAGCTAGAACAAGTATCTAAGCCTGCACTGGAACTCAGGCCTTCCTAACTCCAAGTTCATTGTGTAAGTAGATGAGAGAACAAAGAGTGAGAAGCCAAAGATGGAGGGCAAGGAAGCTCTGATAGGTCACAGTGGTAAAATAGAAATACACAGAATTCAGAAGTAGAGCCTAAAAGAGCCCAGACTAAAGGCAAACAGGTCAGCATCTGACGTCATATAAGTCAGTAAAGGGGAAGCCACATGGCACAGTGGATACAGTGCTGGGCCTAGATATACAAATAGGATAGATTGGACGTAATCAATAGAGGAAAAGCACTGGCATTAGAAATAAAGGATTCTGGTAGAAGTTTTTCCGGGGAACTTGACAGAAACCAGCAGGTAGGATGAGAAGAGAGAATGCTAGACTTGGGCAACATGTCTGGAGGTGGAGGGTCTTGTTTAAGGAACGGCAAAGAAATCAGTGTTACTGGATCACAGAGTGTGAGTGTGAGTATGTGCGTGTGTGTGTGCGTGCATGTGAGTGTGTGTGTGTGTGTGCATGTGGGTATGTGAGTGTGTGTGTGTGCATGTGTGTGTGTGCGTATGTGTGTATGTGTGTGTGCATGTGAGTGTGCGTGTGTGTGCATGTGAGTGTGTGTGTATGTGTGTGCGCATGTGAGTATGTGAGTGTGTGTGCATGTGAGTATGTGCATGTGTGTGTGCATGTATGTGCGTGTGTGTGCATGTGAGTGTGTGCGTGCGTGCATGTGAGTGTGTGTGCATGTGATTGTGTGTATGTGTGCATGTGTGCATGTGCATGTGCATGTGTGTGCATGTGAGTATGTGAGTGTGTGTGCATGTGAGTATGTGCGTGTGTGCATGTGAGTGTGCGTGTACGTGTGCATGTGAGTGTGCGTGTGTGTGTGCATGTGCGTGTGTGTGTGCATGTGAGTATGTGCGTGTGTGTGCGTGTGAGTGTGTGTGTGCATGTGAGTGTGTGCGTGTGTGTGCATGTGAGTGTGCGTGTGTGCATGTGTGTGTGTGCGTGCATGTGAGTGTGTGTGCATGTGTGTGCGTGCGTATGTGTGTATGTGTGTGTGCATGTGAGTGTGTGTGTGTGTGCATGTGAGTATGTGCGTGTGTGTGTGCATGTGAGTGTCTGTGTGTGTGCGTGTGTGTGCGTGCGTGTATGTGAGTGTGTATGGTATAAGACTAGGGAGACAGGTTGTAAAGGACCTTCATGGGGCCATCTTTCATTTGATCTCCAAAGTGATAGGAAGCCACTGGAGTTTATTGAAGGAGAGGGGATGTGACATTGCAAGGTCACCAGGAAGAAAATGCTTTTGTAAACTATTTCTATATATCTACCTACATGTCTGTACATAGATATATAGAGAGATGATATATTTCAGGACCACTCTCTACTACCTGTGTAAATCCTACCATCCTTTAAGGCCCAATTCAATTCTCATTTCCTTCAGGAAACCAACCTTAACTTCCCAAAGTGATTTTTTTCTTTCCTCTGAGCTAACATAAGGCTGACAGTATGTGCCACAGCATTTTTACAATTACATACCACTTTGTACTGTCCTCTGTCTCATACATATATCTTGACTCCCTCTTGAGATTATAAATTCAGGGATGCCAGAGACCCTATAAAAGCACTGTAAATTTAGCCTTCCAAGGGACCTTAGAGAGAAGGTTAGGTTTCTCATATTTCTATATCCACTTCCAAATTCCAAGGTATTTGGATAGTAATCAGGGGCAGCTATATGGTGCAGTGGATAGAGTTCTGGGCCTGGAGTCAGGAAGAATCCTCTTCATGAGTTCAAATCTAGACTCAGACACTAGCTGAGTGACCTTGGGCAAATTATTTGGGTACCTTTGCCAAGAAAACCCCAAATGGGGTCAAGAGCAGAGTATAATCACATAGTAGGTATTCTGATTACTGGATTCATTAAAAGACTCTTTGTCATCCTTAAGTGGTGTGGGTTCTAGTGCAAGCTCTAACAAGCTGTGTGACCTTGGGAAAATCACTCCATTCCTACAGTACAAGGGTGGCAAGGATGATTGTCAATGTGTTTCCTGCGACTCTAAACTCCATGACTTGCCTCTATCTCTCATTCCCCCTCTGCCCTGTCCCCACCTTCAACCTATCACCTTGCCATACCTAGGCAGAAATGCAAATTCATTAAAAGGACCATGGCAGTTGAAATCTGTGGGAAGAGCAGGGTAGGAAGAGTGGAATAACTTTAAGGAAACTGGGAAAATAGAAATTTAGCTTTAAAAATACACGTTTTAGAGATAGATCTCCTTGCTTGCTATTTGACTCGGGTCAAGTTGTCATGACATCCCTGAGCCTCAGTTTACTGATCCATAACCAAATGAAGTAACATGTGAAAGCACTTTGCAAACCTTAAAGTGCTGTATACATGCTGGCTATTATTAATTATTAAAATGAGGAGCTTAGACTAGATACCTTCTGAAGTACTTTCCATGTATAGTTCTAGGGTCTTCTAACCAACCATATGTACATGTTGTCTCCTCAGGTAGAACGTAGGTAGCCCTGAGGTCACACTTTTGCCTCTGTATCCCCAGTCTCTAAATTAGAGTAACAAAACAGACCTCATGACCATCGGGGAGTTAGGGGTTGTCTATCTCAAGCATGTGAAGACTTCTCTCGGTGGAATGGGTAACAGATGAGAACAATTTGTTCCAATGGCCATGAAGGTGGCTGATGTAGGGGCTGTGGAGGCTTGGAGTTTGGTCAGGCATTGAAGACACCAAGGTCATCCACCACATCCTGGGGCACTGCCAGTCATCCTGACTTTTGTCCTTCCACCAGACTTGGCTGACTCAGTCAGAAAGAATGAAGCTGATAACTGTGCAACTGTCCCTCCCTTAAATCCAATTCATGAACAAGTCAAGACATCATTGCCTGTGATATCACTGGTCCTCTTTGAAAATGAAGGCTGCGCAAAAACTGAAGAGAAAAAGTCACACAAAAAAGCAGTTGGTATCTCTTCCTAACTGAAAGATGAACAACGACCACCTAATTATTAGGCATTTTACTAAATGCTTGATTTATGGATTAACATCGTTAGACTAAGGACTACTTCCAAAGGATTCAACACCAAACCCAGAAATGACTGCAGAAATAGCCTTGGCTTCCAGCTGGCATGTTCTGCTCATTTGTACCCAGACCTCTTAACTTCATTAAGAATGCGTGAGGGTCACCTTGATATGCAACCGTCCCATCTCAGGTTCTGTGATCTTGTCGGCCTGTGTAAGCTGAGCAGATCTGGGCATAGCTCCCGGAGGAAGACCTCAGGGCTGATGAAGGAAGTGTGCTCTAGGCACCATTCCTTTAAATACTTAAGTCCTAGAGGGGAGGACTGCTCTAGACTTGGTGAATCAAGCATTAACCTTTGCCACATCATCTCTTTCGAATGCTCCCG
This sequence comes from Bettongia penicillata ogilbyi, assembly GCA_023548195.1. NCBI lineage: Eukaryota > Metazoa > Chordata > Mammalia > Diprotodontia > Potoroidae > Bettongia > Bettongia penicillata. The sequence continues at coordinate 5,934,514 of JAJHZJ010000009.1, read as the reverse complement.
AATTTTATAAATGCAGTGGATTTCTTTATAAGTCAAATTAACTGGGGGAAGGAGCAGGGAACCTGCCAGTCTGAATTAGAAGGACTTTTAAAGTCATAGGCTAGTTTTTAAAAATGTGCTTGATTATGAAAAGGAGTTTGTAGGCCCTTGGTGTCAGGACGAGCTGAGTTCTATGCCTGCTTTTCCACCAGTAAGAATAGCTTACACATATCATGCTTGGCCACTTGCCTGGTGTCTTCCTCATAATATCTCTGAGCCATATTGTGCTTTGTTTACATCCCATCCAGCCATCTACCTCGCTCATCTTCTTGTCATACGCCCAGCTGTTGTACACTGTTGTTCCTGGGGTTCCAGAGCCCAGGCTTAGGTGAAGGGCTGGGGATGGAGGATATTTAATTCACTCATCCTTAGGGCTGTCCTGATTGGTGGGAGAATGAGGCAAACTCATATACCAGCTTCAAACCACCATTCATATCCCATCCGGTGGACTAGTCTAGCCATTCTCCGAGTGTCCATTCCCTTGAGTCTCCCCACACCCTTCCACTTCTTTTTCTGGGAAATTAAAAAAAAAATCAATAGGGCTACTAGGTGGCACGGTGGATAGAGTGGTAGACCTAGAGTCAGGAAGACTCATCTTCCTGAGTTCAAATCCAGTCTTAGACACTAACTAGTTATGTCACCCTGGGCAAGTCATTTAACCCTCTTTACCTCAATTTCCTCATCTGCAAAATGATCTGGAAAAAGAAAAGGCCTACCACTCCAGGCTCTTTGCCAAGAAAATCCCAAATGGGACTGTGACAACTGAACAATAACAAAAAATATAAATTCAATATCATCATGGCTGGGACTCTCCAATGGTTCCCCTAATCAACTCCATGACTTATCAGATAAAATCTTTCTCCAGCTACTACTCAGCTGTGTATTGTCATCTCCAATTAGAATGATTATATTAAAAAAGTATTAAGGACTCATGCACCAAACTTCATGCTAAATGGTGAACATTCAATTACCAAGATTTGAACGCAAAAGCAAGGGAGTTAACCACAAACAGGGAGAGATGGCTAGGGAGGAGCAAGGTACTTGGGAGAGATGAATGAAGATGCAGGGGATTACAGCAAGGCAGTCCATCCAGGAACAATCACTGAATTGATTTGATCCAGGGTTCAAAAGTTCTAGAATTAAAGCTGGCAAGGTGGAGAGTGAAGAAACCTAGGGAAGAAACTGCTGCAGGACACAGTCTTGCATGTGGAAGAAGAAGGCTGGGGAGGCCAGAAGACAAAGCCTTGGCTGGGACTTTCTTGGAAGTGGCTCTAGGAGAAGCTATTAATAATTAGTAAAGTAGGGCCCCAGAGAGCAAGTTCCTCCAATGCACGTTCTCTGGGGGGTTATCAAGGCAGTTGGTAAAGAAGTGATTACCTTCTGTTAGCTAGGGAAGGGACTATCTTGATTTCTGTATTTGTATACCCAGCACTTGGCATAGAGTAAGTGTTTAATTAATGATTCTCATCCATTCATTTCATGGTAGGAGGATTATTTTCCTAGGGTTATTGAGGAAATTGAAACTTAGAGTTGACTTACCCAGAGTCCTGATAGCTAGCTAAGTATCACTATGTAGGAAAAGAAAGGAAACTAGCCTTTAAAAAGCACCCACTAGATGCCAGGCACTGTGCTAAGTTACAAATAGGATCTCATTTGATTCTCCCAACAACCCATGAGGTAGGTGCTATTATAACCCCCATTTTGCAGTTGAAGAAACTGAGGCAGGCAGAGATGAAATGACTTGCTTAAGGTTATATAGCTAGTAAGTACCTGAGATTTTAATTCATCTTCTTGACTCTAGGCCCAGCACTCTAGCCACTGTGCTGCCTATATTAACTGCTAATATAAGCTTGGGTAAGTTCAGTATTCATGCTTGACACATGAATGTGTCTAAAATGACTAAAAGCTAGTATTTGTAAGGAATGACCCAAGAAGGAATCAGGCCAGCACCAAGTCAACCCACCTGTTCCCTGTATAGACAACCCCAGAGAATCTTGCATTGTACAGTGTAGTATTTTAACTGTCTTACTTTTGAACCCCGCACTGCTTCCTTCTCCCTCCTATACTAGGCAGGGTTTTAACCCAAGGTTTCTCAAGTTGGGTGCTCTTTCCACTATAGCAAGGAAGGTGTTATTTGTTCAAATGAGCCCATGACCTGTCATTGATGTGGACATGTTCACACACCTGAATCTCATCCTGTAGGGTTTTTATTCATATCCTTCCTTCAATACCCCATTGAAGAATCTAGAGCATCCACAGATAATCTCCCCAACACACTATGGGAGCTTCCTCTGATTCTTTCCACATTTTGTAGATGTCAATGCTGCAAACAAGCTTTCTGCTTGTTTCTACTTGTCATTCCTGCTACAGGAGAAGCCTACCTCCTTTTCTAATCAGATGATGTCCATGATAAGGTCTCTTACGCCAGTTTTTACGTTGTTCAGTCATTCAGTTGGGTCCAGTTCTTTGTGACCACATTGACTGTACTGTCTGAGTGGTTTTCTTGGCCAAGATAACTAGAGTGGTTTGCCATCGCTTTCTCCAGTGGAGTAAGGCAAGGTGACTTGGTAAGTGACTTGCTCTTTCCACTGAGGCTCCTAGCTGCCTCCTGGGTAAGCTGACTTACACCCGCCCTGCATTTTTCCATTCCCTTTGAGTCACCTATGATTTTGATCCTGCCGAGGTGGTTGCATGCCCAGTTATCTAGCCAAGTAGCATCACCAGACGAGTAATAGTGTTAAAATTATGAGCTCCTGTGGCAGGAAGTAGGTTAGGAATCATTAAAAATGCTAGCTAATTTATAAATGCAAACTATTCTGCCTCTCCCATGCATGTCAGTTCTGGGCCCTGATCTCTGGTCCCTCACCAATATTACCACTTGTTTAGTTCAACAGTCTGCCATCGATACAAGCGTTGTAATCTGGGCAACTGTGAACAGTTGGCTTTTCCTATGTGGATTTCTAGGCCAATGACTTTTGAATGAACAAGAATCTCACTGACAAGGTGTTTCACAAATGTTCTATGAGATTAGAAAAGCCACTTAACCTCTATAGGCTTCAGTTTCCTCATCTGCAAAATGAGGAGATTGGATAAGATCCAATCTAAGATCTTCTTCAGATAAAAAAATAATTTATTTAATTTGGAAGAATATATATTGACTAACAGAGGAACTTATGAAGATATATTTTAATGAATAAGAATTTATAATCAAAAAGACAATTACTTCTACATGAAATAATTTTTCTGAAGTTTTTAAGGATACTTGTAAGTAATTTGTTCTCTTATTTATGTAGTCTAAATATTTTCTAAAAACTTCATTCACAATATTTTTTTCCCAGCAAATCCTTTTCTTGGAGAAAAGGATAAAAAACCCCAAAACTTTAGCCATTGTCTAAACAAGGGTTTCTAATTCTTTGTGTGTGTCATGGACTCCTTTGGCAGTCTATCGACCCTTCTCAGAATAATATTTCTTAAATGCAGAAAATAAAATATACAGGACTACAAATGGAATCCTTCACATTGAAAAAAGTTATCAAAATATTTTTTAAAAAGTCCATGGAACCATCCTGACTCAGTGAAATCCCAACTAATACTGTAATGTAATATGGTTGAGAGGCCCAAGTCATGGTTTGTTCATTTCTTTTGTTTCAAAATTATATATTTAAAGGCCTCAAGAGTCATTACTATACCTATAGGAAAGAATGATATATTTCAGATCCCAATTGAACTAATAATTACTAAAATCTACTAGGGAAGCGCATTTAGGGTTAAGGTAGATGATGGTAGAGACACAAGGTTTCATCAGTTCTTAATCCTGACCTTATACAACTGTGGGTACTGCACTTGTCCTCTAGACTCCTGAACCAAACTACAACTGTCTGTCTTCCCCTACTTACAAGAAGAATCCTTTTTAAAAGCCAAAGGAACAAAAAATGCTCCTCTGTTTATGTCTGGGAGGGGGTGGGTGGAGAGGGAATTGTTACAAATTCTAAAAGTAGGAAGCAAAGAGAGTATTTTGGGCTCGGGACTCTCTGTCCCACACTAAATTATGCCATTGGCTTAATTGTTCTTGCGTATTAGAAACCCAGGAGAAGCCATAATGGCTGGGTTACACCCAGACCAGCCAGAGCAGTTCAACTTGCTGTGCCCCAGGAGTCAGACAGAGCATCCTCCTGCCAGCTCAACCACAGCCAACACACACACACACACACACACACACACACACACACACACACACACACACCCCCAAAAACCAAAAAACCATGAGATCTCAAGTATGTTCATGAAGTTTAACTTACCCACTATGGGAACTGAATGCTATATTGAAAGCTGGTTATTGTTGCAGTAGAGTAAGCATCAGGCTGAGTTTGGGAGAGGCCTGAATTACATGTAGGGCTGGTTTTGCCACTCACTAAATGACCTTAGAAAAAATGTGAACTCTTTGTGCCTCAATATCCCCATCCATAAAATAAAAATAATAATAAAAATCTGGTCTGCTTTGTCTCATGGTGGCATATATAGGATAAAGTGAATTAACAGATGGAACTCTGAAAAGCTAATGTTCCTATATAAATTTTGCTGGATTTGTCATCAGAAGACTTAATGTTTGAATTTGGCCCTGCTATTGAGTACCTGTGTGACCTTAAACAAGTTACCTTTCTGGGCTTGAGTTTCTTTGCCTGTAAAATAAGGGGTTTGGACTATATGACCTCTAATGTGTCTCTTTCAGCTCTAAATTTTATGACAGGGAACTAGGCTTCTATCCAGGAAAGAAAAAAATAAAATTGATCCTTTAAAACCCTTCCTCCTGCTCACCAAATCATTTGTACTATTTTCTCTAGACTGAAGGGTAAAAGTGGTGACCACTCTCTGAGTGATCTCAAAATCTGAATTAGTGAAATCCCATTTTAAAAGGTTTTATACACAGGAGAAAGGCCTTGTTTGGTATTACTGTAGAAGTCTTGATGAACACAATCCCAGACCAAGCTTCAACCTTAAAAGGTTTATCTTTAAGAAAAGATCCCATTAAATGTTTATCTCATGGAGTTTTCTTTTATTAAAATAGACCAGGTCCTTAAATAAAAGGCTGGTTAAAAAATAGATGAAGGACTAGGCAAGTCCTAGAGTGGATCTAGCTTCCACACACTTTCAGACAATTGATGCCATTTAAGTCTTGTACATATTTAGTAACTTAGAAACCTTGGTGAAGCTATATTTCATCTTTTAGGGCACAAGGACACTATTCTCTAAGGACTATGCTAAATCTTGTACATAAGACTTTTGGGTTCATTTTGATTGATTCCAAGGACAGCAAGTGAGAGACCTGAGGAGAAAAAAGAAACATCCAAAAAAGAAGAAGGAGGAGGAGAAAAAGGAAAAGGAGAAGGAGGAGGAGGAGGAGGAGGAGGAGAAGAAGAAGAAGAAGAAGAAGAAGAAGAAGAAGAAGAAGAGGAGGAGGAGGAGAAGAAGAAGAAGAAGAAGAAGAAGAAGAAGAAGAAGAAGAAGAAGAAGAAGAAGGAGAAGAAGGAGAAGGAGAAGAAGAATGAAAAAGTATACAAGCAGTTCTTATTACAGATGTCAAGATGTCACTATCTTAAGAATTTAGCCTCTCTGCCTTCATGGACAGCTCTGAAACAGTCAAAGTCCTATGTTATTTGGGTATGAAGCCAAGCCCATTCAGGTTGGATTCTTGCCAAAGTCTACTTGGCCCTCATAAAACTTCATGTCAGGGGAGTGGGTGCCATTTTTTTCACCCCTTTTGGACAGGGCTTTCGGTGGCACCTAATTATGCACAAAGGAAAGACAAGGATTTGCTCTCCAGACAGGAGGCCAGAATGCTAATTATTTTATGCCAAAGGCGGGGCGGCCAGAAGAATTGGCAGCCAAGCTTCCTCTCTCTGAGATAGGCCAGAAGAAAGGAAAGAAAGGAATGGCAAAGTGTAGAAAAGTCAGCAAGTTCTCAGGATTTTGTCTATCTTCCCTCACTGTTTATCCTCCCGGCTTCATTCCTGATCCTGTCTTATTCAGACTATGGACAGTAATGTTCAGCAGGAAGTAAGGGAAATGACTCGAATCCATCTGCACATAAGCACCTGGCCTTCCACTTACATAAACTACTTTATGAGGTGTCTACATAATTTCCTTCTACATGGCAGGCCATGTAAGGTTGGGACAAGATTTTCAGGTCTCACTATTAACAGCTTTTCATTGTCATTGAATGGTGTGGTATAGTTCTATAAGTTGGGCAAAGCAAGTAAAAGAAATGGAGGAGGTTAGAAAGAGTTCTCTTACAATGCCAAAAGCGGCCTCTTTGAGGTTCTTGAGGTAGAAAAGTCAAATAACAGCAGCCCTGAAATAGAGAGTTTAGATGTCTGGCTAAGGATTTTCTTCCTATTAAGGAAAAGGAAAAAAAAAATCACAGGATTATAGATTTGGAGCTAGAGTCTAAGCCTTCATTTTACAAATGAGGAAACTAAGGCACAGGGAAGCTGAGTGATTTGCTGAGGGTCTGAGGTGGGTTTTTAATTAGTCTAGTGCCCTGTCCACTACGCCATGGTGCCTTTGAAATGTCATTTTTATCAGTTTTTTTGTCACAAGTGGGAAGAAGGAAACCAATATTTATTAGGGGCTTACTATATGCCAAGCACTATGATAGGTCCTTTATAAATATTAACATCTCATCTGATCCTCACATCAACCTTGGTAGGTAGGTGCTATCATTATTCATCCCCTTTTATAGCTGAGGAAATGGAGGCAGACAGACTTGTCCAGGGTCACAAAGCTAGTAAAGTTCTGAATCCACATTTGAATTCAGGTCTTCCTGCCTTCTCCAGTGCCTTATCCACTATGCCATGCTGGCTATAAAATAAATAATTTTTTATCAATACTGTATCATTTTTAACAATAGTGTATTGACATATAGAGCATGTAGATATATACAATATTCTTTTAAAAACCAATTACAAAAGATTGGGGGCAGCTAGGTGGCACAATGGATAGAATGCTGAGCCTAGAGTCAGGAAGATTCATCCTCATCACTTCAAATCTAGCTTCAGATACTTACTAGCTGTATGACCTCAGGCAAGTCACTTAACTCTGCCTCAGTTTCCCCATCTTTAAAATGAACTGGAGAAGGAAGTAGCAACGTACAACAGTGTCTTTGCCAAGAAAGCCTGAAATGGGGTCATGAAGTCAGATGTCACTGAAAAATGGCCCAACAACCACAATAACATCATGTAAGATTATAAGGGAAACCAATTATATTGAAGCAAATTTTTTTTTATCCAATTATTTAAAGTTCATGAATCCCAGATTAAGAAGTCTGAAGTCTAAAGAAATTTAGAAGGAGGAAAAGGAGTGGGGTGCTTGTAAAGAACTCACAGAATTATAAACTTGAGTCTCAGGGCCAAATAAAATGTTTGTGGCAAATCCCAAACTGACATCACAATTCCCAAATAGGATCAAAGAAGAAAAGAATGTGAGATGAAGGCAAAGATCCAAGGACCTTCACAAAGCAGGCTGGGACTATTTCCATGATGACAGGCCAGCAGGCAGTTTCCCTCCTTTTTATAGTGCAAAAAGTACAAGTTACTCAAGGTGGCTAGACATCTCATTTTCATAGGGCTGTCGATTTGGAATGGATCTTAATAAGCTAGTCCAACCCACTTATTTTCCAGATAAGGAAACAGACCCAGAGACAAAATGGTCTGCCTGTCAACTAAATCACACTAAATTGAAGCAGCTAGGATTCAAACTCAGATGCTCTGCCTCCAAATGCAGTGCTGCTTGTGAACTAGCTGACCACTGAATCACACTGACTTACATGGATATACGTCGGTATTCTAGTGGTTACCTGCCAGGGTGGGCACAGGAATCCCCGTTGCCCTACCCAGTAAACCCTGTTGTATCAGAAGCTCTGTTTCAATTATCTTGAATGAAAACTGAACTTTATAAGTTCTGAGCTTTATTTGGATTCCAGCAAAGCCAGAATTGATGATAAATGTTAATCCATCGAACTGGTGGGAAGAAGGTCAGGAAGTCCCCAAGATAATGAACAATATTTAAGAAGACTCAAGCTGGTAACCACACCACCTAATATTGTACTACATCAAAGTAGCCAAGGAGCTAGTCTAGCTGGGGGCCATCTATGAGGAGATGGGTCATGGGCTTTCCCACTTCCCTTTTTCAAAATGGAGCTCCTTGAAATCAGGTGACTTTGACAAGCTTATTTTATATCATTTCATACCCAGTCTTTTGTCATCTTACTTACTTATGCTCTACATGCCAATCAAGCTAATGCTCAAATTCGATATTTGAGCTTCCAGCCAGCACATTTCTAAAGCTATCTCCCTTCCCTACAATGCATCCTCTTCTTTAACTTTCAGAATCCTGTCTTCCTTCATGGCTTAGCTCAGAAGCTACTACCTAGAAGACATCCCTGATGCCCTGCCCCTCCAGTTAGTTTTCTGCTTCTACTCAATTTGCCTTATGCTTATTTATTTGTGAATATGTCTTATCTCCCAACAGAATGAAAACACCCTGAAACTTCTTTGCCTTTGCAGCCCAAAAGCTTAGAACTACCTTGTGTATAGTTGACTGGTAATAAATGTTTGCAGTTAACATCAGTTCGCACCTCACCTCACACAAATTCCTTAATCTGGCATTTAAAGCCCTTTAAAAATCTCACTTTAATTTACCTTTCCTCACTACTACCAAAGTTAACTTTATGCTCCAGCCAAGCTGGTCGAATTGTTCTTGTCCACAACAAATCTTGTTTCATGTTCAGTCATTTTAGTGGTGTCCAAATTTTGGAGTTTTCTTTGAAAAGTTACTAGAATGGTTTGCCATTTCCTTCTTCAGCCCATTTTTACAGATGAGGAAACTGAGGCAAACAGGGTTAAGTGACTTGCCCAGGGTCACACAGCTATTAAGTGTCTGAGGCCACATTTGATGGTCTTCCTGACTCCAGGAGCTCTATCCACCCAGCTGCCTTACAAGTCTTATATATTTACTATTTTACCTTGGTTCTTAATTCTTCCCTCCGTCTCCATTTCCAAATATTAAAACCCTCCTCATCCTTCAAGACACAACTCAAATATTCCTCTTCTCAGATAATCTCAGCCAAAAATGATCTCCTTACTTTGAATATCTGAAGAATTCTGATGCCAAATCTGCGGATTACCCAGCATTGAGAGGGACAGATAACACAATGGATGATGGAACCAAGATTCAAAAACATATCTGAGTTAATGGGCCCAAAATAAGGCAACAACATTTAATAGTAAAGGCCAACATTTAGGTTGAAAATAGTAATCCCCTCAAGTATAGGATGGAAGAGACATGGTTTAATACCAAATTATCTGAAAAATACCTAAAGATTGCAGTTGACTACAAAACTCAACAGAAACCAACAACATACTGTAATTGCCTTCCAAAACTAATGCAACTTTTATGTTATAAATTTATTATAAAGGAAGCAACAGTCCTGTTGAATATTTCATTAGTCAAATCACACTGGAGTATTTTATTCAGTTCTAAGTGCCAAAACTTGTAAGAGAGATATTAACAAACTGGAGAACATCCAGCGTAGAACCTGAATGATGGGGGAGTGGTATGGGAAGCAGGTCATAAAGGATGGTTAAGGGAAAAAAACGTGCTTTTTAATCTGGCAAAGAGTAGACACCAATGGGTGAAAGTCATAGGGAGGCTATGGGGAGGGTGGAATCAAAGTAAGGAATAGTTTTCTCAAGAACAGAGCTGCCCAAGGCTGTGATAAAACAGTCCAAAAGAATGAAGATGAAACACTCCTCTTACCTCCTCACAAAGAGGTGATGAACTTAAAATTCCAAGTGACAAACATTTTCAGACATGGCTTTTGTGGGAATCTGTTTTGCCAGACTGTGTAGATATGTATTGAGGATGGTAATATGTTTTACATAATTGAACATGTATGACCTATATCAAATTTGCTTACTCTGTCAGGGAAGGGGGAGATGAGGATGGGAGAGAGAAAAATTGCAACTCTAAATTTTTAAAAATGACCATAAAAGAACATACAAAGTATAGATAGAAAAATTATATGTATATCTATATAGATATCTATATCCATATATCTATACCTATACCTATATTTAAGATGTCATGGTTATTTTCTGTGGAAGAGCAACTCTCAAGGAATGAACACTCCTATTCTTTGACCAGATAATATCACTTAAAAGGGTACCTATAGTTAATGCTTATAGACTTTAACTATTTCCTGAAGAACTTCTAAGGCTCAGTATCTTTAGTGTTTAGTTTAAGAAAAAGACATATCCCTTAAATGAGCAATAAAGAATGCCCCATTCCCTTTAACAGGCCTATACCATTTCTGAATACTTGGTACTTAGAGAGCAATAGGATGGTCTCTGTTCTAGTTCATGAACATGGTTCCCATGGTTCCATGACACTAATGTAATATAAGACCACTTACCATATAGAAGCTGTCTATATACATATACACACTGTTATGAACATTAACATTATTAAAATTAACTTTAAAAAATTGGGTGATAAGAAGAATCATTTAGAAAACACAATTTAAACACATACATGTTTAAAAGCAAAAAAAAGTTATTCTCCCATTGATTTGTATTTGGTAAGCACTTAATGAATGTTCATTCATTCATTCACTCATGGTAATAAGTTGAATGGAGCCCCAATTCACAATGTGGTTAAATACCTCCTCTAACACCTAGATTCTGTTTGGAGGTAACAAGTATTGGAGAGAATCAGGTTCATTGAGACATTCACAAAGGAAGTATAACCAGAAGATGTTTCCATGACAAATAAATTATAAAACATTGATTGCAATTGTCTTTCAGCAGTGTAAATTTTTTTTGAAGGTTTGTAGATTAGAATGTACTCTTTTTTGTTTTTAAGCTCTGTTTCAACAAACTTTACCCAATTCAACTTGCCCTTTTTTATTGTAAAGGATAAATCCAATGCTGAGAATATTATAGGAATGATTCCAGCTCTTATCTTTCTGCCTTTGCATTGACTATCTGCCATAGATTCCTCACCTCTTTTAAAATGACCTGGCTTCCTTCAAGAATCAGCTCTGCTGATCTTCCAGGGAGCTTTTCCTAGTTCCTACAGCTGTTAGCACCTTCTATCTTTTACTCATCCATCTTGTATTTATTGTATATGTGGTCTCCCCTATTAATGAATGTTCATTCATTCATTCATTCATGGTAATAAGTTGAATGGAGCCCCAATTCACAATGTGGTTAAATACCTCCTCTAACACCTAGATTCTGTTTGGAGGTAACAAGTATTGGAGAGAATCAGGTTCATTGAGACATTCACAAAGGAAGTATAACTACAAGATGTTTCCATGACAAATAAATTATAAAACATTGATTGCAATTGTCTTTCAGCAGTGTAAATTTTTTTTGAAGGTTTGTAGATTAGAATGTACTCTTTTTTGTTTTTAAGCTCTGTTTCAACAAACTTTACCCAATTCAACTTGCCCTTTTTTATTGTAAAGGATAAATCCAATGCTGAGAATATTATAGGAATGATTCCAGCTCTTATCTTTCTGCCTTTGCATTGACTATCTGCCATAGATTCCTCACCTCTTTTAAAATGACCTGGCTTCCTTCAAGAATCAGCTCTGCTGATCTTCCAGGGAGCTTTTCCTAGTTCCTACAGCTGTTAGCACCTTCTATCTTTTACTCATCCATCTTGTATTTATTGTATATGTGGTCTCCCCTATTAATGAATGTTCATTCATTCATTCATTCATGGTAATAAGTTGAATGGAGCCCCAATTCACAATGTGGTTAAATACCTCCTCTAACACCTAGATTCTGTTTGGAGGTAACAAGTATTGGAGAGAATCAGGTTCATTGAGACATTCACAAAGGAAGTATAACTACAAGATGTTTCCATGACAAATAAATTATAGAACATGGATTGCAATTATCTTTCAGCAATGTAAATTGCCTTAGAGGCAGGGACTTTGCTTTTCCTTTGTAACCCATATCTTATCTTAGCACAATGCCAAGTTTATAAAAATCACTTAATAAATGCTTACTGACTAACTTGGAGATTTGGAAATCAAATTTTTGGTGAACAGTACCAGTTACTGTGATTCTACCAGAAGGCCACAGAAAGTGTCTTAGGAGTCATCTTTTTCAACTCCCATATTTTACAAATGAGGTGAAGTATCTCATTGAAAGTCACACGCATAATTAGTGGTAGATTGAAACCTAGGTTTTCTGATGCCAAACTTCGCAGCATTCTTTACACTGCAACCAATCTAATAGTCAAGTCTTTAAAAATAAATATGGATAATTTACCTATGGAATTTATTTTATCAACACCCTTCCATTGAGAAGAATGGTACAGTATTTCAGCATTTTTTGTGAGTATCCAAGTAAACAGGGAGGTAGCTATTGTCTTCAGGCTCAAGGAAACAACAGCAGATGTATAAGAGGCAGTAGCTCCAATTTATAAAAGTTGGGTTATGGGATTATTAGTCATAGGATTAGATTTAGAACTGGAAGAGTCCTTAAAAGTTGCCTTATCTAAAGCCTTCACCTTAGAGATGAGGACCTGAAGCCCAGGAAGATGGTAAGTAGGCTTGCTCAAGTCATGCACATATATACAAAGTTCTTTAGATACGAGCTGTTTCTTCAATCTGAAAGTTTTAGCTGCTTTTTTTACTTCATTGCTTTAAAATGGTCACATGTTTCATGGGAAGAGGAAAAAAACCAACCTAAGCAACTCAGTACATTTCAATGAGATCAAATTAAGACATGCCCTTCAAGCGCTTCCTAATCATAAATTTTTTTTCTATATAAACAGGAGTTACTGTTTTATTTCTATTCATTCACAAATGATTCTCTCCTCCTCTGGAAAATTCAACCACAGAACACAGAACACTGGGCAGCCCTAGAAGACTGGCTCACACTTTTGAAATCACACCATATTTTTCAATGTCACTCACATCAAGAAATACGAACTGAATTGTTGGCTTTAAAATGCTTAGACTCTGAAGAACTTTTCATGGTGAATTTATTATTCTATCATCCCATCATTAATTTCTATGCAATTAGATGCATTCTATTGACACATTACTATATTTTATCAATTGTTTTTATAGATGAACTTTAACTGAAAGCAGGAATTTAAAAATATTAAACATTCTTTTCTATTTCTTCGTGGAAGTCTTTAACTTCTAGGATTTCTTCCAGCACTAGTAACAATCCTCTTAACAGAGATTATAACTAAATTATCTTCTTTATGACCTGATGTGCAAGTCAGATTCTCTGGTTCAAAGTTCAGGTTGCCAACTTATAAAGAGGTTTTCTGTGGATAAATTCCCTATTTTCATTTTCATCTCCTTTCTAGGAAAATAAGTGCTAGATGTGGAGCCAAAGGACCTGGGTTCAGATCCCAACTCTGTCAGTACTTGTGTGACCATGGAAAGTTAACTAACTTCTTTAAGTCTCATACAGTTGATGATCAAATGTGAAAGTTTGATTAAATGGGCGTTAGGTTCCTTTAGAGCTCTAATGTGACAATCCTAGGAATATGTTTCCCCCTTTGGTTTCTGTTGTTGTTCAGGTGTGACCCCAAATGAGCTTCTTTTCTTTTTTTTTTTTTAGGGGGGAGGGGGGCAAAGATACAGAAGTGGTTTCCTTCTCCAGTGGATTAAGGCAAATAGAGGTTAAGTGACTTGCCCTGGATCTCAAAGCTAATGAGCGTCTGAGGCTGGATTTGAATTCCTAGCACTCAATTCACTGAGCCACCTAGCTGCCTCTTGGTTACTGTAGGGGATGAGACAGCGCTCAGCAAAGTTAGACTAAACACCGGTTATTCCAGTGCAATCTAACAGACATTTTTGTTAACTGCCTACTAAGTGCCAGGTACTGTGCTGGGGATACAATTAAAAAGACAGTCCTTGACCTCAAGGATCTCACAATCTAATAGGCAGGGTGTGGGGGGATGAGATAATGCACAAAAGGAGGCAACAAAGAGGTGGGGGAAGGTGAGGGAGACTAGGGGATAGACTAGAAAAGGTGTCTTTTTTTTCCCTTTTTTTCTTGATGACTGGCCTTAACCTCAAATCACTCTGGCTCTCATGGACTGGCCAACATTAGGTCCTAGGCCAAGCCCTACTTGGTCGTTGTTTGGGCCTAGATCAGCTCAGAATGAATGTAAATAGCAATTGTTTCTGTTTGGGCCAGAAACCTTGAGAGTCTTCCCCTCTCAGATCTGCAGAACGTTGTCCAGTCTCCAGTTGTTCTGATCTATATCTGGCCATTGGACCCAGGTGACTCCAGAGGTGAAAGTGAGGCTGGTGACTTTGCACAGCCCTCCCTCACTTAAATCCAATTCACTTTCAAGTCATGGCATTGCCTTCCTGACGTCATGGTCCTTTTCTGAGAACAAAGGACAACAGCATCAGATGGAGCAACAGATCCAAAATGGACTGAACCAAAGTCCAGTTTCTGCCCTCTATAACAGAAGGTATTTGTATATAACATAAGGCCTGTATGGAATTATAAAGTAGAAGATATAACCCATCCCAATCAGAAGGGAAAGAAGGCTGAGGAAGGTGGTATCAGTCAAGGTTTGAATTAGCATCCCTGGTCTCATTGAGCTTAAAATTTAATGTTGGCTACAGAATAAACACAAACATAAATATAATCCTAGAACTAGTTGGAGAAACTTACAAATATATTTATGTCTAATGATGTGAACTCTACATAGAAATTTGCAGATATTCATGACCTAAAATGTCTTTCCACTTGAGCAGAGCTAATCTAACCCTTAGTAGATCTTTCTCTCTGTGCAAATAGACATGAATCTGGTCCATAGGCTGTTAAAAAAAATACCATTTATTGGAGATCAAGAACCAACACAAAACTTGAGACAAAAAGTTGGAGAACTTGGTTACTTAGTTGTAGAGGTTTAAATGATAGACCCAAAGGTCATATAGATAATAAGTGGCAGAGCTGGGAATTGAACTAGAGTCCCTTGACTCTGAATCCAGTCCTCTACCATGCTGACTTCAAAATGCAAACTGGAAGTCATATACATTGTTGTCATGGAACAGAACAGAACAGAATGATTACTGATGCCACGTACACCTTCCCTACAGCTAGAGGAAATGAAGACAAAACCACAAAAGGAACTTTCCAGAATCACAAGGAGGATAAGTGGAAAGAACCAGAAATGGTCCAAGGACCAGCATTCTACCTACAAGTTGACTACCATTCTTAGAGTGAACTCCTTGAAAGCAGAGGTTGTTTTTTTGCCTTTATATCTCAGTGCTTAGTATAGTGCCTGGCATACAGTGGGCACTTAATAAATGCCTGTTGACTTGACTGCCATATTGATTGATTCCCCAAATACGGAATCAAAATGTGCACCATGAGAAAAATTGTCCCTAGCACTCAACATGTAAACACATCCAGACCAGCCCGAAAGTCAAACATCCTGAAATATGCTCAAAGTTCACTGAGCTACAAGGAAAACTTTAAAGGACATTCCAAGGCACTCTGAATATCATTGAGAAAAAAATGAAAACAAAACAACCCTGCCCCTAAACTTTCCCACAATCTTATTTCTTCCAAGTTCATGGTATCACATGGTTTCATATGGAAACTGCTATTTGACAATTGGCAACTGTCAAATCCTGGGCAAGCAAACTTCCTGTATAACCACTGCTTTTCGATTGTTTCTGAAGGGCTGCTAGAGAGCAAGCCGCAACTATTCTGACTTTCCAGAACCCTCTGCCTATTATAGACAGAGATCTAATCCCCATGGACAGGGCGGACTGGTATTTCAAACATGAAAAACACTGGAATGATGATTAATAATTTACCAATCGGAAAGTCTCTTAACACACACACACACAGTACACACACACACACCATTCATGGGGAGAAAAAAGCCAAACTTCCTCAAGACAAAAAAGGAAAAGTAAATTGAATTTCAGCATTTTAAAGAGCAAACTATAAAATATTTCTTTTGTATTTAAATTTTTCCATGTCAGCACAGGTCATGTTCTAAGCTGACATTAATTAATACCAACTATTTAGAAATTAAGTCCTCTTTGTTCTGAGTGCAGGTTCATCTGCTCTGCATAGATAAGCTAATATATATAACAGAGTCAGAGGCAGAGGTTTCAATCAAAGAAAACCACAACAAATTCCTTAGCTGTAATAGATATTCCACATGTTTTAAAGTGGCTCAAAAGTATGATTTCTCTAGAATAAAAAACCCCCAAAATACTGGAATTGAATTTCTCTTATAACAGGATAGCACTGGCTTCCTACTTGTATCAAATGCTGATATCAGAGACTATTTTGGGGTTTATTTCAGTACCTGAATCCTTAATACTCCTCTAAATTCAGAATTCTCAATGATAAATATGCTGATTTAGGGGGAAACTCAAATGTTGGACAGCAGATTTATCCACTAGGCAGGGGACTGAACCAGATGACTTCTAAGAGGTATCATCTAACCCAGGATTCTTCAAATCTATGAAATATGGAGCATTTTAGCAAGGACTAAGCATGTACAATAGCTACAAAATTACTCTGTACCAGGATTCCAAGTTCTGTGCTATTTCCAAAAATTTTGTCCCCAGTCTGCTCGACCTTGGACCAGTGAGGATCAGATACAAACTAGAAAACCCTACCCTTTTGGTAGGGTTAAGTTGACCCTACCAAAATGTATTTATTTATTTATTAAAGTTCTGTACAAAGAGCTTTCCATTTTTTAAAACAAATTTATTGATACATTTTTATTTTATGTCACCTACATTTTCCAATATATTAGTTCCCGCTCCCAAGTTAAACTTACTTGTATTTCTCCTGTTAGGTTACTTAAAACTGCACCTTGTATTCCAATTAATAGCATAAGCAGGCACATCCCATTCCTTGAAACTTTCCCTTGATATCCATGAACCAGTGAAGTCCAGGAAAATGTGGAAGCAGAGCCTGAAGCTGTTTTGAAAGCATTTGAATATGCCCCACTAATGGAAAGTTACTTATGCTTAAAGGGAGATTGACTATAGAAGAATAAGACTCTTATTAACCAATTCCAACTCATCCTTCGAAGCACAGCTTATCTTATCCCCAAAACCTTTCCTGTTTCCCCCCTGAAGGAAGTGATCTTTCCTTTCTTTTAATTAATATAATCCTTTGTTTGCAAAGGATTTGTATTTTCACATTATGCTGTGTATCTAGTTATTATGAATATCCAATTCTTTTTTCTGTCCCCAATTGCATCTACCATAGAGCTTTTTAACATAGGAAGCACTTTAGTAACTGTTAAATGAAGGAATGATACTCATCTTTCCTTAAACCCCTCCTGTTCACTATGTACAAAGATTGGAGGGTATATCTGTCAGGAATTTTTTTTTTAAGTTCAGCAAAACAGACCTGAGATATTATTATTATTAACAATAATAACAAAAGCTAGCAGATATATAGCACAAAGCACTCTATATGTTATCTCACTTATTCCTTACAACAACCTGTGAAATAGGTGCTATTATCCCCATTTTAGAAATGAGGAAACTGAGGTTGGCAGAAGTGAAGTGACTTTCCTGGGGCCTTACAATTGACCCTAGAATGAGAAAGAATTAGAACTCCAAACCCAATGAATCAACAGAATGACACAACAGGCAGAAAAGCTGACCCTACCAAAAGTCCCATCATCATCATCCATATCATGCTTCCTATGCTCCAGGCACTGCGCTTTATAAACTTAGCATTGGATCCTTACAACCCAGCGAAACAGGTGCTTGTAACAGCTCAGTGAGGCAGATAGGGCTGGTATTATTTTCCCTTTATCAAAAAAAAAAATAGAAAACTAAAACATACTGATCTGTCCAAGGTCACACAGTGGATTAAGAGACTAAGCCTGGATCTGAAGCCAATTCTGAACCCTTCCAAGTGCATGCCCTTCATGCATCAAAAGCATGGCAAATCACATCCACAGGGGCAATAACTTTAAAAATAGAGTGAGTTAATTGTTTTATGTATGTTCTTAATGACTGTTTTGCTCTCATATACACCAAATCAGATAGGACATTTTTCAAGACAATTTGTTGTAAAGTTTTTACCATGAGCAAAAATCCAAGGTGTATTATGATTGATCTCCATTAAGCTTATTCTATAGCAAGGGTGGCATAAGGGAAGTACGCTTTGGAATATTATGACACCTGAAAGGAGACTGAGACAGGCATCTCCAGTGGCCCATATCCACTGGAAAGATCCATTCAATTGCACAGGATGTCAAACTGGTCTGTTGAATGATAACCTAATGTAAGGCTAGTAAGCTATTTTAATTGACAGCTGCAGGTGATTTGGCTGCAAAAAGTGGCCCCAGACTGCATTCAAGGATTATCTTTCTCATTTATCTCATATATAAGCAGACAGCATCTATATTAGCAAAGGAAAGTTAAGAACTGAATGAGGGAGATTGAGCCCCAAATATTCTTATTCTCATTCTCTGTGCCTCCCTTCTTGTCTCTTTCCCTATCTCTCTGTCTCTCTCCATCTCTCCTGTCTGTTTCTTTCTCTGTTTCTCACTCTTTTCTCTGTCTGTCTCTCTCATCTTCCGGAGAAGCAAGGGTGAGGCAGTGGAAAGAATAAGTTCATTAACTTATCATTGGTCACAGAACTATACTATCAGAAGGGAATCTTTTTTGATTTCTGTACAAAATATTTTTTAGAATACTTGAGAACTCATTAAATGAGTATGTATCTCCTTGTTTCACAACTTACTCAGTTAAGTTATTCAGTCGATAAGCTTATATTGAGTGTTTCTTATGTGTCTGCACTGGGCTAAATGGTTGAGGATATAAAAAGAAGCAAAAGAGAGTCCATGCCCTCAAGGAAATCACAATCTAATGGGGGAGATAATAAGCAAACACAGGGGAGTGGAAAAGAAGGAAAGAAGAACATCAAAGGAGAACACAACCTATGTGTTGTGTTGGCAAGGCTTCCATATGTGATTGCAATAGAATATTACTGTACCATAAAAATGTCAGACATGAAGAATATAAAGAAATATTGAAAGACGTATTTATAAAATATCTTTACATAACAGAGCAGTAGTATATTCATGCTATGAAAAGCAACAGCAAAAAATATACACACATATTTAAAGATATATAGAAAAATGCAACTCTAATTTATATAAAACTGATCAAGGGTTAAGGTAGGATCCCAATGTATGCATCCTGATACCAAGTCTGGCATTCTCTATACTATACTCCACCGTCTCTATACCACAATCAGTCACAGAAAAAGATATAGGGACAAGATATTTTTGTTATTTGTTTAAGTGAATATATACCATAAAATGTAAAAGCTGGGATTTTGTTTTAAGTGTGATTTCACAAAAAAAAAAATTATTTGAATTTCTTTGTTAATGGCTACTAAATTTTCAGTAATTTTTAAAAGAATGTACATGTATTTTGAAATGGAAACATTTTCATTATTGAACAAAAGTGATTCCATGAGATTAAAAAAATTTTTGATTCCAGATACAGTATCACTTTTTGCTATTGCACCTGCTCCTATCATCTGAACTGTGTTCCAATCGCAATGGCCATGGTAAAGAATATTATCTTTAAGAGGAAAAAAATACCCTTCTTCCAAAGGTATTATGTTAACTCTGTTCCCAGATTTCTTTCCTATATCATACATTTCTTTCTACCCATAAAGTGTCCAGCAATTATACCAGTATACTGTTGAAACGAAATTGTTTATTGTACCCTGGAGAAACACACATTGATACTCACACATCATTTATTGGTCAATAAACCCTAGCAAAGACAACAACACATTAATAATTTCAAACAACATAGTTAGCCCTTGAAAATGTTTACCATGTCGCCAAGATACTAGATTAGAAGCTAAGTTCATGCCTCAATTTAGCTGTAGGGATCTTAAAACTTTCTTCCTTTTGTCAAAGTTATCCTCAGACCTGGGAGCTTGAGACCATTTTGATAGGACACTCTGGAATTAACCATCAGTATCACAGAAAGAAAATAATATTGGAACTTCTGCTTAGGTAAATGACTACTCCATGGTAGTAGTAGGCTTTATAGACTCATTTACGTACTTTTAAATATGTAAAAGAAAATGCTTTTTATTTCAGGAAAAAAATTCCAAAAAGAAGCATTTTTATCTCATTAAAAATTTAGCATTAGGCCTAGAACTACCTGAAACTTTTCAGGTCTTATCTTCAGGATGACAATTTGGAGCAAGCCTATATTCTCAGAAGTTTTAAGAAATAAATTTTTTATATATATATATATATATATATATATATATATATATATACACACACACACACATAAATACATATTTTAAAATGAGAAGTAT
The DNA here is from genome assembly GCA_023548195.1 of Bettongia penicillata ogilbyi. Taxonomy (NCBI): domain Eukaryota; kingdom Metazoa; phylum Chordata; class Mammalia; order Diprotodontia; family Potoroidae; genus Bettongia; species Bettongia penicillata. Next base: position 5,914,079 of record JAJHZJ010000009.1, on the reverse strand, counting down.
TTTTCATTTCCCATTTTTCCATTAATAACTATTCTCAAAAATAAGATAAAAATTATATTCACATAATACTATATGAACATATACATATATAAACACTCACACACCACACAAATATCACCAGGGTTGAAATTCTAGGAAACACAATAAAGAGTTCCCAGTATGAATTCCTTAAAGAAAGAAAAACATTGGTGAATATGTACTTTTGATTCTGTAGTGCACATATCTGCCAAATGTGAACTCTCAGGATTTTTCCACACATGTACCTCGAACAGATATAATTCAACCTAATGTAAAGCACATGCTTGATTTTGTTCTACAATTTCACATTTGGCAAAAGATGGGGCCTCAGTCTATGGCGACAGATGTAAAAGAGTATTTAAACCACCAAAGTCTAAAACATCTTGCTTATAAACTTCTTGCAAGGACAAGTAAAAATCTAAGCTCAGAAATAAAGGTCTTTAAATCCTAAAGCAAATCACTTAAACACATTGTCTAAAATTTCCCTTCCATCATATGGCTGATGTGGTTAAACAAAGCTAATTTTATCTCCCCATTAACTAAGAAATATACCCAAGAGCATAAATTAATGAAATGAAAATTTTCTATAAGAAATAAAGTATTGTAAGATGGAATTTGCTGCTAGCTATAACCAAAATGCATGATAGGAACAATGAGGAGGCTAACATGTGGAACGAATCACCACATCTGAAATATTGTTGGGAAAACCGACAACTATTGTTAATATAATTGTTACTCTAGGTATTTAATAACCTGTTTTGATTTACAAGTGTTTTTACAATCAACAGTGAAGTTTTACATCCTTTTGAAAGGAGCCAATATTATAATCCCAACAATTTATGTGACAAGGAGAGGTAAAGTAAGTGAGATCATATGAACATAAGATTCAGAGCTTTGAGGTGCCTCAGAGAAATCAAGTCAATAAGCATTTATTAAGCACCTACAATGTACCAGGTAGAGTAGGAAGCGCTACCAAAACAAGGTGAAAACACAGACATATGTAATCTCAGAGTCGAAAGAAATCTCAGGAGCTATCCAGCCAGTGGTCGTTCTTAATCATGAATAACCATCTCCATCATCATCCAATAGGTTTTATGCCAGAAAACAAGTCACAAAGGGGACTCCATAGAGGGGATGAATTCAGGCTGGAAGACCATATAATTAATAAAGCATGGTGGTGGCCAGCATTCAGAAGAGTCAAGATATCCAGGAAAAGGAAACAGAGCACAGAATCTCTTGAGGCAACCCACTGCAGTCTTGGATGACTATAATTGTGTTTTCTCTTACATTTAGATTTTGTATCTTTTACTTCAAGCCATTGCTCTGTTCTCTGGAGCCAAGGAGAGAAAGACCAAATTCCTCTTCCATATGGTAGCCCTTCAAATACTTGTGAAGACAGTGCAAAGTTTCTAAGAGGAAGGCTTGTTTAATTCTTTGTACTCATACCCTACTCTACGCCTGCCACATAGTAAGCATTTAATAAATACTTGATTGATATATCCCACTGGAGTCTTCTCTCCTTCACGTTAAATACATTCAGTTCCTTCAATCTTGTGTGCCATAAGGTTCAATCTCCACATTATACTCGTCCCCTTCTCTTGAGGCTCCGTTCTTTCTAGCTTGTTAATGTCTTTCCTAAATTGATCACTACACAAATACCCTAGGTGTGACTTAACCAAGGTAGAAGTGAAACTATTCTAGTGCCTGTTCTTAACATGAAGCTGTTTTTCGTGTACCGCAAATTTTGATTCCTCTCACAGCACTGATGTCCATTTGTATGTCTTTTTTTCCCACAACTGATGTCCATTCATGCCTTCCACATCTTATACTTGTTAATATGATTTTTTTTTTGGGAGCCCAGAATGAGACTTTAAATTTTTTCCTATTTAATGTCATCATTTTAGGTTGTGCCCATCCTTAGTCTTATCACCTTTTGGCTATGGATGGGCATTAAATTTGTCAGCTGTGCCTTTCAGATTTGTGTCTTCTTTAAATCTAATAAGCATGCCATCATCCAAATCACAGGAAAATCCAGAAATGTTCAGAGAAACTGGAATATGATATAAACAAAGTTAAGAAGTATGGATCATAAGCCCAGAATCACCTATCTGGCAAAGCATTTGAAGAAGGCAACATTACAGGATCAGATTTACATGATCTAATTTAATTCCCTCCATTTTACAGATGAGGAAACTGAGGCTAGAGACATAAAGCAGCATGCCCAACAAGGTCACACAGGTAATAAATAGCAAGGTTTACCCAAGTCACATTGATTTTCTTGACAATATTAAGAGTGGGCCTCTATATTTCTGATTTAGAAATTCCTGCTTAATAAAATTCTATATAATTCTTCCATCTGTTAGGAAAGAGTGTAAGTCTGTGACTTTTACTCATCCCCTGATCCCATACACACCTTGTAATAAAACAACTCATACATAAAATCATTCCTCCACCTCCTATGAAACATATTGGGGCTACTTGTTTGACTCAGCCAGTCAAAACCTATTGCAAGCCTAAAAAATGTACAAAACATGATTAGAATTTCATAAAATTTGGGAGCCAGACCCCTAAGATCTACTAACTCCAGGGCCCAATGACTATTAGGAAATTAATAGAAAGAAGTTAGGAAATAAATAGAAGAGATGTGCTGACTGATACTTTGAATTTATCTGGCATCTTTCTTCAAAGAGCAGAGGTGGTCTTAAACGTCTTCCTTGTCACTCTTAGCTGTAAAGTGAGTTCTCTTTCTAGCCAATGGCTTGTGTGTCATGGTGGTAGTTTGCTCCTCAGGTTCCAAAAAAAATAAAGAACCCACATACTGACAAAGTGACTTTGAGCTGATGTTATAAGCATTGTTTAGAAAAGCAATGAACAGAAGACAGTACTAAGACTCACAGAAGGGTCAAGGTTTTTTTTTTTTTAAGACAAATGGTAGGTTCAGTCAGTCAATTAACATTTATTAATAAGCACTTACTATATGCCAAGCTCTGTACTAAGAACTAGACTCAAAGAGAAAGTGCTGGTTCAAGAAGAAATGACACCCAGGGTGAGCTGAAAGTGGCTAGGGGTTCATTTGAAAAACATTAAAGAGAAGGTTAGGATAGAGACAGCAATGAAAGTGAGAATGAGGAGGTCCAGTATAAGCAGATCCAGTTGAAAAGCTCAGCTCAGGAAAAGCATTAGTTGGGAGTGACCAGAACCAAAGGGAAGGTCAACTGGAGGATTCCAGAGGGCAGAAGTCACAGGATATTGGCCAACTTGACAGAGAAGGTGGCCATGAGAAAGACAATTTTAACCAAAGCCAAATCAAACAATCAAGAAGCATACATTAAGTATTAAAATACGCTTCATATTAAAAATACTTAAAGCAGTTTTTGTGCTGTTGAAGAACTGGAAACTGAGTACTTGCAAGTGGAGAATGGCCAAACCAAAATGGTAGAGGAATGTAATGGAATGCTATTTTTCGTTAAGAAATGAAAAGGACAGTTTCTGAGGAACCATGGAAGACTTGTATGAGCTCCTACAAAGTGAAGTGAAGTGAAGCAGAATCAAGTCAATCATTTGTGAAAATAAGTAAGTTTGTAGAATGAGACATATTTTTGGACACGGCCAATGTTGGATGTTGCTGTGCTGGGCATATTTGTTTGAAGAATTGTGTTTTTCTTTTTTTTCAATGGTGGACAAAAGGTGGGAGGGAGAGAAAGGAAAAAACAAATCATTCAGCACTTATTATTTAGCTAAGCGCTAGAGATTCAAAGTAAAAACAAAAAACAAAAACACACTTTGTCCTCAAGGAGCTTATATTCTAATGAGGGAGCCAATATGTATAAATCAGAATGTACCAGAGAGATACAGAGTAGATAAAAGAGGAACTAAGCTGGAAGAGAAAAAGGTCTAAGAGATAATACTGAAATTGCAATTTGGAGTGTGGAGATGTGTAGATATTATATTACATACATGCTGAAATCTAATTTTATGTTTATAATATATCCATCTATTCTTTAAATAATATAAACAGTATATTTGTATAATATAAATTATATAATTATAGATGTATACTATACTATAAATGATAATATATGATAAATGTTATATCATTATATAATATGTATAGAATATCTATATCTACATACCCCAAACTATAATTTCAATGTTCTTATTTATTATATATAGATTATACTCCTGAACTAATATATATCTAATTAAATGTAATATAGATATCATGCCTATATTCACATCATATATACACACATATGCAATATGTATACTCTCATATGCATGCTTACACACAGATACATATGCAAAATTATATGATGACTTAAAGTACACCAGCTGCGTACTGTTTGTACCAAAAGTGTTCTGTCACATCCTCATAAAAATTAGTTGCGCATTAGAACTGAATTCTGAATACGTTGAATTATAGAGAACATGATGGTGGATGAAGCATATAGATCTCTAGGTATAGGTATCATCAAGTTTCCCAAGGTAAACAAATGGTTCTGGAAAAAGGGCGATGAGTATTCTGTTTGATTCCTGCCTCACTTCATCGCACACCCTATGAATAACCAACCTTATCAAATACTTGAGCAAAAAAAAATACACGGCCAGTCTTCACTGGTGCTGAGTCTCCACAAAGTCCTTTCACAGGCCATCCAGTTCTTCATAGGTCACAGTTGCTCCAAGACTCTCTACTTCAAGGCTGTGCGGCCACCACAGGATTTAAGGGCATGCTCAAACTATGCTTAAGTCACATAATACAATTTCTTCAAGTGGTCAGAAGGAGATTTCCAGCTGGACACCTGGAGGTATAAACTAGCCTAGCTGAACAAAGAGAACCTGGTGCAGCAATCAACGGCGTTTGGAAGGGAAGGATGTAGAGGGGTAGGAGTGGGAATGTTATACTGTTCCTGCTTCTTACCTTTCTCTTTGATATATAAAAAACCATAGAGCAGACCCTTGGTCCCCTATGCTCTGCTTCTAGGAAGTCATCTAGTCACATCGCAATCTGGGGTTCAATATTGTAAAGAGGGTATCTTCAGAAAGTTCATGATGACCTGAGCTAAAGTTTGTTGCGCATTTGGAGATGCAGTTTTCCCTTCTTTGGCTTCATTTCAGTTCAGACTGACTTAACTATTTAAGGAAATCAGACCTCCCCTGCTCCCCCCGCCCAGGGCTTATACAATGAATTACATTCAAATTTCATCCCATTTTGCATCCTGTCAGATTCCTTAACACACTGTTCAAAGTTCATGGGAAATTGGCAAGAAGAGGAAATTTCTTAAGTGGGAACTGTTGAAAGGAAAGGTGTTAAGGAAGGGATAATGTCCAGAAAGATTAAAAAGTGACTCATTTTCAGTACTATGGGGTTTTTTTATGTTTGCTTTGTACATTTCTTAACTTCGAATGGTACAGATTACTCCATTCTAGAATTAAGACATTTTAGGTACAAGTCTTTACAAATGATCCGGTTCAGAAATATCTTCTACTTTTTCTCAATCCTGAGTGTTTCCTCACCAAAACAAGGAATGAACTCAGAGGAGTCAGGAGGCAAAATGATCGCCAACTTGTTTCAGTTTTTAAAGTTTTTCATTCATATAATGGTTACTAAGAAGTGAGTATGGTATATGGGTAATAACAATGGATTTGGAGTCAGTGAACCTGGGTTTGAATTCTGAATCTCCCACTACTTATGTGATCTGCCTGGGCCTCAGTGACCTCACCGGTAAAATTTAGGTGTTGGATTAAATGACCATTCTCCTCCCTTCTGCAGTCAGATTGATCTCCCTCAAGTGCAAGACATGTTACTGTCCTATTCCATAAACTCTCTATCATGTTCAGGATCAAATATTAAACTTTCTGTTTGGCATTCAAAACCTTTTATAACCTGACTCCACCTACCTTTTCAGTCTTCTTACACTTTACTCACCCCCATGAACTCTATGATCTTGTGACACTTGTCTCCTTACTGTTCCTCAAACAAGGTACTTCATCACCTGACTCAGGCATTTTGAATTCTCTCCTTCCTGGCTTTCCTGACTTCCTTCCAGGGCCACCTAGAATCCCACCTTCTATACTAAGGTTCCCTTAATGCTAAAGCCTTTCCCCTATTGATTATCTATCATTTGGCGTGTATATCTTGTTTGTACATAGTTATGTTCATGTCTCCCCTCATTAGACTGCAAACCCCTGGAAAGAAGTGGTTATATTGTACCTTTATTTTTGTTTCTTTCATTGCTTACTGCAGTGATTGACACATAGTAGGTACTTAACAAAGCTTGCTGACTGACTTTTCTTCCAGCTCTGAATCTGTGATTCTAAGTATATCTAAGGAATACAAAAGAATGTTTTTTAAATAGAGTGATATCTCAATTTAAAAATTCCCTGGGGATGGGGACGTCAGATATCTATAAATAAACATACATACAGACATGTATCTTCCTAAATCAAGCCAAATAGAGCTTCCTGTTTTGGCTTACTGTATGATAAACATATCTCAAAGCATGCTTTTATAGGTCCCCACCTAGTTGGAAGCAAATAGGCAAATAGTATCCATCCTAGGGAAATTCATTAAATTGAGTCAGTTTTGTCTCTGGTCACACCGGTATCTTCTTTCTGCATTCTTTCTTAACACTTCTCCTAACCTCTCCCATCAAGACAGAGAAGATTCTGCTATCTGTTATTCGTCCTCAAATGGCAGGCAAGCTCAGCCAGGCTGAATGACCCCAGCCAAGCATTTCCAGTCTATCTTTTTATCTCAATTCTTAAACAAAAGTCTTCCTCTCACCTCAAATTCTAATCAAAAGAATCTTAGCAAGCAGGAGAAAAGAGCTGAAATCAGACCAACTCAGGCTACTCTGAAGATAAAACTGACTTCCTTCTTTTCGGGTGGATGATGAGGGATCAAAGGTGGGGATGGTTCCTCTCACCCTTCACTACCCAGTAGTTCCTCATTGCCTTGGAAAAAGTCGGTTCCCTAATGGCTGCTAGCAGAGTGTCTACCTAATCAGAGTCTGTGTTTACTTCAAGAAACTGGTCTATACATTGCCCTGGCAAAATTTAGTAGATGAACTCATTATTTCTCTTTCCTGTCCCAGTCATTTCAGACATATTCCACATCCCTTAAATTCAATAGAATTTTGCTCTTCTATCAATCAGTCTAAAGGCTCCCAGATATATATATATAATATATATATATATATATATTGATTTCTAGCACGTGTGACATTTCTTTTGCATTAAATTAAACTATTTGCATTAAATTACTGGAAGCCAACCTTATACTTCCTGGAATGCACCTACAGGTTTCCTGTAGCATTCTAATTCTGGTAATGAAGTAAGAGAAGATTACAGCGGTAGTGTTGTCCTTAGGGTAAGGGAGAGTAACCAATCTTCTAAACCAGCCATTATTCAAGTCATTCAATTACACCAGTTCTCTACTTAATCTTGGGGTAAGGATAGGCAGAGGAAGGTTTATTTTCCTATTCCTAAATTAGAACTCTTCCAGATACAAAAGAGAAAATTGAGCTTAAGACACATTTAATCACTCAGATAATTCAAAAACCAATCAATCAATCTGGCTCACAATCACCCAGATCAAAGTTCACACAGCCTAAATCCACTGAATTGAAGATGTTAAAGGATATGCCCAGAGTCACACAGCTTATGCGTCAGAATAGGAGTCAGGGAGAAGGGATCCCAGGGCAGCCAACTCATCATTTCCCACTCTGCCTCAGGACTTCATCATGTGAATCTGGAACTCTTTTCACTATACTACATCATTAGCATCTCTGACTCCAGGATCAATGCTCTTTCCACTGTGCCACACTGGTAGAATTCATGCCCAGGGCCCAGAGCTGTGGGCTTAAATCACTCTTTCCACTACACAAACCTGACTTACAAGTCTAAATCGATCTAAAATACAACAAAAACAAAATTGTTCATTACATAAAGCAAGGCACACCTCCAAGTGTAATTACCTCCACCATTCTCATTTCATTGGAACGGATGGGTGTAAAGAAATCTATTGTGATTTTTACATATTTTGAATAACAAACCGTTGCTTTATATGATGTTTCCCTCAGTCAAAAAATGTTTCCCATGTTTCAAATACAAATTTATTTCAATGGAAGATATTTGAGGCATTCAACAATCTCAGTGATTTACATGGGAAGCATTCAGAAACATTTACTGGACATAAAATGTCCAAGAAAGTGTATTTTTAGCAAGTATTCTTTTAGCAAGTATTCTATGTGAACTTGATGCCAACACTTTTGAGAACTCAGAACTATATGAAGGGAATGGGGGGGGACGGACCTGTGATTTCATTAGTATAGGAACTTCCTAGTTGAGTAAAACCCCTTTCACCATTTCAAGTCAGCTTCTTCCCGTGACTTAGAGGGTTTTTCTTAGAGGATTAACTAGAGCATGAAGAGATAAAGTGACTTACCTGGGGTCACACAGTTACAGATGTATCAGAGGCAGAACTTAATGTAGGTCTGCCTTGTTCTTCTGTTTTAAAAATTAACTAACTTTCAGTTTCCAACATTCACTTTCATAAGATTTTGAGTTCTAAGTTTTTCCCCTTCCCTCCTGTCCTCCCTCACCAAGATGGCATGCAATCTGATATAGGCTAGGTCTGCCTCGTTCTAAAGCCTGCTATCTACTATGCTTCTCATGTATACAGTATTACGGAAAAAACACTGGCCTTGGAGTCACACCTGGAATTCAAGTTCTGGGACTATACTTACTAACTCTGTGACCCTAGGCAAGTCACTTAATCCTCTTCCATAAAATGGGCTACAGTGAAGCAAGTCCTTCTGGAAAAGAGCGATTTCCTTCCTTTCTGCTAAACTTTACATGGCAGTGTGAGAGTGGACTGAGAGTCAGGTCTGGAGTCAGGAAGACCTAAATTCGAATTTGGCCTCAGATACTTGCTGGCTGTGTGACCCTGGGCAAGTCACTGAATATGGTGCATCCTGTGTGCCTCAGTTTTCTCATCTGTGAAATGAGCCAGAGAAGAAAATGGCAAACCATTCCAGTACCTTTGCCAAGACATCCCCAAAGGGGTCATGCAGAGTCCAACATGACTGAAATGACTGTACAGTAACCCCAAAAAACTTCATGTCTTCCCCCAGAGGGGCTGTATACATAGGACTTTCTCTACATAATGAAATCTTTGTTAAAGGAATAACTTTGAAAAAAATCTAATCAAAATGCAAATATGAAGTTAGCTACATGTGTGATAAGGCAAGAAGTTTCCACAAAAGACAAACACAGGGAAAAAACATACAAATGAGAAAGATACCTCTCTTGGTCTGGAAATTCTGGTTTTCAGTGAATTAGAATGACAGCAAGATGAGTTACCAATAGGGGAAGCTGGTTGTTTATTCTGCTAACCTTAGGTTCTCTATACAATGTGAGCCATTAGCTTTAGTCACAGCCATTGAATCGAATGGTTTTTCATGGCTCTAAAGGACCTCCCCCCCACTTACTTTTAGGTAGGGTCTACAGAAACTCAGCCAGGATCACAAATATAGATTCAGAAAGTTAAGGTTCCTTTGCAGACAGCAGAATATTCCCATCTTAGGCAATTGTCTGGGGATCTGCTATTAGCAAAAGAAAAGATTTCTGTTCTTTTCCTACCACATCCGAAGTTAAGGAATTGAATCTCATTTTTGCATAGCGAGGGTGAATGAATATCAATGCAAGCTGACCTCAGGGTGGAAGAGGCTCTTTCTCCTAAGAACTTACATAATAGCAATTTTAAAAAGGTCAGCACTTCTGGGGGTAGCTTTTAGGGCAGGAGTGCAACTGAAAAGTACCAGTAAAAAAAAAAATCAGGAAAAATAGACTGGCGAGTTGTTGAGAGGCTTGGATTCTAATCCAAACACTGTGTGGATCAGCTGTGTGGCTTTAAGCAAAAGCACTTCTGCCTTGGGACTTGCTTTTTAATCTGTTAAATGTCAAAACTAGTGGATTAATGATTTCTAAGGCTATCTATGAGATTTTGGTCTTCTCGAATCGGAAGAATACAGCCAAACCAAGAATATCTAGGAAAAATGGTTGCAGGAGGGGTACAGGTCAAGTCTGATAATTCTTGTCTCATGCATGAATTGAGCTGAATTTATTACCATCCAGGCCTACTAAGATAAGAGGAGAAGTAAACTGGAAAGAAAGTACTGTTGCCATCCAGTGCGACTTCATACCATCTTTAAAGAACCTTTTCCCCACACAATCTAGAGTTGAAGGGAGCCTTAGACATATTTCAGTCCATTGGATTTTTGCTTATATGGAAACTGCATTCTGGGCCGCTATGTAGTATAGTGACCCTGAATCCTTCAGACATTAGATGTGGTCTTAGATAAACCACTTAAACCTCTTTCAGTCCTAGTTTGCCTATCAGTAAAATGGAAATGGATACTAAGAGCACCAACCTCATATAAGGTGATTGTGAAGATAAAATGAAATAACATATACTAAGTGCAGTCCAGAACTTAAAGTGCTATGTAAATGCTAGCCTATTATTCATGTATTTTCCCAAGGTCACTCAAAAATGTAGAGAACAGAGCCAGCATTCTCATTCAATCATTTAGCCATTTAATAAGAATTTATTAGATGCCTGGCACAAGGCAAAAGGAGGTCTCTGCCCTCAAGGAGCTGACAACATGCAAACAAATCCATACAATCCAAGCTATTTAAAACCTTTGACTCCAAACAGGGAATTTCTATTGAGCCTGGAAGTGATAGGGAGCCAGGGAAATGGACAGAATAGAAAGATGACATGGTTAGTTAGCCCTGTGCTTCAGGAAGATCAGTTTGACAGCCAAATGTAGGATGAACTAGAGCAGGGAAACTTGGGGCAGGGAGACTCACCAGCAGGCTATTGTAATAGCTGATGCATGAAGTGATGAGATTCTGCCTCAGAGAGGTAGGATTTTCACTAGAAAAGGGGGCATGTAGAAGAGATATTACAAAGGTAGCATATTGGATTCTGGATATGGGAGTGAGAGAAAGTAAATGAGTAATCAAGGATGAAACCAAGTTATATGGAAGTTCTTGTTAATTTCAGGTTAAATGGTGGGTGGGAGGAAGAGTTAAAGATCCTCCCCAGTCATTAGTAAGCCTCAATTCTTTTGTTAATTTCTACGGAGGCATTAAAACCGCTGAGAAAACCCAGATGTTGGTGTTTCTCTCTCTGGTCACTGTGTATGCAGGTAACGGTCAGACAACTGGATCTGTCTGTTGACCTGTGATGTATATATTGTTTATGGTCAAGCAGCTGGAAGCCTTGTCTGTTGGTCTTTTATTTCTCTGCTTGTATTTTCTTTGTTGGCATATATAATTAAGGAAGATTGTTGACCCCTCAAAAGTTGCTTTCCTTTTAGAAAAGCAGATCTAAGAACCTGTGCAGCAGGTGTTCCTATGTATGCCAGGGTCCTTGCTATTATAGTTCTTTGCTGACAAGTAGCTCTAAACTCAATTGTATCACCAGAGTGGAAAATAAGTAGTACCAGTCGTTGAAGGAGAGACCCTGATCTTCATGCCAAATTTTCTTACCTGCTTCCAAAGATGAACAGTAGGGGATCTGCAATTCTATTTAGATTTTCCATTTTCCTTTCTACTCTTATCTATTCTTATTTCAACCCATAGTCTTTTAAGAAGCAGTAAGATGGTAGCTTTAGTTGTTCAGAAATTTCTCTTCCTCACCCCATTTTGGGGTTTTCTTGGCAAAGATGTGGTTTGCCATTTCTGTCTCCAGCTCATTTTATAGATGAGGAAACTGAGCAAATAGAGTTAAGTTACTTAACAGGGTCACACAACTAGGAAATGTCTGAGGCCACATCTGAACTCAGGTTTTCTGGATTCCAGGCCCTGGCAGTAGCATCAACAACCAACACTACTGAGTGTCTCCAATCCTTTTTTTTTTTTAAACTAATGTAAACTAGTAAAAAACTTTAAAGCAATTTAAGCCAAATTACTTTTCATTTTATTAGACTGGATAATTAAGAGCTACTTCCCATAGTAGATTTTCATCATGACTCTTATTTACATAGCTTCTCACTCCAATATGTTTATTCAAAAGATAACAGTCCCAAGTCCCAAGACTACAGAAAGTTTGGATATAGCCAAGAGTAAAACCTCCTCTTCTATACAGAATTCATCTACAGAGATGTACAGCCCAGCTCTGGGGGTGTAATAATAACTCAACAAGAAATAATTCAGGTAATAATAAGTAATAACTTAAGCTCACATTTATATAGCCCTCTGTTTTCTTGGCACAGAAGAAAAAATCCTAGATTCGAAGTCAGAGGACCTTTGGTTGAATTCCATTTTCTCCCCTTGCTAACTACCTGGGTGACACTGGATAAGTCACATTTCAGTTTCTGGGCTTCGGAACCTCATCTGTAAAATGAGGAGGTTGGACATCCTGGCCTTTAAGGTCCCTTCCAGTTCTAAAGAATGATCCTGGATAGATATTATTTCCATTTAGAATATTTTTTCCATATGACTATAGATAGCTTTGACCTCTTTATCTGAAAACTGCCTCTTATTAGCTGGAGAATGACTTATATTCTTACAAATTTGAGTCACTTCTCTATATACTTTAGAAATAAGGCTTTTATCAGAGACACTTGCTGTAAATTTTTTTTCTAGTTTTCTGATTTCTTTCTAATTTTGGCTGCACTGGTTTTATTTCTACAAAAAGTTTTAATTTTATATAATCAAAAGGATCCATTTTATATTTTATAATGCTCTACATATCTTGCTTGGTCCTAAATTCATCCACCATCCATAGCTTTGACATGTAAACTATTCTTTGCTCCTCTGATTTGCTTACAGTATCACCCTTCATATATAAATCATGTATCCATTTTGACCTTATCTTGGTATAAAGTGTGAAATGTTGATCTATACCTAGTATCTGCCATATTGAGAGAGAGGGGAGGAAGGGACAGAATTTGGAACTCAACATTTTAAAAAAATGCTCAAAATGGTTTTTACATGTGATTGGGGAAAAAAATAAAATGTTATTTAAAAAAAAGACTTCCGCACCAAGGAAACAGCTGAAGAAAATTATGTATTACAACTCAGGCCAATCAAAGTTTGTCCAATTGAATGTAAGAGATGTACTGCCTGTTGGTTTTAAAAGGCAAGCAATCAGTGAGTCTATATTTATTAAGCACCAGCCTGCTCAGTTATTCTTTGCTAAGATCTGGGGGATGTGGTATAAAGAAAGTAAAAGATAGGTCTTGTCCTCAAGGAGATTATGGTCTAATGGCAAACACTATGAAAAGACAAAGTACAGACAGTAGGGTATACAATTCATCACTACTGCTCAATTGCTCTATTAGCCATAGATAGAACTTGAGGTAAGAGAGGAAAGTGTTTGAGATGGCAGAGGGAGAACTTCATTTGGTAACTTAAGTATCTTCATTCAAAGCACTTTGTAAACCCTCAGAGCCCCCTTCCATAGGAATGAGGTTTCAGGTTTTTAAGTAGACAAATCACCTGCCAGGCTTTCATTCATACCCGTTCTTTTCCAGCTCCTCTCTTTGGGAAAGAGCAAAGTGAAGAGTAGATTTTAAGTTTAATGGGCCTGATTGGACTTCAAAGGTGCGTGGTCAAAGTTGGGGTGTAAATCAGCACTCAAAAGCAAGAAGGGATCTTACAGAAGAGTATTTAGAACCATCTGCAAATCTGACTTTAGGTCACTCTTGTTCACACGGTCACATGTATCTCAGTTACTATCATAAGGAATTAGAGTTCTGCAGGCTGGGAAGGCAGCCTTGGAATTATCTCTGTGCTCATGCACACACATCATTCATTCAAATGTGGCTTTTATAAGAGGATGTTTGACTCTGGGCAAGTAAGTCACTTCTGCTTGTAGGTTTGGGGTGGAATATGGCTCTGTCTCCCTTGACTAATCAATTATAGCTTTAAAGAGTCCCCTAAAGCATGGCAAAGGTAAGATTAGCCCTGTGAGGCTACAGCTTCAATGGTGAAGAAGGTTCTGCTTTTCTAACACTCCCTCACTTGCATTTAGAGTAGCAATTCTTAACCTAGGGTCTATGGACACCTAAATTTCTGGAGGTGTAGGAACCCGAATGAGGGAACAAATTACATCTTTATTTTCACTAACCTCTGAAATTTAACACTACCTGCAATTATGAATGTAGGTGACAAATCATTATTCTGCTAAGGGATTTGTAAGCTGTACAAGATTATTAAAGAGGTCCATGCTTCCCCTAAAAGGTTAAGAACCCGTCATTTAGCGTATGGAATCATTGATGACAAATGTATAGATGGGTTTTGTTTTTACTTTATTTAGGAGACAATGTGAAAGTGTACATATTTACACATGATGAGTCCTTCAAATAATGGAGAAGAGTGGTCACTTTCCCCTCCAAGACTTCTCTCCAAGCTGAACATCCCCAAAGCTCCCTGAAACGTTTCTCCAATGACAAGGCTGCCAAGTCCTTTACCATGACAGCCATCAGTTGAGGTTGCATTCACTGAAGTTTGTTACCTTCCCTCCTCAAGTATGGCACCTACATCATGCCTAAAAGTATGCTTACAACACAGCATAATCTGTACATAATGTAGAACTGGCACAACAATCTTCCTCTCTGTTTACTGAACCATAACACAGCTCAAACACTATGTTGCTTAAACTTTATTTTACATAGATTGACTCTCTTCCGTTGAACAATTCCTTTCTTCCTCTAACTAGTTGGAAAAATGTTGTCTCGGAAGAGACTCACTCCCAGCTACATGTTAGGTTGAGTAGTTGGTCCTACTCATATAGGTTTCCAGCATCACGTAGACCTCTCTGGTTAGGTATGATTCATTGCTGTGAAAATGTACTATGTAAAACATATTCTTATTTTTACTTAAATAACAAATATTAAATATAGTTTTCCTTCTTGTTTATCTCAGCTTTTGTTTTAAAAACTTGAGTTGAGTCTATACCAGTGCAAAGCATCTGCTGGGTCCAACTCCCAACAGCTTACAAAGAACGTGGTGCTCTTAGAAAGCCAAAATACTTCTGGATTCCCTGACACTAATAAAGAAAGCTAGACAGCATCAAGGAAAATTGGGTCCACCGCATATTCTGGCTGAGCCCAATTCTGCCTCCAGTACTCAAAATAGCAGCTACTAAAATCAAAGAAATCTAAGGGGTTTGGCCAAATTGCTGAATATTCAGGTAATAAATGGTCATTAAGAGAATGGAAGGTATACATAACCTTTAAGATATAGGTCAGTAAGGACAAATGTACTCATCCATCACCTCCCCTTGGGATAACGGTAGGGAATAGAACAGCACGCCTGATGAAATAGGAGTCTGACTAAATATCACACTTCCTGAGTTACAAAGCTGTTAAGCATGCAAAGGGAAGAAAATTATTATACTCCTTAACATTTAGGGAAGAATTCACATTTGCTATAGCTCTTGAAATAACAAGAGAAGATGGGGGGAACACGTCCACCGTTTCCTCAAAATAGTTCTGGAATGTCCTTTTAAAACCATTCATAACCTCAAAATAGTTTAACAAATGATTCCATTTCTAAATCCACAATGTTCTTTGATAAGAGTCTGCTTTTACCTGCTGGGAAGCAGGAACCAACTAAACCTTATTTCTAAGTGTGAACATTACTCCTTAGAGGCAGAGCTGTGCTGTCCAAAACATGCCATTACTCGGCTCCATGTGAACTAGAATTACTGGCAGCAGTCAGAGCCCAAGAAGCAGGATTTTACAGGTCATCCCAATTTGTTCAGTTTTCTCAGTACACTATGTTAATATCATCCTCTTTCACCTTTATTCTTTACAATGTCCTATCTTAAATTATCTTTAAAATTTGCTCAGTTGGAAGGAGAAGGGACAGACAAAATTTTAAAACCTTATTGCTTAGAAAATAAAAATAATAGTACTCTCAGCCATACAACAATCCAAGACAATTCCAACAGAGTCCTGATGAAAAATGCTACTCTTATCCAGAGAAAGAACTGATGGGAGTTTTGAGGCAGAGTAAAGTATAACTATTTTTCACTTTTTTTTGCATGTGCACACGCGCGCGCGTGTGTGTGTGTGTGTGTGTGTTTCTTTTTGGTCAATGTCTTCTTTCACAACATGACTAATATGCAAATATGTTTTGCATGATTGCACATGTACAATGTCTGTCACATTGCTTTCCATCTCAGGGAAAGAGGAGGTGAGGGAGGGAGAAAATTTGGAGCTCAACATTTTTAAAAAGAATGTTAATTGCCTTTACATGTAATTGAGAAAAATAAAATGGAAAATAAAAATATATTATATACCACTTCCAATGTTGCTGTTACTAAAATTATATATCCCTGCAAAGGAAAAAAAAAATCGAGGCAAACTTCTTACAGAAAAAAAAAATGTTCACAGCCTATAAACTGAAACCTACCATGGATTATCTGACTCCTCAGATAAGAATTTTTTAAGTTTACATTTTTAAGTTTGAAAATAATCATGATATTCCTTGAATCACAATTTCAGAACCTATACGTTTGATATGTTAACACATGATCATGTTGCCCAACACTGGGCTCTAATCTCCAAGCTACAGGAAGGGAAATAAACCTCTTCCCCTGAAGTCCTCTTCAAGTCTCTACTTTAATCAGATTTATGTTTACTTAACTGAGGCTGGCACCCTAAGCAGTCCTTGGCTCCAACACATTTGTGTGCTGCCTTAGGAATAATGCTATGAAGTGTGAAGGAACATTTGCATACCAGGGACAATACCTGTCACTAAATACAAAGAAGTCTTTCTATCTGTCCTGGGATATAACCCCAGCAATGCTGAGAATGCATAAGGTCAAAGCAGGCATATACCTTGCAGAGGCTTTACAGAACAGACGGAGGATTTTAGGTGGCACAGTGGACAGAGTGCCCAGCCTGGAGTCAGGAAGACTCCTCTTTGTGAGGCCAAATACAGCCTCAGACAAGTCACAACCCTGTTTGCCTCAGTTTTCTCATCTGTAAAATGAAATGGATAAGGAAATGGCAAGCTACTCCAGTGTCTTTGCCAAGAAAACCCCAAGTAGGGTCACAAAGAGTTGGACAAAGACTGAAAAACTCAGCAACAAACCTAGAGGACATCTCTCCCATTAAGTCCTCTTACAGCAGCTAGCATTCACATAGTACTTCACAACAACCCTGAGACGGAGGTGCTACTACTGAGAGAGTTTAAGTGACTTGCCCAGGGTCACACAGCTAGTAAAGTGTCTGAGGCTGGATTTGAACTCATGTCTTCCTAACTCCCAAGTCCAGCACTCTGTACTACTTCTTGCACTTACCAGCTGGAGAATTAGTTCATTGAAACCTCTCACTTTAGAAGACTACCTGGTTCCTTCCTCAGTGTCCAGGAAGGTCTTCTGCAATCATTCCGCACAGAGTTGATGTATCCAACTCAGAATCCAAATTTCACACTAGCTTGGTATAGCAGAAATAGCAACGGTAGGAGATTTGACTTACTGTTCTGGTTACACCACTAAAATAATTGCGCTTGACCTTGAACAAGTCACAGGCAATCAGTCAAACCATGGTCAAATCACAGTTAAAGCTTTAGATCTTTAAATTAAGTGACTTGGACTCAACAACCTTTAAGGATCCCATCTAGTTCTAATGTCTGATGATTTTGTGTCCTTTAATATGGCGATATACATGACCACAAAGTCACGTGAATGGATTTTTAAACAAATGAGTGCTGTCTCCTTCCCTGTAGTAAGGGGCTATACATTCACTACAACACTGCCTCCGTTGCCCAAAATGTATTTTTTTTTGGCAGAGGGAGCTGAACTCCTTCTCCAGAGCTCCCTCCAAACCTACCACACACTCTCTTGAACATACTCCATGGTCACAATTTTTCAGGCTCTGCAGATATATTTGTTTTTTTGAAATACCAAAAGTTATTTAGTGCTAAGCCTGGTGAATTAGATGAGTGGCCAAACTACAGGATAAATACTTAAGACTGCTGTTCATACAAAATAATTAGACTACTTTTCTTATATTGCAATGAAAGCAATCAACAAGTCCCTAAGAGTTCCAAAGATGGTTGAAGCAATGGCAGAAACACCAAGGGAATGAGAATACAGCTTCTCAAAGTACCTGCTTTGGAAGACAACATCCATTTGGATATATAAGTTCTGGTCTATTATTAAAAAAATCAGTTCCATCACTTTACAATCACCTCATATAATCTGCTTCAAACCCTTCCTTCTGGGGATGGCTGTCCCAGAAAGGCAGGTAGCATCAGAACCCACACTTGCCCAAATGCAAAGTTCCTTAAGTTGCCCAGTAGTAAAATCTCTTGTCAGACACATCAAATACTGAAAATGAAGTTTGGAAAAATAATCTGCTTAACACAGCATAAAATGTGCCCAGAAGCTGAGACTTTTTAATGCTTTCGATATTTGAAAACCTCTTCTTTGTTCTGTAAATATCAAGTCTTAGTCAGCAAGAAGCCAAAAACTGAATCTAGAATGAAAAACATATTTCAAAAGTAAATATTGTCTTCACAAAAATGCAAAGTACAATAATTAGCCACATCTTCATAAAAAAGTAACAGAGGACTTCAAATTGGAAAAATATCCATATTATTATGAATAATCTTATAATCTCCATGATGTAGCTGATAATACCTCACAATTATGTGAGATTTTATACTCTAATACCTTTCAAAGATGATGAAGAGACTTCTCAAATTTTCGTCAAGTATAAAATACAGAATTCAATTATGAAACACAAAGTAATTAGTAGTTTCTTTAGTTCAGTGTTATGAAAACTCATTCATATGATTCTTGATACAATATATAAAGTACTAAGAAGTTACATGAAAGTCTCGTTCAGTTCATGTTAAGTAAGCATCTACTGTATCCAGCTCTCTCTATAATTTCTAAAACAGATCTTGAATCAACTTGATACTTAAAGTCAGGAAGTAAAAGAAAATAAAAGTTTTTCATCTTGCACAATTGGGTAAGAAAGAATACCCTGAGGAGGAGGGGCCACAGTGCAGGTCTAGCACAGAAGGTCCACAGAAAAAGTTTTGGTGTAAAAAGGACAGAGCTACCTAACAACTGGGATAGCTAGGTGGTGCAGGGGATAGGGTACTGGGTTTGAGTTCAAATTTGGCCTCAGACACTGATTAGCTGTGTGACCCTGGGCAAATCACTTAACCCTGTTCACCTCAGTTTTCTCATCTGTAAAATGAGCTGGAGAAGGAAATGACAAACCACTTCAGTATCTTTGCCAAGAAAACTTTAGGTAATGAAGAATCGGACATGACTGAACACCTAACAACTGGACTTGTCAGGAAATGGAATGGGCTGCCTTAATAGAGTTCCCCCACTACAGACGCCAAGCAAAGAAGGATGTTACACAGGTGATTCAGACATCACATGGAGCTGGACTGGATGACTTCTGAGGTTCCTTTAAACTCATAGATTCCTGGATTTTGTGAACTATGCAAGTGTGACTTGACTTAAAAATGAACACAGCAACCAAGAATAAGAAACAGGATAAATTCCGTCCTTCATAATAACCCATTATTCCACCAGCCATCTGGATAGCATCAAATAAGATACAGACTCATATTGTTTGGGAAGTATATAGGCTCAAAATAAATATAAAGCTAGTCAACTTTTACCACATCCTGGGACACAAAGGAGAGAAAGGGAGAGGCGGAGAGGGGAAGGGAGAGAAACAGAGAAACACAGAAAGAGATAGACAGGGAGACAGAGAAGGAGTTGGAATCATAGCCAGAAGTAGAATCCAAGTCACCTGACTGATAATCAGAGATTCTTAAATGTTACCCTTCCCAATGCAGCATGTGATGTGAAAAGTGCTAGACTTTAAAAAAGGAAATCTTTGAATTTTGGCTCTGGCATTGTGTGGCCATGGACAAGTCCATCAAAATAAGGCTTTTTATTCCATAAAATAGGGAAAATATATGCATGCTACCGACCTCAAAGGGCTGCTGTGAGTAAAGCACTTTTCTAAACATTAAAGTGACATCTACATGACTTATAATTTTCAGGAAATTTTTCCGTGGCCTTCTAGAGATAATACCTTTTTACCAAAGAAACCTTCAGCACCCTCCCTCCCTTCAAATCATACCACATTAAGAAACTATCTGCTCAACATGGGAGTGGTATATTGTAGTGTAAAGAACTCTACCTCTAAAGACAGGGAATTTGGGTTTAAATCCTTCTAGCACTACACTTAAGATTTGGGGGAGTCATTTAACTTCCCTGGGTCTCAGTTTTGCAAATCAGAGGAGGGGAGTAGGACTAAATAGCCCTGGAGTTCCCTTCAGGTTCACTGTCATTAATGAACTTCAATGGCTTCCCATTGCCCCCAAGTAAAAATTCGAAATGCTCGGTTTGGTATTCAAAGCCCTGCATAACCTAGCCTTGTCCTACATTTGGAGTCTTAAACCTTGTCTGTAGCTGTAGTTCAGTCATTTCTCGCTTATCTGACTCTTCATGATCCCAATTTGGGGTTTTCTTGGCAAAGGTACAGCAGTGGTTTGTCATTTCCTTTTCTAGCTCATTTTACAGATGAGGAAACTGAGGTAAACAGGGTTAAAGTGATTTGCCCAGAGTCACACAGCTAATAAGTTCTGGGGCCAGTTTTGAACTCATGAAAATGGGTTTTTCTGACTTCAGGCTTGACACACTATCTTGCTGTCCTGCTTATATGTTACTCCCCAACATGTATTCCAGTGACAGCTTCCTGGTTGTTCCTTGAAGAAAACACTCCATCTCTTGGCTCTGAGCATTCTCTCTAGCAGATTTCCCCTATTCCTGGAAAGCTCTCCTTCTTCTATTCCAACTACTGACCTCTCTGGCTTCCTTTAAGTTCCAACTAAAACTCCACCTTCGACAGGAAGCCTTCCCCAACCCCTCAATTCCAGGGCCTTCCCTCTGTTAATTATTTCCGATCTATGCTGTATATAGCTTGCTCTGTATATATTTGTTTGTATGTATGTTATTTTCCTCATTTTATTATAGGCTTCTTCAAAGCAGGGGCTATCTTTCTGTCTCTTTTGAATCCCCACTGCTAAAACACAGGGCCTGGCACATAGTAGGCAAGTAAATAAATGTTTATTGAATTAAACTCTAGATCCATGACTCTGCAGAGGGAGGGTACAGTGTGGTATAATAGCAAGATAGATAAATTGGAAGTCAAGAAACCTGATTTCTTATATGAACTGATGCTAAGTGAAATGAGCAGCACCAGGGGAACACTGCAACAGCTACCTTGTGCAATGACTGACTGATAGACTTAGCTCTTCTGAGAAATGCAAGGATCTAAGACAACTCCACAAGACTCATGATGAAAAGTGCTCTCAACATCCAGACGAAGACGATGGAGTCTGAATGCAGATGGAAGCAGACCATTTGCTCTCCTTTTCTTTTGTTATTTTGTTTTCTTCTTTCTTGTGGTTCCTCCCATTAGTTCTAATTCTTTACATCATAACTAATATGAAAATATGCTTAATATGAATGTATAAGTACAGCCTATATCAGATTGCGTGTCATCTTGGGGAGGGGGAAAGAGAAGGAAGGGGAGAAACTTTAGAACTCAAAATTCGCAAGTGAATGTTGAAAACTAAAAATTAATTATTTAAAAAAAAGGAAACCTGGTTTCTAGTGCTGACTCTGCCACCAACTGTGACCTTGGCTGAGTCATTTTCCCATGTTGGGCTTTGTTTTTTTCTTCCAACTGTAAATTGAGTTGACCATATTAGGTGATCTCTAAGATAACTTCCAGTTCTAGCATTCTATAAATGGGTATCCATCCTTTGTTGCTGAAGAAGACCATGCTACCAGAGAAATGACATGACTTATATTTGACTTTGTTCTGAGTGAGGGAGGGCTGTGCAGGTCACCAGCCTCACTTCTCCTCCACAGCCATCTGAATCCAGTGACCAGATATTCATCAGGATAACTGGAGATGACCCAGGATGTGGCAGTTGGGATTAAGTGACTTGTCCAAGGTCACACAGCTAGTGAGTGTCAAGTGTCTGAGGTGAGATTTGAACTCAGATCCTCCTGACTCCTGCACTGGTGCTTTATCCACTATATTATCTAGCTGCCCCAGCATTTTATAAATATATTATTAAAAAGTCACCTAAGAAACAGATAAAATCACTATCAGGCATATAATAATGAAATATTCTAGTAGCTTTATTCTTCATCACAGGAGATTTTTAAAGATAAAATAGCTCAAAATCAAAGCCATTTCCACCGTAGTGGCTAAGTTCCTTGTACAGTTTCCTCCACATCCTGTTTCACCCATAGTCTTAGAGTTCTACTCCACCTTGATTTGATGGCTGCCTCGTGGGTGTGTTATTTAAATATTACAGCCTGTAACAGAACTTCAGGTCAATTACAAAAAGCTGTCATCCATGCCAACCCCAAGAAGACGCCACCAAGGGAAGTGCTTCCCTGATCCTATGTTTGAATGCCTTAGAAGGTCTCATGCAAACCTATTCTGATTTTTCTGTCTCCCCTCACTAATGTAGGACTGAGATCAGAAGGGGAACTAGGTACTTCCCCATATATGCCTCTTTAGGGTTCTGTCTTTTTCTTTTAAGCATCTAACAGTATATGTTTATGTACATGTGTAGAAATGAAAACTCTCTTTCTTCATTGGATGTTAGGAACCCTCTCTGCTTCCTTCACTTTAGTTAAAGATGGATTCTATCCCGCTTTTCCTACTACAATCTCTCTGTACTTCTACCCAAAATTAATGGGTTCCTAATCTATAATTGGCCAAACTATTTATTCTTTCCCTTCCTTAAAACCCTCTCAAAGCTACAACTGTATCTCATTCAAGAATTCTTTCTAAAATGAGTAGAAGGCTATATGATTTCCAGTTGACGTACCATCAATCAACAAAACCCATAACCTGTACCACTGGCTGAGAGATAAATAAAAAATCTCCAAAAAAGAAGGATTTATATTTCTCTATCTACAATAGACAGTCCTCAATGTATTATGAATGCTTCATTTGGGTATTATCAGCACAGTATTATGTGTTAAATAGGTTCTCAGATCACCTCACAAAAACCTATCTACCATTTAGAACACTGGAAACTACATTCTGAGTTACAAACTAATTTACAAAAGACTTTTTGGAACAAAAATTGGAGTCTTGCCTGTAAATTGCAAGGTAGCATTGGTTAACTTTTACATGTTCTGTAAGATTTTTTAGCATACTATAGGAATGCTCTGATGTTAAAGAAATTCAGCCAAAAGATCTGGAGTTAAATGTATTTCATTTACTGAAGCCCTGAGAACCAAGAGAAATATCAGACTGTGCCATTTCTGGGAACGCAAAGGATGGTATACCTATGTCTATAGATACTGGTAATTGTTGGTGGCAATGGTAAAAAAACAACAGAACCACATCAAACCAAAAACCAATTCTGGAATAGCTAATATTTATAATACATAATTTTCATTTGAATTTCATGACAACATTGAGGTGGGGGGTGGAGGTATTATTCTCTCCCCTCCCTCTATTTTACACATGAGAAAACTGAAACTCAGAAAAGTCAAATGACTCACCCATAGTCACACAGGCATTCAAAAGTCTTTCTAATTCTAGGTCTGATATGCCCTACCATCCACCATACCACATGGTCTCTCCAAGGAAATTTACACTTGGTAGAAAGAATCCTGGATTTAAATGGCCACTAGGTAAGGCCAAATGGGATTTTTAAATCCCAGAGAATTTATGCTCTTATGGGATTACAGTTATCTTTAGTTCTACATTCTAATTTACCCACATAAAGATAAAATATTTTTGTCATCAAATACTCTTTAAGTCAAAGAAAAGCCAGAAAATCAAGAAGGAGATAACAAAATTTAAGTCTTTTATTCTTATGAGTCTGAAAATGGCCATCTCCCTATGAGTCAGGGATGAATCAGTCTTGGTCAGGATTTCAGGACAGGTGGGGTTTCTTTCTGATGAATTGTAAGACTAAAGTCTAACTATATTTCCTGAAAGATGTAACTTAAAAAAATATTGGCCCACTCCGATGTTATCCCTAGATCCTGGCAGATGTTATACCAATTCCAGTCTACATCCTAACTTTCAACCACTTCCACTGAATTCTTCTTCCCTTCCTGCCCTAAATTACAGTGGGGTGCAGCTGTGCACGGCTGAACAAAGGTGCATTTTGAGGTTTTAGCATCAGATGACATAATCCACGTACAGTGCCCAAGTTGGCATGGGATCCAATGTAAACAAAACATCATATTTTTTATTAGAACAAAGTCTCACAACCTTTAATAACCAATGTCCACAACTCGAAATTTTATAAAAATGAGCACACTCACTTCTTCATGGTCGTAGAAAAAAATCCATTTTATTTTTGCAAATCAGTCTAGATTACTGTTGACTTAGTGATGGCCCATCTCCTATTTCAGGGCAGCCAGCTGTTTCAGCTTTTCTGACAGGGAGCCTTGGCCTAACAACCATATCTGATACACAGATAGTCTCTTGGCTGCCCACAGATATACCCATCTGTGTCCGTGGCAAAATGCCCACTAATAGGTAAGTCATGCTCCTACCTGCTGCTGCTATGTGCTTGCTAAACAACGAAAGACTTAAAACGAATAGTTTACACAATTTTAGAAACATCATTTTTTTCTGCTATAATATCCTTCCTTTGCAAGTGTGTTTATGGATCCTCCCAATTTATGCAACAATGTATATTGTTTTTTCAGGCACTCAGAATATGCTACAAAGAGATATCTCTTAGAACATTAAAAAAGCATCCAACATTTTGGATTTTCCCTCAAGATTTTGTTCCCCTATTGAACGCTATGAGAATATTTATTTTGTCATAATTTCATTGCCCAAGTTTTTAGACTGAACTGTAAAAAGCAATTTCAGAAATTCCTAAATACCAGGACTCATTTATCCTAATTCCACTTCTAACCAGGAAGCACAAATCCCAAACACATCCTCCACTTTTATAAACTACTGTTTCCAAGGTAAATTAGGATTAGCTAACTTCTTGAACCCTGACAGTTGAAAGGAAAATTGATGTGTGTTTTATGTTTTTTTCTGTAGGGACAAAAATGATGCTACGTTTCACTGTCTATTGGTAATGGGTTCTGGAGTGTTCCCTTCAGACTAGAGGGGTTCTCCCAAGGACAATGATCAATCTTTGTAAACACAACTTTCAAGACAGGAGGAGATAATAAGCAAGTATAGGCCCTAATGGGCCATCTTTACATTTGCCTGCCCTTTGTTAGAATACATACATTTTAGCTAATATTCTACTATACCAGGTATCATTTTTAACCTATTTCCATTTCTGCAATCGTTAAGGGCACACAAACATAGCATCTCTCTCTCTCTCTCTCTCTCTCTCTCTCTCTCTCTCTCTCTCTCTCAAGCTTATTTTCAGTAAGGCAAATACTCAAATTACAAAGTCTTTAGCATAAATTCTCCAGTTTTCCAATCTTTTCGCAAGTCTTTTCTGTAGCTTTTCCAATTTTAAAATTTTTTCATTCCCCCCGCCCAAATATTCCACGCTCTTCTTTTGGCGGTGCTGGGGCTTTCAAGAAAGGGAAAAGACCCAAGAAAAGTCTAACTAAGATGCTGTGGTGTGTTATCGTTATGGGTGGGGAGAGGAGAATGGGCCACTTCCACAGACTCGAAAAAGGACATGCAGAATTTGAGCAGGAGGGCAGCGCCTTCCAAACTTTCGCGGTCATCTCTACACACTGAGGCACTGTTACCTGGCAGTGGTGGGGAAGCGGGCGGCGAGGCGGGACTCTGGGAAATACTGACAGCTATTTTTGTGCTTCTGAGCGTAGATCTGGCCAGACTCGGTTCTCCTAAACCCACGGGATTTGGAAGTCTGCCACACCGTCACTTTCGCTCGGCGCTGCCAGCCCGGCCCGGCCCATCCATCAGGCGATCTCTTCAGGTATCTTTACCTGGAACCTCCCTTCCTTCTCCTCCCTTTGTGGCTGTGGCTACCGCGGCGGCGGTGGTGCTGTCCCCGCTCCCTCTCTCCCTCCCTCCTTCTCTTTTCTCCAGGGCAGGCCGACCAAGCACCCCCTCCACACTGGTACTCCCACACCACCTTGCAGCTGCCAGCCGGACCGCGAAGCCCCACTTGATCCCGATCGTACAAGACTCAGGGCTCCGTACGAGGCAGCCGTCTCCGGGAGACGCCGGGCGGCCGGCGCTAAGGACCCCGGCCAGGGCTCGGGGAGGGTGGGCTGAGGTTAGGTGGCCCGAGAGGCAGGAGCGCAGCTGCTCCGGGCGGGCTCTCCCCACCCGCGAGCAGGAAGAAAGGGGACTCACGCACCCAGACAGGGGCCGTGCCCGTGGGACCCTGGAAAACACATGGGGCTCGTTGCCCTCGGCTCAACGCCGCGGCAGCCCACATGCAGGCGGCCAGGCTTACACTCCAACACACAACCCAGCACAACACAACACAGACAAGTTTGGAGACCGAGAAATGACTTAAGGCACTTTGGGCTTCCTCTTCGTCCCGGAAACCTGTTGAAAAAGGTGGAAGGAAGGAGTAGGGACCCCTACCTCTTCTCTCCCAACTTTTCCGGGACTGCTGGAGAAGCGGCCGAGGTGGGTTTTCTAGGACCGGCGAGTAAGTGGCCCGGCAAGGTGGGCTTGCCTTGCGGACAGCTTGCCCCGCTCCCGGGTCCCCGGGTCCCCGGGTCTCCCGCTCGCCCCGGGCCGCCGGCAGCTCCAAGCCCCATCCCCAAGCTCCAAACCCAACTCACCATGGTGACTTTGGTGGCCGTCGCTCCTCCACCTCGATCCGATGGCAGGGGAGCGGAGGGTCGGAAATGTAATTTCCTTCTGGAACTTCAAAAGTTGGCTCCTTTCGGCCGAAAAAAAAAAAAGAAGAATCCTCCGGAACCTCAGATGCTCAAAGAAACCAGTGGGAACAGTGGGGAGACTCCATCCAAGCAGGATCGGCAGGGCAGGTTGGGGGGTCTCCCTCAGCAGACCCTGCTCATCCTAGGTAGAGATGAACAGCTCAGTGAGAAGTCAGGAGAGCTACGAGAGCTTCCTCCGGCCGCCGGACTGGAAGTGCTGGCTAGGGGCAGTCCCGGCAGGGGCAGCTCCAGCCAGCCTGGCTCCTCCTCTTCTGTACTCTCCCACTCCGTACTCCCCAGGCTAAGCCTCTGCTCAGGCCAGGCAATCTGTCCTTAAATGGAGAATTCAGTTCGGCCCCGACGAATCAGGGTTTATTTTCATAGCGTCATTCCTCAGGGAAACTCCAGCAGCCAACAAGCATGGAGCAGCCAGGCCTTCCAAAGGTTTCTGGATCCTGTAGTCCTCCGGCCCTCCCTTTCTCCTCCCCTTCAGCTTCAAAAGAACTTTGTTGACCTAGGCGCCTACTTAAAAGACTTGGTACTTTTAGAAGAGAAAAAGAGCTCAACAACAAATAATCATAATAAAATAAAGGAAAAACTTCAAACTCCTTTCAGCATGAAAGGGTGAGCTGTGTTTATCTCCCAGGTTAGAGAAGCAGTCTTGTCCAGAACAATGAAAAAGAAGAAAAATATTTTATCAGCAAAGAAGATCAGAGTCATGGCAGAAGCCCAGAGGAAATCCGTTTTCTTTCTCAGGTCTAGGATTATAAGGGAAATCAAAATGGTGATCGTCACCTTTCCCCTCCCCCCAGACTTCATTGAAAACCTGATTGTCATAAAGTACTAGTGACAGACTATTTAGAAAGGTAGGTGATGCAGTGGATAGAGCTCCAGGGATGGAGTCAGGAAGACTTGTTCTTGAGTTCAAATCTGGCCTCAGACACTTGTTAGTGGTGTGACCCTGGGCAAGTCACTTAACTGTTTGCCTTGGTTTCCTCATCTGCAAAATGAGCTGGAGAAGGAAGTGGGAACACTCCAGTATCTTTGTCAGGGAAATTGCAGATGAGGACAGAAAGAGTGAGATATGACTGAACGATCCCAATTCCTTATTACCCAGATTGAACCCTACTTTACCCAATCTTATCTTCCCTGTGAAAGATAAAATCTCTAGTGTATCTCTGAATCTTAGCTCATTTGGAGCTACAGTCTCACTTTCTAAAGCTGGAAATAATCTCACAAATGGTAATATACACTGTCTTCCCCCTGAAATGACTTTGCATCTATTTTGGCTTTAATTGTTAGGTATATGTATATGTGTCTGTGTATGTATATGTATAGGTATATCTTCTTGCCCCCATGGAATGTACCTCCCTTGAGGGAAGAAGCTATTTCATTTTTGTTTTTGTATCTTCACCTGGCACATGGGTGTTTAATTAATGCTTTTTGGAGGGGAGACCATGGCTGAGATTGGGGCTGGCATCTTTAAATAAGTTGAATGAATTGAGTATTCATTTGCTTCAATCATCTGTTATAATACAGAGAGGCAGATTTTTGATTCATTGTAAGGAAAAACTTAGCATCTAGATCTGGACAGCTCTTGGACAAAAGTGGAATCCTGTCTACTATTTACTAGCTCTATGGGGAGGGGAGGAAGATTATATATCTAGAGGGGGAAGAGGTTTCATTCCAACCCTCTCATTTTATAGATAAACTGAGGCTCAGGAAGATTCATGACTTTACCAAAGTCACAAAGGTAGTAAATGCCAGAGGAAGGTTTTAAAGCTAGATGCTTTGATTCTAAAGCCAGTGCTCTTTCCACTGGGTAAGTCACTTTACTACTTTGACCTCAGTTTCCTCCTCTGTAAATTGAGGGTGTTGGACCTGGTCATCTTGCCACTTTAAATTTTATGAACTACTTTGAGAGGTAATAGGAAAAAAATATTCAAACAGAAACTGAACAACCATTTATCAAGAATGTTGCAGAGAGGATTCCTGCTTAGGTACAAGTTGAATTAGATGCTCTCTGATATCTCTTCCTACTTGAGTTTTAGTTTCAGTGACTCTGTTTCTTCGTATGTGAAGGAAGCAACATTAATTCCGGTTTCAGGGTCCCTGTCATACAGGAGGACAGGCTTATACTTTTACCCAGGGCTAAGAATCAATAATCAGTCTTGGATACTTGGATATCAGTACTGTCAAGTCCACAAGCACCTACTATGTGCCAGATACTGTACTAAACTTTGGGATACAATGCAAGACAAAAACAATGCTTGCTTTTAAGGAGCTCATAATCTAAGGGGGGAGATGACATGTAAACAGCCATGTACAAACGATATATTGTTTATGGGTGAATTGGAGATAATCAAGAAATGATTGGATAGGTGAATGGGTAGGAAAGGCTTTGTAAGAGGTAGGATTTTAGTTGTTAAAGGAAGCCAGGAAGTTGAGACAAGAAAGGAAAAAATTCCAAGTAAGGAGGTCAAAGTCATCATAGCATATGTGAAGGGGAGTAAGGCGAAAGAAGATGTAGGAAGGAGCCAAGTTATAACCAAGTTTCAAGCCAAATAAATGATTTTATGTTTGATCCTGGTAATAATGGGGAGGCAGTGGAGTTGATTGAATAGGAGAGTGACATGTATAGACCTGAACTTGGGAAGATCACTTTGATAGCCAAATGGAAAAAGATGGACTGGACAGGGGAGAGACTTGAGACTGGCAGATCTACTGGCTAAGTGTGAGGTGATGAGGATCTTCAACAGGGTAGTGGAGAGATGTTTCAAAGGTAGTCAACAGGGCTTGGCAACAGATTGATGTATTTTTCCAATAATGCTATGTGGTTGTGAGTCATGGAATACCATGGTCTCCACAGGATTAAAGTTAAGGATTATAATCATAGAATTTCAGTGTTGGAACAGACCTTTGTGTCAATCTAATTCAATCTATGTTTGAAAAAGATTCCCCTCTAAAATAGAGCCAAGCAGTCAAATGAAATAACATACATGGAATGCTTCACAAAGCTTAAAGTACTCTAAAAATGTAAGCTGCTGTTATTATTTTTTAATAAATGGTCATCCAGCCTTAGCTTGAAGACCTCCAAAATGAGAACCTACTTCTTCCCAATGCCACATACCAGTTCCCACATGCCAATTTCATATTGTGCTCTGGGTCATCCAAAGGACAATGGAAAGGCACATGGTGACCGTAATTAGTTTGCAATACATTGTTATTACTGTCATTTCAGCCATGCCAACTCTTCATGATCCTATTTGGGGTTTTTTGACAAAGATACTGGAGTGGTTTGGCATTTCCTTCTCCAGCTCATTTTACAGATGAGGAAACTGAGGCAAACAGGGTTAAGCAACTTGCCCAGGGACATACAGCTAGTAAGTGAAGTCAGATTTGAACTCAGGAGGAGGAATTTCGTAACTCCAGCCCTAGCACTCTATCTACAGCGCCACCTAGCTGCCCCTGACATACATTACTAACAAAGAGTTGCACAGGATAAACCACATATAGGATGTGTAAGAAAGGAATACGATGAGGAAACAAATCAGGCCCATCACATAGTGAGAATAAGAATTTATGGGTTCCCTCATGTGTTGCACAGGTGTCCACAAAATAGCATGTCAAAACAAAGCACCATGGGAAATACAAAGAAGCGTATGATATGGTCCCCATCTTGAGGACCCTGCAGTCTAATTGAGGAGACAGGATATATAGGAATAAGACATTTAACAAAAGCTAAATATATCTAATACGTCAAGTTGCATTTATCAATTAAATGCTGGAAGAGCTGAGAGGAGGAAGCACTCATTTTTTTCCTGGAGTGAAGGGAAATCAGAGAAAAACTAGAATTTGATTTATAACTTAAAGGATCAAGCTGAATTTGGATAGGATGAGAGGAGAGCGACCAACATGGAGAAGAGGCAAAGGAGTAAAAATGGAAACAAAAACTGTGGAGCAAAGAAAGCATAAAAGATGTTTTGGGGACAGCGGCAGTTGAGTTTATCTGGAGTAAAGGCTTTTTATGAACAATGAAGAAATTTGTTTTGTTTGACCACTCATGCTTATTACAATGGTTTTCTTTTTCTTTTTTTTTCCAACAGGAAAAGGAGATAAGAGAAGAGAAAATAGGTGGTTGTAAATTTTTTTTAGAGTGTAAGGTTTGTGTACAAGTGTGATGAAAATTAAGATTGGATACGTAGATTGAATCAGTATTGTCAGGTTAAAGAGATGGGGCTTCCATTAAAGGATGATAAGAAGCAGTTGAAGGTAATTGTATAGATAAATGACATGATCAAAATAGCATTTGGAGGATTCCTTATTTGAAATAGGAGGACCTAGATTTAAATGATGTCTCTACTATTTACTGTCTGTATGACCTTTGGCAAGTCACTTAGCCTCTTAGGATCTTAGTTTCCAAATCTGTAAAAGAAGGGGATTGGACTCTATGCTCATTTCCAATTCCAAATCTTGGTCTTTTGTTACCAAGGTTACTCTGGTTGTGATGGGCAGGATAGATGGAATGAAGGAGGAGAATGTAAACCAACTCTAAAGACTTGCAGTATTTCAGGCATGAAATGGTTACGACCAAAATTAGGCTGGTACAAGTGAACATAAAACAGAATTGATCAAAGACATGTTTGAGAGAAATACTATCAAGACTTGGTAATGTGAGGTTTTTAATCTATCCTGCCTCTGACTCTACTACCTCCCAGTAATGGTAATTACAATTAACAAAAGCAGGAAGTCAGGAGAGGAAAATTACTTGGGAGAAAATGTGAGGAATTCTGTTTTGGCCTTGATGAGTTTGAGGTAATGTTAGGATAGCTGTGCAGAAATATCCAGTAAATAGTTGAAAGTATAGAACTGGAGTTCAGCAGAGAAGTCAGGACTAGAAATATAGGTTTGGAAGTGACCTGAAGAGTTAAAGCAATGGAAATAAATGGTATCTTTAGTGGTCAGAGTGTAGACAGAGAAAAACAGAAAGCTGAGGTCTGAATCTTGGGTAATGCTCACTTTTAGAGAGAAAGGAAAGAAGTAGAGCTAGCACAAAAGAAAGAGAATAGTTAGGGTTGTACGAAGAAAACCAGAAGAGGATATCATCCCAAAAGCCAAGGCAAGAGAGAGAGTGAGAAAAGGGAACTGCAATTCGTCATGATATTGATCGGAATTCCTAAGACTTAACAATATGGTTGTTATTGTATCAATTGTTCTGGTCTGCTCACTTCACTTCATATCAGTTCATTTGTCTCCCCAGATTTCCCTGAAACCATCCCTTTCTCATTTCTTACAACACAATAATATTCCATTACATTCATACAGCATAACTTGGTCAGCCATTTCACAATCGATGGGTATTCCTTCAGTTTCCAATTCTTTGCCATCACAGTAAAAACGTCTAGAAATATTTTTCTACATATGTTTTCTTTTTCTTTTTTCCTTCTTTCTTTCCTTCCTTTTTTCCTCCTTTCACTTTCTTTCTTCCCTCCCTCCTTCTTTCCTTCCTTCTTTTTTTCTTCCTTGCTTTTCCTTCCTTCTCTTTCTTTCTTTCTTTCTTTCTTTCTTTCTTTCTTTCTTTCTTTCTTTCTTTCTTTCTTTCTTTCTTTCTTTCTTTCTTTCTTTCTTTCTTCCTTGCTTTTCCTTCCTTCTCTTTCTTTCTTTCTTTCTTTTTTTCCTTCTTTCCTTCTTTTTTTTCTTTCTTTCATCTCTTCTTCAAGGTCATATTTAATCATTATAATTACAATACATTCACTTTTGATCTTGTTGTTATCCTTTGTTTTTGTTGTCATTGTCTTTGTGTACATTTTTTCCCCTGCTTCTGCTTACTTCACTTTGTATCAGTTCATTTACTTCTTACCTTACCTCCCTGCATTCTTCATATTGCTTATATGAATTGATCTACCATATTCCATACCATAGTTTGTGTGTGTGTGGTTTTGGGGGGAGGTATTCTCCAAGTGATAAGGATCTATCTTGTTTCTACTTCTTTGCTACTGCAAAAAATGCTGCAATAAACATTCTGGTGTGCATGTCCCCCTGTCTTTTTAACTCTTTCCTCCTTGGGGGAATAGTCCTAAGAGAAGGATCTCTAGGTCAAAAGGTCACTTTCTTAGCACAATCGAAATTACTTTCCAGAATGATTGGATCAATTCAAAGCTCCACCAACAATACTTGTGCATATAGGTACTTACGCAGTACTTGGAAATTTAGATTTTTCACAGCCTTATCAATACTGACTATTCCCAATTTTTATCATCTATAGTAATTTGCTGGAAATAAGGTGAAACCTCAAATTTGCTTTGATTGATTTTTCATTATATATAATAGTGATTTGGAGCAATCTTTCAAAATTTTAAAAGTTCAGGTATTTAAGTGATTCCAGTTTATTTATGTAGCAAATCCAGTTATATAGAATATTTCATTCCATAATGACACTGCTTAAATGAAATATTTACACGTTTAGTGATCCTCTATTTTAGTTTTTATTCACTATGAGAAAATGATAGGCTTATATTCCACATAAACACCAGGTTGAAACTGGGATAAACCAAGAAAGAGAAAAAGAAAACTGGAAGGAGAAACAAAAACAACTTTATCAAACTATAGATCACCTGGACAGAAGGAGGAAATAGATGAGGAATTTGGGAAAGAGGTTACAATCCCATCACAGAGGCAGGATGTTGTCCAGACATTTGCTGGAACTCTTTCTCTACCCAAAGCAAAGGAGCTAATTATTTCTTAACTTGTATTAGTGATAAATTTATTCTTCAAAACACTGAGGAGCAAACAAGAAGAAATTCTATTCTGGATTTGATTCCCACTATTGAAGAAGAAGCGGTTGTTGGGCGAAAATGATAAGAACTTTGGGGGATATGACCACTAGATAACCCCTGGATCCACCAGAGTCCACTCTAGTCATCATCACACTGTCCTACCTTGTGCTCTTAACTGATGAAAGTTCAATGTCCAGGTACCATAACGCACTCTTATAACCTTCATGATTTGCTACACTACATGTAAACCATGTTTCCTACCCTTTTTACCCCTGGTTGCCACCCCTGTTGGATTTGCATGTAGTAAACATTTAATAAATGATTTTTCATTCATTCATTGCTAACACACTGGATGGCGGAATCCTGATTGAAAATGATCTTAAACTAGGGCTTCTGAATCTAAGAAAATTAAATCCAGTAGGGATAAACATAAAGTCTTTCTCTTGGGCATAAAGAAATCATCTTCACAAAGTGCAAGATAGTTTGGGGGTTGATCAGGAAGCAACGATTTTGTAAAAGATCTGGGGCTTTTAGCAGATGGCAAGCTTAGTGTGCACCAGTGGTATGATGTGGAAGTCAAAAAAGGTAGAGCAATATCATGTAGCATTATGAGAGGCATAGCTTCCAGAAGGGCAATAATTCAACAAACTCTGTTCTTCTCAAATCTCATCTGGAATGTTGTGGTCAGTTCTGAATACCACAATTTGAGAAAAACATTGATAAGCTACAGAGTGTCCATGTCATATGGTTGGTTGGCTGTTGATCTTTATTCTCAGAGGACCAAAAAACCTCGCTAAGTTAGAGTCAAGTTACAGTGTGTCCAATTGTGGTCGATCAGACCAGTAAGAGCGCAGAATGCTCTACCACAGGTGAAGCACAAATAGTGCGTGTGAACGTTTGGAGTGGATTCTCTGAATTTGTGCAGAGCACAGTGCTTTCTTTGACCTGGGCTATACTGGGCAGTCCTTTGCCAGAATCTCCCATGTTATGGAATTAATCCCAACGTTCCTCAGAGATAACTTGAAAGTGTCCTTGCATCACTTCTTCTGACCACCATGTGAGTGCCTTCCTTATGTGAGTTCTCCATAAAATAGTCTTTTAGGCAAGTGTATGTTTGACATTTAAACAACATGATTAGACCATAGTAGTAGCGCTCTCCACGGTAGAGACTGAATGCTTGGCAGTTTAATTTGAGAAAGGACTTTGGTGTCTGGTACCTAATTCAGACATGTGATCTTCAGAATCTTCCTAAGAAAATTCAAATGGAAACAATTCAGTTCCCTGGCATGGGATTGATATTATACTGTCCAAGTTTAACAGGCATATAACAATGAGGTCTGCACAATGGCTCAGTAGACCTTTGATTTGGTAGTCAGTCTAGAACCTCTTTTCCCAAACACTGAGCTAGCTCTGACAATGAATGCACCAACCTCATTATCAACGTGTACATCCCTGGAAAAAATACTGCTAAGGTAAGTCATGTCACACAACGATCATTTGAAGGTACTATTTAAGCAAAGGAAGAGGACACTCAAGGGAGACATGGAAATCATCTACAAGTATTTATTTTGCCCCAGGAGGGCAGTCAGGAGCAATGAGTGGAAGTTACAAAAAGGCAAATGTATCAAGGAAGAAATATCTGTGCTTATCAGGTATATCAACATTCTACTGTCTATTTCCCCACTAGTGACAATTTGAATTTCCCGTAGCTCCTTATTACTCCCAATTAAAGTTTCTTAGCATGATATTTAAGGCCTTTCACAATTTAACTTTTACCTCCCTTTCCAGATATTTCATATGACTCTTTGCCATGTAGATTACAATTCATGTAAATTGACTCAACATTCTTTCAACTACCTATGTAACTATGGGCAACTCATGTAACTTCTTTGTGCCTCAGTTTCTTCATCTTTAAAATAAATGCATCTGTTTTTCATTCATATTGAACCTACCTTAGGAAAACTGGGCAGGATTGTGGGGAGAAGGAAAGGACAAATAGTGCAGAGTGTTCCAAAAGTCTTAGTTCAGTTTTAAACTATTAAAGTTTAACCAATACTTAAACTTTAACTATTTAAAAGTATTTAAGCTTTAATAACTAAAAATTATACTGTGACTTTTAGAATACTCTACTACATGAGTAATATGGAAATATATTTTACAGGATTACACATGTATCACATATCAAATTGTTTACTGTTTTAGGAAGAGGGGAGGGAAGAGGAGAAAAATTTGGGCATCATAATTTTGTAAAAATGAATGTTAAAAAATTGTCCTTACATATATTTGAAAAAAAATGCTATTTAAAAAAGAATACTCTGTGCTGTCATAATTACCTCTGATGCTCTTTCTATGAAACAGTACAGATTCAACAAAGAAAATTCATTAAATCGATTGTGTTGCATTTTCTCTGTCAAAAATGCCTCATTAAAGGTATAAATTTGGCTTATTATTCCTAATATCACATTCTTTAATTTTGCTTTAACATAGCATCTTTTAAATTGCTAATTTGATCTAGCTACTCTGGAAAACAATTTGGAACTATTCTCCCAAAGCCATTAAACTGTGCATACCCTTTGACCCAGCAAAACCTTTCCTAGGTCTATAGGAAAACAATTTACACAATGAGTAGAACCCAAAAAAACAAAGAATGATAATTTAACATAATGCAATTATAATGCGGACCCTGAAGAAGAGATATTCGAACATACTTTCC
This sequence comes from Bettongia penicillata ogilbyi, assembly GCA_023548195.1. NCBI lineage: Eukaryota > Metazoa > Chordata > Mammalia > Diprotodontia > Potoroidae > Bettongia > Bettongia penicillata. Next base: position 5,877,670 of record JAJHZJ010000009.1, on the reverse strand, counting down.
TCTTTTCTTTATAGGTAGGTGTTATATAGGTAGGGGAGTTAGTGGGTGGGGCTATGGATGTGGTACACTGAATACACAAATCTTACTTGATTCATATGTCAATTAGTTTTGCTGAATTGCTTTTTTTCTCTATCTTATTCTTTGTTAAAAGGGATAGTTCTCTGGGTAACCCAGCGGGAAGGGCATACAGACTGAGAAATGAAGGTGATATATAAACAAAAGGTATTAGAAAAATTAATTTAAAAAATCTTTGTGTGGATGCCAAATATGTATGTGGGCAGGGGGATTTGCCTTCCCCCATCATAGCTGACACAATCAAAGGAGATAATCACAGAAGATTAGGTGTCTACATGTTAACGAGGTGTTAAAACTCTCTCCTCTCTTTGTAAAGTACAAGCATACCAAATAAGTAGTAACAGCAAAGCCATTTGTCAGGCTGAAAATTAGTTATGACCCTGGAGACAAGACAATGCTGGGAGCTCTTTGTAGGGTGGGAGGAAGGAGGAAATTTCTTTCTCTCTCCTCTTTATCTCCTGCTAGGTATCTTGGAGCAGAACTACACCCTCAGAAACACCATGGAACAGTTGGAGTCAGTTAAAGAGTTTAAGGATAGTTGAGAGAAATGCACACACACACACACACACACACACACACACACACACACACACACACACACACGGGCGCGATAGACAAAGAGCAGTCATCCAAGCCTGGAGATGGACCCTGTAGCATCAAAGCAAAGCAAAAATACAGATTTCAAAGAGTTTTTTGCTGTTGTTATTTTTTAGCCCTTGGGACCCCCATTTGGGGCTTTCTTGGCAAAGATAATGGAGCGGTTTGCCATTTCCTTCTCCCACTCATTTTACAAATGAGGAAACTGAGATAAACAGGGTTAAGTGACTTGCCCAGAGTCACACAGCTAGGAAATGTCTGAGGCTGGATTTGAACTTAGAAGGATAAGTCTTCCTGCCTCTAGGGCTAGTACTCTACCCACTGTGCTACCTCTGATGAATGAAAGGAGAAAAGAGAAAATGAGAACTCAAGCAAGTAGAGCTGACACTATCCCTGTAGTACTACAGTTGTGAGTTACTTTGGCCACATGTATTCCCTACATATATGCCTCACTACCATTGTACTCTTATGAGAGACACTGCATGTATTTAATGTAGAGTACGTTCCAGGTTATGGGAGAAAATGTTTTATAGCTACTCTTTTGACTGCGCCATGTCAGTAAATTCCTTTACTAAGAGCTAATTGTATCAGCGGACTGACTAATAACTAGAAACATATAGTTGAGGGCTCATAAACAATAGTCTTAGGAGTAGGTTTCCCTAGTGCTCCCCAGAATTCAAGGTAGAAGTCAGTCCAAGGACGGTGAAGTGGAAGTGCCTGTTAGGGGAATAGCCCAGAGGACATGTTTGTAAAAAGTACTTAGCAAAGTGTCTGGCACATAGTAGGTTCTATATAAATGTTTATTCCCTTCCCTTTCTCTTCCCTTCTCCCTTCTCTTACATTTAATTGGACATGTGATTTCATTGGTGTAGGTAGTTCTTTTCTGCAATCTATAGTTTGAATATGCATGTACACAATGCAAACACATATATATGTATGTATATATGCATATTATATATATGTACATATACATATGCTGAGCTGGAGAAAAGTCAAGAGACAGGAGGGGAGAGAGACAGAGAGAGAGAGAGGAAGAGAGAGAGAGAGGGAGGGAGAGAAAGAGAGAGAGAGAGAGAGGGAGAGAAAGAGAGAGAGAGAGAGAGAGAGAGAGAGAGAGAGAGAAAGAGGGAGAAAAGTTAAGTTTCAAGAGGTAGAGGAGAATTGACCTCAAAATCAGGAAGACCTGGGTTCAAGTCCTTTCTCTCCCTCTCTCTCTCTCTCTCTCTCTCTCTCTCTCTCTCTCTCTCTCCCTCACACACAGACACATACACACACACATACACATGTGTGAACATGGGCAAGTCACCATTTCTGAGCCTAGTTCTCATGTATATTTATTTAGTGTGTGTATGAATATATTTATATATATGCATATATATATATATATATATATATATATATATATATATCGCTCAACTGTTTACATTCCTACATGGGAAGATATTTGTAACTCATATACATATATATGTATAATATATAAATGTATACACACACATGTAGATGTACACATATACACGTATACATGGTCAAGAATTGACTTCCTTATTAAGATCTGAAATTCAGACAGACAGATATTCCCACCCAGCCTGAAAAAAGATTTGGGTTTGGGTGGAGCCAAGATTACAGAGCTAAGGCAGGGACTAGACTGAGCTCTTCCCCAAACCCCTCCAAATACCTTTAAAAATGACTTAAACAAATTCTTGGATCCAGATTGCAATCCTGGGTGGCAGTCTAAGGGCAAAGAGGATCACCAGCATAGCAGAGCTTGTGACCACAGTGAAGGGAGGACCCTCCACACAATTCCAGGGCAGAAAAGAGTGCTTGTGGTCACTCACAGACCAGAGCACAGATCAGAAGAGTAGTAAACATCTCTCCTTAGATCATACCACCTTGGAAGAACTGAAAATTTATAGGTCCCTAGAATTATCTCTGAAAATAGTTGGACAAAACCCCTGAAGCTTGGGACAATACTCTGTCTACCCTGGAATAAGAGCCGTACTTTAACAAAGGCTTAAAAGTCAAGTAATAGACTGGGAAAATGCATAAACAACAGGACAAAAACCCTCTAGCTACAGAAAGTTACTGTGGTGACAAGGAAACTCAAAACACACTCAGAAGACAACAAAGTCAAAGCTCCTAACATCCAAAGGAAAATACGAATTGGTCTCAGGCCATGGAAGAGCTCAAAAAGGATTTTGAAAACCAAGTAAGAGAGATAGAAGAAAAATTGGGAAGAGAAATGAGAGCGATGCAAGAAAATCAGGAAAAAAGAGTCAATAGCTTGGTAAAGGAGATAACAATACTGAAGAAAATAACACCTTAAAAACAGACTATGCCAGATGGCAAAAGAAATCCAAAAGCTCACTGAAGAAAATAATTTCTTAAAAATTGGAATGGAGCAAATGGAAACCAATGACTTTATAAGAAATCAAGTCACAATAAAACAAAACCAAAAGAATGAAACAAATAGAAGACAATGTGAAATATCTAGTTGGAAAAACAACTGACCTGGAAAAGAGATCCAGGAGAGAGAATTTAAAAATTATTGGACTACCTGAAAGCCCTGATCAAAAACAGAACTTTGATATCATCTTTCAAGATATTTTTAAGGAAAACTGCCCCTATATTCTAGAACCAGAGAGTAAAATAGAAATGGAAAGAATCCACCCTAACCTCCTGAAAGAGATCCCCAAATGGAAACTTCCAGGAATATTATAGCCAAATTTCAGAGGTCACAGATCAAGGAGAAAATATTGCAAGCAGTCAGAAGGAAATAATTCAAGTATGTCAGAGGCATAGTTAGGTTAGGAAAAGATATAGCAACTTCTACATTAAAGGGTCAGAGGGCTTAGAATATAATATTCCAAAGCACAAAGGAGTTAGGATTACAACCAAGAATCACATACCCAGTAAAACTGAGTATAATCCTTCTGGGGGGAAAAAATGGGAATTCAGTGAGATAGAGAACTTTTAAGCATTCTTGATGAAAAGACCAGAGCTGAAAACATTTGACTTTCAAATACAAGACTCAGGAGAATCATAAAAAGGCAAACAGGAAAGAAACATCATAAAGGACTTAATAAGGTTGAACTATTTACAATCCTACATGGCAAGATGATATTTGTAACTCATAATACCTTTCTCATTGTTAGGGTTGTTAGGAGTATATATAGACAGAAGGCAAAGTTGTGAGTTGAATATGAAGGGATGACATCTAAAAATAAAATTAAAGAGTAAGAGAAAAATGTACTGGGGAAAGAGAAAAGAAGAGATAGAATAAGGTAAATTATCTCACATAAAAGAGGCAAGAAAAAGTTTTTACAGTGGAGGGGATGAGGGAAGAGGTGAGGGGGACTTAGTGAACCTTACTGTCATCAGATTTGACTCAAAGAGATACATACTCAATTGGGTATAGAAATCTGTCTTACCCTATAAGAAAGTAGGAGCGGAAGGGGATAAGAGAAAGTGGGGGTGGGAGGAAATGATAGAAGGGAAGGCAGACTGGGGAAGGAGGTAGTCAGAAACAAAACATTTTTGAGGAGGGACAGGGCTAAAGGAGAGAGAAAATGGAATAAACAGGGCTTGGCGGAATAGGATGGAGGGAAATACAGTTAGCAACAGTAATTGTGAAAAAAAATTTTGAAGCAAGTATCTCTGATAAAGGCTTCATTTCTCAAACATATAGAGAACAGTCAAATTTATAAAAGTAAGAACCTGTTGATTTCACTTTTGTAACATTTCTCAAATACTTCCCCTTCTATCCTGTAACACTGCCATCACTCTGGTGCAGGTACTTATCGCCTCACTCCTATACTATTGCAATAGCCTACTGTTGGTTCTGCCTGTCTCACATCTCTCCTTACTCTAACCCATCTTCCATTCAGCTGCTAAAGTGATTTTTTCCAATGTGCAGATCCAACCTTGTCATCCCCTTACTGAATAAACTCCAGTGACTCATTATGGCTTCCGAGATCAAATACAAAATTCTCTGTTTGGTGTTCAACAGCTCCCTTCATAACCTACATCCTTTCTACCTTTCTAATATTCTCATATCTTACTCCTTGCCATGTACTCTTTGATCCAATGATGCTGCCTTCCTGGCTGTTCACCGAACAAGACACTCCATTTCTGGGCTCATTTTTTCTGGCTGTCCTCAATACTTGGAATGCTTTCCTTCTTCTTCTCCAACTACTTACCTTTCTAGTTTTCTTAAAGTCCTAACTAAACCTTTTAGAGGAAGTCTTCCCTAATCAATTCTAACCCTAAATGCGATTCTAACCCTAAATGTGATTCTAACCCCATTTATTTGTGGTGCTTTCCCTTTTTAATGATTTTATATTTATCTTACATATAGCTTGCTTTGTATGTATTTGTTTGCATGTTTTCTTCCCTATGAGATTATAAGATCCTTAAAGATCTTATATCCTCATCACTTAGCACAAGGCCTGGCACATAGTAGGCTCCTAATAAATCTTTATTGAATGAGTTGAATGAATGAATCTACAAAATGAGGATATTTTAAAATATTTTTAAAGTGAAGCATGAGTGATGCAGCTGGAGTCAAGCTGGGTTCAAATCCTTTCACAAAGATGTACTAGTGGTGTGATCCTAGATAAATCATTTGATCTCTCTGGGCCTCAATTTTCTCATCTGTAAAATGAGGTGGTAGGATCTCTAAAGTCTCTTTCAGATTTAAAACTATAAATCTATGAACCTAATGCTAGGAAGTGTCCTAACTGGGACTCTGAGCTGCTATGATTTGATTAATAATATTTTTGTCCAATGTATACTCCATAAAATAGAAAGAAAAGGGGGTCACATAGACCTGAGGGCCATTATATCATCCCCTGGCTAAACATGAGCTAATTGTTATTATAATGTATTGCTGATATTTGACTAAAATCAGTGAAATCTCATTTAAAAGACTTTAAGCTAAAAAAAGGTGAGAGAGAAAACTGCTTAAATATATTTACTCAGCTAGAAACCATTGAATAACTACAAAGTAGGCAAAAGAATGACTGTAAAGGTGCCTAGTAATTCACAGTAAACGAAATAATAAAATTACCATAAAGAAAACTTGTGATCTATACACAAATGAATGAAGTCTTAGGTGATAGTATATATTTGTTGGACGGAGTGAATTGAAGTAAGTAAGATAAACTAGAGATCCTGATGAAAGAAGGCAATTTAACTTGATAGCTATCCTTGAGACTTGTTGGGATATGAGCCTTGATCAGAATATGGATTGGAAGTATGTATCCAAAGGAACAGAATAGGTAAAAGAGGTGTGGAAAACATAATTATGGGAGAAAATCTAGGGACCAGAGGAGGGAAGCATGGTACAGAGTGTTTGGGTTATAATTAATGGAGGAAGAAACAGAAATGGCATTTTTGCAGAGCTATACCAAAAGCTACCAGGACAGAACTGGGAAACACAAAGAATCTAGGAAATGAATCAAAGCCTGGCATGGAGACACAATAGTGGGAGGAGACTTTAATTATCTGGATGTTTGCTGGATATCTCTGTCTAAACCAAAAGTAGAGCAGTTGATACATTTTTGTCTTTCCTTAATGACAATTTTATCTTTCAAAAGGCAGAGGAAATGATATGGAGATCCTCTCTTCTCAGTTTAACTCTCACTATAAAGGAAGAACTTCTTAAAGTAGAACAATGGAATCCTTCCAGGGAAGCAACTACTCCACCTTAGGATTTGTTATAAGTTGTAGAAGGGGACACATAATTGGACATGTACTCTAGATTTTAGGAAAGCAGATTTGAAAGGGTAGGTAGGATCTTATAATCTAAAAATCTGTTAGGAAATTTTAAGTAATGATAGAAAGTTCTCAAAAATGAAAATTTGTAAATACAATGGGAAAAATTCTGATGAAGTAGAAAAAGAGGAGTTATCTAAAGAGAAAGATTTGGATGCATAAATGGTTTATCATCTAGTTTACACTTTCAAAAGACATATAGAGAAGGTGAACCAAGGATAGGTAGTGGAGAATGAATACACAAGGCTGGCACTAATGCTCAAAAAGAATGCAACTTGCCTATGAATGCTACGGAAAATAAAAAGGTTTTGTTAGTCCTACTGTGTAAAAGTTGAAGGTCAAAGAGGAGATAGAACTGTTGCTAAGGGTGATTGTGATGATCTTTTTTGTAAATTTTTATTCATTTATTTACTTTACGTTTCCAACATTCATTTCCACAAAATTTTGAGTTCCAAATTTTCTCCCCATCTCTCTTCTCCTCCCACTCCAAAATACCTTGCATTCTGATTGTCCCTTCCACCAATGCGCCCTCCCTATTAACACCCCTCCCTTTCCTTATCCCCATCTTCTTTCCTATCCTGTAGGGCAAGCTAAATTTTTATACCCCATTACCTGTATTTCTTATTTCCCAGTTCTATTCCTAAAACTTTGAGTTCCAACTTCTATTCCTTCCTCTCTCCTCATCCATCCCCACTGAGAAGGCAAGCAATTCAATACAGGCTCTCTCTCTCTCTCTCTCTCTCTCTCTCTCTCTCTCTCTCTCTCTATATATATATATATATATATATATATATATATATGTATGTAGTTTTGCAAATGACTTCCATAATAGTCATGTTGTTTAAGGTTAACTGCATTTCACTCCATCCTATCCTGCCCCCCAATTCTTCTATTCTCTCTTTTCACCTTGACCTTCCCCAAGAGTATTTACTTCTAATTGGACCCTCCTCCCATTTGCCTTCCTTTCCATCCTCCGCCCCACCCTGCTTATCCCCTTCTCCCCTATTTTCCTGTAGTGTAAGATAGATTTTTATACCAAATTGAGTGTGCATGTTATTCCTTCCTTGGCCCAATTATGATGAGAGGAAGCTTCACTTTTTCCCTCTCTCCTCCCCCCTTTTCCCCTCCATTGGAAAAACTTTTTCTTGCCTCTTCTTTGAAAGATAATTTACCCCATTCCACTTCTCTCTTTCTCCTCCCAATGTGTTCCTCTCTCACCCCTTAACTTTATTTTTTAAGATATGATTCCTTCCTATTCAACTTACTCTGCTCTCTCTCTCTCCATATGTGTGTGTGTGTGTGTGTGTGTGTGTGTGTGTAATCCCTCCAACTACCCAGATACTGAGTTTCAAGAGTTACAAATATTGTCTCTTTCCATGTAGGAATGTAAACAGTTCAACTTTAGTAAGCCCCTTGTGATTTCTCTTTCCTCTTTACCTTTTCATGTGTCCCTTGATTCTTGTGTTTGAAAGTCAAATTTTCTTTTCAGCACAGGAATTTTCATCAAGAATGCTTGATGGGTATGTGATTCTTGGTTTTAATCCCAGTTCCTTTGACTTCTGGAATATCATATTCCAAGCCCTTTGATCCCTTAATGTAGAAGCTGCTAGATCTTGTGTTATCCTGACTGTATTTTCACAATACTTGAATTTTTTTCTTTCTAGCTGCTTGCAATATTTTCTCCTTGACCTGGGAACTCTGGAATTTGGTTACAATATTCCTAGGAGTTTCTGTTTTTAGATCGCTTTCAGAAAGTTATTGGTGGATTCTTTGAATATTTATTTTGCCTCCTGGTTCTAGAATATCAGGACAGTTTTCCTTGATAGTTTCATGAAAGATGATGGCTTTCAGGTAGTCCCATAATTTTAAAATTGCCTCTCCTGGACCTATTTTCCAGGTCAGTTGTTTTGTTTTTCCAATGAGATATTTCACATTATCTCCCATTTTTTCTTTATTTTGGTTTTGTTTTGTAATTTCTTGGTTTCTCATATAATCATCAGCTTTCATCTGTTCCATTCTAATTTTTAAAGAACTATTTTCTTCAATGAGCTTTCGAATCTCCTTTTCCATTTGGCTAATTCTGCTATTTAAAGCCTTCTCCTCATTGGCTTTTTGGACCTCTTTTGCCAATTGAGTTAGCTTATTTTTAAAGGTGTTACTTTCTTCAGCATTTTTTCAGGTCTCCTTTAGCAAGTTGTTGACTCTTTTTTCATGATTTTCTTGCATTGCTCTCATTTCTCTTCTCAATTTTTCCTCCACCTCTCTTACTTGATTTTCAAAGTCCTTTTTGAGCTCTTCCCTGGCCTGGATCCATTTTATATTTATTTTGGAGGTTTAGGATGCAGAAGCCTTGACTTTTATGTATTCCTCTGATGGTAAACATTGCTCTTCCTCATACAAAAGGATGGGAGAGAATACCTGTTCACCAAGAAAGTAACCTTCTATAGTCTTATTTTCTTTCCCTTTTTTGGGCATTTTCCCAACCACTTATTTGACTTTTGGGTCCTTTGTCAAGAGTAGAGTATACTCTAAGTTCTCAGTTCCTCCAAAGTGGCACAATCCAAGGAGAGAAGTTTACTCCCAGGCCTGACTCGCAGCTGAGATACAGATCAGCTGCTCAATTCCTGGCTTTATGCTAAGGCTCCAACAATGCCTGCTGCGGCCACCACCACCTCAGCCAATGCCAGCTGCTGCCACTGCCACCATTGCCTGGGGCCGAGCTTAGGGGAGGACCCTGCTCCCTTGTTACTGGAGGGGAAAAAGTCCTTTCACTGACCTTTGAAGTTAATTCTGGCATTTGTGGGTTGGGAGGTCTGGGAACCTATGCTGGTGCCGGATTCCACCCCCAAGGCCTGCTCTGGCCCTGCTCCTCCTGGTGCTGAGAGGCCAAGACTGGACTGGGCTCCACTCCACTTGTGGTTCAACCTTTCCCATCACCCTCCTTGGTCACCCAGGGCTGGAAATCTCCTCCACACCATGGCTCTGTGGCTTCTATTGCTCTAAAATTTGTTGAGAGTCTTTTTTACAGGTATTTTATGGACTGTGGGGGAAGAGGTAGAGTATGTGCGTCTTTCCACTCTGCTATCTTAGCTCTGTCTGGATTGTGATAATCTTAATGGAAGGTCTAGAGAAGGGAGAGCTCTTCGAATCTATTTTCTTTTGGTTTTCTTTATCAAAAGAATGATTTTTTTTCTTTTAAACTGGAAAAGCAGAGCAGTTAAAAAAAGAGAATAGTTAAAACTCAAGATAATTAAGGCCATAGGAAGAGAGTGTCTAACTTTTTTAAAAACAAATTATTTTATTTTCAATTCATGGAATGAAACAAGCATTTTCATCACACAGTACGATAAAAAAAAAAATGACCATACATGAATCTGCAAATCTATCATGTACAACTTGTTATTCCCTCCAATTATACGACAAAGTTATCATATAAATTTCTCTTTCCCCCTTTTTTCCTTCCTTTTATCCCTACCACCCCAACCTTAGAGATGGCTAGCCAATCTTGATGAATTTAAGTCATTAGACTTAAATGAGCTAGATTCTAGGCATAACTGAAAAACTAGCAAATGTGATTTTGTTGAACTACTGTCAGTAATTTTTGGAAAATCACAGGGAACAGGAGAAGTGCTATGGGCCTAGAAAAAAGCAAATAATGTCCCAATCTTAAAAAAAAAGACTGATGAGCTGACTTTGATTCCTAGCAAAAGTCTAGAAAATATTGTTAAGGTTATGGTTAGTGGATATTTAGGAAAGACAACAGTTATCACTTGCTTCATCAAGAAAAATAATTTCCTTTTGTGGATAGTATTATCAGATAAAGGAAAGACCAAAAATATAGCTTACCTAGATTTTAGCAAAATATCTGAAAAAAAGTCTTTTTTTTTTCTTGTGGATAAGATGGAGAGAAGTGAGTTAGATAGTCATAACCAGGAATTCTTGTTTCTGAGGAAATTCAGGCAAGCAGGGCGTGAAGATGGAGATATAGTCACGGTTATTCATAGCTGGGGTAGACTAGAGACAGAAGTCATAAGAATTAAGGACGTGGAAGTAAGGAGTCCAGGATAATCAGTCCTGTGTACATATTGTTTCTCTGCCAAAGAATGTAAGTTTCCTGGGGGCAGGGACTGCTTAATTTTTGAATTTGTATCCTCAGCACTAACACAAGACCTGATACAGAGAAGATGCTTAATAAATGCTTGCTGAGTGCATCAAAGAGGTCAGGGGTTAGGTTGGAGAAAATAGCAACTTGAATAATAATAGCTATCATTTATATAGTGCTTTAAAACTGAACTTTTAATAGCAACCTCCTTTATTCTGACCAACCCTTCCTTTCTCCTCTCAGCTTTACATTTTCTTTTGGTAGCATAGGTACAGAAATGTTTCCTTCCTTCTCACCACTCAAAATGGCATCACATGCTGCCTTAAATTTCAGTTGATTGTATAGCCATGAGAAGGTTAAAAGTGGAGACTGTACAGCAGAAGTTTAAAACCTGGGATCTGTAAACTTGTTTTCAAAATATTTTGATAAGTGTATTTCAATATAACTATTTGATTTGTAATGATATCTGTAATGCTATGTGAAGACATTATTCTGACAAGTCTACAGGCTTTACTAGACTGCCAGGAAGGTCCAACACACAAAAAAATGTGAAGAATTCATGCTATAGGCATCTCTTTCTATGTCAGTCATTAAAGACAAATGGGCTTGTTTAATTTGGGCTTGTTAAATTTGACTAATGTGCTTGTTTAAATTGAATCCTCATTTTAGGCATAAGGAGAAACTTAATGAATTTTAACCATCTTATGCATCTCAAGGATTGCAGAATTTTAAATAAGATATTCCTTTTAATCTCTAGGCCTGTACTTAAAAGTGTTTCCAGTTTGATAGGACTAGAGCTTACCCTCTGCTAGCAACACTTTGTGAATTCAAGGTCATTTCTACATTTCAATGAGGAATCAGAGTAAGACTTTACTGTAGTGGTTCACAGAAGGTCTATGTGTCTATTTTTTCTTTTAAACATTCATTTAGAATTTTTTTTGAGTCTTGAATTTTTTCCCATCTTCCTGTTCCTCCTCTACCAATTGTGAAGGCAATCAATTATATATGTGAAGTCATGCAAAACATATGTATGCCTATTTTTTTGATAATGAACCTAGTTATGTTCAGAAAGACATCACCAGACTGGCTGTAAGGTTTTTGGCCATGATAATTCTCAAGGACCAGATCTAGTAAATTGTAGAGAGGCTGCACTCAGAGTCAGTAGAAGGTCTATCTCTATCAACATCATCACAAATCTTGGAAATCCTGAAGCTGAATATTCCTTCTAATAAGCCCTCACACTTTCTATTAGTCATTGACATACATGGATTATTTCATTCCCATGTCCCAGTGCCTTGGCAGTGAATATAATTTTAAGTGAGCTGAATGGAAGAAAAAGGAGGAAGGAGAGAATAAAATCAAAGGATATTTTGATTAACTTTAAATATGAAAGAGACTTCAGCATTCATTACCCCTTTAAGGAAACTTTTCTGATGATTTGCACAAGACATGTAGTGAAAAGTACAGTGTTCCTTTATGCATTCTGTCACCATGGGTAGTTAAGATTAGTTATTTCTCTGTCAACTTTAAATTCTCTCTTGGTGATGGTAAGATGAGTTTTTCTGTTTCAGGATCTTTACAAACATCTGCCTGCATACTATCTGATCATTCATCTATTTTCCTTCATCCTACAAATATTTATTTTAACCTCAACAAGACCTTGCTCCTGTTTACAATTCAGTGAGGGTGGTAATGGAGGGGGTGGGGAACTGGACACCCAAAGGGAAAGGCAGCTTATGAATTTGGAGATAGGAGCGCTAAGAATAACAAATCCAGGACTGGAAAATGGGGGTTTTACCAGGTCTGTGCCCTTCCCTAACTAGCTATGTAGTATTAGGTAAGTCAAATCACCATTCCAGGTTTCTGTTTCCTTATCTCACAAATGAATGGACAAGTCTAGGTGATTTCTAAATTCTCTCTACAAACTACAAAGACATTTATTGTCATTTATAAAACTGGAAAACTCTTTTATAGTAACCCACATGTTGTATAAATAAACTCTAGAACTGCAGGGGGATTTTGAACACAAGCTGAATTTATGACACATTAAACTCACACTTACACAGTGTTTTACAGTTTTCAAAGCACTTTCTTCCCAACCACATCTGAGGTAGGCATTGTAAGTATTATTAGCCTCATTTTATAAATAAGAATTTGTTATGAGAGAGGGACTAGTGGCAGAATCCAAGCCCATAATCTCTAGGGTTGAGCTTCCACTGATCTCCCTTCCTACTTTTTTAAAAATAATTCTTTTTCCCCAAAAATTTATTTGTTTTTAGTTTTCAACAATCACTTCCATAAGTTCTAGATTTTCTCTCCTTCCTTCCCCAAGATGGCATGCAATCTCATATGGGTTCTCCACACACATTCCTATTAAACACATTTTCACATTAGTCATGTTGCACAGAAAAATTCAAACGAATGGGAGAAACCATGAGAAAAATAAAACAAAACAAAGGAGAAAATAGTCTGCTTCATTCTCTGTTCTGACTCCATAGTTCTTTCTCTGGGTGTGGATGGCATTTTGCATCATGAGTCCTTTGGAAATGTTTTTGGTCCTTGCATTGCTGTGAAGGGCTAAATATATCAAAAACAGTCCTCGCACACTATGGTTGTTACTGTGTATAATAATCTCCTGGACCTGCTCACTTCACTCAGCATCAGTTCATTTAAGTCTTTCCAGGTTTTTCTGAAATTTACCTGTTTGTCATTTCTTATAGCATTCTTATAGTATTCCATTACATTCACATGCCACAACTTGTTCAGTCTTTCCTCAATTGATCAGCATCCCCTCGATTTCCAGTTCTTGGTCACCATAAAAAGATCTGCTCTAAATATTTTTGTATATGTGGGTCCCCCTTCCTACTCTTAACCCTACTTTCATGACCCACTGTGCAAGATGGCCTGATAAGGATAAAAAAAACAGTTCTCAGTGAAGGCATGAAGGCCAAAGGATTTAGAGCAGCACCCCAGACCTAGATAGGGGAATTGGGCCAGTAGACCAATTAGTACTGAGGAGAGAGGAGCAAATGGTGACCCTCATCCATGCCTTTCTACTTGGAGGAGAGTCCTGTTTTTCCTCTTTTGGTTCCAGTTCTGAGGCTAGATGATAATAATATTAGGTGAATTTGGAACTGGTTGAGTAATTATAACACACTCATTAATGGTTCTGTGTCAGCCTAGATAGATGTCTCCAGTGGAGTGCTCCAGGGATCTGTACTTGATCAACCTTATGAGGTTTAACATTTTGGCCAGTGACATGAATAAAGACATAGATGACACATGGGCACACACTGGTAGCAATCACTAGCATGTTTTATGACTGAGACAGGATTAGAGAAAAACTAAACATGGTGGAGTGTCAGGCAGAATTTAACAAGATGAAATTCAATATGAATAAATATAAAATTTTATACTTGGGTTTAAAGTGATTTTCCTGTCATCTTAGGACTACTAAACCTTACCACTTTCCTTATCATTGTGTCCTCCATATCATGGATCCTGCTGCTGAAGCTTAAGGGTCAAAAGGTTTTTCCATTTACTCTAAAGCTAAACCCTTCTACACATATTGTCTGCTCCAATTAAGATGTGATCTCCTTGAAAGCTGAGATTTTCTTTATTTTCACTTTGTATTTCCATAGCTTAGTACTTTGTTTTGTACATAGTAAATGCTTAATAAAGACTTCCCTCATTCAAAATCCAGGGAGGCATGGCTAAGGGAGAATTTTTCTTAATATGATTGAAGTGTGATATGGTAGCTCAGAAATATTATTGTGATCTTGGTCTACTTTTTTTAAAAAAAGAAATAATATCCAGAATAAAGAAAATGATACTCCATTGGCCCTCTGCTTTGGCTATTACATAGCTGGAGTACTGTGTTTAGTTTTGGGCACTATTTTTTTTGAAGCACATTGATAAATTGGAAAGTGTCCAGAAGAGAGGAATCCAGATATTGAAGGGTCTTTAAATAGAAGGTTTGAAAAGGCTTTATATAGAAGAAGGATTAAATTTGTTCTACATGATACATGTTCTACATGTTCTACATGATACCAAAGGATGGAACTAGGAGTAGTGAATGAAAATAGTAGAGAATTAGATTTCAGTAGGATATAAGGAAAAACTTCCTAACAATTAGGGATATCCAGAAGTGGAATGGGATTCCTGGAGCAAACCCTTACCGGTTTACTCACACAAAGGTTGAGAGGTTTCTTGCTGGGAAAGTTGTAGAGTGGATCCTTGCTCACACATTAGTTGGAGTAGATGGCCTGTGAGGTTCTTTTCAATTCAAAGACTCTTTGATTCTGTCCTAGAAATGTAGAACTAGCTGAAAATAATGGCAGGTATATCTGAATTACCTAAGCCCTAGTACCAGCTTGATTCTAGGTAGTGAACACTGCTTATGTGAGATCACAGAAGGGAAACTGGCTGAATGAATGAGGAATTATCTATCATGGAGCTGTGATTTGGAATGGACCTGAGAATACTGTGAGGAATTGGATGAAATGTACTCAGCACCAAAACTTGATTTACTATAGCCTTCTGTCTTCTGTGCCTATGCTTTTTCCTCTCAGCCAAAGTATAGAAAGAAACATGAAACATTTCATATTCACAACCATGATTGAAGATGTTACTTTCAAGGGATCTATGAATGGTATAAGTTTGAATCTTTAAGATCATTTAAGATGCTGCACAGGTGAGAAGGACAAAATGAATGAAAAAACCACATGAAGGACTTTTTTCTATCACCCTTATAAGTTAAAGGTGTATTAATTTTTTAGAAATTAATTTATTTGTTTTCGGTTCTCTACAATCAATTGCATAAGTCTTAGATTTTCTCCCCCCCCCATCTCCTCCCTCCCCAAGACAGTATGCAACCTTATATGAGTTCTACAATACATTCTTCAATACAATACATTAACCACATTTTCACATTAGTCATGTTACATAGAAGAATTAAAACGAGTAGGAGAAACCATGAGAAAAAACAAACCAAAACCAAAACACAAGAGAAAATATTCTGCCTCATTCTGCAATCCAGTTCCATAGTTCTTTCTGTGAATGTGGATGTCATTTTGCCTCAAGAGTCCTTTGGGAATGCTTTAGGTCCTTGCACTGCTGTGAAAGACTAGGTCTACCAGAAACAGTCCTCATACACTGTGGCTGATACTGTGTACAGTGTTCACACACTGTGGCTGATATTGTGTACAGTCCTCACACACTGTGGCTGATACTGTGTACAGTGTTCCCCTGTTCTGATCATTTAACTCAGCATTAGTTCACGTAAGTCCTTCTCGGACTCTCTGAAATTCTCCGGTTCATCATTTCTTATAACATAATAGTATTCCATTACATTCCTATACCACAACATGTTCAGCCATTCCCCACCTGCTGGGCATCCCCTTGATTTCCAGTTCTAGGCCACCACAAAGAGAGCTGCCATAAATATTTTTGTAAAAGTGAGATCTTTTCCCATTTTTATGATCTCTTTGGGATACAGTCCAAGAAGTAATATTACTGGGTCAAAGAGTATGCACATTTTTGTAGCCCTTTGGGCATTGTTACAAATTGCGCTCCAGAATGCTTGGATCAGCTCACAGCTCCACCAACAACGAATAAGTGTTCCAACTCTCCCACATCTTCTCTAATATTTATCATCTTCCTGTTTTGTCATGTTAGCCAATCTGATAGATGTGATATGCTACCTCAGAGTTGTTTTGATTTGCATCTCTCTAATCAATAGTGATTGAGAATATTTTTTCATATGACTATAGATGGCTTTAATTTCTTCCTCTGAAAATTGCCTGTTCATATCCTTTGACTATTTGTCAGTTGGGGAATGACTTGTATTTTTGTAAATTTGACTCAGTTCTTTATATATTTTAGAAATGAGGCCCTTATCACAGACACTAGTTACAAAAATTCTTTCCCAGTTTTCTGCTTCCCTCCTAATCTTGGTTGCACTGGGTTTGTTTGTGTAAAAACTTTTCAATTTCATGCAATCAAAATTATCCATTTTGCACTTCATAATGTTTTCTATCTCTTGTTTGGTTATAAATTTCTCTATTCTCCATAAATCTGACAAAAACACTATTCCTTGCTCCCCTCATTTATTTATAGTATCAGTCTTTATACCTACATCATGTATTCATTTGGACTTCATTCTTGTGTATGATGCCAGGTGTTGGTCTATGCCCAGTTTCTGCCACATTTTTATCCAGTTTTCACAGCAGTTTTTGTTAAAAGTGAGTTCTTATCCTAGAAGCTTGGGTCCTTGGGTTTATCAAACAGTATGACTACTGTGTCTTGAGTACCTAACCTATTCCACTGGTCTATTTCTTAGGTTTTGATGATTGCTGCTTTATAATACAATTTGAGATCTGTTAGGGCTAAGCTACCTTCCCTAGCATTTCTTTTAATTAATTCCCTTGATATTCTGAATCTTTTGTTCTTCAAGATGAATTTCAATATTATTTTTTTCTAAAAGGTAAATTAAATTAACCAGGGAAACTTTATCAATCCTATATTTTGGGAGAAAGATACTACTTCAAATATTTTAAAAGAAAACATGTTTTAAACTGAGGTCCTGTAGGATTTTTATTTATTCCATTTCTTTTATTATTATATTAATTTTATGACTGCTTTATAGTAATTCTTTTAGGAAGCTCACTTATTAGTCCCAAGGGTGAGGGAATGGGCAAATTCCAGAGTAAAGTTCTAATGTATTTTCCTGAGTTTAGTGGTAGCATAGATAATGACATTCAGGTATTTTGACTCTAAATCCAGTGTGAGCTATATTTTAAAAGATACCTAGTCTGAGAAGAGAGGGAAGGTGTTTCAGGATTCCAGGCAAAGTGAATGGCATGCTCACACTTTACCTGTCTTATCTATCTTTGTATTCTTTCATTACCTAACTTGTAATAGAATAGAATTCAGCTGAGTTGAAAAGGGAAGAAACAACTTGCCCCAGGCCATGTAGCTCATTAGAATCATATTTCCTTCTTTCCCATCTGCTGTTCCTTTCATCACATTGTTTCATGGTGGGGTTGCACATGAGTCCAGATGGGTAGGTAAGATTTTGTATAAATATTGAGAAGGACAGAAGGGACATGTCTGGGGAAGGCAGAAAGGTGGGAAAATCAGTGGTACTGTAGGCAATTTAAAAAATGGTAGATTGGGGAAAATATGAGAAGACTTATCTAATAATAATAGCTAATACTGAGCTCCTTTCTCCACTATATGCCTTCTCACTATGCCCACATGTGTGGTCATATGGATTCAGTTGCAGGAAAGCCTGGCCTCTAATGAGAGGTGATAGACTCTCTCTTCTCATATTCTTTGGCTCATTGCATCTTCCATCTCAGTTTCCTGAGGGAAAATTGCTCAAGGTTAAGTGTTGCCTGATGTGTAGGGTCTCCACTAAAGAGTAGAAAGGTACACAGTGCACCATATGAACCATTTATGTGATGGGTTAGTTTTTTTTTCCCTACAGACAAAAGAAATACTAAGTGATACAAAAAAACTCACAGCATACAAAATTTCTAAGACTTAAACAATCAACTTATCAATCAACTAATCGATACATATTTAAATACTTTTTATTTACTGGTAATAAGTACCAGGCTAGATAGAGAATAATACATAACTTGTGACTATCAGTATGATTCATCAGTAGGTTGAGTCTTAAATAGCTGAAAGTGAACAATTTGTGGTCCTATTGAGTAGGCATTCCATATTTCACCTCAGCTTTGCACTATCTCCTTTGTCAAAGATGTCTTCTAGCAAAATGGGCTAGGATTATGTTTATCTTCTTGCTTCCAGTCATCTTCTCCAAAATCACTGGAGTATATATGGAGGATTCATACCTGGAATGCAGTCAACTCAACTTGATGCACCCAGGTCCTCCAGATCTCTTGAACTCCTAAGGTTGTCTTTAAGCTTGGACAAATCTGTTTTGAGATTAATGTTCTATCACCTAAGATTAGGAAAGGCAAATCAATACGCATTTGTTAAGTACTTACTCTGTCAGGCACTATCTCAAGTGTTGAGGATACAAATAAAAACAAAAAGAAAGATAATTCTTGCCCTTAATGACCTTATATTCCAGTGGGAGAAGATAATACACAAAAGAAGCTAAAAAGGGGGGGATGAGGAGGAGGAAGGGACCTCTGCAGAAGCACGGCTTCTAAATCCAGAGATTTGGAAACAGAACTTAGAGGGGAATCAAAGAAGTCTGGCCTGGGGCCCACAACCAAATAGAGGTCTTAGGAGAAATTCACCAATGAGAAAGGGGGCCCTCATGGCAGGGGGAGATTACAGTCAGAAAGGTCCAAGATGATGAGGAAAGTTCCAGAGTGAGAGAGCAGCCGAAGCATGGAGGTAAAGTATGGAAAGTCACATTTAGAGCTGGGAAAGGAATGAAGGAAGCCTGGTCTGAACCTTTCTCAAAGAGAGAGTCCTGGGAGGAACTCTTCATTTGGAGGAAGGGGTTGGTGAGGTGAAGAGATATTCCAAAGTGAGAAGGGCCAGCCACTGAGGAAAGTTTCAGGATGGGACAATAGCTGAACTATGGGGGTAAAGTCTGGAGTGTCAGAATCAGAGCTGGGAAAGAACAAATATAGGAGACCAGAATCCAGGATTTGATTTTTATAGGTAGAATAGCTGAGGCAGAAGATCGAGTTACCTGTACTTCCTCCACTGCCCATGGAAAGTATCTCAAGTTGATATAAACTGAAGCCTGAAAGAAGAGAAGAAAGAGATAGGAATGGGTTGACTCCCTTTTTAAAGGTCTGTTGAGTCCAAGTTCAGAGGCCAATAGGGAGATTCTTTGTCATTGCAAAGGTGCAAGAATACTGAGTCACAACTGACCAGCAGGAAACATCTTAGCCTGAAAGTGCTCAAGCGCTGAATCAGTTTATGTGGTCAAAATCAGGAAGAGCAACTTTTCATGTCCCCTTTGCCAGCCCAGGTTACACTTATGTGAACTGATGAAGAGTCAAATGAAAAGAACCAAGATAACAGTGTATACAACGATTACAACAATGTGAATGAAAACCACTTTGAAAGATATAAAAACTCTGATCAGTGGAATATGACTTCCGAAAATTGATGATGTAGTTTGCTTCTCAATTCTTGGCAGAGGTGATGAGTGAGACATTTATTACCAGAAACAGTCAATGTGAATTAATTTTTCTTGGTTATACCTATTTGTTGCAAGGGAGGGAATTGTAATGGGACAGTTGATGCAAAAGAAAGGAACAAGAGGATATCAGTGAAACATTTAAAAATGCAAAGAATAAACCAGAAGGAAGTTCAGAGAGGGATGTATGTAAGTTGGGAAGTTTTGTTAGTATCATGTTAAATTTAGTATAATTTAACTTAAAACTTAAACTTAAAAATAACTTTAAAAAAACCAATATCTACATCAAGGACACTTCCTGGGTGACACAAAGGGTTTTATTGGCTGTCTTCCATTCCTGGAATGTTGTTTCGCATCTACACCCCTTGGAACCTGCAACTCCCTTCAAGTTTTAGTTCAAATGCCAGCTCCTTCAAAATGCCTTTATTCATCCTCCAGGTTGTTAACCTTATTCCCCCAAATAAATATGTATTTTATTTTATACATATCCTGTATTTGCTTATTTGTGAATATGGATGCCTGTAGTAGAATGTAGATTTCTTGAAGACTAGGACTGCATCTCATATTTATAGCTATATTCCCATTACTTAACTTAGTACACTTTAAGTATTTAAAAAATACTCAATTACTTGATAATAAAATAGTAGGAAATAAAACAGAATAGAATGGGTAGAATTGGGTTATAGTTTAAGCCCCTATAGATACATCCATCATTGAAAAAAGTAAAGCTTGTTCAGTCAGACAGAGATGGAGATGGTTCTGGAAGAACCATTGTGATGGCCGCCCAAGGAGAACCCCAAGTGCAGTTCAAATTTATATTAGTTGGAGATGGAGGTACTGGGAAAACTGCATTTGTAAAATGTCACTTGACCAGTGAATTTGAGAAGAAGTAGGTAGCCATCCTGGGTGTTGAGGTCCATCCTCTCGTGTTCCATACTAACAGAGGTCCTAGTAAATTCAATGTATGGTCAAGAGCAATTTGGTGGTCTGAGAGATGGTTATTATGTCCAAGCTCAGTGTGCCATTATAATGTTTGATGTAACATCTAAAGTTACTTACAAGAATGTACCTAAGCATGTACCTAACTGGCATAGAGATCTGGTAAGAGTATGTGAAAATATCCCTATAGTGTTGTGTGGCAACAAAGTGAATATTAAGGATAGAAAAGTCAAGGTGAAATCACCTGTCTTCCATAGGAAGGAGAATCTCCAGTATTATGACATCTCAGGCAAAAGTAACTACAACTTTGAGAAGCCCTTCCTTTGGCTTACTAGAAAATGTATCGGAGACCATAATGTAGAGTTTGTTGCCATGCCTGCTCTTGCACCTCCTGAGGTTGTCATGGATCCAGCACTGGCCACGCAGTATAAGCAGGACTTACAGACTGTCCAGACAACTGCGCTCCCTGATGAAGATGAGGACCTGTAAGGGAATGAAGCTAGAGTTCAGCGGCAGAGATCTAGTTTTATAGGCAACTGTCCTGTGATGTCAGTGGTGGGGCGTGTTTGCCACTTTATTATATAGCTGAGCAGAACATCTTTGGGGTGCTGAAGGAAATGAATGGGCTTTAGAGTGAATGTGGCAGTTTAAAAAATATATAATTCATGTTTTGGACCTGCGTATTTAGCTGTTTTGGACTGCAATTATGTCCCCCGGAGTTTCAAATATAAGACTGCTGCAGTCCCATCACAATATTCAGTGGTGAATCTTGTTTGTTACTGCCATTTCCATTCCTTTTTCATTTAGATCATAACAAAGTTGTATTTCAAATATCTAAGCAAGTGAGCTTTTGTCCCTTAATTACAATAAGCATTTTGAAACCTGTTTTGTAAGGTCTGTGGTAGATGTGTACCATGTTACTGTTTAAATGGCCTTCACGTTTTTATGACTGGTTGTTTTAAAAATGTATTTCAAACACATCAGTAAGATACATCTGAGTCACACGTTTCATGAAGTAAAGCTAGGGGCTGGACAAGTTAAAAACTTTGTGCTACTATTAGATGACTGGTCACAACTTGGTAATACAGTTAAAAGGTGTGAGCGTATATAATTTAAGACAGTTAAGCTCAAAGTTTTCACATTAACTAAGTAATATACCTTGCTTAAAAGGTGACTTGTGGAAGAAAGGGTAAAATTGAAGAAAAAAAATCATGTGTTGTACATTTTTCCTGTGTATGAGCTGTTAATAGAATAGAATTTAATTTATGTGGATTATTAATTGAATGCAGCTTTTAAAACACTATATTGCTTAACATGCATGGGAATGGTAACCATGCTTTAAAAAGGGTGGCTTAAGGTGATTATAGAAGACAGCTAGATTCTGTTAACTTCAGCTTTGAAAAGCTTTTTAAATCCACTGTAGGCAAAGTATCCTTGTTGGGAAGGAAGCATATCAAGACAAGTCATTAATCAGGTAATGCTGTGATGACCACCACCAGAATAGTGAGAAAATGGACCATATTCAGTGATGTCAATCTAAATTGAAGCCTTGGAATGAGTTTTGTATTTTGGGTTCTATAATAAAAGTGAAATATTTAATTTGAAAAAAAGAGAAAGATGAGCTCAAAAGGGGGAGGACAGTAGACTTCAGACCAGGGTAGAAATTATAGATCATCATATATTTGAATAAGTGGTTTTCAGTAGATCCACTGAATGCCAGAATCAATAATCCTGTGCTATTTCTATCCTTATCCACATAGACAGGTCACTATCATTCCACAGATTACTCAGCTTTCTGATTAGCCACTGTTGGTTCTGTGGGATTAAATCTGTTACCTGGACAGCCCACTTATGTCTGACATCTTTTGAACATGACTTGCCCTTTTGTATAAAAGACTTCCCCTGCCATATTATTTGCTTTAAACATAGTGATTCCTACATTAATAAGTGTTAGAATTGGTTAATGCTTATTGAATGAACAGAAAGAGAACTAATGAATAAATTAGGCTTATTTTAAATTTACTCAATTATGTTAGAATTGTTGGGCTTTCTAAAAAAATAATGATTTATATATATATTCAATATGTAATTATTTGATGTAGATTGACCTCTGAAACAAGATTAAAGTCACTCTTTCTCTACTATAACCCTTAGCAAAACTTAAATAGAATTTTCTTTTTTTCCCCCTCTTACTTTAAAATCTTAACACAATTCCAAAAGAATCATTTTCTAAATTGGGACTCTATGAATCCGGAAAAATCTATGGCTATGTTTTAATGAGAAATGCACTGCCTTAATTGCTTTTTAATTGGTTTAAGCTGATGGTAAAAATATTCATTGATGTTTGTTCAAAAGTTATTGAAACACATTTAGAACAAATTCTCTAAAATGCAGACCATGGTTTTAGGCTTTGTTGAATAAAATTATTTTTCTTAATGTTAAGATGTCTGAAAACATCTAAAATATAGTTTCATGGTAAATGCCTGCAAGACTTTCAGTTTGCAAATCACTTATATTGAGTATATTTTGGATAAAAATATAGAAATTCCTATGTCTTAGGAGGAAAGGCAGCAATGGGGACAAAATATATGACCTGAACATTTTCAAAATTTCATCTACATGTATATGTGTGTATATGTATGTACATGTGTGTGTGTGTTTGTGTAATCTGTATTACCTTCATTAAAGTCTTTCTTTGATACCACAGAAACTTGGGTCCTCATGTCAATGGAACATGAGCTTGTTTGGACTTTATTAATGGTGGAAAGGAGGGGAGCTTCAAGTGTAGTGAGATAATATCCCTCTGTCATTTCAGAAACTTTCTAAATAACTTAAGAGAAGCTCATCAACAAATGTATGGCCATTAGATGTTGAAATTTATCACCTATAGAAACTCATGAAATTCCTTTTGCTAAGGTATGGAGAAGTAGCCATCTTGGTTGACAAGGCACCTACCTATAATGACAAAATCAAGGCTACTTAAAGTATTGGGAGTATTCATATTATCTGTAATCATCCTTAGGATTTGGCATTCATGTTTTAACAAATAAAAACCAGCTTTTGTCAACACAAGTATTTAGACATTTTGGCAACATCCTTAAATTCATTTTTATATGTTTTCTCAAAAGGGTACAGTGAACACATATGCAGATTGAGTTAGAAAACCACCTCATTTCCCAGGTTATATGTGTGTGTGTGTGTGTGTCCCATTATTGTTTTTCTCATTGTACTACATAGCAAAGTTATTATTATTGTTTTTAACAAAGTATCTATTTGAGTAGAGAAAATGTGCCAGGTCATGGGGTGAGTTGAAATGCCAGTAATAATGGCTTGGGGACTTTGGACATTGAAGATATAGAATAGCATGTAACTTTTCCTGGGGAGTAACTTACTCCTTCTTACTCTCAAGCTCGTATGTTAAACCGTAGGTTCACTTGTGTCACTTCCCTCCACCATCTTTCTTTTCCCTGCATAAGAAATAGAATTAGAAAATATTGATTCAGGAAAGTGGTACACGACCAAATCTGTTGAGCTGATGCTCCTTGTCTCTCACTTGGTTGCACTGCTTGGGGAATTCTTTGATTGCTACCTTGCCCCAGAAAGTTACCTTATCAACCTACAAGATCCCATCGGTCTTTGGACTCTACCTCATTGCCAACTCTCTCTTCCTCTGCCTAGAGGGTGGAGCCAGGAAGTCCCAAACCTGCATTTAAAGAGGAATCTCAGCTCAGACATCATCTCATTACTCCCCTGTATGCACTACTTTGGGACTTTTCTGACTTCTCTACCATGCTGCTGAGTTGGTTACCTTCTTTGGCTCTGCCCCCACCTCTTTCAGTTTCTTTTGTGTGTTTTCTCCCATGTGGTTGAAATTGCTTTGAAGGTAAGGATTGCCTTTTGTGTGTGTGTCTTTGTATCCTCAGGGCTTAGCATAGTGCCTTATAGTAGGTGCTTAATAAATTTTGCTGACTCACTGGCTGTCATTGCTCCCCAAATGGAGCTGCTGTGATGTCACTAGGATCCAGTGCTTATTCAGTCTTTCTAGGAAGCTATCCAGGTAAGTTACAAACACTTATCTCTGTTGACCTCCCTGACCATGTACATGCTTTAAGCTACTGCAAATACTGTTACAAACTCCCTACTCTAGAGTATCTCAAACTCCACATTGGCCTTACTTCCTCACCCTTTAGTATTGATTCTCTACTTCTACATAGTTGTATCACTAACAAATTGCTTTTTTGGTGTCATTTTACTTCTTATGTTTAATTAGTGCTTTCTGTTGTATTCTAAATACAACAGATTTCATTATTATGATCATCAGCCGCAAAGCAACATATTTACAATTTTAAATGCAATTCTTCTTTCAGAGGCTCTCTCCTGGCAAAAGACTTTATGTATACTTGGGAGATCTCTTACTTCTCTGGTTCATTGCCCCCACCCAGGTGGAGACTGGGAATATCAATATCTGGCTAAAATAGCAATATCTGGTAAAGCTAGTTACTGGCTCCCTTTATAAGTACAAACTCACAAGGTTCAAAACAGAGAAGAGTTTTATTTACAAGGAACACAGAAAAGACTTGTATCTAAGTCCATTGTGAATCCAAAGATTGCCAGTTTATCAGGTCTTACTCTCAGAGATTTTTACATGATTTAAAGCATTACTCTTAGTGGCTTTCCAGAAAGATTTGCTTCTTTTATTCCTTTACTGTATTGAGAAGTCCCTTGTGTGCACTCAGCTAATCTTTAAGAAAATAACACTTTATTTTTTCCACAATTGCATATATCCCACGTGGTCGTAGTCCAGGATCCTTGTGATATAGTGCTATAATGTTCTTGCTAGTATTTTATTTAAAAATTTTGCATCAATATTCATTAGGACAATTGAGCTATAGTTTTCTTTTTCTGTTTTCATGCTTCCTGATTTAAGTATCAGCACCATATTTGTATCATAAAAGGAATTTGATAGGATTCCTTCTATTTTTTTCCAAATAGTTTATATAGCATTGAGATTGGTTGTTCTTTAAATGTTTGGTAGAATTGCTTGTGAATCCATCTGACACTTGGGATTTTTTCTTAAGAATTCATTAATGACTTGTTCAATTTCTTTTTCTAAGATTGGATTATTTTTCTATTTCCTATCCTGTTAATCTACACAACGTACTTTTGTGAACATTCAATCATTTCATTTAGATTGTCAGTTTTATCGCTATCTTATTGGGCAAAATAGCTCCTAATAATTGCTTTAATTTCCTCTTCATTGGTATGAATTCACCCCTTTCATTTTTGACATTGAAAACTTAGTTTTGTTGTTTTCTTTTAAAAATTAAACTAACCAGTGGCTTATCTACTTTTATTGACTTTTTCATAAAATCAGCTTCCAGTTTTATTTATTGGATCAATGGTTTTCTTACTTTCAATTTTACCAATCTCTCCTTTGATAGTCACAATTTCCAATTTTGTGTTTAATTGTGGATTTTAAATTGTTTTCTAGTTTTTTTTTTAGTTGCGTGTCCAATCCATTGACCTGCTCTTTCTCTATTTTATGTATATAAATGTTTAGAGATATAAAATTTCCCCTACATACTGTTTTGGTCACATCCTATAAATTTTGATGTGTTGTCTCAGTGTTGTTATTCTCTTTAATGAAATTATTGATGGTTTCTATGATTTGTTCTTTGACCTTTTTATTCCTTAGGATTAGATTATTTGGTTTCCAGTTTTTAAAATCTATCTTTCCATGGCCCTTCATTGAATTCATTTTTTTATTGCATTATGATCTAAAAAGGACACATTTGATATCTCTGCTTTTCTGCATTTGGTTGTCAGGTTTTTATGCCCTAAACATGGTCAATTTTTATGTAGGTGTCATGTACTGCTGAAAAAAGGTGTGTACCTTTCTATTCCCATTCAGGTTTCTCCAGAGAGCTACCATATCTAACTTTTCTAGAATTCTCTTCACCTCCTTAATTTTTTTCTCATTTTTTTTTGTGGTTACATTTATGTAGTTCTGAGAGGGGAAAGTTGAGATCTTGCATTAGTATAGTTTTTTTGTCCATTTCTCTCTGTAACTCATCTAACTTCTCCTTTAAAAATCTAAATGCTATATCTTTTGGTGCATATGTTTAGTGTTGATATTACTTCATTGTCTGTGGTACTTTTTAACAAGTTACAGTTTCCTTTCTTATCTCTTTAATTAGATCTGTTTTTGCTTTTGTTTTGTCTACTACCCCTACTTTAAAAAAAAATTCAGCTGAAGCATAATAGATTCTGTTCCAGTCTTTACTTTTACTCTCTGTGTGCCTCAGATGTGTTTCTTGTAAATAGCATATTGTAGTTTTTTTAATCCATTCTGCTATCCACTTCTGCTTTATGGATGAGTTCATCCTATTCATATTCATAGTCATGATAACTAACTGCATTTCCTTTCATTCTATTTTCCCCTTGTTTATCCCTTTCTCTCTTTTACCTTTCATCCTGTCCCTTCCCACAAGAATTTTACTTCTGATCACCACCTCCCCCAATCTGCCCTCTGTTCCATCAGTCTCTCCCCCCTCCCTTCTCTTATTCTTGCTTCTTTTTACTTTCCTATGGGGTAAGATAGATTTCTGTATCCAAATGAGTGTATATGTTATTCCTTCTTTGAGCCAATTCTGATGAGAATAAGGCTCAAGCATTGCCTGCTACCCTTCCATCTTCCCCTCCACTGAAATATCTCTTTCATGTCTCTTTTATGTGAGATAATTTACTCCATTCTATCTCTTCCTTCCCTCTTCTCCCAAAGCAATCTTCTTTCTCACCCACTCCTCAATTTTGTTTTTTTGAATATTGTCCCATCATCTTACAACCACACCCTCTGTCTATGTATACTCCTAATTGCCCATATAGTGATATAATTCTTAAAAGTTACAAATATCATCTTGCCATGTAGAAATATAAACAGTAACCTTATTGAATCTCTTAGGGGATTTCTCTATTTTGTTTCATTTTTTTACCTTTTTATGTTTCTCTTGAGCTTAGTATTTGAAGATATATATATTTTAAAATACAGCTCTGTTCTTTTAATTAGGAATGTTTGAAAGTCCTCTATTTCATTAAATATCCATTTTTCCCTCTGAAGGATTATACTTAGTTTTGTTGGGTAGGTGATTCTTGGTTGTAATCCTAATTCCAAGCTTTCTGATTCTTTAATGTAGAAGGTGCTAAATCCTATGTAATCCAGACTGTGGCTCCATGATAATTGAATTGTTTCTTTCTGATTGCTTTCAGTATTTTCTTTTTGACCTGAGAGCTCTGGAATCTGACTTTAATATTCTTGGGAGTTTTCATTTTGGAATCTCTTTTAGGTTGTGATCAGTGGATTCTTTCAATTTCCATTTTACCCTCTGGTTCTAGGATATTAGGACACTTTTCCTTGATAATTTCTTGAAATAGTATATTCACACCAAACAACTATTATTCAAGCAGATCTCCCAGTCATCACTACTCCATGTTACTTCTTACTGTACTTCTAGGAGTTACCAGCAAATTTGAGTAGCTCTGTGCAGACCCTATTCACTGCCTTCCACAACTCTATTTTTTGCAACTAAGCTCCTGAAATCATTGTCCTTCGAAACTCTGTCTCTGGCAATTCAGCTCCATTGCTAGTTTCCCAGTTGTGTCACTATAGCAGATGGTGTTCATCACTTTCTTATTTTTCTTTATTATTTTGAACTTAAACACCAAAAAAGAAAGCACTTCCATACACATAGCAGAATACTAAAATAGGATTCTATTTTAGTTATAAATCTCCATTTCATACTGCTTGCTTTAAAAATATGATATAAATTTTAAATGTTACTTTTAAAGCTGTCCTGCTTGTCTAGGCTTCCTTCTGGACTCTCTCTCTCTCTCTCTCTCTCTCATGCATTAAAGAGTTCTTTAGTAAGACTCTTCTTTGGTTGGGGTGGGGGAAGAGACATCGTTATTGCTTACTCTCTTGCCTCCTGCCTTCCATTAACTAATAAAAAAGGTGGAAAAATCCAACCAATGTAATAAATAATCATAATAAAACAAAATGAATCCATATAGTGGCCATATCCAAAAATGTATATTTTGTCTATCACCTCCCTGCCAAGATGTGGGTAATATCCTTCCTCACAGGACCTTTAGAGACATGACTAGTCATTATTTTAATCAGAGTTCCTAAATCTGTCAAAGTTGCTTTTCTTTACAGTGTTATTGTTCTGATTCTGGTCACCTCACTCTTTGTCAGTTCGTACCATACAGGATTCTCTGATCTCTTATCATTTCTTATGAAACAATAATATTTCATTATATCCAAATACTACAATTTGTTCATCCATTTCCCAGTTGTTAAAGAAGCAATCTAAGACATCTTCTTAGATTGTAGCTCTTTTTTTCCCATTTAAAATTCTTTTTTTAAGTAATAGGAAGTTTGTTTTATCCCTTTGATTCCCTTGCTCCCATCCCCACCTGTTTCTCTGTTAAATTTGATATATTACAGCACTAAACTCTTTTCATGTGTCTATGCTTGAATGTTCAAGAACTTCCTTTGTTCACATGAGTTAAGAGTGAGATTCACTTGATGTCTGTTCCTCTGACTTCTTATTATGAGAAATAGCAAGTCCCACCCCTTCTGAATCCTTTCTACTTGTGTATTCCTCTTTCTAATCTCACTTCTTCCTCTCTCGGAAGAAATTTTTGGACTTAACTATTATCTGTATGTACTGTATGCAGCTGCATGTCCTTTTCTTTTCCCCCAAATAGCTATCTACTTTTCAATTTGTAAACTACAGAGCTTTGCAATTCAGAATTCAGATTTCCAGAAGGCAGTTGCAGCTTACCTGGATAATGATGATGATGATGATAATGCTAATAACAACAGCAGTTTCCATTAATATAGCACTTTAATATTTATAAAGTGTATAATAAACTTTATTCCATTTGATCCTCATAACAACTCTGTAAAGAAGGTATTATTTTTATCATCATTTTTATTATTCCCTTTTTGAAAGTGAGGAAACTGAGACTCAGAAAGGTTAGATAATTATGTAGGCTAATACAGTTAATGAGTGTCTCAGGAAGGATTCAAATTTAGGTCTTCCTTCGAAGTCTAACTCTTTATCTATTATGACATGCTGCCTCTCCAAGAACTTCTGCGTAACAGATTTCTGTATAAATGCGACAATGTGCATATATAATCAACTAATTCAATTACAAAATTTAAAATTTACAGGCCACATTTAACTATTTTGGATAGAATCTAGATTCCATTAAAATTTTGTTCTGGTGCCTCATGATAATCTGAAAGTGACCCTGAATTCTTAAAGGATATACTCATTAAGTACAAGTTCTGAAAGGTCTTGTCAACTTCAAATGCCTTTGAATATGGACTAGTCAGAGATCATTATGTATACTTACCTAAGTCCAGGGAGTCTTGATCACCAGAATGTTGGCTATCAGATAATATAGTTTGACTCTAGCAATTCTTCAAATTATCTACTCAAATATGGAGGAATTGTGATTTGTATTGGTGAAGGGAAATCAGGAAGTGAAATTATGGATTTTTAAAAAAGTATTATAGTAATAATGTCTAGCTTACAACTATAAGGAACTTACTTTAATAAGCTTTATTTAGTTACTATTCTTTAAAAAATGACTATAATTGACTAATATGACCAAAAAGGAAAATAATAAATGTTGGATAGGATGTGGAAAAATTGGGACACTAATGCACTGTTGGTGGAGTTGTAAACTGATTCAACCAGTCTGGTGAGCAATTTGGAATGATGCCCAAAGGGTTATAAAACTATGCATACCCTTTGACCCAACAATACCACTACTAGATCTGTATCCCAAAGATGTTTTGAAAAGGGAGGAGGAAGAAAGGGCCTATATGCACAAAAATTTTTATAGCAGTGCTTTCTATGGTGGCAAAATATTAGAAACTGAGGGGATACATATCAATTGGGGAATGGCTGAATGAATTGTGGTAAATGATTGTAATAGAATATTACTTGATTATAATAAACAATAAATAAAAAGAAATAAGGAGTAGGTGGATTTTAGAAAGACTTACATACACTGATGCAGAGTAAACTGAGCAGAATGAGGAGAACATTGTACATCATAACAGCAATATTGTACAATAATCAACAGTGAACAACTCAGCTATTCTCAGCAATGCAACGATCCAAGACACTTCCAAAGGGTTTGTGATAAAAAATATCATCCATCTATAGAGAAAAAACTGATATAGTTTGAATGTGGATCAAAGTATACTATTTTCTACTTTCCGTATTTTTTTCATTTTTTCCCCTTTAGGTCTTCTTTCATAGCATGACTAATATGGTAATATGTTTTGCATAATTGAATATGTATAACCAATAACAAATTGCTTACTATTTCAAGGAGGGGAGAGGTGAGGGAGGGAGAGAAAAAATTTGAAACTCAAAAATTTTTTTTAAATGAATGTTGATTTGTCTTTACATGCAACTGGGGGAAAATAAAATATTATTTTTTTATTATTTTATTTGTTTTCAGTGTTCTACAATGACTTCCACATATCTAACATAAAATATTATTTAGAAAAAGAAAAAAGTTATTGGAAATACTCAAAAAAGATCTATACTATTTTCCTCATCTATAAAACGGGGATAATACTTGTCCTACCACAAGACTGTCATGGGGAAAATGCTTTGTAAATTCTATTAGTGAATTCTAATAAATTCTATTACTTTGAATAAAATCTTTTCTCTTTATCTGAACTGTTTGGATAATTGCCCCATTTTTCTTCTTTGATAGTATCGATATGGGCATACATACTTGGACACATTTAAATGGATGAAAAAGAAGATAGTGAATGAGGAAGTTAGACTAAGGAGGAGGGAAAAATAAACAACAAAGGTTTGAAAATAGGAGGGAAAATGGGGGAAAGGTTCTTTGGCTAATGCTATTCTCCATGACTAATCTGGTTATTGGGTTTATGTCTTCATTTGTAAAAACAATCCATGTCTGATTATTATAGACTTAGATGGAATTACTGAGTTATACTGCTAACTCTGAAGTCATTTCTAAGACAAATTCTTGCTATAACGAAAATATTACCACTAAAATTAACTTGAAATTCTGTAACTGCCATTGTACATGGTTTAGATTCTGTGATTATGAGCATTCATAATGTTAAAGAAAAGCACAGCAAGGCTTGGAGGTTGAGAAAGATCAGGGAGAAAAGCATGGATTTTGTATTGGATGCTTGCCAAGAACACTTATGCTTTGTCAGGGGTAGGGGGAGTAGATGGGGTGAGTTTTGGGTTGATTTCATGAACACTTCTGCAGTGGCCTGAAGTTAGCCAGGGTACTGAAGGGAATCAGATTGAAAAAAAGGATTGACGTATAATTGATCAAACTTTATTGTATGTGAGAAAAGAAAGTGTGTGGGCACAGAGTAGATGGAAAGGCTAGTGCGAGTGGGAGAAGTGGTTCAGTAATATAACAGCAGTTTTAGAATTCCTGGATTTTCCTCTCTTGTGTCTTTCTGGCAGTGATTATGACTTTTTTGCAGGGTCTCTTTTGGTCTAGATTTGTTTATATCCCCTCTATGTTATACTTTAGCTTGGGGGAGTTGATGATATGATCCATATCAAAATAGTGAAATTAGCAGAGATAATAGCTACCTATCTGACATTTTGCTTTTGATTAATGTCAAAAATCAAATTACAACAGGATCTACTGGAGGTAAAAATTTTAAAGTAGGAAGATTTGTCAATATAACTAATGTGTCACAAAAGAGAAGCAAAACCATTTAAGTAAATTAACAGGAAGCTGTAGAATGATATTTTTAAGAAATGGTGAGTTGGTGGACTTGGAAAAATATGGAAAGACTTGAACTTATGAAGGAAGAGGTTATCTACTCTCAGAGATTAATAGATTAATAATTTTAATAGAAGGATCACTAGACAGGGGTGTAGGGAAGGAAAAATAAATGTAGGTAATTTAAAAATAAAAGATACCAATAAAATTCACTTAAAATGATGTGTTAGATAAATAAGTATAGGACAGTTTTACATAAATGCTTATGAATGCATATGTCTATATATGAGTATGATTTTCACTATGTATATGTTTATGTAAGTGTAGGTATGCATGGGTATATCTGTGTATATGCATATATACGTATGTATAGATGTAAATATGCAGATATATGTATATATGTATGTATGTATGCATATGTGTGGGTGTGTGTATCTATGATTAATTGTAGCCTTCTGGGTAGGGGGGAGAGAAGGCAGAAAAAGAACAAAGTTCAAAATGCACAGCAGAAAACAAAGAAAACTTATAAGGAAGCAAAGAAAAAGCTGGATAGCTCTCAACACAAGGCATAGTAATTATTATATAGGCTTTCTTGGAATAGAAATTTGTTGCCATATATATTAAATCCTCTTATATTCTGCTGTGCACATGGCAATGCTTTTCCCCCCACCTTTCTTACTCTGTATTATTTTAGTTTGAGTATTTGTTTGTTTCTTTTTCTTTTGTATTTAAATTTAAAATAAACAATTTATAAGTAAAAATGAATAATTATGAGAGAGAGCATTTATATGGACCTTTAAGGTTTACAAAGCACTTTCTATTATATTTCATTTAATATCTTATTCTCTTAGAGAATGAAGACATTTGAAAATATATCCATGCCAATACTCTTGTCTCTTTGTCTTTCCTCTTTCTGTTCTTCCAATCTGGAATGCTATCTATTGAAATTCTACCCAACCCTTAAAGCTCAGATCAAAATCCCATCTCCCTGTGAAATCTGCCTTGACAGTTTTGGTGAAAAGAAACTCTTTGCTCTGAACTTTTATCGTGTGCATGGTCTCCGGCCTTCTGCATGTATTGCCTTCTTCATGTGCACATATGTTTTATCTTCCAAATTAGACTTTAAGTTCCTTAAGGATTTGAGATTGTTGAGTATACTCAAAGCAGAAATATGTCAGTATTAAGTAGTAAATGCAAGTGGCAAAGTGAATTGTAAAAATGTTAGGAGGCAGCTAGGTGACGCAATGGATAGAGTGCTGGGTCTGGAGTCTGGAAGATGTCAATTCAAATATGGCGTCATATGATCATTAGCTGTGTGACCCTGGGCAAGTCATTTAACTCTGTTTGCCTCAGTTTCCTCATCTGTAAAATGAGTTGGAGAAGGAAATGGTAAACTACTCCAGTATTTTTCCCAAGAAAACCTCAACTGGGGTCAAAGAGTCAGAAATGACTGAACAAAAAAAAAAGACAACAACAATGGAAAATATTCAGTTCTACTCATGAGAATTGCTATGACAATATTTCATTTTACCCTATTTAAATAATCTACTACTGAAGTTTCAAAAAGAGAAAGCAAGAATCACAAAGTCAACAAGAGCACCACGCAAGGCTAATTCTGTCCTTATATATGTGTGTATCTATGTAGCAACAATGATGCATGATGTCAAAAAGACCAATAAAATATATCCTAATATTTTGTGCTCCCTCTGCTGGTTCTGCAATAGCAGCTACTTTTAAAAATCCTTGAGCAGCTGACAACAATAATCTTTTATACAAACCCAGGTGTCTGGAATAATTACACTCCATATAAGGGGAAGTCGTTAACAAAAACAATTAGGTTTATTTCAGCTTATTTCAAAACATAAGGAAAAAAACAATGCTTTTGAAATGCAAAAAGAAAAAAAATGGATTTCCTGTGTTCTAAGATGTTTCTATCAACAGAGTACTAAAAAAGAAAAGCCATCAACAATAACCTATAAAAATAGTAGACTTTTTTGATATATTGATTAGTTTTGCTGAATTCCTATTTCTCTTTCATTTGAAAAAAAATCCTAATTTTAATAGAAGGATCACTAGACAGGGGTGTAGGGAAGGAAAAATAAATGTAGGTAATTTAAAAATAAAAGATACCAATAAAATTCACTTAAAATGATGTGTTAGAACTTACCAACTTGTAGTTAACTCAGTCTTTCAATTTGTTGACTTATAAACCAAAGGGTAATGTCACATAGATTAAACCCTAAATTTGCCCAAGGTAAGACCCTCTTCTTTGATTAGAATTGCACATACTTAAAAAAAAATTTCGAAAGAGAAAAGAAAAAACTTGTAACCACAAAATAAATAATATTTTATGTTAGCTTAGATCAACAGGAATGTTGACTCCTCTCTAATATAACTGCTACAATATACACAATTCATAGCAGTGTTCAAATGTGCATAAGGTTTTTTCCAGGCCAAAAACCTAAGAACTTGATCTTGCTGCATTCTCTAGGTACTCTACTGTTTTTTTTTTTCCTTCATTGTATAGCCAAACTGCCATAGAGGTTTACAATCCCCTGCCTCTATTTTCTCAACACCCTCTCTTTTTTTTTTAAAAAAAAACCAAACAAACCCACAATACTTTTTTTATTATAAACTTGATAACCATCAATATGCATTTTAATATGCACAGAAAAACAAAAAGGGGACTGTATATGAATGTGTGAACTTTTCTTATATACAGTTGTTTATCTTTTCCCCATCACCATGTACAAATTGGAATGTGTGTAATTGAAATTTAACATGATGATTCCTGTTTGTGCCTCCTTCTGAACTTTGTACTGCTCCCTTCTGTTTATTTTTAAAATAACTGATTCATGCTCAATTTCAAAGAAGTGTCACTACAATTCCCTCTCAATTCTTTTCTTCTCTACTCTCAATTCCCCACAAAAAAATAATCCTCCCTTGTAATAAACAAGTATAATCATACAAAACAAATTCACACATTTTCTGAGGATAAAAATGTGTCTTAATCTATGCCTCTAGCTCATTACCTTTGTCCCAGAGCTGGAAAAAATGATTCATCATTCTTCTGGAGTGATAATTGATTAAATTGTTAATCATAGTTTTAAAATTCTTCATAGTTGTTTTTCTAGTCGTTGTATAAATTGTTCTCCTGCTCCTTCCATTCTGCATCAGTTCTGAGTATTTTGCCATTTGTTATGGCACAATAAGATTCCATTACACTTACATGCCATAATTTGTTCAGTCGTTTTCCAATTAGTAGGTTAATCATTTCTTTGCTACAACAAAAATATTGTTACAAATATTTTTGTACGGATAAGCCCTTTCCCTCTTTCTTTTGTTCCTTTTAGAGTATATGCTTACCAGTGTTGTAACCGGGTCTAAAGGCATCCATTCCCTTTTAACTCTATGACAGTCACTTTATTGGAAAGCTTAAAAGTTATCAACAACTTTCAGTAATGACTTTTTCATTGCCAAATCCAGTAGACTTTTCTCGGTACCCATTCTTCTTGATCTTTCTTTTTACAGAACGTAAATTATCTCTTCTTCTTCAAAGG
Source organism: Bettongia penicillata ogilbyi (assembly GCA_023548195.1). NCBI lineage: Eukaryota > Metazoa > Chordata > Mammalia > Diprotodontia > Potoroidae > Bettongia > Bettongia penicillata. The sequence continues at coordinate 5,841,678 of JAJHZJ010000009.1, read as the reverse complement.
ACATCTCTTTTAGACTCTGACATTGTTGTCCTTTACATTCTTCAAGGTTTAGATGTTAAACTTCTCTTTCTCTCTATATGTTTTTTCCTTTGGAGAATGTTTATTCTCAAATGTCTAGCCTATCACTTTTGAGTGAATGACTCCAAATTTACATGTCCAGACCTATCTTCTCTCCTGAAAAAAATCCTAAATCCTCAGCTATTTGCTGGGCACTGCAGTTTGGATGGACTACCATCAGATCAAGGTCAATACATCTATCATTCATCATTCGCCCTTCAAAGCTTATTGTCTTTCCTAACTTCAGTGTTCCCTAAGTGCTATCACTATTGGCCTCATCATTAGGCTCAAACCTTTGAGTCATCTTTGTCAGCTTCTTGTTCCTCCACATTAATTCATTCACCAAGTCCTTTGTAATGTATTTTGAATGAATTCCTTCCTACTGCCACAGCACTAGTTCGAATCTTATTTCTTAATTCTTGGACTATATTTTACAGATGGGGAACTGAAGACCAGAGAGGTTCTGGTCACACAGCTAGTAATTAAGAAAACCAGAAATAAACCTAGGTCTCCTGAAGAAAAATTCAGTTCTTTTTCCATTACAAAACAGAGTTGACTCCTAATTGGCATTCCTACTCAGGTCTTTTGCTTCTCTAATTTATTCTCCACATAATGGCAGTATCAGTCTTCCTAAAACATTGAACACAACTGCTCAACGGCTCTCCACAAGCCTTGCTTCCTGGTCCCTCTTCTTTTCTTTTTTTTGTATATCTTCTCTCTAAGTGATCTCATTAGTTCTTATGAGTTCAGTAATTATCCCTACACAGACCACATGTCTAGCTCTAGCGTCTACTGAGTTTCAATCCCATGCTACCAACGTTGGATATTTATCTATTGGTAATCTCCAAATGGATTCCTATAGACATTTCAAAATCTACTTATCTAAAACATAACTCATCTTTTCCCTAAACCTTCCCCCTCTTCCAAATTTCCCCATTTCTTTTGAGGGTATCACCAATGATAGCATCCTTCTTGTTACCTATATTTTTAAACTAGGAGTCATATTCTATTTTTCATCCTCCCTACTCTTTACTTTCCTTCAATCAGTTTTCAAATCTTATCAATTTTATCTCCATGATATCTCTTAGAATTATCCCTCTCTTTGCATACATTTCTGCTGCTTCAATTCAGGGCCCTGAACTCTTGTGTTTGGAGTCTATTGCAATAACTTTCCAAACGGTCTTCTTGCTTCCAATCTCTCTTTTATTCAGTCTATTCTTCTGCCAGCTGCTAGACTGATAATCCTAAAACGCAGATGTGAGCAAGCCACTCTCCTGATCAAGATGTTTCAGTCATCTAGGAGAAAAAACAACTCCTCTGTTTAGAATGTAAACCCCTTCACAGTCTCATTCCAGTTTATCTTTCCAGACTGATTTTTGCATTACTCCCCCTCACACACTCTACATTCCAACCAAATTAATCTACTTGCTGATCCCTGTACATATATTTCATCTCCCACTTCTATATCTATGCACAAATTGTTCCCCAAACCTACAAGGCATTCCCTTGACACCTCTGCTCCTTAGAATCCTTAACATCCTTTGAAATTTAGCTCAAACTCAGTTTCCTACATGAGACTTTCTCTCATCAGTATCTCTTGAATGTCCTCTCTCAAAAAATTTGTATATACCTCATATATTTTGTGAATTTATCCGAATACATGTTTGTTTTCCATCAGTAGACTTATAAGTTCCTTGAGGGCAATAACTGTTTTGTTTTTGTCTTCATATCCCTAGCACCTAAGGTACCTAGGACATGGTAGGGGTTTAATAAATGCATTTTGAATGAATAAGAGCTAAATTCCTCAGACTGCAATTCAAAATTCTTCACATACTGACTGATATAATCCAAATAGGATGCTGCCCTGATGTCCTTCCCCTTTTCTCCAAATGCTTTAAAACTCAGATCAAACCCATTTTCCATGAAGCCTCCCAGACCATCCTAACCCAAAGTGGTCTCTCACCACTGAACTCCTATAATATATATGTCTTACTATTAGCTATTTTTCATGTGTGTATGTGTCATCTTCACAATTAAGTGATAAGTTATTAGAGAATAAGGGCAATTATTTTTATAGATTCATAGAATTTTAGAGCTAGACAAGACCTTGGAGATTATTCAGTCTCACCTTTTAATTTTACAAATGAGAAAACTAAGACTCAGGGTGACAAGGTCAAAATTGGAGCTCAGCTGTACTAATTTCTATTTCTTTCTAATTTCTACAGTGCTTAGCAGAGGCTTGTACTTAGAGAGCACTTAGTAAACATTGGTTAACACTGACCAGTAGTTGTGTTGTGTTTGTCCATTGCCAAAGAAGACCGTGACATTAGACAAATGATGACATGACTTGCACTTGATTTTGTCAAGTGACTTGGCAGCAGCAAAGCAAGGACAACTACCAAGTTTATTAAATTGGCATATTTGGTGAAATGAAGACCTTGCTTTGATACATAGGTTTGTCAGTATAAACCAATTGATAAAATGCTAGGGCTCATTCATTGAATTGATTTAGCAAAAGTTCATTGTTTAATAGATTGAGACCAAAGTCACTGCAGAGAACTAGATAGTCCATTTTTCAAATGTGGAAATTTATCTTAAGAAAGTACAGAAAAACTGGTGGAGGGAAAAAAAGAATCCTTGAGGATATTTCCATTTTTACATTGGAATTAATTTTGTCAAGATATCTAGCATTGGTCAATTGCAAAGGGTACGCCTTTCTGATCCAAGTCTAAATGGCATATCAAATTGAAAGTTAGAAGTCTGCATAGCACGGAGAGAATTTTGTTAAAATTGAGGTGGGAGTACATTTTCTTTAGTTTCATGTTCTTAAAGGACATTTCTATCAAGCTACAGTAGGCTGGTAATTGCCCTTCTCTACTCTAAGGATATTTCTGGCTTGATAACTGTTATGAGTCATAAGAATCAAAGCACCCACTCTCCTGGACGCTGCTTGAGACACATTGACAAATTATTACATTTTGGCTTTCCTATTTCTAGGCTTCATGCAAACTACTCACCCTTCTGTTTGCATTTACCATTCACAAATTACAATTTTCAAAATTACAGTTATTTTACATTAATTACCTTGGATCAGTATCTTCTTGATGGGATGTGGGATATTGCCTAATCCTTGATAAGTATGGAGAGACAACCTGCTCTTAAACATTTACATACAGTCTCTTAGAATGGATTGCTTCTGCAGCCAGCTAATCTCATACATTTTCATGTGGTTTTTAATTAACTTGAATTTCACAGGGTGACATTTTCTGATCTCATCCCTAAAATCTGGGGTTTTTGGAACATGTAGCCCCCTAATAAACTGATTATACCATAGTATAACCTTATCTCTATAACAAGCTAGATTCTATTTTTATCTTTATGTAAATTTCATATTAGTTCTCTAACTTTTTAGAGTTATGACCCAATTATGATCATTTATTTTATTTTATAACACCCTTCCTGGTTCTAAAAATTCTATATAGCATGTATTTATGTTTTATAAATTAAACTAAAAATTTTAAAGACCTTCTGGAGAATTTTGTGTTATCTTTTAATAATAACTAGAATATAGGTGATAGGATTCTAATCTCAGATGAACTTGGATTGAAAATTGGTGTTTATGTTTTTGAGGTTGTATTCTTTAGGAATTTTCCTTCTTCTAGGATATCTCCCCCACCTTCCAATCCTAGCACAGTTCTTTTACCCCATTAAATTCTAAAATGCCCAGTTCAGTGGGAGGAAGTTCACAAAATTAAACATCTTATTTTATGCATCATTTTTAGATGGCTTGTAATAAATCATTTAATAATTCTATAGAAAACTCAAGAGTAAATTTTGCTCATATTAGGACATTTAGAATGGTAAATATGAAAAAAAATGACAACAAGGTAAGCATTAGGTTGAAATTTCCTTGGGGCTTTTGTCATTTTCATCTTTGAATTTCTGGTTCTTAGGAGAGTGCCTTGAAATAGTAGATATTTAATGCATTTGTTAAATTGTATTAAACAATACTATCAGCACCAACATCTTCAAATATGAAAATCAGGGATTATGATGAATATCTGCATAAGACTTAGCATGTTCTAGGCACTTATGTTTATAGAATGAAAAAATGAACGTATGCTTAGAGATGTTAGGCTGAGAATATGGAAATCATTTGACAGTAATGGGTTCCTAGAATAAACATAGTAATAACATCATTTCTAATACTGTCAGTTACACTGAGAATCACAGAATGTCAGAGTTGAAAGGCACCTCGCCTATTCCAACTGATACTCAAACAGGATTCTTCTAATTTCCCTGAGAAACGGTCATATAGTTTGAGGAACTAAAGTGATTGAAAAAAATAACACCTCAACTGACAACAAACTCATTCAAACTGACAACAAACTGTCCACTCATTTGGACACCATTAATTATTAGGAAAATTTTCCTTATATTGAGTTATCTGCTTCTTTGCACCTCTTATTCATTGCTCCTTGTTCTTGCTAAGAAAATAAAGTCTCATCCTTTCACAAGATAGCTGTCTTTAAATACTGAAGACAGTTGTGTCCTCAAATATTTTCTTCATCAGGTTCAATATCTCAAGTTTTTTCAAGAAACCTCCATATAGCAGGATTTTGTATCATTTCACCTTCCTGGTTGTCTTCTAAATACAGTACAGTTTGACAGGTTCTATCCTAAAATATACCTTCAAGAACTGAATATGTCTATTCTAGACATGGTCTGAGTAGGACAATGTATTGAAGTACCATGATCTCCCTTGTTCTGGTCACCATGCTTCTTTTATTAGTGCAGCCCAAGATATTATTAACTTTTTTTTTTAGTTACAATGTTACCCTGCTGGGTCATGTTGAACTTGAGTTCTATGATTTAACTAGCTTTGAATTTATCTAAAAGTATTGTCTATCACCTAGTGTTTATCTCTAGATATTGTACACAGGGATATTGTGAGAGATTTTGTCCATTGGCTGGCTAAAATCCAAATATATTATGTTTATGACATCCCCCAAGTTATCAATCTTGTAACCACGCTTCAAAAAGTAATTAGGTAAGTCTGGCTTGACTAGTTTTTGATGAAGTCTTATTGGCTTTTAGTGACTGTCACTTTCTTGGCTAACAAAGTGATGTGGACTCTAGAATATTACCAAGAATCGAAGTCAAATTCACCAGCTATAGTTGGGAGAATCTGTCTTCTCTTGTTTGAAAATTAGGACATTTGCTCATTTCCAATCCACTATTGTAGTAGCTCCCTTGTTTTCTTAGTTTTTCAGATATTCACAATTTAATAACCACTTCTGAAAGTCCTGCTGGTCCCTTGGTATGATTAGTTTCCTAAAGTTTTTGCCATTTTTATTTTGTCAACCATTTCTGCCTTTTTAGGCAGAATCAGGTCTAAAAAAGGAATTCTTCTTGTCACCTCCTCTAATTATTAAAAATCAATTGGGTTTATTTTTTAAAATTAAATGTTTTATTAAAAACTGAACACTGAACACAAATATAACCAACAAGCTTGTTGAATTAATTTCAATGTATAAAATGTAAGAATTTTTCAGTAATTCATTCTGTCACTATTAGTTTTGTTTGTTCGTTCATCCTAATTCTCTATGCCTTTACATTTCACACTACTCTTTTTAGATTTCTTTGTACTCCTCATGCTTGTTTTGTTACAATGTTGCATTATGCTAATGTGCCACTATTTAACAAGTCCCATATTAGTGAGAGATTGTTTCCATTTTTTGCGATTATTATGAAAATTTTTGAACAAATACCTTCTTTTGGATAGCACTTTTCAGAGTTTTTGTTTTTAATGTCACCATTGGAATTATTGGATTAATGGGTATACCTATTTTTATACATTTGTATACTTTCAGATTACTTTTAAGAAAGAATCTACAAGTTTACAATTATAGTTGCAATATCGTCAAATGTCTTGACATCTATAAGAAATGACAATCATAATTTCATAAAAACCTGAAAGACTTGCATGAATTGATGCAAAGTGAAGTGAGCAGAAGCAGGAGAACACTGTATACAGCAGCAGCAATATTGTACGATGAAGAATTATGAATGACTTAGCTATACCCAGCAATACAAATCCAAAGGACTCATGATGAAACATGCTATCTGCCTCCAGAGAAAGAACTGATGTCTGAATACAGACTGAAGCATATTATTTGAGGCTTCTTATACAAAATGAATAATACGGAAATATTTTACATGATTAAGCATGTGTAATCTCTATATAATTGCTTACCATTTCAGGGAGGAAGGAGGGGAGGGAGAGATAGAAAATGGAACTCAAAACTTAGAAAAAGTTAAAAACTGCTTTAACATGTAATTGGGGAAAGTAAAGTATTATTATTAAAAATGTATTGACATCTCGGTTTTTGACAGCTAGAGCTCCAGCTGATGTTTAAGTAGGTGGAATCTCTCTTTTTCTCAGTTAAGATGACTATTTTTACTTGTAAATATTGCCCTTATAATTGCTAATTTACAAAGTGGACCATGAAAGGGACATATGCGTATTATATAGATAGATGGATGGAAAAACATGTATATAATCATGAACTTGGCAGCTAGGTGGAGCAGTGGATAAAAGCACCAGTGCAAGAGTCAGGAGGACCTGAGTTCAAATCTTACCTCAGACACTTGACACCCACTAGCTGTGTGACCTTGGGAAAATCATTTAGCCCCAATTGCCTCCTGAGTTATCTCCAGTCATCCTGACGAATATCTGATCACTGGATTCAGATGGCTCTGGAGGAGAAATGAGACTGGTGACCTGCACAGCCCTCCCTCCCTCAAAACAAAGTCAAGCGCAAGTCATGTCATTATTTCTCTGATAGCATGGTCTTTGGCAACGAAGGACAAATGCACACACATGAACTTAAGTTGACTTAAGCAAATTCCCATTGGTGACTGATGCACAGAAGAGTTAAGGTATATTTTACAGCAAAATGTACAATTGGAAAAAGAGATGTGTCAGTTATGTAGCAAGAATGAGGGATGGATGGGTGGACAGTCTAAATGTCATATTGGTAGTCACAAAATGTAAGAAGACCTAGAGGAAGGCCTCTATGGAAGTTCTATGGCAAGAATTGCACCAGATAAGAAGCCTTGGATGTATTGCAATCTAGACCAATGGAGAAAACACTGATGAGATTATGTATCCTCTGGAATATAAGTATGAACTTAAAGCAATTTTGTATACATATATACACACCTGAAAATACAGAACAAACAAAATACCTACCAAAATTAAAATCTTTTCATATGATTTCAAATCTTTTTCCAATTATTATGTATCTTACTGATGTAAGATAACTTATGTAATAACTGATGTAAGATAATGTAACTTAGCATTAGTTCATTTTTTAGTGTCAATATTCCAAGAATGATATTATATGACTAAATGTGGGAAACTATAGTCTGAAAAGAATCAAAATCTCAGGTGGCCCAAAAGGAAATGGGAAGAATGATAAATGTAAGTGGGCTGCAGAATGTTAATGGCTGGACAAATACATACTAGAGTACTAATTTATTCGATTGATATTCTTTATGATCAGCCTTTTAAACTTTTATCTCTGTTGTGTTTAGGTGTGATAATATTACAAGATCCTAAACTGTAGCATTTTTAAAACATATTATCAATAATGATTCATTTGAGAAGTGGCATAAGAGACATTATCAAAGACACACATGACCAGAAAAGGAGGTGGGTCAATTCTAAGGTAGAAGTGAGCGATAACAGATACTAAGTCTGAGAGTTACACCGCTAGGTATGAAATATTAAAGAAAGACAAGAGGGAGACCTTGAAGTACAATGGGCAGTTCTCCTCTCTGGAGAACTTATGGAATGGAATGAACAAGAGTTAAAGAAGATGACAGGGCATGGAGAGGTTAGAACTTACACTGGTTGAGGGTGTATATACAATGATGCGTAGATTAGATCCCCAGAAATATTGAAATATTAATTCATATACACATTTCCATGTATTGACATAGTGAATATACTTGCCATATTAATAAGTATTCAGTTCCCCCTCCTCCTCAACTCCCCAACCCTTCATCTCCACTCCACTACGCCAGTCATATACACAAAGCCACACCTTGAATCTCATCATCACTCAGATCTGCTCAAACTTCATCTTCCCCCTCAAAACCTGCTCCTCCCCCTGAATTTCCTATTTCTGTCACCACCTGTACACTTCCAGCAGCTGTGCTGGCACTGGAGCAGAGACTACCTCTTGAGTGCCAGCTGGCATGGAAAATCAGGTCTGGGGTAGCAAGACCAATAACTATCCCTTGGCGCTGTGAACTTGGTTGTCTTCAACTTGATTCTTCCAGCTTTCCTTTGTGTACTCGACCTTAATTGGCCGGTTTCATGGCTTTAATGATTCTTGAATGCCCTTTTTGCAAACTTTTGCTATAAAGTGAGACCTTATTTCTGGACCCAAGAAAAAAACACCACTGTTTTCTCAGAGCTGTATAAATGTGCTTGAGATCTCTGTAGCATATCTTTAATTCTTTTCTTCCTCTCCCTCTACCCTCCCAACCCCATAAGTATTCTAGTTTCAACTTCTGCAGTATATTTTTCATTGGTACCTTACGTTTCCTTGACTCCCTCTCTTGCAAAGAGCCTCACTCATTCTTGACTACTTCTGCAACTGCCTTCATGATGATCTTCTTTTCTCTGTTGCTCAAAGTAATACAGATGATTTAACGTTCTCTAAAGAACGTTAAATCTGGCAATATGTTACGTTGCCACCACTAGTAGGAGTTAAGAAGAGATTGCCATCAGCAGTGTATGTGTACCTGTTTCTCCATCAACTTGGATTTTATAATGCTATTTATTTTTTATTAGCTTAACAGGAGTATAATATCTTAAACTTGTTCTAGTTTACATTTCCTTAAATTCCCAGTGAGGCTGTACATTTAAAAAATGGTCTTATTATGGCTATCGTCTGTTAGAAACCTTAACTCATAAACAATTTCTTACATCTTCTTATGTGTGTGTGGTTAGCTACTAATGTAGCTTATATCCCCTGAAAACAGTACTGCATACATTTATATAAGCAATATGGTTAATACTTAATACTATTGTTCAATTATTACTACTATTATTTTATTATAAGTCTTTTTATTCAATGGCAATATCATCAGAACATAAATTTTTTCAGATCTGAAGCTTTGTGAGTGGAATTTTTTGAAAATAACGTAAGAAAAAAATGGATCTCTTTCTCTGTGTCTCTATCTCTGTCTCTGGTATTTGTGTAAGTCATTCAGTTTCTCTGGGCCTTAATTTCTTTACCTGTAAAATGAGGGCTTGAACGAAAAGACTTGTAAGATCCCTTTTATGTCTATATCTATGAACCTATTCCCTATGGAGATTGGTGTTTGAAAAGGATGCTGCTGATAGGTGCCATGCCAGTAAGGTTTGTAAATGTATAAAGTGGGTTGCCTCGTGCATCACCCTCGGAACACAAAATACAGACAGAAGTCTGGAAAGGGTTTGGTAGGGGGTGGGGGCATTGGCAGGAAGCAGTCAAAAGAGAGAATGAATTCTGGAGAGAACCCAAGCCCAATAGAGGTGCGGGCATCAGCTCCTGCTGAAGGGGGTGCAGACGAAGCGAGGCACCGTCCAGGGAAGTAACCAACTTGAGTGTGGCTGCGGATGGCAAGGTAATTGCGGAGCTCCACTTTGCGCCTCCTCCAGTAAGTATTCGCTCACCTTGCTCAGGTGAGGCGCGATCAGCGCTTCCCGAGCGGACGGTCAGATCCGCGGGCTCAGTCCTAGCCGTCCGCTCCCCCACTGTGGGTTGCTGTTGTTGGAGTTGCTTCCAAAGGGCAATAAGGATTATTTTTCCGGGCCACGCCGCGCCGCATCCTTCCTACGACTCAGCCCGCTCCACCCCTGGGATTTATTTTGCAACAGGAGAAATCCCCGCCCCGCCAGCCACGGGGAGCTCGGTGGGAAACGGCAGCGACGACTAGGGGAGGCTATTTTCGGTGTGGGAACGGGAGGGAGGAGGGGCGGCGCACCCTGCCAGGGGCCGGGGTTGGCGGGGAAAGCCTCCACTTCGGGCTGCCAAGCAACCGCGTCCAGGCAACGGGCTCCCGGAAACCGCTTGGCTCCGGCGCGCGCCGCGGGGCCGGGGCGGGTCTCGAGGCGCCTGGGAGCGACCCCCTGGTGGGGGTGGTGGGGGCCGGCACGCGCCGGGTCCGAGGCAGCTAGGCGCCAGCCGATTGGCGAGCGCTTCCCGCTGCAGGGCAGGGAGGGGGGTGTCGGGGCGAGGGGCGCGTGCTGCGCTCCCGGTCCGCCCCGGTTCGGCCGCCGCCGCCGCCGCCCAGCAGGGAGGCTGGAGGAAATGGGTAGCCGCATCCCGCCCGCCCCCAGTGCCGGTGAGTGCTGCTCCCGCCGGGACCCACCCCGGGGGGCGAGGGGGAAGGAAGGAAGGGAGGCTGCAGCCGCTGAGACGGCGGCGGCTTCGTGGACCCGGGGAGGAGGGGGACGTCTCGGGGTGAGAGGTCGGGTACCGCTGGAGCGCCCCGTCCGTGACCGTGACCTTGGGGCAGCCGCTGGCCCGACGGAGGGGCTGCGGGCTGCTGCCAGGGAGAGCGCGTGATGGACGGAGGGGCAGAAGGTGGACCCTAAGACAGCTGACATTGCACTGGGACTTGGGAGGGTTGCATGCTGACATGATGTTGCTTTCCACCCCCTAAAGCTCTTACTCTGAGTTATTATAGAGACCTGAATTCGAGTTTGACCCTTACCACTACAAACGATGTGTGACTTGGGGCTATTTATTTCGCTTATAGTATAGGAGGGAACAACAAAGATTTAGGTTTGGTATGTACCTTTGACTCCAACCCCATCATTTTTGCTGGGCCTCAGTTTCCTGGTATGCAAAAGGATGAGGTTGGTCTAGCTGATGTCTCAGGTCATTTCCCAGCCCTCAGTTTCCTTACCTACAAAATGTACTGGGTTATCTCTAAAGTCTCCTCTCTCAGGTTTCAATTTCCTCATCTGTAAAAATAATTAGCCCTTACTTCACAGGGTTGTTCTGAGGATCAGAAAGCACTTTGAAAACCTTGAAGTGATGCATAGCTCAGTCGTTATTATTCTAGCCCCATCAAATATCCTTTTAAAAATTTTGCTAATGTAATGGGAGTTAAGAGAAAGCATGTTATTCTGAAGGGAAAAACAGATTGGAGAGAGAAGGGTTAATTACTTTTCTCACTTGAAAAAACAGATTGGAGGCAGAAGGGTTAATTCCTTCTCACTTGTTTTTGTGGAGTGGATCAGGAGTCCAGAGAAATGCCAATACTTTTGTCAAAGAGCATTGTGAGAGCAGTCACTTTGACGTTGTCCACTTTTTTGAGCTATTTAGCTGTTTAAATCATCAGAACTGGGAACCTCTTGAGTTCTTGGTTTTCAGGAGTGTAAGACCTGAAGGTAACTTTGCATTTTTCACAGGTGCTATCAAAACCCAATAGTGGATGAGACTGGGAATGATGTGTCATTTTTTGCAGTATGTATGAGGTGGTTGTTTTTGTTTCTTTTCTTTTCTTTCTTTTCTTTTTTGCATTTAGCTTAGTCTGTGTATGGTGATGTTAATGATTTAACATGAATAAACAAACTGTGCTAGGCTTGACAAAGGTAGATTCAGTTTTAACAGTTTTCAGGAACAGATAGAGGCACAGATACAATTGAGTTTAAAAAATTCAGGTTTTAGATTTTAAATTCGGATTTAACTATCTGTGAAAGGGTGTATGTTTTGTAATTAGAGCTACACCTAGGATATAGCAGATCAGCTGCTGCCAGAGCAGAGACAGAAGTCAAGGGAAGAGGGTACAGGAGGGAGAGAGAGAGAGAGCAGGGAGAGGACATGGGAATTAGACTGAGCAAGCTAATACTATGAAAAACTTACAGAGTTCATATGGACACAATTAACCCATAAGAAACTCATCTTAACACAATCAAAAGAGGTGGTTCTGCCCATCCTCACTTCTTCATAAAATTCTTAGGTTTATCTTTTATGATTTCTGTTTGAAGGCAGTATTGTGTGGTGAAAAGAACATATGAAGAACTGGGTTCTAGCTGTGTGACCTTGCTGAGCTTCTGTTAACTGCTTTGTGAACTGGGAAGAATTCTTACCTACCTCACAGCTTTTGTAATGGGTGGATTGAAGGGCTCTCGAAGTGTGAATTGCCATCACCGTCTTACCCTCTTACCAATGATGTTCATATATAAATGTGGGACTGGGGTGTGGGGCAGAGCATTCTCCTAGCCCCCAGGAAATGCCCTCTAAGCAAATAGAAACAAAAATCTAGAAGTGTGTCAACTTGGAAACAAAGTATTTGTCAATTTAACTATTGCCAAGGAGGGACTGTGTTGCCTAGTGACTAAGGGTCTGAGCCTTGGAGTTTGAGAGACATGGGTTCAAGTCCTGCCTGACTTTGTGTTGTGGGACCACTCACTCTCAGTTGTTCTTCAGTTATGTCTGATTCTTCATGACCCCTGTGGACTGTAGTGTCCATGGATTTTTCTTGGCAAAGATGCTGGAGTGCATTGCTATTTACAGTGGATCAAGGCAAACAGGGTTAAGTGACTTGCCCAGGGTAATACAGCTAGTAATTGTCTGAGGTCATATTTGAACTCAGGTCTTCCTGACTCCTGCCCAGTGCTCCATCCACTGAGCCACCTGGCTTTCTCAGGGCAATTTTCTGAGACTATGAGTTGTACCTCTGACTCAGTAGAGGGAATGTCCCACAAGGATGAATTCCCCTCCCAGCCTTTGCCTTAGCTTTCCTTTCTCCCCCAAAAAGTTTCTTTTGAAGTCAAAGGTCAGCTTCCTGAAGGACTAGAAAAGGGGATATGATCAATTTCTATGCTACCCTTCTACCTACCTTTTACAACTTCAAGTTTTCCTCTCTACCTTTTCTCTTACCATTATTTGTACTTGGCATCTAGGTTAATTGGCCATCTAATACCTGACTTCAAACTTCTATAGCTCCTATGGTTTCCATTACGATTTTGCTTCAACCAGCTTGATCACACCTTGGAGACTTCATCTTGATCCTCAGAACTGCTCTACCTCTAACCTCACCTGTCTTCTCCTTTCTGACTGTAATCTGTTTTATCCTTCATGTCCCACTTCTTCATGGAGCTGAAATTGCTTTTAGCTTTTTTTGTAACCTTTGACTATTCTATTTGGTCAGTAATGGACCCAGTTCATCACTATTTTTCCAGTCTGTCGGTCCGCAGCTGACTTCATTTGTCCTGTAGAAGGGAGAGCTGCCATTTTGATGCAGTCCTGTCTAACATCCTAGAATCCTTTACTTCCTTGACCTTCTGCCAGTACTCCAAGCCAAATACCAGTCCTGGATTCTCTCTATTTGATTTCTCAACTCTTAAACAGGTACTGTCAAGCATTACTTTATCGTTAAAAATAATGGCTGACTAGGTCCCCTACAAATTCATGCTACTATCCAACTTCAAGTGAGACAATTACTGCTGATGCTTATCCTTTTATTTACCTCTTGTTCACTTGCAACAGAGACTTTTCCATACTTTTTTATACTCCCTCTTTCCCCCTCCAATCTGCTTCCTGCCTTTTTCACACCTTTAAACTTGCCTCTTTCTTTACTGAGACTCCCAAATAGATTTGTAATCTAATTAATTCAGGAGTTCCCTCCAACAATGCATTATCAAAACTCAATCAAGTCCTCCTGAGAGTTTGAGACAGGGTGTTCACTTAATGTGCTAGAGATCTTCCTCATTCCTCCTCCCAGAATGAGGCTAACCAGTATAACACTCTAGCCATCTATTTGCCATATGATGTCTTCTCTTTCTGTCATACAATCCCTCGATGATATCCTTAGCCAATAGTCAATAAGCACTTAAGTCCCTGCTCTGTGCCACATGTTGTGCTAAGCTGGGAATACAAATAAGAAAAAGATAATGCTAAGGAACTTACAACATAATGGGAAAAGATTGTGGTGTGTGTGTTGTGGTTGTGTGTTGTTGTGTGGTTTGTCCTTCATTCTCGAAGAGGACCGTGATATCAAGGGAGGTGATGACATGACTAGGATGTAAGTGAGGGAGGGCTTCACTCTCTCCTCCAGAGTCATCTGGGTCCAGTGGCCAGATAGAGATCAGGACAACTGGAAATGGGGGATATAATACACAAAAGAAAACTGAAGAGGAGGGGTGCAGCTGGGACATTATGTTCATGCAGTGGAAACCAAGCAGGGTAGCTGTTGGGAAATGAAGAGTTGACTCGAAGTTCTGAGCTCTCCAACAGGAGACTTTGGGAGGAATTTACTGCTTAGCCCCTTAATCTTAAAGTAGAGATGACTGAGGGTGTTGAGAAGGTGTTGAGTATTAAAAGCTGAGTCAATTTGCATGAAGATGACATTTCAGGTGATGAGTTTATCCTGAGCAAAGCCTGATGTTACTAGATTTGAAATCAAGCTGAGCAGCTGGTGGGAAATGAGCATCCTGTTCTTCAGTGTCCATATGCTTATGCCTGCCATACCATTACTCTCTGTGTGGTGCTCATTTTCAGTTTTTGAGAGGTCTTGTTGCCATACATTGACAAAATGTTTGTATTGAAGATATACCAGGGGTGGGGAACCTGCGATCTTGAGGCCACAATGTGACCTTCTAGGTCCTTGGGTGTGGCCTTTTGACTGAGTTCAAATTTTACAGAACAAATCCTTTTATTAAGGGGATTTGTTCTGTGAAGTTTGGATTCAGTCAAAGGGCTGCACTTGAGGACCTAGAGGGCCATATGTGGCAGCAAGGTCAAAGGTTCCCCACCCCTGAGTAGACCTTTAATGTTATGGGAAGTTTGGTATCAGCAAAAGTGCTTTGCAATTTATCCAAAACAATTTAGCCTTCTTTCTTCTTCCTTTTCAACTGCGGACCCAGTTCATTTTTCCATCTGTAAAGTGGTTTCAGATATGCATACTTTTAAACAAGAGGATCAGCTCAGACACCTGTTGAAATCTGGGCAACTGACATCTTACCATTTCATCTTCCCTGTGCGTGTGGAGAGCCAAATTCCTCTGAGCTCTTCGTCACTTCAGAATTTCTCTGTATTGTCACTCAGCTTTTCTTATTTACCCTTCATAGAGAAAAGGGTTTTCCTTTAGCATTTTTAAGGCTAAATTCTCCATAAATGCCCTTGATTGTAACCACTCCTATGACATCTAGGGCATTGTCAGTTATTTCCTCTCTTTATAACCTCCAAACTCTCCATTGGCTCTTTCCTCACTGTTTACAAAATATGCCCATCTCCCTTACTTTGAAAAAGTAAGGAGAAACAATACCTTTCCACTCATGGAACTATCCTGTGCTGAACAAAATATGTATCATTAGGTGCTTCAAAGATTTTATCTGTGTGGCTACTAACTCACCAATCTACTAGATTATAACTTGCTCATGCATTAGTAATTGGGTTCTGTTAGTTGTAGCTAAAATTAACTAATTACCTGGAGACCAGCCCTCTAGGATGAAGAGTTGATGAACACTCTCTGAATTTAGCTAATCTGATTTCTGTATGAAAACATAGAACTCCATATTGTGCTGTAGCTAGTGCCTCTTCAACTTAGTAAACTATAAGCTACCCGAGGTTCGAGGACTGTCTCACTTTTTTATTTGGGTCTAATGAAGGTAGAACAGTGCCTGACTCACAGTAAAGTGGGTACTTCTTTATTGATGGACTTACCAGATCTCCATTTTCAGTCTTTGAGAACTCATCTACACGCCAGCATGTTAATGCTCTTAGTTTAGGAAGATTGAACCAAAATATTGATGTCATTTTAACAAAATTGTGCTCTCACTTTGAAGAATTGTGTTTAAGATAATTAAAAAACTTACATTTATTTTATGAGTGCCTTTTTGCTTTTTCTTTTTTTAACATGTCCTCCATAATAGCTAGTGAAAAAAATTTCCCCAAAACAAAAATCTAGAGTGCCTGACAACGGAGTAAAAAACCACTGTAGAAATTTTTAAAAATAGCTGGGTGTGACAAGAACAGTTTAATTCCAGTTAACACATTCACCTCACAGCCTATTCAATTCTGTCTTTCCTTCTCCTCGCTCCGACTGACTCTCAGCTTTCCCTTACTCATCTTTCCTGTCCTTCCTCTCTCCTCTTTCTTAATTTTTTTCTTTACCTCTTTGTATATCTTGCTTTCTTCCCTTTTCTTCCAAATTATCATGTGTATTAAATAAAGTTTTATGTCCATTTTGTGTTTTTAATCTAAAATGAGTTGAATTTATTTTTCTCTCTAATCTTTTTCCTCTACACCCCAAATGGCTAAACTAAAATAATTTGCTGTTGTTTGTATGTGGCCAGCAGTTGATTTCCTTCTCTTTTCTTTGATTTCTTCCCTTCTCTGAATCAGAGAGTTCTTGATTTAAAAAAAAAAATTACTTAAACTAACATTTCTTGTTACTTTTGAATATATAAAAAAATAAAGCAAATGCAAATAAAATGTTATGAAAAAAGGGGCAGAATTTTCATTTTTTACTTAGTAGAAATTGTTACATCATGTAATCAGGTCTTGATGAAAAATTGCTAAGAAAAACTTTCAGCATCTTTCAAAATTTTTTTTTCATGTTATATAGTGGTCAACTCTGTTTTATCAAGGAATACTTTGGTTGGAGATTATTTTCTGAATAAGGTAGTTAGACAAGTTAAATGGGAGAGCCTGCTCTGTTGCTTAGTGTAGCTTCTAAAAAAAAATGTGTTTATGTGGGAGAGAATGTGTGGGGGGTTGCTTTCACATTATGGGATTCTTAAAATTGTTTAACTGGGAAGATGTTATTCAGACACTCCTAGTGCCTTAAGCTTGTTTTTTTGTCGATTTCAGTTTTCTTTTCTTTTTTTAATTTTGTAGAGAAAAGTTCATGATCCTTCTCCTGCTCTCTACCAAGTTGTTTTAAAATCAATTTACCAAACCCAGCTGCTTACTTCAGATATAAGATATTCACTGCCATAAAAATTAAAGGCTTTTTGGAGTTGGAAGAGATCTTAGGGATCATGTAGTCCTACCCCCCTCACTTTAAAGATGAGTAAACTAACAGATGAGGTTTTCTGTGACTTAGTTTAACATAAAGACAAGTCATAAATAGTGTACCCCATGCAAAAATGAAGGCATAGTTTTTATAGAAAAGATTGATGTAGAAAAATGTTTGCTCCCCCATGTCTAGTGCACTTAGGATGTACACATTAGTTTTTGGACAATGTTTTTCTATTTTTGCTGTTATATTTGGCGGATTCCTTAATGTTTGAGAAATTTTTTTTCAAATGTTAGAAAATAAAGCTGCCAAATATAGTTGCTGCATTATTATTATTTTTTTTAAAAATACAACTTGCTCTAAAAGTAACATTCAGACTTTCGTTTTCTACTGAAGGGTCAGCTGGAGTAGCCTGCCAAACTTGCAGGTGGAATGTGACTGTCTTTTGGCAAAGTAAATATCCCTCAAAGAAAAGGAAGGAAACATTTGAAACTATAGATTTAAAGACTCAAAAATCAAATCAAAAAATATTTATTGTGCATTTATATGTAAAGCACAGTTAAACACCATGGAAGATTGAAGATATATAAAGATATTTCTGCCTCAAGGATCTGCTTCGAGTCATTTGGGATGTCAAGACAAAAGACATTTTAATCTTTTACATAAATATAGGATGAAATCAACTGCAGTGAATTTAAAAGAGTTGACCTAGGGGTTTTGGTGAACTGTGAGCTCAGAACGAGACAACAGTGATATCTGACAGCTAAAAAAAGCTGATGTACTCTTAGCTTGCATTTATATAAGTATAATCAGGCTACATTTGAAATAATTGTGTTCTGGGTGCTACATGTTATAAAGAACGTTGATGAACTGGAACACATCCAGAAGAAGGTGACCGGGATAATGAGAAACCTTGAAACCATGCCATATGAAATCAGTTGGAGATGTTTATATTGGAATAGACAAGATTTAAAGCAAGATCATTATCTTCAGATGCTTGGAGTGTGGTTAGAAAGGAGAGGGCTTAGACTTATTTTGCTTGCCCCAGTAGGCAAAACTAAGACCACTTAGTAGAAAGCAGAGAGGTAGATTTTAGCTTAATAAAAATAATTTTCCAACTATTAGAGATGTCCAAAAATAGAATGAGTTACCTCCCTGTCACAGAGGGTCTTCAAGAAGGGGTAAACATTCCTCAAGTGGGGTGGTCATAGAGGGGATTCATGTTTCAGATAAGGAGTTAAACTAGATGGCCTCTGTGTGTCCCATGATTTCTGGCTTTGTCATGGAGAAAAGAGGGATGACCTCAGAAGTTATCACCAGTGGCATATCTGGTACTTTACCAGTTGTGGAGGAGCAAGCATTTTTGTACAGCCTTGTCTTTTCTGGAGCCAGCTATGCCTTTGTTTACTGTTGCACAGAGTATGCTATTTGTGACTTTTGTCTCTATGTACACAGTCATCATTTTCCACCCCTTTATTTTACTCTGTGCCAAAAACCTTTAGCAGCTTGCAGCAGACCTCTTTGCGGGAGACTTGTCCCAGTACATGCACAATATAGCGGAACACAGGCATAGATAGGTTGATCAGATTTGTCACAGTTGCCATAATCTGCAATCTGCAACAAAGAGTCTCTGTTGCAGTCAACTAACTGCACAACTGGTTTAAGTAATATCCAAATGAAGAAGATCTGTGCCTTGGCCTGGTCTCTCCCTCTTCCATGCTGCTTGTCAGTTCCTTAGAGTTGGAGAGAGGTTTATTGGCAGTTTATTGTTTTCCTGATCTCCAGCCCATCTGCCCCACCTTCTTACAAGATCATGAAGTGACTTGTTCCAATCATGGAGGTGGTCAATGACAGAATCTAGACTTGAACCCAGATTCTCCCATTCCAGATCATTCCTCAGTTGATTACTAGGCTTGCTTTGTGCCAGGAACTATGCTGGAAACAAAATGACAAAAATGAAATGGTCTTCACTTGTGCTCACATAAGTAGATAGCAAAATAAACACGAGGTCATTTTTGGAGGTGAGGTAAGAGTAATTAGGTTTGGGGGAAGGAGTAGGAAAGGCTTCAAGGAGGAGGTAGCCTGGGTTGAGATTTGAGGGAAAGTAGGGATGAGATTTTCATGAGAGGAGATAAGGAGAAGGGAGTACAGTACAGGCATGGAGGCAGCCTTTGCAAAGGCAAGGACTTGGGATGGAATACTGTGTGAGTTTAAGGAATGGCAACTAGGCCAGTTTGACTAGACTCTCGAGTGTGTGAAAGGGAACAATGTGTACTAAATCTAGAAAGATAGACTGGAGTCAGATGGTAAAGAGCTTTAAATGCCAGACAGAGGAGTGCGTATGGAATCCTCCAAGTGACAGACCCACTCAAGCTTCTTGAGCTGGGTGACATGATCAGACTTGTTCTTGAGAAATATCCCTTTGTTAGCTGTGTGGCATGTGAACTGGAGAAGAGAAGGATTCAAATTGAAAAAACCGAATCAAAAGTTGGTTTAAAAGATCAGATAAGAAGGTGATAAGAGCCAAAACTAATGTAGGTGTAGAGGTAAAATGACCAAAATTTGGCAACTGTCTGGATATGGGAGAAAGTGAAGGTTGGTGAAAAGTAAAGGATAAGTCTTAAGTTGCACGCCTGAGAGCCTAGCAGAATGGTGGTTCCCTTGATGGAAATAAGGACATTTGGAAGAAGAGTGGGTTTGGGAAAAATAATGAGTTCTGTTTTGCACATGTTCAGTTTGAAAATATCCAATAGTGATATGGGACTGGAGCTCAGCATAGAGTAAGGCTGGATATATAGATCTAGAAATCTTCACAGAGATAGTAATTGAATCCATAGGAGCTAATTAAATGAGAGAGAGAGAGAGAGAGAGAGAGAGAGAGAGAGAGAGAGAGAGAGAGAGAGAAGGAGGGAGAGAGAGAGAGAGAAGGAGGGAGGGAGAGAGAGAGAGAAGTACTCAGTATAGAACTTTGAGAATATATCTATTGTTAAGGTGTAGAACATGGATTATAATTCAGGAAAGGAGACCCAGATCAGCCAGGTAGATAAAAGTTGGAACCAAGAGAGAGAAGTGTCATAAAAGTCCAAAGAGGAGGGTATCTATGAACAGAGGGTAGTCAATGGTGTCAAATACTGTTTGTTTTACTGATCAAGAAGGATGAGAATTGAGAAAGGGCCCTTAGATTTGTCAATTCAGAAATCATCGGTATCTTGGGAGAGAGCAGTTTCAGGTGAGTGATGAAGTCAGACACCATACTGTAAAGAGTTATGGAGTGAGAGTAGAGGAAGTAGAGGCAATGTATGTAGACAATTTTTTCCCCTAGGACTTTGGTTGTGAAAGGGAGAAGAGAGACAACTATAGCTTGAATGAATGGATTGTTGGGCCAAAAGAGATTTTTTTTAAGGATAAGGGAGACCTGGGCATCTTAGTGGGTGGCAGGGGAGGAATGAGTAGAGAGGGAGACTTTGAAGATTAGTGAGAGAGTAGGGATTGTGGGGGCAGTCTGCTGGAGGCAGTGGGAGATAGGATCAAGGGTAAAGGGATGAGTCTTGTATTTTCTTGGAGACTAGAATAAAGGAGGACAGAACGATGTTAAAGAATTTTGAGAGGTAGGGTAGGGGGAGACGTGGTGGTTCAAGGTAAATGACCTATTTTCTCAGTAAACTATGAGTTAAGGACTTCTGCTGAGAAGGTAAGGATGCCTGAAGAAGTGGGAGAGTTAGAGAAGGATAAAAGGTATGCCTTGCAATGAGGACCCAGTTGAGATTAGATAATATAAAATATCAGTGAACCTGGTCACAATGGTTGTGTGATTTCCTCCAGTCAGCCACCCCTTTATTTTTTTAAAAAAGTCTTATTGAATTAAAAAAAATTGTTCTAGTGACTTTCTAGTGACTTCCATCCAATAGAAACCTTTCTTGTAACAAAGAAGAAAAGTTAAGCAAAACAAATCAACACACAGATCATATCTGATAATATATACCTCATTCTGTACCTTTACGAACACCTCTCTGATGAGAAGTAGAAGGCCTGTCTTATAATCACTTCTCTGAAATCTCAAATGGTCATTGCATTGATCAAAGTTCTGAAATATTTCAAATTTTTTTTTTTTACATTATTGCGGTTACTGTATAAGTTGTTCTGGTATCGCTAACTTTATTTTGTTCATATTAGCTTTTCAAAATTTTTCTTACTCCCTCATTGTTTATTAAGGTTTAATAATTTTTATTACATTCATATAGCACAGTTTATTCAGCCATTCTCCAAATGATAGGCAACCACTTTCCTATGTGACTAAATTTTATTTTTTTTCTCATTTTTAAAGATTTATTAATTTGTTTTAAGTTTTCGACATGCATTTCCACAAAATTTTGAGTTTCAAATTTTCTCCCCATCTCTCCCCTCCCCCCACCCCAAAATGCTGAGCATTCTAACTACCCCTATCACCAATCTACCCTCCCTTCTAACATCCCTCCCCTCCCTTATCCCCATCTTCTCTTTTGTACGTAGGGCAAGATAAATTTCTATCCCCATTACCTGTATTTCTTATTTCCTAGTTGTATGCAAGAACAATACTCAACAGTTGCTCCTAAAACTTTGAGTTCCAACTTCTCTTCCTTCCTCCCTCCCCATCCATCCCCACTGGGAAGGCAAGCAATTCAATATAGGTCATATATAAGTAGTTTTGCAAATGACTTCCATAATAGTCATGTTGTATAAGACTAACTATATTTCCCTCCATCCTATCCTGCCCTCCATTTCTTCTGTTCTCTCTTTTGACCTTGTCCCTCCCCAAGAGTGTTGACTTCTAATTATTCCCTCCTCCCATTGTCCTCCCTTCCATCATCCCCACCACTCTGCTTATCCCATTCTTCCCCACTTTCCTGTATTGTAAGATAGGTTTTCATACGAAAATGAGTGTGCATTTTGTTCCTTCCTTGAGTCAAATGTGATGAGAGTAAGCTTCATGTTTTCTTTCATGTCCCTCGTTTTCCCTCCATTGAAAAGTCTTTTTCTTGCCTCTTTTATGAGAAATAATTTGCCCCATTTCATTTCTCTCTTTCTCCTCCCAATATATTCCTCTCTCTCTCCTTAATTTCATTTTCTTAGATATGATCCCATCCTATTCAACTTACCCTGTGTTCTGTGTCTCTGTCTGTCGCTGTCTGTCTTTCTCTCTCTCTCTCTCTCTCTCTCTCTCTCTCTCTCGTGTGTGTGTGTGTGTGTGTGTGTGTGTGTGTATGTAATCCCACTAACTACTCAGATACTGAAAGAAGTTTCAAGAGTTATAAATATTGTCTTTCCATGTAGGAATGTAAACAGTTCAACTTTAGTAAGTCCCTTATGATTTCTCTTTGCTGTTTACCTTTTGATGCTTCTCTTGATTCTTGTGTTTGAAAGTCAGATTTTCTGTTCAGCTCTGGTCTTTTCATTAAGAATGCTTGAAAGTCTATTTCATTGAAAGACCATTTTTTCCCCCTGAAGTATTATACTCAGTTTTGCTGGGTAGGTGATTCTTGGTTTTAGTCTTAGTTCCTTTGACTTCTGGAATATCATATTCCTTCCCTTTAGTTCTGTAATGTAGAAGCTTCTAGATCTTGTGTTATCCTGATTGTATTTCCACAATACTCAAATTGTTTCTTTCTAGCTGTTTACAATATTTTCTCCTTGATCTGGGAAGTCTGGAATTTGGCTATAATGTTCCTAGGAGTTTCTCTTCTTGGATCTCTTTCAGGAGGTGATTGGTGGATTCTTTCAATATTTATTTTGACCCCTGGTTCTAGAATATCAGGGCAGTTTACCTTAATAGTTTCATGAAAATGATGTCTAGGCTCTTTTTTTGGTCATGACTTTCAGGTAGTCCCATAATTTTTAAATTGTCTCTCCTGGATCTATTTTCCAGGTCAGTTGTTTTTCCAATGAGATATTTCACATTCTTTTCCATTTTTTAATTCTTTTGGTTTTGTTTTGTGATTTCTTGGTTTCTCATACAGTCATTAGCCTCCATCTGTTCCATTCTAATTTTGAGAGAACTATTTTCTTCAGTGAGCTTTTGAACCTCCTTTTCCATTTGACTAATTCTGCTTTTTTTAATATAAATTTATTTATTTAACTTTTTACATACATTTTCACAAAATTTTGGGTTCCAAATTTTCTCCTCATTTGTCACCTCCCCCCACCCCAATACACCAAGCATTCTAATTTCCCCTATCGCCAATCTGCCCTCTCTTCTATCATCCCTCCCTTCCCTTGTCTCCATCTTCTCTTTTCCCTCCACTAAAAAGTCTCCTGCTTGCCTCTTCTATGAGAGATAATTTGCCCCTGTAGGACCAGATAACTTTCTGTTTCCCATTACCTGTATTTCTTATTTCCTGGTAGCAAGAACAATACTAAACAGTTGTTCCTAAAACTTTGAGTTCCAACTTCTCCCTATCCCTCCCTCCCCACCCATTCCCTTTGGGAAGGCAGGCAATTCAATACAGGCCATATCTGTGTAGTTTTGCAAATGACTTCGAAAATAGTCATGTTGTGTAAGACTAACTGTATTTCCCTCCATCCTATCCTGCCCCCCATTGTTTCTATCCTGTCTTTTGATCCTGTCCCTCCCCAAGAGTGTTGACTTCAAATTGCTCCCTCCTCCCATTACCCTCCCTTCCATCATCCCCCGCCCTTGCTTATCTCCTCCCCCACTTTCCTGTATTGTAAGATAGGTTTTCATACCAAAATGAGTGTGCATTTTATTCCTTCCTTTAGTCAAATGTGATGAGGGTAAACTTCTTGTTTTTTTCCTCAGCTCTCCTCTTTTTCCCTCCACTAAAAAGTCTCCTGCTTGCCTCTTCTATGAGAGATAATTTGCCCCACTCCATTTCACCCTCTCTCCTCCCAATACATTTCTCTTATGCATTTACCTTAATTTTTTTAAGATATGATCCCATCCTATTCAATTCACTCTGTGCTCTCTTTCTCTGTATGTGTGTGCATGTGTGTGTGTGTGTGTGTGTGTGTGTGTGTGTGTGTGTGTGTGTGTGTAATCCCACCAACTACCCAGATACTGAAAAGTTTCAAGAGTTACAAATATTGTCTTTCCACGTAGGAATGTAAAAAATTCAACTTTGGTAAGTCCTTTATGACTTCTCTTTGCTGTTTACTTTTTCATGCTTCTTCTCATTCTTGTGTTTGAAAGTCAAATTTTCTTTTCAGCTCTGGTCTTTTCATCAAGAATGATTGAAAGTCCTCTGTTTCATTGAAAGACCATATTTTCCCCTGAAGTATTATACTCAGTTTAGCTGGGTAGGTGATTCTTGGTTTGAGTCCTAGTTCCTTTGACTTCTGGAATATCCTATTCCACGCCCTTTGATCCCTTAATGTAGAAGCTGCTAGACCTTGTGTTATCCTGATTGTATTTCCACAATACTGGAACTGTTTCTTTCTAGCTGCTTGCAATATTTTCTCCTTGACCTGGGAATTCTGGAATTTGGCCACAATGTTCCTAGGAGTTTCTTTTTTTGAATCTCTTTCAGGCGGTGATCTATGAATTCCTTGAATACTTATTTTGCCCTCTGGTTCTAGAATGTCAGGGCAGTTTTCCTTGATAATTTCATGAAAGATGATGTTTAGGCTCTTTTTTTGGTCATGGCTTTCAGGTAGTCCCATAATTTTTAAATTGTCTCTCCTGGATTTATTTTCCAGGTCAGTTGTTTTTCCAATGAGATTGTTTCACATTCTTTTCCATTTTTTCATTCTTTTGGTTTTGTTTTGTGATTTCTTGGTTTCTCATACAGTCATTAGCCTCCATCTGTTCCATTCTAATTTTGAGAGAACTATTTTCTTCAGTGAGCTTTTGAACTTCTTTTTCCATTTGGCTAATTCTGCTTTTGAAAGCATTCTTCTCATTGGCTTTTTGAACCTCTTTTGCCAATTGAGTGAGCCTATTTTTCAAGGTGTTATTTTCTTCAGCATCTTTTTGGGTCTCCTTTAGCAAGATATTGACCCATTTTTCATGCTTTTCTTGCATCTCTCTCATTTCTCTTCCCAGTTTTTCCTTCACCTGTCTAACTTGATTTTCAAAATCCTTTTTGAGCTCTTCCAAGGCCTGAGCCCATTGGATATCTATTTCGGATGTTTGGGATACAGAGGCCTTGACTTCTATGGCTTTCCCTGATGGTAAGCATTGTTCTTCCTCATCAGAAAGGAAAGGAGGAAACATCTGTTCACCAAGAAAGTAACCTTCTGTGGTCTTATTTCTTTTTCCTTTTCTGGGCATTTTCCCAACCAGTTACTTGACTTCTGAGATTCCTCTCCACCCCCGCCTCACCAGTGCTTGGGGTCTGAGGTTCAAATGCTGCTCCCCAACCTCAGGGCTTTCAGTGGCAGGCCTGGCTGCTATTCAGGGTAAGATTAAATTCACGTTCTCAGGTGGGGGCAGGGCCGCCTCCCAGCCTCAGTTCCCTCAGGGGGTTTATGTGGAGACCTTCAGTAATAGATCCAAGCTCCTGCCTGCTTTGGGAGCCCGGGTCTGCTGCTGCCTCCCAAGGGGGCCTGAGTTATGGAGACGCCCCGCTCCCCTCGTGGCAGGCCAGATAGGGTCTCTCGCTGACCTGTAGTGCTCGTGGGTTGAGGGACCTTCTTGGCGGCCAGAGTCACCATCCTTGAAGCCTGCTCAGATCTGCTCCTCTCGGGGCTGTGCGGCCAGAGCAGGGCTGGGCTCTGCTCTGGGTTAAGTGCACGACAGACCTTTGATGCCGGTTTTTCAGGGCTCTCTGGAACAGAAATCTCCTCTACTCCATTGCTGCATGACTTCCACTGCTCCAAAACCTGTTGGGAGTTCTTTTTATAGGTAATTATGGGCTGTGGGTTCGGAGCTAGCATATGTGAATCTTTCTACTCCGCCATCTTAGCTTCTCCCCCATTTCCTAATTCTGCTTTTTAAAGCCTTCTTCTCCTCACTGGCTTTTTGAACCTCTTTTGCCAATTAAGTTAGCCTATTTTTAAAGGTGTTATTTTCTTCAGTATTTTTCTGGGTCTCGTTTAGCAAGTTGTTGACTCACTTTTCATGATTTTCTTGCATCTCTCTTATTTCTCTTTCCAATTTTTCCTCCACCTCTCTTACTTGATTTTCAAAATCCTTTTTGAGCTCTTCCATGGCCTGAGACCATTGAATATTTATTTTGGATGTTTGGGATACAGAAGCCTTGACTGTCATGTCTTACCCTGATGGTTAACATTTTTCTTCCTCATCTGAAAGGATGAGAGAAGATATCTGTTCACCAAGAAAGTAACTTTCCATAGTCTCATTCCCCCCCCCCCCCTTTTTTGGGCATTTTCCCAACCAGTTACTTGACTTTTGGGTTCTTTTTCAAGAGTAGGTATACTCTCTGTATCTGAAGATGTCAGTTCCTCCAAGGTGGCACAATCAAGCATGTACACTGGTCTGGGAGCAACAAGAAATTTTTGTGCCCAGGATCTGAGTAGTAGATTTTCCTCTCCATAGTCACTCGGCCTCCAGTTCTACCAAGTCAGCACTGGAGGCTGAAATTCGGATAAGCTTCAGGGGCAGGGCTGCCGTTCAGTGTGAGATAAAGATCAACTGCTCAAATCCCCCAGGAGCATTAAGTGGGGGCAGGGCTGCTATACAGGGCTGAGTAAGAATCAGCTGCTCAGTGCCCCCAGGGGTTTTACGATCCAACAATGGATGCAGGCTGCTGCGGGAGCTGCTGCGGGAGCTGCTGCAGCTTGCCTGGCCTCTGCCCCCGTGGCCTGAGGCCAGAGCTATGGGAAGGCCCTTCTACCTTCTTGACCAGCTGAAAAAACCCTCTTACTGACTTTTGGTGCCTGTGGGTTGAGGGATTTGGGAACCACTGCTACTGCAGGTGGGGATTCCACGCCTGAGGCCTGCTGTAGTCCTTTGTTGTGCTGAGTGGCCAAGGCTGGGCTGGGCTTGCCTTGTCTCCACTTCTGGTGCAACAGATATATCTCATTGGCCTTTCAGATCACCCTGGGCTGGAATCTCCTCCAATCTGTTGTTCTGTGGCTTCTACTGCTCTAGAATTTGTTGAGAGTCATTCTTTACAGGTATTTTATGGGCTGTGGGGGGAGAGCTAGTGTATGTGCATCTTTCTACTCCACCATCTTGACTCCACCTCTGTGACTAAATTTTAAAAATATTTTTGAACATTTTTTTTTTTTTAGCATTTATTTTATCTACACCCTCTCTGCTATCTGCTTTTCTCCACTTCTGGTTGAAAAAAGGATAAAAAAAACCACCTTTTATAAAAATATGCTTAGTAAAGCAAAACAGTCTCACACTGGCCATAAGATAAAATGATATTCCATTATGTTCACATACCATAATTTGTTTAGCCATTCTCTAATTAGTGCTTTAGTTTTCAATATGCTATCTTTTTTTGGGGGGGAGGGGATATTATACATACACACACATATGTTCTTTTCTTCTTTCTTTGATCTCTTTGGGATATGGGTGGTGGTATTGCTAGGTCAAAGGGTATACAGTTTTGTGAATTTTGAGGACATTGTTCCAAATTGCTTTCTACAATGGTGATATTAATTCATAGCTACTAACAGTGCATTAAATGTGCCTATTTTTCTGAAGTACCTTTGACATCTATCATTTTCTTGTTCCTTTTTTGTCATTTTTGTCAATTAGATGAGTATGAGGTATCTCATTTCTTTCATTAGGAGTGATTTGGAGCAAAATTTTTTACCCACATTGCCATATTATAATTTACAATGATGCCTAAATGGTTAACATTGAATCAGAAAATCCAGTTAACTGGAATCTCATTCATTGAGCTTCCTGTGTATATTTTATTTTGCTAGTTTGTGCTTTTAGTCCAGTATTTCTTATTTTTCATGTATGTCTGTAGGTTGAAAAGATAAACTTTCGTGATTTGATTTTTAAACCTGCAAATTATTTTTCAATTTACAATCAATTTGACTAAAAGAATAATACCTACAGAAAATCTACAACTGCTTTGAAACCAATTTCAAATTCAAATTCTGTTAAAATTTTATTTGAGTTTATCTTGTCATCATTTCTGAATTTTAAAAGGTCCACACTTAAAATGGTGCTAGATGGATTATTGCATATGTTCAGTCTATTTTCTTTAAAGGGAGGGGAGAGAACCTGAGAGAATCGCCACTGTATTAAGTGCTTGACAAATATTATCTCATTTAATTCTTTAATGTTACTTTGCTGACCATACCTCATATTTATGATTAAATTATGATTGGCCTATTTAAAGAAAAGTAATTACTTTTCCTACTATGGGACCATTGTTTCTCTAGCAGAGAAGGTTTGGAAAAAAGTAGTTCTGGTTAGTCTGATGCTTTGTATCATTCTGAGAAAACATTTTATTGCCATCATGGGGAACAGAACTGCTGAATTGCTCAGATTTTATATGAAGGTGGGCTTTCTGTTCATCCTCTTGACCGGAAATGAACTGTTGGGTCTTGCCTCTCATGTTCATATTCAGCCCCCTGCTCTAGGAAAATTATATTTTATAATTCCAACAAATGTTTAAAGATTCTTAATGGAAAGAGGCTGTTCATAGACTGTCCCCATCATGGCCCATCCAGGAACTGGAATATCTCTTCCATTTTTTCATCTGATAGCCTATTATCCTACTGTGTTTTACCCAAGACTAATTGGCCATTATCTACCTAATTCCTGCAGTTATCAGCCACAGCATTCCTTCATTGTGGTCCTTATACCCCTTGATCTTGCAACTGCAAACATCTGCCAGTATTAGCATGGCCCTGCATACATTAGTGGATTGTTCTCAGGGGTCCCTGTTTTGTTGAGCACAAATATCTTACTTTATTCTGGGCAGCTTAGTCAAACAGAGGACTTCCCATGTTCCAGTATGGAGCCATAGCCTTGATGGAGCCTCCAGATCTACCATCCAAGATCGTCTTATGTGCTACTTTTGGCAAGAATACCGTAAGTTACAGACCCATGTTATATGCCATGTCTGATTATCTTTGTGATATGAGCCAGCCCTTACGCTATGGAGGGATCCAGGAATGAAGAAGACACACAGTTAAGAGAAGAAGGGGAGTAAGAATAATCAAAAAACACTTGCTATTATGCCTTCATTTATGATATCCTATCTTAGGTTCAGCTCCCTTATTATTCTTTTACTACAAAATAATAGAAATACATGCATTATTATTCAGCTGTAACTGACTAATTTAATTTTAAATATCTTGAACTTTTGTTAATGTTTATTCTTTGTCCTAATAGATATATTAACATTAGAGTTCCATAAGCGCTGTATGATGTGTATTAAAACATTTTTATGGACATAATTTCTTCTTTTTTGCCACATCAAAAATTCCATAAGCTTTTTATAAAAAAGCTAAGCAAGCCATTTTGTACTAATGTTTGTCCTTGACAGAAGAGCGATTTTCTGATGTTAATAGAAAGGAAAGTAGATAGTGTGTTTTAACCTCAGCCACCTTGAACCAACATTGGATAGCCTGAATTAAAGTCTTTTAGTTTTATCTTAATTTGCATGATTGCAGTCATTGTATATGTTGTTCTTCTGGTTCTGTCTTACTTGTTTTGCATCAGTTCATGTAGATCTTCCCATGATTCTTTCATTTTTTATATTTTTGTTCCTTTTTGGCCAGAAATGTCTGTGTATTCATATAGGCTAGGAATAGAAACTGAACCTCTGATTTCATTTGATATGGGGAACTCCTAGATGAGGAAATACAGACAGATAGACATATACCTTCTACCAATGCAGGTTGACTCCTCCTCAGCAACTAATAGTCTTAAGAGAGCTTTCTAGTGACTTGCTCAGGATCAACAAATACAATGGGTATCAGAGGTAGGACTTGGGGTGTCTTCCCGACTTTAAGTCTGGCACTCTGCTATATATTTATTGTTATGCATCAAGGCCAGTACTATACTACCTCTGCATTCATTTATAGAATCATAATTAGGACAGGGCAGCCTGTGCTTCAATACATTGTGCCATCTTGCTGGGGGAGATAGCTTCCTCCCTGCAGAAGTCCAGAGACTGCCCTCCTTTTACCTCATGGTATATCACCCATCTGGTTTCCACTGGGGCTGAGCGAAGACCCAGGGAAATGGAGCAGAGCTTCAGTTTAGTGGAGGATGATTGGGGTGGGAAGACATAACGTCCTGTCTTAATCGTGACTGCACCAGCAGTCAGACTGTCCTCTGCCCCCTATTCCCTTCTTATTCTCAACACTTCTGTGTCTGCCTCCTCAACTATTTTTGCCCCAGTGGAAAAAAATTCTAGTTTTTCTGCTTTTATAACACAGTTTGCTCAACCGTTTCTCAGTCGTTGAGCACACAATTTGCTTCCAGCTTTTAGACATGACAAATAATGCTGCTGTGAATATTTTGGTACAGATGGAACCTTTCTATCTTTGATCTCCCTAGGATATACACCCAGTAATGGGTTCACTAACTCCAAAGGAATGAGCAGCCTAATAACTTTTCAGTAACTTCCAGTTTCTCTTTTTTACTAAATCCACACAACTACAATAATAATTTTCCTAAAGCATTGGCCTAATCATGTACCACCCCTGCTCAAGAATTATTAATGTCTTCCTCTTGCCCCTAAGATGAATTACCAACTTCTCACTCGTTTAAAGCCCTCCACAACCTGGTATCATCATACATTCCTAGACTTATTTCACATTTTCACCTGTTACACTCTTTATTCTAGACAAATTAGCCTTCTTCTTGTCCCCCAAAGTCAGCATTCTGTCTCCTGCCCCATGCCTTTGCCATCCTCTGACCCTAGAATCTACTCCCTTCTCTTTAGGCTACTTAGAATCCTTGTTTTTCTCCTTTGTTTACCTCAGGTGCTACTTCTTGCGGTAATGCTTTTCTGACCATCACCCCCAACTGCTGGTGATCTTTCATTCCTTAGATGATCTTGTATTAGCCTATCTGTATAGTGCTACATATGTATCTATATATACATATACATCCCCCTTTTCTGGGATTGCTGGCCCAATTAATTTACAACCAGTTTCGCCAGTAGTGTAAGAATGTGTCTATCTCCTCCAACAATGAATGAACAATTTCATGTTATATTGTTCATGCTGAAATTTTCTACTGATCTGCTGTCATATTCTTTGTCACAAACTATTGTTGACTTCAATAACTGAAGAAATCTTTAGATGTTTTATTTTTTATTAATTCTTCAATAAAACTTATATTTACCACAAGCATGTTGAAATATATCTCTCTAAGACATGGTGGAGAATGATGCTAAAACCAAGGTTTTTACAAAATATTTTAAAAATCTGTAAGTTAATTATGCCCAAAGGGCTATAAAACTATGCATGCTTTTTGACCTAGCTATGCTACTACTATGTCTGCATTCCAAAGAGGTAAAAAAAAGGAAAAGGACCCATCTACAAAAATATTTATAGCAGCTCTTTTTGTGGTGGCAAAGGATTGGAAATTGAGGGGATGCCTATCAATTGGGGAACGACTGAATAAGTTGTGATATATGATTGTGCTAAAATACTATTGTGCTATAAGAAATAATGAGCAAGAAACTTTCAGAAAACTTTGGAAAGATTTACATGAATCAATGTAAAGTGAAATGAGAACATCATATATACATTAACAGCAATACTGTATGATGATCAATGGTGAAAGATTTAGTTATTCTCAGCAATACAGTGATCCAAGATAATTTGTAAGGACTTATGATGAAAAATGCTATCTACCTTCAGATAAAGAACTGGTGGAATCTGAACGCAGATTGAAGTATACTTTTTAAACTTTATTTTTGTGTTTTCTTTGATAACATGATTCATATGGAAATGTTTTGCCATGACTGCACATGTTTAATCTATATAAAATTGCTAACCTTCTCAATTAGGGGGGGAGGGGAGGGAGGTAATTTGGAATTCAAAATTTAAAAAATGAATATTAAAATTGTTTTTAGGTATTATTTGAAAAAATGAAATATTTAAATTAGTAAAAATAAATCTGTAAGTTAAATGAAAGCAAATTAAATATCGAACTAGAAAACCGTTCGTAAGAAATTATCACACTATCCCAGCTTCTGGGATAAGAACTCACTGTTCGACAAAAATTGCTGGGAAAACTGGTTAACTGTGTGGCGGAAATTAGGCATAGACCCATGCCTGACACTGTACACAAGAATAAAGTCCAAATGGGTACATGATTTAGGTATAAAGATTGATACCGTGAATAAACTGGAGAAGCAAGGAATAGTGTATTTATCAGATTTATGGAGAGGGGAAGAATTTTTTTCTAAAGAAACGATAGAAAGCATTATGAAATGCAAGATGGATAATTTTGATTACTTTAAACTGAAAAGTTTTTGCACAACCAAACCCAATGCAACCAAAATTCGGAGGGATGTAGTAAATTGGGAAAAAATTTTTACGGCTAAGCTCGGGGATAAAGGCCTCATTTCAAGAATATATAGAGAACTGACTCAAATATATAACCATCCAAGTCATTCCCCAATTGATAAATAGTCAAAGGATATGAACAAGCAATTTTCAGGGGAAGAAATCAAAGATATCTATAATCATATGAAAAAGTGCTCTAAATCACTATTGATTAGAGAGATGCAAATCAAAACAACTCTGAGGTACCACATCACACCTATAAGATTGGCAGACATGACAGAACAAGAAAATGATAAATGCTGGAGAGGATGTGGGAGAGTTGGAACACTAACTCGTTGGTGGAGCTGTGAGATCATCCAACCCTTCTGGAGAACGGTTTGGAACTATGCCCAAAGGGCTACAAAAATGTGCATACCCTTTGACCCAGCAATATCACTACTAGGACTGTATCCCCAAGAGATTATAAAAATGGGAAAGGGTCCCACGTGTACAATAATATTTATAGCAGCACTCTTTGTAGTTGCCAAAAACTGGAAGTCAAGGGGATGCCCATCAATTGGGGAATGGCTGAATAAATTATGGTATATGAATGTAATGGAGTACTATTGTGCCATAAGAAATGATGAACAAGAAGACTTCAGGGAGGCCTGGAAGGACTTATATGATCTGATGTTGAGCGAAAGGAGCAGAACCAGGAGAACTTTGTGCACAGCAACGACCACAGTGTGCAAGAGTTTTTTCTGGTAGACTTGGAACTTTGTAATAACACAAGAACTTACTGAGAAAAAAAAAAAATCCTAATGTCGGTCTTCTAAGGCAAAATGCCTTCCACACTCAGAGAAAGAAATATGGAAGTCATTCGCAGAATGTAGCAGATCATGTTTGTGTGTGTGTGGATTTCAGTGTATTATGTTTTGATTTGTTATATGATTTCTTCCATTTATTTTAGTTCGACTACATAGCATGACTATAGTGAAAATGTGCTCAATAGGAAAGTATATGTAGAACCTCTACAGAATTGTATGCTGTCATGGGGAGGGAGGGGGGTATTGGGGGAAGGGTGGGGGGGGAAAAATCTTAACTTTAAGGAAATGATTGTAAAACATTAAAAAAAATTAAAATTAAAAAAAGAAATTATCACACTAATTCATTTAGTAAATGAAAACTAAAGTTTTTGATATGATTCTCTTTTTTGTTTGTTGAGATTATGAAATATTTATTATAATCAAAATATAATCCAAGGAATTGATGAGATGGTGTGGTATAATGAAAAGATTATTTGCTTTGAGTTACAGAATCACAGACTTTGAGAAGGGACCGTAGCAACCAGGTAGTCACCATTCCAATATACAGCCTTTGTTTGAATACTTCTGAGGACAGGGAAGCCAATACTTCTTGATGTAGCTTTAATTGTTGAAAGTTTTTCTTGACACCAGGTCTAAACTGGACTCTTACAGTTCCTACTCATTGCTTTTAATTCTGCCTTTTGGGGCCAAACAGAATAATTCTAGTTCTTTTCCACATGACAGCCTTTCATATATTTTTTTTTTCTTGATTAAAACAGCTAAGTCTTCTCTAGGCTAATTAGGCCCATTTCTTTCAACTTATTTTTATATGAAATGGATTTAAGGCTCCTCACCATCCTGGTTGCCTTCCTCTAGATGTTTCTTAGCTTATCTGTGTCCTTCTTAAACTGTAATTTCCCACCTGAACACTATATATCAGATAAGATCAGCTGAGGCAAGGGTACAGTGGGATTATTGCCATCTTCCCCATGTACTTGTATAAGTGATTTTTTTATAAAGTATAGGATTTTACATTTATCTGAATTGAATTTCATTTTATTAGAGTCAATCCAGTGTTTTAATGTTTCAAGAACCTTTTGGATCTTGATTCTGTAATCTAGTGGGTTGTCCTCAGCTCTGTGTCGTCTATGAATTTGATGACCATGCTTTCTATGCCCTTATCCAAATTGTTGAAAAAAAAAAGTTAACTGTCAAAGAGCCAAGTCTAAATCCCTGGGGGTTGTGTACTAGAGACCTGCCATGTTAATACTGAACCATTAGCAGCTACTCTTTGAATGCAACCGTCCAACCAGTTCTGAATATGTCTATTTATATTATAATTTAATCCAAATCCCTCTCTCTTGTCATCATTCTCCTTATCTATTACTTGGGAGATTAGAGGTGGGGGATGGACCTGTGATTTCATTGACATAGCAATCCACAACACTAGGGCCATAGTAGGTGCTTAATAAATTTTGATTGATTGACTGAAAATGAGGAAACTCCCTCTGTCAGTGTTGTTGGCACCTGCTTTGTGATTTACAGTTTTATAGTTGGCTAGGGAGGTTGAGTGACTGTGCAGGGTCACACATCCAGTATGTATTAGGGTCAGGACTTGACCCAGGGCTTCTTGGTCTACAAAGCCAGCTTTCTGCCTGCTTCACCAAGCTGACTTTTCTTTTGCATTTCCAACAGAAAAGGAAATGAAATCAGTTTAGCATGTCCTGTTTGTGATAAAACCATGCTGACTTTGTAATCACTACCTCTCTTACTAGATGTTTACCAGTCGTCTCTGTAATGATCCGTTCTTGGAATTTTTATACAATTGAAGTCTAGCTCACAGGTCTATTGTTTATAGACTCTATTTTCTTACCTTTTTTTGTTTTTGAAAACTGGGACTTTTTCCCTTTGTCTAATCTTGTAGTACTTTTCCTGTTTTCCATAATCTTCCTAATATGGACAGTGACCAGATATATCAGTGCCCAACCATGTAGTTCATTTGGGTCAGGTGACATGAATTCATTCCTGTAGCTGGTGTCAAGCGGGAACCCTTTCCCCTTTCTGCTCTGCCGGACTCTCTGGACCCAATGAGATTGCTTAGAGGGCTTAAACTGGAATTGAGATTGCCTTTCTCCTTCCATGCCTCATTTCCCACCTTTAGTATTCTTGCCTTTCCCCTGCTTGACCTTCCCATCCCAGCCCCTGCCTGAAGACACACAGAATCCCTATTCTGCCTTGTCCCATAGGTCCACTCTCTAGTTCCCAGTGATGGGAGGAAGATACTTCAAGGCATCTTCCAAACTCAGGGACTCTTGGGGCTTTTACTCTTTCCTGCAGGTACCTCCTTAGGATCTGCTAGTCCTTCCATCCTCTCTTCAACATCTTCCCATATATATGTGTGTGTGTGTGTGTGTGTGTGTGTGTGTGTGTGTGATCTTCCTCAGTTAGAGTGTGAAGACTCTTTGAGAATAAGGACTGTCATCTTTTTTTTAATCCCTTGTGCTTAACACTGTACCATAGTAAACACTTAATAAATGTTTTTTCATTCATTCTCCTTTATTTTATCCAAGGCAGTCTGGTGCCCTCTTGCTACTTTTTTTTTTATTTCTCTGGGTATTAGTTGCTTATTTGTCATTCTGTCATTCCCACAGCAAAAGTTATTTTCCTTGTCAGGGGAAGCAGAAAGGAAATAGGAGTGGAGTAGTTTTGATTTCTCTTTGTTGTCAGTTATCGTAGCTCTATCTGCTCCAGACAGACATCTCATCCCATCTTTGGTGTTCTTCTTTCACTCAAAATAGCTTAACCTTCCCCTTGCTCCCCCAAACAACCAAACCAACAACCCTTTTCTGTTGTCCTTGGCCTCCTTCTGCAGCCTCAACTCATTCCAAACTTTTGCATTCCTGAGACATTTTACAAGACTAGACTATGCTCCTCTTGTTATCTGGCCTTGTAACTTCTGTATGATTTTTGCTTATGTCTATGGTGTATTCATTGAGTGTCTATATCAGTCTTTTCACATAAATCATATTTTTAGTTCTTACTGGAATTGTTCCTTATTGTATTTCAGAATTTTGTTGTTAAACATCTCTCCTTCCCCCTGAGCTGACTTCTATTTTAGTTCATGGGCTTGTACCTTTCTTTCCTCTGAGCCCTTTGATATCTGCTTTCTAAAATCTATAGTGCATGTTTTACTATGCCTGAATTTCCTCTTACTTGTCACAAATTCTAAAAGAGAGTGGTCATTTCTCTCTAGGATTCCCATCATTTTTCACCCTAAAAACCCATTTCTACCTCTTAGTGAAAATCAGATCCAAAGTAAAATTTTCCCTTTTTCTTCCACTTCTTGAAGGATGAAATTCTTCAAGGAGGACCTGGATTCATTTTCTGATCCTGTTCATTTACTCTCTGTGTAGCCTTATATGGAATACTTCACCATTTTGACCCTCACTTTCTTCATTTCATGGGTGGAGTTGGACTAATCGTACCTTCCCAAACTGGGCAATACCGCCCATGGAGGGGGGATGGTGTCCTGGAACGATGGGAGGTGGTAGAATGGGGTGGTAGTAGCCTAGGGTACAATTGAGGGGGTTGAATAAAAATAAGGGGGTGGTGGAAGCATAAGGAAGGAAGAGAAGAAAATTTTGAAAAGCCATTTGTGCATGTTTCATCCGTTGTGTAACAAAATTAAAGTCATAGCAGTCATACTGTTTTCCAAATAAACAGACAAAGTGCAAGTTATAACCAATCAGTGGTCAAGTTGACCAATAGGTCTTAACAAGCAAGTGTTGGCAGGTGAGCTTGTTGTGCATTATCAGAAAGGCCAGAATTTATTGCAGGAATATATGCATGTAATGAATTATTTATGATACAAAACTATATGGTTGCATGACCCAATACTATGTTATCACAATTTCAATGCAGAAAAATACCTGCAAATTTACAATAAATTATTAAATTTAAGATGTAATTTAAATATATATGTTTTTGAAATGACACAAATTTTAAAAAAAGTTAAAGTAGATTTCCAGGGGGGTGCTGAGTAATTTTTTTTTTTAAAGGAGGTAGTAGGCCTAATAAATTTGGGGACTTCTGGACTAGATGATCTTTGAAGACTCTTCCAGATCTAAATTCTATGAGCTATTAATAAAGGTACAGCATTAATATGAATGTTGGCCAGTAATGGCAACTACAGAATCATACTACAATGATAACTGATTATTTTCATAATTTTCTAAGTTTAATTAGCAAATTTACTGTTTGCAGACATATTGATAATAAAGGAAAACTCTTTATCCTCAAACTTTGTTAGGTGAAAGCTTTTTGATCAGCCAAGTATGTGTTAAGAAATGTTTTGATTTTATCTTAAGTTTCCTCTTAATATTTATCTTTTGTTATTTATTTCATATTTAAATCCCAAATTCCTTAAAAATAAGAGAGTGAAAATTTAGTACTGGGGTCTTCCACATATTTTTATAGTTTCCATTATTATGGATTCTTGAAGTTATTTTTGGTATCATTTGTAAACTGTTAAATAATTTCATGCATATTTTTCTACAGATGTGAATTATTGAAAAGAAAATGGCACAACGAAGCACTGTACTTCCTTCTCTTGTCACCGAAGAAAGGTATAATAAATGAGAACTATATATATTTCAGAGGCTTAATCTTTTTAATGCCAACACTGCTTTTCTTCTGTGCTAATCCTGCATACTTCTGTTACATGAGTGTTTAACCTATGACAGTTAAACCGTGAACGACTTTGTTGAATAGCAAGCGAATT
This sequence comes from Bettongia penicillata ogilbyi, assembly GCA_023548195.1. Lineage (NCBI taxonomy): Eukaryota > Metazoa > Chordata > Mammalia > Diprotodontia > Potoroidae > Bettongia > Bettongia penicillata. Next base: position 5,803,623 of record JAJHZJ010000009.1, on the reverse strand, counting down.
ATTCTTCCAGAGTTGTACCCTGTAGGGTACAATATCACAAGACAGTGAGCTGTTTTCCCTGTGGCTGGAGAGGGAACTTTTGAACTTTTTTGTACTTATAGAAGGATAGAGAGAAGAGTCAGTAGCCATAGATTTTGGCTCTTGGAAATTCTGCCTAATTTCTTGACCTACCCAGCCTACTGGGGAGACAGTTGAATCCTCACTGAGAAGGTAAAGTCTGTGAGTATTGAGGGACAGGGCAGGATGGAAGATTTTCCTACCTAGTCCTAGTAGCTCTGTGTGCCCCAAAGGTCAGAGGATTATGTCTGACTAGAGATTAATATATTTGTTTGCCTCTTGCTCTACTATTCAGTTAGTATGCTAGCTGCTGCGTAATCTTGGGGAAAAAAAATTAGGAGGAAGAAAACCCTGCCCCCTTCCCCTTTTGCACATAATGCTCACATGCTTATATTTGCATTGTGGAATGTATAGAATCAAACTCAAGTTTTTTTTCTTTTGTTAGCAATACACATGAAATTATTACCTTTTGTAGGCGAGTTCGAACCATGCCACGACATAGCCAGTCTTTGAGTGTGGCTCCATATTCATCTGCAAGCCTAGTGGACCAGCTGGAAGATAGAATTCTGTGCCATGAGAAAACAACTGCAGCACTTGTGGAACATGCTTTCCGTATAAAAGATGACATTGTTAACAGTTTGCAGAAAATGCAAAATAAAGGTGGAGGAGATCGACTGGCTAGATTGTTCTTAGAAGAGCACATCAGAAATATCACGGCAATAGTGAAACAACTTAATCGTGATATTGAGGTAAGACTGGTTTTTAAGTCAAGAGGTTACGCTTTGTTGTTGGCATTGAAGTTTTCTGTCTTTGAAGGCTGCATGTCATTTTTTTACTTCTTTTTCTCCCTTACCTCTTGTTTCCATTCACTTGCCACTTGTTTCCCCACTCTTCTGCATCCATTGCCTCCTTCCATTCCTACTTGAAAACTCATTTTCCTTCTCCAGGTTTCAGTTCCTTCATCCGTAAAATGAAAAGATGATCCTGAAGGTCCCTTACAGCTTTAAATATATGACTCTATTTTCAGATCTAATCATGAATATAACGGTAGCTGTGAAAACTGCTTTCCTGGCAATCGTTAGAAAATAATAGAAATATAGAAAAATAGAAAACCATCACTCTGCCCCTGGTCCTCATTACATCTTGCTTTGAGTATTTAAGCAACTCCATTGCTCAAAACTCTTTTATGCTTCTCTGTTACATATCAGATAAAGTTCAAGCTCCTCTGTCTGACAATTAGAGTCCTCCCCAAGCTGGTGTCAGCCTTTTACCTTACACCAGAGGTAGGGAATCTGTGGCCTTGAGGTCACATGTAGCCTTCAAGGTGTTGGGGCAACCTTTTGACTGAGTCTAAGTTTTACAGAGCAAATCTTTTTATCAAGGGGAAGTTTGGATCCAGTTGAAGGGCCCCGCTTGAGGACCTAGAGGGACACATGTGACCTTGAGGTCTCAGCTTCTCCATCCCTGTCTTACACTGTACTCTTACATACTCTGTGTTTCAGTCAAATTGGACCACTCACTATTCTATGAATATGTCCTGTGTTTTCCTAATTGGAAATTGGAAGTTGGAAATTATTTTCCTTTTAGAACCTAAAACTGTCATAGTGCTTTTGTTATACTCTAGTTTTCATTTTAGCTGTTTGCATGCAAATCTTTTCCAGTAGATTGTATGCTATTGGAGGGAGGGAGTCTTTATTTCAGTGCTTGACATATAGTAGGCACTTTAAAATGCCACATATTAAAAATTGACTTTATTATTAATGTAATTATTAAATTGTAGCTAGAGGGAATTTCAAGAGATTTTATAGCAATACTGTACCTAAACTATCCCACATAAACATTTTTCTATTTTTTTCTATTTTCTGGTAATTTTCTAACGATTTCCAGGAAAGCAGTTTTCACAGCTACCCTTGTATTCATGATTGTATTTGAAAATAGAGTCATATATTTAAAGCTATAAGGGACTTTCGGGGTCATCTTTTCATTTTACGGATGAAGGAATTGAAGCCTGGAGAAGGAAAATGAATTTTCAAGGGTCACATAGGAAATTGCCAGGCCAAAATTTGAAAGGCAGATTGAGATCCAGGGCTGTTTTCAGTGTTCCATGCTGCCTGGAATATTTGTCACTGTCAGTGATATTCATGGATAATCCAAATTTCCCTTTTATCTCTTAAATCAGCTTCCTTTTTTATTTTTGTCAATGGAGAAAGGCCAAATAGTTTCTTTACAAGAACTTCACATATATTGAGCCATATCAGCTTTCCTTTCATCAGATTAAATAGTATGAGTTTTCTTAATCCTTTATCATAAATATTATTTTCCAGCTTTCATTCATTTTTAGTACTATATTTAGACTCTTCTAATTTTTCTAAATTTCTCTTAAATGAGCACAGTAAAAACTGACATTGGCTTTTTATAATCAATAAATATTTATGAAATACTGTAGGCAGGGCACTGATCAAGGTGGTGCAAAGCATGGGACAATTGCTATCCTCAAGAATCTTAAACTCTAGTTTGGAAAATATTTGAAAACTGAAGATTTATAGGTATCAAATGCTAATATGATATTAAAAAACACTATGCATAATTGTCAAATATCTGAATAAAAAGTATAAAGAAAATATTTTTATTTACAGATATAATATACTTAGAATTTTTTCCAGAATATCTTTTATTTTCCATTTGACTAGACTTAATTAATAGTGGAAACTAAATTTCCATGTGCATGTGAGCTATGATATTAGTTTATCAGAAGTAATACCAACTTTCATTAATCTTTTGAATTTATCACACTGCAATCAGTAGCTAAGTTAATTGGCCTCTAGGTTTTGAAAAGTTCTCCCCTCCTTTGTTTTTCATGTTGTTTATTTGTGAGACAGAAACAGAATAAACTTGGGAAAATTTCAGGTGATTAAGAGGTGGTTTTTATATTTAGAATTTCCTTTCCTTTTAAGTTTCAGATTTGAGGCTTAAGCCTTTTTGGTCCAAAAAGGAAGAAGGATCAGGCAGCTGCAGCAGCCCCAGCTCACTGCTTACATTCCCCTACAGGGTTGGAAGTGCATTGGGGTGCTGATTTGTTTGTATCCAAAGCCCAAGAGAGGTAGGAAGGATGTGATATAGTTTGTTGGGGACAAAGGAGTGAGTGCTGATAAGACTCCACTACCCCATCACCAAAACAATGATAAGCAGCTGGCTATTCCTCTTTGACTCTGTGGATCACAACAAAATGTGGCAAGTACTCAAAGTAATGAGAGTACCAGATCATCTTCCTTGTTTCCTAAGGAACCTGTATGCAGTTCAAGAAGCAATGATTAGAACTGAACATGAAACAATTGATTGTTTTAAGATTGGGAAAGGAGTATGACAAGGCTATATGTTTTTACCTTAGTTATTTAACTTAAGGACAGCATATCATGCGAAATGCCAGGCTGGATGAATAAAAAAGCTAGAATTAAGATTGCTAGGAGAAATACCAACAGACTCAGATATGCAGATGGCCGAAAGTGAAGAAGAATTAAGAAACCTCTCGAAGAGAGTGAAAGAGTAGAATGTAACAACTGACTTGAAGTTTAATATTAAAAAGCTAAGATCATGGCAACTGGTTTCATCACTTCCCGGTAAATAGAGGCAACTGCAGCCATGAGATCAAAAGATGGTTGCTCTTTAAAAGGACAGTTAAGGCTAATCTGGACAGCATCCTAAAAAGTAGATGCATCAATGCGCTGATAAAGGTCTGTGTGGTCCAAGCAGTGGTTTTTCCAGTAATGATCTATGGCTGTGAGAACTGGGCTATAAAGAAAGCTGAGTGCCACAAAATTGACACTTTCTAATTGTGGGACTGGAGAAGACTTTTGAAAGTCCCTTGGAGAACAAGGAGATCAAATCAGTCAATACTTAAAGAAATTAATTCAGACTACTCATCGGAAGGACAAATACTGAAGCTGAAGCTTAAATACCTTGCTCACATAATGAGAAGACAAGACTCTTTGGAAAAGACCGTGATGTTGGGAAAGATTGAAGGCAAAAGGAGAAGGGGATGGCAAAGGATGAGATGGATAGATAGTGTCATGAAAGCAATAAGCATGAGCTGAGACAGACTTCAGGAGATAGTAGAGGATAGAAGGATCTGGTGTGTTATGGTCCATGGGATCACAAGGAGTTTGACATGACTGGATGAGTCAACAAGAAGTTTTTTTATTTAATAATATAATTCAAATGATAACCCAGGAAACTTAGTGCTTCCCATTTTTTCTCCCTGACCCTCTGATATAAGAGTCAACGTTAAAAAAAAATTAGTCATGTACTGCTCTCTGGTACTTTTTGGAAAAATGTCAACTTTCATTAATATATAACTTTGTATGTTTTGTATACATTGTCTAATGAATGGAATCGGACCTATGAATATATTTCTCCTAAAGCACATTTCATTCAATGAAATTTGTTATATTTTCATCGATAAAATGGCACAAGAATGCTGTCACTGGGGCTATGAAAGCTGCATAGATATTGTGATATAAAACTGGATATCATACTATAATACCATATAGTAAAATAGAATTCCACCATTAGAGTGAGAGTCTACTATAACATGTTAGTCTATAAAGTATGTCTTAATCTCTTGATACTGAGGTTTCCACCATATTTTAATTTCAGGGTCAGTCAACTAACATTTATTAAGCCCTTGCTAAGCTCCAGGCACTATGCTAAGTGTTAAGGATACAAATACAAGTAGAAAAATGGACAGTCCCTACCCTCCAGGAGCCTACATTTGAATGGGGAAAACAAATAAAATGAATCTAAAAAGGGGAGGGGGAACACAGATGTTTGGTGGTAGAGTATGATGGAGGAAGTCTATAGTACAGTCTGGAGAGGAATGAGTGGAAAAAAATTATAGCCTCTAATAAGTGATCTTGAGTAATTCTTTCTCTACATGTGACAGAGGAGAACTTTTTGTAGAATCATTACTATTGGGAATTTTCTGAACTTTCTTTTTCTGCAATCATGGCTATATAAATTTTATAGCATTTCTTGTAAGTTTTTGACATTGTGATTTGTGATTTTTTGCCTTTTCCATTCACACACACACACATATACATATATATGTATATATATCTTCATTGCCTCTATTCTAACTCTCCCTTGTCGCTTATTAAATAGGAAGGATAGGAATATGTTCAGTTGTCTAGCCTACTTTAAATATAGAGTTGTCCAGAAAAAAGGTTGGTGTAAAAATGTACAACGTGCCATATATAGATTACATCATACAATAATATACTGTACTAACATTGGTGCCACAGTCTGTCCATATGGTTGTTATGCAGCTAACTAGCTAGAGGAGTTTTTCATGACTAAAGAAAGAACACGGGCTAATGTTAAGATTAAGAGACATAAGGCAAAGATCCATATCAAAATGAAGAATAAGCAAGCAGGAATAGGCGTGAAAATGATCTAAATAAATTATTCGAGATTCCTAAAACTGCTTTTCAGGTGTTCCCCCCCCCAATTAAATTCAAATGACATAACATGAAATAGAAACTAAGTTGGACTATAGTTTTCCCACTAAGTGTGTTTGGTAATATATGCAAAAAGTCACCGCCAAATCCTTCAGAGCGCTGTAGTACACTGATTTCACGGCTGGTAGACTAACAATATTTCATAGTAGCTCATTTAAAACGCTTTGAATTACTGCAGATATCTGATCTACTCTTCGCAATTTGGTAGGAAAGTGTTTCATAGCTTGGATATTGGGGCTTGACTACATATGTATGTTTTATATATCTATATATGCACACATGCTATATAGATATATGTATATGAAAAATGGAGTCAGATTTTTATATGTAAAAGTTTTCATCTCTACAGTATAGTCTTTTCATATTTGAACCCACTAATTCAAACTAAGTCTATGTATACATGTATGTGTACATGCATATGCACATACATATATAGGTATATTATATACACACACACACACACACACATGTCCTTGTGTGTATCTATATCACTATATCTGTATTTACGAGAAAGAGAGAGGACTCTCAGCCAGTGGTGACAAGCATGCCTGGGCTGAGAGTGTGCCCATGCAGGTGACATCAGGTACAGAATGATTTGAGTTTTGGAAGGGAAAATAACTCAGATCAGAATGGTTTCTAAAACTGTACTTGTCCTTGTGCCACTGTTGACACCGATCTTATGCAAGCCTGTTTTTCTCAGGGCTGGGATCACCTACACATGTTTTGTACATTCTCCCCATAGCAGCTTTGTTCCCATTCTCTTCCTCTCTCACCTATCAGTTCTATCACAGTGTGCTATCAATAGCAGAGTTATGGAATAGAAATCAGTTGCCAGTTGTTACGATCCCTGGATGCATTAGGTTCTTGCCCTCCTGGGCTCTGTCTGACACACTTTAGTCCTGATACAGGTGGCCCAAAGGAAGCTCCAAACAAGTGTACAGTTTCTGTTCTTGGATGCAGTGCTTGTTCTAATTCTCTCTTTTTCTGTCTTGGTGAACTGGACTGGATAAACTAGAATGATCACACTGTCAGAAATTCCCAGCTGGAAAGGACCTTGGAAATTATCTAACACTTTTATTTTACAGATGAAGAAAGAGGTGCTAAGAGATCAAGTGACTCATCTGTGGTCACACAAGTAGTATATATCTCAGGTAGAATTTGAATCCAGGTCTCATGATGCCAAGGCCAGTATTGAAACTGAAGGTTGTTTCCCTCTCTGGAGCCTTAAAGCCCAATGCAAATCATAAGTAGCCAGCTTTGTTTTCTCTTTTCTGGAATTCATGTGTGCCTCCCTGGTGTCTACAGAGGCACAGATGGTTCTTAGGTGAACTCCCCCTACTATTCCCCCTCGCCAGAAAAAATTCATGGAAAAACTAAGTATTCATTAAAAATACACAATTCCTTTAACTCTCCTAACTTTTATAATGCTTTAATTCTTCTCAGTTCTTCCAAATCAACTTATGATGTGTGACTCTAAGTAAAGAAGGAAGGGATCACTTTTTTGTGTTCTAGAGTAAAAGCTTTTTCTGCTTCCTCCAAGTGTTCCTATCTCTAGTGGGTTTTTCTTTTATCATTTATAAATTTACTTTTCATTTCTCTATTGTTTCCTAACCCAACTCTTCATTAAGTGACTTCAGTACTTACTGGGAATCCTCTCCTGGAGGTTGAGGTGGGTGAGGCATGGGGAGAAGGGTAGGTAATATAGAGTTCATAAGAGAAAACAAACAGGGTAGGATATTGAGAACCAAATTGATAGGACTGAATGTTGGACCATATTTAATAGGTATAAATGTAAAATCTTATATTTGGGCTGAAAGAAAACCTCAAAACTTTATAACTATAATAATTGAGATGGGAGGTGGGAAGTGGGAAGGGAGTATTGCTAAACAGCAGTTCATTTGAAAAAACATCTAGGCGTTTTCATGGACTGATAATTGTGTGACTCAGCAGTGTTGCATGGCAGCTAAAAAAACTAAAGTAATCTTAGGCTACTGTACGAGACACATAGTTCTGTGGAGGGGAGAGTCCTGTTGAGCTCCCCTCTGATCAGAGTCACACTGGAGTATCTTGTTCAATTCAGGGAGCCACATTTTAGAGAGAACATTTATAAAATGAACAGCATTACGTGCAGGACAGCCAGGATGGTAAAGGGCCTTGAGATCAGAGGCAATTATGATAGCGCTCTTGAAATGTTTAATAACTCTAGTATTTGTAGCATTTGTATAAGACTCTAGTCTTATGAACTCTAGTGTTTGTATAAGAAAATATAGTATTTTCTTTACCTTAAATCTCTTGCAGATCTCTCCTTCCCTCCTTCCCCCTGTCTCTTCCCCCTCCCCCCTTTCTTATTTCTCTTTCAGGATAATCTTGGCTCTACAAATCCCCTGTTCATAGACTCTGTCCTACATCATACATAGTCTCTTCACACTCTGTTGGTAATCACATCTGCTCCCTTGGATTCAGTCATCATCTATATACAGATGAATTTCCAAATCATATATGTCATTTGCTGGAGTTTACTTAGGTGTCCCAAAACATTTCAAACTCAGTATGTACAAAGTAGAACTCATTGCATTCATCCTTATACCTTCCTCTTTCCTAAATAACCCTGTTTCTGTGGAGGTTATCACCATGCTTTCTGTCATGTAATTTCTAACCTTTGACTCTTTCTTTTCCCTTACCCCTTATATCTAAATCAGTTGATAAATCTTGTTGATCCTGTCTCCACAACATATGTACCTGTTCCTCTTTCTACACTCATATGGATACTACTGTATTCTAGGCTCTTATTGTCTGTCATCTGGATTGCTGTACTAGTATTCTAATTGACCATGAGACTGTTTTCAGTTTCACCTATATTCAATCCATCTTCCACATAGTTGCAAAGTAGTATTTCTAAGACACAGTTCTGACCATCCCAATGGTTTGTTCAAAAATTCTTAGTGGGTCCCTATTCTCCCTAGGACAAAAATATAAACTCAGCCAACCTTGAAAGTTTGGTGTTTGTTACATGTGAGCAGTGTTTTAGGTGCTGAGAAATTTTTGATCTAGACACATAGTTTCATTTGTATGTGGGAACTTCCCAGACTGAGGCAGACTCATCTATCATTTATTCCATAGAGAGTTTCCTCAGATATTTAGAACATATGTAATTTTTCCATGATCATAGAACTAATAATGCTTTTGTCAGAAGCATGATTTGAAACTAGGATCTTCCTGATTCCAGAATTGGTCCTTCAACCATTATGCTACTCTACCTCTCAGGCACTGGGAATAATATAAAGACAAAAATTTAAGTTTGCCTTTTGCTTAATTTTTTTTTTGTAATGAACAAAAATCAATTTTCTCTCTTCACCCATTGAAAAAAGAAAAAAAAAACCCAAAATCTTTGTCAGAAATAAGCATCATCAAACAAAATATTCCCACATTGGCCATGTAAAAAAAATATGCCTTGGGGGCAGAATCAAGATGACAGAGAAAGGGACTTACCTGAGCTCTCCCAAATTCTCCTCCAAATTACTTTAAATACTGCCTAAAAATGAATCCTGGAGCAACAGAACCCTCAAAAAAATGGAATGAAACAAATTTCCAGCCCAAAGTAACTTGGAAGTACTGTCAAAAAGATCTGTCTCACTCTAGAAAAAGGGGAGAGTGGGAGGCTCCTGGCCCTGATGCGGTCAATTAGTGGCACAATGGGGTGGTTGTGAGGCTTTTAGCCTCTGGCACAGCAGATGAGCAGCCAAGTACAGCAGACCTGGTGGCCTTGGTGCAGCAGACCAGAGGCCAGGCCCCTGTGCCCTGGTGCAAGAAGCTTGGGACAATGCCTGCTGTACTCCAGGAGCAGAACTCAACTTCAAATGTAATGAATTGGGTTGGAAAATGAACAAAGCTAACAACACCTCTCCCCCTGTCCCACTATAGAAAGTTACTATTAGTGACAGGGACAATTAAAACACAAACTCAGAAGATGACAGTAATGTCAAAATGCCTACATGTGAAACCTCTAAGAGAAATATGCATTAGTCTTAGGCCTAAACAATTTCCTGGAAGAGCTAAAAAAGGATTTAAAAAATAAAACAAGAGAGGTAGAAAAAAATTGGTAAAAGGAATGAGCATTGTGCAAGAGAAGCATGAAAAAAGAGTCAACAGCTTAGTAAAGGAAGCGCAAAAATATGGAAAAAGATTACAAAAATTCAGAAGAAAATAACTCCTTAAAAAGTAGAATTGACTAAATGGAAAAGGATGTACAAAAGCTAACCGAAGAAAATAATTCTTCAAAAATTAGAATTGGACAAGTGAAGGCTAATGATTCCAAGAGACATAAGAATCAATAAAACAAAATCAAAAGATTGAAAAAAAATAGAAGACAATGTGACGTATCTCATTGGAAAAACAACTGATCTGGAAAATAGATTGAAGAGAGATAATTTAAGAATTATTGGACTACCTGAAAGTCATGATAAAGAAAAAAATATCCTGGACACATCTTTCAAGAAATTATCATGAAAAATTGCCCAGATATCCTAGAACCAGAGGATAAAATAGAAATTGAAAGAATTTTCAATTTTTTTCAGGGCATCTTCTGAAAAGAATTTGAAAATGAAAACTCCCAGGAGTAGCTAAATCCAGAACTCTCAAGTCAAAGAGAAAATGCTGCAAGCCATCAGAATGAAATAACTTGGATATTGAGCCAATATCAGGATTTCACAGAATTTAGCAGCTTTCAAGTTAAAGGATTGGAGGGCTTGAAATATGATATTCTAGAAGGCAAAGGAGCTTGTGTTACAACCAAGAATCACTTACCCAGCAAAACAGCATAATTCTTCATGAGAGAAAGTGGATATTCATGGAAATAGAAGACTTTCAAGTATTCCTGATGAAAAAACCAGACCTAAACAGAAAATCTGATTTTCAAATACAAGACTCAAGAGAAGTATAAAAAGGTAAATCGAATAGTGAAAATAGAAGGGATTCAATAACATTAAGCTGTTTACATTCCAACATGGGAAGATGATACTTGTTATTCTTAAGAACCATATCACTTATTAGGGCAGTTAGAAGGAGTATACATAGATAGAGCGTGTAAATATAAGTTGACTTTGATGGGATGATATAAAAGATCTTAAAGGACAAGAAAGAGGAATGTACTGGGAGAAGAGGAAATGAAGAGGTAGAATGGAGTAAAGTATTTCCTGTGAAGAGGCTCCCAAACCCTATTACAGTGGAGGGAAAGATGGAGGATGGGGAGCATTGATTGAACATTTCTGTCTTCAGATCTGGTTGAAAGAGGGGATACCAAAAACATTCAGTTGGGTATAGAAATCTTTCTTACCTATAGGGAAGTAGGAGGGAATGGGGATGAGAAAGTGTGCATGATAGAAAGGAGGGCAGATTGAAGGATGCGATAATCAAAAGCAAAACACTTTTGAGGGGGGAGAGGGTGAAAGGAAAGAGAAAGAAGAATAAATAGGGGAAAAATGGGATTGAGGAAAATATAGTTAGTAATCATAACTGTGATTGTGAATGGAATGAACTCACCCGTAAAATGGAAGTGGATAGCAGAGTGGATTAAAAACCAGAATCCTATAATATGTTGTTTATAAGAAACACATTTGAAGCAGAGATACACACAGAGAGTAAAGATAAAAGGGTGGAGCAGAATATTTTGCTTCATCTGAAGTGAAAAAAAAAACAAACCACAGGGATAGTAATCATGATCTCAGACAAAGCAAAAGCAAAAAAGGATCAGATTTAAAGAGATAAAAGGTACTACCTTAGTAGTACCTTGCTAAAAGATACTTCCATAGAAAATGAAGTAATATCAGTACTAAACATATATGCACCAAATAGTATATAGTAACCATATTTTTAAAGAAGAAGTTAAATGAGTTACAGGAGGAAGGAGACAATAAAACTATATTGATGGGGGATCTCAACTCTCCTTTCTCAAAACTAGATAAAACTAACCACAAAATAAATAAGAAGTTAAGAAGGTGAATAGAATTTTAGAAAAGTTTGATATGAAAGACCTCTAGAGAAAACTGAATGGGGAGAGACAAGGAGATACCTTTATCTGAGCAGTATGTAATACCTATACCAAATTAACCATGTATTAAGGCATAAAAACCTCATAATCAAATGCAGAAATGTAGAAATGTTAAATTCATGATGCAAAATTGTATTTAATAAAAGGGTCATGGAAAGATCAATTAAGAATTAATTGGAAGCTAATCCTAAAGAAAGAGTCAAAGAATAAATCATAGCAATAATCCATAATTTCATTAAAGAGAATGGACACCATACCAAAATTTATGGGATATAGCCAAAGCAGTACTTAGGGGAATATTTTTATCTCTCAATGCTTACATCAGTAAAATAGATAAGGAGCAGATCAGTGAATTAGTCATTTAATTAAAGAAATTAAAAAAAGAACAAATTAAAAATCATCAATTAAACACCAAAATGGGAATCCTGAAAATCAAATGAGAGATTAATAAAATTGAAAGAACCATTGAACTAATAAATAAAATTAGAAGTTGGTTTTGTTTAAAAAAAAAACCCAACAAAATAGGAAAATCATTGGTTAATTTGATTAAAAAAATTCAGAAGAAAACCAAATTACAAGTATCAAAAAGGAAGTGTGTGGATGTACCACGAATGAAGATGAAATTAAAGCAATTATTAGGTACTATTTTGCCCAATTATATGCCAATAAATCTGACAATCTAGGTGAAATGGATAAGTATTTACAAAAATTGCTCAAATTAACAGAAGAGGAAACAGAATGCTTAAATAACCTGATTTTCAGTTTAAAAAGTAATTGAACAGGCTTGAATGAGGAATTGAATGAGCTTCCCAAGAAAAAATAACCAGGACCAGATGGATTCACAAGTGAATTCTACTAAACATCTAAAAACAATTAGTTTCAATACTATATAAATAGTAAATAAATACTATATACTATACTATATACAATACTATATAAATACTAAATAAATAATGTGGGAAAATAGGCAAAGAAGGAGGAGTCCTACCAGTTTCCTTTTATAACATAAATGTTGTGTTGATACTGAAACCAAAAAGCACAAAAACAAAGAAAACTATAGACCAATTTCACTAATGATATTGATGGAAAAAATTAAAATAAAATACTAGAAAGGAAATCACAATAATATATATCACAAGGATCATACACTATGAAATTTATACCAAGACTACAGGGCTAGTTCAATATTAGGAAAACAATTGGTATAATTGAATGTATCAGTGACAACAACAAAACAAAAATTATACGATTATCTCAATAGATGCAGAAAAAACTGTTAACTAAATATAGCACTCATTACTATTAAAATATTGGAAAGCATAGGGATAAATAGAGCTTTCTTTAAAATGATAATAGGTATCTATCTAAATCTGTCAGCACACATCTGTAATGGGAATAAACTAGAAACTTTCCTAGTAAAATCAAGGATAAAGCAAAGGTATCCATTGTCACCACTATTATTTCAATATTGTACTAGAAATGTCAACTATAGCAATAAGAGAAGAAAAAGGCATTGAATCAATTAGAATAGGCAATGAGGAAACAATTATCAGTTTTTACAGATGATGATAGTATACTTTGGAGAATCCTAGAAAATCAATTAAAAAAATACTGAAATAATTGACAACTTTAGCAAATTTGCAGGATACAAATTAAACCCATGTAAATCATCAGCATTTCTATATGTTATCAACAAAGTCCAGTAGGAAGAGATAGAGAAATTCTTTTTAAAATAACAACAGGCAATATAAAATACTTAGGATTCTACCTGCCAAGACAAACTCGGAAACTATATGAACATAATTCTCACAAAAAAGACATATCTAACAATTAGAGAAATATTAATTGCTCATAGGTAGACTGGGCCAATATAATAAAAATGACAGTTCTACTGTACTTAATTTACTTATTCAGTTCTGTACCAAACTAACAAAAATCATTTCATAGAGTTAGAAAAAGTAATAAAATTCATCTGGAAGTACAAGAGATCCTAGCAGTATCAGATTTCAAACTGCATTACAAAGTGGTAATCATGAAAACAGTATGCTGTTGGTTAAGAAATAGAGTGGTAGATTGGCAGAATAGATTAGGAACACAGTATAGTAGTTAATGACTGTAGTAATTTAGTGTTTGATGAACCCAACATCCTAAGCTTTTGGGACAGGAATTCACTATTTAATAAAATTTGCTGGAAAGCTGTTTAGCAGAGACCAAGCATCTCGCAACATATATGAAGATAAGGTCAAAATGGGTACAAGATTTAGACATAAAGGGTCATATAATAAGCAAATAAGGGAAGCATGGAAAATTTTGCCTGTCATATCTATGGGTAAAGGAAAAATTTATGACCAAACAAGAGATAGGATCATGGAATGTAAAATAATTAATTTGGTTATATAAAATTCAAAAGTTTTTGCACAAACCAAACCAATGCAGCAAATATTAGAAGGAAAGCAAGAAACTAGGTAATTTTTTTTTTTTACAGATTCTCTGATAAAGGCCCTATTTTTCAATTATATAGAGAACTGAGTCAATTTTATAAAAATACTAGTTATTCCCCAGTTGATAAATGATCAAAGGATATTAACAGGGAGTTTTCAGAAGAAATCAAAGCTATCTATAGTCATATAAAATGCTCTAAACCACTATTGATTACACAAATGCAAATTAAAACAACTCTGAGGTATCTCCTCATACCATCAGATTGGCTGATATGACAGTAAAGGAAAATGACAGATGTTGGAGGAGATATGGAAAAATTGAAACACTAATACATTGTTAATGGAGTTGTGAACTAATCCAGCTATTCTGGAGAGCAATTTGGAACCATTCCCCAAAGTTCATATAACTGCGAATACCCTCTGATCCCAAAATACCACTACTGGGTCTGCATCCCAAAGAGATTGAAGAGAAAGGAAAAGGACCTATATGTGCATAAATATTTATAGCAACTTCTTTTTTGTGGCAAAAAAGTAGAAATTGAGGGGATACTCCTCAGTTGAGGAATGGCTCAACAAGTTGTGGTTCATGATTGTGATGGAATCTATTGTGCTATAAGAAATGATGAGCAAGATGATTTCAGAAAATCCTGAAAAGACATACATGAATGGATGGAAAGTGAAGTGAGTAGAACCAGGAGAACAATGCAATTATAGCAATATTCTATGATGATCAACTGTGGATGACCTAGCTACTTTGATCAATCCAATGATGCAAGATAATTTTAGAGGATTTATGATGAAAAATGCTCTCTACCTCCAGAGAAAGAACTGATGGAGTCTATGTGTAGATTGAAGCTTAATTTTTCATTTTTTTTCTTGCCTTTTTGGGGGCAAAATGGCTAACGTGGGGCAGCAGGTGGCACAATACCGGGTCCTGGACCTAGAGTCAGGAAGACTCATCTCCTTGAGTTCAAATCTATCTTCAGACACTTACTATTTGTGTGATCCTAGGCAAGTCACTTAACCCAGTTTACCTCAGTTTCCCCATCTATAAAACGAGCTGGAGAAGGAAATGGCAAACCCTTCCAGTATCTTTGCCAGTTAAAGCCCAAATACAGTCATGAAGACTCGGACACAACTGAAATGATTCAACACAATAATATGGCAATGCTTTTCATTTATTCCACCTGTATAATGGGTGGAACATTTCTTGCCTTTTGAATGAATGGAGAGGACCAGAAGGGAGGAGAGAATGCAGAAATCAAAATTTGAAAGATGAATATGCAAAGAAAATAATAAAGAAGTTTTAAAATGTCAGTAGGTTTTTTCACCAGTTTATTTCTGTAACTTTACTTTTATGTTTGCTGCTTTTTCTTTTGGAGATAATGTAGACCTGTTTTTTCTCATTTGACTTCTCATTTGATTGGTGATGGTTAGATTATACATTAAATATTCCCCACAAGATTACTTTTAATAATGATGATGATAATGATAATTTCGATTATATTTTAAAATTTGCAAAGCTCGTTACCTGTGTTATCTTATTTGAATGTGCCAATGGCTTGAACTCATGAACTTTCTCTTTTCACAGTTTCCAGTTAAAAAAATCCCAAAAAATTTATCCCATAAAAGATTCACTTAAGGTTGGTTTTTTTCTCTAAATAGAGATGAAAATTTGTGTCATTATGCATTTATTAGAAGTTGTTTTATTATGTGTGGATATGAAGTGAACCACATTCTGATGAAGGAATTTATTTTATATATCTCTATATTTTCCATATATTGTTAGAACTAATAACCTTAACCTGTATTTTTGGCTTCCAGTATTTTGCCAATTACTGCTTTTCCTTTATCTAGCTCTATGAAGGCAGGGCTACTTAAATGGGTCAGGTTATTTCTGAATTTGCTTATGAGTATCTCTTGCTGACATTTTTATTTTCTTAATGAGTTGAAAAAGAAAAAGACAGTAGAGCCGTAAGAAAGAATTGTGACTTGCTGGTGCCATGGCTACCCCTATTAAGCCAGCCATCCCCATTCACTTGGCTATCCCTTTTGAAACTTTGTTCCAATGTTGCTCTTTTATGAAAGGAATGCAATTAGAGACCAGTTTTACTGTTGGTGGTAGCATATGACAATATCTGCAGTAACAATGGTTAATTATTCACATCCAACAGAGTATTTATACTAGAGACATTGAGGACAATACAGAGTACAGTACAATACAATACAGTACAACATAACACAATACACATTTGTGAAAGCATTTGCTTCCTATAGCTAGGTAGTTGGGAGGAAAATGTCTAGAGGGAGGTGCCATTTAGATAGGTCATTGTCCTGTCTTTCAAAATTTAGAATCCAGTAGGTAGATAACACAACATAGATATTTACAACAATATATGATAAATGCATTAGAAAGCTACACAGTCCTATGTGAGGTCAGAGGGAGAAGGACAGTATCTCCTCAGGGAAAAATGGGAAAGACTTCCTGACAGAGATAGCACTTCATTTAGGTCTTTAAAGGATTGACAAGAATTTATTAATCAAAAAGGAGGCAGGAGAGCAATTGAGGCACAAGAAACAGCTGAGCAACATGGAGGTGTGAGAGAATAGCATATGCTCAGGGGTCTGGGAATAGTTCAGTTTGATTGGAGAATGAGATATACCTAGAAAGGTAGGATGGTGCTTAATTACCTAGGATCCAGAATGCCAGGTAAAAGAGTTTGAACTTAGTATATAATAGGGAACCATTACAGATTTTTGAATAGACATGTGATATGATTAGAGCTATGTAGTCATATAAGGGATGGTTTTTCTGACAACAGTATGGAGGACAGATTAGAAGTAGAGAGTGGAGGTGTGAAGGCTTGAAGAAAGCAGTTATCCAGATGGATGTTAAGAAGGGCTTATTTATTAGGATGATGGCAGTGTGAATAGATAAGAGGGGAGAGATATAAGTAATGTTATGGAGGTAGGATAATGGGACCTGGTAACTGATTTCAAAACAAGATATGAAAGCGAAGGAAAAAATCAAAGATAATAATAAGCTTGGAAATATGGGAGACTTTGTGAATGGTGATGTCACAAAGAAATACTGAAGTTAGAAGGAAGTTTATGGGGAAGGTTAATGAGCTTGGTTTTAGATATGTTGAATTTGAGGAGCTATAGCATAACCAGTTGAGATATCTCTTAGGGAGTACTATAGGTCTACAGCTCAAAAATAAGACAGTACTACTTATCTTTATGCTACAAAATAGAAGGAGACTTCCAAGACAGAGTAGAACAGGAGAAGGGGGCCAAGAATAGACCCTTAAGGAAAACTCACATTGAGAAGCCATGTAGAAGATGAGCCTGTAAAGGAAAAAAGGAGCATTTAGAGAAGTGGGAGGAGAAACTGGAGAACTGGAGAAACTGGATAACCAAAGGAAGGGAGTATGTCCTATTAGGAGGGGTTGGTCAGTAGCACCAGAAACTTAGAAAGCTCAAGGAAGATGAGAACTAAGAAAAGACTTGCGCATTTGGTGATTATATTAAATTTGGATTTGGTAATTGGATTGAATTTGGTTATTAGTAACTCTCTAAATGGAGTGGATGGGATTGAAGTCTGATTGCAAAGGGTTAAGGAGAACAAAGTGAAGGCACACTTTTTTCTAAAAATTTAGTAGTGCAGTTAAAGAGATGAGAGAGAAGGGTTAAGGGAAAGCTTTTTTAGGATTAAGGACAACTGAGCATATCTTTAGGAGACTGGGAAGGAGATTGGGAGAGGCTGAAGAATCACGAGAAAGAATGGCTGCTAGAACAAGGTAAAGAGATCATTGGTGTAAATAGAGGGATTAAGCTTAGTGAATGAAGGCGTGATCTCTTGTATGACAACTGACATGAAGGAGGTAAAGATGGTACTGCTAAGAAAGTTTGAGGAATAGAAGAGGGGAGCTGAGTAAATTTCTATGTCAAATGTGCTCAGTCACCTCAGAGAAAGAGGGGGCTGGGTAGTCAGATGTACATATAGGGGAAAGTAATGTGTTTGGTGGTGAAAGAAGGAAAGTGGACTTAGATAAAGGCAGAGTTGAAGGATTTTTGAATAACAGCTTGGCTCCAACCGAACTTAAGTACTTGATTTTGTTGGGGATGAAATTAACTTGATTTTGTGACTTTTTCCCTCCTGAAAAAAGAACAGAGAAACTGGGAGGTGGGGTTAGTAGAAAATTAAAATCTGCAGGTTGGGAATGGAAGGCCAGACTGAAGAATTCTAAGGTAATGGGTAATAAATCATTGAAGTGCCCAATCATGGGGTCAAGATGGTATTGGAGGCAAGTAAAGCCAAAGTAGGGTCTGTAGACTCAAAGAATGTGGAAACTTCCTGATAAGAGTAAAGTATAAATTTAGTGTGAGTAAGAGAGATGGAGAGGTAACAGATAGGACATTATGATTAGAAAGGGGAATTTTAAAATTTATTATCTTGGAATTAGTGAAGTTGAAGGTACAAATTCAGTTCATCCCAGCAGTTTTATTAAGCAACCATGTAAAGTACTGTGCTAGATGCCAAGAATACAAAGATGAAAAAAAAACAAACAAAACCAAAAATAGGTCTCTCAGGAGATGTAAGCTTAGAACTGAAATGGAGTGGAAAAGAGGTAGTTGTTAAGGAGGTTGATGAATTATGTGCATGGTTTCAGAGGCATTTTCAACATAGAATGTGAAGCCCTTGATAAGTGATGTTGGAGATTAGAGTAGAAAGGAAGGCGGAGACCATGTGTTACACATAGTTAATGTTTAATACATGTTTTTAAAAATTATATTATATTCAAAGGAAAAAAATTTGTATGATTTATTGTCTTCATATTATGTATATCACATTTTTCATTAACAGGATATTCTTTGGTGATGATTGTATTATCAATTATTTCTTCTCCAGTTGGCTTCAACCAATTACCTTCTTGAAGTTTGGAATGATAGTAATACAGTCTACAATAAATTATGCAGAGATTGATTATCTATACTGTCTTTGGTTCAGGTAATTTCTAGGCTTTAGAAGGTCAGACCCTGGATAGTGGATTTCAATCCTTTTCTTAGAGTGCATTTAGGGTTAGGGTTACTTAGGTGGCTTGGAGCAAGGGCCTATTGATATATATATATACATATATATAATATATGATATATAAATACATATTTTATATATATATAAATATATAGAAGGTAAGGCCTCTGCTTTTTATGAAGTATATGGTATACATATATATACCACAGCCTTGTGTTTTTCCATTGTTTCCATCTGGATTTTAGATTGGTAGGAGTTCAATGTAGCATATAGATCATACGTGCCCCAATTCTACTTTGTCCAAATTGATCCTATGGTTGACCTATATATTCCTGTCTATTTATATGTGTATGCATGCACACGTATATTTGTACATATGTGTATATACATATATATATATATCCCATTTTGAAATGTAATTCAGTCTTATTTCTATCAACTTTAAAACAAAACCAAAGCACATTTATACCTAAAGCACTATTTTTAAAAACAAATCTCTTTGTAATTGATTCTGTTTAGAAGAACCCTGTTTAGTGACAAGACTATAAGCATGCTGTATCATCAAAATGAGAGAGGAAAGAGGGAAAAGGGATTAATTTTTAAATTAGTGGAGCAAAGTAAGTATCTCCTCCCTAAGGGATTTTTTTTGCCAGTGCAAAGTTTGTCCTGTCAATTTCTTATGACAGAAAAGACATAATGCCATTTTTTTTAACATTTGAAAACCTTTAGATTAAAAAAAAGCACAGTAACAATTATATCGATATGGCAACACTTGCACACTAAGAGCCCTGATTGTGAGATCCTTTGATCATAAAGCTTATTTGAAAATTTGCAAGTAAAATTTTCAATCCCTCTTGGTGTAGAATCATAGGTTGCATGAATTTCTAGTTTTCTCTAAATTGAAGGTGTTTATGCAAATGAATGGTAACACATACCTATGTGGATTTCTAGAAATGGAAGGAAATTGTAATACTTCTGACTCAGAACCTAGTACCTACATTGTAGTTGAAAAGATCTGGTTCAAATTAAATCTCTGAAAGTATATTGGCTTTATGATCTTTGGCACATCAATTAACCCTTCAGTGCTCTGTGAATCTCTGTAAAACTAGGAGCTGCAGAAGGGTTACTGACCTGCATTGATTTCCTCCCCTGGAGTTTCTTATATCAATAAAATCACAGGTTTGGACTAAAATTAATAACATTAACATCTCACATTTGTATAATGCTTGAGGTTTGCAAAACACTTTAAAAATTTATTTGTTTAGTTCTCAAAATTCACTTGTATAAGATTTTGAGTTCTTTTTTTTTGCTATGTGCCACACATTGTGCTAAGTGCTTTATTAAATATTATCTCATTTTATCCTCACAACAACCGTTTAGATTTTGAGTTCTAAATTTTTTTCTTTCTCCCTCCATTTCTCCCTCCCCAAAATAGCATGCAATCTGGTTTATGCTATACATGTACAATCATATTAATATTTCCACATTAGTCATGTTGTAAAGAAGAATTAGAACCAAAAGGAAAAATCATGAGAAGGAAGAAACAAATAAACAAAAAAAGTGAAAATGGTCTGCTTCAATCTGCTTTCAGACTCCATGGTCCTTTTCTGGGTATGGAGAGCATTTTCCATCATGAGTCTTTTGGAGTTGTCCTAGATCTTTGTATTTATGAAGATAGTTAATTCTATCAAAGCTGATCTTGTGTACAATGTTCTCCTGGTTTTGCTCACTTCACTCAGCATCACTTCATGTAAATCTTTCCAGGTTTTTCTGAAGTCCTCTCTTGCTCATCATTTCTTATGGAACAATAGTATTCCATTACATTCATACACCAAAACTTGTTCAACCATTCCCCAGTTGATGGACATCCTCTCAATTTCCAATTCTTGACCACCACAAAAAGAACTGCTATAAACATTTTTGTGCATGTGGGTCCTTTTCCCATTTTTATGATCTCTTTGGTATGCAGACAAAGGGTGGTATTTCTGGGTCAAAGAAAGCACTTTAAATCTGTTATCTCATTTGAGCCTCCCAGAATCCTATGAGAGATTTATTCCAGTTATTCTTGCCTCTATTTTACAGCTAAGTCAGGTGAGGTTTAATGAGGTAAAAGGACTCTTGTGTTGATGCTAGAAAATGTCAGAGGCAGTATGTGTTTGAAACCTGGTCTTCTTGACCCAAAGTCTGGTTTTATGTTCACTACGCTGTTATGGGTTGTCTTCATTCTCCTAGAATAGAAAGCTTGTCTTTTACGAAGGTCCTGTGAGATGTAGACTTAGTAATTGTCATACTTAATCATCAAACAATCTTTATATTTGGCTAAAATATCTTTGTTTTATTTTAAAGAGGATCAAATATATAGAGATTTTTCACTGTTATGTGGTAGTTATGGGCACATACAAATTTAAATAACTGGAAGGGGACAGAATTTTCTGGGACCACCAAACAGATAGGACAGTATCCCCAAATGTCTCTGTGTGCAGTTTATCTTAACTTTCTATCCTTTTTCTGTGGGACACTACTTAGTACACTTTTTCCAAGGTTGATATCAACCTATTGATAACTTTTTTTGGCAAATTTCTCAAATTATTTGCTAAAGACAAGCTCTTCTAGGTGATTTTTCTCAGTATAACAGTGTCTCTAACACTTTTCCCAGTACACACTGTTTATGTTCTTGATTTTTTTCTCCTTAGGAAGTCTCCTTGATATACACTATATTTCATGCCTAAGATCAAATCCTGTGTTAAGCTTAACTAGTGTCTACCCATGAAATTAGCTCACTCTTGAGTCTCAAGAGAATATTGTGAAAAATGACTTTCACTATGAGAAAATAACTAGAAATAATTTAACTCCTCCTTAGGGTTTATATCTATTAAGTCGTAGAAGATTGCTTCATGTGAAGCCAAGAATATTGGCAGGCAGGACCACTGGATTGGAAGTCAGGAAAACTGGGTTCTTTTTTGGTCTCTTTCACCAACTCTCTGAATGACCTGGAACAAAGCTACTTCACTTCTTGATTTCAGTTTCTTCATCTGTGAAATGAGGAGAATAGCAGTCTCAAAGATGTCTTGCAGCTCAAAAATTCTACCATCCCATATGTAATTTTATATCAGATTATTGTTTCAAATGTACCCTTTTGTAATTGATGAGAAAATTTTTTATTCATTCAGGAAATTGAAAGCATTTCCCCCTGTAAGTCCAAGTGACTTTGTTGGTATTTTCTTATTACATAAAGGTCTTACAAGAACAGATTCGTGCCAGGGATAACATCAGCTATGGAACAAATTCTGCCTTAAAGAGTTTGGAGATGCGGCAACTCTCTGGTTTGGGAGATCTTCGGGGGAGAGTAGCAAGGTAAGGCTTCAGGGATTGATATATTTATTTTAGTAAAGTTATTTTAAAATATATGTCATAGTATATATTTTCAAGAAACACTAAACTCAATATTACATTGTTTCTAGGGAATTATGTGGATTGAACATACAGAATGGGGGTAAGAAATAGAGTTCTTTGATAGGAATTGTGACTGTGTTACTGAGAGTTTCCTCAGATCTCATTGTTTAAGGTTTATGAACAGATGTACAGGCTTCCCTTTCTTTGGTTAGCTGATTAATACACAACTCTTAAGAGAATATTCAAAGTGTCTCCAACTACTGGAGGAAGTCCTTGTCAGTTGGTAAACATTTATTAAGTGCCTACTATGTGCCAGGAACTGTTCTAAGCCTGGGGATACAAAAGGAGACAAAAGTCTCCCCAGCTCATAGTCTAGTGGGGGAGACAACAAGCAAACAAATGATGTCCAGACAAGCTATATATAGGATAAATAAGAAATAACCAAAAAAAAGGAAAGCATTAGAATTAAGAGGGGTTAGGGAAGACTTCCTATAGAAGAAGATGGTATTTGTTGGGATTTAAAGGAACCCAGTAGGAGGAGATTAGGAAGGAGAGCATTTCAGCCATGGCAGTCAGTCAAAGAAACCACTCAGAACTAAAAGATGGAATGTCTTGTTTATGGAACAGCCAGGAGGCCATGTCACTGGATTCAAGAATAAGTCATTGGAGACTATGGTGTAAGAAGGCTGGAAATGTAGGAGGGGTCTTGGTTATGAAGGACTTTGAACACTAGAGGGTTTTGTATTTGATTTGATTTTGGAAGCAATAGGGAACCACTGGCATGTAATGAATACGTGGGTGACATGGTTGGACTTGCATTTTAGGAAAATCACTTTAGTGGCTGAATGGAAGATGGAGTGGAGTGGGAGGGACTTGAGGCAGGCAGACCAGGCAGGCAGTAGTCCAAGTGTGAGGTGATGATAGCCTGTACTAGAGTAGTGGTGACAGTGTCAGAGGTGAGAAGGGAGCAAGTTGGAAAAGTGAAATCGACAGGCCTTGCAACAGATTGAATGGGGGTTGGGTGAGGTGAGAGATAGTGAGGAGCTGAGGATGACTCCTGCATTGAGAGTCTGAGGGATTGGGAGGATAGTATATGTGCCTACTACAGGGAAGATAGGAGCAGGGGAGAGTTTGGAGGAAAGAAAATAAGTTTAGTTTTGAACATGTTTAGTTAAGATGGACATCCAGTGTGAGATGTTCGAAAGGCAATTGGAGATGCAAGATTAGAGGTTAGGCCAGCATAGGTAGATTTGAGAATCATCAGAATAGAGATGAAAATTAAATTCATAGGGGCTCATGTGAGATCACCAAATGAAGTCATAGAGAGGATGAAGAGGAGAGAGCTCATGGTGTGATCTGAATGAGGATCCAGCCAAGGAAACTAAGGAGTGGTGAAAAATGTAGGAGGAGAACAAGGAGAGAATGGTGTCCCCAAAATCGAGAGAGAAGAGAGTATTAAGGAGTAGAGGGGGATGAACCGTAACAAAGCTGCAGAAAGATCCAGAAAAATGAGGACTGCAAAAAGGAAATTAGACTGGCAACTGAGAGATCATTGGCATCTTTGGAGGGAGCAGTTCTGGTGGCATGGCGAATGAGGTTAGAAGTTGGCTTGTAAGGCATGAGAGGAGAGAAAGTGGAGGCATCTATTGTAGACAGCCTTGTTAGGGAGTTCAGCCGCAAAGGAAAGAAGAGATACAGGTCCATTCAAGTGAATAATTACCTGGATTGCATTAAATCGACCTTGTCCTCTTAATATGAATTTCAGTTAATAAATGAACAGAGTGCAGTAGTTTTGATTCATTTCTAAACTTTTGGAGTTTTTTCTGGAATTATTTCTTAAACCCATCTCTACCCTAAGATGCGGTATACTTATCTGCCACCGAGAACTGTATCCTACAAATACATAATATTTCTGCTTTGATTAGGTTCTGTGTTTTTCCTTTCCTAAAAATTTAAACTGGCTGATGGAGTCCTCTTTAAGTACTCTAGAAAACAAAGGCTCATTTTATTGCTAATGGGGATATAATTTTAAAGACTTAGTGAAATACATTTTTGGGGGTCAGTTTTGACTTTGGCATTACCAATGAGATAATGTGGAAAAGGGCATACTCTCAAAGTATAGGCTGCTCTACTATTTAAGTGAGGAAAATGAACACTTCACTATATACACACACACACATATATATATATATATATACGTACTTATATGTACTTATATACTCTTTCCCAAATGATAGAATTGATAGGAAATCTGGCACTCACATTTTGCAGGGATTTGTATGTGATAAAAGTCCAAATAATTCTTTTCCAAAAAAATTCATTTATTGAAATCTAAGAACAATGTGCTACCACTTTAAAAGATTTTTTAAAAAATTTCATTTATTCAGACATTACTTTTTTTTACTTTTGATTGCTTTACATTTTTGACACTGTAGTCACTTGGAGCTGGTATCAACTAATTTAAGATAAGATTGATATTCATTTCCTTTAGAGAAAATTACACCAAAGCGCAAGCAAGAAGTCATAGCTAGAGGACAGAATCACAGATTTTGAGCTAGGTACCGAGATTATCAAATCTAATCCCATCATTTTACAGATGAGGAGACTGAAGGCTAGAGAGAAAGAATGACTATATCACATAAATAGTGAGGACTAGAGATTGGATTAGAGTTCAGGTCCTTGAATGCCACATCCAGGGCTCTTTCATCTGTACCATTTGACTTTTTATTCTTTATAAATATTTATTACCCAAGTATTGCTCCTTGCCCGGCACTGTTTACTTTCATTGGATTGTGAGCTCCTTGAGAACAGGGGCTGTTTTTATTTATTTATTATTTGTATCTGAGTCTGGCATACCATAGGTGCTTGGCTGACTAGCACTTGAAAATGTCTATTTCCTCCATTTCCTTCAGGTACAATGTTTTAATCTTTAAGTTGATTCACATCCTTTTGGAAGAATGTGGAGTACGAGTCTTACACTGACTCATTGTAATACAGTGTCAGTGACTAACTCATATTCCTAAAATTCTGTAGGACTCCCTAGAATTTGTTGTTGTAGTCTCTGGGTAGACTTTCTCATCAGATGACTTTCATTGTCTGCTGAAGTCATTTGTTCAAAGAGACTGGTGCCTTTCTCTTCAGAAGTCAACTTTTCCTTTACATAAGGCCTCTCAGGAGGAAAAAGGGATTATGCACATCATGTCTTTAACATAATGAGATCATTCCAGTACACATGGAAACCCATTTCATTGCTCTATTTATATTTTGTATATTCCTTGTTTCCTAGTGTGACTTTCCTATAAGACATCTAGGAAGTAGATTTTCTTCAACATGACTATATCTCTTCCTATATCCCTGTACTTTTCAGGTTAGATCTGGTTTAAATAATAATCTTTATAGAATACTTAAACTTACATGTCAGCTAATAAATAATAGTATCTCTAGCAGTCTTTCAGTTCCCTCCTGATTCTTACTTTAAAGAGACTATGTATGGCATTTGTCATAATTTAATTGGTTTGGGTTGTCAGATCCACCCTTAGCTGACTTGGGCTACATCGACTAAATGTTTAGCCTTTCTTGAGGGACAAAGTAAGACAACAGATCAGCACATGATCCGTTGACTTTTTTTTACATGAAATTTTACTATTCAAAATAACAAAATAAGAATGAATATAAGAAAATAAATCATAATTAGGACAAAGTTTAAAGAAATTTAAATATCTAGGGACAGTGTATCTCTGACTAAATCTCTGTTGTTAATCAGTGCTTAATCTAATTTTGGTTTCTCTTATTCTGTTATAATGGACAACTTTAATTTACTTTTCTTGTGTTTATGAACACTGAGATCCCTTATGAACATATCTCCTTATGCATGCTACTGGCCTTTTACCTGTTTTCTCACATGGACTTAAAATTGTTGATGACACATTGTTGGTTTGGATTAACTCTCTCCTGAAAGTAAAATCCCTCAATACTTTCAAGGAAAGACAACCACTTTTTCTTATTTGCACTATTATTTTTTTCTGAGCTGAAAGAGAGTAAGTAGAGGAAAAACCGGATAAAAACACATCTTTGATCCTGGTCCGTATAAATTTCCAAGATACTTTTTTTCTAATTAGGAGAGAAGTTTTAGTAATGAATTTACTGTTATTCCTCTAAGATTCTTCTCTCCTTTTTGAATATCTGGTTTGCACATAATAATTTCCTCTTCATTAGTGCCCTGGGTATCATTTAACTATTTTCTTTTTATCAATTAACTTTTATAAAAGGATATTTACTAAGAAGATAATAGCAAGAAGAGAAGTCTAAAACATCCTCCTGTATCAGTGGCACACTTTCCCCCATGCCTCTTTGGTCCTTGAGGAGAATGGGCTCAAACTTAAAGCATTTGTTACAATGCACTAACTCCACCATATTGACAAGGTGGAGTGCGTATAGTTAGTGTATGAAGTTGCACCAGAAAATGATATCTTAATTAGCAGATCTACTGGATTGGGTCCTGTAAGTTACTACTTGGGGTTGTATTGATGGCAAACGATTGCATGGCCTACTGGCCTGGGACTTTTTGAGATACTAAGAGATTGTTCCATTCCATCTCCAATACTCATTCACCTTAAAAACAGGAAAGGACAAATGCAAAGAAGCAACAAATAGGGGCCCTGTGTTCATGGCCACATATTGGCTTGGTTGGGGAATTGTCAGCAGTCAGCAGAAGGTCATTGCTACTATATCTTCCTAACCAGAAGCTCACAACAGCCCTTGCCTTGTTCACCCCCCCAGGAAAAAGAGCAATGTACTTGTTGGACCCTTGTGTGTGCATGCTCAATTCTAGCTCAGAAGCCTCAAAAATTCTTTCCTCACTGTGATCTGAAATGGTTATAAATGAACTGAATTCTTCAAAGTCTATGTAGGCAATTGCATCAGGCTAAGGGTCATTCCAGAGTCATTGTTCTTTCCTTTGTACTATTTTGCTTCTATTCAATTAACAAGTATTTATTAGCCCTTCAAAAACTTGAAGACAGTTATTGTATTCCCTTTTGTCTTTTCTTCTCTAGGCTAAACAATTCCTGACTACTCAACAATTCCTCATTGCACTTCCCAGATCCCTCCCCAGCTTAGTTATCCTCTACCAGGTGCTGTCTAATTTGCTGCTGTCCATTTTCAAGAATTAAATGTTACACTACTGGTGTGCTTTGACCAGCTCAGAGTCCAGGGGGACAGTCCCTCCCTTTGATCTGTGTACTCTAACTTTATTAATGTAGTCTAACCTTGCCTTAGTTTTTTTTTTGTTTGTTTGTTTAGTAACCACTTCGTACTGTTGACTTCTTCTGAGCATGTGATCCAGCTGAAGGACACTGGTCTTTTTCACACAAACAGCTGTCAAGTCAGTTCTTCTGCATCCTTTACTATCTTTTTTTCTTATAGATCTTAGATATTTATTTTATCCCTTCCAATTTAAAGATAATTTTCTTGCTGATGAAGATAGAGGCAGAATAAACATTGAATAATTTTCTTTCTCTCTGTCTTTAGTTAGCATTTTACTTCATATGGGCAGATACTATCCTTGTGTATTCTGTTGCTTGAATTACAACTTCAAAAAAAGCATTTTTTCACATATATCAGTTCACTGATCTTTCTGTGGAATACTGGAACACTGGGGAAGGATCGCCTGATATACATGCAACCAAAATAAGGAAAAATTGGCATCTTCATTAGGCCAGAATTAATACTGTAGGATCTCTTATTGGACTATTTTTGGATAAGGAAAGTGGATCTGCTGGTCTCTCGGATAGATGAGACTGTCCCTTTCAATTGGTGCTAGCGGATAACTTTATGGATTGTAGCTAGTACTACTCTTACATCTGCTAACCTTTGCCATAGTTGACAGACCAATCTGTCAATCAATAGATATCTATTAAGCACCTACTATGTGCCAGGTATTATCTTATCTTGTCTTTCTTGAAACTAAACATAATTCTTTAATCAGAGGATATACAGCCTTATTAAAAAATGGAATGATAGAGAATCTGGTACTTATACTTCTCTGTAACGAATTTGTCATTGCATAGTTTGGGGAGCTTCTTTTAATGCTGTCAGATCTTTCAGATACTTGATAAACATGGCTCAATATCAGAAGTCATATGAGATTCTTAAATACCTTTCTCAGGACCTAGGACTTAAAGAAATGCAAATGGGAGGGCATTAAGGTGGGCCTTTTCACTCTTTAGGCACTACTATGATGCTAGGGAATCATAATGTATCAATGACTACATCACACAATGGCTACATCATACAATGGCTACATCACACAATGGCTACATCATACAATGGATACATCATACAATGGCTACATCATACAATGGCTACATCACACAATGGATACATCATACAATGTATACATCATACAATGGATACATTATACTGTATCAGTGCCTCATTGACATCTTTTATTTTGATTGACTTTGAATGAAAATCCCTTTAGACTAAGGGGATTTTATTTAATGGCAGCCTCTTTCAGGACAGCTTAGAGTAGTTGAAAAAATGTTGGATTTGGAATTAGAGGAGTTGGGCTTCATTCTTGACTGTACTCAGTTCACATCTCATCTCCTGAACCCAGCTTCCTCATGTACAGTATTAGAGAGGTTGTTGGCTTTTGATCAGTTGGTTTTCCCCCACTCCTTCTAAACTAGTCACAGAAAGCAAAGGGCAGACACCAGAAGTATTGAAGTAATATAATATATGTTAACAAGGTGTTAAACTAAATGTAAAAATACAGCTACCCTGTGATCTCTTTATAAACTGTGTTCCTTGATTGAATTGCAAGGGGAGTTTAGGATTGGTTGGCTGAAAGTTTGCTGTATCCCAGGAGGCCTTCAAATTGCTAAATCTGCTAGCCCTGGATTTTAATTCTCAAACTAGATCAACTGACTCAAGGTCAGTCCTAAGATTCCTTATCAGCTCAATTTAAAAACTTCTTTGCAATGTAAATATCAAATTATATTTTAAAAAAGGACATTGAATTAGATGATGCCTGAGGCACCTTTTAACTCTGAATCCATTTCTCTGTAGTGTGCATGTCACAATTACTTAGAAACAGATAAATAGGAAGTCAGACAGAATTTGTTTCTATTTGGATATATTCTTCTAAAAAAGTTTTATTGAGGCTTTTTTTTTTTAAACCAGTCACTTCCCAGTTTGTCCAGTCTTCTCATAGATCCCTTTCTTGTAATAACAAGAACACTGCCCACGCCATGACCATCACCAAAAGTTAAGCAACCAGGATACTAATGGCATCTGGCTATATGCAGCATTCCATGCCTGAGACTACTTGATTTCTCTAACAGAAGAAGAGTTTCATTAAGTGCGCTCTGGAACTAAGATGGATTAATTTCCTTAACCTAGTGCTGTGCACTAAGATGACTAGGATCTACAGCCAGTACTCTGGAAGAGAAAACGCTTCAAGGAAAGATCACTCTCTCCCCTTCCTTGTCCTATGATCCTAATCAGCAAATCTGAAACTAGGGTGTCAGGAGTAACCAGGGAAAATATATTTTTTTTCATTTTTGAACTTTATTCTTTAGTTTTCCTCAATGTTAGTCTTCCTCCGGCTGCTTTGCTCCACCTGTTAAATAGTATGGTGAATTTCTGGTGACTAAATATTTTCTCTAAGAAGACAGTAAAGGAAAAGTCCCTCTGGAAAATGTCCATTCTATCCTCTTAAAAAAATGAACTTGGGGGACTACTTTCTTTCTAGGCCTGAATACTAGCATAGCTGGTATGTAAGGTCAGACCTATCTTTTGGTCCTTGACAAATGCATTTTGCTGCCAATAAATCGACAAGATGCCACTGGTACGTATACGCCCTCTGAGTTTGTTCCCTTTGCTTGTAGTAACCCCTTTTCACATGGTCTGAGAGCAGCTGTATTTGACCCAATAAAAAGAAAATGAACAGAGGATCCTAGCAATTCTATGTATTTAACCACATTTTTAGCTGGGCTAGACATTGTAATTCTGTGGTATTAACTCTCTAGCTGCCCTTTTCTTTTTTAAAAAATTATTGTATTTTTTATTACATTTTAAAATTCTAATTTGTATCCCTTCCTGCTTATGCACCCTGCACTAAAGAAGGCCACCATTTGACAACACACACACACACACACACACATATATATATACTACTATTTATCAGTTCTTTCTCTGAAGGTATATAATACTCAGAATAGCGTAGTCACTCACAGTTAGTCTTTGGAACCATAGTGCTGTTACTATACACAATGTTCTCTTGGTTCTGCCCATTTCATTTTTCATTATTTCATGAAGGTCTTTCCATATTTTTCTAAAACCAGTGCTCATCATTTCTTACAGCACAGTAGTATTCCACTGCAATCATACACCGCAATTGTTTAGCTATTCCCCAGTTGGTTGGCATCCCCTCAATGTTCTTTTTCACCACAAAGAGAGCTGTTATTAATATTTTAGAACATATAAGTTTTTTTTCCTTTTTCCCTGATCCCCTTGGGAAACAGATCTAATAATGATAAGCCTGGATCAAAGGATATGCACAGTTTTCTAACTCTTTGGGCATAATTCCAGATGCTTTTCAAAATAGTCGGATCAGTTTACACTTCCACTAACGATGTATTAGCGTTCCAATTTTTCCACATTGCCTGCAACATTAGTCATTTTCCCCCTGTATCATTTTAGTCAATCTGACAGATGTGAGATCCTATCTCAAAGTTGTTTTAATTTATGTTTCTCTAATCAATAGTGATTTAACATATTTTTACATGACTAAATATAGTTTTGATTTCTTCCAAAAACTACCTGTTCATATCCTTTGACCATTTATCAGTTGGTGAATGACTCATTTTCATAAATTTGACAAAGTTCTCTATATATTTAAAGTATGAGAGTTTTATCTGAGAGACAGTATGTAAAATTCCACTCCCTAATTTTCCACTTTCCTCCTAATCTTGGCTACATTGGTTTTATTTGTACAACTTAAAAAAGTTTAATATAATCAAAATTATACATTTTATATCTCACAGTGCTTCCTATCTTTCATTTATTTATAAATTTTCCTCCTTCCCATAGGTATGATAGGTAACATGTTCTTCTAATTTAGTTATGATATCCCCTTTTGCATCTAGGTCATGTCTCCATTTTGACCTTATCTTGGTAAATGGTGTAAGATACTGCTCTATACCCAGTTTTTGCTAGACTGCTTTTCAATTTTCCCAATTATTCCTACTAATAGTACATTCTTATGCCAAAAGCTTAAATCTTTACACAACCTTGTCAAACACAAGGTTACTATAATCATTTTCTACTGTGTATTGTACATCTGCTCTGTTCCATTGATCCATCTTTCGTTTTTTAGTCAGGACTAAATAGTTTTGATAGTCATTGCCTTATAATATAGTTTAAGATCTAGTACTGTTAAACTTTCTTATTTTTTTCATTAATTCTTTTGATATTCTTTACCATTTGTTCTTCCAAATGAATTTCATATTTTTCCTAGCTCAATAAAATTTTTTGTCAGTTTAATTGGGATGGAATTAAGTAGATTAATTTAGGTAGAATTGTCATTTTTATTATATTGGCTCAGTACACCCTTGAACAATTAATATTTCTTTGATTATTTAAATCTGACTTTATTTGTATATAAAGTGTTTTATAATTCATTATGTTCATGTAATTCTTGGCTTTATCTTGACAGATAAACTTCAAGGTATTTTTTGCAGTCTTTGGTTATTTTAAATAGTATAACTGTCTTTTTCAACAATAAATAATATGCAAATATGTGCGAACTCATTAATGAGTTCATAGAGAAAGTTCACATTATCTATTATTGTATCCCTCACACAAGCAGATGCTTCTTAACTTTTAAAAATGGAATTTGAAATGTGGTTTTGTTGTGGTTAATCATATAGATTAGTTACTATTGACACTAGAAAACGTTTGAGTTAAGAATTAAGAACCTTAAGACTAGTATTCCATTTAGAGCAATTCATTATTACCTTAAAACATAAAATCTTCATATATAGCTAACATGAAGTTAGCCAATTTTTCCTCTAGCTTCTAAGAGTTGAGGAATGTTAACTATAACTATTCTTTAGATCTCTTAAGGCAAATGAGCAATTCAGGAAATGCTTAAAAATAGGTCATTAACATTTAGAAAGAGTTTCCTGCAATATTTTGCCAAAATCTTTTTAGCTGTTGGGTTTATGAACAGTACCAGATTCTCCTGGAGTCTCTTAATAGATCCTTGGCTCCCAGGCTGTTATCTTTCTTTTGGAAAGAGACTGGAATCTCTCTGCTTTTTTGTGACTGAGCTGAGGAAACAAACCTACTAGAAAACAGAGATCTGTAAATTTGAAAAGGGCAAGCACAGAGATGATTAGTACCGTATTGGTTCATCTATATCTTATAATGCTAAAGTCTAGAAAGGAGAGTTGATAAAATTCTGAGTCAAGTAAAGATATCAAGGAATGTTGTAACATCCATATACTAAATTGAAGTCCCTAAATGATATTTTAAATGAATAGTTTTTGGTGAATAAGTCAGAAAATGCTCATATCCCTGAGCTAGCATTAGGATCCAAGACTTAGTTGGTGATAATCCATAAGCTATAAAACTTTAGAACTATTTCAGAAAGTTCATCAATGAATATATCATTTAAATTTTTCACAGTCTCTGTTTCCTTACCTGCACCACTCACTTTTCATTTGGCTTTCACTTTTTTTTAAACATAAACTGAGACACAGATAATATTTATGTTGCTAATTTCACAAGCTGTTGACCTAATTGTCTCTACAGTATTACTAAGAATTAAAGGACCCTAACTTAATGTTGTTGGTCTAAAGTCCTAAGCCTAATAGCTTAATTTTAGACAGCCTTGGATGTTCCCCTACCCATAATCTATAATTGAATAGATCTGGTATTAAGCTTACAAACCTTTTGACTATAGGAAATTGTCACCAAGAGTAGGGACATTGCAGGGAAACAATATCTCCCCAACTTCATGTCAATTCCAGGCAGGAGTAGATTGTCCACTTGCATTCAGCCAGGCTTAAAGTCTGCCAGGTGTCAGTGGGGAAATTGAGTCAGGAGAATCCCACCTCAGCCTATGCTCTCCCTATGCTCTCCCACCTTTCCCTTGAGATCACCTATGTAGTTCATACCAGCATCTCACGAGCTTACTGGCATCATGTATTGGAGGCTCAGATTGCCTTTCTTGCTACCCATACCTGGAGATAGACTCAGAAGAACAGTCACTTAATAGTCCATAGCATCTAAAAATGGCAAGTTCCAATAACCAGGTTTCAAATATGATTATAGTTTCACTTTGGCTCAGGAACATCTTTTGAGGCAAGTCTTAAGTGGCTCACATGCCTTTCTATACATGTTCTAGTTCCTGATTAAATGGCAATCATAAAATGTAATTGACCATTAAAACCTTGACTTTTCCATCAATGCCAAATTTTACCCAAGGTTACCTTCCTCTTGGAAATTTAGACTGAAATTCTTTTGTCCAGACTAAAGATGTCATTGATTTATTCTCAGTAATTAATTCAGTCTTTTGTTTTAATATGAATTGCTTTTACCTCACTTTGTAACATGACCAATTTTTCTCCCCATCACTCCCCTCTCCCCCACTTCCTAATACCTCACATTCTGATTACTCCTTCCCTCAATGTACCCTCCCCTCCATCACACCCCACCCCTCTCCTGTCCCCATCTTCTCTCTTTTCTTGCAGGGCAAAATGAATTCCATACCCCTATCCCTATAGTTCTTATTTCCCGATTATATGCAATAAAAATTCTCAACATTTGTTTCTACTACTTTGAATTCCAACTTCTCTCCCTCCTCCCCCCTCCCCAGCCCCACTAAGAAGGGAAGCAATTCAATACAGACTAAATATGTGTTGTTTTGCAAAAGACTTCCATAGTAATCATGTTGCGTAATACTAATTATATTGCCCTCTGACCTACCCTATCCCCCTTTATTTTCCCCCCTACAATTGACCTTGTCCCTTCTCAAAAGTGTTTATTTCTAGTGACTCCCTTCTCCTATTTGCCCTCCCTTCTAACATTCCCCTCACTCCACTTGTCACCTCCTCTCCTACTTTCCTGTGGTGTATATAAATTCTCATATCAAATTTAGTGAGCATGTTATTCCCTCTTTCAGCCACATGTGGGGAGAGTAGCTTTATTTCCCCTGCCTCCCATTCTCCATTATCTCCTCCATTGAATAAGATTTTTCTTATCTCTTTTATGAGTTATAGCCTGCCCCATTCCATTTCTCCCTTTCTCTTCCCAGAATTTTCCTCCTTCACCCCTTAATTTTTATTTTATTTTATTTTTGTGTGTATGTGGATATCATCTCTTCTGATATAACACATCCTGTACTCTCTATCTGTCTATGTATATGTGTGTGTGTGTGTATGTATGTACAATCTCTCCAACTACCTGAATACTGAGAAAAGATTCAAGAGTTAAAAATATTTTCTTTCCATCTAGTAATGTAAACAGTTTAGCTTTAGAGAGTCTTTTATGATTTTTCTTTTTTTTCCCTGTTTACCTTTTCATGCTTCTCTTGATTCTTGTCTTG
Source organism: Bettongia penicillata ogilbyi (assembly GCA_023548195.1). Classification (NCBI taxonomy): domain Eukaryota; kingdom Metazoa; phylum Chordata; class Mammalia; order Diprotodontia; family Potoroidae; genus Bettongia; species Bettongia penicillata. The sequence goes on along the minus strand of JAJHZJ010000009.1, from coordinate 5,768,525 downwards.
GGAAGTCAAATTTTAAAATACAGATCTGGTTTTTTCCTCAACATGAAATCTTCAAATTCAACTATATCATTGAATGACCATTTTTTCCCTTGAAGTATTATATTCAGATTTGCTGGGTAGGTGATTCTTGGCTTCAATCCCAGTTCCTTTGATTTCTGAAATATCCTATTCCAAGACCTTCGATCCCTTAATGTTGAAGCTGCCAGATCCTGTGTTATCCTGATTGTATTTCCACAGTATTCAAATTGTTTCTTTCTAGCTGCTTGCAGCATTTTCTTCTTGATCTGGGAACTATGAAATTTGACCACAATATTCCTAGGAGTTTCTCTGTTCGGGTTTCTTTCAGGGGATGAGTGATGAATTCTTTTAATATCCATTTTACCCTCTGATTCTATAACATCAGGGCAGTTTTCCTTGATTATTTCATGGAAGATAATGTCTAAGCTCTTTTTTTTGATCATGGCTTTCAGGTAGTCCAATAATTTTTAAATTATTTCTCCTGGATCTGTTTTCCAGGTCAGTTGTTTTTCCAATGAGTTCTTTCACCTCATCTTCTAATTTTTCAAATTTTTGGTTTTGTTTACTAACTTCTTGGTTTAACTCATAGTCATTCTTTTCCCTGGACTCAATTCTCTCTTTCAATGAATTATTTTGTTCAGTGAGCTTTTGAACCTTCTCCTCCATTTGGTTAATTCTACTTTTTAAAACCTCCTTCTCCTTGTTGACTTTTTGGACCTCTTTTTCCAATTCAGTTAGCTTCTTTTTAAAGCTGTTATTTTCCTCAGCATTTTTTTGGTTCTCCTTTAGTAAGCTGCTAACTTGTTTTTTAAGGTCTTCTATTGCCTGAGCCAAGTTTAAGTCCCCTTTGGAGGAAAGGCCCTTGATTTCCTGTGACAGTATGCCTTGTTCTTCTGAACAGGATCGGGGGAGATACCTGTTCCCCAAGAAAGTAACCTTCTATGGTCTTATTTCTTTTCCCTTTTCTGGGCATTTTTCCAGCCAGTTACTTGACTTCTGAGTTTCCTCTCCACAACCACCTTGGCTCCCATTCCCACAGCCTGTGCTTGTGGGCTGAGATTCAAATGCTGTTCCCAAGCCTTAGGGGTTTTTGGCAAGGGTGGGGCTGCTATTCAGTGTGAGATTAAGTTCAGCTGCTCAGGTGGGAGAAGGGCTGCCACATGGGGCTTAGCTCCCTCAGGGGGTTTACAAGGAGACCTTCAGTAATGGACTTGGGCCACTGCCTGCTTTGGGAGCCCCTGTCTGCTGCTGCCTCCACTGCTGGCTCCCGAGGGGGCCTGAGTTATGGGAACACCCCGCTCCCCTCTTGGCCAGCTGAAAAGACCCTCTCACTGACCTTTGGTGCCTGTGGCTTGAGGGACCTGCACTGCTGCTGGAGTCAGATCTGCTCCCCTACAGGGCTGGACTCTGCTCCAGATCTGGTGCACAGCAGACCTTTGGTGTCAGTTTTTCAGGTCTCTCTGGAACAGAAATCTCCTCTATTCTGTTGTTCTATGGTTTCTGCTGCTCCAGAATTTTGTTGAGAGTTCTTCTTTACAGGTATTTTATGGGCTGTGAATTAGGAGCTAGCATATGTGTATCTTTCTACTCCACCATCTTGGCTCCTCCCCCCCACGACCAGCATTTGAGAGGTAGGGATGGGACTACACCTGTGGTTTCACTGGTCTAGGGAATTCCTGCTTGAGGGAACCCTTTCTGCTGACACAGGTTGGAATGTTCTGTGCTACTTAGATTGATGTCTGGGGCCCTGAGTTGCTAAGTGATTTGCCTAGAAGCTAGTATGTGTCAGAGACAGGACTGAAACCTAGATCTTCCTGACTTCAAAGCCAACTCTCTATAATATCATGTGGTCTTTTAGGTGAGGGAGGTGCTAAAAAGAAGTTGAGGGTCAGAAGTACTAAGTTATTTACCCATAGCTAGAGAGTCAGAGATGAAATTTTAACCTAATCTTCCTGATTCCATGTTCAGCCCTCTCTACTCTCTCCTTCCGGTTGGGGATGGACATCTGGGGACACCTCCCTGATTCTCAACCATTTAAGGTGGGCACTGAGGGAACTTTTCTCATTATTCTCCTCCCTACCACTTTCCTAGACTTCATAATCTCTAGAATCTCATTCTGTAAGATAAAATAAACTTTACAATCAACTCTGAAACTCACTTCCTTAGATTCTAACCCCATTATAGGACTTCATCATGCCCTTTCCTCTTGTGACCCCCTTCTTTTCATCTCTTTTAAAAAAAATGAATTGCCTTTCTCCATTAGATTGTGAGTTCCTTGAGGGCAGGGTCTATTTTATGCCTTTCTTTGTATCTGTAGCACTTAGTGCCCAGCATAGAGTAGATTCTTAATAAATGTTTATTGAAACTATACATTGCCTCTCTGCCTTCAAAGTCAAATATTGAAGAGAAAGTGAATAAAATTGAATTTTGAGTGGAAGGCATGAACAACAGAATAGGCATGGGGGCATGGGGATCAGGAAAGTCTTCATGTAGATAGTTGAATTTGAGCTGAGAGATGAGGGAAACTAAGGATACTAGGACTTAAGGGAGGAGTATATTCCAGGTATAAGAGGCAACCAATGCCCATAACTTGGATAGAGTCCTACATAGAAGGAACAATAAGGCCAATTTGGTGGGACCATAGTGTGCATGAAGTGAGGAGTGATGTATAGTAAAAACTAGAAAAGTAGTTTGGGGCTTAGATTGTAAAGGACTTTGAATACCAAACAGAATAATTAATATTTGACCCTAAATAAAATAGTGAATTACTGGAGTTTATTGAGTAGGGGATTGACATAGTTTTCACTTTAGTAAAAATACTTTGGAAGCTGTATGGCTGATGTTTTGGAATGGAATGAGGCAGAGGGAGACTCATTAGCAGGCTATTGCAGTATATTAGGTAAGAGTTAATGGGGACTTGAGAAAGAGCTGTTTAGGGATTTGCCATAAAATCTTGACCTTATTTTCTGTGGGAAAAGACCAGAAATAAGTTTTAAAATAAAACTTAAAAACATCTTAATTAGAGTAGGATAGCAATAATTTAAAATCTTTTTTTAAATATAGGGGATTATAGGAAAATTCCAAAGCCATCTTTTTTCAGATCTTATTTTAAATCTACTTTCTTTCCCCTTGCCAATTCTAATTTTTTCTATTTTTTTAAATTAAATTTATTTATTTATTTTCAGTTTTAAACCATCACTTCCATCAAATTTTTCCCCTCCTTCTCCCATCCCTCCTTGTCCTCTCCTCCCCAAGATGTCGTACAATCTCATATGGGTTCTACACATACATTCTTATTAAACACTTCTTCACATTAGTCATGTTGCGTAAAAGAATTAAAATGAATGGGAAAAACCATGAAAAAAAACCAAAACAAAGCAAGATATAACACAAGAGAAAAGAGTCTGCTTCATTTTGCATTCTGGTTCAATAGTTCTTTCTCTGGATGTGGATGACATTTTTCCTCAAGAGTCCTTTGAGGATCCAATTCTAATTTTTAACCAATTGTTTTCTTCAGTTAGCTTTTGTACCCCCTTTTCCATTTGTGCAATTGTTCCTTTTAAGGAGTTATTTTCTCCAGTTAGGTTTTGTACCTCTTTATTCATTTGGCCAACTTTACTTTTTAAGGAGCTGTTCTCTTCAGTGAATTCTTTTTTTCATTTTGTCAATTGTATTTTTAATATTGTTGATCAATTTTTCTTCCACCTCTCTAATTTGGTTTTTAAAATCGTTCTTGAGCTCTTCCAAGAATGCTTTTTGGACTTACGACTGGTTCATATTCCCATTTGAGGTTTCAAATGTGGATATAGTATCAATCCTATACTCTTCTGAATTCGTATTTTGATATTCTCTGTTCCCATAATAAGATTCTATGGTCTTTGCTTTTCCAATTTGCTTCTTAATTATGATGATAGCCTTTTTTCTGGCTTTTAAAGTAGATCTCTGCTTCTGGAGCATAGGGGACTCTGTCTCACATTTTTTTCATACTAGGAGCTAGGGGCCTGGTTACCCAGCTTTGTGTGTTGTGGCCCCTGGTTCTTTCAGTTAGAAGCTATGTAATGCTACAACTTACCTGGTGCTGAGCTGGCTAGGCTGAGGCCAGGTGAGTTTTCCCAGGGTTACACTGAAGGTCATAATGTAAAGTGTGGGAGATGAGTGGTCTGGTTGCTGGGGGTCTCGTCCTCCCCAGGGGCTGTGTTAGATCATGGGCAGGCTCAGCAGCTGGTGGACCCCCATCTACCTGGTATCTGCCCAATTCTCCTGGTTGTGTTAATGCACGCCTGGGGTCCTGGTGTTGGCACTTACCAACTCCCCCCGCTTTGGCATTCAAGTGTTCAGGATCTCCTTCTGGTCTGCTGTGCTGGTCCCCTTCAGCCACAGCAAGAGGGACCCTTCTCTTCGATCTCACTAGCCTCCTGAACCAAAAGACTGCTATACCCCTTCTGCTAGCCCCAGTATTCCTGGATTTTTCTTGGGGCAATATTCTCTGGGCTTTTCAAGGTCAACAAGGGAGGGTGAGATCACTTACAGTTTACTTCACCATCTTGGTTCCCAGAAGTTCAAGTAGATGACTTTCAAACATTCAGTCTGTGGGCTGATAGTCCCAAGAGCAGCCTATGTTACTGCCATGGCCCCAATCTTCTCTCTGCCTAGCTCTGCCTGACTCCTGCCCCATGCTGAGAGGTTTATCATTCTGTGCTGAGAGGCAGCTGGTGACTCAGACTGCCAGTGGCCATTTCTGCTCAGCTATGGCCAAGTCTGTGGTGGTGCAGACCGTGCACTCTGTGCTCCCCCATCCTGGTGTAACAGATCCTTCCCATCGACCTTCTGGGCTGTCCTGGGCTGGAAACTTGCCACATTTGTCTCCTACTGGATTCTTCCACTCTAATATTTGTTGAAATTCACTTTTTAGAGGTATCTGAAGGATTTGTGGGAAGAGCTCAGGTGAGTCACTGCTTTCACTTTGCCATCTTGACTCTACCCCCTACTTTCTTTCTCTAATCCATTTTTAGAATCATAGAATTTTGAGCTGGAAGATACTTTGATATCATTTAGTCCCATCCCCTTTTTGTGGACTATGAAAGTGTGACTCAGGAAGTGAACTGACTTCCCTAAAGTCACAGAGACTTGGTAGTAAAATGGAGATTAGATCCCACAGCTCTACAATACATACCATACTGTTGTAGATGTCTCTCTGACTTCTCATTATTTATTGTAAACTCTGACCTAATGTTGGAGCTCTACCATCATTCCAGTTCTGCCATGTGAGGTGCACATGATAATTGTTACTAATGGTTTAAAATTCTTTCTATTCAGATCCATTTAATCACAAAGAAGTATATGATTGATAAGGAATATTAGAAATTGTGTTGCCTTACTAGAATCTTACATTTCAAGCTTTCAAAATTCCAGTAGGCATAATACAAATTTTGCCCCAAATAAGAGTCTCTGATTTGAGTTGAGAACACTACTTAATTGTATGCTATTTGGATGAAATACATTTATTCTGAAGAGTTGTTCAGTTCCTGTATTCAAAGGAAAGTCTTGTGGAACATCCCATTTAAAAATTAAAACAATCAATAAGCATTTATTTTCTTTTCCTGTCACCTGCTTACCTCTGTCCTCATTCTGTATCTGGAGTCTGTCACATCACTGGCGACAGGTAGTTAGCATGTTTCATCTTCAGTCTTCTGGAATTATGACTGGTCATTGCTGTTTTCAAGTCATCCCAAGTTGTTTTTCTTTATAACATTGTTGTATAAATTATTGTCTTGGTTCTGCTTACTTAATTTTGTATCACTTCTCAGTTTTCTCTGAAATCATTCACTTTAGGATTATTATGGTGTAATAATATTGTTACATTCCTATGCCATAATTTCTTTATCTATTCCTATATAGTTTACAAGTTTTTGCTGCTACAAAAAGAGTTGCTATAAATATTTTGTAGATATGGACCCTTTTCCTCTTTTTAAAATCTATTTCTTGTGTAGACTTTGTAGGACTATTGCAAGGTCAAAGTTTAAGTAACTTTAGGGACATAATTCCAAACTGCTTTCCAGAATGGTTGAATTGATTCACAGCTCTATTAATAGTGTTAACTTTTTCCTACAGCTAATCCTATAATTGTCATTTACTTTTTTTTTCATTTTGCCAATATCATTGGTATGAGGTAGAGCTACTTTATTTTACATTTTTCTGTTAGTGAGATTTGGAGCCTTTTTTTCATGTTTGTGTGTAACTTGGATGTCTTCCTTTGAAAACTGCCAGAACATATTGTTATTTTAATAGAAGCAATATATCTTATGATATTTTAAATAAAATTTTGGTTCATCTGTTTCAACTTTCATTTTTTTTAACCTTGGTATTGTCCTGGACAGGTGTGATGCTAGCATAGCTAGATTGTCTGCAGAGCATAAAACAACATATGAAGGTCTTCAGCACTTGAACAAAGAACAGCAGGCAGCCAAACTTATTTTGGAAACTAAAATCAAAGATGCAGAAGGACAGGTATGCTATTTTAAAAATAAATTTCTAAAATGTAGATTTGCAGTTAGCACAAATACCTTGAGGCTAATAGTTTCTTGAAGCAGATGAATTAAGTTGTTTTTTTTTTTAAATATTGGGGCTAGGTTTATACAGAACTAAAAGAACTTTCTTTCCTTTACTTCTCACAACTTCCTGCCCTTTGTCATCTTGGATGTATTAGCACAGCAGTCTTTTGCATAATTTTATTTGCTTATATATTACACACATAAAGTGAAATAATTGATAACTGTCACCTATGTGACAGGTAGTCAGAAGAACCTAGGGCAAGTTCCTGAGACTAATGGGTGGTCTGGCAGTATAGTTCAACCCCTAGTGGAAAGAGATCCAGATGGTCTATTGCAAGAAATCTGACTCAGTCTCAGGTAATTTCCAATTCCTAAAGCCCTTAAGAAGCCAAGTTGAAGGCTCATCTGCCCCAGAGTAGTCATGAGCTTTAATCCCTTCTGGGGATTTTTGATACTGAGGCTAGGCCAAGTCTCTTTAGAGAAACCCAGACTAGAAGATACCTCCTTTCCCTTCTCTTCCCCCTGTGCCCCCGCTCAATCTACCATTATTTACATTCGCCAACACCAGGTCAGCTTCTAAAAGGGTGGAGGTTAGCTGATATATTTGCTTGGGCATTCGCCCAGGTGCATTTGACTCTATTTTAGACTTCATTAGACTTTAAAATGAACTCATTTTCCACCAGCCAATTTGGGATGAGTTGGCAGGGCCAGGAGGCAGGAAGCATGGACTGGGAATTAGAGCTACCTTGCCTTCTACAGTCCTTATATACTGAACCTGCGGAGAGATCTCTGAGAAGTGGTCACCTAGATACCAATTAGCAAGGCACAAAGATGCCTTTTCCTGGGAAAAGGGCTATAGCCAAATGGTTAGGCACAGTTTCTTATTGTGGGGGAAAGGGAATAAGCATTTCTATAGTACCTACTATGTGCCAGGCACTGTGGTGGGTGTGATTCACAAGGCAGCCTCCTCAGTTTTGTTAAACATGGCTATTCATGTCAGTATCAGAGCAAAGCACAAAGTAAGAAAGCTGTAGGCTCTCCCAAGTGGTTTATTGTTGCAGCCTGGAACCGCTTGTCTCCTGAATAGGGCCTATTCAGAACTTTTGCCAGAAAGCCTGCCCACATAGTAGATGTCATCAAAATTAGAATTGTTCCAGTTATATTGAAATTGGCAAGGGATTGGAGCACTTGCAGTCACACAGATGGTACAGAGACTGCAGTAAAATGTCCATTTTACTAGTCAGCCAGCTGTAGAAAAGCCATAGGGTCATTAATTTGGACTTATGGAAAGAGATGAGGTGGGTTGGCAAATGAATGAGACCATTTCCTCTCCTTCCACTACAATTTAGCTCCATCACTGTTGCTGTGATAGTGGAAAAGGCACTAGATAATCCTAGCCTAGGGTAGTTCCTGCCAGCAAAATGGTTGGGTCTACTTTTATAATAATTTAACCACTCAGTTGACATTTACTTAGTATCTTCATATGTACAGAGTACTGTGCCAGGCACTCTAGGGAATACAAAGAAACCTAAGAAGTGATCTCCATTGTAAAAACTAGTTAGAAAGATGAATGTGCATGAATTTAGATAGCAATACATGGTATTATATGTTTGGTCACTTTTCCTTCACTAGAAGTCTTTCAACCCAGGCTGGAAAAAAAAGAACAGTTTCCTTGCCAATCAGTATTAGAAGCAGGTACTTCTGGCCTGGAGGAGGAGGAGGAGTAGGAGGAGGGGGAGGGATGAAGAGGAAGATTCTACTTTTTTCCCCTCCTCCTTCCCCTCTTCCTTCTCTTCTTCTGTTTGAATTCTTCTTCCATTGATACATGTTGATGGTATCTGTCAGATCTTGTACTTCACTGGCATAGATCTCAAGAACTCTGTTACCTCCCCGCTTTGATGAGACATTGTGAGTAGGGTTTTAGTGGAAGTCTTATAACAAGGCTAAAAATGCTAATGAATTTCTTTTCTAAAGTGATATTTTGTAAAGATTGGTATAGATGATGGCCTCTAAAGTTCTTTGTTAGTTTAAATCTATAATTCTATGATCCTGTATGAAATTTTAAAGTGTGAATTAATTTTTTTCAGATTTCTCAGCTTTTAAGCAGAGTTGATCTGTCAATATCAGAGCAAAGCACAAAGCTGAAAATGACTCACAGAGATAGCAACCATCAACTTCACCTTTTGGACATTAAGTGAGTAGCCATTGTGCTAAGAAATCATTCTTCTTGGCTCAGAAATTTCAACTTAGCAACCATTTATTAAGTGCTTGTGATGTACAATACACTTTGTTAGGAGCATAGTTGAACAAGGCGATCTGCAAGTTTTTGCAGGGCTGTTCATTCTTAATTGCTATGCTGTTCATATACTACAATTCCCAATCTGCTTCTTAAATTTTTTAACAGTTACAGGAATGAAGATGTCATAGTTCATTTGGAGAGAAGTGCTCATTGGCTCATAGAAATTCTATTCTTAGATTGGATAAAGAGGGAAAGGACTCATACGTATAAAAATATTTACAGTGGCACTTTTTTTTTGTAGGAAAGAACCAGAAATAATGTGAATATCTGTCAATTGGGGGATGTCTGAACAAATTATGTTTTATGAATGTAATAAAGTATTATTGCATGGTAAGAAATGATGAAAGGGACAAATTCAGAGAAATGTGGGAACACTTTTATGAACTGATACCAAGTAAAGTGTAGAAATAGAACTGTTCTGTACAGTGACCATGGTAGGATAACGACTAACACTTTTGAAAGACTTAGGAATTTTAATCAATTCAGTGAACAATAACACCTCTAGACGATAGATGATGAAGCACGCCTATCACCTCTTATTGGAAAAGTGATAGACTATAGATATGGTGTAGGTTATACATTTTCATATAACCATTTAATGAAAGAAAGGGCTTTTATTTGAAGTGTACCAGTTGGGGAGTTAGGGGAAGTGGCAGTTAGTGATAGTGTTATTTTTTTTTTTTTTTAAAAAAGGGGAAGAGAGGAAAGAAAAGAGCATCTGTGAAACTTTTCAGTGAATACACAGATGACACCAGAGGGGAAGTTCTGAAGGAGACAAGGATTGATAGGACAATGTTTGTACTGCCACATTGTGCTGGTCTGGGCTTGACTCTGGCTAGTCTCATGGTAGTTCAGGTTTTAGATTGGAACAAAATGAGACACTCATAGATCATTCCAGTGTTAACAAAAGGAAATTTACATAAGTAGAGCTAGAGAAGGATTTTCACCTGATTCACCTGAGTGAATCTGAGTGCAACTTCCATTCTGATCTCTCCCCTGATGCCCCAGGTAAGCATCTGAAGGCCCTTTAGGCCTTAGTCTGTGTCCTTACTCCCTTGAGCCAAGCAAGTCTTAAAGAACGTCTCAGTGTTGTTTACAAAAAACTAGTCTAACCTGCATGGACAGATGGATCAGGATATTGCTGCTCCCACGCATTTTAAATTATACACACACACATACACACACATATGCATATATACTATTTTTCCTATTATATGTAAAAACAATTTATGTATATTTTAACTTTTGAATTCCAAACTTTTTCCTTGCCCTCCCCCTTATTGAGAAGGCAAGCAAATTGATATAGATATAGTGTAGCCAAAATAGACCAAAAGAAAAACTCTGAGAAAAATAAAGTTTAAAAAGTATGCTTTGATCTGCATTTAGACTCCATCAGTTCATTCTCTGGTTATAGATAGCATTTTTCATCCTAAGTCCTTCCAAATTGTTTTAGATCATTGTATTGCTGAGAGTATCAATTCACAGTTGATCATTGTATGATATTGCTGTTATGGTGTACAGTGTTCTCCTGGTTTTGCTCAGTTCACTTTGCATCAGTTCATGTAAGTCTTTCCAGGTTTTTCTGAAAGTATCCTACTTGTCCTTTCTTATAGCACAATAGTACCGTATCACAATCGTACTGCAACTTGTTCAGTCATACCCAGATTGATGGCCATCCCCTCAATTTCCAATTCTTTGCCTCCACGAAAAATGCCGCTATAAATATTTTTGTATAAATAGGTCCTTTTCCTTTTTTTAAGTAATGTAATTACCTATTAATCAATGTACAGTTTTATGGCCATTTGGACAGAGCAAATTGCTCTCCAGAATGGTTGGATCAGTTCACAATACTGCCAATAGTCCATTAGTGTCCCAATTTTTGTGCAGACCCTCTTACATTTGTCATTTTCATATTAGCTTATCTTATAGGAATGTAGTGGTACCTCAGAGTTGTTTTAATTTGTATTTCTTTAATTAATAGTGATTTAGAGCACTTTTTCATATTAGTATAGATAGCTTTGATTTCTTCTTCTAAAAAGCTATCTATTCATATCTTTTGGTCATTTATCATTTGGGGAATGGCTTGTATTCTTAATAAATTTTACTCAGTTCTCTGTATATTTGAGAAATGAGACCTTTTCCTGAGAAACTTGCTGTAAAATTCCGCCCCCCCGCAAGTTTTCTACCTCCTTATAATTTTGTCTGCACAAGTTTTGTTTGTGCAAACCTTTTAAATGTGATGTAATTGAAATTTTTCATTTTCATCCCATAATGCCCTCTATCTCTTGTTTGGTCATAAATTTTTTCTCATCCATAGATTTGAGAGGTAAACTATCACATGCTACCCTAATTTTCTTATGGTATCTCCCTTTATTTCCAAATCATGTAATCTGCTCTTGCTATCTGCTTCCATTTTATGGGTGAGTTCATCCCATTCACAGTCACAGTTATTATTACTAACTGTGTATTTCCCCTCATCCTAATTTTTCCCTTTCTTTATCCTTTTCTCTCTTTCCTTTCATCTTTTCCCTCCTCAAAAGTGTTTGAATTTGGACCATTGGCTCCACCAATCTGCTCTCCCTTCTATCACTATTCCCTGTCTTATCCCCTTTCCTTCCTATTTTCCTGTTAGGTAAGATAGATTTCTATACCCAACTGAGTGTATCTATTATTTCCTCTTTGAGTCAATTCCGTGGAAAGTAAAGTTCAACTGTTGCCTGCTACTCCTGCCCTGCTCCTCCTAACTTCCCCTCTATTGTAACAGCTATTTCATACCTGTTTTATGTGAGCTAATTTACCCCATTCTATCTCTCCTTTCCTCCTTCTCCCAGCATAAGCTCTTTTTTTTACCCCATAATTTAAGTTTTTTGAATATTATCTCATCATAGTCAACTCACACCTATGCCTTCTGTCTATGTATATTCCTTCTAACTGCCTTCATAGTGATAAAGTACTTAGCGGTTACAAGTGTTATATTCCCATGGAGGAATGTAAACAATTTAACCTTATTGAATCTCATATGATTTCTCTTTCATGTTTGCCTTTTTATGCGTCTCTTGAGTCTTGTATTTGAAAGTCAGATTTTCTATTCAGTTCTAATCTTTTTATCAGGAATGCTTGAAAGTCCTGTATTTCAATGAATATCAATTTTTCTCCCTGAAGGATCATACTCAGTTTTCCTGGGTAGGTAGTTCTTGATTGTAATTTTAGCTCCTTTGCCTTATCATATTCTAAAACCCTCTGATTCTTTAACTTGGAAGCTGCTAAATCTTGTCCTGACTCTGGCTCCTCAACATTTAAATTGTTTCTTTCGTTCTGCTTGTAATATATTCTTCTTGACCTGGAAGCTCTGGAATTTGATTTCAATATTCTTGGGAGTGTTTTTTGGGTGAGAACTCTTTTAGAAGGTGATTGGTGGATTCTCTCAATTTCTATTTTATCCTCTGGTTCTAGGACAGAGGTGGAGAACCTGTGACTTTGAGGCCAGTGCAGCCCTTTGACTCAATCCAAACTACACAGAACAAATCTCCTTAATAAAAGAATTTGTTCAGTAAAACTTGGACAAGTCAAAAGGCCACATCCAAGTACCTAGAAGGCCACATGTGGCCTCAAAGCTTCGGGTTCCCTACCCTTATTCTAGGATATCAGGGAAGTGTTCTTTGATACTATCTTGAAGGATAATTTTTAGGCTCTTTTTTTGAGCATGGCTTTCAGATAGTCAAATAATCCTTAAATTATCTCTCTTGGATCTATTTTCTAGGTCAGATGTTTTTACAATGACATTTCATATTTTCTTCTTTTTTTCATTCTTTTGATTTTGTTTGATTATTTTCCCTGATGTCTCATGGGAGAGACTTCTCCAAGTATAATTTTTAAGGAATTATTTTCTTCATTGAACTTTTGTATCCCCCTTTCCATTTGGCCTATTTTTTTAAAGCAATTATTTTTTGTGGTTTTCCATACCAAGCTGTTGACCCTTTTCTCATGACTTTCTTGCACCATTCTCATTTCTTTTACTAATTTCCCTTTACTTCTCTTATTTGATTTTTCAAAACCTTTTTCAGCTCTTCCAGAAATTCCTTTTTTTTCTGGGACTGATAACAATACACATTTTTCTTTGAAGCTTTGCATGTAGATGCTTTGAATTTCTTGTCTTTTTCTGAGTTTGTGTTTTGATTTTCCCTGTCCTCTTAGTAACTTTCTATGATCAGATTCTTTTTTTGTTGTTTACTCATTTTTTCCAGCCTATTTCTTGACTCTTAACTTTATATTAAAGTTGGACTGTACTAGTTGGGGGGGTTAGTTCTGGGGGTCTGCAAGTTTTCAGTTCTTCCAAGGTGCCATGATTTAAGGAGAGGTGTGGTCACTGCTCTCCTGTCCTATGTTCTGGTTTGACTGGGATTGGCCTCCCCCTCTCCCCCCAAGTCTTGGACTTTGACCTAGAACCACATATGAGGAATGCAATAATCCTGCACCTAGGGATAGCAAAGGGTGTCCTATAATCTCATTCTGACCATTTATATGACTCCCTTATTATCAATAGGCTGAGAGCTCCAGCAGCCACCTCCACTGATTCAGTATCCCCCAATTTCTACTGCTGACTTCAGTTCATTGTGTTTGAAAAGGAACAGGCAGCGTATAATAGATTCATGGATTCACATGTAATCTCTATTTCTTGGTCTTTGTGTATGAAAATGTTCATATTTGTTCATATTGTTTCACAATAAAAAAAATTAAAATGAACTTCAATTGAGTTTATCCATTTGTCATTTTGCAAATGAGCAGAAGAGAGATAGGCATGCTGAAACTACTTTTTGCGTTCCTTTCATTAGTTTTGCTGCATTAGCATGATAGTGAAATTATTTCCTTGCTTTTATAAACTTTTGGAATGATTTTTCAAAGTTTACCAAATATTTTATATTTTGTCTTTTATTATTTCAGCAGTTGGTATGGGGGATTTTGCAGGGTATGTTTGCATTGGTAAATTAATTTTGAATTTTTTTCTTTTGTAGCATTTGGGTGGAATAAATGAGGGAGCAATAGCAATAAAGGGGAGTGGTTATGGTCCAAGTGGGGAAAAATCATATTAATAGATAGTATTTATCACTACCCATAGTTTATAATTAGTTTGTATTAGAGTTCAGAATAGTAAAGATTTTGACTTTCCTGACTTTCTTCATACCATAATAGAATTCCGATCTCTATAAAGAATGTCCATGCACACATACCAAGGTCCATCTCATTTTAAGAACTTAAAAATTGCATTATTGAGCCAAATTAAAGTGGTCTTACATGCCTAGAAATCTGTCTAGTAGAAACACTGAAAAATGTGCTATGAGGGTGAAATAGTCCTTTTTTGGAACTAGTCATGAAGGCAAGGAATGTATACCATAACATTCCATTTTTCTGGTTTATAATGACCCATTTAAAAAAAAAAATTCTTAACTCTAAAAAAAAAAAGCCTATAAAAGTTCCTGTGCCTCTTCAAGAAATGGATACTATAAATGTCAAACGTCGAGGGGTGCCTGCTAATTCTAGTCTTTTTTCGTTTGGTGACTAAATCTATTTTCACCCTACCCCTGTTCCTCAGGATTTTATAAATTTAGATGCTCAGCCTTCACCACCCTTTATTTTCCAGTGGACCATCAAGTATTTCTCTAGGTTTCTGCTATGATCTTTCTTATCAATGTGAGTCATAGTAGCAATTTGGAAGTATTTTAGTATTGTGGTCATTGTAGCAATTATTTACATATGTTAGTTAATAGTATAACTATTTTACACTTTAGTTATTTTAGACCATCTCCCCCTTATACAGACCAAGGTAAATAACTTAGTTTCTCCTTTCAATCACTATGCCCATCTTTGGTACCATCATCAAGTAATCCCATTTGTTTTCTACCTTGCTTTTTCCCCCTGGTACATTTTAAGATATTCTCTAGAATCCTGTGTAAAGTGTTTCCTTATTTGATCTTGCCTAATTTATAATTTTCACTTGACATATTAAATTTTGTGGTATACTCCTCAATTAGATTATTGTGCTTTCTTTGAAAAAGATGCCCCTTTCACCTATGATAGCTTCTTAAGCTTTGCCTGACAGGTGGGGATTCCCCTTCTCTCAAGTTTTGAGCACATAGCAACACCGTATTCTACTTTCACTAAGTCTCCAAGATGAATTTTCAAATGTCTGATTTGCTTTTGCTTCTTGTCCTTAGCACAGATTTTTATCCTGGGCTTTCAGTGAATTCTTTAAATAGTCTTCAGACTTCCTGTGGATTAGTCACGTTAACTCTTGCTTTTATTTTCTTCCCTAATTATTATACCATGCTTGCTAAAAATGAATAGCTGTGATGGATTTCTTTCGTTTTGCTTCTCTCAGATGAATGGTGAATTGTGCTGTGATTACTCAGTAGTTCACTTTCAACCACTGGTTCTTTGCTTCTATTCAGGACCAAATCCATATTGTTTATCTTGAATTCTAAAAGTGATTTTCCTAGGAAAGACCACTTTGCTATCCCAGACCTGTCCTCCATATCTCTCTGGATAAGGCCTTGTACCAATTAATGTTTGGTATTTGAATTGGTAGTCGAGGTTTCCCTTTATTTCTGCCTGGCTTAATTTTTCATCTTCTTCAACTTTTAGTGTTTACAACTCAACTTCATCAAATATAGATGATCCTATTTGCTACATATGTTTATAAGAATGTGGAAGTTCCATCAAGAGAATTTCCATATGACATTTTTAGATCTGTAAGATTTCTATACTATTCCTTTTTTAGAAGACCTGTGATTTAGAGAATGTAGAAACTCCTTTCATTGACACAAATTGCAACCCATGTCAAACTTACAGCCTTATAAAGTTGCCTGAAGATCCAAGAAGTGGTCACACACCTAGTATGTACTAAGAAGTGGGACATGAACCAAGATCTTCCTGATTCTCCAAGTACTCTTATGCTGTATTGATGACATGTGGCAATAATACTACAGTAGCTAAAATTCTATATGAGGAAGTAGAAATGATCTGGGAGAAAACAAAGATGTGAAGGACAGCTGGCATAGTCCAAACATACACAAGAAGTCTGCGCTAAAGGTGAAATAATTTTATGAGCATTATCACATTAATTCTAAAGATATCTTAAAGAGGGAAGTATACTGAAGAAAACAATCTGGCTTTATTGTTACCTTACAAAAAAGGTGATCTAAAGAAGATTATAACTGCCAACACATATTCCTATTTCCCATCTCTATACCAATTTTATGATTTTAATCTATACACACATCAACAACCTCCTTGATTAAAATATGAGAAGGGAACTGGAAATGCTTTTGCAAGTAATATTCTATATCAGGCTACAAATTTACAATCACACAACTGACTGAATGAAAGATATAGGGAATACAAGATCCCATTGTTTGTTCATTACAAAAAGGCATTGATTTGATAGCCCAACATCTTCTCCAACAAGGCATTACCAATGAATATGTAAAAATCAGACAAAATTCCTTGAAAGATCTTGCAGCTGAGGTAATTTTGTTTGATTCTCTGTTAATACCAAGCCAGATATAAAATGAGGCAGACTTACCAAAGACGCTTTTGCATCATCATTGAGCACATCCAGAATAGAGTCCAAATGAAAGAAAGATTCCTTGTAGATGTTGAAGTCTTTCCCATGTTCTTGTTTGCAGATGACATTGTGTTGATTTCATATACTTTGGAACATTGTCAGCTTCCTAAATGAGCTCTAAATTGTAAATGAACTCAAGAGTTCAGCCTAACTTTTCGCACTGGCAAAAGCTAGTTGATGGAACATGCCTCTTCCCTAGACTATGATTTATAGTTAGATAGATAATCCATCAGCATGTGCACTTTGGATAGACACTAAATGGATGTTGAGCCCAGAATTGAAAAGTAGAGCTTCCTACATTGCCTTTGGGAAATTGCATAGTACCTTTAATGAGCAACAACTCTTCCCTAAGAATTTTTAATGATTTTCTTCAGTGAGACTGTATATATATGAGTCTTAGAATACCATAATGACTGAGGAATTAAAGTTACTCAGAGGTCATTGAAGAAGCCCAAGGTGGTGCAAGACATCACCAACCAAGAATTGTGCAAAAGGATGTCATCAAAGAGACAGATGACTGGAAAAGAAGGTGGTTCCGTCATATGAAAAGAGTGAGAGATGACTAATGATTGCCGCACCGATGTATAGTTCACTGGTATTTAGATGGTGTCATAGAATTTAGAGGAAGGCCCCTGTGAAGGATATGTGGGAGGACAGGGACAAGTATTGCTCAGGATAGGAGGTCATGGATGGGTTGTAGTCTCTGTTGTTGAAGGGACTACCTACATTGATGAGATCACAGATTCACAGAAGTAGTATTAGTTAATGATTTCTCAGGTGAAATTTCTTGTCCTCTTCCATTTGTCCTTCTAATGGAGTTTATAGTGTGATAGACCTCTAGTCCTTTGATGAAGCTTCCACCTGACTTCTGAGATGCTAAATAGATCAGGATAAATCACTGGTTTGCAAGCACATGTCTTTTTTTATTTTTCACTTGTAGAATCATTATAGAAACATTTATACGTTCCATCTTGAACCTGCTGTTGCAAATGGTATGGTTTTTTTTTTAATCTAGTCAGATGAATTTTATCTAAACTTATATTATCTGGTGGAAAAAACAACTTTTCTCTTCACCTGTGTTGCTCCCATCGATTCAGTTATCAACTCTAGACTGAGGATCTACTTACCTTATTTTCAGATCTACTTATATGTATCTAACCTCTCTTCTCTCTCTAGTCCTTCATCTCATATAACAGTCTGGGACTGGGTGTCTGATAAACATCTTAAACTCACCCAGTCCAAAACAACTTACTAACTCCTCAACCCCTCTCTTCTTCCAGACTTTCTTAGGGTAGTGCTGCCTTCCCAGTCACTCAGAACCCCAACCTAGGTGTCATCCTTGACTCTTCCCTCACTGCCTCTCATTCCCCACATCCAAGCTGTACTATTAATTTTAACTGCATAACATCCCTCAAATCTGCTCCCATTCTCTCCTGACAACATCAGACCGCCCCTAAAACTTCTCAAACGAGTAGTCTTAGGCTTTCAGAGAAATTCTGTACATTCTGGAACAGCAGGCATCTCATAGATAAACTTCTTTTAACATGTAGTATATCCCCTCCCACCCTTTTCTAGGCAACTAAAAGAAGAAACAAAATTTAAAATGAATCTATCAAAGCAAGCACTCTGCCAAAGTCTCCCCTACTCATATTTGCCAAAGAAGATACCTCAGACATTTACTGAAAGTTTACAAAAGGAAGCAAATAAATCTACTTCTTTGTGCTGACATGAACAAAACCACTGGGCTACAGCAACATTTGGAAGAATTGTTTTTGCTCATTTGAAAAGAGACAAATCCAGGTGTGAACAGGAGCAGTTGGTATAGGACTCTGAAAATGGACCTTAACAAATGTATAGCTGCTTCTAAATAAAATTCAATTCACAACATACGCACTTAGTCCAGCACTGGTGTCAAAAGACCTGGGATCGAGTCCCAGCTTCATCACTATCCATCACTTATTAGCTGTGGGACCCTAGGTAAGTGATTTGATACTTCTGAGCCTTAGTTTCCTCATCTGGAAAATGGCCATAAGATATTTTCACTACTTTTCACTATAACTTACCTCACAGGGTTGTTGTAGAAAAAAAAATATATGTATACACACACACATATATTTTATATATATGTATATGTGTCTATATATACAACTATAAGGTCCAAAGAAAATGTGAACTATTTCCTCCCAGGTCCTCTTTTTCCCTTGCCACAGGCTTTGCTTCATTTTCCCCTGGGGCAGTGGAGATTTTTTTGGTCTTATGAAGCAGTGTGGAATGTGGCTTTGCAGCTTTGTTGGTTATGTGAATACCCTTTATGTAAAGACCTATAGCTCCCACTGGTGGAGGAAAAGACTACTTTTAAATCTGGGGGCCATACTATTCAAAGGGAAATGCAATTTACACAACATTTTGACATATGTTGTATAAATCTGTGAAGGTTTATCAATATTTAAACTCATTAGCTGTAACAACATTTAATTTCTGAGCTGCACCATTACTCGTTGTTCATTCCAAGCTACCTAATCTCCAACTACCTTTCTTCTGCCAAGTGTAATGGGTTGTCTCTGAAACAGTAGCCCAAACAGTTTAACTTCTTGTTATAGTATCATAGTTTTAGAACTAGAAGGGACCAAAGATCCCATCTACTCCAAATTCGGCCCATTTGTTCTGAATTTCTCATTAATTTATAGATAAGGATACTGAGACCCAAAGGGGAAATGACTAGTTCACAGACATGCAAGTACTATAATAATTGGCAGAGTCAGAATTTTGGAACTCAGATCATCTGACTCCAAAACTATAGTGCTTTCCCCCCACTGTACCACAATTCTTTTGTGTATTTTCTCTATTAGTCTACTTTTTAATAATTAAGATTACAAAATGTGTAATTACTATAATGACACATTTAAGTAAGAAAACAACTTTGAGGAAGAAGTGTCCACCATTCTTCACAAGTAAAGATACAAAACCTTAAGTGTGTATCATAATTTATGTTTTCTTAGAAGCATTTTGGCTATAGAGCAAGAAATGTAACTGACTTTTTTCATATTTCTCGTTTCCTTTATTTCATATTCTTTCATCGGAGAGTTAAAAAACACTTAATATTCAATCCCCCAAAGTTCTGTTGTTCATTTTAATATTTGGGAAAGTTAAAAGCATTTTCTTTTCTATGTTATTTGTCCATTCTTACAATGAAAAAATCTTGTACCTTGTAAAAATTACACACATGGTATGTGCGTGCATACCCGCATCAGGCCAGATTCTTCTCTCTAGGTATATTGGAGGTGGCAGAGTACTCCTTGATTATGGAGAGGAGGAGAGCTTCCTTCATTTCTACCCTCTGGTTTCTCTGCTCTCATGGCTCTTCTCTTAGTTGGTGCATAATTTATGGCTTCAAGGTAACACAATTGCATAAACTGCTTAGGAAACGGCAAAAAGATGGTAGGAGCTTACCCTGAAGAAAAGAGAGAGGCACATTGCCAGTTTTATTCTATCCATGATCTTTGATCATGACTCTAAACAAGGAATAACATTTTCTACCCTTTTTGTAAGCCTACATACTTGAAGGGCATTAGTACTAGTACCCTCTCTATCAATATATATTGCAACTGCAACCCTCCTCTTTGTCTTCTACACACTATTCAGAGATTATCTCATGAATTTCTGGGACCAGAAAATCACTCACTTGGTGCTCAACCCTCTGGTGATAAGCCTTTATAAACTTAGACCCTTCCTCAGAGATAGGCATAAAGTCTGTTGTAAACTTTTCTCTAAGCCTTTTCAACTTAGAAAATTAGAAACAGCCAGAGATTGTTTTCTGTGGGCATTGCTTTTGAGACTCCAGCATCACCTCCTGGCCATGATGAGACACTTGATGAGAGGTCCTTTTTCAATTTGACTAGAACCCCGTTTCCAATCTGTAAGTCACAGAAAGGAATGCTCCCTAAGGTTGAAATTTCTTTCTTTTTGAGGATAAAATAGTCTTGGGATTTTGGGAGCTTTTCTCGGTATTTGAAAAGGAATGTGATTTATACAATGCTTTCTCTACTTTCTAATCTTCCATAGCATGCATTGCTATCCCATGCATTATAGTGCTTAATTCTGCTCTATTTCTTATCATCCTCTAATTGTTTCATGTGTGTACGTATTATCACCTGCATTAGGTTTTTAAGAGCAAGTAGCATATTTTACTCTTTTCTCTTGTTAGCCTTTTCTATTTTCCCTATCTGAGCATAGTTCAGAACACCTAGTTGGTATATGATAAGTACTTGTTGAACACTGATATTTGCATAGAGGTATAAGTGAGAGAGTAAAATGCTTTGGAGCTGTTGTCAATTCACTGATTTTCCTTTCTTAGATTTAAAGGTACAGTGGAAGAACTTAGCAGCCAGATTTTGTCTGCACGGAATTGGTTACAACAGGAACAAGAACGAATAGAAAAAGAACTTTTACAGAAGATTGATCAACTTGCCTTGGTTGTTAAGGAAAATAGTGTAGGTATCTGTTGCTCTGTTTGCATTACCTAATAAAATAACATTTAGAAATCCATCTTAGGGGCATTTTTGGTCATGCATACCAATTAACTGTCAGTTTACTTAATTTTATATAAGTTTTCAGGGTTTTTAAATAATAGAGTCTTTTCTGTACTTAGTTTTCCCTCCATACTTTAAAGAGACAAAGGGACTTAGATTGGTTTGGGCTTATTTAACCCTTATAAACAGATAAGTTCAGAGACATTGGACTAAATAAATTTAATTTGGGGTTATCTAAATTTATCATCCCAATTAAGCAAATACACCAAATAATACCAACCTAATACCTTTTGACATTGGGCTTTGTAGACACATAACTTCAGAGATCTAGTTTTGGTGAATCTATTATCATTGAGTAATTTTGTTTGCTCTAAAATTAAATACATCTGGAGAATTTATATTTCCAAAAAAGTAGAGACAAAATTATAGCTGCCATTATTTTTCTCATTTATGTCTGTCCTTATGCCTAAGGAGTCCTAGTAACTGCTCAGAGTTCCTTGAACTAGTTTGAAAATTTGGTGTAGAACAAATTTTGTTTATGTAGGGGTTCAAAGAGAATGATTTCTGGGATAGCCCACAATGTTGCAGGTAGTCAAGAAATCCTAAACTCTGGCTTTACATGGACTTGGTTCTGCCTTAGGAGATATCCTTCTGCTGCTCTCCCTCATAACACCTTTGGTTCTTTATATCTCCACCCAGAGTTTACTCCAGGGAACTTTTAATATAAACTACGATGTGGTCTAGCTTTCTACAGATGTGGGCAAGATAATCTCCAGTGAGGAACTGAGGTTCCCCCTTAACTCTTATGTCCTCTGAGAACTTTTTTTGGAAGAAAGGGAAAAGGACTGAGGAGGTCTGATGCCACACCCTTTCATAGGCCAGCACAAATGGGTGACTCCTCCCTCAATAGTCTGTCATTGTGACAGATTATAGCCAACTAATTCATCTCCTTTAAACTAAACCCAGCCTCCACGGGGCATGTCCATACCTTTCCTAGGAAGATACAAAGTCCCAAACGAAGACTAGTTGCTCCAGAGCTTAAGCTGATCAGGGAATTTCCTTGACCAATCAGCTACACATCCCATTTTCAGAAGTTATTGGGCAGCAAAACTCTTACTTCATGGCACAGTGAATTTGCAGTCATACTTGAACTGTAGCTTTGTAATAATACCTCAGCGACCTTGGTTAATTCCCTTGACCTCTGTAGGCCTAAATCTCATCTGTAAAACAAGAGGGTTGTGCTAGATAACTTATATGACTTCATGATCACTTATCAACACTATCCCTCCATCTTCCTCTTAGCCAACCCTTTCTCCTTCTGCTAATTGTTTTATCATTAAGCCAAGAAAGGCATTTGATTGCTAGGAATATGCTGAGGCCATGTTTATAAACTCCTGGCCTATGGTAGGCATTTGTGGATTGAGATATATCCTTGTGGATTGATGGTTGGTTACAGTTTGACACAGTTCTCTGTTCTCCCCAAATTCAGTGCTCCTGAATTGACTATGCATGAATCTGGGTAAAAAATGAAGAAAATCATCACTGACTGATTTCCTCTAATTTTGAAATGCCACAGTCAGCGTATTTGGGACTCTTAGACATGGCCTCCATGAACCAACTCTTAAAGTAAGACAAACAGTGAAAAAGACTTATCAAGTTTCCTTCAGATCATCTGCTGGAGTCCAGCTGACCTGTAGTTTCGCATGCATTGGATTCATATTTATTTCTTTAGACTCCGAGTATGTGGGCCTCAGACTCCTCACTCTCTCTCTTTCTCCATGGAATCAGGTGCCAAGTCTTGGTATTGAGTCTGTCTCCATGATAGCCCTTAGGTTCCCGCTGTTATTCTAGTTCCTAACTTGGAGTAGTCTTCCCCTCTCCAATGCATCCTTTGCACAGCTGACAAAATAACTTTTCCTAATATGCAAATCTAATTATGATGACTCCTCTTATTTGAAAACCTTCAGTGGCTCCTTAGAGGAAAAAAGGCAAACTCTTTACTGAGACTGGTTTTTAAGGCCTCTGTCCCTGGTGCTGGTCTTATGTTACAAGACTTGCATTTTCCGTGCTGTCTCCTGCACTTGTGCAGGCTTTTTCTCCTTTATGGGTGGAAATCACTCTGAATCTCTTGTTTTGAAATCTTTTGCTTCCTTAAGGATGAACTCAGTTGCCATTCCTTTTATCCCCTGATCCTTTCCAGTTGAAAAAGATTTCCTGCATCTCAGATTTACTTGCAGTACTTCCTATCTTCTTATCTTTTCCCATAAACACTCTCCATCTCCTACCTTCTCTGTTACTGTAGAGGGCAACACCATCCTCTCAGTATCTCAGGCTCACAACCCAGGAGTCATTATGGACTCCTCACTATCTCTCACCCCCCATATCCAAGCTATTAACAGGGCCTGCCAATTTCACCTTTTCAACATCTCTCAAATACATCCTATTCTCTCCTCTGACACCACTACCACTCTAGTGCAGTCCTCATCGCCTCAGACTTGGATTGTTGTAATAGCTTGCTGGTTGGTCTGCCTGCCATAGGTCTCTCCTCACTCCAAGCCATCCTCTGTTCAGCCACCAAAGTGATTTTCCTAAAGCCCAGGTCTGACAGTATTTCCTCCTCAGTAAACTCCAGTGGCTCCTTATTGCCTCCAGGATCATATACAAAACTGCTCTGTTTGACATTAAAAATCCTTCATAACCTTTCTAGTCTTCTTACACTTTAATTCATTATATTCATTAACCCAATTCATACTCTTTGATCCAGTGACACTGGCCTCCTGGCTCTTCCACAAGCAAGGTACTTCATCTCTCAGCTCTGGGCATTTTCTCTGCTTGTCCCCCATGTCTGGAATGCTCTCCTTCCTCCACTCAGATTACTGACCTCTCTAGTTTCCTGTAAGTCCCAACTACAATTCTACCTCCTACAGGAAGTCTTACCCAGTCCCTCTTAATTCTAGTGCCTTCTCTTTATTAATTATTTCCTGTTTAGCTTGTATAAAGCTTATATTGTATGTATTTGTTTGCAAGTTGTCTCCTCTATTGGATTGTAAATTCCTTGAGGGCAGGAATGGTTTCTTTTTCTTATTTGAATTACCAGTGATTAGCAAAGTGCCTGGAACCTAGTAGGCACTTAAGGAATGATTGATTTTTGCCCTTATATCATTTATATTTTTGTATATCTGCTTCCTTTCCCTTTTCTCGATTCCCCATTGGATAATAATTTTCTTTAAGGCAAGAACTGCTCTTTCCAGTCATTTTTAATTATTACATCCTCATTGCCTAGTACCATACCTTGAACATTATAGGTGCTTAAAAAATATATTGAATTTAATTGACCCATCGTTTATATTTATGTCCAGCATAGTAATTAAGTGACATAAATACTCCCCACATAGAATGCAGTTTCCTTCTAGAGAGATTAAGTGTAATTATTTCCATCCATTCTAGGAAATAAGTGAAAGGACCATAGAGAAGAAATTCAGTCAGATGTCAGCCAAGCTCGACAAAATAGAAGAGATACAAAAGAAAAATATGGAAGCACAGAGACTGAAATCTGATGATGAGAAGATCAATATCCGAATCAGCAAGATTGAATTGCAGATGAATGAAGAGATGAAAGAAATGAAAGCAGAAGTCAATGCTGGTAGGACAAAAATGTACATCTTTAGTTTATGTTCTCTGACATAAGAACAAAATGATTTGTATCATTCTCTACAGTCTTCTAGAAACTATGTTAGTAGTGAAAGTATGTCATAGTGTCCAAAAAGTATATCAAGCCACTTTCCTGAGTAATTATAGCGTATTAATATATAAAAATGGTTTTGAAATTCCATGCAAACAATTACCCTTTGCTGGACAAAGTAAGCTATTACTAGCATTTTATAAAGTACTATATTGGGAACCAAATTATTATGCTAGCCACTTAACTTGCCTCTGTAGGCTTCATCTTTTACCCAAACAGACAGCGAATAAATTGCTTAGCATAACATCCAAGGTCTCGTTATGATATAGACATCAGCATATGCTTTCACTTGCCTTTTAGGGCATAAGGAAATTTAGTCTTTCATGCTCCTGGGGCAGGAAACACAATTTTCAATGTGTTTCAGAGACCTGTTTATTCCACTCATTCCCCTCTTATCCTAAGCATATGAAGGCATTAATTTTCCATAGGTGCTAATTTGTTTTTCTTTCGTTGGGTGGAAATGAAAATTATTTATTAGCTTAGAAATGACTGCTGAAAATATTAAAATACTGTTTAGGAACTGACACTCAATGTATAAATTAGATAACTACTTGGTAATATAGTTCTGTAGAAACTACTTTCTTGGGCTATAATATTGTCCAAATAGGTTATTGAATTACTTAGGGAAATGTCTATTGGATTATATTACAATATAATTAATTCTTATTGGAGTATTTTATTAAGATTTAATTTTGTATAACTTCATGAATTAGTTTATGGGCATACTTTCAACGTACCACTGAGGGAATTAAAAATAGGAAGTGGCACAGGATGTTAATATGTCTTTCCCTAATCATTTCCTAAAATGTTACTTTTCAATGTCAAGGTCTTTTAAATATAAGGTTGAAACTTTATTTTTAACTTGTTTTGACAGTCAGCAGAATTGCATTGTAATGAAAATTTTCATCTTTATATAGAATTTAACCTTGACGCAACATTTGCAAATTTTTAACTTTTGCGAAATTTCCATCTTTATAAGGGTTTGCAGCCATCTATGAAAGCATAGGATCACTCAGACAAGTTCTTGAAGCCAAAATGAAACTTGATAAAGACCAGATACAGAAGCAAATTCATCAGCTAAAGAAACAAGAGGCTCCCATGTAAAGAGATTGTAGACAGTCATGATCTAAAAGAAGAGCCTGTCAGTGGACCCAGGAGTGTGGATGTTTGTGCAGTATGGTTTTTTCTCTCCAGGATGTGCATGTACCAAACAATGTCTTATGGGCCTAAATTTTTAACTTGAGTTGTGAAGACAATCTTTAAGGTAAAAAGAGTAAGTGCATTTTTTTATAATTTAATTTCACTTATAAATATAAATTCTATGGAATTTGTTCCATTTTGGAAAGGCTTTTATTCATTTTAAGACTGAAAACTCTTCAAAATATTTTTCTTCTGTGAATTAAAATTTTAAATTATTGTAGTGACACTTTAACTGAGACTGTTCATCATTTAAAAATGTCCATATGGAGGTTGATGGTAATAAGCTAATGAATTTGTTAGAGCAGTTGGTATGCAAAAGATATCTCTTGACAGAAGAGATAGTTCAGTGTTTAAGTCCATGTTTGGATGTTATTGTGGTCTGTACATTCCTTGTTTTATTTGCTTCCTTTAATTCTTCTTTCCCCTTCACTTCCAATTTCCATGATAATTTGAGTTTTCAGTTTTTAAAAAGTTGCAATTTATTCTATTTGGATTTAATACTAGTTGAATCCAATTCAAATGGTATAAGGGATTTGTAGTGCTTCTTCAACTGCCATATAGATTATATCTATTTGAAAATACAGTAGACAATCAAGATAATTTTCTGGAAAATGTAGAGCCAAAAATTGCTTAAATTATCTGGATATTTCAGATGTCTAAAATAAAACCTGAGTTATCGGAATACTTTTTAGCTCTCCATAGCTTGTGTGATGAGAACCACATTCTGTATAATGGAATTATGGCTCACAGTAAGCTGGTTATGCAGAATTACACATTAACTACAATATGATGTGAAGGTTTTTCAGGATTTTTATGAACCATTCCCTAAATGTTTCCAAAATGAAGCTTAAAAATTAGAAAAATACTTTGTATATTATAATAATCATTGTAAGTGTATTATTGTGCCTTGTTTTTACTATGTCAATTCACTGTACCCTGAAAGTTTTGCTAACAAAATAGGCATGAAAATTCAAAAATGTGATGTAAAAATGAGATGCTGTGTATTTTAAAACTGTAAAATGTACTAGAAATTTTATCATTGTTAAAATATGATGCTTCAGTATATTCTTTAATGAAATAAATAATTCATACTTTTGTATGGACAGGGATTCAAGCTGGCATTGAATTTATAACGCTGTTAAGATATTTTCATCTGGATGAATGGAATTTTTATGTAAAGGTGTATTATTTTCAATTGTTATATTTAATTATAAATTGAAAATTAACACCTATGCTGTAATCTAATCTAGATGTAAGATCTCTACTGGAAAAACCGTTCTATACTGTGAGGGTGCTGCAGAAAAAAATAAAAATAGGATTATTTTAAATTTTTTGTTACTTTATTTATTTTTGCTAAGGACTCAGGAAAAGAAGCACCTTCTATTTTTAAAATTAGTCATAAACGATTCATTTAACTGATTCCTACTGTTTGCCCTTGTAAAATATGCTACTAAAACACATTTTTCCTCCTTGTCTTGGCAAAGGTTAAAAAAGCTCTAGGATAAGGTAGATGACCTTAGTAGGTGTAAACATTTGGCCACCCATCTATATTTTCTTTACTAATCAACTGACCTCTAAGCAAGCATCAGTGACTATGGAAGCTCTCCCCTCTATAAATCCCCAGAATGATTTCTTCTTTTGAGGTAGAAACCAATCCTAGTAGAGACCTTGAGCCTTCTCTAGTGCCTGGGAACAGCTGGCCAACATGTAGTTAGGGATGCTCTAGTGGCTCCTTCTCTCCTCTGGGTTGAAGGAGTATGTGAGGTCTTAGCTTGTCATGAACATCTGAACAGAATCTGTGGAATAAGTTGGCTAGACAGACCACGAGGAGCTTGTGTCAGCCTAGAGTCTAGGATCCTGTGGCCCCTGTTTCTTTTTGTATCTTTGGACCCAGGATACAAGGATGCGTTTAAGCTTCTGGGGAAATGGGTTAATCTGTTAGGGCTTCATTTGGGTAGCACAACTTTACATCTACATGTGCTGAGCAAGGAGAATATTGCCAATCACCACAAAGAAAACAATATTCTTTGGAAGTATGAAATTATTTTATCTCTTTGGCATTATAGTTATTTAGACCAAGTCCCTTTCAAGCCCAGTACACAGGATGAGTGGCGATGGGAGCTTTTGCCTTCTTTAGCTATTAATCTGTCCATTCCTGAGGAGGGAGCCTCAGTATCCATGAACTTCTTTAAATGAAGTGATAAATACCAAATTAGGTTCTTAATGAAGGAGAGACCATATGAAAGCAGATAATCAGCTGTGTGCTGAATTTCTCAGGTGCTTCTGACGTCATGGTCCTTCATGTAATGAGCTATATTGTATTCTTATCACCAAAGTTTCAATGTAAAACATCTACAGTGTTATTTTCCTTTATCAGAAATTTGTAATAAACAGTGCCATAAAAACCCCACATGTAAATTCTATGTATGGTTTTAATAAAAAAATGATTAAATTTAATGTGTGGACTTAACTCTGTAGAATACTGTACCAAATGATGTTACTCAAGCTTAGTTTCCATGGATACTATGCGTTCATTGAACTGCCTGATTTATATGGATTCCTCAGTACAAAATCCTCTATACATTCTTTATACTGTCATAGTGCCTGTGTTGCGTGGTTGCCTTGTTACAAAATTCTTATTGTATTTTCAAGTAACTAAATCCTTTTAGGAGGGTCCAAAATGGATGAGATAAGATATATCAGACTCCATTTTGTAGATGTTACAATGAAATTTGAATTTATAATGATTTATACAAGACAATTTTTAGTTCATAAAAGTCTCATTGATTTAGTTGATATCATGGCTTCCTCATGCTGTTGCATAAATGTACCATGCAAAAAGATTTCAGAAATAGTACATTTGGCTTATTTTTTTAGTAAACTACATAACTTTTCTGTAATATAGAACTCTAATGCAAAAGTCTAAGGTTTCACTAAATACTGGTCCTGCAGGTGGATGCATATTATGGATCACAGGGTAAAGAGTGGGAATTTAAGTACATTGAGACAAGATGGAGTGTGCAGAATAGGAAAGGGATATGGGAAAACGTTAGACTTGGGACACTGTAGAAGTTGTTGGTGAAAGTATTAGTCTGAAGACTGGAAGCAGGTGAGCAGTACAGAATAAAGGCAAGAGCAAAAACATGGGTCACTTCCAGGAAGGCAAGCTGAATTCAGGGTATGTAGAAATATTAAAGATCAAGGCAAATAGTAGATCGGAGAGTGGGAAGGAAAGATCAGAACAGGATGGGCACAAAAAAGAGAAGAAAGAGCAAGGTGGCTAGTTAAAAGCCTAGACAAATAGAGAGATGGGAATCAGGGCATATTCAAGAAATAAAAAAGGATTCAGTCATCTCTCTTCAGGTAATTTTCAGATTTATCTATCCAGCTATTAAATCCACCTCTCTTCTGAATTTTCTTGTTTCTTTTGAAGATACCAAAGTGTTCCCACTCATTAAGATCCAGAGCCTCAGAATCATCTTTCTATTTTTCCTCTCTTGCTTTCTCAAGCTCCATATCTATTTGCCAGAGTTATCTTCACAAGACACAGATTTGACCACATCACTCCCCTATTGAAAAACCTTCAAAAAAAAAAAAAAGAAAGAAAAACCTTCAGTGACTTCCCATTGCCTTTAGGGTCAAATGAGACAAAGTGATTTTTGAACCTTAAATCGCTATTTAAATATCAATGCTAGTCTAGTTGGTATAGTGGGTTGGGTATCCTGAGGGATCTGAGTTCAAATCTGACTTTTGATGTTTGCTAATTGTGTGCTTCTGGACAAGGTCCTTAATTTCTCTAAGCCTCAGTTTTCTCATTGTAAAATGGAAATAATCGCATCTGTAGTACACCCTTCATAGGACAGTTGTTAGGAGTAAAGTTAAGTGTGGTAACAATGTCCCGGAAGCTGGAGTGTTGGGCCAGCCACTGAATCATCTTGCAGGATTCGTGTTAGTCATGGCTTTCGGAGAAGGACGAGAGGTGGGTGTTGCCAGCATTTGGCAAGATTGGCCTGCCGAGCATAAAAATATATGTAAAATACTTTGCAAACCTTAAAGTACTGATTAAATGTCAGTTGTTCTATTGAGCAGAACTGCTTATGAGTAATCTGGAGGACATTTTTGAAAATTCATTTCCTCTTGGTCAAATAAACACTTTTGAAATTTGACATAAATGCAATACTTAAATTTGACATAAATGCACATTGTCAAAGGACTATAAAAACTTTGAGTATGCTGTAACGATTAAATGGTCATCATGTATGTGAGCATGAACTGATTCAGGAAGTTCTACTGGGTATTAGTATGAGATCTTGAAATATGACCGAGGCATTACAAAATTCAAATGCCATTGCCTAGTATGTAAAAGACTCTCTTGTGGGAAAAGACTCTCCTACTCATGTTCTGGCTTATATGTTCTTACACCTGTTTGGTCTTAGCATGTACAGGAATGGGATAGCTACCTTAGACTGTAAACTGTTGGGGGTGCTGTCTGTCATCAGTGCAAAGATACAGGTACCTGCCCTTCTTACCTATGAAGAAAGTTAGAGTTCTCGCTTTCACTGAGTGGATAAAACCCCATTCCAAATTTTCCTAGGGATACCCTCCAATTCAGGTGCTGAAAGTGAAGTAGTTTTGATGAAATACTTGTTTTTTCAAAGACAAAATAAAAAGTAGTCTTTTCTTTCAAGGAACTTAGACTATGTTGGGAAATATTACAGGACTTTGGTTCTTGGTTAGAAATAGATTAGGTGGTCATATAGTTAGTTTGGCAAAGACTTAATATTTTCTGTTGTTCAAAATGCCTGGAAAGCAGTGGCAGGATCCTGGGACAAACTTGCCAAGCTTGGTTATTGTTGCTAGTGAAGTTAAATAAAAGCTAGGTGTTGCCGAGTAATAGGCAGGGCAGATCTAGTGAACTGATTGCTTTGATTGCCTTGGGACACTAATGAGAAACTAGGAATGCAACATTTTGGGCACAGAAAGTTCTATGATGGCTATAAAAAATTTTCATGTCATGGATTTTTTTTTGTTGCAGGAAATCCAAAGAATCACAGGTGCAGGAAACCAGATAGAGTCATATTGAATGGAATTTGTGGTTCGTAGGACCAGCGTAGTCAAAGATAGGATTTTATGGGTAACTAGGCCAAGTTATAGGGGAAAACCATCAATTTGCTCTAGTGGGACACTGAGAATTTGGTAATGTTTGTAAACCTTGGTCTGCCCTGGATGAATCTCTCATTTCAGTCATGAACAATATTACTCCAGCAGTTTAGATAACATTAAGAGAAGATAGGGCACAGTTGGGGTACATATTTTCCAGTTTCCCAGGTAGACGTGCCACTTGAGAATCATTAAAGGCAATGATGGGCTGATATTTAACAACTATGGCTCTCCAAAAAAAAAAATTTTTTGCAAGACACACTTTTTTGTTTACATTTTCTCTATCACTTTCTAGACAATCAGCAAAATAATAAATCAAGCTCTGATTTGTGCTTGCCAGTTTCTGAGGTTTAAATTCTGAATACTGAACTGGCTACAACACACCTGTGATCAGAGATGCTGTCAGTGTGTTACAGCTACAATTAAATGTGCGGTAGAGGTAGTACAGAGAATAAGGAAAGATTTAGGTTTATGGTTGATATTATTGCTATAATTGTCAGTAGAGCTATATAAAATCTGAACTGTTATTTGAGTTAGAGTGTTATGATTAACTGTAAAATTGATGTTAAGTTTGGTGTTTGGGTTAGGGTTAAGTGGTAGTCAGATATTTGACTTGGATTAGTAGTAGGCTTATATTTTATGGTTATGGTTAAGTTTTTATTTAGGGTCACAGATTGTATTTGGATTATATTGTAGGTCAGAATTTATTTAGGGTCATGATTACAGATTTAATTTTTTGGTCTGGGTCTGTGATTTCATTTATGTAGGAACTCCCAATTTGGAAACTGTCCCTACGGATATAAATGAAGAAATCATCTAACTTAGTCTTAGAAAATTTCCTGAGCTTAAGTGCCATGTTTATTATGATCACACAGAGACTGTATATATCAGAAGTAGGATTTGAAGCTACGTTTCCTTCACTCCAAGGAAATCCCGCTATCCCCTAGGTTATGTTACCTTTCACTATATATTACATCATTAAGGTAATGCTGATAGTTTGGGGTGAGGTTTGTTTGTTTGTTTGTTTTTTTGGAAAACTGATGACTGTCAATAATCTATACTCTCTATCTCAAGAGTTTTATAATCTGAAATGTTTCATAGGGGAAAAGCAGCAGCCAAAGGTATGGGATATTTTCAAGTACAACTCACATATAAAAACACTGACTTCTTTTTCTTCTTTTTATAGTATTTCTCCTCCCCCATTATATGTAAAAACAAATTTTAATATTTTTAAAAAAACTTCAAGCTCCAAATTGTCTCCCTCCCTTCCCACCCTCTCATTGAGAAGCAAGCAACTCGATATAGTTGTGTAGTCATGCAAAACATATTTTCATATTAGTCATGTTATGAAAGAAAACAGACCAAAAAAATCTCAGATAAATAAAGTAAAAAA
This sequence comes from Bettongia penicillata ogilbyi, assembly GCA_023548195.1. Taxonomy (NCBI): domain Eukaryota; kingdom Metazoa; phylum Chordata; class Mammalia; order Diprotodontia; family Potoroidae; genus Bettongia; species Bettongia penicillata. Next base: position 5,736,012 of record JAJHZJ010000009.1, on the reverse strand, counting down.
GTCTGCTTCAGTTTTTATTCAGACACCATCAGTTCTTTCTCTGGGGATGGATAGCATTTTTCATAAGTCATTTGTCTTAGATTATTGTATTGCTGAAAATAGCGAAATCATTCACAAGTGATCCTATTACAATGTTGCTTTTGCTTTGTGCACTATATATGTCACTTTGCATCAGTTCATGTAAATCTTTCCAGGTTTTTCTGAGAGCATCCTGTTCATCATTTCTTGTAGCACAATAATACTCTATCACAATTGCATACCACAATTTGTTCAGCCATTCCCCAATTGATACATATCCCTTCAATGTCTAATTCTTCACCCCCAGAAAAGAGCTGCTAGAAATATTTTTGAATATATAGGTCCTTTTCCTTTTTTCTTATTTCTCTTTGGACACAGACTTAGTCATGATATCAATAGGTCAAAGAATATGCATGGTTTTATAGCCCTTTTGGCATAGTTCCAAAATGCTCCACAGAATGGTTGAATGGATGATGGAGAAGTTCAAAGGGAATGCAATTGGGTAGGAAGTGAGGAGATGACTGGTCTGATTGGTAAGGTTCTATTTCGACAAGGGGTGGGGAGTCACAACTCCACCAACGGTGCATTAATATTTCATTTTTCCCACGTCCCTTCCAACATTTGTCATTTTCCTTTTCTGTGATATTAGCCAGTTGAATGGGTATGATGATTTTTTTTAAAAGAAAGCAAAGTTTAAATCAAAATAAAATCAAGACTAATCTGGCAAATTTGCTCCAATTGAAAGTGAATATAGCACAATGTTTTATGTATTATGTATACATGAGGTAATATTTGAGTCTGTGTGTTCAGTCTTAGCACTTAAGCCATCTGCCACTGTGAACACTGGTCAGTCAATAAACATTTATTAAGCATCTACTATGTATCGAGTACTACATGCTAACTGCTAGCAATACAAATATGAAAAAAGAAAAGGCAGCCCCTTCCCTCAAGGAGTTTATAATCTAATGAGAGAAGACAATATGCAAAACAAAGCTGAAAGGAGGTGGGAGGGAAGTAATTTAGTGAGGTCGGGGGATGGGGTGGATGATGGAGAAGTTCAAAGGGAATGCAACTGGGTAGGAAGTGAGGAGGTGACTGGTCTGATTGGTAAGGTTCAATTTCGACAAGGGGTGGGGAACTTGTGGTCTCGTGACCCTCTAAGCTTCAGGCTCCCCACCCCTGATCTAGACTCATAACATAGAGGAGCTCTGTCATTGCAATGATACCTGCAATGTGAATGTGAAATGTGTAAAATCAAAGTTAAACACTTTGTATGGAGGTTAAAAGTACTGTAACATCCTGTTTCTCAGTGGCTCTTATTTTGGGAAGAAACTTACAATAAACTGGTTTCTATAAAATTTGTAATGCTTAAAAAATTAGAGCAATTTCAGAACTATTATATTTACTTAAAATTGTAACATTTAATGTCTCTAATTTTAAAAATTAACATTGCTTTAAATATTGCTTTTTGATGGATAAATTCATAATTATATGAAAGAGAAAGTCCATTGGAACAGCTCAAAGTGGTACATAAGCAAAGACAATAAAGTCTGTTTAAATAGTGAAGCTACAGGAAGTCATCCTAGGTACAGAAACTAGAACTCATTGTATTTATTGTCAGGTTTCTCAAGTGCTGCTATTGATAGACTGGGAAAGACCACTGTGTTTCTGTGGTATAAATGCTTCTAGTACAGAAGTCATTTTAATAAGTTTTTCACTTTCTTGAATGTGTTTATGCAGATTATGTTGGCAAGAAAAGCCTTTTTCCAGAGAAGATTACGTGCTTTTAGTGGATAGAGTGCCAGGTCTGGAGTCAGGAAGACCTGAGCTCAAATCTAATCTCAGATGTTCACCGTACGACCCTGGGTAAGTCACGTAATTCTTTTTGCCTCAGTTTCTTCTTCTGTAAAATGAACTGGAGAAACAAATGGCAAACCATTCCAGTATCTTTGCCTAGAAAATCTCAAATGGGGTCACAAAGAGTTGACAATTGAAATACGTACAAATTGAATTGAATTGAAAATGAATTGAAATTCATACAATTGAAACAGCTCGGCAACACTGATAAACACAAAGTAACTTTTTCAAAAACCATGTCTGGAGGGCAAAGGGATTACTTATGTGAGGTTCCTTACGGAACTGTTAAATGTAAAAAGCCACATTGAATAAGAAAATCTACTACCTATAGTTATTGATATAGTTGAAATGATGCTTGACAAATTATATGAAAAGTCACTTTGAATGGTTTTACTTGCAGATAATACAGTTGGAAGGAAAATTATCCACATACCTAAAAACCTTTGTGACACATTACCTAAGAAACGAATCTTCCAATTTTGCATTTCAAGTGGATGAAGCAACAGATGTAATTAAAGATGCTTCTTTGATTACAGGTATACAATAATATGTTTTGAAACTTATTTTTGGGAATGTTTATTATTTTGGAAATCTGTTGATGGCAATGTCACATTGAGAGAAAATTTCAACATAATGGATGGATTTTTTAAAAAACGGTATAATGTAAAATTGTATTCAACTCTTTCTTGACAGAGTTTATGTCCAGATAAAATTTATATATGTAAGCATTAGTTAAAAATGTGACCTTTCATGCAATTTGGGCATAGGATATGCTTTACAATTACTGTATCCAGAAATATAGGTAGCTAGATGGTGCAGTGGATAGGGCTGTGGGCCTGGAAATCCAGCTTCAGATACTTACTATCTGTGTGATCCTGGGCAGATTACTTAATCCTGTTTGCCTCAATTCCTCATTCAAATTTTGGTGAGCCAGATTAACAAAATATTTGGTCCTTAACCCAATCATAACTCTAGTTCTAACTTTGACTTTTAGCTTTATTAACCCTGTCATTTTAGCCTTCTTATTTAGCCCTAAATTTAAACCTGTCAGCTGGACCTGTATTGTGCTCTTAACTGTAATGTAACCTTTATCCTAAAGCTCCCACTCACTCTAATCTTAATACAAACCTTTAGCCTGAGTTTGATTCTAACCTTGAATTTTACTTTAACCTTAACCATAACTACACATATATATACTGACCCCAAATCTTGATCTAGAGCAAACCATTTTTTTTTTTGGTATCAATCCCAACACTAACCTTAGGTGACTGGGATATCCTAGACATTTATATTTCTTACTTAGGAAGTTTCACAATTTATTCATGAGTATCTGGAGTGATTTTCTTTGGGATCCTGAGCTACTTAATTCATTTGCATCTGTTTGGTGTTAGCCCTAGCAGCAACTTTAGTTACAGGAAAGAGTTAATCTGCCCAGTTAAGTTTATGTGCTTCCTCTTGTCAGAAAAACAAAATAAAACAAAAAACGACCCAACAATATAACCTAATGTAATTCTCTTAGTTGCCAGGAAACAACCTCTAATTGTAGTGACCTACTCATTTATATTACCTATCTAAAAGGCTTGTTGTGTCACCTTAAAACACTATGCAGGTGGTTACAGAGCAGTTCGTCTGAACAAGATTTAGAGGTTTTGGTGACCTACAAGGGAAATATGAATCAGTAGTATGACATGGTTTCTCAGAAAGCCAATACAGTCTTAGGCTACACTAAGAGAGGTCTAGGTGCCAAGAACAAGAGTCTTGTCTGGTCAGTTCCAGCCATCACCTTTTGGGCAAGATATTGAAAACTTCTAGAGCTTCTGAAAGAGCAAAGAAGCATCAGTGAAGGGCATTTGAGTTTGTTCCATATCAGTATTGTTGGAAAGAAACGGGAATATCTGGCTTGGAGAAGAAAATATTGGTGGGAGGAGAAGACAGGGGGCAGGGATGGGAGGAGAGAAAAGAACTATCCTCACATATTTGAAGGACTGGTAAAGGGATTAGACATATTCTGTTTGACCGCCACCCCAGAGGGCAGAGCTAGGCATAATGGGTTTAAGTGGCAAAGAGGTAAATTCAGGCCTGCTGTAGACTGGCCTACAGCAAAAAACACCCAACTTCCTAAGAATTATAGCTATCTAAAAGTGGAATGGGCTATTTTGGTCTTTAAGCCAAGACTGGATGGCCACTTGCCAGGCTTGATGAGGAGTGAATTCTTTTTTATGTATGGATTGGCTTGAGGTGTTCTTTCCAATTCTAAAGTTTTATGATTATGGGACATGCGATTTTTATCTCATCATTTGTTTTCTATTCTCTTAGATAGTTCTTTGATCTATTTTTCTCCTCTATTGATCTATTCTGAATTATGTTCCATCTTATAAATAATAGCAAATATTCTGCTTTACAAAACATCTTCTATCCTTTACAAAACAGTTGAGGTACACATCCTAGAGAAGCCATGAAAGACAAAATGAGAACATGATTTCTTATTATAATTCTTTGCAATGTAGTGAAGAAAGGTCAAGTAAAATATGCAAAATGTTACTGACAAGTTCATCTCATCTCTAGTCTTTTGCTGCTGAATACTCTGAAGCCCTCTCAAGCACCATGGGGCATATTTTTTGACCTTTGCTGCCACCATATGGCTTGAGAAAGAATATTCAAGGAAATGGAAATGAATAGTGTGGTTCGTGTATTTTGAGGAGCATTCTAGGTTAAAAATGAAGGGATCATTACTGATCTAGTGCACTGGCTCTCCACATGTGGTCCAGGAACTCCAGAGGGGTCCCTGAAATCTTTTCAGATGTTTTGAGATGTCAAAACTGTTTTCATAAAAATGCTAAGATATTTTAATTTCTAACATGGTAAAAATTAATTGACATAATCTGCATAAACAAAAGATCTTTGAGGGGATCCTCAATAATTTTTAAGAGTTTAAAGGGGTCCTAGGACCAAAAACCTTGAGAACTGCTGATCTAGTTCAGTCTCCTTATTTTGTAGATGAGGAAGCTGAGCCTAAAGAGGTTATCTATGTGATTTAAAAAAATATTTTATTTTTAGTTTATGGAATAGAACAAGCATTTCCATAACACAGTGTATTAAAAAAGAAGATTGCTCATGAAAATGCAAATATATTGTTTCAACTTGCCATTTCTTTTAAATATATAATAAAGTTATGTAAATTTCTTGTTTTTCCTTTTTTCTTTTCTTCCCTCCTCCATCCCCACCAGAATCCCATAAATATGTATGCAATATATCTATGTGATTTTTGTATGCATGCTTAATACCATATGAATTGATTGTCAATCCTCGAGGCCTCATGGCCAAAATGAATGCACCCCTGTTGTTTAGTGACAAGTTAGATTTCTTCTAAAATAAAGTATTAGGGTTGATATTTAAGACCCCTTCATGATTTTTATTATATATAATAGTATGAAAAAATTCAAAGGGAATCCATTTCTGAAAAATAGTGGAAGTTAAGAGAAGAGATTAATTTCTACATAATTGATCACTTTAAACATACTTTTTAGGAATACGTATAATATATAAAGTTAAGCAATATAACAACACAGAATCGGACTGAGTTAGAAGATACCACAAACGTCGTCTAGTCCAACATGAATCCAGATACGGATACCTCCCTTTGACATCCCCGACAAGTGGTCCTCTAAGCCTCTGCTTGAGGACCTCCAGTCATGAGTAACTGTTTTCTGGGGGCAACTCTTCTGATAATAGAGCTTAATATGTATTTGTGAAATTAACATGTTTTTCCTAATGTGATGTTGTGATTATTATCAAGATAGTTTTGAATTTAAATTTCGTAAGTGAAGCATAAAACAGGGAGACATACTCATCAAAGCTATTTGCCATTGTTATGGAGGAGATCATAAGAAGGGACAAAATGGAAAAGGAATTCATTTGAGGTGATGAGGTCTTCCTCATGCCCCTCTTTGTGTTGATTACATTGAGTCCCACAATCTTAGGGGCCTTGTCAAGAGATACAGTACAAAGAATTCTTATCTTAGGCAAGAAGTAGGTTTCAGATCCCTTCCATTATTCTAATGCTGCTGCATTATTTACATTCACACCAATGCTGATCCAGCGGAATAAAAAGAAGACATGACTTATCTGTCACTATCATAAAAAATTATCTCAGAGGAAGAAGTGACGGAGAACACCTTACCAAGGTCCTCTATCCCTCTTCATAGTGTGTTGGCCCACCGTAATCCATGCTGACTCCCCCCAGTTTAGATTGCTTCTCCCCCTTCCCACGGCCCTTTCTCCCTCCAGTTCCTGCCTAGCTCTTTGAGTCTGTCTACTCTGTGACTTGGAATCAGAAACACTCATCTTCCTGAGTTTAGATCCAGTTTCAGACACTTATTAGATGTATGATCCTGGGTGAGTCACTTAACCTTGTTTGCCTTAGTTTCCTCATCTGCAAAATGAGCGGGAGAAGGAAATGGTAAACCATTCCAGTACCCCTGCCAAGAAAACCTCCCAAAATGAGGTCATGAAAAGTCATACATGACTGAAATGACTGGACAACAGTGACAACCTTGTGAACTCTGACTTGACTCTTTTTGTATCTTGCTTCCTCTCTTGGATCACGACCTGACTAATCCCTCTTTGTAAACATTAATTTACTATAAACATGGGATTCATTAGTGTTAGTATCCTCTGGGAGGGTTATTTACCTCAGTCCCTTTTAGAGAAGCGGTCTAGTACAGTATCAAAAATGCTTCATTTGGAATAAGAGGGTCTGGGTTCAAATCTTACCCTGACAATTATTTCCTGCACATCCTTGGGCAAGTCATTTCCCCTTTCTTTAAAATGAGGTTGTTTGACTAAATAGCCCTTAAAGTTCCCTACAGCTCTAAATATGGTGCTAAATACTCCTAACCACCAGCACATAAGGGTCCATTCTCTGTAAGTGAGAGGGTTTCCACAGTGAATCAGACTCTTGCTGATCCCTTTATTTACCCCTATTCCCTATTTGACCTTGGTACCTGCTCCATATCCTACACCCTTAGGAACTTTATTCTTTCAGTCCTGCTTGCTATAGCCAGCTCAATTGAAAAAAATGTTCTGGGAATGACTAGAAGGAAGCAGCTTTATATATAGTGGTAGCTTCATGTCAAAAGCACAGTGAGTAGTGGTGGGCTGCCATAATACTGGTAAAAGATCCAAGGGGAAATGGCTGAGTGGACTGTGGCGAGGTACTCTGCTGGTTAATTCAGGAAATCTGGAGCAGCCACATCCTATTTGAAAAGTACTATTGTATTATGGGTGACTAAGGTGGTCCAGCAGATAGAATGCTGGGCTTTGGAATCATAAAGACTCATTTTCACGAGTTCAAATTGTGCTTCAGATACTTATTAGCTGTGTGACCCTGGGCAAGTCACTTAACCCTGTTTACCTCAGTTCCTCATTTGGAAAATGAGCTGGACAAGGAAATGGCAAACCACTCTAGTATCTTGTCTAGCAATAGGGTCCCTTAAGAATCAGACACAACTGAAAAATGAATAAACAGCAACAAGTTGCTGTTATAATTATCTTATTCCCACCAGGTAATTCAGAATTCATGAACCCTTTAATGATAATTGACATTGAGATGGTACTTTAAAGTTTGCAAAGAGTTTTACATACATACTCTCATTTGATCCATACCACAACTCAATGAGAAAGATACTACTAATATTATTAACCAATTTTGCAGATGAGGTAACTAAGTCTCAGAGACAGTGACTTGTTTAAGGTAAATGATAGAGATGGTATTGGAATACAAATCTTTCCTGACTTTGAAGACTGTGTTCTTTTAAACACATCATACTATTCTGCTTCCAGACACTCTAGAAGCAGAGGAAAGCACTCTCAATCCATTGTATGTTGCTTTAAAATAACTATAAAACATATTTTTAAACATAGGACTTACATGTTATTTAAGTTAAGATGTTATAATTAAAAGTTACATTTAAGCAGAAAATCCATGGCTATGGAACTATATATGTGAATATAGTAGTAGTAGTATTAGGGGGTCTTAAGCAGAAATTCCCACCTGAATCTTAAAGGAAAAAAACCCAAACAGCTTAGCAATTTGGCATACTAAGGCACCACTATTACCAGGTGATGGCATATATCCTAGTTGTCATTCTATAGTTAGGTTTTTTTTGAGGTATGAATGCAATTCTTTAAAGTATTGAGACATACAAAGTGACAGCAGATGTCCCTACTTGCCTTTGATGGCATCACTATTATCTATCATGACAGGATAGAGGTGGCAGTGGAATGACGGGAACCAAAAGGAACTGAAACCAAAAGAAAGTCTGTCTTTAGGACTACCAAGAGCAGGAGACAGCTGATATCACACCAACACATATGGTAAATATCAAAAATTGGAAATTTCCATTGAAGAAAATGATCCAGTGGTTCTCAAAGGATCTTAGAATCCCTGGGGGTTCCCAGGACCCTTTCAAGGGATCTGAAAGGGCAAAACTCTTTTTTATAACAATACTAAGACATAATCTCCCTGTTAAATTACTCCTTTCTTTTCCAACTATTTATTTGTGTGAAGCTGGATTTTCTTCACCTAAAACAAAATATTGTAGCAATATATTGACTATAGAAATTGATATGAAAATCAAACTGTCTTTTATTAAACTAGACATTAGAGATTTGCAAAAATATGTAAAACAATGTCATTTTCACTATTTTTTGTTTTGAGAAAATATTGTTATTTTTACATAAAATGTTGTTTACATGAATATGTAATGGGTTTATTATTATTTTTAAATGAATTAATGCATACTTTAAAATTTATCATTTTAATTTCTAGTATGGTAAATATTGATATGTACAACCCAAATAAACAAATGCCCTTTGGAGTCCAATAATTTTTAAGACTGTAAAGGGGACCAAAAGGTTACTTTTATACTTATCTCTTCCAGAATTTAATAGCACTTACCAAAAAAGAATTTTGTTATTTTTAACTTTTTAAAAGCCAATTTTCTCTTACTTAAAGGGGAACTGCTGGACAATGAAAACTTTCCAAAAAGTAAAAGATACATTTTATCTGTAAGAAAAACCTCTCAAGAAGAACTATCCAGAAAAAAATGAAATGAGCTGATCATAAGATAGTGAGATTCCTATCATTGGAGATCTTCAAGCAGAAAATGTTACCCTGGGATATTGTAGAAAGGATTCATCCTTTGGATGGAGAGAGGAGAGGAGTGACAATATTTTCTTGAATCTCTTCTTGCTCTTTGATTTTGGAAAGAGCACCAAATTTGGAAAAAAAAAGACTTGGATTAGAATATTAGCTTTGCTGTGTCCTCACATGGCCTTGGGCAAGTCTCTTTTTCTTTTTGATTATTTCTTTTTATATAAAATGAGAGGCTCATAATAGATGATCTTTCAAGTTCCTTCTAGCTCTAATATTTTATGATTCTTTGAATCACTGCTTGGTTCTTTCTTTATTTTTCCGGGGGTGGAGGCAATATAATATATAATTTTCTTTTAAAAAAATTCTAAATTTAGTAACCATTAATAAACATTCAAACGTACAAAGTAAAAATGATCATACATAAAACCTAAGCTCTAAGCTCTAAGTTAAAAAGATTGCATGTGTTAAGCTTAACAAAGGGAAGCAAAAGCATCCTGTTTTTTCCCTGGTCCCCTAACGATTTTTTATTTTAGTAGGGAAGGGTCGAAGGAGAGCTAGAAAAAATAGCATTGAGTAGTGACCTAGAACTTAGGAAGACCTGGATTCAAATTCCGCCCCTCATCTGAGCTGGTTATATCACCCTGGACCAGTCCCTTAATTTCTCAGTGCTGGAGACAAATCTAAGACTATAAATTGCAGAGTACATAGTTGGAAGGGGTCTTGGAGGCTCACCACTTCATTTTCAGATGAGGGAAACTGAGACACAGAGAAGTTAAATGACTTGCCCCCAGGTCACAAGAATGGTAAATGGCTAAGATAAGATTTGAATCTGATTCAGCAAACACTTGTTAAGTACTGACTGTGTGTAGTTTTCAAGGTTCCCTTTTCCAGCTTGAGCACTTTTGACAACTTTTTCAAGCATCTGTGAAAGGATAAAATAACGAAGTGGCAAAATATCCAGGATCATGTCATTATATCTTAACTAGAATGATTTCCTGATCTGACCATCTCCCACATGTAGCAAACTCTATTGGCTCTAGGACCAAATAGAAAACCCTTCTGTGTGGCTTTTAAAGCCCTTCATAATATGACTCCAATTTATCTTCCCATCTCATTATACTCCTATATAGCCTTTTTACTCCCTTCCTGTATTCTACAATCTAGCTAAATTGTCTATCTTGCTGTATTTCTCACATATGACATTATCTCCTCTTTCCCTACCTTTGCCTCCATTCTCATTTTTGCCCTATAGAATCTCTCACTTCCTTCAGTACTCACATCAAATCCTTCCTTCTACACAAAGCCTTTCCCAAATGCTAGTGCTCTCCCTCCCTCTCCTGGAGGTCATCTGACGTTTATTTTGCATTTATTCTATACATCCTCATAATGGCTCCTCCATTAGAAGACCAGGGACTGTTAAATTTTTTGGGGGGGTCTTTGTATCCCACACCCCTAGCATAATACCTGCCATAGGAAGTAATGAATAAATGCTTGCTTGCTTGCTTGCCTCAGCATCTTTGAAAACTGATTGAGCTTTCCTTTTGTCACTTGACCCATGTGTACTAAAGACGCTGGAGAAAATGGTTCAACAAATCTTTTATTTTTTAAGAACAAATTTCTATACATGTTCTAGAGAACTCCAGTCCTTCTAGGAGCAGAGCAGAACCAGAATAAACACGACCTTAAACTTTGGGTATGTGCACAGCCCACAGGGAGAAGCTCTGCTTTTGGTAATTGCCAGAGCACCTTCAGAAGCAGTATCTACAGAACACCCTCAGAAACCCAGATGAATACGCTCCGTAGTATCTAATAAGAACTGGTCACAGACCGAGTCACCAGGTGTCGCTGTTGTCCCGTATAAATCTGGCTGCAGACACTGCGTACTGCTAGATTCTAAAGACCACCCTTAGAATCATAGAGTTAGAGGTACTGGGCTTTCCAATCTCCTAACTCCATCCGTTAATTTGATAGACGGGGAAAGTAAGAAGTCCACAGTTCTAATCCAAGCCTCTTATTATTGACACCTATGGGAGGGTTGAGATGGCAACCCAATTCTTCTGATTTGAAATTCAATCCTGCATCTCCTCCCGGACACAGGTATGGAGTAAAAAGGTCTGACCGGATGCTGAATATTAGGCTATAAATACTTCAGGGATGTTCCATGAGTTGGTTGACCAATCAGTAAGCATTTGAAGGTTTATTATGTGCCAGGCATTGTGGTAAGTGCTGGAGGTATAAAGAAAAGCAAAAATAGAGATCCTCTCCTCAAGGAGTTCATATTCTAATGGGGGAGCTGGCATTTACACCACTGGCTATGTGCGAGACAGATAGTACAACTGGGAGCTGGGGCATAGGGGAGTGAGTGAGGGGAGTCCTGGGGGAAGGGGAGGAGAGACGGCGATGAAGAAAGGCGATTTTGAGCAAGGTCTTGGGGGAATCCCAGGGAAGCCAAGGAGGCTGTTGTGAGAAGGCAGAGTGTTCTAGGTGGGGTTGGACAGCCGGTGCCAAAGCACAAGGTCAGGACGTGTAGGATTGTGTGCCACCAACAGGAAGGAGGCGGGTGGATTGTGGAAGGGAGTGCAGTGTAAGAATACTGGGAAGGAAGGGAGGGGCCAGGCTGGGAAGGGTTGTAAATGCCAGATAGAATGTTCATATTTGTTATTATTCGGTCATTTTTGTCAGTCATATTTGACTCTTTATGACTCCACATGGGGTTTTCTTGGCGGAGATACTGGAGTGGTTTGCCATTTCCTTCTCTTAACTCATTTTACCTATGAGGAAACTGAGGCAAGCAGGGTTAAGTGACTTGCCCAGGGTCATCCAGTTAGCAAGTGTCTGAGGCTAGATTTGGAATCTTCCTGACACCGGGCCCAGCGCTCTATCCAGTGGGCCATCTAATTTAGCTTCCCTACGACAGTAGTTCAAGCATAGAGTGCCAGGATGCGACTACATGAGTGGAGGGAAAGGGGGATATAAGAGAGATAAGAAGATAGGAGTGACTGAACTTGACAACAGTGTAGGATGAGGGAGAGTAAAGAGTCAAGGATGACACCAGCGTTGTGACCCTTGATGAGTTGGAAGATGATGGTGCTAATAACAGAGTTTGGAGGGAAAAATAATTAATCCTGAGTTCCTTCAATAGGAGCATAGATCAATTACACTTTCAGACCCAAGCTTATGACTCTGGCTTAGAAAGGAAGTATGTTGTAGAAAGCATGGCCTGTGAGATCAGAGGACTGGGGTTCTTGGTGGTTGTGGGACCTTGGAGAAGTCACTTTCACTATCTGACATTCTTTCCTCATCTGCCAAATGAGAAGGTTATGTTTGGGGGACCTCTAAGGTCTACTCTAACTCCACATTTCTACAGCTTGATAGAGCCTCACTAATTCAGAAGATGCTAAAGGCTTCTGAGAACCCTTTGATACTAAAGTAAATTTGAAAGTTTAGCTCAATCTTGATGGAATCTGCTAACCTGGAGCAGACTGGAAATCTTTGAGCTTCTGACTCCAGAGTGCTTAAGTCTTTTTCTAGGCACAGTTATGCTATTTTTAGCTTTCTGAGCTAGTGTTATTCTTTTTGGCTGTGATTATAAGCATGGCAGCAGTTACTTTCTGCTTGGAGATAGTGGCAAAATGGAAGAAAGACTTCAGCTTCCTAGCTGGACCAGGAAAGTACCAGTGAGGGGCACCAATCAAGTTCTAGCTTGGGAAGAAGAGGATTATGCAGTATTTGTGTTAGTTGGGAGCCAGAGAGTCAGTTAGCTAGTTAGTAAGCATTTAAGTACTTATTGTGTATTAGGAAGAGATAGATCACAGTGCATATTCAAGTTAGCTGCATGACTTTGGCCAAGTCACTTAATTTCTTGGGAGGTTTCACTTTCCTCATGTGAAGAAAAAGGGGCCTGGATTAGATGATCTCTTTCCACAATCTAACGAGTTATATCTTTTTATTGTTAGCTTGGTTTTTACTCTAAGGACTGAAAAATTTGTGAAGTAGGAAAGGTGAGTCTTTGATATTCTTTCACCTGCCCCTTGAGCATCCTCTCATGTGTTTGATATCACCTTTCCTCCTTTCTTCCCTGCCAGTACTCCTCTTTATTACCACACCTTCTCCCATCCATCTTATCTACCAATAGCCAGAATTGAGAAAATTTGAAAACGTTTGAAGTTTAGAAAGTCTTCAAGACACAAATTATTCTCTAATGGTAGAATTTCAGTCTCTCAGTTGTGTGTGTGTGTGAATAGGTCTTCTTGGCCCCATGCAAATAATAATGCATGAGTAGTTATCTACTCTCTCTTCTCATAGGGGCATCTGTTAGAGGGCCATCCCTCATAGAGTAGGTGATTCTTGGTTTTAATCCCAATTCCCTTGACTTCTGGAATATCCTCTTCCAAGTCCTTCAATCCCTTAATGTAGAAACTGCCAGATCCTGTGTTATCCTGATTTTATTTCCACAATACTGGAATTGGTTCTTTCTACCTGCTTGCAATATTTTCTCCTTGACCTAGGAACTCTGAAATTGAGCTACAATGTTCCTAGGAGTTTCTCTTTTTGGGTCTTTCTCTTCTTGGGAGGTGGTCTGTGGATTCTTTCAATATTTATTTTGCCCTCTGGTTCTAGAATCTCAGGGCAGTTTTCCTTGATAATTTCATGAAAGATGATGCCTAGGCCCTTTTTTTGATCATGGCTTTCAGGTAGTCCCATAATTTTTAAATTGTCTTTCCAGGATCTATTTTCCAGGTCAGTTGCTTTTCCAATGAAATACTTCACCTTATCTTCCATTTTTTCATTCTTTTGGTTTTGTTTTGTAATTTCTTGGTTTCTCATAAAGTCATTAGCTTTCCTCAGCTCCACTCTCATTTTTAAAGAACAATTTTCTTCAGTGAGCTTTTGAACCTCCTTTTCCATTTGGCTAATTCTGCTTTTTAAAGACTTCTTCCCTTTATTGGCTTTTTGGACCTCTCCCCCAAGGCCTGTTCTGTCCCTGTTCTTCTCAGTGCCCGTGACATGCAGCCAGGGCTGGGCTCCACTGTGCTCCATGTCCCATGCGATAGACCTTTCCTGTTGGCCTTCCAGATTACCTTTGGCTGGAAATCTCTTTCATTCTGTCATTCTGTGACTTCTGCTGCTCTAAAATTTGTTGAGGGTGATTTTTTTACAGGTATTTTATAGAGTGTGGGGGAAGAGCTAGAGTGTGTGCATTTTTCTACTCCACCCTCTTGACTCCACCCCCGATTTTTTTTTTACTAGGCCATTCTCTGCTTCATTTCTTACCTAGCCTTAATCACTAAATGGATGTTGTCTCAGTCAAACTGAGACCTATTAAAGACCTTAGCTTAAAAAGATCAAGGTCTCCTACTGCATCCACCACCATCTCTAGTCATCTAGTCTGTGTCCAGATGATTCCAGAGGAGAAAGTGAAGCTGGTAACTTTCCACAGCCCTCCCTCACTTAAATCCAATTCACTTGCATGTCATGGCATCACCACCCTGAAGTCATGCTCCTCCTCCAGAACAAAGGACAAACAACAGCAATAAACAGCATTGCTTTCAAAAGCATAAGGCCACTAACCTGATCATCTTCCTTCCTCAGCCACTAATACTGACTTTCATGCTACTTCCCCTCAATCACTCTTCCCACTGATATTAATCCAAAGGAAAGAGGAAAGGAACGAATAGCTCTGAGTACCATTTAAAGCTTCTAGATTGCATGATAGGACAAATTCTGTTTTATCCTTCCTGTGTCCCCAGCTCAAACTCTAAAACTTTGTGACCTTGTAGCTAGACTGACTGGACTCTAAACCTTGATTCTTAATTCTTTCCACTTATTTCTAGTTCTAGGAATTCCACGGTTGGCAGCTCTCTTTCTGACCATCTGGTGAATTAGAAATTATAACATTTGTCACCTTTGAAATCTAGATATCTTTGAATAGCAGGCAAAATGTTTGAAGATGGAGCTGAGCTAAAGATCTGGATGAGGCAGACACATTAACTGTAATGCTATCCAATATTCCATCTGTACCTTGGTCTGTGTCTAAGCTACATATTCAAATGTCCTGGAAGCAAACCCTAAATCTCTGCATTAGTTTTCCAAACACTCTGTGATAGCAGGACTCAGTCTTATATAGACAACTCTAAATTCTATCCTCCCCATTTCTGCAATATGCCAAAAAATCCATTCTAATAGTCTGTTAAGCAGGTTTTTAGTCTCTCTGAAATAACAAGGTCTTTCTACTTGAGTTTTACCATGAGCCTGGCATCCGTTGAACCCATACCCCTGGCCTTTTGTCTTGCACAGTATCATTTTGGGGGGACACTGCTTACATAGTGGCAAATATATATTTCCTTGTGAGTTGTCATTACGTAAAATCGGTCTTGATCTATTTCTAGTCCCCTTTTAAAATTTGGGTTTACAGATTTTTTCTAGTAAACTTGGGGATACTTATGTTACATGATTAAATTCCATAAACCCCCAATCTTAATTGGTAAAAATCTGCAAATGAAATTCATAAATTCTTTCCTCAAGGATCTCCCAACTATAACTATATGATAGAAAGTTTCCCAAGGCTCAGAGGAGCACAGTGACTAGATAATGATTACTCATCTAGTATCACAAATGGGATTAGAATTCAAGTTTTACTGACTCCACGTCAATCTACCCACTACGTTGCAATACCTCTCACCAACTGTGTAAGATTTAGTCAAATTATTTTCAAGTCTAAAGTTGAGGATCCCTGGGGAAAGTATAACTATTAAGGGCTTGCTCTTCTCTGTTATAGTAGTTTTTGCCTGAAACTTAAAGGAGGCTTTGAAGAAGAAAGCTGCTCACTGCCAGACAACGTCATTATGTGACCTGCGCCTCCCCGCCTCAAAGGACCTGCCTTCAATCCTGTTCTCTTTTTCCTCTACATTCTCTCACTTGGTGAGAACATCAGCTCCCATGAGTTCAATTACCATATCTCTACAGATGATTCCCATATCTACATATCCACTTCTTATTTTTCTCCTTAGTCCCAACTACTTTTTGGATATCTCATATCGAAGTCCTGTAGTCACCACAAACTCAATGTGTCCAAAATAGAATTCATTGTCTTCTCTCCTAATCCCTCCCCACTTACAAATTTTCCTGTTATTTTCCCTTTTTTTTTTAGTATTTTGAATTTTATTTATTTATTTAACTTTTTACATTCATTTTCACAAAATTTTGGGTTCCAAATTTTCTCCCTTTTATCTCCCCCCACCCCAATACACTGAGCAATCTAATTTTCCCTATCTAAATTTCCCTCTCTTCTATCATCCCTCCCTTCTCTTGTCCTCATCTTCTCTTTTCTTCTGTAGGGCCAGATGACTTTCTATTCCTCATTAACTGTATGTCTTATTTCCTAGTAGCAACAACAATACTAAACAGTTGTTCCTAAAACTTTGAGTTCCAGATTCTCCCCATCCCTCCCTCCCCACCCATTCCCTTTGGGAAGGCAGGCAACTCAATATAGGCCCTATCTGTGTAGTTTTGCAAATGACTTCCCTGATAGTCGTGTTGTGTAAGACTAACTGAATTACCCTCCATCCTATCCTGCCCCTCATTGTTTCTCTTCTGTCTTTTGATCCTGTCCCTCCCCAAGAGTGCTGACTTCAAATTGCTCCCTCCTCCCATTGCCCTCCCTTCCATCATCCCCCCCCTTGCTTATCTCCTTCTCCCCCCACTTTCCTGTATTGTAAGATAGGTTTTCATACCAAAATGAGCGTGCATTTTATTCCTTCCTTTAGTCAAATGTGATGAGGGTAAACTTCATATTTTTTTCTCAGCTTTCCTCTTTTTCCCTCCACTAAAAAGTCTCCTGCTTGCCTCTTAAATGACATATAATTTACCCCATTCCATTTCACCCTCTTTCCTCCCCCTACCTTTCTCTCTCACCATTTACCTTAATTTCTTTTAAGATATGGTCCCATCTTATTCAATTCACTCTGTGCTCTCTGTCTCTGTGTGTGCGTGCATGTGTGTATGTGTGTGTGCATGCATGCATGTACATGTGTGTGTGTGTATGTGTGTGTGTGATCCCACCAACTACCCAGATACTGAAAAGTTTTAAGAGTTACAAATATTGTCTTTCCATGTAGGAATGTAAACAGTTCACTTTTGGTAAGTCCCTTAAGACTTCTCTTTGCTGTTTACTTTTTCATGCTTCTTCTCATTCTTGTGTTTAAAAGTCAAATTTTCTTTTCAGCTCTGGTCTTTTCATCAAGAATGCTTGAAAGTCCTCTGTTTCTTTGAAAGACCATATTTTCCCCTGAAGTATTATACTCACTTTTGCTGGGTAGGGGATTCTTGGTTTGAGTCCTAGTTCCTTTGACTTCTGGACTATCCTATTCCATGCCCTTCGATCCCTTAATGTAGAAGCTGCTAGATCTTGAGTTATCCTGATTTTATTTCCACAATACTGGAATTGTTTCTTTCTAGCTGCTTGCAAGATTTTCTCCTTGACCTGGAAGTTCTGGAATTTGGCCACAATGTTCCTAGGAGTTTCTCTTTTTGGATCTCTTTCAGGTCGTGATCGATGGATTCTTTCAATACTTATTTTGCCCTCTGGTTGTAGAATGTCAGGGCAGTTTTCCTCGATAATTTCATGGAAGATGATGTCTGGGCTCTTTTTTTGATCATGACTTTCAGGTAGTCCCATAATTTTTAAATTGTCTCTCCTGGATCTATTTTCCAGGTCAGTTGTTTTTCCAATGAGATATTCCACATTCTCTCCCATTTTTTCATTCTTTTGGTTTTGTTTGGTGATTTCTTGGTTTCTCGTGAAGTCATTAGACTCCATCTGTTCCATTCTAATTTTGAGAGAACTATTAAATTCAGTGAGCTTTTGAACCTCCTTTTCCATTTGGCTAATTCTGCTTTTGAAAGCATTCTTCTCCTCATTGGCTTTTTGAACCTCTTTTGCCAATTGAGTGAGCCTATTTTTCAAGGTGTTATTTTCTTCAGCATTTTTTTGGGTCTCCTTTACCAAGGTATTGACCTGTTTTTCATACTTTTCTTGCATCTCTCTCATTTCTCTCCCCAGTTTTTCCTCCACCTGTCTAACTTGCCTTTCAAAATCCTTTTTGAGCTCTTCCAAGGCCTGAGCCCACCCGCCACCCCCCTGGGATGTCTGGGATACAGAGGCCCCACCCTCCACGTCTTTCCCTGATGGTAAGAATAGTTCCTCATCATCAGAATTGAAAGGCGGGAACATTTTCACCTGCTCAAAGAAGCTCTCTATAGTCTTATTTTTCTTCCCTTTTCTGGGCATTTTCCCAGCCAGTTACTTGACTTCTGAGATTCCTGTCCACCCCCACCTAGATCCGCCCAGCTAGTACTTGGCGTCTGAGATTCAAATGGGCTTTCTGTGGCAGGCACGGCTGCTATTCAATGTGAGCTTAAGTTCTGGTGCTGGGGTGGGGGCAGGGCTGCCTCCCAGGCTCAGCTCCCTCAGGGGGTTTATGCAGAGACCTGAACTTCTGCCTGCCTGCTCAGGGAGTCCTGGCCGCCGCAGCTGCCTCCGCCGCTTCCTGCCCCTGCCTCTGCCTCCACCACTTCCTCCCAAAGGGGCCCGAGTCATGGAGACATCCCGCTCCCCTCTCGGCCAGCTCAGACATCTCTCTCATTGACCTGTAGCGTCTGCGGGCAGAGGGACCTCCCCGGCCGCCGGAGATTCCGTCCCTGAAGCCTGCTCAGATCTGCTTCTTTGGGGCCGCTCGGCCAGGGCAGGGCAGGGGTGGGCTCCACTTTCTGGGGTGCGATGGACCCTGGGGACCACTCTCCAGGGCTCTCTGGAACAGAAATCTCTTCCACTGTGTTTCTGCACACCCTGCAGTGATCTAGAACTTATGGGGAGCTCTTCTTACATTAAATCCATGGGCTGTGGGTTCAGAGCTAGCATATGTGAGTCTTTCTACTCCACTATCTTGACTCCACCCCTTCCTGTTATTTTTTAAGGGTCCCACTATCCCAGTTACCCAGGCTCTGCATCTTGGTGTCATCCTTGATTCTCCACTCTCTCATTTCACATATCTGATTTCTTGTCAAACCCTGTTATTTTCTGCCTCTCTCTCTTATATCTCCTTTACTTCATTCATTCAGCCAACATCTTTGTAAAGGCCCTCATCACCTCATGCCTAGGACTTCTCAATAGCCTTCTAGTTGGTCTCCCTTACTCAAGTGTCTTCTCACTCCATTCCATTTTCCAATCAGCTGTCAATGGGATTTTCCTAAAGTATTTTTTAACTCCCCCCTACTCAATAGACTCATGTCTCCTTATTGCCTCCAGAATATAAAGTCCTTGGTTTGACATTTAAAGCCCTTTCCCATCTGAGTCATTCCTACTCTTCCAGTGTTCTTACAGTTTTCTCACCTATATGCACTCTGCATTTCAATGACACTGGCCTCCTTGTTATTCCTTGACTTCTCTGTTCTCTAATCACTAGCTTCTCATCTTCAATCTTTCCTTATTTATTGGCTCTTTTCCTGTTTCCACTAGCACATTTTGATTCTTCCTTGTCACAAAACATGGAAACAAGCAAAAAATCATGTCTTAAGCCACTGGATCACAGCCAGATGATCCTGTCACACCCTCAAGCATTGTTATATACCTCTTCTTCCTTTCACTGCTAAACTCTTAGAAATACAAATTTAAAATAATTGCTTCTACTTCCTCACCACTTATTTATTCTTCAGCCCTTTAAGATATGGCTTTCAGCTCCACAGATTTATTGAAAATGCTCTCTAAAAGGTTTTCTTGTTCATCATTTGACTTGACCTTTCTGTTAACTCTGCTTTCTTTTTTCATTGTTATCATTATTATCCATCTATCTTAAGCAGTTGGTTCTATCTCTTTTTTGATCTTCTTGACTTTCTCAATATAGTTCTGTTTAGCAATTAATTTTAAGCATTTACTTTTATCTCTTCCCTCCAATGAGAAAAGAAGAAAAACAGAATTGTTACATTGTGAAGAAAAACAATTTTTATCATAATTAAGTAAAACAAATTCTCAGTAGACACTCTGAGTCCCATCACTTCTCTACTGGGAGATGGGTAGCACATTTCATCATGACTTCCCTGGAATCATGTTTGGTCATGATTTTGATCAGAGTTCCTAAATTCTTAAAAGGTTTTTGTCTTTATAATATTGTTATTGTATAAATTTTTCTCCTGGCTGTGTTCCAGGCCTTGTCACTTCATAAAAGTCTTTACAAGTTTCTCTGAAACCATTCTCCATCATTTCATAAGGCACAATGGTATTCCATCATATTCATACATCTTAGCTTGCTTAGCCATTTCCTAGTTGATAGATACTCCTTCAGTTTCCAATTCTTTGCCACCATTCACAGAGCTGCTATAATTTTTTTGTACATATGGGTGTTTTTCCTCTTTATTTAATCTCTTTAGGGCTATAGATATTGTTGGATGAAAGAGCATGCAAAATTTAGTAGCTTTTTGGGCATGCTTACAAATTGTTTCCTAGAATGGCTGGGCCAGTTTGCCATCAATAGCACTTTTCCACTGCCACTTCCAGCATATGTTATTTTCCTTTTTTGAGGGCAACTTTCCCAGTCTGAGAGGTGTGAGAGAGAACTTTAGGGTTGTTTGAATTTATATTTCTTTAATTATTAGTGATTTAGACTGTTTTTTTTCATATGTATACGATGGCTTGGGTTTCTTCTTCCAAAAACTTCTTGATAATATTTTTTGACCATTTATCAATGGTTCTTATTTTTCTAAATTTGAATCAATTATCTAGGTATCTTAGAAATGAGACCTTTGTCAGAGAAATCTTCTGCCAAGATTCCCCCTGCCCCTTTTGCCTATTTCTCTTCCAATTTTAGCTGCATTGTTTTTGCTTAGGCAAAAACTCATAAATTTTATGTAATTAAAAATGTCCATTTTAGTTCCTGTGAAGTTCTCTATCTCTTATTTTCTCATCAACTTTTCTGTTCTCCATTGATGTGACAAATAATTTCTTCTATACTGTTCTAATTTATTTATGATATTACCCTTTATATTTAAGTCATGTGCCATTTGTTTAACTTGGTGTGAGATACTGATCTGTACCAATTTTCTGACAGATTGCCAGACAGATAGCTTTTTGTCAAATATTAGATTCTTGTCCCCAAAATTTGAACCTTTAGGTTTAACCAAACACTAGATTACTGTGCTAGTCTGCTTCTATATTTTGTGTGTCTAATATGTTTTGTTGATCAACTTCTCTATTTCTTACCCAGTACTAAATTACTTTGATGACTATGGCTTTTTACTGTTGTTTGAGATCTGGTGCTGTTTAGGTCCCCATCCTTTCCATGTTTCATTAATTTTTTTGATATTGTTGACCTTTTATTTTTTTAGATTTTTGTTATTATTTTTATAATTCTATAAGGTATTCACTTGGTATGGCACTAAGGAAATTAATTTTTGGTAGTATAGTCATTTTCTAAATGCTCTTGGCCTATCCATGATTAATGAATATTTCTTCAATTATTTATATTTGTCTTTATTTGTGTTTAGAACATTTTCTGCTTGTATTTATATAGCTTCTCTATCTGTCTTGACTAATAGACTCTCAAATATTTTGTAATTTTTTGTCATCATTTAAAATGAAATTTGTATGTCTCTTCATGCTGTATTTTTTGTGGTTTTGGAAATGTTGGTAATTTATGTGGGTTTATTTTATATCCCGCAACTTTGTGGAATTTGTTCACTGTTTTAATGAACTCTTCTCTCTACAATTCTCTAAGTAAGTCATCCATGTCATCTGGAAAAAGCAATAATTTCATTTCCTCTTTGCCTATACTTATTCTCCCAATTTCTCTTTTTTTATTGCTATAGCTAGAATTTCTAGGATGATATTGTTTAGTAATGGTGATAATGGACATCCTTGCTTTATCCCTGATCTTATTGGAAAGGTCTCTAGCTTGTCTTCTTTACAGATAATGCTAGTTCTTAGTTTTAGATAGATACTTCATATCATATTAAGAAAAGATCCTCCATATAGTTTTTTTTAAAATAAACTATTCTTGTTGTCCTGAATTTTCTTTTCTAATCTCAACAGAGTCTCAGCTTTGATATTCCATTACATATCTTGCCATAGTTTTATTTTTGAATTCGTACTTTGTTACCTGCCCTTCTTTACATCTTCCTGATATTCCTTTTAAACATCTAAGTTGCTTAATGACTCCTGCGTGGTCACAATGATCTCTTTAGTCAAGTCTCCTTTCTCCCCCGTTTCTGAAATTGTTTCTTTTTGTGCCTTCTGAATTTCATTTTGAGAGATTTCTGTATCTTCTAAGTTGATATCTCCTGTAAAATTTTAGTTCATGGCATCCCATTTGTCCTTTCTTTGAACCCTTTGAAATCTTCTCTTCAGTAATCCAGTGTTCATGTCAAACTCTAACCAGATTTCCTCTCTTTCTCTATCATTTATTCTAAGGAGGCATGGTCACATCTATTTCCTTCCCTGCTACCAAAGTTCCCATCATTTTTTCAACAATCTGCTACTCTATGCTGGCAAAAATCAGATTCAGAATGAAAGCTCCTTCATTGCTTCCTCTACCTATTGAAGAATGAAGAATGCCTATGATTAAGGCAAGTCAAGAGACTATTGAGGGAGAGAGGAACAGAGAAAGAGAGAGAGAGAGAGAGAGAGAGAGAGAGAGAGAGAGAGAGAGAGAGAGAGAGAGAGACAGAGACAGAGACAGAGAGACAGAGACAGAGTCTGGATAATGGAAGCCTGTCATCATTACTATATCACACCTCATGGTCATGAGTCATAGGGTTAGAGATTGCCTTAGGCAAAGATGAACTTATCAAGTGGAGTTAAGGAGCTATCTATTATGACATGATTTAAGAGAAATGTGAAGGTTTACCTACTAAGAATATGATTTTCATTGGCTTTCCACTGATCCCTGAGATTCTGTCATTCAAAAGCTTTTTTACTTTGGGTTAAGGAATGCTTGTGAAAATGTAAGTATCTTGTTATTTTTAACAATCTTTTTTTTGAAGGTCAAAACATACTTTTAAAAATTTTTAAAAATTAATTTATTTAAGTTTTCAACATTCATGTCCACAAAATTTTGAGTTCCAAATTTACTCCCTATTTCTCCCCTCCCCCATCCCAAAACACTGAGCATTCTAATTACCTCTATCACCAATCTGTCTTCCCTTCTTACATCCCTCCCTTTCCTTATCCCTATCTTCTCTTTTGTCCTGTAGGGCAAGATAAATTTCTATGCCCCATTACCTGTATTTATTTCCTAATTGCAAGAATGATACTCAAGTTGTTCCTAAAACTTTGAGTTCCAACTTATTTTCCTCCCTCCCTCCCCATCCATCCCCTTTGGGAAGGCAGGCAATTCAATATAGGCCATATCTGTGTAGTTTTGCAAATGACTTCCATAATAGTCATGTTGTGTAAGACTAACTATATTTCCCACGATCCTATCCTGCCCCGCATTTCTTCTGTTCTCTCTTTTGACCTTGTCCCTCCCCAAGAGTGCTGACTTCTAATTGCTCCCTCCTCCCATTGCCCTCCCTTCCCTCATCCCCCCCACCCTGCTTATCTCCTTCTCCCCCACTTTCCTGTATTGTAAGATAGGTTTTCATACCAAAATGAGTGTGCATTTTATTCCTTCCTTGAGCCAAATGTGATGAGAGTAAGCTTCATGTTTTCTCTTAGCAAAAGCTGAGAACAGGTTTTAGTAATACATCATGTAAGGAGATAGTTTGTAGTTGGAGGAGTACTATGTGGGAAAGCCAGGTCTGTATGGGAGGGGTTGTTGGATCCCAGAGCAATTGATGTTAATATAGTGGCATTTTATCAATATTTGTTACTTATTAAAATGCCTTAAAGAGATAGTGTACCTTAAATTACTGTGGCTTGGAGGAGAGAGGATACTGAAATAGAAGGTAGAAGATACCAAAACAAACAAATAAAGAACTCCCTCCCAAACTCAAACTCAAACTCAAACCCAAAAAATCTTACTAGTTCTTCCTAAGCCCAGCCCTGATCTGGTCTATTGCTCTGACTTCTGGCATCATAGGGAAACCAACATCCTATGTAAGGAATGACTCTGGGATAGAGACCTTGATGACTGGTCACATAGAATCTGCCTTTGCCTTTTATTGTTCCTCCTGTGTCAGTAGACAAGAAAAGAAATAGTGATAAGAGTCTAGCTGCAAACCAATTCAGGGAATCTTGGCTGGATATGCCTTTTGAGGCTAGCAGAACATCCTAGAACAAGTTATTAGGAAATTAGAGGATGAAGATTAGCTGTGAGAGTCAGGAAATTGAATCAAATTTGTATTACAGCACACACGATAATATGTTTTTCTAAATATCTACCCAAGAGGATCTTTGAAGGGTGGAAAATCAGTCTGTCAAAGACTAAATTAGACACAGTGAACTGCTTAAAAGGGGACGACAGGGCTTCACAAGGAAATGAGTGAATGGAAAGGATAGCTAAGGTAACCTTGGGAAATATTCCATAACTATAGATTGTCTTGCCCTGGATGTAACTAGGATGAGGACATTGGAGCTCTGCTCCAGGGTGGAAAATTTAGACAGTTCTGAACACTATTTTCATGATGTTGTGTTTCTTTCCCATTCCTGGTCTAGCTTCTATCCTTTGCTTCTACGTAACAGCTATATTTTAGGAGCTCTTCCTGAGCCTTAAACAGCTTAAAAATCTCAGGGTTTCCTAGAAAATCCCATCTGAACCAACCCATTTCCAGTTACATTTGCCCCAGGTCTATAGTTAGGTTTATACTGAGGTTCTCTGACATGCTACTTTTGTAATTGACTATAGAGGCTCTTAATCTATTTGTCTAATTAATTGTATCATACCCAGATGTATGGGCTAATTAATGACACACCCAGATTTCATCTCTGGAAATACTAAGTCTTGAAGTTCACCTCTGAGTTCATAAATGACTAGGAATGTGCTAGGTAGAGTTTGGTAGGAAATAAGATTGGGAATAATAATAAATAATAAAAAAAATAAGATTGGGAAGCTATGCAAAGCAATGATTTGTTGATGGGGAAGTCTAGAGGTGTGGGGTGGTGAGTACACAGGAAGGCTTTGTACCTAAGTGAATTGGCTGAATAGCTTTGCAAACCCCACAGGTCAAAAGAACTTTAGTTGGGGTTAATAGGTGACCTTAGAGATCTGAGCAAGAACAAAGACTCCAGTCAGTTGCAGAAAGAAGACCCCTCTGACTTTTCTCCTTTTCTTCATCACTTACATTCTTGAGTTGTCTCAGTGTGAAAAGATTGTTGCCAATGGAAGTATATGTTTCCATGAATTTCTTGAGGCACTTACTTCCCAAAGACGAACAGCAACTTTCTTGAAATTATACTTGGGTTATTATAGTATATATTGTTTTAATCTGAATAGATTTGTAGGGCATGGGCCATTCAGCACTATAATTTTGATTCTTCTGCGTAATTGTGGCCCCTTAACTTTCAGAAAGCCCATCTATATAGTTGAACTGATTCTAACCTTATTAAGGAAAATGAAGAGAATTTTATGACCTAGTGAGTTAAAGCATTTCTTGCGATCAACAAAATTGAAATAGATTAAAATGTGATATTCTTACTATTTTTCTGTTAGCTGGCAGAGGGATGAACTTGATAGTTGAGTATTTTTAATGGATTCTGGTTTATTTCCTCCTGGTATGGAGGCTTATGACCTCCTCAAAATGATGTGCTGTTTATACTTTAGTATAGATGAAAGAAAAGAGTCATTGACATCTTTTGGCTTTTTTTCCATTGAAAGTCTGGTCTTCCATCTTTTTCCTCTTTCACTTTGTTGGAGTATATTTATTGATGATGTGTTTTATTTTTATTAGCGTGTTGTTGAGGGTCATTGAGTTAGTTTTTGGTCAAGGCTGTCTCTAGGCAACCTTGTGAGGTAGGTGATGCAAAATCTTTTGCCCCTAACTTTCAGGGGCAAATGTGTTCATCTGTTCACATATGTTCCCAATTGTTCAGGCCTCTTGCTCACTGAGGAACCCCACCATTTCCTGAAAGTATCCTATATTGCAACATCCTGATTCATCAGAATATACCAAGCCTGTGTCTTAGTCCTTAATGAACTTGCTAGATGGCTAGGTAACTAATTTGACAAACCAATTTAAGGTAAATTGTCAATGGGTAATAATGATTTTATGTGTTAGTCTCCTCAGATGATGTATATAATTGTATTTTAATAGGGCCCTTCTTTGCTGCAATACAAAAGAATAATTAATGGCAAGAATCTGTCGATATTGTGGCTGGGTGGGTACTTTCAAAGCCCCTTCTTCTGTACAGGCAACCAGTCTCTTATCATGGCTATAAATTGAATTGGCCCTGCTTATAGTAAAGTCTGGACGAGAAACTGAATTTCTTGATTACTGAATATGTAAGCTCACTGCTTTTCCCACTAGGTCACACTTTCTGTGACCCAAATGCACAAAATCAGATGCTGGATGAACTAGGATTAAATCATAGGATCATAGATTTAGAAGTAGAAGGAAACTCACAGGTCATCATGTCTAATTCTTTCACTTTAGAGATGAAGAAACTTAGGTTCAATGAATTTAAGTGATTTGCCCAAGGTCATAAAGGAAGCAAGTAGTGGATCTGGAATTCAAATTTAGGTCCTTTGACTCCAATTTAGTATATTACCCATCATTCCACACTGTCCTAAAATATTGATTTTGTGCCTCTTTTTCTAGTATTATCCCAGTGATATCAGGTGCTACTGTAATGAGACTGGTTTCCCTAAATCATACCATTTATTTGCCATGAGATAATATCAAATTAGATAAGACTTGTTAAAAAAGCACTTAGTACAAAGCTTGGTACATAATAGGAGCTATATAAATGCTTATTCTTCTCCTTTTTACTACCCTCCCTTGACCAACAATGATATGCTATATCACATGGAAGTGCCCTGACATTAATAGGGATGATGTTGTCTAATAGGTGATGGTAGATGATGGTGTCATTTTAGTAGAGTGGCTAATCTTAAACAGATGCTATTTTTTCCCTGTCATTATCTATGAAATTAGAAGGAATAAGTTCTAGTAGGAAAATGCCAATTCTTTATATTATCTATGAAATTAGAAGAAATCATTTCTAGCATGAGAATACCAATTCTTTCCCCCCCAAGATGTGGGATATTAATGAATTCCTTCCTCAGTTTGGCATTATTTTATATAATCTCTTCTCACTGGGGCAGAGTATATACCCCTTTTGGTACAGTCACATTTCTTCTCCAAGTATAGTATAGGATACTGAGACAGAGAACTCAATTCTATACAAGCCCTTAGAAGTAGTTAAAGATGAACCAAGATTAAATCATGCTAATGTTCTTGTTATACAGTTATCACCTAATAAATGTTTTTTTATCATTCATGTGTTTAAAATGGAGGTGACTAGTCAATGACAGCCTCATTCTTGAAGCTTTAACGGACATTCTTACTGTTTGCAATCCAACATGTTGAATTTCTGATGTTGGTTGTGAATGTGACGTCTCAGATCTACACTGTGTTGTGATAAAAGCCCTCTAACTGGCTTCAGGCTGAACAGAGGCAGGATTGAGTTTGCATTTTCCTTTCTGGCAGTGAATACATGGTACCCCACCCCTTCCCCTCTCTCATTTTCTTTCTCGATCTTAGATGAACGAGTATTCCAAGTAGAAAGTTCCTGACAACAATTGGAGCCGGGAGCAGCAGTCCTATCAGGAGTAAGTACAGCAGTCAATTGACCTGTTAGCCAAGGTTTAGCCCTCAGCTAGGAGTTAATTCAGCAGAATAACAGAGTGACTTATCCAAAACTGATGCACGCCCCAAAGACAAGTGGGTGGAGCCTCTATGACAAGAGAAAAATACTCCCAGAGTCAAGAGCCCTTAAATCTCACATTCTATATAGTACCTTTGTGTTTTAAGTTTTAACTTACTCTCTACTCATCCCAGGGACCATGTGTGTGCAGAATGCAGAGTATGTCCCTGAACTGAGGGATATTTTTGTAACTTCTGTCCTTGTTATACAGATTGATCGATATCAGTATTAGGGAGCACACTAGATTGAGTGTCATGAACAACAGTAATAAAAAACTATAACTCCTTAGACTTTTGAGAACCATCAGCTACCCTCTGAGGACCCAGCAGGCCAGAATGAGTGTGGACAGGTCCACTAAGCCTGGAGAAAGTGCTGCACATTTATTTATTAAATGTCCACTGGATGCCAGGCACCATTCTGGATAATTGGTACCATTTCTCTTAAGAACTGCTGGGAAAAAAAGGATGCTAAAATTTCTCTTGAAAACCTATCCCAAGAACCTATTGGATCTTGTGGTCATAAAGTTCCATGTAACATCTAATCTAAACCCTTTTTTACTAGCAGCTAGGTGGATAAGTGGATAGAGTGTTGGACTTGCATTCAAGATATACTGGAGTTCAAATCCACCCTCAGATGCTTATTGACTATATGACCCAAGGTAAATTACTTACCTTCTGTCTGCCTCAGTTTACTCATCTGTAAAATGGGGGAAGAATAATAGAACCTACCTTTTAGGGTTGGTGTGAGGAGATAATATTTATAAAATACTTTGCAAACCCTAAAGCACTAGATAAATGTTAGTTACTATTACTACTACTACTACTACTACCACCACCACTCTTCCTCCTCCTCCTCCAGTCTTTTCCTTTCCCCTTTGTCCTGTTATGTAGAAAATGGATAAAGTCATATCAAAGTTTATCCAAACAACTTGAAGCACAAAATTACTGCTCTGCTGGGGTTCAGGACCCTCTGGTCTGCTTTGGTTCCCATCCTTATACCCCTCAGTACAGTCTCAGGGACCCCTAAAGGTTCTCTTTGTTTATTGGTAATATGTTGTTATTGTTGCATGTCTTTCATTCTTGACGAATATCATGACATCAGAGAGTGATGCCATAACTTACATTGAATTTAAGTGAGGGACGATGGTGCAAAGTGTCACTTTCTCCTCCAGGGCCACCTGGGTCCAGTGGCAAGATATAAATCAGGATAACTGGAGATGGCCCCCTGTGAAAATGTAGTTTTCATCTGAATAACCTAAATTGTACTTCAACAACTGGTTGCAGATTGGATCTGTCTATCTCCTTGTTCATTATATATGTCAGGTCTTAGCTGTGATTCAAGTATATGACCAGGGCTCATAATTTAAACTCTGAGTCATCCATCTCACTCACTGTTGGCAGTTATTTCTAATTAAATATGCATGATAGTGGTGTATATGTGTGTGTATGTGTGTTTGTGTGTATGAAGATCACAAATGAGGCCACACCTAGTTTTCCTCTAATAGATTTTCTGTCATGCCATGTTGTAATGTTCAATTTGAGTGGACGGATTATTATTTTCTTGCAATTAGTGACCACCCTCCTTGTAGGGGAGACGTTATGCAGCTTCATAGAGGGAGCAGAGGTTGATATAACAATTCTATCCTTTTGGCCTCTTGACAATTTTCTTATAAAGCACTTGTGATATAATGCAGTATGTTGGGTGCCTCTCCCATAAGAATTTTAGAAAATGTCACTAGATTGTAAATTCCTCTGTTTTTTCTTTATTGATCTGGACCAAATTTTATCAGTGAGGTAGCACTGTCTCCATGATGACAATTTATCTATGACTTACAGTCTTAGAGAATTACCTAGGTCAGGGTTTCTCAAGCTTTTCCCACTTGTCACCCCTTTCCGAGTTTCAGCAGCATTATTCGTTGGCGCTGCTATGGGCTCCATGGCATATGCAGTACAAAGTGTGCATGTTGCATTGTCAGAATGAAGGCTGCATTGAAGTTGCATGATGTAACATGGGCAAGTGCTGCTAGAAACACCTCAGATTCATTTTTTTTTGACCACCGACTCCCTCAGTCTTCCTTCCCTTCTTTCAGCCGTCTTTCAGCCCCCTTCCCTTTTAATCTCCTTTTCCCTTACTACTTCTTCCTTCCCTTTTAACCTTCCTTCCCTTTTCTTTCCCCCTTCTCCTCCTGCTGCCTTTAGAGCTAATTGTATTTCTATACTTAATCGAGTTTGTTGTACCCTTCTTGAATTCAATCAAATGAGAGTACCTCTCAAACAATGCTCATCTCCCCCACCCTTTCCATTGATTGTAATATATCTTTGTGCCTCTTCCTGTGATGGAATTTATTTTTTTCTGCCTCCTCCTTTTCACATCTTTCATTCCAATCCCTTCTCACCCTTAAATCATGTTTGTTATCATCACATCATTTAATTTATACCCACTTCCTCTATCTATTTATATCCCTTTTACATTTCTTAATAAATATGCAATTCTCAAGATTAACAAATATCATCTTCCTTTATAAGGATGTAAACAGTTTGCCCATATTGTGTAATAAATTTTTTCCCCCATTTACCTTTTTATGCCTCTCTTGAGACCTGCATTGGAAGATCAGATTTTCTACTGAGTTCTGGCCTTTTCATCAGGAAGGTGTGGAAATTCCTTATTTCACTGAATGCCCATCTCCTTGCCTGAAACATTATGCTCAACTTTGCTGAGTAATTAATTCTTGGTTGTAGTCTCAGTTCCTTTGCCTTATAGAATATTGTATTCCTTTGGTCTTTTAATGTAGAAGCTGCAAGGTCCTGTGTGATCCTGACTGTAGCTCCTCAATATTTGAATACTTTTTTCAAGCTGCTTGCAGGATTTTCTCCTTCACTTGATAGTTCTGGAATTTGGCAACGATATTCTTTGGTGTTTTTAGTTTGGAGTCCCTTTCAGGAGGTGAATGGTAGATTCTTTCAATGACTATTTTGCCCTCTGAGTCTAGGACTTCTGGGCAATTTTCCTTGATGATTTCTTGGATGATATTGTCCAAGATCTTTTTTTCATCATAGATTTCTGGTAGAACAATAATCCTTAGATTTTCCCTCCTGGATCTATTTTCCAGGTCAGTTGTTTTTCCAATTAGATATTTTACATTTTCTTCTATTTTTTCATTCTTTAGATTCTGTTTGACTGGTTCTTGATGTCTCATAGATTCATTAGCTTCTACTTGCCCGATTCTATTTTTTATCAAATTGTTTTCTTTAGTTAACTTTTGCATCTCCTTTTCCATCTGTCTAATTGTTCCTTTTAAGGAGTTATTTTCACCAGTTAAGTTTTGTACTTCCTTTTCCATTTGTCCAATTTTCCTTTTTAAGGAACTGTTCTCTTCAGTGAATTCTTTTTTCATATTTTTAAAATTATTGGCCAGTTTTTCTTCTGTTTCTATAATTTGGGTTTTTAAATCCTTCCAGAGCTCTTTCAAGAAGGCTCTTTGTGTTTCAGACCAGTTCATATTCCCTTCTGAAGTTTCAGATGGGAGTACAGTCTCAATGTTGACCTCTGGTATTTGTGTTTTGGTCCTTGTCCCCATAGAAAGATGCTACGGTCTTTCCCTTTCTTCTTTGCTTTTTACTCATGATAATAACCTTTTTCCTGGCTTCTAAAGTAGATCTCTGCATCTGTGTCACAGGTAGCTCTGTCCCACAGTTCTTGTGCCTAAAACTTGAGGCTTTGTGTGTTGTGGTCTTTGGTTCTTTCAGCCAGAAACTACAATGCTGCAGCTTACCTGGTGCTGAGCTGGCTGGTTTGGAAAGCAGAGGTCAGGTGAAGTTTTTTTGGGTTTTCCCCACAGTTACCCTGGGGCTAGCTCATTAAGTGCAGGGGAGGGGTGGTCTGGATACTGGAGACTCCTCTGCTGAACTACAGCATAGGCAAGCTCAGCTTTCTGCACTAATGTCTTCCTGATTTCACTGGGGTGCTGAGATGCCTGTGGTCCTGGTGTTGGCAGTTGCTGGCTTCACCCCCCTGGGGTTCAGGATCTTCTACCGGTTTGTTGAGGTAGGGCTGTGTGGGATAGCTCAGATCCTACATTGGTCACCTTCGACCACAGCAAGAGGAACCCTCCTTAGTGATCTTTCTAGCCTCATGGGCTGAGAGTCTGTTTACCCCTTCTGCTGCTCAACACCTCAGATTCACTACACAATTTGATTTTGAAATAATTTTTGATTGTTGCACATTTAGAAATCTTTTACTGTTGCTAATTTTTTTTTGCAACCTCATATGAGGTTGAAGTCAACAATTTAAAAAACACTGATGGGCACTGAGAGATTCAATTACCTATACATGGTCACATAGCTAGTCTGTGTGTGTATGCACAATACACACATACATATGCAAAGGAAGAACTTGAACACAGGTCTTCCTCTTATCCTTACTCTCTGTCACCTCTGTTATACTGCCTTTTACCTTGCATATAAGTAGGCATAGAGTAAAAGTAAACAGAACCAGTAGAACAATCTACCTTTTGATCACAATAATGTGAAGGAGAACAACATTGAAATACATCAAATGTGTTGGCTGATTTTACTGAGTTGCTTTTTTTCTCTTTTAAAATCTTTGTTATGAGGTGATGGCTTGCTAAATAGGAAGGGGGAGAGAGATATATTTGTCTATGAAGGTAATGTAAAAACAAAGAGTGTCAATAAAAACAGGACAAAAAATTTAGATAGGAAGACATCAGACCTTTAATCATGGCAATGAGCAGTAGACCCCAGAGGACTGATAGAGTAGTATGCCTCCCTCCTCTCAGCAGAGAAGTGGTGGATTTTAGGTGAAAAATAAGGCATAAATTGTCAGAAATCACCAAGAAGCTGATCTGTTTTATTTAAATATGCTTCTTTGTGACAAGAGAGAGTTTTATGATGGTGGTGGTGGGGTCATTAGGAAATGACAGTGACATAAAAAAATGCATCAATAAAAACTGTCCTTAAAATAAAAGTTTATTGAATGGAAGTGAATCTTAATCATGCCAGTTTTTTTTTTTAGGAACCTAACATATTTTACCTTGTACTAAAAAATTCTGTTCTTTGGTACCACTGGGAAAAAAAGAACCTTACTTAAACTATTTTCCAAGTTCAATTACGAACAGATTTTATGGCCAGATCATGATTTTGAGGAGAGTGGAATAGGCTTTAAAAGTGTTCAGGAGAGAGAGAAAAACCCGTTTTGGAAAAAGAAAATGCTTTTGTGACAACCAGGAGAGCAAAACACTCCACTACGCACTATACAGCTAAAATGTTAAATGGCTTTCACACTCCAGTAGCTCAAACATGTTAGAGCCATCTTTAATCATTTACAGGCATAATTGCTAATGGGAATCCCAATGGCTCTTTTAACAGTTTAAGTAACTTGAGAAGTCCCCATAGCCACTTTTATACTTATTAAATCCAAGGTATTTCCATCATACTGATAGTCTGATGGATTGTCTGTTCTGAGATCAGCTTAGGAAAAGAAGCCATGGGCGCTGAAACCTTAGAAAATGTTCTCTCACTGGGACTTACAGGATATTGTCAAATGAAGGATACAGTATTATTTTTAGTGAATTCCAAGAGAGGGGCCAAGGGCTAGTTGAAATACAGAAAGAAGAAATACTAAAGTTTTTTTCTAAAGGCAAAAAGATGCTAAAATATCAAGGTAGGAAAGGAATGAACTGGCAGGGTGGGGGGTAGGGGAGAAGGCAACTCCTACAGTGGAAAAAATTCTGGATCTAGGATGTAGGGAACTGAGTTCAAATCCTTACTCTGCTACTTATTACTTGCATGATATCTGTCAAGTGACCTAGTCTCTTTGGGTCTCAGTTTCCTTATCTATCCATTGAGGAAGTAAGAGTACATTATTTCTGAAGGTTTTCTCTAAGTCAATAATCCCGAGAAGAGAAATTTAAACTAAGGCTTAAGGTGGTTAAATACCAATGAAATTACATTTGAATGTATATAAGAATAATAATTAAGGAAAACAGTGAAACAATGATAACTTCTCACTTCTTCCTTTACCTCCCTGCATGTAAGGTGAATTTTAGTGTGTGTAAAGTTAATTTTTATTACTGTTTCTCAGAGTTCAGTTTTTTCAGAGCCATAACAATCTCCCGTTCCCAGGTATTAGATATGAGTTCCCACAGTTATGGTTCAAAACATCTCCTGCGTGTGAATAGTTATAGAACAGTAAATAATACAAGTGTCCGCTGCAGCTGTGCAGTGAGATACAAGGATGAGGTGATGTAAACTTGGGAGACTATTGCTGGCAATATGCCTTCTTTATCTGATGCCCTATAAAGCAGGTGGTCACTGATAGTGAATGGGGAACCCTTAGGGTTGAATGCACAAATGCTGCATTTGCCTCAACTGGCCCCCATTGAGGCTTGAGGGGATTTATAGGAAGCACAAGTTGTGCCTATCTCAACTGACCCCATCGACACATAGGGGTAGTGCCACACTCTTCTCACCAGCCCCTGTGAGAAGAGTGACTCGGAAATGCTGTAGTTTGTACTCCTGTTATCAGCAATCCTCTTCTGAGAGAACTAGACTAGAAAACAGTAGGAGTATTAACCCCTTCTTAGTGTCTTTCCTGTCTGACCAAATCAAGAGTGAATTTGTGCTACCAGCTGTCTGTTTATATTACTTACACTCCCCCAGGGGAAATATAGCATAGACAAATATATTTCAAACTCCAGACTTTGACCTTTTTTTATGCCAAGGTGTTCCACAGGTGTTCCTTGTTTGGAAGGACCTGACCCGGTTTTTGGGCCAGGAGGTTAAACTTGTTGTGATGCCCTGCATTAACTTAGTAACTAACTCAATCGATTCATTCAGTACTTAGTAAGCATCTAGTTAATCTTGTTTTCATCAGCAAGTGGAGGAAAGAAAACTGAATTTGGATCCAGAAAGTAACAAGTTTAAATCCTAGTCCTCCCATTTACTATCTTATCTTGCAAAGCCTTAGTTATCTTAATTATAAGATGGGAATGATATTTGTATCATTATTTGGTCAAAAGATTAAATGAAATTCCCAAAATCTTTTGTAGATTGTAAAGGATTATATTAATATGTTATGAAATCATAGAATCTCAGAGTTTTGAAAGAGACCTCAGAGATTACTTTGTTTATCTTGTACCTGAGTAGCAATCCTTTCTAGAATATCCTTAATAAATTGTCATCTTGCTTTCACTTCTTGAGTGATAGGAAATTCACTACTATTTTTGTGAGATTACATCTCCCCAATTTGCTCAGACTGGAAGTATAATAGCCAATTATGAGACTGATCCCCAATAGTGATTGTCTCTGTTTTTCTGACTGAAGCTGTTTTGCCTCTCCTTAAACAACCTGGAGACTCCACTCATGATATTGGTAACATACTTGGTTATAGCTACTTGGTTATTTAAGACCCACTAAAACATAGCACTCCTGAATTTAATTGATCCATCCATCTCAGCCTACCCAGTGGTGGGGACTATAGTCATGTGTCACCACACCCAGGAACTCACTATTTCATAAATTAGCCCGTTTTACTCTTGGACAGATTGAAATATTGGGAGAATTCCCTTTATATTGAGCTAAAATGGGCCTCTTGCAACTTCTAACTCTCCTAGTTCTCCTCTGTCACATCAAGCAGAACAAGATTAATCCCTCTTCCAAGTGACAATTCTTTAAATACATGATGATAGCCAAACACTAACCTTAAAAATAACTCTAACCCTAAAACATCCTAACACTAACAGAACAAGACTAAGCCCTCCTCCAAGTGACAGTTCTTCAAATACCTGATGACAGCCAAACTCTAACCCTAACCCTAACCCTAACCCTAACCCTAACCCTGCAAATCCTAACTCTCCTAGTTCTCTTCTGGGATATCAAGCAAAACAAGATTAATCCCTTTTCAAAGTAAAAGTTCTTCAAATGACTGAAAATAGCCAAAGCCTAACTCTAACCCTAAAACCAACCATAATCCTAACAATATCAGAACAAGATTAATCCATCCTCCAAGTGACAGATCTTCAAATACATCATGATAGCCAAAGCCTAACCCTAACCCTAACCTTAACCCTAACACCAATCATAATCCTAACCATATCAGAACAAGATTAATCCATCTTCCAAGTGACAGTTCTTCAAAAACCTCATGATAGGCAAAGCCTAACCCTAACCCTAACCCTAACCCTAGCCCTAACCCTAACCTTCGATTCTAACCCTAACCCTAAATCCTAACCCTAACACTAAACGTGCTCGATACTGACCCTAACACTAAAATGCGATTCTAACGCTAACCCTAACCCTAAACCTAAACCTAACCTTCGATTCTAACCCTAACCCTAACACTAAACATGCCCAATTCTAACCCTAACACTAAAATGCGATTCTGGGGGCGGAGCCAAGATGGCGGAGTAGAAAGATGCACGTTTACGAGCTCCGAACCCACAGCGCATAGAATTAAGGTAAAAAGAGATCCCCATAAGTTCTGAATCACTGCAGGGGGTGCATAAACATAGTGGAAGAGATTTCCATTCCAGAGAGCCCTGGAGAGCCGTCCACAGAGTCCGTCGCACCCCGGAAAGCGGACCGCACCTCAGCGCTGCCCTGGCCACGGCCCCAGAGAAGCTGACCGAGCAGGCTTCAGGGACGGAAGCTCCGGCAGTCGGGAAGGTCCCTCCTCCCACAGAAGCTACAGGTCAGTGAGAGAGACGCCTGGGCTGGAGGAGGGGAGCGGAGTGTCTCCATGGCTCGGGCCCCCTTGGGAGGAAGCAGCGGCGGCAGAGATGGGAGCAGGAAGCGGCGGAGGCAGCAGCTGGCGGCCCGGAACTTCCGCAGCAGCAGGCAGGATCTTCATTACTGAAGGTCTCTGCATAAACAACCTGAGGGAGCTGAGCCTGGGAGGCAGCCCTGCTCCCACCCCAGCACCAGAACTAAAGCTCACATTGAATAGCAGCTGGGTGGGCGGCGCGGAAAGCCCATTTGAATCTCAGACCCCAAGCACTAGCTGGGCGGATCTAGGCAGGGGTGGACAGGAATCTCAGAAGTCAAGTAACTGGCTGGGAAAATGCCCAGAAAAGGGAAGAAAAATAAGACTATAGAGAGCTTCTTTGAGCAGGTGAAAATGTTCCTGCCTTTGAACTATTCTTACCATCAGGGAAAGATGTGGAGGGCGGGGCCTATGTATCCCAGACATCCCAGGGGGATGTCGGGTGGGCTCAGGCCTTGGAAGAGCTCAAAAAGGATTTTGAAAAGCAAGTTAGACAGGTGGAGGAAAAACTGGGAAGAGAAATGAGAGAGATGCAAGAAAAGTATGAAAAACAGGTCAATACCTTGGTAAAGGAGACCCAAAAAAATGCTGAGGAAAATAACACCTTGAAAAATAGGTTCACTCAATTGGCAAAAGAGGTTCAAAAAGCCAATGAGGAGAAGAATGCTTTCAAAAGCAGAATTAGCCAAATGGAAAAAGAGGTTCAAAAGCTCAATGAAGATAATAGTTCTCTCAAAATTAGAATGGAACAGATGGAGTCTAATGACTTTATGAGAAACCAAGAAATCACCAAACAAAACCAAAAGAATGAAAAAATGGAAGAGAATGTGAAATATCTCATGGGAAAAACAACTGACCTGGAAAATAGATCCAGGAGAGACAATTTCAAAATTATGGGACTACCTGAAAGTCATGACCAAAAAAAGAGCCTAGACATTATCTTCCATGAAATTATCGAGGAAAACTGCCCTGACATTCTAGAACCAGAGGGCAAAATAAGTATTGAAAGAATCCATCGATCACGACCTGAAAGAGATCCAAAAAGAGAAACTCCTAGGAACATTGTGGCCAAATTCCAGAACTCCCAGCTTAAGGAGAAAATCTTGCAAGCAGCTAGAAAGAAACAATTCCAGTACTGTGGAAATACAATCAGGATAACTCAAGATCTAGCAGCTTCTACATTAAGGGATCGAAGGGTGTGGAATAGGATATTCCAGAAGTCAAAGGAACTAGGACTCAAACCAAGAATCACCTACCCAGCTAAACTGAGTATAATACTTCAGGGGAAAATATGGTCTTTCATTGAAACAGAGGACTTTCAATCATTCTTGATGAAAAACCAGAGCTGAAAAGAAAATTTGACTTTCAAACACAAGAATGAGAAGGAGCATGAAAAAGTAAACAGCAAAGAGAAGTCTTAAGGGACTTACCAGAAGTGAACTGTTTACATTCCCACATGGAAAGACAATATTTGTAACTCTTAAAACTTTTCAGTATCTGGGTAGTTGGTGGGTCCACACACATGTACATGCATGCACACGCACACACATACACACATGCACACACATACAGAGACAGCACAGATTGAACTGAATAGGATGGGACCATATCTTAAAAGAAATTAAGGTAAATGGTGAGAGAGAAATGTAGTGGGAGGAAAGAGGGTGAAATGGAAGGGGGTAATTATATGTCATTTAAGAGGCAAGTAGGAGACTTTTTAGTGGAGGGAAAACGAGGAGAGCTGAGAAAAAAAAACCAAAAAAAACCAAAAAAAACCCAAGAAGTTTACCCTCATCACATTTGACTAAAGGAAGGAATAAAATGCACACTCATTTTGGTATGAAAACCTATCTTACAGGATAAGAAAGTGGGGGAGAAGGAGATAAGCAAGGTGGGGGATGATGGAAGGGAGGGCAAAGGGTGGAGGGAGCAATTTGAAGTCAACACTTGGGGAGGGACAGGATCAAAAGACAGAAGAGAAACAATGAGGGGCAGGTTAGGATGGAGGGTAATTCAGTTAGTCTTACACAACATGACAATCAGGGAAGTCATTTGTAAAACTACACAGATATGGCCTATATTGAATTGCCTGCCTTCCCAAAGGGAATGGGTGGGGAGGGAGGGATGGGGAGAATTTGGAACTCAAAGTTTTAGGAACAACTGTTTAGTATTGTTGATGCTACTAGGAAAGAAGACATACAGTTAAAGAGGAAAAGAAAGTCATCTGGCCCTATAGGGGAAAAGAGAAGAGGGAGACAAGAGAAGGGAGGGATGACAGAAGAGAGGGCAGATTGGAGATAGGGAAAATTAGATTGCTTGGGGTATTGGGGTGGGGGGAGGGGATAAAAGGGGAAAAAAAATTTGGAACCCAAAATTTTGTGAAAACGAATGCAAAAAGTCAAATAAATAAATGAATAAATAGAAAAAAAATATATATATACATTTATAACAAAAAAAAATAAAATGCGATTCTAACCCTAACCCTAACCCTAACCCTAACCCTAACCCTAACTCTAACCCTAACCCTAAATGCGCTCTTCAAAAACGTCATGATAGGCAAAGCCTAACCCTAACCCTAAACCTAATCTTCGATTCTAAACCTAACCCTAAATCCTAACCCTAAGACTAAACGTGCTCGATTCTAACGCTAACACTAACAATAACCCTAAATGCGCTGGACTCTAACCCTAACCCTAACCCTCGATTCTAACCCTAACCCTAAATGCGCTCGATTCTAATCCTAACCCTAATCCTAACCCTAACCCTAACCCTAAACCTAACCCTAACCCTAACCATAAATGCACTCGATTCTAACCCTAACCCTAACCCTAACCCTAAACCCTAACCCTAACCCGAACCCGAACGCTAAAGCCTAAAACTAACTCTAACCCTAACACTAAATCCCAACCCTAACCCTAACCCTAACCCTAACCCTAACCCTAACCCTAACCCTAACCCTAACCCTAACTCTAACCCTAACCCTAACCCTAAACCTAACTCTAACCCTAACCCTAACCCAAAAACCTAACCCTAAACCTAACCGTAACCATAAGCATAACCCTCGATTCTAACCCTAGCCCTAAATGCACTCGATTCTAACCCTAACCCTAAACCTCTATTCTAACCCTAACCCTACATGCACTAGATTCTAAACCTAACCCTAACCCTAACCCTAACCCTAACGCTAAATGCACTCGATTCTAACCCTAACCATAAACCTAAACCTCGATTCTAACCCTAACCCTAAATGCACTCAATTCTAACCCTAACCCTAACCCTAACCCTAAATGCACTCTAACCCTAACCCTAAATGCGCTCTAACCTTAACCTTAACCCTAACCCTTACCCTAAATGCGCTCTAACCCTAACCCTAACCCTAACCCTGACCCTAAATGCCCTAACCTCGATTCTAAGCCTAACCCTAACCCTAACCCTAACCCTGACCCTAAATGCCCTAACCTTGATTCTAAGCCCAACCCTAACCCTAACCTCGATTCTAAGCCTAACGCTAACCCTAACCCTGACCCTACCCTTAAATGCTCCCTAACCCTAACCCTAAATTCTAACCCTAACCCTAACCCTAAATTCTAACCCTAACCCTAACCCCAACCCTAAATGCTTGTGAGGAGTGTAATAGACCTGTTTTGTGGGAAGCCTAGCAGGGGGAAGGCTTGGGGAAGGTATTGTCCTCTACATTATTATTGCATGGTTACACCTAAACCTTTTCTTTTTCAAGCTAACAATCTCCAGCTCTTTCAACTGATTCTTATAAGACTTAAAAAAAAAAAAATCTCTTCACTATTCTCAACTCAATCACAGACTCATAGAATGTATGAGGTATAAGTGACTTTAAAGGTTCTCTGGTGTAATGGGGAAAACCCAAACTAAATTATCATTCTTATTCTCTCTTTCTCTCTATCTCTCTCTCTTCCTCTCCAATCTTTCTCCTTCTCTCCTCTCCCCATCTCTTTCCCTCCACTCCTCACTTCTCTCTCAGTTTTATTGTCATTATCTCAGGGAAATGGAATTCATTTTTTTGTCTCCTTGCCAGCAATCTTTAATGTAAGGAGCAGTTGAGGATTGACTCAGAGGGGAGTCATTAGAAGCAGTATTCTAATTCTTTTTTTTTTCAGCTTTAATTTGGTTCTTCTATTTTAGTGATTCCCAAACTTGTGATCTCAGGATCGCTTTGCACTTTTATAAATTATTGAGGATCTCCCAGAGAACTTTATTTGGGATACACACACACATACTTATATACACACATGTATCTATATTTTTATCCCATCTAAACTAGATTATAATTAAAAATATTAATATTAGTATAAAAATAGTTTTGACCTTGAAACCCCCTGAAAAGGTTTTGGGAACTCTTAGGGGTCCCAGGACCACACCTTGACAGCTATTACTTTACTTCTAAACAAGTGTAAATTATCCTGAAGCCTCCTGTCTTTATGACTTGTGACTCTTTCCCTCTAGCTTTCTTTTTAAAAAATTCTTTTAATTATTAATTTAATTATCATTAATTATCATTTCAATAAGCAGAAAAAAAAGAAAAGATTGTTCATGAAGCTCAACTTTTTTTTTTTTTAACATACAATGGCTTTTAAAAAATATTGGCTTTTTTTTTTTGAGACTTGGTCTCCCTATCTCACCT
Organism: Bettongia penicillata ogilbyi; assembly: GCA_023548195.1. Classification (NCBI taxonomy): domain Eukaryota; kingdom Metazoa; phylum Chordata; class Mammalia; order Diprotodontia; family Potoroidae; genus Bettongia; species Bettongia penicillata. The sequence continues at coordinate 5,694,696 of JAJHZJ010000009.1, read as the reverse complement.
GAGTTGGCTGTGTATTGGTCACTCAAGAGCCAAATCCATAGGCACAGAATCTTATATGTGCTTCATTTCCTACTTGAGCTGTTTCATACCTCCTTAGGCAACCTGGTGGCTCCAGTTTCCTAGGGTTAACAATACTGGTGCCAGACTTATTTCATGTACTAGATTGTCTTTAGTCCTACTGAAAATCAGAATTCCCAAACTCAAGCAATCTATCAGCCTTAGTCTCCTCAGTAGCAAGGTTTACAAGTATGTACTTCCACATCTGGTCTGGCATACTTCCAAAATAACAACCATAGTTTAAATTAACACAGTAGTAATAAAATTGCCTTGTTTTGAGTTTCCTTCAGAACCTTTTTCTATGTATTTTTAATGGTTTATTTTCTTACCCCTATTACTGTCCATTTACTCAATATCTCTCTCCTCCCAGAAGCCCTCCTTTATAATTCATATAGTTAAGTAAAATTAATCAACACAGCAGTGTCTAAGAATGTTTGTCTTGTTCTGTACTTCTAATCTATCACCTATTCTTTCAGTTTTCCTAATTTTCTTCTTCCTCCTCTTAAACACATACACCTCTCTTAAAAGCATTCTGATAGAGATTATAATATGAAAGTTTCTGGCTAACCTAAACTCCCTCTTTCTATAGTTATGTGGTAAAGCATATGGACCTCTTCTCACAATAATGTGTTTAAATGCTTAAAAAAGAATAGATAGTATTACAAAGGGAACCAATTGTATTGCTTATTATGTATACCATTACATATTATATATAATGTCTTATATATAATATACCAATTATATATTTAGTTATCAAAATAAGGAAAAATAGTAAAAAAAGTTTCTGAACCCAGATTTAGAACTTGAGTTCTAAAACCACATCAAGAATAATAGAAAACAAAGGACAACATAAGAGATGAACAAAAAACGTTTACAGTAAGGTAAGAAACAAAAAAAAAATCCAAAAGAAAATGATGAAAGACATGCTACTCACCTGGAATAACATCTTCCTGTGTTAGAAGAAAGGTGGCTTCTATCTCCTGGCTCACATCAGGCTCTATTCTGAACCATGGCTATGGAGGACAGGTGCCTATGATTGCATGAATTGGCACTGACTCTTCCCCAGCTCCCTATTCAGGACTGTGTCCTTTAACAGCCATGCTTACCTTACTCAGTGTTCCTACCATCCAGGAGTGTGTGGAGGAGAAAGGACCCAGAAACAATTATTTACCAGACTTGAAAGCTTTTCTGTTTCAGGCTGAGGACTGAGAATTCTGTTTGGCTGCTACCAATCCTTCATTCCTATCCATGGCCCTGTTCTTAGGGATTGGCAGTACTCCCTCTGGAAGTAACTACTGTAATTACTCCAGCAATTGCAATGACAGTAATTCCCAGGAATTGCAGAGCCAAGAGAAGTTCAGAATAAATAGAAAGTTGGGGTAGGAGGGTGGGTCAGCTTTTCCCAGCCATTGCTAGTGGAGAGAATAAAGAAATGAGCAAACATAAGGCAATTCTTAGATACAGTGAAGAAGTACCTTCCTTGCCCCGCAACCCCCATCCCCGAGAATAGCCTGGTGATAATTACCATTTAAAATACTAGAAAAAGAATGGATTGGCCACAGAACAGATATTAAGAGTGGGATTGGAGGTCTACTGAAAAAAAGAAAGAATATATGTGAAGGCAGACTAGGAAAACTTGGAAGGAAGATAAACAGCTTAGAACAGAAGCTGGAAAACCTTACCAAAGTAGCAGATGCCCTGAAAAAGAGAATGAAAGAAAGCAAACTTAAAAATTCAAAGGTACAGGAAGACATGTTAGAGTGAAGTTAAAAGTCAGGAAAATTGGAAGGACACACACGATATCTACTACTCAAAACAACAGACAACAGGACAAAGAGAGATCATTTAAAATTCAATAGCTCTGCCAAAATCATGGTAAGATAAAAGATATCTGAACATCAAAGAAATTATAGAAGAAAACTAGTTTCAGAACTATTGGAACCATATGGTAAGTAAAATAAGCATGATGATGATAATAGTTAGCATTTATATAGCACTTTTAGGGTTGTAAAACAGAAATATTATTTATCTTCCCATCAACCTTGGGCGATTGGTGCTATTACCATTCTCAGTTTATATAGGAGAATAGAGTTTAAATGACTTCCCCATCCCTAATAAGTCTCTGAGACTGGATTTGAGCCCAGATATTCCTCTCTATCTGTTCTGCCATATAGCTGCTTATTCAAAATAGACAGAATTCACAGGTCACTGCCTGAAAGAAACCTCAAATCCAACATACAGAGAAATGTGTTTGCCAAACTCCAGAGCTTGCACTTAAAAATTTTTTTTGCAAAGTATAGGCAGGACAGAGAGATCTATACCAGGCAATCTCAGCCAGAAGCACAAAGGACTATATTGCAAATATGAAAAAGCAAAGGAAGAATGGAATGTGAAATAATAAAGAACAAAAGAAAAAGGCCAATATACCTTTGCAAGTGCAAGAATAACCTATTTTGAAAAGCTGGAGATTAATCCTAGAGGGAAAAAATGTGCTTTTAATAGGATAATGACTTCCAAGCTTTCCTTTCAAGAGAAACAACTGAGAAGTACCTTTGAAATGTAAACAGAAGAGACAAGAGAAACTTAGAAATAATAAAAATAAACACATTTGCAACTTAAAAGGTTAAATAATGATCAAATGCTTATGCTTATATCTGGAAAGGAGAAGAAAAAAACCATTACTCTTCCAGAAAACCATTCACTTCTAAAGTGAATTAGGAAATAAAGACAAACTTGGAGCCTAGACATAAAAAAAGAAGCAAGGAAGGAAGGAGAGAAGAAAAAATAAAGGAAGGAAGGAAAGAAAGAAAAGGAGAAAAGAAGAAAGGAAAGAAGAAAACACCCTAAAGATGGAATAGGGAACAAGAGGGGGAATCTGATTATTTTTAGTGACTGGAGCACTATGAACCTCTCTTATCTAAGTTGGTCAAGGGAGCATTGAAGAGGGAAGGGGAAAAACATAATATTAAAATACGAGGAAGTAGTAAGTAGATAATTATGCTAGGAGAGAGACAGGGAAATGGAGGAGGCAGCTTGAAGAGAGAAGCTACATTTAGGGAAATAACAATTGTAAGGACACACAGAGAGAGAGATTGAGATTTTATTCTGGTCTAAGGAAAGAAGGAAAGGGAAGAAAACGAATTGGAATCTTCTCTACCCCTTGAAAGGGAGCTAGGTGGCTCCGTGGATCAAGTGCCAGGTCAGGATTCAGGAAGACTCATGTTCCTGAGTTCAAATCTGGCCTGAGACACTTCCTAGCTATATGACCCTGGACAAGTCACTTAGCTCTCTTTGCCTCAGTTTCCTCATCTGTAAAATGAGCTGGAGAAGGAAATGGAAAACTACTCCATTATCTTTGCCAAGAAAACCCCAAATCGGTTCATGACTAAAATGACTGAACAAGACCCCTTGACATGCTTCAAGGCTTATCTACTCCATGAAGTCTTACATTCCCATAGTCAGAAAGGATGTCTCTCCTTTCATGGATCTCCCATAGCAATTTGTTTATACTACTTCTATACATCTATCACTGGAATTTCAGATTTATGTGTACATTTTATCTCCCCTACTAAACTATCAGGGTACAGATTGCATCTGACCTCATCTTTCTATGAAGATGTGTAATAAGAAAGCACTGGATTTTGAGTCAGAGGATTTTGGTTTGAATTCTGATTTTGCTATTTACTATCTGTACGTCCTTCAGTAAGTCATTTCATTTCTCTGTTCAATTCCATCATCTGTAAAATGAAGGGTCTGGATAGCTTCTTGTAGCTTTCATCCTTTTTGTTCCAGAGCTTAACAAAGTACCTTGTGCATAGTACACATTCAGTACATTTGTTGGATTGAATTAATTTATACATATAATTGTGTTTTTATCCAAAGAGCAAAATCAAGTGCTGTGTCAGGTCAAGATTTGCAATTGGAAATGATGCTATGAGAAGAGTACGTCAGGGCTGGTTTCTAGTTGCTGAAGCATCAGAGTTTGTTACAACTTTAGCCCTACAATACACATTGAACATCCCATTCATTTTCCAGTAAGGCCACAAAGTTCATGTGAATTGTTGAAAATTGACTGAATGACAGAATGAAGATCTTGACAATCTTGCATTAAAAAAGAACACATTATAAGAACAGAGTAACTGTGCAACCAGCTTATTATTTGGTTCCACTCCATTACCTCTGCAATTCCAGAATAATTCAAAAGCTTCCTAATGGAAAGATAATGTGACAGTATGGACTTCTGTTAACTACCAACTGAATTGAAATACAAAATTACCATTGGCAGCATAATCCCAGCAGGCAGTTTTGGGGGTGGAAGGAGAATGAGGTATCTTTAAACCTAGGGTCTTCAGGACAAGGGTCATTGATTTGCAGTTAGATTTCACTTAGTGGAATGCTCTCATTTAGTTCTTGTTTGAATTGTTATGTTACGTTGTGTCCAGTTGTTGTGTTGTGAATTGCATTCAGTTGTGTCCAATTCCACATGGCCCCATGGACAAGTCCATGGGGTTTTCTTGACAAAGATACTTAATACAGTGCTTGGCACATGTTGTTTCAGTCATATCTGACTCTTAATGAGCCCTTAGGATTTTCTTGGCAAAGATGTTGGAATGGTTTGTCATTTCCTTCTTCTGCTCATTTTACAGATGAGGAAACTAAGGCAAATATGGTTAAGTGACTTACCTAGAGTCACACAGTTGATAAGTATCTGAGGTCAGATTTGAATTCAGGTCTTTTTAACTCCAGACCCAGCACTCTGTCCACTGAGCCACCTAGCTATCCTCTCATTTTTATTAATTAAGTGAAATAGAATCATAGCATTTTAGATTCAGAAATGGAAAATGCTACGGAGTACAATCTCCTTATCTTATGGATGAGGAAATTAATGAATAAAGAAGTCAAATAATTTGCCCAAAGTCACCTAGGTAGGATCTGAGATCACACAAGTCCCGTGATTCCAAAGCCAGTGTTTTTACCCCAAAATACTGAACAGCTTGAAGAAATTATCTGGATTATTCAGGCACTCAATACCCTGATTTTCAAGTTTCTGAGGTAACTACTTTTCCCCCTTTCAGTCTTCCAGGAACAGAAGTTTAGAGATGAAAGAGATCTCAGAGATTGCCAAGGTCAAGACTCTCTTACAGATGGGAGGTCTAAGAGACTTGCCCATGATCACCTGGGTCATCAGCATCCCAGGTGAGATTTGAGCCCAGGTTCTCTGACTCGAGGATTGTGTTCTTCCACAGCACCATATGGCCCACTTTACCTCTAAAAATTATCCAGATAATTGTCTCAGTAAAATGCTATCCTAAGAAAATGCAGGCTCTAGCAGGAGAGGAACCTTTGAGGTCACAGAATCTTTGAGGTGGAAGAGATCTTGGGGGCCTTCTAGTCCAAATCCTAACTGAACAAGAGTGCCCTCTGCAGTACAGCTGACAAGGGATCACTCAGTCTTTGTCTGAAGGTCAGTGGTGAAGGGAAACATTCTTTTAATGGGATTGTATGTACACAGGCTGTTGTAAACTGCAAAGCATCATATACAGAGTGTCTGAAAAGTCTTGGTGCGGTTTCTGGCTTTAGTAACTTAAAACTACATTAAGACTTTTGACATATTCCCAAAGCTGAAAATGGAACTAAGATTTTTGGGACACTATATGAATACCATTGATTATTAGATAAAGGTTGCAGAGTGCTGTGACTGCCAAAGGGTGAGACTTTGTGTCAACAAGCCCTGGATTTAAATGCTACCTCTCACACTTACTGTCATAGGTAAATTAATCTTCAATTTATCAACCAATAGGCATTTATGAAGACCTATCTGCTAGGTCTTAGGGATACAAGGAAGGGAGGAAAATAAGAAACAAACATTAAGTATCTACTATATGCCAAGCACTGTGCTAAGTGCTTTAGAAACATCTCATTTGATCTTTACAACAAGCCTGGGAGGCATGTGCTGTTATCATACACATTTTAGAACTGAGAAAACTGAGTCAGAGAGAGGTTGAATGGTTTACCCAGCTAGTAAGAGTCTGAGGCTGCATTGGAGGCTGACTTAAGTGCAGGACTCTATCCATTGCACCATCTAGCTGTCCTCTGTGAAACATTTCCTCTGATTCCTAGTTTTCTCTTTTGCCAAACTAGGGTAAAAATACCTATATCATCTATCACAGAGTATTATTGCTAAGTTCAAATAAAATACTTTGTATAAGTGTTTTGTAAACACTTTGTAAAATACTTTGTATAAAGTGTTTTGTAAACTTTAAAAGGTTATATAAATTTCAGATATTACCTTTTCTAATCATCCATGAAGAGGTTGAAAATGTCAACTTTTCAAGTTGCCAGCTGAACACACTCACTGTATCACATAGACAACCAGAATCTACTTGAATACCTCCAGAGATGGGGAACTCACCATCTGACAAAGCAATTGCTTCCATTATGTGATGGCCTGAACTCTTCCGTTGCACAGAAATCTGCTTGAATATTAGGGAAACGCTTTTAACCATTCAACTACGAAGAAAAACCGGAGTATTGCCAGCTCAGTTGCATGTTCTGTGGGTGATGGATCTGCTAAAAATGAATTTAATGGGGCTGAAAGAAAACAAGAAACTCCTTGTAAATGTTATTATGTTGCTGTATATAAAAGCTAAGCAATTCTTCTATTGTGAGGGTGAGCCATGTCCTAAGGTTTAAATGAGATAATGTTTGTTGAAGTGCTTTAGTGCATTTAAAGTGCATTATTATTTAAAGTGCACTATAATTGTAGTCGCTGTGGTTCCTATTAATTTATTAGATGAGTATTTTCAGGTCCCCATGACACATTCAGCAATTTGCATTTCTTTTGGTGGGCTACTAGGCTTTGCCTCTGAGTTGAACCCCCTGCCCAGCTCCCTTCTCTCCAATATCTTTGAGAATTCTCCAGAATTCAGGACTGTCCTGTGGATGATACATATTAGATGCCATGGGAGTAGCTATAGGGCACAGAAGGAGATGGATGGAAATTGTAAGGAAGTAGATTTTACTACTTAAGACAGAATTTTCTAACAACTAGGACTGTCTTATGAAGGAATGAACTGCCTCACAATGTAAAAATGCTGGGGAGGCCTTGGAAATCATCTAGGAAAGTAGTCCTAACCATTTTGTGTCATGGACCACTTCGGCAGTCTGGTGAAGTCTTTGGAATTCTTCTCAGAATAAGGTTTTAAAATGTGTAAATAAAATACAAAGGACTACAAAGGAAAACAATTATACTGGAATACAGTTATCAAAATATGTCTTTTAAAGTTCACAGACCCTGGGTTAAGAACCTCTGATCTATTCTAGCCCTCTCTGTCATCTTGTAGCAAATGAGAAAACTGAGCCCCAGGGAAGTGAATCTACTTTCTTGAGGACAAACAATGGGTTAGCAGTGTTTTCTCCACCGTATAGTATGGCTCCTTGTCTCTGGTTACTTCTTATATCCAGTAGAGGCTGGGATCTGATAGGATTGTCATTGCAGTGACGCCTGATATAGACAGTATTGGAACTGGTCTGATTTAAATTTGATGTGTACGTTGGGGATCCAAATTGGCTCTCGCCATACCCCCATCATGTTCCTGTCCTCTGTCCTAATGGTGAACTTTTCATAACAGAGACCATGTGCTGGGGGACTTAACTCTTTACGCTCTGGAACTCTTGTCCTGGGGCACAGCATGTTTTGACTCTTGCATGGCTCATCAGCTGTACTATATCTGCCTGGCCCAACCATGATTCCCCTTATTCCCAGGCCATCCTTTTGTCATCTGCCCTTCTATCGAATGCATGCCTTCACTTCTTCATATCTCTGGAACCATAATGAAATCAATAATGCCACTTCTACTGGAAAGGGTATGCCAGTCTTCTCTCTTGTGTCTCTGTAGACCATTTCTGTGACTTGCCAAATTGGACCAGCCTTTTTCGGCTACCATTCTACCATGAGTGTTGTCTCTACGCATGCTCGTTGAGGGCCAGGAACTATCTTGTTTTCATACCTGTGTGCTTGGGACTTAGCACATCCTTGGCACGTAGTAAGCACTTACTACACATTATAACCTTCATTCAAGTCCTCAGGAACTATGAGAGAACTGTTTCTGTGCAAGAGACTTACAAAACTGAGGTCCTTTACTGTCTCCTATTTTTATTCTTCGTTTGTACAGGCTACTACATCGAAGGTCTATGCTATTTATAGTAAGTCAGTTATGGTTACTGTTGACTCATAGGACTTCAGAGCTAGAAGACAATTCAGAAATCATCTAGTGCACCCCATAACTAAACAAGAAAGTCATTTACAATCCCATAAGTGATCATCTAATCTCTGCTTGAAACCCTCTGATGAAGGAGAGGCTAAGACCTCCCAAGGCAGCCCATTCCACTTTTGGATAGCTCTAATTATTATGAATTAGCTTGCACTTCCACAGTACTGTAAGGTTAGCAAGGAACTTTATACAAACATTTTCTCATGACAGAATCCTTGAAGAAGCCTATGAGGCAGGTGCTATTTTCATTCCCATTTTGCAGATGGGGAAACTGAGGCACATAGAAGTGAAGTGACCTGTTGTCACACAGTATGTGAGGCAGCATTCAAACACAAGTCTTCCTGATTTTAAGTTTAGTAGTCTGGCCATTATACCACATTTTTTCTTATTTAGAGGGTTTTTTTTACCTAGGAAGAAATTAGTAAGGACCTCCTCAATCTTCATTTTTCCTTAAATAACTAAAGCCATGAAAAAACCCTTCCAAATCCTTAATAATTAGAAAAATGCATAATAAAATAATCCTGAGATTCTACCTTACACCCATCAGATTGACAAAGGTGGTAAAAAAAAAAGACAAATGTGAGAGGGAATGTGGGAAAATAGTGAACATTCCATTGATGGAGCTGGAAATTGGCCCAATGATTCTGGAAAACAATATGGAGCTTGCCTCCAAAGTTACCAAACTGGGCATCTTCTTTGACCCAGGGTATATGCTAGACCTATACTCCAAAGAAATCAAAGGAAGGGGAAAAAGGACCTAGGTAAAGGGAAGGTTGAGGAAAGAAATAAGAATTTATATAGTGCCTGTCATATGTCAGGCACTGCTAAGTACTTTATAAATATCTCGTTTGATTCTCACAACAATCCTGCAAGGTAGGTGCTGTTATTATCCTCATTTTATATTTGAGGAAAGTGAGGCAAAGAGAACTTGCCCTGGGTCACACAGTTAGTGAGTGTCTGAGGGTAATATGAACTCAGGTGTTCCTGATTCCCAGATAAGCATGCTACCCAGCTGCCTCTTGCTATATGCACAAAAATATTTAGAAAGTTCTTTTTATGGCAGCAAAGGAAGGAAAACCAAGGCAATGTCCCATCAAACGAGGAAAGGCTAGGCAAATTATGGTATATGAACTTCATGGAATAGTATTGGACTGTAAGAAATGAGGAAGGCGATCCTTGATTAGGAGTGAAGTAAAGAAAAACCAAGGTGCAGGTAGGTGGTACAATGGATAGAGCACTGGGCCTGTAGTCAGGAACATCTGAGATCCAATCTAACCCTAGACATTTAGCTATGTGACCCTGGCAAGTCATTTAACCCCTGTCTGCCTCAGTTCTCCATCTGTAAAATGAAGCCATACTGGAGAAAAAAATGGCAAAATATCTAGTATCTTTGCCAAGAAAATATGTCCATGGGGTCATGTAGTGTTGGACATGACTGAACAATACCAGAAAAAGAATTTATAGTATGACAACAACATTGTAAAATTGAATAACTTTGAAGGACCTAAGAATTCTTATGAATTCGTGACCCATCGGGATTACTGACGACCAACGATGAACAATGCCACTTACCACCCAATGTCGAGATGATGGATTAAATATGCAGAGTAAGACCCACATTTTTAGTTATAGCCAAGATGAGAATTTGTTTTGCTTGATAATGCATATTTATTCCAAGGGTTTTATTTTTGTTTTCCCTTTTTTCCCATTGGGGTAGGGAGGAAGAAAGGAGAGAAAACAAATGCTTGTTGATAAAAAAAATTAATTTGAAAAGCTTTGACTTGACAAGGTTAGCTCTTTGATAAGGTGAGACATCATCTCATCTTGAAGAACACACTCCTCTAAAGAGGGCCAATAATTATATTAATCATTAATTAATTAAGTAATTAATAATGTACAGGATTCCCTTCAGGGAACTAGAATCTATATGTGTGCTACAAGCGTTTTTTTTTCCTGTCCATTGACAGAATTTTAAATCAGACCTAAATCTGCTCCTCTACAGATTCCGTCCATTGCTTCCGTAGTACTGCCCTCTGGGGGCCAGCACAATCCTTCAGATACTTGCAGATGACTATCGTATGCCCTCTAAACATTCTCCTCTTCAGGCTACACTTTTCCCATTTCTTCAGCCAATCAACATATGCCATGTTTCATTCCTTTCATCATCTGAGTTGCCCTCTTCTTGACACACTCTAGCTGGTGCCTGTCTTTCTTGTACTCCGGACATGACCTGAGCAGTTCAAAATATGGTTGACCGCTTGCTTATTGGCAGAGAGAGGAAGTACCAGCTGATATTCAGATTGCTGAGGTACCATATTACTACAATATCATACTTCTTTGTCAGATCTGAGATGTGTTTCTCAAAGTTCTCATCTAACCGAGTTCTTCCTTCTAGTCAAATGTGGAATAGCTATCCTTCAATATCACCTCTGTTAGGTCTCGGTGTGTCTAGTTAATGAGAATTCACCAAGAAAAGGTTACAGCTGATACTGGCAGAAAAGGCTATGGGGTATCGTAGACAAATGTTTCAGAAGTGGGATGCCAATTCTGATCATCCTACATATGCTTTCCCAAATCGCTCCCCTTAAGTCCCTGGATTTCTTCACAAAAAATCATCTGTTCATAAAATGTAATTTTACTTCACTTTCTTTCCCTCACCTCATCTACTTTGTTCCTTCTGAATAAGGAATATTTTCCCATAGGCAAATTACTGTTATGCATCTCATACCACCTGATCTTAATGACTGCTCCTTTGCTTTTGATTCTCTTTAGTTCAACTGGTTTATTACCCATATGCTGTGCTTTTGCGCATAAATGTCTGAGGTCCAAGTATTATTGCTAGCTCTTCTCATGGGTGCTGTCTCCTGGGCTTGTCATGTCCTGGGATACAAGGGTTGTTAGATTATATGGCAATTTTCTCCCAGCCCTTCCCCTTTCATTTTAAAGATTCTTCAACTAGATTTTTGAGACTCTGACAAAAATTTTTCCTTAACAAATATGTTGATAAGTGTGCTCTTTGCCTTACCAGGTGCACTCCATTCCTTGCCAAGAGCCTATCATTCTTGTGTTTTACACCATGGTTCAGTAACCCTAAACACTTTCAGATACTATCTCTTTAGCCAGTTGATCACTTCCCAAATATAACTTTCCCCCCAATCACCTACTTTTTTTATTGGTCCTATAAATGTAAAATTCACCTGTATACCCATGGGTCTCAAGTATCCAAGGTCTCAAATACTCATACCTCATATTCCTTGGCAATACATTTTATATACACCAGCGATGATAATATTATTTGAGCTCACATGAATTATGAGAAGTGAGTAGAGGTCATCAGGTTTGACAGTTCCTGGGACCCATTCTGTTATATCCATGGGAGTGCATAGGATGGGGAAACTATACCTTTGACCTTGGGCAATTTACCAGTGGTAACGCTAATGGCCAGAGGGTGTGTTGGCACATCTTGGCATACCAGATCATGTTCTATTGCCGCTTGTGGTTATAAACTGGATTCATGTCCCAGAAGACTGGAGACTTTTGTTGTTTATATCCTTATTGATTCCTCTGGGAAGCATAGATAGTGATTTTATCACTAAATTCTTCCTAAAAGGCAAAGTACTATATGACTGCCATTGGAATTAACCACTCCTTGATGATGAACCAAGAGGTTGATGTGTCTAGATAATGAGAATTGTTCAGGAAAAGATGGAATTTGATACTGGCAGAAAGGGGAGTGGTCCTAGACAAAGCTATCAAAAGTGGGAGAAGCAAGTAGTGGTCAATACCAAGGGTAATAAACTGCTGGGTCAGAAAGCAGAAACAATTTGTTGAAATGAGTCTATTAGAATTATCACCAGGCTAGTGGCTATAGCAGGAATTGCAGTTTAGGTTTCTGATACTTGCGGAGATATACTAGATATTAGTATAGCCAGGAGCTGGAGTTAGTTTGAGAGGGAAGAAGCCTTGGGGGAAAAAAGGCAAAAGCCAAAGCCAAAACAAAGATGTCAAGAAAGAAAGGAAGATGAAAGCCGAAGAAAGAGCTTATCATCGATAGGCAGTTTTCTGTGTTTGATCCATTGTGTAGCACCAATGTCTTATCCTGTGAGTCATTAGACTGATGTTCTAATTTCAGCTTAACTGAGTGTGTGGACTTGGGTAAATCACGTCACGTCCTCCCTTCATCTCCTTCCGACTCTTTCTTGATCTTCAAAATGAAGGGGTTGGATTAGGCAGTCTGTAATCTTTAACTATGATTTAGCCATTATGAATGAAGATTTTCTCCCACAAATAAAGCAGAAGATGATGCCTTATTTTTCCTTTTCATCTTAGCACTGAATTTTTGAATTTTTCCACCTGTAAATGGGAAATAGCAAAATTGTAAAGGTCTAAGGAATTTGGTTTTGTAAATCATTTGAAGGCTATTGGAGAAAAATGAACTTGCTCTTTGACCTACAAATAAAACCATGAAAGCAGAGCTCAATCTATCCCTCAGTAACCTAAAAACGTTGAAAGCTGTATCAGGAGGAATCCAGTGGAAACTTGATTCTCAAGATAAAACTATCCATCAAAAAATGAGCATTTATTAAGTGCATATTATATGTATGAGTTCTAGGGGTACAAAGAAAAAAGTCAAAATAGTCTTTGCCCTCAAGGAACTTATTCTCTAATGGGCAGGTGACAGATACATAATTTGGAACATGCAAGATAGATACAGAATACAGTTATCCTTTCTATATTGTGGTGGCTAGGGGTGGGGTACCCCATAATCTGGAAAGTCCATGTAAATTTTTTTTGGCTTTCCCTCCATACCAGAGAAGTCTGAATTTTTTCTTTTTCTTTTATGGGGTGTTTACAGTATTAAAATATATAATATGTTGATATTATACAATACTATACATATATTTTATACATTTCTGAGTTTCAAAACTTTTCCTGTGTTATCTTCTGGTCTTGGCATGTCCTCTTCAGCTTCTGCAAAACTCCCCCCAAATTGCCGTTTAATTTCTTATGCCAATCTGTGACATAGCAAAACCACAATGGGGAAAGTTGTGATGTGGAAGGGATAACAGTAGATGGAAGGTAGACTTAGTGAGGTACCAGCAACTGGAGGAAGCTGTGCTTGAGCTCACCCTCAAAGGTAGCCAGGGAATCTAAGTGGTGCAGGTTAAGAGGGAGAACTTTACAGGTATGGGGACAAGCCAGTGCAAAAGAAGTGGGGCAAGAGATGGAAAATTTTAGGGCCTGAAAAATATTTATATATCCATAAAATTTTTAACAATAATAGTTACTATTATGTGCCAGGCACAGTATTAAGCTCTTTACAAATATTATATCATTTGAGTCTCACAACAACCCTGAGAGGTTGCTATTTTATTTTATTTTAATTCAAATTTTATAGTTCAGGAGACTGAGACAACTAGAAGTTAAGTGACTTGTCCAAGGTCATACACCTAAAAAGTGTCTGAGGGTGGTCCCGCACTCTATCCACTCTACCACCTATGAGTTCTGAGCAGCAGTGGGGCTAAGGCAGATTGGCTCTCCATATTAAGTCCAGCACCAATACTGTGAGTCCCTCAGGGTAGAGGGGCCAACGGGTTGCCTCATGAGGAGTGAACCACACAAGGTGCAAAATAGAGAAGCTCAAAGCTTCTTTGATGATCAGCTATGGTCATTCTCCATACTGCCTGGATGAGACAGGGAGAATGAGTCTAGAAAGAATGAAAAAAGAGAAGAAAAAGGAAGGAGAAAAGAAAAAAAAGAAGGAAAGAAAAGTAAAAGTGGAAAAAAAAGAAAGAAAAAGGCAGAAATTAATATTGACCAGTCCTGGATCTCACTGTGTTTTCTCTCTTCTTCCTTCTCATACCTTTAGGCTTCATCTATCTCCAGCAAATACATCTGCTCCTAACCTAGGAGCACACATTTTAGAGCTAGAATGGATCTTAGACAACTAGTTATTTTAAAGACAAGGAAACAGAAGCCCGGAGAAGTGATAGAATTTTTCTAAGTTCACACTATTGTCAGTAGCAAAATCAGAGATTAAAATTAGGTCCTTTGATTCCAGATCTAGTTTTCTTTCTCCAACAATAAACTCTCATCCATTTTTCTCCCATTCTGTTATTCTACCTTCTCTCCCGCTCTAAGGCACATCTGCTTGGAGGACAGTCCCAAGGGCACACAGTGCTTGGTCATGGTGGAGTAGACAAGGTTCTTGACTGATGTTCTAATGCGCTCTTAACTAATTACGTGACCTTGGACAAGTTGTATATGGCCCCTGAGCCTGGATTTTGTAATCTGCATAATGAAAATGAGGGTTACATTACTAAAATAGGCTAGTACAATGGAGGAGAATTAATTTTACCCAGATACTGTGCCGATGATAATAGCAGCTTCCAGCTAATGACCTATGGTGGCCATTTGGGATACAGCAGGTGCAGTGGTTAGGCTTCCTTCAGATGTAGATAACTAAAAATAATAGACACCAAATTTGATCTACTTACTTGTGCTTTTTGTAAAAACAGATTTTAAAAATAGTGCTTGCAGCCAGTATGGTGTAGTGTGGAAAGCACTCGCTGGCTCTGGAGTTAGGGGACCTAGGTTCCAATCCTGTATGACACTGGGCAAATCACTCAGGCTCCTTGGCCTCAGTTTCCTCATGTATTAAATGTTAAGACTAGCTCTTGCTCCATGATTCCAAATGTGAAAATATGCTTTACCTTATAAGTAAACAACATCTTATTGAAACAAGTGTTGAGAACAAAACTGCCATTATGATGCCCTCTACAGGGCACCTTTTCCTAGAGAGAAGGGATTAAACTCATTTTTGGGAAGGTTAGATACCTGCCTTCAGGCAGAAGCTAGATGAATCAGAAATGCCGCTATCGTTCAGCGGAAAGAACTTTGTAATGAAAGGAGTTGTATTCGAAATCTGATTCTGCTGCTGGTTACGGTGTGAGTTATTTAACCCCTCTGGGTCCCATGAAGCCATCATCTGAACCGAGCTCAGGTCTTCCTGACTCCAGGTCTGACTCTCTACCCACTCCGCCCCTAACATTGGCTTCATTAAACTCACAACCTTGTGTATATATTAGTATGTTGGGGAAAACAAGGCGACAGAATTTCAGAGGCAGTTATGTAAGATCATTCATTGCATGAGGGTGTAGAACGAGGGACAAAACAGAGTGACATAAAGCAAAGAGAGAAAGGGCTGAATTTAGACAGAACTCTTGGTGAAGCAAGACAGTAAGTATGTCTGGGATGATTTGGTGGTGTCTGCTCTATTCTGTGTGTGCTAGAGAGCTTTGAAGGATGAGCTGTAGGGAAGGGTGAGCAGCAGCACCAATGCCTCTAGCCAGGTCATCATGCCACTCCTGAGCTCCAGAGCCCGGTCACAGTGGCACAAATCAGGAGTCTGTGATGCCACTGTCCCTTTCTTCGCTCATTTGAGATGATTCCTTTTTGGGGAGTGTGCACTAGAGTCTGAGAGTGTGACAAGCTGCCTCAGCTTATTCTGAAGGCTACAGGTGCTAATTATTTCATTAGCACTTCCCCTGCCTGGGAAGTCATTAAGCACTAACCAAATTCTTTCTCCTTCTCTCTCAGATATTTTGAGATCATCTGAATTATTATATGCCATATTCTTTAAAAGTATTATTTTTTATTATAAACTTAACCAACATAAACAAACATGAACATTTTAATAAAAAAGAACAGAAAGAGGGTTATATGCATGAGACTGTCAAATTCTGTTACATAGCTTGCTTTTTAAAGTATATATTACTTTTTATAGGATAGTAGCAGTTTTCTGTTTCCTGCTTGTTTGTGTCCCCTTCCTTCTACGTGCCTGTGTACTTTTTAATGTTTCATTGATGCACTTTTCTTTCTTTTTAAAAAATTTCTTATACCACCCACCAAATATTCTCCCCTCCATTATAGAAGCCCATCCTTTTAATAAAAATGTAGTCAAGGAAAGCAAATCAACACTGTTTATGTAGCATCTTTCTAAGAAACAAGTAAAGACTTTCAAATCCCCAAAAGTCAATTGTGTGAGGTACTGTGATAACACTTTACACTTCATGAAATTATAGGATTTAGAACTGGAGGGGATGGTAAATATGTCCTTTTTTCATCTTTTCACTTTACAAATAGGGAAAAAAGGGCCAGAGTTTGGGAAACTTGCTTGCTGTCAAACAGCCAAGTCAATTGCAGACCTGGGTTTTTTTGAGTCTGGGCCCTATGAATCCAAATCCAGTTTTCATGGATGATTCTCAAATCTACCTATCCTGCCCCAGTCTCTCTGCTGACTTTCAATTTCTCATTTCTCAATTGCCTTTCAGATATCTAAAACTGCATGTCCAGTAGACATCTTAAATTCAATGAGTTCAAAAGTAAATCTCATTTTCTTTTCCCATAAAACCTTCCCATGTCCCTACTTTTCCCAATTAACATAGAGAGCAACACTATCCTCTCAGTCCATCAGATTCAAAACCTAGGTGTCATTTCCTCTTTGTTTCCAGTCTGTTGCCAAGGCTTTTTTTTATTTCGCCTTCCTTCACTGGGTATCTTTGAATACTCCCTCTTCTCTCCTCTGATGCTGTCACCCCTCTGGTGCAGACCCTCATCACCTCATGTCTGAATTATTGCTGCCTTAGGTGTCTTTCTCCACTTCAATCCGTCCTACATTCAGTCACCATATTGATTTTTCTAAAGCACAAGTCCAACTGTATCATTCCCCTATTTAATAAATTCCAGTGACCCTCTATCTTATCTAGGATTAAATATAAAGTGCTCTGTTTGGCATTCAAAACCTTTCATAACCTAGACACCTTTTATGTTTCCAGTCTTTTTATATCTTACTTCCCCTCATGTACTCTTTGAATCTAGTGACACTGGCCTCCTTGCTGTTCCATGAACAAGATACTCCATCTCTTGGCTCCGATTATTTTGTCTGGCTGCTCCATACCTGGAATGCTCTCCTTCCTCATCTCTACCTACTGGCTTCCATAAGTCCTATTAAAATCCCATTTTTTATAGGAAGACTTTCCAAACATCTCTCAATCCTAGTCTTTCCTCTCTTAATTATTTCCAATTTATCCTCTATTGCTTGTTTGTACATATTCATTTGCTTATAATCTCCTCCATGAGATTGTGAGCTCCTGGAGGGGGGGAGTGTCATATCTCTTCATGTATCCCCCAAAGATTAGCATAGTGCCTGGCACTTAGTAGGAACTTAGTAAATGGGAATTTACTGATTAACAGATAACTTCAAGAAAGTTTCTTTCACTAATCTCAGATTTAGAAATGAGAGTCATCATGGTATGGTAGAGAGAGGACCTGTGTTCAGTTTCTTTGGGAAAGTCACTTAATCTCCATTTTTTCATCTATAAAATGAATAGGTTGAATTGGATGACCTTTAAGGAACTTTCTAGTTCTAAATCAAGAGTTCTGAATCTTTTTTTTTTTTTTTTTTTGTATGTGTGTCATGGACCGCTTTGGAAGTCTGGTGAAGCCCATAAACCCTTTCTCAGAATAATATTTTTAAATACCTGAAGGAAATGCTAATTCGGTTAGAAGTTAGTGAAAAAAAAATATATTTTTCCCATTTGAATCCTTGGACTTCCTAAAATCTATCTAAGAATCCTAGTTTAAAACTCCTGCTCTAAATCTACGATCCTGTCAGTTTGATGATAACCAATCTAGAGAATGTTCCTCAGTTGTTCAGGAGCTAATGGAGTACCCCAGTTTCTCCCTAAATGCTTCCTATTAAATATTTTCCCTCACTTAATAGTATTTTATTCTTTCCAGTTACATGTAAAAATAGTTTTCAACATTCACTTTTACAAGATTTTGAGTTTCACATTTTTTCCCTTTCCCTCCCCAAGATGGCAAGCAATCTGATATAAGCTATACATGTACAATTATGTTAAACATATTTCCACATTAGTCATGTTGTAAAAGAAGAAACAGAACAAAAGAAAAAAACCACAAAAAAGAAAAAAACAATAAAAAAGAGAAAATAGTATTCTTTGATCTGCATTCAGATTCCAGAGTTCTTTTCCTTGGTGTAGATAGCATTTTCCACCACAAGTCTTTCAGAATTGTCTTAGATAGTTATATTGCTGAGAAGAGTTGATCATCACACAATGTTACTGTTAGTGTGTATGATGTTCTGGTTCTGTTCACTTCACTCAGTATCAGTTATGTAAGTCTTTCCAGGTTTTTCTGAAATCTGCCTGTTCATCATTTCTTACATAACGATAGCATTCCATTATATACATGTATCACAACTTCTTCAGCCATTCCCCAGTTGATGGGCATCCCCTCAATTTCCAACTCTTTGCCACCACAAAAGGAACTGCTATAAATACTTTTGTTTATGTGGATCCTTTCCCCTTTTTTAAGATCTTTCGGATTCCCATTAAGTACTGAAAAACTTCTCTTAAATAGGTGGATACAATTATTCAAATCACTCAGGCCATGTGATGTTAGATGTAGCCTATGTGCTGATATGTTTTGCTTGACTATATATATTTGTAACAAGGTAGGACTTCTATATTTGTGGGTTGCAGGGAAGATAGTGATAAAAATTGCAAAAAAGGAGCATTAATAAGAAACCAAAAAGAAGGACAGAAGGGACACAAATAAAATCAATTTTGTTACCACTTTGTTAAATTTGATATATTTTATAAATATATTATATATTATAAATATATTATTTATAATTTATATATTATATATTATAAGTATATTATATAATTAAAAAAATTTCTATTTTATTATTTATAATTCTGCCCAAAATGACCAAACATGAACATTTCCCTACACAAAGAACAGAAAATGAGGGCTATATGTGAAACTAGGAATTTTCATTATGTACAGTTAGTCTAAAGTTTAATAGATACTTAAAAAAACCCCAATTTTACTGAATAACTTCTATGCAAGTCTTTTTCTTGTGCTTTGTATTTTGAAATGATTGTTTGCTTGTGATGATGCTATGTTCATAATAAAAAAGAAAAATAAAGAAAATATTTTTTAAAAGTGGAGAGGAGGTGGGGAGAGTTATGGCTTCTCCAAATCTCTCAGGAAACACCATTCTTTTCAAGAGAGAGGGAAGAATGAAATATCCCAACATGAATGACAGCATGAATAAACTATATATAAAGGCATACAGGTTGGAAAATATGGGACATTCAGTTCGACTGAATGAACACTTATTATGTACCCACTACAGGCAAGATATTGTGCCAAAGTCTGGGGCTATATAGTGATGGATAAAGTGTTTCCATTGGAGCATGAAGAAGGTGGAGAGAGTAAAATGGGATAAGACCAGAATAGGGCCTTTCCTCATCTTCTGATGTTTAGTAACTGTGTGATCTTGGACAAGACAGCTAATTTCTAGGGTTCTTACTTTCCTCAACTATTAAATGAGGTTTTGAGCTAGCAAATCACTAAGGTCCCTATAAGATCATAAATCTGAAATTAGAAGGAAACTCAGACATCATCTGGTCAAACACTCTCCTTCAGGTGAATAAACTGAAACTCAGATAAATTAAGTGACTTGTTTAAGGTAACATAGGGTCAGTAAAGGTCAGAGGTGGGGTTTGAACTCTGACTGCAAAGCCACTGTGCCACCTTCAATTTCAGCCCATGATTCTCAATTAGTTTATGAAGAGGCACCATTAAGGATCTAAAGGCATTTCCTTTATCTCTTCTAATCAGTTTATCACTTGACCATACAAGTGAACACTTCCTGTGATATCTCACCAGAGACATGGACAATCTGTAAATGGACACTTCCAGAGGGGTTTGAACTTTAAAATAACTTTTCTTCAAAAATGGACTCTTTGATTTAGCAGAAAATCGCAGATTAGAGTAGGAACAGAAATGTATCTTGGGCATGGTTGCGTGTGTGTGTGTGTGTGTGTGTGTGTGTGTGTGTGTGTGCCGGATGCAGGGAGTATGTTGCACACTTCTTTTGAAAGCTGTCCATTCACCTAAATCTTCATCAAGTATGTGAAGGGAGAAGTCCTTCTCATCTAGTATAATGATATGCTTCCTGAGGTATTTCTAGCCAAGCTATCACTCTGTAATGCCCTGAAATGGGAATGAAAGCTTTTGACAGGTGGCTTCTAAATTGTGAAAGAGACTAACATTCAGGTATCATAGAGGCCTCTCTACTAATTTTACTAGAGAAGATATGGCTTTGCATAATTGATTACTTTGGCATACTTGCAGCAGTGGGAAATATTCCTCTACCCTACTAATATTCTCATTTTGACCAGAATCTCATCATCAGTGGGAAAGTTTAGGTATTTCCACCTGAGCATTCTCTGCATTGGTATCACTTGGCAATATCAATAATTAATGATAGGGGCAGCTAGGTGGTGCAGTGAATAGAACACCAGTGCAGGAGTCAGGAGGACCTCAGTTCAAATTTCACCTCAAACACTTGACACTCACTAGCTGTGTGACCTTGGCCAAGTCACTTAACCCCAATTGCCTCATCCTAGGTCATCTTCAGTCATCCTGATGGATATCTGGTCACTGGATTCAGATGGCTCTGGAGGAGAAGTGGAGATGGTGACCTGCACAGCCCTCCCTCACACAAAAAAACAAAGTCAAGTGCAAGTCACATCATCATTTCTCTGATGGTATGGTCTTCGGCAAGGAAGGACGAACATACACAATTAATGATAAATTCTTTGAGTCCCATCTCTATGCAGAAAATTGGCATTTCAACATGATTTCTCAAAGTTTTTTGAAGTCATGAAGGTCTGTACTCCAAAAAGCAGCTTCTTTCAATACTTTTCACTTGGATTGTAAAACTAATTTATTGCTTCCAATATCACTAATTCATCCTTTCCATGGTTTTTAAGTTAAATTTTCCTAACATACAAGTCTGATCAGGTCACTCCTTTGCTCAAATAGTTGCAGTGGATTCCTGGTAACTATGGTGGAAAACACCCAAATTCCTTAGCCAGAGATTGAGGGCCCTCCACAATCTGGCTCCATTCTCTCATTCTCTGTCTCTGTCTCTTTATCTCTCTCTTTTTCTGTCTCTCTCTTTCTATCCTTTCTCTGTCTCTGTCTTTCTCTCTGTCTCTCTCTTCTAATATGATACTGCTGCCTTTCACAAGGGACAGCTATGTGACAAAGTAGATAAGCTGCTGGGTCTAGATCCAGGAAAGACTTATCATCCTGAGTTCAAATCTGGCCTTACTGACTGTGTTATCTTTGACTTGACAACCCTTTTGACCTCAGTTTCCTCATCTGGAAAATGAGCCAGAGAAGGAAATGTTGGGGATACAGAGACCAAAGTAAAACTGTCCCAGCCCTCAAGGAGCCTACATTATACTGAGGAATAAATTCTGCACACATAGATAAATAAATAGGAAAGTAATAGAGAATGTTTTCAGTGTAGATGATGGCATCCCAATCGTGTTTTGAAGGAAGTCAAAGATTCTAAGAGTTTGTGAAAAGAAAGTATATTTTAGACACAGGGTTCAGGGAATACTGTGCAAAGAGAAGATGGGAAATGGAATGTCATGAAATGGAATGGCTAGCAGGCCATTTTGGCTGGAATGGAGAATGAGTGAAAGAAAGATAGAAAATAAGACTGGATTGTAGAGAACAAGATTGTAGAGAACTTAAATGATGAAGATTTCACATTTTATCCTAGAGGTAAGGGGAAGCCACCTAGAACTCAGTGCTCACATATGTTTCTTGTCTTAGGTTTTTTTTTTTAAACTTCATTAGATGAGTTTAGAAAAATAAGTATTAGGATAATCAAAAGCCTTTGCATTCTCTACTCCCACCCTTATAAGTTCTTTAGCCAAGAATTTTTACCCACGGACAGGAAGATGTGACTGAAAACTCAAGTTCTTTATCCAGTGCCATGTGAAGTACACAGTAGGTGCTTAACAAATATTGATTAAATTAAAAATGTTCTGCTGGGATTTTGAGAGTGGAAAATATTTCAGGAGCAGCAGTTATTTGTGTTTTTAAAACTAGACTAAAATGTGAATCTAGAGTGCACTTGGGTAAAGATAAACATTAATGAGTAGACTGATCCTTAAGGTGGGTGGTTTCTTTGTCCCTTTTTTATTTTCAGTGATTTAGAATTCCATTACATTTAATTAAGTCATTAATAAAGTGCGGTTACCTAAGGGATCATGATGTAGCCCTCCATTATATATCAATGCAATCAGAACCCATTTAGGGAGCTTTAGTAAAGGAGCTTCTAGAAATTCCTTAAGTTAAGAAGGGGAATGCCTAAATCATCTCTCTTTCTATCTATAAAGAGTAGGGCAGCTAGGTGGCGCCATAATGCACAGAGAGCCAGACCTGGAGTTATGCAGACTCTTCTTTCCGAGTTCAAATCCAGCCTCAGACGTTTGCTAGCTGTGTGACCCTGGGCCTTAACCCTGCTTGCCTCAGTTTCCCCATCTGTAAAAGAGACTGGAAAAGGAAATGGCAAACCATTGCAGTATCTTTGCCAAGAAACCCCAATTTGTAGTCATGAAGACTTGGACGTGACTGAAATAACGCAGCCACAACACTGTAATGAAAGAAGCCCATATGTTGTAGGATCACACATGTTGCAGGGGACCCACATTGTATGACTCGGAGGCAGAATAGGTATCTCTAGCCTCTTCCCCCTCCCCCTTCTCCAAGGGAGGCTTTAATTCTTCCTGGAGGGGAAGCAGGCAGTTGATGCTAGAAGTCACTCTACTCTCCCTACAGAGAGGGGGTCCTGGAGTAGAATTACTCCTATTTGCTCTATTAAATATGATTAGTCTAGGGGATTATGTTCAGTGTAAGTTCTGATGGCTTTATTATTATTATTGGGGAAAAGGAAGACCACATGTTCTATATTCAAGTCTATCAAGCCTCTTTCTCACCAATTACTACTTACAATGAACGCACGTAGTGAATAGCAAAGAAACTCATTCATCCAAATTGTAGCAAAGTAGAAATTGTAGAAGTTATGCATAGGAGAATATACATATTTATAAATATGCATATGTGTGTGTATATATGTGTGTACACACATACATATATACACATATTTGTGTGTTGTGTATATGTGACAATACAAAGTGAAGAAGCTCTCTCGTTGAGAGCAAGATAACTCAGCTCAACCAGGAAAAAGAGATCTAGATTTCACCCAAGGGGAAACAGCTCTAGTGTAGTGCACTGGGGGCAGAGGCATGCTGGAGACTGCCAGCTCCTTTCATGACTTCCCAGAGTCTTTTCCTTCAGCAAACTCAAGTGGGCTCAGCCTCATTCATCTTACTCCTTGAAGCTGGAAGCCAGAGGCACCAGAAGTGACTCAAAGCTTGAAGAAGACTTGAAGCTTGAAGAGTCTCAAAGAAGAATGAAGAAGGCTGGAGCTGTCCTGCTCTAGCCCACCCTGCCCAGTCCCTCATGCAATGGGGAACGTATCTCCATCAATAAGCAGAGAGTTCCTTATCAAAGAACTTTAAGATATCTATATAGCTCCATCTAAATCTACCTATCTAAATATAGCTGTCTACACCTGTCTCTGTCTGTCTGTCTCTGTCTCTCTTTAGCTGAGTCGTACCTTAAAAACCAACATTACTGAAATGAAGATAGAAACTTGAAGAAAATTATACAACTTGAAAGTGGCAGAAAGTTCCAAAGACTGAAACCTGAGGTATCTTCTTGACTCTCAGTGCTGGGATCTTACACTGCCTCCAAATTCTATATTCCCCTACACCACGGATTTGTAAACCAAAATAATTTTTTTCATAAGTATATTTCAATATGCTTAGTTTTGGCATAGTGACTAGAGTACTGAGCCGGGGTTCAGGAATTACTAAGTTCAAATGCGACCTCACACATTTACCAGCTGTGTTACCCTGGGCTAGTCGCCTCTGTTTGCCTCCATTTGCTCATATGTAAAGTAGGGATAATGACAGCTCCTACCTCTTAGGGTTGTTGGGAGAATCAAATGAGATCATATTTGTAAAGTGCTTACCGCTGTGCCTGGCACACAGCAAGTACTTTAAAATGTTAGATATTATTATTAATCTTATTTTTAAACTTAAAGTTATAAACATTCTGAGGAGTGCGTGGGCTTCACCAGACACCCATGGGGATCCTTGACACAAAAAAGGTTAAAAATCTCTGCTCCAAATTATGTGTTCCTTTAGGATGGTGTTCTATGCTTTTTTTTTTTTTTTACAGTATGGAACACTATCCTAAGCATGTAGTACAGCAGGTAATTCAATTTTTTTATTGTTAATAATGATTAGTGGTTTCTCCTGCAGAATATTTGAATCTCCTGTAGAGGGAGGTAGGTAGACATTAAACTAGAACCATGCTAACCATTTCAGATGCATATACAACTTTGGGATAGCTCAGATTTGGAATGTACTTTTTTACTTCTGTCTCCCAGAATCTCTACTTTCCTTCAAAGCACTGTATACAGGTGCACCTCCTATATTAGGATTTGTTTTTGGATGCTCTAAGTAGTGCCTCTTTTTACCTCTTGAAATTTTCATACACTTTGCATCTACTTATCTTTGTGTAGATGTTGTATCCCCATCCCCACTGCCAGGAATGTAAGCTCCCTGTAGGCAAGCTCCCTGTTTTTTCCTTGTCTTCTATTCCCAAACTCCTAGCATAGTGCTTTGTGCCTAGTTGTCACTTTAAAGTTTGTTGAATTTATGCTGAACTGAATTATTGGGTTAAGGGATGGGACAGGCTTACGGAAAAAAACCTCCAAGAAAATCCCCAATCCAAAACTTCTGGTTTCTGGAATATAGTTCTCCAGATGCAAGGCTCAGCAAATTTGGCTCCCAGTGGCCCAGTGAGGCTCACCTCCCTACAGAGCAGATTGGAAAGGGTCGCTTTTGCCCAGTCAAAAGTGAATTTGAATTGGTGATATATTAAAAGGGAATACCCTATGAAGAAGCTGGGCTAAGAATTTGAGATGAGAAGGAAAGAAATGTAGTAGAAAAAAACTATCTTTGTATTCCCTCCAGAAGTGGTTAAGTTTTAGTTTAATATCGGGGGTGGGGGCAGGGAGGGACAGGTTCAGTACACTTGGGCAGATTCAGAAAGAATTCAGGGAAATCAGCTCTATTCTTGGGTCTTTGCCTCTATCATAGGATCTTGGAAGTCAGAGAAGGATTCTGAATGTGAATTTCGAGTCCATCCCGAGGTATGAACTTCTAAATTTAATTTAACTTTTTATTTTTAGGACTTCCAGAACCAAGCTGGAATCACTGTAGTAGAGTGACCCACATTCTAGTGATTAGCATGGGAGTCATCAAACTTCTCTGAACATGGAAAGGTTGGAGACCCGGGAAATGGTAGGCGATCCAGAGAATAAGCATTTATGTCCAACATCTTGGTGGTTGAGGACTGAATAAGGGAGGCTGAGTAGGGGCCACAGAAAGAAAAAGGGGGTGCTGGAACTGAGGGAGTTCTAGGTGGTCTGAGGGTTTAAGCATGAGCAGGGTGAAATGCGCTTGGTGACCGTGAGTTGGCAGGAGAGCCACAAATCTCTGGGCATGCATGCCTATCAGCTGCAGTACTCTGGTCAACCTCTGCCTCCTTGGAATCCCTGCCCCCCGTCTCCCCATCTTCTCCCTCTGGCTCCCAGAGTGAGTGAAATCTGGGAGTGGGCAGGAGAGGAGGGGATCCCATCACGTGGAGAGCTTGGGGGGCGGAGCGGGGGGCGTTTCAGCATTGCCGGTTACTGCCAGGGCTGCCTACTCTTTAAAGGAAGGAGCGAAGCCAGGGTGGCAGCGAGGGAGGGACAGGAGCTCGGGGAGGGAGGGCGCGAGCAAGTGACGGAGAGCCGGGCGGCGGACAAGGGCAGCGCAGCAGCTGCTGCTGGTGACCGGAGCCCGCGGGACTCGGCTGCTCGGCGCCTGCCAGGGGGGCTGTGCCCAACTTTGTGGCTGGACTTGGAGCGGGGGAGGTTGCGGGGGACCTCAGAATGAGCCGCCAGCAGGGGAGTGTGTGGTTGGTGGTGGCGGCTTCACTCCTTCACGGTAAAGCAGCGCTCATAGTCTCCCCGCCCTCCACTCCATCCTTCCTTCCCTAACGCTGACGGGGCTTTGAGATCCCGTAGCGTTAGCAGAAGGGTGAGGGTAGTGGTGGGGGGCGTTGCCCTTTGCGCTCCCCAGCTGTCTGCTTGGTACCCGGCAAGCACCCCTCTCCTTCAGTCCTTGGGTTGCGGAGTTAGGGCGTGGAGTGGAGGGAGGGCAGGGTGGCGGGACCCTCTGTGCTCCCCCAGTGTCCTGCCTTCTGCTGTCCTGGGGTCGGGGTCTGGAGGATGGGCAGAAGGACGGGATGCCCCACAGACTGGCACGCTGAAAGGCAGACCTGGAAGCGGAAAGGGAACGGGTTCCTGGGCTCCCCCACTCCAGGTTTCTGTTTTTCTGGAGGCATGTGTGTGCTGGGCGGAGGGGCAGCAGGAGCGGGAGGGGAGGCGCCGCGGACGCAGCTGGGGCTCCGGGGAGCGGAGAAGTTGGGGGGCAGTGTCCCTGCCTGGCCCACTCTGAGCGGCCTAACTCGTTCCTCGTCTATTGAAGTATCCCTGCAAGGCGAGTTCCAGAGGAAGCTCTATAAGGAGCTGCTCAAGAATTACAACCCCTTGGAAAGACCGGTCGCCAACGACTCCCAGCCGCTCACAGTCTACTTCTCCCTGAGCCTCCTGCAAATTATGGACGTGGTGAGTCCGAGGGCTGCGCTCTGTCTTTGTTGCTTTGGTTGCGGTACGTAGGCACGGATTCCCTCTGTCCTCCCACCCCAAGCGTAGCCTTTCATAGAGCGTCTTGGCCATTCGCTAAGGGCAAGTAGTCAGCGTCTCATTATCGGGCTACTTTTGTGCCTAGAATAGGGTGGAGAGAGCAAGCGAGTGAAATGCAGATTCATTTTTCCCCCGTTTTGCATTTATGTAAGACCGGGAGACAGAACTGGTCGCACGAAAGGCAAAATTGCGAAGTCCAAAAATAATTGTCTTGGGTGCTCCTCTATGAAGAATTTCTAAAGCTGTACTCCTCTACCAAATTGTAGCACAAACATCACCTCCAGACCCTTATTTCCTTTCCCTCCATTCCCTCTGAATTCCCTTCCTAGTTTCCTGAGGGCATTTTTCACCTAGGTAACAATATAAATAAAACAGTCCTTGCTAGATATCTTTACTGGATTCCGCACCTTTTTCTTAGCCTATAACTATAGTAAGAAGTTTCCCCAAATGGTAATATCTAGAATGAGTAACACCAGCTGTGATGCAGATTTCACTTTTTATCCTAATTATAACCATATCGGTTAATGCAGCATAAAGCAGTTCCATGAATAATCTATTCACTGCATTCATTCACTTACTCATTCCCACTGAGATGGGTTTTCCCCACACACACATAATCAAAGAACTTATTTCAGATCCTCTTTCTTGTAGAAAAAAAAAAATGGTACTCTAATGGCCACTTGGATAGACTTTGCATTGACAGTTTACCTGGGCTTTCTTCTGTTCATGTATCAGGTTAAGCTGTGGAAGTTTCAGTAATGTCACTGGTAATTTAAACAATGGGACTTCTATACACTTCTTGCCTTTCTGGTGTGGATTAGACTAATGATATTGGACTCTCGGATTCTACCCAATCTATTATTTGCTTGCACGATGTTTTGCAACATCTCCATTAAGAATCTTTCTCTCCAAGTGTTACTTATCAAGGGGAACACCTCTTTGTCTTTGGCTTGCCTAATGCCAACACAAATAACTGATTGCTATGTAAATTCAGTTCCTTTTCCATTCTCAGATGTCTCTGGAACTCAGTGCATGCATTCCTTCCCATACATTCTTCTATTATTTCTTTAACTTGACATTCCATCTAATTCATTTGATGAATTGCCCATCCAATGTCCTACCCATCCCAGATAGCTTAATGTTTTATCCTATTTAAAATGTAATGTAATGAATAGCTCTCCTCCTCTATTGCATAAATTATAGATGTATGCTGGCTTCCTGTAGGTGAAAGCTAGCTTGAGTCTTAAATGTGAAAAATATGGGCATTGCTCCCCTGTGATAGGATGAAAATGGATTGAGGGGAAACAGAAAAATAGGAGTGTGGAAGGATCAGAAGCAAAAAAAATTGAATAGAAAAAGCTGATAAAGAAAAAATGTGGATAAACTAGAGAGTGTTGTCTTTTATTAATCAGAGCATTAGCTGGAAGGGAAGAGATTGACAAATTGACCTCAACTGAATTTTTGAGTGTGGGGACCTAGGTAGAAGAAGAAAAACTCACTTGGGATGCCAGGAAGTTGCCTGAAGAGCAGTTTTGGCCTGAACCCAGGGATTATGTTTGGAGAGTTTCCTCAAGGATCAGGGGGCTGAGAGAGAGCACTTGCTTGCTATGGATAGAAGAGAAAGGGATGAAGAAGACAAGCTGGAAACTGGATCTGACCTGTGTACCTTTCAACAGAGCAGTGGGGTTTTGTTCTGTTTTGGCAATTGAATTGAATCAGTGACTGAATATGGTACGGGGATGTTTTTGACCAGTATTGAGGTCTGGAGGATATACATGTATATATGTATAGATTGAGTTCTACATAAACTAGCGATGTTGAGTATTGAAGGAGTTAAGGTGATCCATAAGGTTGTAGTCAAAAGATAAGACCCATCTCTGAGAATCCTAGATGTATACCATGCTTCCTTTTTAATGTTTGTTTAATTAATGATCATTTTCCCCATGGTATTTCTTGTGTGTGCCATCCTCTTTCCACACTCTTGGGTGAGTTCACAACTCATTCCTTTAAGGCTCATAATGCTACTCAAGAAGGTGACTTCAGAAAACACTTGCGTCAAAAAGATGTGTGTGTGTATCCCTATCCCAAATATCTCCTGAAGAAATGATCATTAAATCATGCATATATAATTAGAAGGGACCTTGGGAGTCATCTAGTATAACTCATTTTACAGATAAAGAAACTGAGACCCATGCTTACACATGTTGGGAGGAATTTGAACCCAGGGCTCTTTGTGATGTAACACAGAGGTAGGGAAGAAATGGTAAGGACTGTGACATTTCTCCAAGTAGGCAGCTGTTGACTTCATTTTGTTGTAATGTCACTCTTGCTCACAAGAACATTCTTAAAGCAAGTCAAACATTTATCAAGAACCTACTATGTAGGTGCTTAGGAGACACTGTTAAGTTTAGGGATACAAACAAAGGCAAAAAACAGTCCCTGCTCTCAAGGATCTCAGTCTGATGTGGGGAGATAGCACGCAAACCACTATGTACAAGCAAGATATATCCAGGATAAATGGGAGAAAATCTCAAAGGGAACAACAAGGATTAAGGAGCATCGGGAAAGACTTCTTCCAGAAGGTGAAATTTTATCTGGGATTTGAAGGAAGTCAGGGATGAAAGGAGATGGAGACGGAGATACAAAGAATTCCAAATATGGGGGATAGCCAGTGAAAATGCACAGATTTGGGAGATGGAGGAGAAATACCAAGGCACAATCCACAGAGGGTAGAAAGGTGTTAGAAAACTGCGAAAGTGAGGTGGTCAGATTAAAAGTCCAAAAGAAGATTTTATATTTGATTCTGGAGGTGACAGAAGTCACTGGAATTTACTGAGTGGGATGAGAGTTGGCAAAGTCAGATCTACACTTCGAATCAGTTTGGCTCTCTGGATGAAAGATGGGCTGGAGAGGGGAGAGACTTGAGGGTGGGAGGCCAACCAGCAGGTTAATGCAATAGTCCTGGATAAAGTGATAAGGGTCTACACCAGGACCCTGACTGCCACTAGACAGTGTCTGAGGAGAGAAGGATGTGTTTATAAGAGGCGTGACAAAGGCGGTATCACTAGGACTTGGCAACTGATTGGAAGTGGAGGTGAGAATGAGGAGTTGAAGATGGCAAACTACATTGTCATCCTGGGGGGCCAGGATGGAGAAATAATGTAGCTTGTTCTCAAAGACAAAACAAAGGGTTTTTTATTTGTTTGCTTATGTGTTTGATTTTTTCCACTTGTCTAGACTGCAGACCAGTCTTTGAGTCAAGATAGTTTTAGTATGTTAAAACCTAGCAATCAGTATTCCCTATATAAATGAAATCAGAGGTAGCCTTCCCCTCCCCAATAAAAGGGTAATAGGTGGGGGAAACCTTACTGGTGTTTCCTGTTAGGGTCTGGCTTGAGTTCTACACTAACATAAATTTTCATTCAGAAGCAGAGATATGTTTCTCAGTCTAGATCTTAACATACTGAATGGTTCAGTCATGGAACTTGGGAGTATCATGTGGGAAAGGGGTAAGCAGTCCAAGATTCTCTGTAAATTTATTAGCATATGAAAATCTGATTTGGTGGAACCTTTGCCAACTCTGTTTAGACTTATCTGGAAACCTGAATATTTTCACTGTATCTTGGCATTACCCACTATGTGTTGAGAGAGATTTGTTGAGCACAGTTCTAGGGAGACAAGGTACCCTGAACCTAGACATTTTTATTCATAAAGGGAATCGTCTATCATATATAACTCTATGCATGCACACACACACATACACACACACACACACACACACACACACCTCGGTGGAAAGTTCTTGATGAAATGTTCTTACGTATGCTCTTGTTCCAGTTGGCACACCCTGTGCTATCTGGTGATTATTGGGTTTATTGGACTGCATCCCTAGGAATCAAGAATTAGAAGGTACCTATGTATAAGCACTTTGAAAAATGAGTGCTGTACAAATGTCAGGTTCTCTGACAGATCCTGCAACTTTCCCTGTTGTTAATGTATTTTAGTAAATTGTCTCTACATCTGTCACATTGTGCTGTTAAGACACATATGACTATCCCACTATTAGTATATAACTGGGTAGGGAATGAATGTGCCATTTTATGGAGCTATATCCAGAAGGCTGACATGAAATATTGGAGAAAATGAATAACACAAGTACAAATGGTGGTGTAATAGAACACTTTACCTATAATATTGTGATATTCACCATCACTTATTGCTTTTGGTTTGCAATTTCAACTCTCAAGAGGTTTATTTGGCTCAAAAGAACTGAGTCTGAAATTTAAATACCTTGCCAGGGGTAAGAGGTCCTCATTCTAACCTGCAAGGCTCATTCTCTCTCTGAAATTCTTTTAGTGCCTCTCTGTCAAAGCCCATTGGGTTTATGACTTTAAGTTTTTGAGATCTTACTTATGGAACCATATGTTGTATAATAGGAAAGAATGTGGGTCTAACATTGACTACAACAAGTCCACTAATCTCTCTGTTTCTCAATTTCTTCTTCTATAACATGGAGATAATACCTATATTACTTAACCTCATAAGGATTTTATGAGAAAAATGCTTTGCAAACCTCAAAGCCCCCTAAAGGGGTGATTTGTCGTAGTTGTTACAGATGAGCTTGAGCAATACTCAATTCTGAGTTTAAAACAGATGAAGGTAAAATTTTGGAAGTGAGACTTAAGCCCACTCTTTTTTTTTGTACTTAATAACATTTTCTTTTTTTCCAATTACATGTTAGGTAATTTTCAACATTTATTTTCAATTCAAAATTTTTCTCTCTTTCTCCCTTCCCTCCCCCCACTCCTCAAGGCAGCAAGTAATCTGATATAGGTTATACATGTACAATCACGTTAAACATATTTCCACCTTGGTCATGTTGCGAAAGAAGAATTAGGACAAAAGGGAAAAAGTAAGGAAGAAAAAACAAAAAAGAACGAAGCAGTGAAACTAGTATACTTTGCTCTGCATTCAGACTACGTCGTTTTTTCTCTGGATGTGGATAGCATCATGAGTCTTTTAGAATTGTCTTAGATCGTTGTATTGCTGGAGAGAGCTAAATCTATCATAGCTGATCATGGTACAATGTTACCGTTAACTGTGTACAATGTTCTCCTGGTTCTGCTCAATTCACTTTGCATCAGTTTATGTACCTTTCCAGGTTTTTCTGAAATCTACCTGCTTGTCATTTCTTATAGAAGTATTCCATTGCTTGCGTTCATATACCACAAGCTGTTAGTCATTCCCCAATTGATGGGCATCCCCACAATTTTCAGTTCTTTTCAGCCACAAAAAGAGCTGTTATAAGTATTTTTGTACATATGGATCCTTTTCTCTTTTTTAGAATCTCTTTGGTATACAGACCTAGTAATGGTATTGCTGGATCAAAGAGTATACGCAGTTTTATAGCCCTTTGGGCATAGTTCCAAATTGCTTTGTAGAAAGTAAACTCTCTCTTCTTGTCTTGGCTCTCTGTTCATCACACAAGTTGCCTGTGACACATACTGCTTATGTGACCTTGGGCAAAATGGTGCGCTAGGCAACTTTCTAAGATTATTCATAACAGCAAAAGTGCTGATCAGCATTAGTGAAGGGAATTTCTTCACCTGGGACATCACTATAGTAGTAAAATCACAGGTTTAGCCCCTGTCCTTTAGATATACAGTACCTTTAAAATACTAACATAGTTTAAGGTATAATTAAAGACCTTCCTCCCTAATAATTAACCTAGCAAACATTACTTAATCAAATCGTTAGCCTAATTATCAGGCTTTGAAATGCTTCTTCCTGGAAGACATCCTGGGCATACTCTTTCATAAAACAACCCAGAAAGAGTTCAGAAAGTGTTGTACTGAGATACATGGCGTAAGATCAAATTTGAGGACCAGTTTTTGATCACTGCTCCTCTGTACTGATGTTTATGCTGAGCAGGGGGACACTAGGTCACTGGCCACTGCATTACCTCTATATATACATAGTCCATTTTAGACTGGGACTCACTACAGTTGGTGCTGGTCAGCTCCTTCCTGGCTCTAGCATTTCTTTTCTCTCCCATACAATTCACTTATTCTTCTGAGGTCAAATTAACTGTTACTTACGGTTTTATCTTTTCTCTACACATGACTTCTGATTTACTCACTGACCATAAATACTAGGTCATGGTCCATGCTCCTTTCTTTACCAGACCTAGGCCAGTTTCCAAACATTGTATGACTGATACCAGCTGTGAAGCTACTACTGCCTCTTAAATAAGGATGGGGAACTGGACCTAAGATGTCATTGATATAGAGAATTCCCTGGTAAAGAAAGACCCTTTGTCAATGCAGGCATCAATGCCTTCTATGCAACTTGTAAAGCAGGGGTTCTTAGGGTTTGTGAACTTGAATTTCTATTTTTTAAAAGATTTTGACCATTATTTCTATAAATTGGTTTCCTTTGTAATCCTTTGTATTTTATTTTATTCATTGTAAAAACATTATTCTGAGGGAAATGTTCATAAATTTTACTAGATAGCCAAAGGGGCCCATGATACAGAAAACGGTAAAAACTCCTATGTCAGAGAATTGCTTAGAGCACAGGGGTTAAACATGAGACTGGGATTAAAATGTAGTTGGCACGTAAAATTAACAAAATAAATTGTAAATTAACATACAATAAAGTGGGCCTTAGGGATCTGTATGTATGGGGTAGTGGCCCTGATTCTATTTGAGTCTGACCCACTGGTTTAGGGCACTGAAAACTGAAGTGACTGTCTCAAGGTTATCTAGCTAGTAGGTGTCAGAGGAGACACTTGAATTTGGGCCTTCCTGGTTTGGAGGCTAGCTCTCAAGCTTCTTTGCAGATAGACCCTGGGAACAATCAGCGGCTGTGAAGATGTACCCTTCCCCATCCCCCTTCATTCCACTTTGCTGATAAGCCTCATTGCTTACCTCATCACTGACATATTCTAACTCCCCAAGAATGCTTATTTTGGAGTTAGACCTCACTTGGGTTTCCTTGCCTTTCTGACACTTCAAGCAAACTTATTTTCAAAGTCCATCTCATTTCTCCCAGCTGTCACCTGCAGGCAATCCTGCTAAAGGAACCATTCCTATGACTTCTATCTTTCACAGCTGGCAGCTGAAAAACATTTCCCATGTGTTTTAGCTTCTTCAGAGGCCCGTTTCTTTCCTTCTGTATGGTTGAAGTGAAAGAAATAGAGAAAATCATGTAATTTAATGGTGTCACTGAAAAAACCTACAGTAATTAATTTCCCCCCCAATTGGTAATAGGTAACTTTTCATCCTCCCTTGTAGAGAAAATGAATGAATATATTTATTTCAGGGAGAGCTTATTTTTCCAGATATCGGATTCAGAGGCAAACTATCCTGCTAAGATCAAAGAAATATTTGAACAGAAATAGGCCATGTGGGCATTGAATTTGGGTCAAGAAAGGATAAATTTTTCCCCTTTTAATAAGATTCATGAGGAGACAATCCTGAAGTGAGCCCTGATGCTCTGTTTTAATGACTATGAAACCCTGTCTGTGTTGAGTGTTGGAATATCATTTCTGGCTTTTATGGGGATATAGTGGTCAATGAGGGGAGGGTGTATTTAAAAGTCTTGTTTTTTTTTCTGACAGTTTTTTTTCCTCTTAGTAGGTGCTTAATAAATATTTTTTTGAATGAATGAATGTCACCGCAAGAAGTCAGTAAAAAGTCAATGATACCACTGACAAGAATAAAGCATAAACAGAATTAGAAGAAAAACTGGTAAAGACGTGTGTGTGTGTATGTGTGCGTAAGCACATCACTGAATTACTCTAATTTTGTTTTCACACATCTTTAACTATTTAAGTTTGCCATTGAAGGAAGCCTGGAGTGTTGTCTACTATAGAGAACTCAATTATAGAGTGGGAAGGAAGAGCTTGAATGCCGAAGTCATAGAATTTTAGTTTCATAGATTTGGTTTCATAAGTTTAGATTATAGATTTAAAGCCAGAAGGAACCTTAAAAGTCATCAGATCCAACCCCCTTACTTTATAGATGAATAAATTAAACCCTAGAGAGGTTAAGTGACTTGCCCAGGGTCACATAGCCAATACAGGTCTAAGGAGGGTTTCTAAACCACATCTTCCTGATTCATAGAGAATTTTCCATTACAATGAGAGGACTAGTCCAGTCTGGATCATCTCTGTGGCCCTTTCAGCCCTAATATTCTACTAGTTGGTGGAAAACAAAACAAAACAAATATAAACTTCTCAAGAAGGATGTCCAGAGATATCTACTAGACATGTTTTATATGAAATATAAGTATAATGACTTTCTTCTCAAGTTGATGTTGCCCTGAGTAACAACTTTACTTCATATACACCATCAGATATAAACTGTTTTATCAAAACAACTCAGTACTGGCTTCTAAAAATTGACAGAACTCTAACCATAGTAGACAAAGATTCTTTCCTGCCTGTCTTGCCCCTCCTTCCTATTCCTTTATAATTGGGTGGTGGAGAGGGAGAAGAAAGAGCAGACTAGCAGCCATAGATATGTAGCAAAAGAATTTGCTCAGGGTACATGTCAGAAAGTAAAAGAATTCTGTTTTAGTATGTGCATTTCTTAAAATCACTAAGCTGAAAAACCACACAAAAACTGCAGGGCTTATGGGAAATAGAGTGTTAGGGGGCAAAACACTCAAAAGTTTCATCAGTGATATATGAAAAAAAGGTAGGAATATAATAAAAACAGTAGCAGAATTTTATACATATTAAATGGTTATAGTCTACCTGGTCTTAGGCTGCTGTTCAGCTTATACCCAGGCTGGCAAAGTCCACAGGTACTGGCAAGAGGGCATCCTTGGCGTGCAACTCTACATTCAGGGCAGGTCTTGGCCATGGTGGAAGGTTGGGGTGGAGGATGGAGTTCATATGTGGAACCATTTCATCTGCCCACAGCAACTACCACATTAGAAAATACATCACTTTCCCTTGAAAAAGACCTAAAGTTTGCTTGTGGAAGTGGGCACTGGAAGGGTTGCAGCTTATGAATTATTGTGAAGTGGTGCATTTTGTGCATTTTTTGCTGTTTCCCTGGGATAAAATTGTGACTAAGCAAACCAGAATTTGAGTTATGCTCAAACTGCTCCCCAATATATCAATCATATTGGAACAAATTCAAAGGTTTCAAAGCAAGTGTTGTAGCAGATCTGACTGCACTGACCAGGGCTGGCTGAGAGAAAGAGACACTAGGGAGAAGAAAGCAGAAGAGACACGGACAGGAGAGAGAAGAGATGCTGAGTTATATGCACAGGCTTGGAGGTGAGGGAGGGCTTGCTAAGGGTGGAGCTTCAGATCTGTAGGACTGTAGGTCACTATGGTGACAACATCAGCAGACAGCTATGAAGGCAGTGATGTGCAGCAGCAGGTGACAAAGACAGAGAGCTGCAGAAACTACAGGTGGAGCAGGCAGGAGAATGAAATGTGAGCCTGAATTTGCCATATACACAGGACCAGTAATTGTAATGCTCTCAGATTTCTGGGGCTTCTCTTAGATATATCCTCTAGGGGGGCATGAACTTTCAGTGACTAGGACAGAAACTAAGCAGTGGTATTTGTAGCAAACAGAGGGCACATCACTTAATTGCTATTGCATTCATTAGGGAAGTCCTGGGTTATTTGCAGGGATTGATCTTACACCCTTAAGTGCAAATCAGACTGAGCCAGATTGTGACATTTTTCCCAGATAGGGACTTTAGGTAGGGTACAAGCCAGTATTGAGAATACCCAATTTAGAACCCAGTTCAACTGCCAAGAGTAGGGGAGTATAGCAGCCTCACTTGACACTTGGGTTATATAACCACATTTATGGCTCAATTCAGATCAACATTTTTATTAATGGCAGCTGAAGACACAGATACCATGATTATTAAATTTGAAAATGATTAAGCTCAATTGGAAAAGGATAGCACAAATACCAGAATCTGAGTTTTAAAAGACTTTTGTCAAATGGACTGAAATCTATAAGATGAAATTTAATAGGCAGAAATCTAAATTACTATAGGTAATTTTAAAAACAATGTATGAAAAAGAGATTTGGGAGATCTAGCTTGAACTTCATTCATAAGGGAAAGGACCAGAAGGTTTTAGCTGACCACAAGTTCAGAAAAAGCTATTAACAGTTAGTTCAGTCTTAGACCACATTAGTACAAGCCCAAAGTTTAAATAAAAGGAGGTAGTAGTTGTATTGTATTATATGTTGGTCAGAGTATAGTTGGAATATTTTATTTTTTCTTTATAACATACTTTGAGGGACATTAAAAAATCTGTATGTATATAATGGGCAGCTAGGCGGTGCAGTGGATGGAGTGCTGGCCCTAAAGTCAGGAAGACTGATTTTCCTGAGTTCATATCTGGTCTCAGGCACTTACTAGTTGTGTGACCCTGGGAAAGTCATTCTTTGCCTCAGTTTCTCATCTATAAAATGAACTGGAGAAGGAAAATGGCAAACTACTCTAGCATCTTTGCCAAGAAAACTCCAAATGGGGTCACGAAGTGTCAGCAAACAACAGCATATAATTTATTTTATTCTATAAAAAATTGTTTTATTTTTGATTTATGGAATAAAGCAACCATTTCCATTATAGTATAAGAAAAAGATTATAAATTGATGTATATATGTAGGTGGTATATGCTCATATATATATATATTTAATGATAGGGGTATTTGATCAAAAAGTTTGGAGACAACTGTCCAAAGACACGGGAAGTTTGTAGGCTTCATTGATAGAAAGAGTACACATGCCTTTGGACAAAGTATTAAAATAATAAAATATATTAAAATATTAAGAAAAATTATATGCTTATAGAGCAATTATCATGGAGTCAAGAGATCTGTGTTCTCTTTTTTAGGCTAAGCTCTGCCATGAGCTAGCTGTGTGGTCTTGGGCAAGATGAGTACCTTCTGTAAGTCTTAGTTTTTTACGTACCGTCTGTAAAATGAGTCAATTGGGTTAGATAGTTTTTATTTTGGCCACTAGATATGGCAACCAACTAGAAGTTCTCCTTTTGGGGGCTTACCTGAAAGATGCAACCCTGAAATAAGGTGATTATGATGGCTGACTGAAAGTCCCTCTCACAGAAACAGTTGTGAGGTATAGATAAAGGAACAAGGGTAGAGAGTTATTAAGGGAATGGTCTCCAGGCTGCCCCTGTGAAGGAGAAATAGCAATGAGTGGGAGCCAACTCAAACTGGATTCTAGAATGAGGTATCAGAGAGCTCCAGTCTTGTGTAAAGTATCATGTTCAGTTCTGGGCAATGTGGTTTATGGAGGACATTGATAAGCAGGAGAATGTCCAGGGGGTGGTAATCAAAGCATCAGTTGAAAAAACTGGACATACTTAGCCTGGAGAAAATAAGAGTTAGTGAAGATATGATAGCTTTGTTCAAGTATTTGAGGGAATCAGACCTTTTCTGTTTGACCTAGAGGGCAGAAAGAACCAGGAGCAATTGGTAGAAGAGGCAAAGTGAGAAATCCAGGTCTGATGTCAGGACAAATTTTCCTAACGATGAGAATTATCCTAAAGTGAAAAATTGGTTGCCTTGAGTAATGATGGAATCCTTCTCTGTGAAAGTCTTTAAGCAGAGGCTGGAGGACTACTTGCCAAGTATGTTACAATGTGATAGGACTAGATAGACCCTCAAGTCTTTTCCAAATCTCAGATTCTTTGATTTTGTATTTTCTCAAACCAAAATATTTCTCATAAATCTATGACATTATGTATGTCATAGATGATTAGTAGATATTAGAGTACTAGATTGGGAGTCAGATCTAGATGAAGCTGGGTTCAGATCTTAGCTTTGACAGGAGTGTGAGACCAGATGATTTCTGAAGTCACACAATTTACAGGTAGAAAGGACCTTAGAGGTCCAACACTCCTGTTTTATGGATTGAAATCAAATAGTAGGATCTGGGTGAAAGTTCTTTGACTTCTAAAGTCAACAGTCTTTTCACTGCACCACAATGGTTCTCAGTTCCCTGAAACTATAAAAAAGTCATCAGCTCACCCACAGCAATGAACATTTACATTACCTTAAATACTATTAAACTAAAGTAATGAGCACCACATTCCTTTTAATTACAATCACTTGAGATTTCTCTTAGCCAGCATATTGTGAAATACTTTAATTTTTTTGAATGTTGATTCTTTGTTCAAAAAATGAATAGAAGTAGATGGTAGCCAGCACTTTATCACTGGACATGGTTTTGATAACTGACATTCATCTCAGTGGGCTTTTAGAAACAGATCATTGGCTTTCACTAAGTTGAGTTGTTTTCTTTAAATTTCCTCTATTGTAGCGGAACCTCTAGAATCTGCATAAGTTTGGGCACTTTGTATAATCTATTTTGACCTATTCTGATGCCTTACATCCTAATCCCACCAATGCTGACGTTGCTAGGAATACCCTTTGAGTTGTTTACTTTGTTCTCTTCATTATTTTTATTGCCTTTCTGTTTATTCTAGAGTTTTATTCTTTGATTCATGGACCTTATACGTATTTATTTCTTCTTTATTCTCTGTATTCCTCCTGGATTTAAAGCTTCTAAGGTGCCTGTTTTGAATACCCTCCTATAAATAGATTTCTGTGTTATTGCCTTGTAGATCTTGTTCCCTGAATCCCCTTTTCTGTTGTACCTTACTCCCAGAAATATCAATTCATGCGTGCTATAGAGAGGATGTTGCCCTATGGTAGGACTTTTTCTATATCCCTGTTTGTGAAGTGCTTTACTCACCTTTGCTTTTCTCATGATCATTTTTCTACCCATTTGCTATTCAATTTCCTCTCTGTGTCCTTGCCCTTCCACTCTTTTGGGCATTATTTATCTCCAGGAGCTCTGATTCCCTTTTTCCTGTGGCAAGATGCTGTCCATGGTAGCAATATGCTGTCTGAGAGGCAGTGGTATCTCTAAACACCAAATCCTTACAGATTATATCTATTGTAAGTTCCTCAATGCCCCTTATTATCTCTCTCTCTACTCCATGGGAGCATTCTTCAGTGGAACCCCTTCCCACAAATGGAAACAAGTGAAATTATTATTTTTTTTGCATGTGATTCCTATTTTGTAAGAGGTTGTTAGGATAAGAAAAAATGTCCAGTTCTTCGTTTTGTTAGTCATGTGCCCTGAAAGTCTCTAATCTTTGAATTAGGTTTGTTTTATCTTGTTTCTGATTGCCTGGGAGATTGGCTTTATTTTTTGAGTATTTCAAAGGTTGTATGTCTTTTTTTCTTATGGACTTGATTTTTCAGAAAGAGCCCCAAATCTTTCAGACCTAACTTTTGGGACTAAGCTGGGTGTTCAAGCTAGGAAATACAATTTTGGATGACCAGTGAGAAACAAGGCTCTTTCTTCTTGTGTGACTTCTAAGCAGTTTTTGAAGGAATTTCCAAGAAGAATTCTAAAAGATAGTTTGATCAATGGCAGGATCAATGGGAAGAAATATATTGATCAGGTGATTACTCTAAAGAGAAACTATCACTTGGAACTGTAAGTCCAACTTGTATAAAAAAAAAAGAAAAGTAATAAAAATACATCTCATTACTTTATAACCACAATTCACATTGAATTAATCATATTTGTATGTTGGTCTATTTAAAATAGAAATCTAATATATTAGATTTGCAGATTTTTCTTTTTTAAAAGAACATTGAATTTTAGATACCCCAAGGGTTACATGGTTATTCAATAAATTTGGTAGTGGTTGGTTTAGGACAAAATTCCAATCAGTCCCATATTTTTCTGGATTATATATATTAATAAGATTTAGAATGCACATACACAAAGTCAGACCTCTAGAGAAGAACTAAAGAATTCATGCAGTAGTTTTCCATTTATCCTGCATATCTTGTTGTTTGCTTGTTATCTCTTCCATTACACTATGAATTCCTTGAGAGCAAGGACTATTTGTCTTTCTTTGTATCCGTAGCCTTTAAGCACTACATTAATTGACTGACTGAGTAAAATAATCATCTTTGGCATGTATGAGTATCCAAAATTTTTTTCTGAATTATTTTTCACAATTACTTGAGGTGTGTGTATGTGTGTGTGTCTTGTGCTTTGTTGTATAGACATGCTCAAAAGTCAGGTATTTATTGTATTTGAGTTATCCAGGATTTGCCTAGAATTTCTACAGTATTTACACCTATGGGCCTATACTCTAATATGAAGATCTTCTGAGGTCACAGATCCATTGGTCACATCTCTGTATCGGTTGTTCATCAGAATTTTGTTTGCCAAGGTTGATTTTAATCTAGACCCTTGCAAAACTAAGTCTGTGATTAGTACAGAGAGCAGAAAAATATGTTGTTGCAGATTTTTTTTCAGTCCAAAGTAATTTGACTAGGGAGTAGAATCTGCTGCAAAATTCTTCTGAGTCATAAGCAAAGAAGACTCAAGCACAGAATGTGACTCAGAACCCTGGAAGTCAGCCTGGTTTCTACACAGTCAGAAGAATACATATAGTTTATATGGTCATAGAAATGTATTCCTCCCCCTCCCTCTTTACAATGTAGATGTTACTTCCATATTTATTTTCCCTGCATGGGATCGTTACCACAACTGCCATGATAAATGGGCAATCCTTTTACAATAACTGCCTAGCATACATTAAAAAAACATTGTATTGATGGCACCTTTATTGTTTCTAGGGAGGAAAAATTATGAGCCATGGAATAGGGTGAAAAAAGGGAAAGAAATACTAATGACAGGAAACTTGTCTCTTTTTCTGAAATATAGTGCATTATTTTGGTAGCAGTTGGGTCATTGCTGATGTCTCAAGGCCATGAGAAAATTAAGAGTTAAACTGAATGTCATTAAACGTAGAGATACTGAGTTGTCCTTGTGTATGCATATGTGTGTGTACATACACATACACACTTATAACGATGTAGCTTTATATATAGTTTTTATGTATAACTATGTCTATATATATGTATATATGTATATACATATATACACACACATATATTTATATTTGAAAAGGACATGTTTCAAATGTCTTTTTCCTGGGTCTTATGCTTTTTCTTCATTTTCTATGCTTGGAATGTCCTCCTTCTACACTATCCTATTTGCCTGTTGAATTCCTAGAATTATCCTTCCAAGACCACTTAAATGCCACTTCTTTCAGGAAGCCCTCTTTGATTCCGCTCAATTGCAATGACCTTTCTGCAATATATTTCTTGAACCTTTGTTACGTTCTTATCAAGTCTCGTCTTATCTTTTTAAAACTAAATTTTATTTTTAAAAATGAAAATCTGCCCCCTCCCATTGAGAAAGGAAGAAAAAAATAGACCCTCTGGTAAAAACACATATAATCAAGCAAAACAAGTTCCTGTATTGGCCATGTTAAAAAAAGTCTGTTTGCATTCTGAATCTATCATCTTTCTGCCAGGAGATAGGTAGCATATTTCATCATGAAGCTTCTGGGATTGTGATTGGTCATTGCACTGATCAGACACAAAAAGTAGTGCTACAAACATTTTTGTACATATAGGTCCTTTACCCCCTCATTTTATCTTAGAGTTGTTTGCATGTGTGTCCTATCTTTCTATGAATGTAAGTTCCATGAGGGCAGAGACCATGAAATATAAGAACTCTGTATCTCCCTCAGCACCTAGCATGGTGCTCTGTACATAGTTAAACAAATGTTTGCATACCCAAAGGTGAAAAAAATTGTAAGGACTTTAGTTCCAAGAGCATCACTTTTGATTTGATGTTTGGAACATCCCACTTATTTATAGCAGGAAAAATTTTTCTTTCACTAGATCACTATAGCCTTAGAATGGTAAAAAGAATATTGGAACTAGGAGTAGGAGAATATGGGAACAGTGCCATGGTTTAATAGAAAGAATTTTGAACTTGGAATTGGGAGACCCAAGTTCAAATTCTAGCTCTGAGAGTTATTGCTGTATACATATTATTTCATCTTTTTGAACTTCAGTTACCCCAGCTATAAAATGGCGCCATAGCACCTACCTCATATAGTTGTAACAAAGATCAAATATAATACATAACAATAATAATCCACAATGCCCGTAACATACATTGAAAACATTAGCATATAATATAAATGTTAGCTATTAATAGTAATGGACCTCTCCCCACCCTTTTTCATTTTTTAGAATCTCTCCCTTCAAGGTCTCATTTGGGTGCATTTGCTTCAATGAGAATATCTCTGAACCTTCTCCTTTCCCTTCAGCTTCCCCCTCCTCAAATTTATCATAAAAGCTTTCTTTTTCATTTATCACAGTTTCTTTGAATTCTTAGTACATAAGTATTCTTAGTTCAGTGTTCTTTCTATCACACTACGCTATAGCATAAGGCAGTACGCAATTGACGGACAAAATGAGTGGAAGATAAAGTTAGATTAAAGGACCAGGCTGTGGTGGACCTTGAATGTTGGAATGAAGACTTCGTATTCTGTCTTTGAAGCAATGGAAAGACTTCAGAAGTTTTGATACAAACTGATGAAAATGGCATTTTAGGAAGATTAATCCGGTGGTGTGTGC
The DNA here is from genome assembly GCA_023548195.1 of Bettongia penicillata ogilbyi. NCBI lineage: Eukaryota > Metazoa > Chordata > Mammalia > Diprotodontia > Potoroidae > Bettongia > Bettongia penicillata. The sequence goes on along the minus strand of JAJHZJ010000009.1, from coordinate 5,651,044 downwards.
AGGGATGGATGGGAGAGGAGATTGCAATTAGGAAGACAAGTTAGGGAGTTATTGCAATATTACAGAAAGAGTAGTGACAATGGGGATAGAAAGCAAGGGAGAGAGATGAGAGACATTTTGGAGGAAGAAATGACAGAATTTGGTGGCTGATTGAATTTCACAGATTGAGCAGATGTGGTTGATGTCTCTGAAGTTTAAAAACCTGAGTGATAGGGAGAAGGCAGTTCCATTGGAAGAAACAGACAAGTTGGGATGGGAAGATGGTAGACAGTTGGAATCTGCTCTCCAAGAGGCACTAGGAAAATTGAAAGGAAAGAGAACAAGTTCATGTTAGGACACACTGAATTGAAGATTTTGGCAGGATATCCAAGTCAACGCTTGATAGTGATATTTGAGAGTCATTGGCATAGAAATGACAGTAAATAAATTCTCCTCAAGAAAATAGGGAGAAAGATACACAGATGTCCAAGGACCAAGCTTTTGGGAATGTTCACAGTCAAGACATATGAATGGAATTAGGATGATGGTTTAGAATCTAAGGAGCAAAATTCAAGCAGGAGGTCAGCAGTGTTGGAGGTTAGAGGTCAAGAAGAAGGGATACTGAGAAAAGGTGATTTTTTTTTTAGAGTGGGGGTTAGGAGGTAATTGGAGCCCTTTAAGTCTAAGCTGAATTATGGAGAAAGAAGCCAGATTGAGAAGTTAAGAAGGAATTAGGTGTGGAGGAAATGGAGGCAGTAAATGTCAACTGCTTATATGAATGAATGAAAAAGCATTTATTAAGCAATTACTATGGGATCGGCAATGTGCTAAGTACAAATGGAAAAAACAAGACGGACTTTGCTCTCAAGGAGCTCACTTTTTAATAGGGGGAAGACAACGCATATATAAAAGTGGCAAATGGTCCAGAATAGAAGGGAAGCCACAAGCGAATGACCAGAGCGGGCAACAGAGGGCTCCCCCCCCCCGCCCCTTTAAGGATAAGGAGTAAGGGAGGGAGAAATAGAAAATTATAGATTGTAGGAATTACAGCCGAAAGGGGCCTTACAGCATTATTTTACAGATATGGAAACTGAGACCTACACAGATGAAGTGACCTGATCAATGTCACAAAAGCAGGAAGCAGTTCAGCCCTGATAGAAATCAATACTCCCACTCCAAGTTTAAATTCAGTGATCTTCCCAGTGCATCATGATGCTAAGTAACTCTAAACAAAGGCACGATGGGAACAGCCAGGGCAGATATGCTCTAAGGACATATTAAACCCAATTTGCCCAATGAATGTGGCATGACCATTGACTCTAGGGAAACAGTAGCAGCAGGAGACAGACCTGTCAGGCATTTGAAAGCAGAGATGGCTCGTTCTGAACAAAGCTCATGGGACTGAAAGACTTAACCAGAATGAGACAGGCCCTTTCAGAAGCAGTCACAGTTGCTAGCTAAAGATCAGGTCCTGTGTACTCAGCTTGGAGAGGACAGCAGGTCAGGCACCTGTTTTTTTGAACACAAACTCTTCTGTCTTTACCATCCTTAGGACAAAGCATGTGCATCTTTTTGGTGGGTTTTAGACATGGGCCAGGTTGAAGGTAACTTAAAACTTTAAGTGGTATAATAGAAGAAACCTCATCTTCTTTACCACTTAGAGTACTTTTGAACTGCCTCAAATATTTGTAAATTTCTGTATCATTCTCTATTTTATGTGTGCTTGTCTGGACTTCCTACCTTGATTATGATATGGTCCTTCAAGGCAGACAACATACTTTTCTATCTTCTACAGTCCTGGAATATACAGTAGTTTCTCAGTAAATAAATACCTGTTGGGAAACCAGAAGTAAGGGATGTGGGAAGGAAGACGTGGTGGAGGAGAGAGTAAGAATGAGAAGGCCTGAGATGCAGAGAAGGATAATTTAAAGAAGGGCCCAATTTATGGCACTTGATTTCCTTTCCCTGCGCCCCAATCCTGGAGTAACTCAGGTTTGCCAATAGGGATGTATTGACTAAGCAACAGCTATGTGCCCTAGCATTTTAGAGGCTAAGGGAACAGTATGGTGCCTGCCCTGAGGGCCGTATCACAGTGTAGGTGGGGAGTCCAGGAAAGCATCTACAAATAATTAGAGAATGATATAACAATTTATAAATATTTGTGATAATTTTAGAGTGCCAGATTATGTGTTATAGATTTGAAGACTCTTGGGGATTATGACATTTAAAAAGTTTGGGAGAAATAGTTTCTGGGTAATAGATCATTAATAATGCTATCATATTTTTAATAAAAAGGGTCAGTGATACTCTCAAATGCCAAAGACCTTTCATGGAACCCACTCAATGCTTAGATGTCCTTGGAAGAGTGGATGTTTCTGAGGGAAGCAATCTGCCCTGGTTGGTTAACAAATAATGAGAATGAATATTATAATGAGAGAAGGACCTATTTTAATATTGGGCTGGGGGATGTGACTTTGATACTTCCAAATTACCCCCAGCCATCATGGACAATTTAATTAAAGAATTAATCCCTACCCAAACTTGAGTAGATCACAATGGGAAGGAATTCACCTAGATGAGAAGGTAAAATTTTTGGCAGAGGTCAGTAATGTCCTTTAAAGACAGGGTTTCAAACAAGGAAACGGACAGGGAAAAAGGCTGGATTCTGCCCCCCCCTCATAATTGGTTATTAATAATACTTTTTCTCATGACTGAAGAGGTCAATATGGTGGGAATTTCATGCAGGATGTTGGATATGAGCAGGGTAGAAGGAAAAGAGTCAGGGAAGTATACCTGAGGGAGATGTGCAATATGAACAAAGAGGAAGGGTTCAGGGATGGGAAAGGACCTCAATGTTAGTACCAGTGTTTAGAGCATACCGTTAATGGTTGGATAACTAAGTGCTGAAAATTCTCAAGACCATAAACAAGTTGTTTAGGACCTCTTATCTTTGAAAACAAAAACCTAAAGGATTCAGTGCTTCAAAATTGGCAAGGAAAGGTACTCTAAGCAATTAAAAGTTCATCATGACCTCATTTTCTAGTGCTTTTTGAGGATATAATACAAATTTCCCAGCCTGGCTTTTAAGCCCCCTCCATAATCTAGTGCCAGTTTGCTTTTTCCAAGCTCATTTCTCATAACTCTCCTTTAAGCGCTACTTCAAGCCAAACTGGACTGCCAGCTGTTTCCTACACTTGACATTCAATTTCTCACCTCCCCTGGCATTGCCTACCTCCTTTTCTTTTCTTCTTTTTTCAAGCCCTTATTTTCCAATGCTCTGATTTTCCTTTAAGGAAGATGACTCAGGTGTCACCCAATCTGAGGAGCCTGTGGCCAAGAGGCCACATGTGGTCTTTCCTGGTTCAGTCAAAGGGTCGAACTTGAGACCTAGAGGGCCACATAAGGCCTCAAGGCTGGGACTGCAGGTTTCCCACCCCAAGTCTAGATGTTCAAGGTTTTTTGGGCTTCAGAATTTTGTGTTTCCTAATCTGTTTCTGATTATATCCCTGCAGTAGAGAGAAAACTCCTTGAGGCTAGGAACTGTTTCATTCTTTCCTTTGAATCCCTAGTACGGAGTGCAGCGCTTTCCATGTTTTAGGTACTTAATCTACTTTTCATTCTGACTTCCCTCTCCCTTCAATAATTAATCACTTAACTGAGAATGAGAGGGAGAAGGCGGAAAAAGAGATTAATTACTTAGTGAGAGAACAGGCTTAGATGAGCTGGGGGAATTTGGAAAGTCTGTGTGTATTTCTGAAGCTTTGCTTTATATGAAGATTTCTCATATACATGTGGGACAGAATTAAAAACCTTATTGATCCAAGCTGAGTTTATTTCAGTTTCTTCTGTCATGGACTTGGGATACAGACTTTTGAGTTGTCTCCAGGGCCACAGAGTAGCACTAGCTAAGGGTCAGGGTCCTAGTTCACAGCCAGTGGTCAGAGCCAGAAGTTACTGAGATAAAAGATTCGAGGCACCAAAATATAAATCTGGAGTCAGACGTAAATACAGTGACTGCAAAACCAGGCAGGAGTTGCAAGATCAGTGTACAAAAAACTCAGAGGACTAGTGAACTTAGAATAAATATTTCCTTGTTCTATTTCCTTCTGAGGACAATACCAGACAGTGACTACACCGCTTTGGCTGCATTGAGCATCTGTGGTTTGATTAAAGATTTGTATCTGTTTTATATGGAAAGAATTCTGGGTAAGGAAGGACCCTAACAAGGGGAATTCTATGTATGGGAAGATTCTGGCATAAAAGGAAAGTGAGGGATACTTTTTCACAATATCAGGGTGATTATCACCCATGAATAGATTTTGTTGATAATTTATTTCATAATCTTATGGGAGTTGCTATTGATCTCTTCTTATTTCATATAAACATATGTATTTGCATGTTATAACCTTCCTTTCCTCCTAGTAGAATGCAAGCTCTTTGAGGACCAGAATGGTTTTATTTTTTTTTATTTCTTTATATCCCTAGTACCTAGTATAATGCTATGTAGGCACTTAAGAAGTTTTTGTTGAATTTCAAATTTTGAAGTAAAGATAACTGGACAATAATTTCCAGTGACCTTTTTCCCTTTGTGAAAGGCTGTCTTTTTTTTCCTTCTACAGGCTCACTCACATCCTTTGAATATTCAAAATTATAACGCGGTTCATTGATAATGTCAGATAAATCCTTAAATATTATGACATTCATCAAAACCTGATTATTAGCATAGATTCAACCATCCTTTGTAATCTGTGTTTTTTTTCTACCAAATCCTTCCAGAAGAAGTATAGTATATTTCCTGTCTCATCCAGTGTCAGAAAAATTGGTGATCTCAGTGCCTGTCATAGTATCATTCTGTATCATTTATGAGGCAGCAAAATAACCACCTTTCTATTTCAGTGCATTCATATTTTCTTCTTGTCACTCTCTGAAATGTCCAGGATTTCATTTATATTTATATTTCACATTTATACTGCATATACATGCATACAATGGAAGGAGAAAGGAGAATTTGCCTATGATCTCCTGCTCTAAATACAAAATTTGGACAAAGCATTAGCCAAGATAGGCAGCCACCAAGGATGTACAACCTCTAGGCTGGGAAGGACTCAGTGAGGAACACCTGAAATATATATTTTTAAATAAAAGTGTACATTTAAAAATGTTTATTGATATTATTCACTTATCTATTTATTTATTTAAACACAGTCCCTTGTATCCCTCTTTGTGCCCTAATAATAGTTTTTTTTAAAGGAAAAGAGGTAGAAGAGAAAAATATTCAGCAAAATTGATGAATACATCGAAAGAAAGACATATGCAGTGTTCCACATCTTTTCAAAGGGATGAGGGCAGTCATCTTCCTAAATGTCTTGTTTGGAGTCATGCTTACTTTTCATCATTTTGCAATATTAATTTTTTATTGTGTGATGGTGGTTTTTGTCGCTTGCAAGGTTGCAGCCATTGTGTATATTGTTGCTCTTAGCTTTCATTATTTCACTTTGCATCTGTTCATCTAAGTCCTTCCATGCTTCTCTACAGCTCTTCATTGTATTTGTCCTTTCTTACAGTTCAGTAATATTCCATTCCACTCCAGTACTCCAATCCAGTTTGTTTAACTCTTCCTTAGTCACTGGGCTTCTAATTTGTTCTCATTTGTACCACCACGAAAAATGCTGCTGTAAATATTTTGGTGTACATGGAACCTCTTTTTTTTTTAATCAATGCCTCCCTTAAAGCAGTCAGCTGTTCCCACGAATAGATTTAGGAATACTTGGGCTCAAATTCTGTGCCAGACACTTAGTAGTTGTGTGACTGTGGGTAAGTCACTTATAATCTGTGAGCAACAGTTTATTATATCTATATATCTATGTATTTACATCTATGAAATGGGAATAATAGCACCAACTTTACAGGGTTTTTTTGAGACCTAAAAAAAGATAACATACTTAAAGCATTTGACAAACCTTAACAACCTATATAAATGCTAGCTTTTATTATGTTCCCAGCAGTGAAATCCATAGGTCGTGTTAGCTACTTTATTTGCATAATTCCAAATTGCTTTCCAGAATGGTCAGATCAATGCATAGCTCCACCAACAATGCTTTAGTATGTATTTTTTCCCACAACCCTTCCTACATTAACTTTTCACAAATTTTGTTATCTCTGCCAGTTTGTTGGGCATGAGGAATATGCACATTTTAACATTCCTTGAAATTCTTTACTTAACTTACAATTATTTTGTTGTAAATGAAATTGTGTATGTTAGCTCAAAGGCTTTGGTGGACACTGACACAAACAGGAAACGCAGTTTTTAAATGTAAGGGGATGCAATTTTCCAACTTTGCCCAGAGTACAGGAACACCTTTCCCACTTAATCACTTGAGTGCAAGAGTAGGTTCTAATTATCAGTATAACTAGGGCTCAAACAACTTATTTCTTGGAGGGGGTATTAGGAAAGCAACAAGTCTGTTTCTGTTGGGGTCCATTTATTTTGCAGTTAGGAAAAGTCATGTAGGGGGAAAATCTTTAAAAATTTTGCTTTTAACCTAGAATTAAATTATTATTATTTGTTCAGACACATAAGTTATAATATCAGCTTGACCATTGATGTTGTCTGCATAGTATCAGTTTCTTTAAAGGGAGAATCCAAGACCTTGTACATTACAGATTAATATATATTCATAGAAGGCATAAATGTAGCTGTTTTATGCTCAGTCTATCATACCTAAGGAAGTGCAAGTCACTTAATGATTCTGAAATATATTTGATAATACACAGTATCCATATAGAGAAACCCAGAAAACATGCTGAGAAAGTAGATAGATTATAAAATACTGGTTTAAACCAAATCCTTGAAAAATTATTTTTTCAATATTCCGGAAGTTTTGTGGTATAGAGTGTCCATGCCCTAGTAGCTGACATCCTTGGGTTTATAGGACATGAGGCTATAGTGTTTTATTGCTTAATAAACTCTTTTTCCACATGGGAAGTTGGTGAATGAAAGAACTAAGTATAGGAAAATGGCTTAAAGAATTCAAAAGAAAGTGGGCCATTTTTACCTCAATTATTCAGACACATTTTCTATAGCACCCTAGTATATTGGATAATTGCCAATTTTCCATTTTTTTCTCTTGGGATTTGTCCTTAATGTTTTAAAAAGTTTTGGAGATAAAAAGAGATATATGAACCTTAAATGTCATTTGTTCAGACAAATATTTGTACTGGTACAGTGCCTAGTAGTTACCTCCCTAGAGTTAGCTACCATCATTGATGGATGGAGTAAATATAGCCATGGATAAAAAATATTCAAAAAGGAATGATGGAAACTGGTTAATAGTCAATGGTAGCAACCTGAATGAATTTATTCCTATCATAAAACTCCAGTCTATTCTGTGTTTTGTTGATTTACTACTGCTCAGAGACATTTCTTTAGAATACAGAATAACTTTTGATCCTTTGGGAATATCTCTGCAAATTTTAGGTGAGTTGCCATGGTGGAAAGTTAATGTCAGCTTATCTACTTCTGTAATTAATTTTTTTTCTCATTATTTTGAATGACTGGTTAGAAAAGAAGAAATGTAATTTTTATGGGAAATGTAAATGAATGACGTATCAAAGAAGTAATTGGAATAGCTTTTTCTCCAATGAAAGGATATACTCCTTCCTTTCTTCCTTTCCTTCTTCCCTTCTTTCTTTCTTCTCATTCCTCCTTTGCTCCTTTCCATCCTCCCACTCTCCCTCCGTCCCTTCCAAAGGTTATTACTTCATCACCGTTTACCAGGACTATTATAACAGCCCTTTAATTGTACTTTCAGCTTTCATCTCTCCTCTCTCCAATTAATCTTCCACATAACTACCAAAATCAGCATCCTAAGGTATCATTCTGCCCATGTTACTCCCTTGATCAAGAACTTTCAGTCTCTGGGATGAAGTAAAAATTCCTCAGTAGAGCATTTGGAGCATTCTTGTTATTCTGTGAACTTGACATCCCATCTCTTATCTTTGCGGGGGAGGGACTTTTTAAATATGCTCTCTGCCATGCTTGAAATATGTTCTGTCCTCATCTCCAGGCTTGCCTCATGTGCTGCCTTCCATGAGGTGCCTTTCCTGATCCCCTCTAATTATTAATGTTTTCTCTTTTCTGAAATTATTGTGTAATTTCCTTTCCCAATGGGGTGAGAGCTCCTTGATGAAAGACTATTTCAGATTTATCTTTGTATTCCTAATGCCTTGTACAGTGCTTTGTGGTACCAACTGCATTTATTGTGTAGTGGTGAAAACACAGTGAAGCTAGGGGATATAATGCTTTTGATGTGACTTAAACCTATTAGTGATAGTGAGCATCAGGTGCTTTTAGTTTCTTTCTCTTTTCTAACTGCTCAATCCTTGTCTGAATGTGGATGCTTTCATATGGTAGCCCATTCTGCCTCAGTGTGACCCTTGTCACCTATCCCGAACCTATACAGACAGATATATCTTGAGTCTGGCTCATAAACACTGAGAAATGTCATTTCTACAACCTCAGGTTTGGCTTATTGGAAGAGAGACTAGACCCTTGATTTTATTTGCACAGAGAATTTCCAAATGAGGAAACTCCTTGTACCAGTGTAGGTTTTTACCTTCTCCACAATTTATAATATATTATAATATATAATATATCATTATATATATTATGATAAATTATCATTGTTTCCTAGAGCAACAGTTCTCAAACTTTTTGTTCTCTGGACCACTTTTCTCTTTTAAAAATCACTTTGGATCCCCCTCCCTTTAGTTTATATAGGTTATATCTATTGATATTTACCTAATAGAATGGGTAGATGAGAAAAATTTGTTCTAATGGCCACGAAGGTGACTGAAGCAGAGATGCAAAGGTCACCTACTGTATGCATCCTAAGCCATCGCCAGTCATCTTGACTTATTTTTCCCCTGGATTTTGTTAACTAGAAGAGAGAGTGAGTCTAATGATGTTGTGCAACTCTGCCTCACTTAAATCCAATTCATGTGCTGTGATATCACTGGTCCATTTTATAATTGGAGGACAAATAATAACAACTGCATGATTAATCTGAAAAGACACCCAAATAAAACACTTTTAAAATATATCGTGTGCATGTGCCAAAATAAAACCTGTATCTATCCTGGAGTTATGAAGAATGCATATTAATGTCAAACCAAATGACAAGGTATATTATTGAAAATGATGATGAACTAGAGCCTATATTTGAAAGTTTTATTTGTTCTGGATAATGGCCCCTATTATACCCTTTATTTTATTTTTATACAATCTTACTTTAAAAATCACATAGATTTTTATCTTCTTTACCTTTTTAAAAACAAAACCTTCTCCGTTCACGGGGCTGTTAGCAAGTGTGGTTATTTTTCATCCTATCCCTAAGTCAAAAGAAATATCTAATGGTTCCATTTTTTCAAATAATTAGTTCCAAACAGTTTAATTAGTATTTATTAAGAATAATAACTTAGTTGCCATTAAAATTGATGCACACAAATTGAAAGAAAAAATATTTTTACTTCTTTTAAAAATAACCACCCTAACCTACTAATGGGATGTGTGTATCTTTTGGACACCTTGGAATCAGATTGGACAGCACCATTCTCATTTTCTTATGTTGATTTTCATGTGATACTTAATTTTTTATCACAACAACTGCTAAAAACTCAGCTTTTTTCTAAGAAAGTTGAAGAAGTTAGTGATATAGCCTAAAGTACAAGTAAACAAAAGCCTATCTCAAATGTTGGAGGACCATTGCTGAAAGGTATGTAGCATTATCTAAAGTTGAAACTGAACTACCTTGAGCTAGTAAGTTTACATGGGAAAGATGTTTCCTTGGAAAATTTAAAATATGTAAAATAAAATATCCTATGTCCCTGATACAGTGTGCTGTTCGGGAACCATGGCAGTATAGGATGGCTCTTAGGAGGAAGGGGGAAATTTTGGAGATAGAAAAGATATCAATAAAATTTTATTACCAAAAAATCAACAATAATGCCAGGTCCAATGTCTTTGAGGGAGTATTAGAATTAGTAGGGTAGCACTCCAGTGATAGATAGGGTTAGCCTCAATCCAGAGCTGAGGAGAATTCTGACTTAGAAAGTACCCAAGATCTAGATCTAGAAACAAGGTCAAATAACTTATGACCCACAGATTTAAAGTTGCAAGGAACCTTAAAGGTCATCTCATCCAGCCTCCTACTTGTACAGATGGGGAGGCTGAGACCCAGAGAGAGTGAGTGCCAATTCCAAGGTCACATAGGTAGTAAGCAGAAGATGATTTACCTATTACCTCACTGCTCTTTTGGAGAGAGGAAGCAATTCTGGGTTTCAACTTCCAAACTTGTGAGTATTGATCCTGGTCAGAAAGTGCTGAAAAATAGGCTTGGACATGCATTGTTTATGAGAAACAGAGAGAAGACAATTAACTGTCTTCATGCAGCTAAACACTTAGTTTAACTGGTCTGTGTAAATTTCTTAGTAAGTATTCTAGGTATTCAATAAAGAAGGCAGTTAAGGAATTTGTTTTCTTAAAGTTCTTTTTGCTATTTTAAACAGACTGATGGTACAAGTGGCATTGAATGTGAAGCCCCAAACCCTGTAATTTTAATACTAGCACTATTACTAATCAGCTGTGTGTTCTTGAGCTGGCCCTATAGGGAAGAATGAGGAGAATAGGTAGGAGTTGACCAAGAAGCAAATTTAGGCTTCATAACAGGAAGAGTAAAGCTATCCCAAAGTGGAGCTGGCTACCATGGGAATGAATAGATTGTTTCCCATTGGTGTTCTTCAACACAAAGCTTGATGACTATTTGTCAAATTTGTTGTTGAAGGGATTCTTTTTGGGGGGCATGGTTAGAACTAGAATGCTGTTGAGGTCTCTTCCATCCATGACATTCTGTGATTCTATAAAGCCAGTTAACTCAGAAAACTGATGAATTGTTCTAGGAATGTTGCTAATAAACTTTGGAGCATACAGAGAAAGTCAGCCAAGATGGTGAAGGAACTTAAGACTCTCATGCCAGGGTACCATTGAGAGAGAGAACTGGGGAAATTTTAACCTAGAGAAGATAAGACTTTTACAGTAGAATATAAGTTCCTTTCAGTTGAATATAAGCCTCTGGAGCATTTAAAAAAATCCCCCAGTCCCTAATACAGTGCCTGGCAAGTAGTAGAAAATTAATCCATGCTCATTGAGTTGATTAAATTCAACTGAACTTGAAAAATGAAAGGACTGGATAGATGATCTCGAACATTACTTTCTGGCCCTACAATGCAAGTATTATGACATAACTGTTTTGTACAAAAATGGTGATTTTAGGAGTGATTATGATATCTAGCTCCAGGTTCTTTTAAATAATTATTAATTTATTATTGAGTTATATATTTAGTAATTATTAGTTTCCACAATGCTATGAGATCCTCTCGTGTTAAAAAGAAAACACGATGAAACAGAAATGTAAAACACTTAATTTATGGCTTAGTTTGGATTCTAATTCTTCTATTTTCTCTCTCCCACTTGCTTCCCACCAGCTGTTCTACCTCTTTAATGAGGCAATTTGGGGAAGATGTAGTGTTGAGGGGAATGTGATGCAGCAGAATAAAGAATTGTTTTAACTGGCCCATACAAAGACAAACAAAGATCTTGATGCTTCCTGGATTAAATGAGTGAGTCTGAAGTGAAGTGATTCGAAGTGTGAAATGTCAAAAGGGAAAGTCCCATCTGGTTTCCTCTGTAGAATTCATCCTTGTGTGCAGCTGGTAGGAGATGTAATGTCCTGAACTAGGACTTGGCTATCTGCAAAAATTAGACTATGTTTGCTGTTTTTCTTTCCCCCAAAACTGACTAGTGAAACATATACAGCAATAGCTTATGATGACAAAGTCCTAGAGGAAACACTTTTTCAAGTGACTTAAAATGTCTTTAAAATAAAAAATGATTTTATTTTATATTTCTGTCATTTTTCAACATCACTGTCTCCCCGTCCCTACTTTAGGACTTTCTAAAGCTAGTGGGAAGAATGTTGTACAGGCCTACCCTAAGGAAACTTTGCAAAATCAGTTTTGCTGAAGGGTTTGCATAAAGCAGACCTGTACAGTATACCAACAGCAAGTCACTTTGGCAGGCCACAAGTGGCCCATAGGTTGGATGTTGGGCAGGCATGTTCTTTTGTAACATACAGGAAGAGGTAAGCAAAATAGATCATCCCATTTACCATGTCCGACAGGTGTGCTTCTTTTTGAATCTGTAGTCTTCTACTTTCCTTTTAAGAGGAAGGGGAAGCTAGGTGGCACAGTAGAACAGAGCACCAGACCTGGAGTCAGGAAGATATGAGTTCAAATTTGACTTAAGGCACTTACTAGTTGTTTGACCCTGGGCAAGTCACTTAACCCTGTTTACCTCATTTTCCTCATCTGTAAAATGAGCTGGAGAAGGAAACTGAAAACTGGGTCCAGTATCTCTGCCAAGAAAATTCCAAATGGGGTCATGGAAAGTTGGACACAGCTGAAATGACTGACAGCAAGTAAGAAGAGGAATGTATTTTTATCATGAGTCTTCTGGAATCAAGATTAATCGTTGAGTTGAATCCTTTAAGGGTTCTTCCTTTAAGCTTGAGTACATGGTTCTGCATGAAACCTTTGTTAATACCACCAGCTGCTAGCATTTTCCTCCCAAACTACCTTGTATTTAGCTATTTTCAATGTACTTGTGTTTATTAACTTTGCATCCATATTATGTACATGCTTATCTTCCCTATTGGAATATATGCTCATCGTGAGTTGTTTTATTGTTTGTACTTATATCTCCAGGGCCAGAGGTAAAATAATAATAAACTCCAGCCAGCCAGTGCCTATTCAGCACTAAGGACAGTGCTACCAGTGGGCACATGTACATTCTTCTTGTTGTGGTGAGCATGAGATTTGACAAGGGGCCTTTTCTTAGCCTCAGTACCCTAGAAGTAGCGCAAGGAAACTAGGTTGAATTTTAGAAGTTTTCCAACATCTGGATGAGAACACAGGCAGACTGGGCCATTGCTATGGATGGTACTGAAGGATTAGTGAAAAAACAGAAAGTCTTTGCCCAAACTCACATAGATAGTAAATAGCAGAGCCATGATTTGAACTTTGTCCTCTGATGTAAAATCCAATATTTTTTTTCATCATGCTTTCTCTTCAGTAAAAATATTTCACAGGTAAGAATGGTGTGTAAAAAGGCCCAGAGACAACAATGGAAACCTGGTGTTTGGGGGCCATAAAAACAATAGCCAGATGGTTTCTTTTCTTTTCTTTTTTTTTTGAGTGACTTGTCCAAGGTTGCACAGCTAGTAAGCAATTAAAGCTGTTTTTTTAAAATTTATTTTTAACACAGTTTATAACAGATAAGGCAATTCGAACTTTTGGTCAGGTGATACATTTTTTTAAAGCATTTACAATATGAACCACAAAAGAATTTTTTTTTAAACATAAGCCAACTGAGACACAGATAATATTTATGTTGCTAACTTCTCAATCTCTTGATCTAATTGTCTCCTCAGTATTACTAAGAAAAAAAAGACCCTAACTTAATGTTGTTGGTCTAAAGTTCTATGCCTAATAGCTTAATTTTAGACAATCTTGGATGTTCCTCTACCCATAATCTATAATTGAATAGATTTGGTATTGAGTTTACATACCTTTTGACTATGGGGAATTGCCACCAAGAGTAGGGACATTGCAGGGAAACAATATCTCCCCAATTTCATGTCTATTCCAGGCAGGAGTAGATTGTCCACTTGTCCAGATGGTTTCTGAGGAGAAGTTGTGGGTGATAAGTTTGGAAAGACAGTCTGGGGTCAGGTTATGCTGTTAAAAGTTAATGTTCCGGTGAGTGACATAGTAAAATTTGGGTTTATGATGATTAATCTGGTAATGAATCATAGATGTAGAGCTGAAAGGAACCTCAGTTACTACCTATATTTTATAGACATGTAAATTCAAGGCTAATGAATTTAAGTGACCTACCTAACATCACACAAATAAGCATCAAAGGCAGAATTTGAACCTAGAACCTCTGACTCTAGGGTCAGTGATCTTTGCTGCTGAACCACACTCTCTCCTTGAAGGTACACAGCACTGCAGGAAAGGAGAGACAAGACTCGGGAAGAGGATCCATTAGGAGGCTGCTTCAATAATCTAAATATTAGGGGATGTTAGCTTATACTAATGGATTGGCAGTGAGTATGGTAAGAAAATTGAAAAGTGTTGGTAAAACTAACCAGATATAAGGGGCAAGGACGAAGGGTGAATCAAAGATAGATCTGGAGTTTTGAGCTTGTATTAACTGGGAGCTCTAAGGACAAATCAAACTTAGGTCTTATGCTATTGCCTCACTATGATATTGAGGGAGGTAATTCTACGTCCTCTCTCAAAAGTTCTTGCTAATTCTACCATGCTGGAAAGGCTTTAAGTACAGCCCTCATGATGGACTCTGTGACTGTCATCCAAGGACCAGTCTGGGCTCATCACCAGCTTATCTTCAAGGTGACACAACTTTTGGTTGCAGCAACTCTCAAAGGCGACAGTCATTCATTTCTATAGTGCTTTAGGGTTTACAAAGTGCTCTGCTGATAATAGCCCCATGAAGGAGGTAGTTAAAATATTATTGTCTTCCATATTTTGGTTGAAATTGAGTCTCAGAGAAAGGATGTGATTTGTTTGCTGCCAAGAGTTAGTCAGTTTCAGAGTCAGTATTTGAACCTATGTCTCCTGTGGCATCTAGTGGCATTCTACTGCCTTCACTCATGACTCTTACTAAGTCATAGAGGGCTTGTGATCTACACTGGTGTAGATGATGCTGACACTAATGAAATCAAAGATCATGGCCTAATCAAAGCAACTCTGAAAATGACAAGTCCACTGACAGAAGTAAGGAAGTGAGAGGACGGATCCACTTTGAGGGTTTGGTAGGATAAGAGATGGTGACTTTGTGTTTGGATGTGAGTAGTTGAAGGTAATGTTATGACATTAAAGTCTAAATTTTGTAGACAGTTAAAAATAGTACCTGGCTAAGACCCAGTAGATCCATACTTGGCCACTGTCTTTTAGTGTGAATTTGGGTTAGTCACTTAACTTCTCTGGGGGCTCAGTTTCCTCATCTGCAAAATGATGGCACTGGACTTGATTTAGGGAGATCTTTCATAATTCTGACTGTCTATGAGATGTAGAAATGGATCTTAGGAGACAGTCTGGGGAAGAAAAGCAGATTTTGATTTATTTACATAGACACGATGGAACTATGAGAAGGAATGAAATTGGAGGCAGATGGAAGAAAACAAACAAATGAACTCAATGCAAAATTCAACAAGTACTTATTAAGCTATTGTTATATGCTGAACACTGGGGGAACAAAGAAAGAAGTAAGACCATCCCTTCCTCCAGGGAGCTTACATATTGCCATGCTTGTTTTAGCATGAATATTGCTGTAGGTTCTGCTGTCAGGTTCTGCTCTGGGTGCTGCCTTAGGGCCTAGTACAGGGAGAGCTGCTTCTCTAGTTCTCCCAGCCAGTCTCCCTGGGCTAGTTCACCACATTGATAAAGTCAGTCATAACTACAAAGGATGGCCCAGCCAACTCTAAAAGGTTCTGACCAGGCAGGCCAGATCCAAAGCCAATGCTTTTTCCAAAATGCCAACCAACAAAGAATCCAAATATTCAAAGATTCATTAATGAAGGAAAGCTTCATTTTCCTCCAAGCTCAACCAACATATATGCATACCCATTAACTATTAAGTTGGCCAAGTCCTGGGAGCATCCTGGAAAAGCTTAGTTTTTTAAAAATTTTGTTTTTTCTCAATTACATGTAAAGATGATTTTTAATATTAATTAAAATAATTTTGCGTTCCAAATTTTCTCCCTCCTTTCTTCCCTTCCCTGTGTCATGATATGGTAAGCAATTTGATATGTTTTGCACATATGTAATCATGAAAAGCATATTTCTATATTAGTCTAAAAGCAGTTTTTTGCAGCGTCCTTGGCAATTTCTTCTGTAAGTTGCAGTAGAGTCCTCAAAATAGCCTATTTTGTGAGTCTTTTCATAGTTCAAAAAGCACTTACATGAACCTCCTAGAGGCAAAAATTTCTTTGCCATTACATAATCTGGCACACAGTGAAGTAAATATTGAACTGAATTTAATTTTATATTCCTTAAACAAAACTTATTACATCTTTCTCTCTGCTCACTGTTAGCATGGACAGTCTACATTACAGGTGTGATCTTTGGCCCAGTGCTGTTTTGACAATAAGATTCTCCCCTATCTGTGACATACTTTGCGCTTTTTTGAGGAATATAATGTTGGCTGCATCTTAGGAAGACTGAGGTAAGGCCATGTTGAGTAACACTGAGTTAGGGGAAAAGAGAAAGTTCATGAAGGAAGGGCAATACTGTGGCCTTAGGAGATAAATATCAGGATATAGACAATTCAAGGCAGCATGAACCAAAATACAAAGCCTGAGGAAACCACTTGAAGAAATAGCATATGAGTGAGATCCTGAAATCAAGTCTGAAAAGCAAAGGGGAAGGACTGGGGAGAGTCAGAGACATGGCTGAGTTACTAAAGATGGTGACTCTGGTGACAACTTTTAACTAAAAGCTAGGATTAAAATAGAGAAGATTTTGTTCCTCCAAAATCCAAAAGGTAAGTAGTGATATCAAAATAGAAATGCTATTAGATCAATGAATTAGGAATGCTATTAGTATGGTCAAATTTACCATGTGAGATTGGTGAGGGAAAGATCGGGATAAATCACTAATAAATAACAGCTGACTTTTGTATATGACTCTAAGGTTTGTAAGGTGCTTTCCTTGGAGAAACAAATGTGGGCAGTATTGTCATCCTGCCTAGGCAGGACCTTGGGGCACATGTTTGTCTCCCAAGTACTCTGTCTCATACTGTCACTTTCCTGGATTATTTTCTAAGAGTATAGTTTATTAAATCTCTAATTTGGCTCCCACCTTTCTGTCATTTCCCTTTCCTTTGTCTTCCCATCTGTTGTTACATTTATCTACCTTTACTCAAAGCCATAATTTTAAATATATAGCTTAATTAGATTAGTGAATGAATAATAAAGCATGTAATCAATTGCTTATAATAGAGCTTTCAATCCCAGGTCCATTCTCTCCCTCCCTTCTTGCACTCCCCTTGTTCTTTTCTCACAGGTGAACACACTCTTTAGGGTTATTGTATATGTTCCCCTGTGGACCTTGTCACAGACTATAAGAATCAATATTTGCCATAACTGCCCCAGTTCCTAGCTACAATGTGACATTGGAAGACACAGATTAAAGTCAAACTATGTGGAGCTGTATGTACTGCTTCCTTTCCCCCCAGCACAGAAACTTTCAACTACTTATCATCAGGTTATCCCTCAATTTATGATCATGTTTTAAGGAAAGGGGACATTTTGTCACAGCTCATAAATCTGAGAGATTTATTTCACTCTGACTGAGGTCCATCTGCTGTATCCTTCGATACTAGTAACTTTTATCTCTTTTTTTATCTCACCATCATCATTTTGGATCACTTGCCTTTTCTTGAGGACTTAACTGTCCTTCAGTGTCTTCTTGCTGAGTCCTTTCAGTCACGTGACTCTTCATGACCCTATCGAGAGTTTTCTTAGCAAAAATACTGGAGTGGTTTGCCATTTCATTCCACAGTTCATTTTATAGATGAAGAAACAGAGACAAACAGGGTTAAGTGACTTGCCCAGGGTCACATAGCTACTGAATGTCTGAGGCCAGATTTGAACTCGGGAAGGAAGATGAGTCTTCCTGGCTCCAGGCCCAGGACTCTATCCATTGAACCACCTAGCTGCCGCCTTCAAGATCTACCTTCATTTGAGATAGTTGAAGCTTAAGGGCTCCAAAGGGACAGTGTTGTCTTAGAACCTAGTGGCAAGGAAATGGGTCCATCTGACTTGGCCTCCATTTCGGTTTCTTTACCTTCATGAGTCCACACCAGTCTTCCCTTTGTTCTCCTCCCAGGTATAATGAATCCTGGGAGGTTAACTAGGCAAAGGAAGTTATGTGAAGACATTGAATTCTTGAGAGAGGACTAGAATGCCTCCATTACACTAATATTTTCATTCCCATTTTAGAGATGAGGAAACAGAGCCTCAGAGAGGTGATATGACTTCAAATTGGGCTTTGAATCCAGGTCTTTTAAATCCAGATCTAATGCTTTTCCTAAATGTCAACCACCAAAGAATTCAAATGATTACATTAAATGATTCATTAATCAAGAAAAGCTGTATTTACCTCCTTCTTTAACCAATGCACACACATGTACACATTTATTCATTTATGCATCCATTTTTCAGAACATAATTACCATTAAGTTGGCCAAACTTTGGAAATATCCCGGAAAAAAAAGGTTTTTACAGAGTACTTAACAACTTCTTCTGTTAGTTGCAGTAGACAGTTCTCAAAACAATTCATTTTGTGAGCCCTTTCCTAGTTAAAAAAGGATTTACATGAACTTCTTAGAGGCAAAAATTTCTTGTTATCTTAATGAATTTCACTTATCAGCAATTAGCTGCTGTGTCTGCTAATTAACCTCCTGTTTGAAGCTTAACTGTTGTGTTGCATCCTTCTGTGATGACCCACTGGCCAACTGCAAATGCCTGGTTACTTCTCTTCCTTGGCAACAGCCCTTGATGTCATGCATTATAGTCTTCTGGTGCTTTTATCTGGTTCTTGGTAACTTTCCATGGATACATGTTGGCACAGACTGCTAGCAATAAACCAAACACTTTCTATGCATTTGTACAGACCATTCCCCCTCTGTTCCAGACTCTAATTGCATTTCTGCTTGATTCAATAACATATAAAATCAGATGTTAAAAATTATTTAGTTGTTTCATTAATATAAAATAGCTACTGGAATTATTGATTGATTCATTAACATGGAATCAATTTTAGTTCATTTTTATAATAATTATCAGCCTAGAGTCATCATTATTGATTAATCACTTAACCATCCCATACTTTACCATAGAAGGTTAAGTTCTTCCTTTGACCGGAGAGGGTAGAGGACAGCAGTTGATTAGCATGAAGAATGGTAGTTCCAGAAGTCAGCATTTGAAGAAGGTCCTATAGATGCCAAGGTGCATAAAATAGAGCTGGAAGTGGAAATAGAACTCATTTTGTTGATCGCCATAATTTTTAGAAGAGGATACTAAATGCCAGGGAGATTATTGTTTATGTCCACATATCTAGTAATTAGCAGACCAGGGATCCCAACCCTACTCTTTTGCTATAAAACTAGTGCTATTTCCACTATTCTTTGTTGCTCTCTTTAAAGTGTGGAGCAGGATGGGGGTGGAGTCAAGATGGTGGAGAAAAGGGAGAGACTTGCCTGACTTCTCCCAAATTCTCTTTGAAAAAATGTTAAATAATGCCTCAAAGTTCATTTCTGGTAAGTCCCTTAATACTTCTCTTTGCTGTTTACTTTTTCATGCTTCTTCTCATTCTTGTGTTTGAAAGTCAAATTTTCTTTTCAGCTCTGGTCTTTTCATTAAGAATGATTGAGGGGCGGAGCCAAGATGGCGGAGTAGAAGGATGCACATTTACGAGCTCCGAGCCCACAACCCATGGAATTGAGGTAAAAGGAGATCCCCATAAATTCTGAATCTCTGCAGGGGGTGCATAAACATAGGGGAAGAGATTTCCGTTCCACTGAACCCTGGAAAGCCGTCCCCGGGGTCCATCGCACTCCGGAAAGCGGACCCCATCCCCACCCCTGGCCGTGACCCAGAGAAGCTGACCCGAGCAGACTTCAGAGAGGAAAGCTCCGGGGGAAGCTCCGGCAGCCGGGAAAGTCCCTCCGCTCACAGAAGCTACAGGTCAGTGAAAAAGAAAGCCGGGCTGAAGGAGAGGGGAAGCGGGGCATCTCCGTGACTCGGGCCCCCTCGGGAGGAAGCGGCGGCAGCAGAGATGGGGGCAGGAAGCGGCGGAGGCAGAGGCGTGGGCGGCGGCTGAGGCGGCAACGGCCCGGGACTCAGGAATCCCCCAGCAGCAGGTAGGATCTTCAATACTGAAGGTCTTTCCAACCTGAGGGAGCCGAGCAGGGGAGACGGCCCTGCCCCCACCCTGCTCTACTGCTGAACGCCTCTGAATAAAACCCTCAAGGGAGCTGAGCACAGCAGGCGGGGCCCCCCACCCCGCCCCCCACCCGCTCCGTTCCTGAAAGTCTCTGTGGAAAGCCCCTGAGGGCCCAGGCTTAGAAGACGGCCCTGCCCCCACCCCTGCGCCATAACTAAAGCTTGCCGCGGGAAAGCGCATTTGAATCTCAGAGGCCAAGCACTAGCTGGGCAGATCCAGGCAGGGGTGGAAAGGAATCTCAGAAGTCAAGTAACTAGCTGGGAAAATGCCTAGAAAAGGGAAGAAAAATAAGACTATAGAGAGTTTTTTTCCAACAAGTGCAAATGATCCCGATCTTTGGATCTGATGGCGAGGACGAGAACGTATTCTTGCCATCAGGGAAAGACGTGGAGGGCGGGGCCTCAGTACCCCAGACACCCCAGGGGGGTGTCGGGTGGGCTCAGGCCTTGGAAGAGCTTAAAAAGGATTTTGAAAAGCAAGTTAGACAGGTGGAGGAAAGACTGGGAAGAGAAATGACAAAGATGCAAGAAAAGTATGAAAAACAGGTCAATACCTTGGTAAAGGAGACCCAAAAAAATGCTGAGGAAATTAACACGTTGAAAAATAGGCTCACTCAATTAGCAAAAGAGGTTCAAAAAGCCAATGAGGAGAAGAATGCATTCAAAAGCAGAATGAGCCAAATGGAAAAAGAGGCTCAAAAGCTCACGGAATTTAATAGTTCTCTCAAAATTAGAATGGAACAGATGGAGTCTAATGACTTTATGAGAAACCAAGAAATCACCAAACAAAACCAAAAGATCGATAAAATGGAAGAGAATGTGAAATATCTCATGGGAAAAACAACTGACCTGGAAAATAGATCAAGGAGAGACAACTTAAAAATTATGGGACTACCTGAAAGCCATGATCAAAAAAAGAGCCTAGACATCGTCTTGCATGAAATTATCAAGGAAAACTGCCCTGACATTCTTCAACCAGAGGGCAAAATAAGTATTGAAAGAATCCATCGATCACCACCTGAAAGAGATCCAAAAAGAGAAACTCCTAGGAACATTGTGGCCAAATTCCAGAACTCCCAGCTCAAGGAGAAAATCTTGCAAGCAGCTAGAAAGAAACAATTCCAGTACTGTGGAAATACAACCAGGATAACCCAAGATCTAGCAGCTTCTACATTAAGGGATCGAAGGGCATGGAATAGGATATTCCAGAAGTCAAAGGAACTAGGACTGAAACCAAGAATCACCTACCCAGCTAAACTGAGTATAATACTTCAAGGGAAAATATGGTCTTTCAATGAAACAGAGGACTTTCAATCATTCTTAATGAAAAGACCAGAGCTGAAAAGAAAATTTGACTTTCAAACACAAGAATGAGAGGAAGCATGCAAAAGTAAACAGCAAGGAGAAGTATTAAGGGACTTACCAGGAATGAACTGTTTGCATTCATACAGGGAAGGACAATATTTCTAACTCTTAAAACTTTTCAGTATCTGGGTGGTTGGTGGGACCACACATACACATGTACACGCATGCACACACATACACACATGCATTCACATGCAGAGACAGAAAGCACAGATTGAACTGAATAGGATGGGACCATACCTTAAAAGAAATTAAGGTAAATGGTGAGAGAGAAATGTAGTGAGAGGAAAGAGGGGGAAATGGAAGGGGGTAACTATATGTCATATAAGAGGCAAGTAGGAGATGTTTTTAGTGGAGGGAAAAAGAGGAGAGCTGAGGAAAAAACAAACAAACAAACAAACAAACAAAAGTTTACCCTCATCACATTTGACTAAACGAAGGAGTGTAATGCACACTCATTTTGGTATGAAAACCTATCTTACAGTATAAGAAAGCGGGGGAGAAGGAGATATTGGGGGGGGGATGATGGAAGGGAGGGCAAAGGGAGGAGGGAGTAATTGAAAGTCAACACTTGGGGAGGGACAGGATCAAAGGACAGAAGAGAAACAATGAGGGGCAGGTTAGGAGGGATGGCAATTCAGTTAGTCTTACACAACACGACTATCAGGAAGGTCATTTGCAAAGCTACACACATATGGCCTATAATGAATTGCCTGCCGTACCAAAGGGAATAGGTGGGGAGGGAGGGATGGGGAGAATTTGGAACTCAAAGTTTTAGGAACAATTGTTTAGTATTGTTGTTGCAACTAGGAAAGAAGACATACAGTTAATGAGGAATAGAAAATCATCTGGCCCTACAGGAGAAAAGAGAAGATAGAGACAAGGGAAGGGTGGGATGACAGAAGAGAGGACAGATTGGAGATAGGGAAAATTAGATTGCTTGGGGTATTGGGGTGGGGGGAGGGGATAAAAAGGGGAGAAAATTTGGAACCCAAAAATTTGTGAAAATGAATGTAAAAAGCTAAATAAAAAAAAAAAAAAAAGAATGATTGAAAGTCCTCTGTTTCATTGAAAGACCATATTTTCCCTTGAAGTATTATACTCAGGTTAGCTGGGTAGGTGATTCTTGGTTTCAGTCCTAGTTCCTTTGCCTTCTGGAATATCCTATTCCATGCCCTTCGATCCCTTAATGTAGAAGCTGCTAGATCTTGAGTTATCCTGATTGTATTTCCACAGTACTGGAATTGTTTCTTTCTAGCTGCTTGCAAGATTTTTTCCTTGAGCTGGGAGTTCTGGAATTTGGCCACAATGTTCCTAGGAGTTTCTCTTTTTGGATCTCTTTCAGGTGGTGATCGATGGATTCTTTCAATACTTATTTTGCCCTCTGGTTGAAGAATGTCAGGGCAGTTTTCCTTGATTATTTCATGCAAGATGATGTCTAGGCTCTTTTTTTGATCATGGCTTTCAGGTAGTCCCATAATTTTTAAATTGTCTCTCCTGGATCTATTTTCCAGGTCAGTTGTTTTTCCCATGAGATATTTCACATTCTCTTCCATTTTTTCATTCTTTTGGTTTTGTTTGGTGATTTCTTGGTTTCTTGTAAAGTCATTAGACTCCATCTGTTCCATTCTAATTTTGAGAGAACTATTAAATTCCGTGAGCTTTTGAGCCTCTTTTTCCATTTGGCTCATTCTGCTTTTGAATGCATTCTTCTCCTCATTGGCTTTTTGAACCTCTTTTGCTAATTGAGTGAGCCTATTTTTCAACGTGTTAATTTCCTCAGCATTTTTTTGGGTCTCCTTTACCAAGGTATTGACCTGTTTTTCATACTTTTCTTGCATCTTTGTCATTTCTCTTCCCAGTCTTTCCTCCACCTGTCTAACTTGCTTTTCAAAATCCTTTTTAAGCTCTTCCAAGGCCTGAGCCCACCCGACACCCCCCTGGGGTGTCTGGGGTACTGAGGCCCCGCCCTCCACGTCTTTCCCTGATGGCAAGAATACGTTCTCGTCCTCGCCATCAGATCCAAAGATCGGGATCATTTGCACTTGTTGGAAAAAACTCTCTATAGTCTTATTTTTCTTCCCTTTTCTAGGCATTTTCCCAGCTAGTTACTTGACTTCTGAGATTCCTTTCCACCCCTGCCTGGATCTGCCCAGCTAGTGCTTGGCCTCTGAGATTCAAATGCGCTTTCCCGCGGCAAGCTTTAGTTATGGCGCAGGGGTGGGGGCAGGGCCGCCTCCCAAGCTCGGTCCCTCAGGGGCTTTCTGCAGAGACTTTCAGGAACGGAGCGGGTGGGGGCGGGGTGGGGCGCCCGCCTCCTATGCTCAGCTCCCTCAGGGGTTTTATTCAGAGGCCTTCAGTAATAGAGCAGGGTGGGGGCAGGGCCGTCTCCCAGGCTCAGCTCCCTCAGGTTGGAAAGACCTTCAGTATTGAAGATCCTACCTGCTGCTGGGGGATTCCTGAGTCCTGGGCCGCTGCCGTCTCAGCCGCCGCCCACGCCTCTGCCTCCGCCACTTCCTGCCCCTGTCTCTGCTGCTGCCGCTTCCTCCCGAGGGGGCCCGAGTCACGGAGACGCTCCACTCCCCTCCCCTAGCCCAGCCTTCTTTCTCACTGACCTGTAGCTTCTGTGGGCGGAGGGACTTTCCCGGCTGCCGGAGCTTCCGTCTCTGAAGCCTGCTCAGGTCAGCTTCTCTGGGGCCTCGGCCAGGGCAGCGCTGGGGGTGGGGTCCGCTTTCCGGCGCGTGATGGACCCCAGGGACGGCTCTCCAGGGCTCAGTGGAATGGAAATCTCTTCCCCTATGTTTATGCACCCCCTGCAGTGATTCAGAATTTATGGGGATCTCTTTTTACCTCAATTCCATGGGTTGTGGGCTCGGAGCTCCTAAATGTGCGTCCTTCTACTCCGCCATCTTGGCTCCGCCCCCTATACATACATTCTTAAACATATTTTCACATTAGTCATGTTGCATAGAAGAATTAAAATGAATGGGAGAAACCATAAGAACTGCATTCTGATTCCATAGTTCTTTCTCTGGATGTAGAAGGTATTTTGCCTTGAATTCTTTGGGAATGTTTTAGGTCCTTGCATTGCTGTGAAGGCTTAAGTCTATTTGAAACAGTCTTTGCACACTGTGGTTATTACTATGCACAGTTTTTCCTAGTTCTGCTCCTTTCAATCAGCATTAGTTCATATAGGTCCTTCCAAGTCTCTCTGGAATCTTCCTCTTCATCATTTCTCATAGCACAATAGTTTTCCATTACATTCATATACCACAATTTGTTCAGCCATTCCCCAATTGATAGGCATCCCCTCGATTTCCAGTTGTTGGTCATCACAAAGAAGCTGCTATAAATATTTTTGTACATGTGGGACCTTTTTCCATTTTTATGATCTCTTTAAGATTATAGTCCTAGAAGTGATATTGCTGGGTCAAAGAGTATGCACAGTTTTGTAGCCTTTTGGGCATAGTTCCAAATTGGTCCCCAGAATGATTGGATCAGCTTATAGGTCCACCAACAATGAATTAGTGTTCCAACTCTCCCACATCTTCTCCAACATTTATGATCTTCCTATTTTGTCATGTTAGCCAATATGATAGGTATGATGTGGTACCTCAGAGTTGTTTTAATTTGCCTCTCTCTAATTAAGAGTGCTTTAGAGCATTTTTGTATATGATTATAAATAACTTTAATTTCTTCTCTGAAAACTGCTTGTTCATATCCTTTGACCATTTATTAATTGGGGAATGACTTACAATCTTGTAAATTTGACTCAGATCTCTCTCAGTTCTATATTTTAGAAATGTAAATATATAGAGAACTGAGTCAAATTTATAAAAAAAAAATAAGCCATTCCCCAATTGATAAATGGTCAAAGAATATGAACAAGCAGTTTTCAGATGAAGAAATTAAAGTTATCTACAGTCACATCAAAAAATGTTTAAATCACACTTGATTAGAGAAATGCAAATTAAAACAAATTTAAAAAATACTGTCTCACATTGATCAGATTGGTTAATATGATAAAAGAGGATAATGGTAAATGTTGGAGGGGATGTGGAAAAATTGGGACACCAATGCACTAATGGTGGAGTTGTAAGCTGATCTTCTGGAGAGCAATTTGGAAATATTCCCAAAGGGTTATAAAACTGTGCATACCCTTTAATCCAGCAGTACCACTACTAGGTCTCTATCCCAAAGAGATATAAAACAAAATAGAAAAGGATCTATATGTACAAAAATATTTATAGTAGCTTTTTTTGTGGTGGTAAAGAATTGGAAATTGAAGGGATGCCCATCAATTGGGGAATGGCTAACCAAGTAGTGATGTATGATTGTAATGGAATACTATTGTACAATAAGAAATGATGAGCAGGATGCTCAAAAACATCTGGACTCATGTGAACTGATGCAAAGTGAAATGAGCAGAACCAGGAGAACATTGTACACAATAACAACAATACTGTATGATGATCAACTTTGAATGACTAGCTATTTTCATCTATGTAATGATCTAAGACAATCTTAAGGACTTATGAGGAAAAATGCCATCTGTCTCCAGAGAAAGAACTGATGGACGCAGAGTGAAGCATACTTTTAAAAAAAAAAAAAACTTTATTTTTCTTTTTTTTTTTTGTTTGTGTTTTCTTTCACAACATGACTGATAGGGAAGTTTGTTTTATGTGACTGCATATGTATAGCCTATATCAAATTGCTTGCCTTCTCAATGAAGCAGCGGGAGAGGGAGAGGGAGGAGAGGGAGAGGGAGACAGAATTTGGAACTAAAAACTAAAAAGAAAAAATCAAAATTGCTTTTACATGCAATTGGAGGAAAAAATATTAAATAATTAAGTGCAAAAAAATGTGGAACAGCAAAAAACCCAGCAAACCTTGCAACCTCAAATGTGAGTTCGAACTTCATCTCTGCCACTTACTACCTAATGAACTTGGGCAAGTAATTTCTCATTGCCTTAGTTTTTTCTTTTATCTGAAAATGGAGGGATGGGGGTAGAAACTAAATGATTTCTAAGGTTCCTTTGAGCTTTGGATCTCTGCTCTCTGACCCAATGATTCTATTAAAATTATGTCAAACTAAGCAAAATTAGATTCCTAGAGAGGTAATATGTATAATGGAGTGCAGAACTTTATAACCTAGCCCCCTCTTACCTCTCTTCTTTTACTTTCTTACACCTTCCTCCCTGCTATGTACTGTCTGATCTAGTGACCCTGGCCTCTGGCTATTTTTCCAATAAGAGATTTTGCTTCTCAGTCCTGGGCATTTTTTTCTAGCTGTCCCACACTGGAATGTTTCCCTTCCTCTTCTCTACCTACTACTTTCTCTGGCTTCTTTTAAGTCCCAACTAAATTCCCATCTTGTACAGGAACCCTTTCCCAACGCTTCTTAATTCCAGCACCTTCTATTTTTTAGTTATTTCTTATTTATCCTGTATCTTGCTTGTTTGCATACAATTTTTTTTTTTTGCTTGTCGTCTCCTCCATCGTTAAATTTGTAAGCTCATTGAGGGCAGGGACAATCTTTTGACCCTTTTTGTATATCCACTGCTTAGCACTAAAGCCTAGCACATAGCAGATGCTTACTAATGTTTATTGGCTGACTTGAATTCATGGGATCATCAAACATAGACCTAGAACTAGAAGGGACATTAGAGGACATCTTGTTCTGCTCCCTCATTTTGCAGATAAGGAAACTGAGACCCAGAGTAAGTGACTTGTCTATCATTATGCAGGTAACAAGGGGTCAGGGAGATGGGATTGGAACCCAAGATTCCAACCTTAGATCCAGGTCTCTCTTCCATCATACTAGAGACAAAAAGACATGAGTTCAGATGCTATTATGGACATTTATCAGCTAAGTCACATTAAACAAGTCCCCTGATGTGTCTGAGCCTCTGTTTCCTAGGGTGTAAAATGAGGGCTATAATAACATCCTCCTCACAGGGTTCATGTGATCAAATGAGATGATACATGTGAAGTTGTTCATAAATTTTAAAATAGCATATAAATGTAACTTCAGTAAGCCTCCATTTCCTCATATGTAAATTTCAGAAACTTCCAACAAAAATTCTTCTAAAATTCTATTTTGCATATATGTTTATGTAATATGTGTATATATACACACACGTAATATATATATATATATGTATATATGTACACACACACACACACACACACACACACACACTTTCTCCCCTGAAAGAATATAAACCCCTTGAAGGCAGAAACTACTTCCCTTTTGTCTTTGCATCCTCACACAGTGCCTGGCATATAGGAGGGGCTTAAGAAATGCTTCTTTATTGATTTCATTTATGAATCATATCTGATATGGGGTGAATTGAAATTTGTCAGCTGTTCTTATGTGACTTTATTTCTTTGTAGGTGGTGAGCCAGCATATCCTTATAACCATTAGTTTAGTCATAAGCTGAAAACTAACTGTGAATGATAGACTTCAGGGACCAAATGGTAGGAACAATTGCCATTGTAGAAGAAGAGACAATGGGGAGAGACTGGGATCTGGAACGTAATTTTTGATGGAGAAATAATTCCCTTTTCCCCATTGGGTGGTAGCAAGAAAGATTAAGCCTCTAATATACTAGGGACCAGACAGACAGACTGTTCTCCTGTCCCACTATTAGCCATACTTCATAAGTTACAGCTGTTTGTAAGAATCATCACTGTAGACATCAGGATAATCATCCTGACACCATAATTATCATGTAGTACATAATGGATAGATAAAAATGTGCCTATGAATATGCAACATTGCACAGTTTATGCATAATTAAACTGACACATTAGAAAGGCAACATGATGTAATGGAAAGAATACTCCCCAGATCAGGAGATTTGAGTTCCAATCTCGACTGTCTTACTAACTTTGTGATTTTGGGTAAGTCACTTCAAATCTCTGGATCTTAGTTTCCCCATCTGTGAATGAAGGTTTTGGACTAGATGACCTCTCAGTAACTCAGTCAAAAAGCATTCATTCAACCTCTCCTACTTGTCAGATACTGTACTAAACGCTGGACTGGATTTCTTGGGTTCCTTTCAATTCAATTCGATGGGTACATGAACTCACAATTTTAAATTGCAGTTTAAGAAAAATAAGGTGATTATTTCCCAAACAGAGCAAGTGAGAGAGGGAAGCTAGTGAATTTCACTTCACCTCACATCTTACTTCTCACAATTCAGATTTTATTCATAAATGCAACCAATCAGCAAGCATTTATTAAATACAGTAGTCCCCTAGAAACCTGGCTGATTTGAAGTTAGAAGACATGTGTTCAACTTCAGACTTTGCCACCTGTGTGAGCTTAGATTGCTTAACTTCTCTGAGCCCATTTCCTTATCAATAAAATGATGAGTAAGAATCTCTAAGACAATATCTAAATTAATGAGCCTATGATAGCATGTTCCCTCACAACCCTGGGAGAAAATGAGAGAATCACAAGTCAGGTTCCCTTTAAATTATACTAGAGTTTTGTGCATGGCTTTTTTGAAGACAAGTGTAGACATTCATGTCTCAGAAAATTGGAGAGATTATCCAGAGATGTGATAGAATTGTTTCACGGTTCTTTGCAGATTACTTTAATTTTCAATATTCTACAAGCACAACAGATACAAGTAGAGGAAGAAAGAATGATAGAAATACCTGGCAATCTTAAGCAAGGTATTTGAATGTGGAGGCAGAATCAGCTCAATGTAGTAAGAAAAGAATATAATATGAGTAATATATGTGTTGACTTGCAAAAATCTGTCAGCTTCTCTTCTCATTTCCTATGTATTTGAGGAAAAGTAATTTTATTTCTCATAAACCACAGTTTACATCTCCATTAAATTGAGTACTGTGAAGCTTAACCTACCTAATGTGTTACTGTGTAAAATGAGTACTTTAAAACCAAAACCCCAAACCTTGGTAGAAAGGGTCATATCCTTGTTCTTGGTGACTTTTATATGACCAGTAAGGTGGAGGACTAGATATTTTCTCTAGTTCTCATGGACTCTTAAAAAATTCTCCCAAATAGGAATTATTCACAAGAGATAAAGTACCTGTCTCTACAGGCTAAGATACCAAGAACCCTAATAAGATAACAACCTTATGAATTAATACCATAGAATATTAATCCCTGATATTTACTGAGGCCTCCCTCAACTCACAAGCCCTTATGCTTTATTGCCTTGTGCTCTGGGATCTTCTCACTATTCCATGCTGCTACTGTTGCAGTCTCTGTCTCTGTCATAACCCCACCATTTTATGGCAACAAGTCACAGACCTCAACTCTGTCCCACCACTTGCAGAGGAAGGAAAGATTTAGGAAGATGGATTGTGCTCTTCCTGGAGTGTCAGGGTGCTGTAGCAGCACTCAGACAGACAATTAAGACATCTAACTAGGGCTAGTACTTTTCCCTCAGAAGTCACTGGGGTCTGGGACTGAGGCGAGGAAAAGGTGAATTCGCCAATATTGGAGAAAGATGAAATAGCTTTGAGATCCAGCCCAGGAGAATCTGCTATCAAATGGGAAGGAGTGAGAAAGTGAGTGATAGATGATTATAAAGAAAAATAACTAATGCTATAAAGATCTTAGGAGGAAAAAATAAACCTAGTTAAAAATCTAAAGTACAAGCAGATGAATCAAGAGGAAAAATATTAAAAACAAGATGTCCACCAAGACATCTTAAATGAGTACAAATGTATCTAAATTAATATTGTAGGACAAAGAAAATTGAATCAATACCTTATGAGACAGAGGACCCTGAAGATTCCTAAGTGAACCATAGCAGGATGATTCCAAATTGTTTAAGAAAGAAATAAGACTCTTGAAAGTAGAAGCTAAAGAGGAACAAATGGCAGAATTTTTTATCTGTCCAGCAGGACCAATTAATAGAATAGAAAAACTTGAACCAGATGAACACTTAGTCAGTTTCTACAAAGAAGTGAAAGAGAACAACCTATTGGGAATGCTAATATAATAGAGCAAAAGATAATCTGAGAGAAGAGAAGTAAACCCAATAATGTTCTAAGTATGTATGATCTCTGTGCAAGCTCTTCATGAGATCTTATGACCCCTGTTTTTACTCTATGCAAGTTCTTTTCTCCTCTGGCTTTTCAAAGTGTGTGTAGGGATGGGGGAGAAAATGGGAAGAAGGGAGGGGATAGGATCCAGAGGTCAAGCAATGATTTTCTGTGTTTGTTGGTACTTGAACAGAAGGTAGTAAGATTAGCCTGTGGCAGGAAGGATTTGTTAGACTTTCGGAGGACTTTTTGACAGTGTATTGTGAGATAGTGTAAGAGGTTATCAGACTATAGTTGGGATGTCCTTTGGAATCTTTAAGAAGGTGGATCTGTCTGGATTGGTTTGGTTTCGCCATTTATTTTACTGAATGATGAAGAAATGGTCATGTTTTGTAAGTAGGTACAAATAGAGTTGAAGAAGTCAAATTTATGATAGAAATTTGTCTGGAAGCTCTTTATATTTTATTTTTGCTCCATCCTACACAATAGAATTATACAATCATAAAACTCTGGAGCCAGACAGGATCTCAGATTACTTGGTGTACTTAAATACAAATCCCTCTACAGTATCTTTGATATGTGGTCATTCTTTCTCTGTTTAAATACATACAGGGACTGCGAACTCAACCCTCCCTCTGCCAAAGCCGCCTGTTCCATTTTTAAACTGCTTCAACTGTTAGGAAGGTTTTCCTTGCATTGGGTCAAATTTCCTCATAACTTTGACTATTGATGTCAGGGGCCAAATCTAAAACATTTCATCCCTCTTCCATATGACAACCCTTCAAGTAGTTGAAGATAGCTATATTGACCCTCTAAAGCCTTTTCTAAAGTGAAACATCCTCAGTTCATTCAGTAGGTTTTAGCATGACATAGTTTTGCCTCCTAGCACTTCTCTGAATACCCACCAGCTTGTCAAAACCACTTCTAAAATATGGCAGTCAAAACTGGATTCAATACTCTGGATGTAGTTTGAACAGGACTATTTCTTCTTGTGTTTGGAATACTATCCTTTCATTAATGCTGCCTAATGCAGCATTAACTTCTTGGATAGCTACAGAAATTTTGATCCATGTTACCTTCCTTCACAGAATGCTAGCTTCTTGAGGACAGGGTTAAGTCCACTTTTGTCTCTGTATTCTAGCACCCAGATGTGGCTTGACACCTAGTTGATATTTAATCAATTCTTGTCAGTTGATTAATTTAATTGAATTATATTGAACTCACATTGAGCTTTTAATCAACTAGGACACCTAAGTCTTTTCCACAAGGATTATGAAAAGAGTCACATTTCCTCAACCCTATGTTTGAAAAATGATTTTTAAAAAATTCAAGTGTGTTAAATGAAACCTTGCTATCATCTTGCCTGGAGAGATCTTTTAGATTCCCTTTTGGCCATCCATTGCATTAATTACTCTTGTCAGTTTCATATAACATAGTGATTT
The DNA here is from genome assembly GCA_023548195.1 of Bettongia penicillata ogilbyi. Taxonomy (NCBI): domain Eukaryota; kingdom Metazoa; phylum Chordata; class Mammalia; order Diprotodontia; family Potoroidae; genus Bettongia; species Bettongia penicillata. The sequence goes on along the minus strand of JAJHZJ010000009.1, from coordinate 5,619,083 downwards.
GGTAAGCAGATCATGTTTACTTTTATTCTAGTCATTGGTGAAAATGTTGAACAGAACAGAACCCTGGCATTCCATTAGAGGCCACACTCTGGGTTACAAGATATTATGTAGTCAATATTCTTTTGTTTTGATCATCAAACCACTTCTGTTTTATAATTCCAGCTTGCATATCTCCATTTTGTCCATAAGGCTGTCATTAAAGATTTTGTCAAATGCTTTCCTGAAATTCAGATGTACTATGATCATGGTATCCTCCTCATATACTAGCTAGTAAAAATACTAAAAAAAAAAAGGAAATGAGGTTAGTTTGGTGTGGATTGTTTTTAATGAATCCATGATGGCTCTTGGAGATGATATTTTCTCTTATTACATGTTCACAAAATATTCCTCCAATTGCCTATTCTAATATTTTTATTAAGAATCTACATCAAAATCATGACTTTTCAGTTTTAAGTATTGACCTTCTTCTTTTTGAAAACTGGGGTAATTGGCCATCCCAAATCCCATGACACCTCTCCTAACCACCAGTAGTAGCTCAGCCTTTTAGGTTCTTTCTGCTCTCTGGGGTCAAATCAATCTTAGATTTATGGCAAACTCATTAAGGGCATCTATTATGCTATGTAAACATCTTTACATAGGATTACAGGGTTATGGAATCTATAGCTATGGACAACTTTAGAGACTACCTTGTCCAAATCCCTCATTTTACATATGAGGAAACTGAACAATTATACACTAACAACAGCCCTATAACAACAAACAACTTGGAAAGCTATATGTACTATGATGACTATGACATGTTATCTATCACATAAAAATGGTGGATTTAGGATACAAACTGAGACATATTTAGGTATGTATGTATATATTTATATAGCCATTGAGGGAATTTATTTTACTTGACTATGTTTATCTGTTATAAAGATTTTTTTCCCCCATTAGGATGAAAGGGAGAGAAAATAGATTTATGTTAGATAAAAAATAGAGGAGTGGTGGTGATGGGGTGTTACAACCGTGAAATATTGTAGGCACCCAGTTGAGGTCACTGTATTATTAGTTTTACTTAATTGTTTTAATGTGTTACCAGGGACCACTTATAGGTTGGAGAAACACATCAAAAAACTTTAACAAAAGTCATATAAAAGGAAACAAGTTAAAACTGGGATTTTTAATGGAACTCATTTCCCATGACTCCAAGTTCTTTTGTATCATAGTTTCCTCTCATTTAGCTTGGGTATCACCCCTCTGTTAGCCATTTTTTGTCCTGCTTTTCCCCTACTTGAAGATCATTATCGTTGGTAGAGAAAACAGGCGCAAAATAGTTGAATAATTCTGTCTATTCTCTGTGGTCAATATCATCATATTATCTATCCTAATTTGATACCCTATCACTTTCTTGCTTTGCCTTTTGCCCCCAATATAGTCAACAAGCCCCTTTTATCATATTTCATCATTATTGAATGCTTCAGTTTCCATGGGACTCCAGCCTTCCCAACACCCTTCTTATAAGTGGATCTTTCCACTCTTCTATTTATAACTAGGTTACATTAACATTTCTTTTATGTGTCCTTTAAAAATCACACATAACATTCAAGCTTACCTTGTCCAAGCTTCATGGAGGTACCCCGAGTTTTAATTTGCCAAAATTTCTAGTGTACTGTCCTTTCTTCCCAACTATGTCATTCTTTTGGTCATTTTAGTTCATTTCTGACATTCTCATATGTATGAGATCATGGCTTCATTTAAGTATATTATTATAATTAATATACTTTAAAACTATAGTTTGCAAAGGAAAAGTGAAGTGGGGAATTTATCTAGATAATGTATGTGTGAACTGTTCTCAATATTAACCAAGTAATTGGATTTAAAGCATTTTCAAACTTGAATCGACTGGATAATTGCTTCAATTTTCCATTTATTCTTCATGTGGAAGTATCATCCAAGGCAGGAAATTAGGAGAACCAATGAAAGGTAAAAGCTGCCTCTTGAATTTTTGTTCTCTGTCTTTATTAGTTCATAACAGGAGCAACTTTTAAAATGGTAGCCTTCGTGTTAGATTGCCTCCTTCCATCTTCCTCTCCAATAATAGATCTTTGGAAGGCTGGCGAATTTGAAATGATGGAAACACTTTTTCAGGCTACTCTGGAAGCCGCTGGAAGTTACTATAGAGTCAGGGCTAACTGAAATGATGTTTTTCTTCTCAGCTAGGGGTCCTAGTGGATAGAGTACCTGACCCGGAATCAGGAGGACCTGAGTTCAAGTCTGGCCTCAGACACTTAACACTTTCTAGCTGTGTGACCCTGGGCTAGTCGCTTATTCCTGATTGCCATGCAAAGAAAACAATATTAGAAGGAGATTGGTGAAGGAAAAACAGTCAAGTCAATTAATATGAAATTAGGCTAAGAATGTGAAGCCTCAAACAATTTACACGCTGCAAAAGAACAATTTGATTGTTTTAAAAAAAGTTTCATTCTTGATGCCTTTTGTTTTCATATCATAGTGATTTCCAAATATGCTCCTTCTCTTCAACTCCTATTGGACCTTCCTTTCTAATAAAGAAAAAAAGCATTAAATAAAACAACCAACACATTAATCATGTCTAATAGTATATGTAAGTTTCCATACCCATAATTCCCCACCTCTCCAACAAAAAGTCAAAGTGCATTTTTTCATAACTTTTCCGATGTAAAGCTTGGTTATTATAATTACATAGAATTCTGTTTTGTTTCACTTTTCCTTTCATTTACATTGTCATAGTCATTATTTATACGTGTGTGTATGTATACATTTACAGACACAAATATGTTGTTATCCCTGCTTCCTTTTAGCTTGTATAAAGTTTTCCCACATTTCTTTGAATTCCTCATAATTCTTGTTCCTTATGATGCAATAATATTCATTACATTTTTGGACCACAGTAGTTTTTTTGGTCATTCTTCAGTCAGTGCATATCCACTTTGATTTTCGTTCTTTACTACCATAAAAAGGACTGCTATGAATATCTTGGTTTATCTGGGATCTTTCTGTCTGTCATTGACCTCTTTGGGTTATATGTCTAGAAGTGGGGTCTCTGAGTCAAAGGAATCCCTTTATTTTAATAGGACAAACATAATATTAATATAAAAAACTTAATAGTTATTGCATCTATTGTCTGCTAGGTGCCACTGGATATCCCAAGCATGTCAGGCTTGGAGTCAGGAAGACTCAATTTCCTGAATTCAAATCTGACCTCAGACATTTATTAGCTGTGTGACCCTGGACTAGTCATTTAACCCTGTTTGCCTCAGTTTTCTCATTGTAAAATGAACTAGAAAAGGAAATGGCAAACCACTCCAGTATCTTTCCCAAGAAAATCCCAAATAGGGTCATGGAGAGTTAGACATGAAACAATTGAACATGAACAAAAAATGTCTAAGGCAGGCAGAAGATATGGTATGAAGGGAAAAGATTGAGTTAAGACATAGACTCTGAGACTGTGGCAAAATATACAAATGGAACTGTCTAATAGACAGTTTGAAATTTGGGACTAGAACTTGGGGTAGAGATCAGGCTAGAGCTATTGATTTAGGAGACACCTATATGGTGTGCTGCATCTAAGAGACAGATAAAAGGATTATAAATAAAACAAGAGCATCTGGAGGTAAAAAGTAGTAAAAAAAGATGAAAAGCAGTAAAAACAAGAGGATGAAAAGAAAAGGGAAAAAGTCTTCTGGACATATCAATTTGAATGGAGCTGATCATGTTTTCCTCAATTGTTGAACTACACAAAGAGAAATTTTACACTTTTCCCAATGTGATGTGAAATGTGTGTGTGAAAATGAACTTTCTCTGCCATATCCTGTATCGATGAAAATGACTTTCTTAGGTGTAAAGATGAATAAGTTGTGTTGAAGTCTACAGGCCCACGAGGAAACCTTTGACTTATTCATTTGAAAAAAAGTTGGGGAATATCTGTAACTTTACCACAAGTAGTCTTAAGGTAAGAAAAATTACCAGGAAAAGCCTAAAGTCACATCTCCACATAACTATGGTAAATCAAGGGGAATGAGCTAGAGATATAGCATAGTGCAGGGGGGAGAAGGTTTGTCATAGAGTCTGAATTACTTAAATTCAAGTCCTTCCTCTAACACATGCACCTCTAACATTGAAGTCAATGTGTATTTATTGAGTATTTGCCATGTGCCAGGCCCTGTTCTAAGCACCCCAAATTCCTATAGAAGAAGAAAGACAGTCCCTGCCCTTTGGGGCTTACATTCTAATGGAGTAACACAACTGATAAAAGAAGCTGAAGAAGGATGGAGGTGTACCCAGAGAAGTCCAGAAAAGTGTCACTTGGTGAGAAATAGAGATGGCAGATATACATGCCATCTTTATTTTATTGTTTTGGGAAGCAGTTGGGGTTAAGTGACTTGCCCAGTATCATACAGCTTGGAAGTGTCTCGGGTCCTCCTGAATCCTGGGCCAGTGGTCTATCTACTGTGCCACCTAGATGCCCCTTGGATGCCATCTTTGAAAGGAAGTTCTGAGAAGGACCTTCCAATCGGAGGAGGAGCCACAGGAGCTGAGGGTACATCTGAAATGTGAGTTCCACAGCTGTAGTGATCTTCCAGGATGAGGAGTTTTCTGCAGGCAGGATGGAGGAATCCTAATTGCAGCCTGGTGAGAAATAACATACCCAACTGTTGACTATGGAGAAATCATCTAACCTCCCAGTGCTTCCATCTATCCTCAAAGCTCAGTTGTTAATCTGTGTTTGTTTTATAGAGGGAGTTTTCTTTAATAGGAGTTGCCAATACCAGTGAAATCATAGGTCCAAACCAAAACGAGAAGAAAAAGGAAAAAAGAAAAGAGGAGGATGTAAGTTATTGTTTTTGTTAATACCAAAAGATTTAATTTGTCCAACTTCCTTTTTGTAGCACTCATTTTAAATCAAGAAGACTTCATTCAACACTTTCTTTGTGCTGTGGGTAGAAAGACAGAAATGAAGCAGTTCTTGCCCTCTGGGAGCTTATATTCTCCTGGGGGAAAAACATGCATATAGATAAGGTGATAAAAACATATTGGCTTATACATGAAGCAAGGGTGTCACTAACACTTAGGGGAATCTGGAAAGGTTTCTTAGAAATAAGGGTTCTAAGAGCAGAGGTCAGGAGGGAAGACCATCTCAGGTATAGGGAGCAAGTTAGGAAAAAGCACATAGGTGGAAGATGAACTGCCATGCACTAGAAAAGTAAGTATGCCAGTTAAGATAGATCATGTTAGGGGGAACACTGTGTAATCCTTCTTGAAGGATAGATTGAAGCCAGATAATGAAGGACTTTAAATATCTAAGTACATATTGTATTAGTTCTGTCCTAGAGGCAATAGGGAGCTACTGTAGCATCTTGAACAGGGGTGTAACATGATCATACCTATGCTTTAGCAATATCAATTGGTAGCTGTTAGGAGGATGATTTGGAGACAGGAGAGGTGGAACAAAAGGAGAATAGTTAGAAAATTGTTATGAATATAGTTGTAGTATGAAGTGAATTGATTATGGTATGAGTAGGGAGAAGGGGGTGGATGTGAAAGGTGTTTTGGTGGTGGTGGGGAGGAGATGCAGAGAAGTAACTCAGATCTGTCCTAATTTGGGAGTAATGTCTGTTAATCATAAATTCTTGGGCTAAAATAATACTTTTTCTTTGGTTATCACCAAATTCCAGTTATTTAACTGGCTAGGCTATATTTGTCTCCCACTACATTGCTTGCAAGCTCCTTTAAGGCAGAGACCCTTTGTTTTTGCCTTTGTATCCTCAGCATCTAGCACAGTGCCTTGAACCACCTGCATGACTAACCAATGAATGCTTTTTGATTGGTGACACATGCAGCTTATGACAGTTATCTTAGAAAAAAAGTCAAATACAGAGGTAAGGATACAATGCTATTTGAGTCCTTCTGTGGCTGATCTAATGGATAGGCTGTGTGAGGATGGGCAGATGTGTTATCTCCACCCCAGAGGGATTATATCAATGTTATTTATGATGGGAGACCCCAAACTTTGCCCTCTGGGGTGATTATTTTTGGACCCTTAAGCTCTTTACTTCTGATTGCTCTAGGATACAAACACTGATTCACAACCCATACAGGCAACAGTATTAACTTTGATAGTTAAGTCTGGGGTGACAGAATTCAAAATAACTCAATACATCCTAAATTCTGTAGTTACTGAAAGCTCTGACCAAAGACTTTTATCTCAGGCAAAGTAGTTGAAGAGTAACTATTTCCTTAGAGAATGAACTTTGGAAAAAGTACAATACATCTGACTTTTAATAATAGCTTCCTTGTGATTAAAGAGTTTTAGAACTTTCCTATGAACATGATGAAGGTCCCTAGATATAGATTCCACCATGATGGATAGCTGGGAGGACAGAGACCAGAATATAAAGCTTTCATAATTTATTTGGAATTACTTTTGGAAGCAACAGCATCTACTCATTCCCATGTCATGTAATAATTATTAATGGTTGCCATAAGCCTGTTAACAAAATTAAAATTAAATGATGATATCTGAACATAAATTTTTGTTCCTTGATCTAGTGCAGTTAACTGGGAATGTTTCTTTTTCAACAAAAGAGTCTTTTGTATCTAAAACCAATGTACTTATGTGTTAGTCCCAAGGGCTGAGAAACAACCAGCATCACCACCAGCACCGAACACCGGCTTATTCCTGGTTAATTCTCAAAGGCTTTTCAGTGGTTTTGTCTTGGCAGAGATTTTTCTTTCAGGATTGAAAGGGATGGACATAGTATGAACTTAAAAAAATGGGAAGGAATGGAATTTGATAGAAAAATATTGTTAAATCATCATTGTTAGGAATATGTGGTTGCATCTGTATGGAGTATGTATATTAAAGCTATTTTTACTTGTCATCCAGGTGAATATTTGAAGTATGATTTTGTGTTTTTGTTTTTGAGCATTGTTGTGATGTAGTAGGTAGAATGCTAATCTTGGAGTCAGAAAGAACTGATTTTGAATTCCACCTCTGACACTTTCTATTAAGCAAATCATGTAAACTTTCAACCTCCATTGTCTCATCTGTAAAATGGGGATTACAATATATGTAGCATTCATCACTTAGAGTTGTTTTGATGATCAAATGAGATAATGTATGTAAAATTCTCTGCAAATCTTAGTGTCCTAAATAAATGAATGAAAAACATGAAAGAAATAAATGAATGAATAACAATTCTTAATATCTATATATCCCATCTCCACAAGATTGTAAGTTCCATGAAGGCAGGGTCTGTATTGGCAGACTGAAGTGCCTCAGTGAGTAAAACTCTGTCACAGAAAATCCCATTTTTCTCGGTGTTCAAGTCATTTCAGCGAGACTGGCCAAACTGAGATGTATGCACTATTTTGACTGGTTTGATTGATGGTGGTTTGTCAATATCAATTATAATTTGCATCTGTTATAAGTGGATTTATATAAAAATAACTCATTTCTTCAAAACTTTACTATCTACAAAGAGATCATTTCATAAAAGCCTTGTGAGATAGATAGTACAGGTATTTTTATCAGCACTCTAAAGATGAGATGGATGAGGTTATAACTTATCTGTGGTCACACAGCTGGTAAATAGAAAAACCAGGACACAGAGTTTTATCTTTTTTTATTGAAGTTGCTATACCTACTACCCTACACTGCCTGGTAATGTTAAAAACCTTTCATAATTTGATTTAAGTCTGCCATTCTACTCTTCTTCTACATATTTTATACTGGAGCTAAACAGCATAGCTTATTATTTTGTATATATCTTGTTTTCCCCCATTTCCCTCTCCATGTTTTCCTCTATCAAAGGCATACCTTTGCATACTCTGCTCTTTGTCTGCAAAGCTTTTCTATTACTCACTCCATTCCAACCCATTAAAATCCTATTTCTCCTTTAAGACTGAGACCAAATCCTACCTACAGGAGAAGCTAGTAAGCTTTTAAATTCTTGTAGCATTGAAAATTAAAATAAGGATGTTATGATTTTAAGTTATTGAGTCAATATATGTTGTAGTAATAGAGGCAGCATGATGTAGCCTTGGAATGTAGAAGAATTGGATCCTAGTATTGCCTCCAATACATAATGACTGTGTGACTCCGGGCAAGTCACTTGATCTGTCAGTGTACCAGGTAGCTCTCTAAAATTGTAGGATTATAAAGTAAGAGTTAGAAAGGCCCTTAAAAGCCACTGAGTCCAACCTCCTTTTATAGACCGGGGAATTATGTGATTTCTTATGTGGTTTGCCCAGAGTTGCACAGTGTATAAATATCTGAGGTGAGATTGGAACTCCAATACCCTATATACAAGGCCATGTTGCCTCTTACATGCAGGGATATCACAAAAGTTTTAGTGCAGTTTTGAAAACTTCACTGACTTTTGGAACACCATGTATTCTATATCAGTTATTAACCAACATTGGTAGAGGAAGTTTTATTCCTGGGAACTCCACACAATAATGAAATCACAGGTCTGGATTAAAAGCCAAATGCTATAGAATATCGCTTTTTAAGGAAAGTTTTGTAAATGGGTCACCGTAGACCTTGTACAATTTCCAGCTCACTTTGTTGTCGGCATTCTAAATATAGTATTTGGACCAGAGGCCAATCCTTGGAGTATGATATTTACAATCCTTACAGTCTTCTCTTAAATGAGGAGGTGGGAAGACATGAAGTTCATTAAATACTCCATTGAATGATGTTCTAAGCTCATTAAATTCTCCATTGAATGATGGACTCAAGTCTTCCTGACTAGTGATTTAATTATCATGTTTTAAACAGATTTGATTAACATCAAATCCCCTCTAATGAAGGCCAAACACAAAAGACATGGGCTGGAATATTAAAGTTTTATTTACTCTTGGTGCCTTGTTTCCATTAAGCCTGATGCCTCATTTCTTTGAGGTCCTCAGTCTGTGGACCAGGATAGGTCACTGTGAATCCAACAGTGCTTGCATATCTCTTGAAGGATGCTTTCCCTGCTAAAGCTTGGTATTTTTATTTTCTATATTATAATCATACAAACCATGAGATTCTATCTGGATTACTTGAAAGGGAAAGCTGCTTATAGTTATTTAGATTTATAAAATTATACTCAGTAGCTTCATCTTTAAAAGGAAGTTGAAATGGTGACCTAAAGAATGTTCTAATTTCCTTTGGTGTTTAGAACTGTTTGCAGTAGATGTCTAAGTAATTATTAATTACACATATACAGGGAGATCTCTATGTTCCTATCTCATGATTTTTAACCTCAGTAGAATACATAGGATTGATGGGGGGATAAGAGGGAGAAAACAAGCTGACTATTGGGATCCCAAGAAACGTAGCATAATTATCTAGGTCAAGAGCTTTATGTAGGTAATTGGTTCAAAAAATCCTGAACCAACAGTCTCTAACTTTTACTTCATTTCTCTAAAACCTTAAGAACTCTGACGGGGAAAGGATGCTAGTAAAAATCTCTGAGTTGACCAAGAGAAGGAATACCACTATCATGGTACCTCCTCCCTGCTGGTAGTAGCTAATAATAGTTTATATAATTTATAATATAATAATATAATATAATAATTTATATAGTACTTTTGATATTATCTATATATTCCATATATTATACAATTTGATCTTTACAGCACTCTTCTAAGGTATGTATTATCATCATCCCTATTTATGGATGAGAAACCTGAGCCTGATAGAAGTTAAGTGACTTTTCTGAGAGTCACACAGCTAGTAAATGCTAGAGGCAGGATTTAAACTTGACTCACAGTCCTGTGCACTTCCTACCCCTGCCCCAATCCCACTAAAAAGAGCAAAGAGCAGCATGTGTGGCAGAAGGATGTTGTGGATCAACTGGCTTAGAGATCTACCATGTAAGTTTTTGGGCATCTCTGCCCAAGGTATACAGGCAGAAAAGAAGATTATGCAATGGTGATGAATGTGTAAACCAAATCTACTACTCTCATTTCCCTTTTGGAGCTCTTGTAAAGTTGCCAAGGGGTAACAAGTGTCCCAGGGAACATGGAGAAGGAGTATAAAGACAAAAATGAAGACAGCAGAGATGGCCCTTGGAATTCCAAAATTCACCACTTGGATGCTGGGGGAGAGATGAGGCATTTGGACCTCCATATATTTTTAAAACAGGCCTTTAATTTTAAAGGAACGCTGTTGATACAGTACTGGGCTTGGAGTCACAAAGACTCACCTTCCTGAGTTCAACTCTGGCCTCAGACACTTATTAGCTGTGTGACCTTGGGCAAGTCACTTAATTCCATTTGTCTCAGATTCCTCATCTGCCAAATGAGCTGGAGAAGGAAAGGGCAAAGCACGCTAGTATCTTTGCCAAGTAAACCTCAAAATGGGTCACAAAGAGTTGGACGTGAATGAACACAATAGGGAGGATGGATGAGGAGCTATGATTATCTTCTTTTAGAGAGCTACAGAAGGCACTCAGTGGAGAGCAACTGGGAGCAGTGACTTGTGATGCTTGAAACAACTGCTAGGGAAGGAGCACTACAGTACAGACCAAGGAGTTCTAGAGGGGAATATTGCTATGGTGGAATGAACTTCAGCCTGTTTTATGACAAGAACTCTACCCAGAAGTGTACTGCGAACCATGGAAACAAGAAAGGATTCTCCTAGACCCTCTTTAGGGGCTCAGATAGGAGTCCTACTAAGTTGTAAATAAAACAGTGCTGTGTTTTAAGCCTTGTGAGTTTGAAGGCTTGTAAGAGTATCATGTGATTACCATTCATTGGAATTCATTTTCAGATCATCTATGTGGTGGCAGTGAGAGAAAAGAGACAGACCCTTAACGCGCACCCATGAGGTAGTCATCATTGCCTTACAGCTGCACAGATAGTTAAGTGTAGGAGGCAGGATTCGAAGTCAGGTCTCCTATTTCCAAGATCACCATTGTTTCTGCCATACAATGTGTAGCCCTCCATATACAGTGTGGGAAATGGGAGGTCTGAAAATTGCAATATTTTGTCGTTGAAATCAAACAAAGCATTCCACCTGCAGACTATGCATAAGAGCATATATGTCATGGACTAGCTGTGATGAATGGGGCAGTTTCAGTGATTGGAGCCTGACTCTTGGTTCCTTTTCTGTCAGCATAGTTTTCTATTTCCTGGTTTGTTTTTGTGAATCACCATTATATACAAAAGAATTGTTGATGGGGTGACAAGTGAATCCAGGTGACCACTGGAACAAGCCATCAATTTCTTCATTAATATTTAAATTAAATATAAATGCAAATGCTGCATAAGAAATAGGTTTAATTTAGCAAGAGAAATTTAAGTGTGACAAAAGGAAGAACTTTCCTGTTAGTACTTTGACTGAAGTATGGTATATCTTTTGCTAAAGACTAAAGGGTAAAGATGCATCTATCTGGATTGGTTAAGTCTATCTTTCCCCTTGTCTGGGGAATAGGGAACATCATTTTGCAAGCCCTATTTTTTTGTCTAATTCTAACTTTGGCTGCTGAATGAATCTGCCTAAATTTCAGTTAATTGGGTGTAAAGCATTTTGATGTACACAGTACCCTAGAGATACATCTGAGCTGAGTCCCCTGTTCTGATGAGTTTTAATTCAGGATTGACAATATGGATTCCAGCTGAAAGAGCACCCTAGGGGGAAGGTGCCAGTCACACTTGGAAAAAGCTATTTTAGGAAGTGTTTGGAAGGGCATATGTGTGGTGTATTGTCTGGGGTGGGATAAAAGGCAGAATGCTGGGAATAGTGGGAAAGTGCTGTGGGGTACCAAAATGGGGATGACATGGAGACACCTGCTGATGTCTAAGGGAATATTTGTAAAAAAATTTCTGAGAAGAAAAAGGGAAAAGTAGCTTTGTGGGAGGAGACTGTACCTGTTGCCCTGGGATTATACTTTGTTTTTTTCCAGTAGGATAACTAATTTGTAAATCTTCATTGTCCACATAATATCTTAGACTTTCCCATTTTCACAGATGAGCATGATGGGAACGCAATAATGCCAAGCAATGAAATTAAACAAATAAAACTACAAAAAGGACATGGTTTTATCTTCCTAATTAGAGGCATGGATATGTAAATCAATTTCAAGTAATGGAATGTGCTTTTCAGAGGGAAGCTTTGAGGAGAATTTGGAAGCCCAGGGAACTCAGCTTATATCATAAAGGAAAGAAAAAATGTTCTTTACTATCCCCAAAGTGACTAATTCAGCTTCTCCTTAAGTCTTGTGTGGGCCTTCAACCTCCTGGAGGAAGCTTACTCAGTTTATAATGCCTAATTTGATTATTCATTTCAATTCTCTGCTGAGATACTGAAAGTCATCTGATTAACTTGCTGAAAAATAAGCATCTGGTTAAGAGTGAGTATACTAATACCTCTCTAAACAAAGAGAAATGTCTTCCAGTTGTGCACTTTTGTCAGAAACTTCATAAGTAGACAGAAAATAGAGAAAGGCAAGAGAAGAAAGAACATCAGTGAGAAAGAGTAAACCAAAGAGAGCAGAAGGAAGGTGAAAATGGGACAGAGACAAGCAGGGAAGTGTGGGAAAAACAGTGTTAAATTTGAAATATACAACCCTCCCCATAAGCTATACGTAGAAGATACTCATGGTTTCACATGCAGCCCTCTTTTCTCACTCTTTGTATGGGAAAATGTTCGTGTTTATTGATGGTCAAGTTCATAATAATGAAAAGCAAATGTAAAAAAATAAATGTAGGTAGCCATAAGGATGGATTTGGGGATATTAAATAAGGAAGAGTGATGTTACTTCAAGAAAACCCCTTAATTACTAAAGTTTGCCTCTGATGCCTTGTGGGGCATGAAGTTGACTGTGGGTTCTTTTTTTCCATATTAAACATTTTCACACTAGTCTTTTTGTAAAGAAGAATTAGAATCAATGGGAGGAACCACAAAAAAGAAGAAACAAAAAGAAGAGCAAATAGTATGCTTTGATCTATGTTCAGACTGCATAGTTCTTTTTCTGTATGTGGATAACATTTTCCAGCATGAGTCTCTTGGAGTTAGGTGACTCTGGGTTCTTGAAGGGTATAAAAGTACTGAGCAAGTTCTATCAGGACCCAATATGATGAAAAAGCTTTTGAACACAGGACTAAGGACCAACCTAACAAAATCTGGGAAGACCCAACCCCAGAATGTTGGCAACCAAGTTTCTGAATGTCTTCAGTCAAGGAAAGTCATGAAGTCTTCTAAGTCATAGAAGGCTTGTCACTTGTATCAATGGAGAGAGTACCCACTCGAACAAAAGCATTGATCTTTGAAGTATTGAAGGAAGAACTAATGCAAATCAAATTAATTGTAACAGGAAATGATGTATATACATAAAGGGTCAACTTGTACTAGTAAAGGGAGTTTCCTCACTTGGGTGTTCCTTAGACCAATGAAATTGCAGGTTTTGTTTCAGTTCTCTGTTTCTATCTCTTTCTGTCTCTGAGTCTCTCTCTGTTGCTTTTGTCACTGTCTCTTCTCTGTCTCTTTTTGTCTTCTCTCCTCTATGTCTCTCTCTCCTCTCTCTCCTATGAGACCTGTATATACAGTATGTATTTACATATGTCTCCATATATTTTAGTTGTATTGGGGAGGTAGACAGAGAAGGTTAGCTTAAAGGAGGAATATCATACATAGATAGAGAGCTGGAAGGGACTTCGGACGCCATCTTGCACCACCACCTTATTTGACATGAGGAAACTTAGGGTCAGGGACTTTTTGTGCCTTGCCTAAGGTCACATAGATAGTAAATTTTGAGGTGGAATTTGAATCAACTACCTGTGACTTCAGAGACTTTCTTTTTTCCATATCCTTAGTAAGGAAAGATAATTTAAAGGGAGAGATTATTGTTGGTAGACTTTTTCAGGTAATTTATGTCTCAGGTCCCGGAATAAACTAGAATTGTCCACCCCTAAAAATGTTTGGGCATTTCACACTTTTAAGCAGTATGGAGCGATGGAGGGACCATGGATTTAGAGTCAGAGGTCCTGGCTTCAAATTCTGATTCTGCTGATTGTAGGTAAATCACTTACCCACTTTGGAGTTCAGTTTCCTCCTCTATTAAGCATTTATTTAACTCTCCTATATTCCAGGCACTGTGCTGGGTTCTAGGGAAGGAATTATTAACCTTTTTTGTGCCATGGACCCTTCTGGCATTCTGTTGAAATCTATGAATCCCCCCATTGAATGCTGTTTTGAAATGCAGAAAATAAAATGTACAGGAGTGCAAAGGAAACCAATCATATTAATATGCAGTTGTCAAAACATTAAAAAACAAATTCATGGACCTCAGGTTAAGAACCTTTGTTCTAGGGGTACAAGGACAAAAATGAATTAGTCTCAGAGAATTTACAGTTTTGCCTCCAGCCATCTCTATTCCCTTTTAACTCATTCAGGATTAATGGAAATGAGGTACTGAAGGGTTTTTTTGTCCAGAAGTTTCAAGTATTGCTTATTGTTATTTTTTTTTAAATAGAACTAACTTCCTGTGAATGCCTTCTTTCACAAGGGAATGATTCCTTAATCCACTCATCACTGTAACTTTCTGTTTTTGGCTGTTAGCTCTTTGTTAATTACAGATTAAAAAACCCCAAAACTTACTGTCTTCAGGCTTATGTCCCCATGCTCCTCAGGAATTCAGCATTTCATTATAAGATGGCTCTTTCTAAAATGTTGGAAAGAAAAAGCTTTTTAATTAGATTGGTAGTAATTGAGATCCCAAACCAAAAAAGCCTTTCTCCAAGAAATGGAGGCACATACATAATTAAAAGAAGGGAGGGCACGTATGTAAGTAGAACATCTTGCACATCTGAATCCCATTTTTAGTAGAGCTGTAATAAGTAGAGGCAGCGCTGAAAAGCTCTGCTTGCTGGAACAGGTTGTCAGTGCTTTCAAATAATACTGGGAATTCTGAGCTAGGACCACAACACTTATAATGCAAAGTAAAAAAAGAAAAGAAGAAAGAAGACCTAAACCAACAATTCAGGTTTGTTTAGTGATCTGGCAAGTAGGAAGGTCTGTGCATTTAGGATATCAGTAATGAGAGGTATTAGGACAGATGTGAAGAGCCAAGTTCAAGTTGAAATGTTCCAAATACAAGAAAGACTGCCTGAATCACTGAAGGAAAATAATGAGCCAGAAAAGCCAGGTTCCAAATACCATGGGCCACATCTGTTTTCTGACTTGATACATTTCTCCCATTTTCCCAAATAACAGATGTAAAATGTTTGTGGGTGTCAGGTGGGTGATGGTTAGGTTTAGAGTTAGAGACATGAATGTGGTAGAGTAGCACAGTGTAGGAAATAAGGCACTGAACTTGGAGCCAGGAAGACTGGGGCTTATCCTTCCTAAAACACTAGCTGTATGTTCCTAGACAAGCCACTTAACTGTTCTTGCCTTAGTTTCTTTATCTGTAAATGGACTCAATATCTTCTAAGGTCCTTTCTAGCTCTAAATCTATGGTCTTAGTATTCTGTTCTGGGCAATATGTGTGTGTGTGTGTGTGTGTGTGTGTGTATGTGTATAGGGGGCAGGGAATGAAAGCTTTTATTTTGTTTTCTATTCATTTGTCCTAAGAACTTTTACCTGGAAAAATAGTTAAATTTTATATTTAGGTTGCTTTTGGAATAAAGAATGAAGCATTTAAAATAAGGCACTCATGTACATTAGTGCCTGAAGTTCTCCTCTAGCATAGAAGTGACCTTGTATTCTTAAAGGACATACCTGTGAAGTGCCAAACTTGCAGGGCTATGGAGCTGGAAAGACTGGGAGTCCCAAGCTGGTGACAGAGTGTTCTCTAAGGACAAGCCTTGCTAAGTGCAGAGAGAGGCTCATTACCAAATGTTGACTGCTAGGTGATGAATTTTTTGCCCATGAAACAGATGAAGTGACAAAACTATCCTCAGTTGTACATGGCCCCCTTCCATTTCTGCACTGATATGGCAGAATGGTGAAAAAGGGGAATGAAGGGTATAAAAATATCACAGTTTTGAGACCTGCTACAAACACCAATTTAACTGTTGTTACTCTAAATATGTCTCTTTGCCCAACAAACAAGTATATTGATTACTGGAAAAACAGAATCATATCCAGATCCAAAATTGCAATAAATTAAGCCAGAAGAAGTAATTATTCTATAGACTGTTCTATAGGAAAAGCACCAAATGGGCTTGTAGCAATGATTTGAGCATCATTAGAGCTTGTGCATTGCTTCTGATAGGTAATATTTACAGTGCTTTATGGTTTGCAAAATGCTTTACTATGTTATTTCATTTGATCCTATAACTCTGTGAGATGTGTTAATATTATCACCAGTTTTAGCTGGAGAAACTGACGTGCCCAGGCTCACACAGTCAATAAGTGTCTGAAGCCGGGTTTAACCTCAGGTCTTCCTCATTTGCCACCTTGCTGCCTCTTCTTTAGTTTCTTAGTCTGTATGTTAAATAATTGGTTTTAGACAACTTAGTGTAGGAGGGAGGAGCTAGGAGCAAAGGATGAATATGGCACAGGAGCAGATTTAAACTCAATGTAAAGAAAACTTCCTAGCAAGTGGAGCTGTCCAAAAGAATTAAGTGGGCTAGGAAAGGTTACCTTTTTTATCTAGCTCAGACCCAGACCAGATTGTGAGCAGTGCCCCTCTTGAACCTGGCCCTTCAACAGAGGGATATCTAAAATTCGGCTTTTGCAAGATCTGCACATCTAGAACTGGAAGAGACCTCAGAAATCATTTAGCTTAACCTACCTCACTCAAAACATATGGAACTGAGCCTCAAAGAGGTTAGGCATCTTAGTCAAGGTCATACAGACAAGAGAGTAAACCTCGAAGGAGAGATTGGAAACTAATCCTCTGGGAACAGATTCTTTGAGGATCACTGTGAGACTCTCCGACGAACATAGCACAAATGTCAGGGTGATTTGTTGCCCTTGAAAAAGGCAGTGGTGCCATAATTGGAGTCAAAGATTTGGATTCCTATCTAAACTTTTGATACTTATTATCTGTGTGAACCTGGATACTTATTCAACCTCTATATGCCTTAGATAAGTCCTTAGAACATCTACTGAGTCATAAGACAATGGCTGAGGAAGTTTTCCATCCATATATTGACTTTTATCAAATTATAAGCAGGAGTGACAATTTGCATTTCTTTCTAAAACCTCAGCATTTGTAGAAACATCCCACTCCTTATATACCTTGTGATGGGACAACAAAGCTATTTATAGCATTTGTATATCTAGGGCTAACCACTGATTAGAGGCAATCTAAAGAGATACAAATCGATAACACTTCCCTCAGAGGCTAGGTGGTGCAGTGGATAGAAGACTGGGGCTTGAAGTCAGGAAGGCTGGTGTTTCTGAGTTCAAATTTGGACTCACACACTTACTTGGGCAAGTCACTTAAACTGATTTGCCTCAGTTTCCTCATCTGTAAAATGAGCTGGAGAAGGAAATGGTAAACTATTCCAGGATCTTTGCCAAGAAAACTTCAAATGGGGTCATGAGGAGTGGGACACAACTGAAATGACTGAAGAACAACTCTTCTCTCTTTTTTTATGCGAATTTTATTTCTCTTCTGTTAAATGTTAAGTTTGTGTAGTCACGTAATGAATGTGATTAAAAACACAAGCATTGATTGTTGAAGAAATCTTTTAAAATAGCCCAGAACGCCTAGTTGCTGACTCGGCATAATATATTATCATTTATTAGCATAGCACATACACTTGTGAATCTCCAGGACTCCAATAGAACTGTCATGTTATCAGCATGGTGTTCTCTCCATCAGTGAACATCAGAATGCCTCCATGCTTGCTCCTCAACCCTTCTCTTTCTTTGAATGTTTCCTTCTCAGCTAATATTTTAGTCTTCTAGACATCTGAACTAAGCATGTGAGTAGGATGTAAGCTCTTTGAAGACAGGAATTGGGTCGCCTTTGTTTTTATATTCCTAGCACCTAGCATGGTGCCTGTCACCCATCAGGGCTCAATAAATGCTTCTTCATTTATTGATTAATTACTGATTCCTCCATATTAGTAGGTTTACATGATTTCTACCCTGGATGGTGTTTCATTCAACTTATTCTTAATTTGGCCCAGTTTCCCCTCTCCTCTCTTTACAACTGAGTCATTTGGAAAACTTATTCATATTTTCATGATTATTTTCAGACAGTTTGTAGGCTTGTAGACAGATGCACACATAGAGATAGATACACACATACACATATAGTCATACATACACACACATATATGCATACATATGTATCCAAGTATCTATTCCTAAGTGCCCCCACCCTAGCATATACTGTACACATAGCATTGCAGAATTTTAGAGCTGGGTCACAGGAATCCTTTTGATGAGGAAACTCTAGCTCAGAGTGGCTAAGGGACTTATCCAATGCCACAAAAAAGAACCAAGACAAGAAATATGAGTCTTGACTCTCAGTCCAATGTCTTTTCAACTTCTTTCTTTAATTGTTTGATAATATGAAATCTGAAAAAAATGTAACTTTCATTGTTTTACTCAACTTCACTAGTTCTTAAGTTTTTGTTTACTTTATAGACACTGGCAAAAAAAACCCCAAGATAAATGCTTGATCAGTGTTTAGCAGTGGTTAAAAAGTTCAAAGTAATTTCAATGAGTAATTGAAATAAGCTGATTTCTAATAATAAACTTCAGCTAATGTCATTTAACAAGAATTTATTGTTAAGCATTAAGACATTATGTTAAGTACTGAGCATATATAAAAAGGAAGAAACATAATCCCTGTCCTCACAGGGCCCTCTTTCTAATGGGGGAAAAATTGCACATACAAGATATGTATAATGTAAACAGAAAGTCACCTCTGAGGAAGGCACCGGCAGTTGAGGGGAAAAAGGGAACTGGAAAAGGCCTCCTGACAAAGGCGGTGGCATTTTAGCTGAATCTTGAAGGAAGCCAGAAAACCTGGAGGTAAAGGTGAGGAAGGAGAGGGATCCAGAAAGGAGGGGCAGCCAGTGAAAAGGCACAGGGTCAGGTGATGGAGCATCATGGGGAGTGAGCATCAGGAAGGCCAGTGTGGCTGAACTGTCCAATATGTAGAGGAAAGTGATTGAAAGGAGATGGGAAAAGTAGGAAGGGGTCATGTTTCTTCATTCTTAAAGCCAAAGAGAGGCTTTTATATTTGACCCTGAAGGTAATAGGGAGTTATTGGAGTTTATTGAGTAGAGGAATGACCTGGGCAGACCTGTGATCATTTTGACAGCTGAGTGGAGGATGGATTGCATTGAGGAGAAACTTGGGACTGAAAGACCAAACAGATGGTTACTATAACTGTCTAAGCTTGAGGGGCTTGCATGCAGGTGGTGGCTGTGGAGAGAAGGGGGCATATGTGAGAGATGTTGTGAAGGTAAAAAGGACAAGACTTGGTAACAGATTGGATATGTGGGGTGAATGTGAGTGAGGGATGGAATAAATGAAACAGGTTGTGGATCTAGATCAGAGCTACACAGCTTGGCAGTAGTTAGGGGCCAGAATGAAAATAGGCTAAATTTCTGGCTGCAGATAGGTTTTTAGTGGCTCACTTTGCAAGTAAAAGTATGATTTAATTATTTTTGCAAATAAAGTGTATTTACAAAAAGGGAAATTTCAATTAGTATCAATTAATTACACTTGCTACTTAAGATTTTTATCTACCATGAAATCACATAAATGTTAAAAAGATTATTTTGCTGCATTCACTTTGCCCCTGTTCAATGCCAATAATGACTGAAAACACAATGAAAAGATATGGCTCTCATTCCTCTCAGATTAGAAACATACTGCCAATGGTTGGGTCATGTGACAAACAGAAGAGAATGCTCAAGGGCAACCCATCTGCCAAGTTACATGATGGGAACAATAGTGATTAGTGGAAGATGAGTTAAGCAGGGCATGGACAAGGCACTCATTATAGCTTTACTTTCTTTGAGATCCTCTACATTTTTCTTGGGCTGCCTGAAATCCTTTGACAGGTTGCAAGTGGCCTGTAAGCTGCATATTGTGCAGGCTTGTTCTAGATGACTGGTAGGATTTTGGTGCCTTTGAAAGTAATAGGGAAGTTAGAAAGAGGGTTGGGGGCAAAGAAAACGAGTTCAGTTTTCGACATGCTGAACTTGAGATGTTTATGGGACATCCAGTTTGAGGTATTCAGTAGGTAGTTAATATTGAGAGAAGTGAACATGGAGAGCTAGATATATAGATCTGGAAATCATCTACAAAGAGATGATAATTCCTATGAGAGTTGATGAGATCATTAAGTCATATGGTATAGAGGCAGATGAGAAGAGGGCCCTATGATTAATGAATGTGACTTGGATGAAAATCCTGTAAAGGAGACTGAGAAATACCAATTAGAAAGGCAGAGGAAGAACCAGGAGAGAGGAGTCATCAAAGTCTAGAGAGGAGAGAGCATCCAGGAGGGGAGCCTGATCACCGGTATCAAAGAAGAGGTCAAGGAAGATGGGAATTAAGAAAAGGCTACTTAGCAGCATTTACATGATGCATCAACATTTATAGGGTGGCTTGCATGTTAATACATCTTATTTGATACTCATAGTAAAGCCATGAGGTAAGTGCTATTATTAGCTCCACTGATGAGAAAAGACATTGATGAGATGAGAAAAATGAGTCTGAGAGAAGTTAAATGATTTGTCCTGAGTCCTAGTACTAGTAAGTATTTGAGGGTAGATTCAAATCCAGGTCTTCTTAATTCCAAGCTCAGTGTTTTAGCCATGTGTATATCACCTGGATAGTTGTCTAAAGAGACTAGGTCTGTAAATTAAATACATCAAGCATAGTTTTGTGAGAAAATGAAGTTAGGCATAGTATATTTTATTTACCAAATTATCAGAATTCCTTCAGAAGGGAAGACGGAGAAGTTACTGCCCTGGAGATTCACTGAGGTTCCTGAGATGAGAAAAGTGTCTTAGAATGCACTTCCCAAATACAGTTTTCCCTTCCACGTGGCAAATTGCTCCCATCATGGTTTTGATATGTCATGGGTTGGCAAGAGAAATGAAGTGGAAATTTTGGGGGAGTTTAACAGAAGCTGCAGATGATAAATGAAAGCCAATGGATCACACATATAAAGTTTAGAAACTCAGAAATGCATAAAATATATGTTTAGTATTGTATAATATCAATATATTTTATCTTTTATTGTTATAATTATTTAGACGTTTCTGGTATGAAGGGAGAGCCAAAAAATTTTGTGTGGATTTTCCAGATCACAGGGGCACCACCACCCTAAACTCCCCCACCAATGTGGAAGGGATAACTGTTGAAACACAGTGTAAAATTTGTCCTCAGGGATCAATAGATTGCTTCAGACATCTTCCTGCTATTGGTATTTTTTGTTTTTATTTTTATTTTGCCTTAGAACAAAGATCAAGAAAAATGTTTAAGCCGGAGAAGAGATATTTTGTGGAGTAGGTTGGGGATAAAATGGTGACACTCCCCAGATACAATAGTTATCTTCAGATATTAGAAAGGCTCGTCGTACGAATGAGCAAATGTCCTTGTTCTGTGTTGCTTAAGAGACAAGAACTAGCAGCAATGAATGGAATTAATGAAGTGGTAGATTTTGACTGATTATCAAGATTTTCCTAGATATCTAGCCATGGAACCAACTGCCTCCAAAAGGAGTTAATATTTAAGATAAGGTTGAATGTTCATCTGTCAGGGATTCTGTATAGGGGCTTCTAGCATTGGGCAAGAAGTTGGGCTAGATTTAATTTCTTTATTCAATAACAGATATTTCCATCAAATGATGACCTCTGAGGCAATTTATGACAATCATTTTCTGAAAATGTATTTATGAAAAAAATGGGAAAATCTGAACTACCTTGGGGAACTTAGGCAAGCTTTGCAAGAAATGAAAGTTTATCTTTCGTGTTTCTCATCCCCCTCCTTCCTCTAGTCACCCCTTTTCTGCCCTAAGCAAGAGCCTGAGATCAAGCATACCAGTGGAAGAATTAACCTTGGAAAAGAGAAAGGATCCACTGATTTAAACTATCAGAACCAAGGATACAAAGAGCAGGAAACTCTTAAAAACTAGGTTTTAACTTCCTCATCTACAAAACAAGAAAATA
This sequence comes from Bettongia penicillata ogilbyi, assembly GCA_023548195.1. Lineage (NCBI taxonomy): Eukaryota > Metazoa > Chordata > Mammalia > Diprotodontia > Potoroidae > Bettongia > Bettongia penicillata. Next base: position 5,596,967 of record JAJHZJ010000009.1, on the reverse strand, counting down.
GGGTTAGACTGAGTTTTCTCTAAAATCCCTTCTATTCAAAATTTCTAATTTTGTCATTTTTGGATAAAGATGAATTTATGGTGGCGATAAGAGAAGTTGAGGGAATTTATATGTAATGACTTTGACCTTAATATGATAGGAATGTAGGTCTTTGGTTGGAAGTAGGGAGCTTGGGCTCTTAGAGAGAGTAGAACGGTCTGAGGCAATCATTATGGGAAATAGGAGAGGTATCCAATAAGCTATGAATAGAACCAATTTTTAAGCAGCTGATATTAGGTAGCATGAGTTTTAGCAGATCCAATTGGCAGAGTTTTGTGGCTTTTCAGCATTGTTCGGTAACCTGGGAGAAGGAATGTGTGACTGAGAAGACAGAAAGAGGGTATTACTCAGGGATAGGGATTTGCAAGCTAGAATTTTACTAGGGTAATATAGTGTGATAGTGATGGCATCTTTGAAGTGGTTGATCCCAGTGTCCAGAAAGTTAAGTAGAACCTCAAGGAGAATTACAGGCTGGTAGAATACAGAAGGAGGGACCAAGGATGCAGAGGTCTCAATGAGGCTGAAGAGTATGTTTAGTAAGAATATGGGAATGGGAAAGAGAGGTGTGAAGTTGTGGTGACAGAGTAAAAGTTCAGGGTTCAAGATTTTGGAGGGGGAGCTATTTGGAGTGATGATAAGTTCAGTGGTATGATTGAATTGATGTGTAGTTGAAGTACATAGAAACTGAGATACCCAGAGTTCAAGATGCTGAACTATGATAGCAAGTTGTATATAATAAGAGTCAACATAGATAGTGGCATTCAGGAGGATAATGGTGGGGGATGGTCTGGAGAGGAAGTCTATGAATTAGATAATGAGAGACATGATATGAATGAGAATCCTGAGGATAAGTGTATGATGGTGACATAGATGGGAAGCGAGTGATAAAAACAGATGGCAGTGACTTAAAAAAGAAGCCTTTGAGGAAGAATAGTAAATATTTTGAGTAAAAATTTTGAGTAATAGTAGTAAAATCTGGCCGCAGATACTTTCTAGCTTTATGACCCTGGGCAAGTCACTTTACCCTGTTTGACTCAGATTCCTCATCTGTAAAACGAGCTGGAGAAGGAAATGGCAAGTCACTCCAATATCTTTGCCAAGAAAATGCTAAATGGGGTCACGAAGATTTGGACATAACTGAAATGACTGAGTAACAGCAAAGTGAAATAATGGCCTGGAAACCTCAGTGCAGGATGTGTTTATTCATCCTGGCCTTAAGAGTCTGGGGAAATTTCTGCCATTAGATAAGGTTTCTAAGAAAGTAGTGAGATGAGAGAAAAACCAGAGTTTAGTAGTAGTAATGGGGAAGAAACAGCCTTCATGGAGAAGATGGAGAAAAAAGGAGAGCTTATTCATTGTCAAATGGTGCTTCTAAAAAGTACAGGGAAGGGGCCAGCAAGGTGGAAATGACCTGGGCAGGAGTTCCCCCTCACTGTTTACTTCAAGGAAAGACTGGATGTCCATGTCTTGGAGATAATAATGCTTCAGATACCATTTGAACGAGATGACTTCTGAGGTTTCTTTATACTTCAAGGTTCTTTGATTTTAGTAAGTTCCCATAGCAGGAAGGAGAGAAGTTAAAAGTTAGAAAGTAGATTCAAACTCATGATGATCAAGGGGGAGTGTTAAATAAGTTGACTTAAGTAAACAAGAAGTGTTTGTGTAACTAATCGATGTTAAGTTTCTAAGTGGAGCCATATTTTTGATAGTATGTTCCTCTAAAAAATGTACTGTCCAAGTGGCAGATCTGGCCCAGTGCTATTCCCCAAGCACTTATGTATGTGTATCTGACACATAGTAACCTAATAAATACTCAATAAATATTTGCTGAAGGAATGAATGAAAGAACCCTACTCCCATCCTTCTCTGGAGATTGTTTAAGTGGTACAAAAGGAGGGCAAGGACTTCAAAAGAGGAAAGGTTGTTAAGTGGTGATAATGGAGGCAGAAATGATGGGGAGTGTAGGAATATGCTAACTCTGAGTCCAATGGCCTTTATTCAGTAATAGAACTCACAACAGTTCAGTGAGTCTCTTTTTGAATTAGCTGCATTTGTAGACACTATTAATTTCATTTGAATTCAGCAAGGATTGAATAACGGCTTAGTCTGTAGGAAAAGCAATGGTTAGAAAAGTACTGGGCTTGGAATCAGGAAAACTCATCTTCATGAGTTCAAATCTAGGCCTGAGACTTACTAACTGTGGGCAAGTCACTTATCCTGTTGGCCTCAGTTTCTCATTTATAAATGAGCTGGAGAAGGAAATGGCAAATTAGTCTGGTATCTTTGCCAAGGAAACCCTAAAATGGGGTCATGAAGAGTTAAACACGACTGAAAAGACTCAGCAACTATAGGAAAAAATGCCTATTATTGATAGGAAGCAATGTGTGCACATATAGGAAACACAGAATATATATGAAGTAATTTTGGAGTGGGGGAAGGGCATATGCCTTAAAAGGAGAGATGTTAATAGAAGTGGGTACCAGAGGCATTATGGAAGGATAGGGTAGAGTGGAAAAGGGACATCATACGGATACTATTTTGTTCCATAAATAATTTTCATTTCGACATATCTAGGTTTTATCCTTCAACTGGATTGTAAGCTCTTTCTGGGCAGGATCCATATAGTCTATTTTGTATTTTCCTACAGCACCTCGCTGAGTGTTTTAAATATGGTAGTGGATGTTGATGGATAGAGCTGACCCTGTCTCCTGGAATAAACCCAGTCCTAGCCTTTATGATTACTCTTCTGCAGATTTTGAATTGCAAACATCAAAATACCCAAGGGAGATAGTGATGTGGTATTTATCTATATTGAATTCAATCTCTTCAGGTGCATAAAAGTCACATAGAGCTGGTTATTTAGGCAAAAAATACTGTGTGTGTAAATTGATTCTGCTTCCTTCTCTGTGCCCCTTGGAGAAATCACAAGCCTTGTGAAAGAAATAGCTCATGTTTATTTTAGTTTTCATTATTTCACTGGTATAGGGAACTTGTGATGAAGGAATTCCCTTTAGCAATGCAAATAGGTCCCTGTTCTGTAACTTTTATAGTCTTAGAGTTGCCTGATCTACTAAGAGTTTAGGTAACTTGCCCCGGGTCACATAGCCAATATAGACACATAGCCTCCACATAGCCTGGAGGCAGGATTCGAACTCTGGGCTTCCTGATTCTCTGGTCAGTTCTCCAACCACTATGTCATACTGCCCCCTCAGGACATGTTCACAAAGGCCGTTAAAGAGCTTTTTTTTTTTTTTTTTTTTTTTGACAAATCTTGTGAATTACCTTTTTTTTTTAAGTAACTTTCCCTCCCCATTAAAATGTAAGCTCCTTGATGGCAGTACTGGTTTTTCCTTTCTTTGTTTCCCCAGCATTTAGTATAGAGTAAGTACACATAGCAAGTGCTTATCCACCAACTGAACTAGACTGTAATGTAGTTCATTCATCATGGAACAGTATTTCCATACACCATAGAGTGTGGTCCTCAGGTGCTGTCCTCATTTTTCAGATGAGAGAACTGAAGCTTGGCAAAACAGAGACTGTGTGGCTAGTCACTGCCTTTGATAGAACAGAGGCTGCTATTCTCCTCCTCCCTCCTTAGAGCTTTTACTTCAAGAAGACTGGAAATGGAACGGAGGCATTGAAGGTCCCACCTCTTGTAGAAGGTATTTCAGGTCCTCCATACCCCAGTCCTTCTAATTTTAGAAGGTAAACCCTCAGATCACCTTCTCTTTGCTCTTACTACATATATATATTTATATATATATTTACACACACTATATATATACATATATATGCACATGCACACACACGCACATATATAGAAGTATACACATAAACACACACATATGTATACATGCACACAAACATATACATACATGCATACACATATGTAGATATGTGTCTATATATGTATACTGAAGCCTAGACACACACATACACACATTTATTGCACATCATTTTTGCTTATTGTCATCTCCTTTAAGAACATGAATTCCTTGAGAACAGGGACCATGTCTTTCTTTGTATCCCTGGAGTTTTTCACAGTGCTTGGTACACAGTAAGCACTTAATAAATACTTCTTGACTGTATGGCTGACTGATGGAATGGAGGAGGATCAAGAACTTCTTTGGGTAATGGTGAGATCGTTGTTAACTGAGAAAGGGGTTGGAGACGGTATTTAAGCTCTGAGCCTCCCACACTTGACAGTGAAAGATGACCTCAGGAACATGACTCAGTTGGAACTCTTAGAGAAAATAGAATATCTCTGTCCAAGATGAGAATCCTCTTTTGCTACTTAATGCCTGGGGACCCTTTCCTTTTAGCATCAAGCCCTGGGGATTGCTTAGATCTGAGATTTGCTTCCTGAGTTTTATTTTTATCCATTTAGCCCATGTCATACAGTGACCTGTGGCTCCAACATCACCTCAGGGCCAGAGAGGCCAATGACAGCCCAAATTCCTTCATGACAGCTGAAATGGACCTTTCCCCCGATAGGCAGCAAGGCTGTGGCCAGCCCAGTTTCCTCTAAGCTAAATAAAGTAAGAGAATCTTGAGACATGGCAGGATCTGTATTGAATAAGAAGCCTTGTCTTAATCTTTGAAGCTCTTTTAGGACCTGATATGTTTATCTGGTGTGTTCCAGAACTGAGACAGGATATTTGATAAACAGCTCCACACTGTGCCTGTGTTCTATGACATCCCATGTATCACTGGCTTATCTAAAATATGGTCCATTGTGAAGTAATTTACAACATTTCAGTTTTTCTCTTGGGGGAGACTTGGTACTTAGAACTATGAAAACCAGCAATCTACTAAGCACTAGGAATACATTGATGATTTATTATATTGGAGAGAGCCTTTGGCTGGAAACAGCCTTAGAGAACAACGGACTCAGACCCCTTGTTTTACTGATGAGACTGAAGCCCAGGATATCGCATGATTTGCCCAAGGTTACCCAGCTAGTTAGTGGCAGAACTGACACTATAATTCTAGTCTCCTCGCTCTCAGACCAGAATTCATTCTTCCGTCACATTTTTCTTATACCTTTTTGATGTAGGTACTCATATGCATTCATGGTCAGGTTTGTGGATAGAAATTATGGGGAGCAAGAACTATTATGGACTCTGATATTTCCCCCCAAGTGCTATAGCGCCCCAGTTTATTTACCTTTCACAATTAAATTTACATATATACGAAAATATGCAAAACAGATTTCCACATTAGCTGTGTTCACAATTAAGTTTGTAAATTTCTGTTCTGCCCCCAACGGTCTGCCCCATTGTTACTGCCCAAAGGGGAGACATTAGAGACAAAAGACTTACTTAAACTACGGAGGGCAGTAGGATCAGAGCAACCTGATAGGGTGTTGGGTCTAGAGGATCCTAAGTAGCTCTGAACTGGGTCCAGTATGCTAGGGTTTCTTTCTTTTACTGAAAGGTATAAGGACTTGCCCATGGTCATATAGTTAGTAGGTTTTAGAGAGAGAAGTGGACCTATATCATTTCCCCAGCTATTAATGTTCTTTCTTTTCTAAACTGTGTTTTATTTGCTCATGTGAAAAAATATTGTATCCCCTTTAATGTGCTCCTTGTGAGTAGGAAACGTTTCACTCTTTGTACTTGTGTTCCTTGTGCCTGGCATATAGTAGATGCTTGATAAATGTTTATTGACTGATTCAATGCAATTTTCTGGAGACCTGGGACTGCTTTTCATTTTCTCTTTATGCCTAGCCCCTCAAACATAGAAGTGATAACTTCTTATGGAATTGAATGTCTGATGCTAACTCCAGCATTTTGAGCACTTGGCCATCCCTTTTCCCCATCAATTTTTATTTTTTATTTACTTTATAATTTACAATTACAATAATTTACAATTATTTACTTTAATAGTGATTCCTTCTGACCCTTTTAAATGAAGAAGCTCAAAACCTTTTGGCAGATAAGCTGAATTACCCTGTCAGAGTAAGGCTAGCAATTAGAATTTAGATCTCCTTCTCTGTTAGTGGGGAGTTTGAATATCAGTTAACCTCTGTTTTTCCCGGGAGTCTTTCCTCCTCCCAGTAGAATGAATCAGCATTAATCCCCAGGTCCAGGTTCCTAGTTCCCTGTCCCTAATGCCTGCTCCTTCTGGACATAGTAAGGAACCTTATGAAAACCCAGAAAACTTTACTGGTTGTGGGGAGAAGGCACCTCATTCCTTCCAGGGTCTCAATAGGGCACAATAGGCCTCAATAGTCCATCCAGGACCTCAATGGACTGACTGCCCTATGTCCTTCCTGCCTCATCACTCTCTCAGTATCTCCATTCAACAAAGCTGACTTGCCTCATTTGTCTTGTGGGCTCCATATTTCCTTGTCCTTGAATATTGGTATTCCAAACTCTCCTACATTTGTATCATGATAGCTTTGTTTCCAGTTCATTGCTCCTGTAGGAAGTATTACTATACATTTTGGGGCATATGGGACCATTCTTTATGTCTTTTATTTCAATGAGGTATATGCCCAGCAGTGATAATTCTGAGTCAAAGTGAAGACCCTTTGGGTTAGAGACCTTTTAATGAGTCAAAAAGTACTTATTAAGTACTTACTATGTGGTAGCTTACTATGGGGCAACTGGGTGGCTCAGAGGACAGAATGCCTGACCTGGAGTCAGGAAGGCTCATCTTCTGGAGTTCAAAAACAGCCTCAGATACTTGCTAGCTGTGTGACCCTGGGCAAGTCACTTAACCCTTTTAACCTCAGTTTCCTCATCTGTAAAATGAACTGGAGAAGGAAATGGCAAACCACTCCAGTATCTTTGCTGAGAATACCCAAATGGACTCATGAAGAGTTGGCTACAAGTGAAACGTGACTGAACAACCAAATGTGCCCGTCACTGTGCTGAGCCTGGGAATATAAGGAAAGACGAAAACTATTCCCTGCTCTCAAGGAGCTCACAGTCTAATGGGGAAGGCCACATAGAAACAACTATGTACAACCGCAACACAGGTAGGATAAATGGAAGGTAATTATAAAGGGAAAGCATTGAACTTAGCAAAATTCAAATGGTTTCCCAGGATGGTTGTATAAATTCACACTTCCACCAAGACTGTATCGGTGTTTACCTTTGCGCAGCCGTTAAGTGTGACTTGTTCCATCTTTATCCTCTTCGTCAGTTTGCTAGTTGTGAGATGAAACCTTGTACTTGTCTCAATTTATGTTTCTCTCACAATTAGTGATTTTGAACATTCTTTCATGTGTTTTTTTATACACCAAAATTCCTCTCTTCAAAAGTATCTATTCATATTCTTTGACCACTTATCCACTGGAACCTTGTCCTGAAACAGAAAGACTGTTAAGCAAAAAGCAGGTCATACATTAATTGTCTGTCAATATGGGCAACTTTCTTTAGTTTGAATCTTGATTTGGATGATTTTTGTTTTTAATTTATACAATTTTGATTATAGCTTTTTTCATAAATTCTGGGGAGCTAACACAGTGAGAAGAAAAGAAAAACTGAAAAAAATCTGGTTGTACAATAGCAATACTGATGATCCAACACTTAGCACAGTGACTGGAATACAGTAAGAGCTTAATAAATGCTTACTGAATGATATTATTTTAGATGAACTTCTACAAAAGTGGTGCATCCTCTGATGCCTCATTGTAGCATTAAAATGATCCTGGCTTCTCTAAGCCTGTAGTAGCAAGGCAGAATCTTAGGCAGGTTCTACCAAACTAGAAAGTTATACGCCTGGTAACAGTAAGTGAATAAGTATTTATTAAGCACCAACTTTGTGCTAGACATTGTTCTAAGTCAAAGAAAAGCATAGAGAAGAGTCTCTAGGAGCCCAGGGAGCTCCTAGTCCACTGATGGAAACATCATACAAACAACTATTTATGAAAAAGCTATATACAAGATAAATTGGAGCTTATCAGCAGAGGGAAGTTAGCATTAACCTAGAGAGGATCAGAAAATTCTTCTTGTAGAAGGTATGATTTTAGCTGGGATTTGAAAGAAGCCAGGAAGTGGAGCTGAGGAAGAAAAGACTTCCAGATGTGGAAATGAGCTAGGTCTGTATTATCTGTGGATCAGCTTAGCTAAATTCAGGGTGACTCAGCTCAAAGAAATTGACTCATTACCTGAAGATTTTTTTTTAAGCCACAGCATGAGATCCTTCGTTGATTTAGGACTAGAAAGTGACAGCAGAAGTCATCTTGTCTAGTCCTTTCTTTTTTTATGGACAAGGAAACAGGAATAGACATTAGGTGACTTGTCCAAGGTCACACAGGATCCAGAAAATGACAGATGGGATTTGAACTCAGATTCTCTAACCACAAATCTGGACCATAACTTCCCCTCAAATGATTCATGCTGACACTAAGTGGCATGACTGGCATTTGAACTCTTGTCCTATGACAAGTGGTCATAGGTACAGTGGTCTTTCCACTGTCTCATGCTCTCTCCCTCATAACAATTTCTGAAATGGTATCCTGAGGCACAGAGGGATTTCATACTGATGAAAGCATAGATTTTTGGAAGCATTAAGGTGTGAAAATTGCCTAACATATATGTTTGATTAAATTTCAGTATAATAACCATGATATATATCATTAAGTATGCCAGATTTACTTGGCTGTAAGGTTTATTTTGGTTTTAACTTAAAAACTACATGTGCTTAGCTTTCAATTTTCTTTTACTCATGTAACATAATTGTCCATTTACAAATTTAAAAAAATAGAAAAAAGTTATCCTTTCTTCCAAATCTACCTCAGATCTCTTCTCTAGACTTAGGAGAAAACTATGAGATAGGAATAACAATTTTCACTAGAGATATTTGGACCTTTCCTGCTTCCATCGCAAATACATACTTTATAAAAGATTTTCAGACTAAGTGCCTTTGTGTCCTGTGGCTTGAGAGGGAGAAGCTGAATCTGCTGCCCTGAATCTCAGAGAATTCAGTTCTCCTCCAGCAAAGTGACAATGGCAGTGGGTTGGTCACTCTAGATAGGTGAGATATTTTCCTAACTAGTCGTGGTCAAGAATTTCCTGTCCCAATTTGCTAATAACTGTCTTCAGTCTTTGCCTCTTCTAATCCTGCTATTTCTCTGTTAAAAAAATCTTCAGTGACTCAGTAGTATATACTTAAATTTCTAGATTCTTTGACTGGAGGTCAAAACCCTCCATGTTCTTGTAGTGGCTTACCTTTCAAGCCTTATCTGATACTTCTTTCTGTTACTGTTCTACTCCCAGCTTCACCAAACACATCCTCTGTCTTCTTGTCTCCATAGCTTTTCTTATATCTGTAATGTTAGAACCAAGTGATGAACAAGTATTTATTAAGTACAAAAACAACCCCAACCATGCTGCCCACAATTCTGGAATGTTCTCCCTGCTCCTATTGCCCTACCTAATTCTTTCTAAGTTTCTATCTCCTCTGTGAAGTCTACCCAAACTCCAGCCTGCTATGATCTCTTATTTCTCTTAAATGTCGCTGAGTTTATTACTCAACATAGTCTTTTTTAAAAAATAAATAACTTCATTCTTTAATCAAGTGATCAATAGGTTATAAAGTAAAGTAAAATAATTGTAAAGTGCTTAGCAGAGTGGCACATAGTAGCCATTTAATAAATGCCTGTTCCCTTCCCCTTCCCTTGTCTCGTATTCCAGCTCTGATATTTGCTAGTTGTACAGCTGTGGACAAAGCACTTTTCTGAACCTCAGCTTCCTCTTCTGTAAAATGGGGATGATAATGCCTATATTACCTACTTTACTGAATGACTCTGAGGAAAGTCCTTTATAAATCTTAAAGTACCATATAAATGTAAGTTATTGTTATCATTATCCCCACAGTCATAGTTTACTCTCATTTCTCTTCCTGATTTTTCCTCTACTTATCTCACTTGATTTTCAGAATATTTTTTGAACTCTTCCATGGCCTGTGACCATTGTATTTTTCTTGGAGGCTTTGGATGGAGGAACTTTGACTTTGCTGTTTTCTTCTCATTGTATGTTTTTATCTTCTTTGTCACCAAAGATGCTATAGTTTGCTTTTATTCCCACTGTTTGCCAATTATTTGACTTTTTAACTCTTTGTTAAAGTGGGGCTGTACTTTCATGCTGGAGGGTGTACTGTCCCAAACTTCAGGAGTTTTGTGCAACTGTTTTCAGAGATACTTCTAGGGACCTATAAATTTTCAGTTCTTTCAAGGTGGTGTGATCAAAGGAGAAATGTTTACTCCTTTCCTGACCTGTGATCTGGTCTCAGGGTGAGCAAAAGCATCCTTTTCTTCCTTGGAACTGTGAAGAGGTTTCCCTCTACACTGCCACAAGCTCCACTAGGTCAATGGTCCTCCTCGTCCTAGGACCGCCATCTAGGACTGCGACCCAGATCCAAGCACAGTCAAAGTAAGGAAATTCTGCCTCAGCATCAGCAAAGAGATCCCTGCAATTCCCTTTTGATCAGTCACTTGATCCCTCACAGTCCAGGCTCCAGAAGTAAACTCCAGCTGCCATGTCTACTGCCACCACCCTAGGTCTGGGGCTGGACTTCGTTCCTCTCTCACATAGGTCCAAGAGACCTTTCCTACTAACCTTCTAAAATTTTTTGGCGTTTGTGGATTGAGAAGTCTGGATACTGCCACAGATGCCAGTGATTCAGTGCCCTGAGGCCTGTTCTGGGTTTGTTGGGGTCCCAGTCTCTGCTGGCATTGCCTACACTGGACTGTGCTCCTCTCTCAGTCTGATGCAATAGATCTTTCCTGTAGACCTTCTAGGTTGTCTTGGACTGGAGATTTGTTTCAGTCTGTCATGTTGTAGGTTCTGCTTCTCTAGAATTTGTTTAGAGTCATTATTTACAGGTATTTGGAGGGGTTTAGGGGAGACCTCAAGCAAGTCCCTGCTTTTACTCAGCCGTCTTGGCTCTGCCCCCCTCCACAGTCATAGTTTAATTACTACTTTGGGATGATGACCATTACTGCTAATTGACTATTGTCTCACTTTTAAGTTGACCTTCTCCACCTCTCTCCTTTTCTTCTTTCCCCTCCTTCCCCTTCATCTCCTTGCCTCTCCTCTCCTTTCCTCTATTACCATGACATTACATCATACTTTGGTCACAGAGTATAGCTCCAGTACCTTCCTTGTGTGTTCTCCTACTCTTTATATCAGTAAGAAAACTGTATCCTATTGTGGTCTCAGTTTAAATGAGCCATGTGGATGATGATTGATTAAGACCTTAAGATGGTTAACTGTATCAGAGTATATTTAAAAGGAATATGTTCCTCCACTTGCTTTAAGAGGAAGGGAGGAAACGAGTTGATTTCTTTGGTCGTTTAAAAGAGCTCTGCTTCCATGTACTATGGATATTCTCTCTACCTGTACATATGGTAGCTCATGTGTGCCTTCTCATCAAATGAGATTCTTCTGGATACTCTCCCATAGTTCTTTCACCAACCATGCATCCAACATCCTTGGAATCTCTCTAGTTCTTTTTTTATTTTTTTTTAACATCCAGGGTACCAATGGAGCATTATTGTGCCCATCTATTAGCTTTCACCCCATATACTTTTCTATTCTTAATGATACTCCTTATGCCAATTTTTGAGTAAAAGTCATGACTCAGCAACAGATTGGCTCCAAGTCCAAGGGCCAACCTAACTCAGAAGAGGGAGGTTTGTCATCAGCAGGTTAGCTGCTAGATGTTGAATTCCTTGGTCCATGGCAGCCTATGCTTTGACTTGTTAAAGAAATCAAGTAAGTTATATATGAACAGTGATATCATCTTCATATCGCTAACCGATGTTTCTTTATTTTTTTTCAGGATGAAAAGAATCAGGTTTTAACCACCAATATTTGGCTGCAAATGGTAAGTTGAGAATTCTCCTGCCCTTCTTCCCCTCTAGAAATAACCTTTCTTGTAATTCTCTTATACAGCTTTGTTTATTCCTTCATTCTTTGCATAACATATACTAGTTGTGTTATAATTCTTTGGGTTTTATTCCATTCCTCACAAGGAATGAGGTCCTTGAGGGTAGGGACTGTATCCTTTTAATTCTTATATCCTTGGAGCCTAGTGTTTAGGGACTGTGTTGGTGTTTAATAAATGTTTGAATAAATAAATGAATGCATTTATAGATGAATCTCATTTAATTCACTTCCTACATTTTTCTGTTAAACGTGTATTTTGTCCTTGTTTTTTTGAGGGACTAAATGAAGATCCATTCCCCAAATATCCCCTCAAATATAGCTATACCTTTTTGAACACAAAATATCTCATTCTAGAGTAATCTAAAATTTTTTTAAAATGGTAAAAGTTTTTATTTTAATGGCAGGCATTCCTCTTGGAAATGTCAAAGATACCACAACATGAAATAATAATGGTTTGACCTAATTCTTTCTCTACTGTATCTTAGATCATTAACCCTGGGCTTGCCACACATGTTTCTATACCTGTATCACTTACCAAAATAGAATTTGTTGAAGATGCATAAAAGCATAAGATAATTCCAGAAACTTTATGAACTGCTCTTTAAAATATTTTCAGTTAATGCATCCTGGTGGTCTCAGGAACCTCATGAATACGTCTTGAAGAGGGTAGACATTTGAAGACTAATTTAAAGTACTTAATCTTAAGTCCCTCCAAATCAAGCAATTTTGCATATTGGTTACACAATCATATTGAAGAATAAAGTTAAAAACTGTGCACTCAACTAACTTTGTTAGTTGCAAAATAAGTGATTTCCAGCAACTTTGCATTTCACGTGCTGCTTGTGTGGCATTTTAAAAATTTATTTATTGGCACAGCACTTCAATGATTCAAAGATCTCATTTAGTAGGTATGGATGCTTTTGTATCTGAGGCAAATTTCAGCCTCTTAGTACCATACATAGAGATGTTCTGGAGTTGTAACTGAAAAATTCATCATTTGGTGGCCATCTTAGAATAAGCCTTTCCCAACATGGCTAAGCTGGTTTTTAGAAGAGAGTTAATATAGCCCATTGTTAGGTTATACACTGAACTTTGAGGACTTGCCAGATCTTATGATTCTCAAGTATTGCCTTTGAAAATCCAGGGTCATTTCTGTGCTACTCTGAGGGAACAGAATCAGACTTTGAAGATTTTTCTACAGAAAAATGAGGCAGATAGGGAAAGTGACAGAATCTATCCCTTCCTAGGATGCTCAGTCTTCTTAACCCTTATTATGGTAATTGGTTTTCATCGAGTTAGATGAACTATTTAAATGGAAGCCTTGGGTTCCTGAGAAATAAGGGGAATGAGGTTATTATGGGCTGTATTGTTTTTAGTAGCCCTGACATAAACACATCAGCTTTGTAGTCAGTCTGTTTATAAGTTAATAAACCTTGATAATAAGTTATTAAACCTTGATATGTCACCAAACATTGTTCTAAGCACCAAGGATATGGAATTATAAGTCCCTCTCTTCCAGGATCTTGTGTTCTAATGAGGGAGAGAGATTTTAAGGAATAGGACAAGGATTGAATAGTTGGTATTCAATTAAATTCATTTCATTTTAGCTCAGTTCAAGTCAAGTCAAACCAGCAAGTATTTATTAAATCCTACTATGTGCCAGGCATTGCGCTAAGTGCTGGGGATACCAAAAAAAAAAAGGTAAAATTAGTTCCTACTCTCAAGGAGTATACTTTATTACCAGCAATCCCTAAGCTCCCATAAAAGCATATTTTGACCAATGACCGTCACTTTGGTTAAACTTTGCCCAAGGAATCCCTGCATTGTAGTCTGGACATTTGCTGTTTTTGAACTTTCTTGTATTTTTTTTTTTTTTTGGTGCCAGACTTGTGATCTCATGGGTGTAGGGAGCTACAGCACTGAGGAATGAACTTCCTCTAGCAATATGGATTGGTACATGCTCTGTAATTTATAGTATTAGAGAGTTTCTCAGGAGGTTGGGTCATTTGCCTTAGTTTACACAGCCAGTTTGTCAGACTTGACCCCAGGTCTTTTTGACTCTGAAGTCATCTCTCCATCCTCTATGCTAGCTTCCTTATACTTATGAAGAGTTAATGTCCCTTTCTAAAACATTTGTTTTTATCCATAGGTTTTTTTTCTGTTGTGCACCTGCTATATGTAAAGGATATAGCTAATTACTGAAGGAAATACAAGGCATAGTCTAAATAATCTTAGGACCTACTGGGGAGTTAAGTAACACATGGAAAGTTAAGTAACAATCCAAAATGACAACACAAAAGGAATTTGAAAGCAGTCTAAAATAGTTCTAACAGTAGGTTCTCAGGAGAAAGAAAGCCGTGCTTTGGGGTTTAAGATACAGTGGACGTTGGGCAAGTTCCCTAAGTCTCTCTGGCACATGGTTTCCTCAATCTAGATAAAATGAGGGAGCTGATCTGTTAGGGACCCCGGGAGTCTGGGCCTGATCTCTCAGGCCCACAGGCTTATCTGACCAGCAGAGGCCTGTAGGCCTTGGTGGAGCGCAGCTGTAAGCAATGACTGAGGCGAGAGACAAGATAGTAAGAACTCCGTTTATTCAAGCAGTGAGTGGTGCTTTTATCTCTTCTCTGACACCAGTGCTCTAAGTGAACCTATCACCAATTTGTTTGCCCTTATAAGGAAGTAATTTACCTTAAACCAGCACTGCCCAGTGTGGACACGTAGCCCCTAGAAAGAAAAACATTTTGGGCTTCTTTGTTCTCTGAAAAGCCTGGGGGAAAATAGCCTTGAGTAAAACAGGGGCAGAACCCTTCCTCCCAGCGCCATCTTGTTCATGCCTTACCAGTCTCCCCTCAGTTTACCTGAGTCATGACCAGAGAATGCTGTCCAAGAGGCTGGGGGTTGGCAATTCCCTTACACTGATCCTTCCATCCCTAAGTGCTCTAACATTTGGTTGACATTAATAAATGTGCTATTTAGGGATACAAAATTGTGGACACCAGCAAAATCATGTGTCCTTCAAATATTGAAGTTTACCAAGCTCAGTAGTCAGTAATAACTGTTCCAAGTCATAGTGTATTTTAACAAATCAAGTATCTTTGATTCTATCAATGTGCATTATTTTATCTACAGATGAAAATCTCAACCCTTCGATGCCTTAGTACCCTATTGAGTTTGATTTCATCTTGAGGAGTGCTGTATTAAAAATTAAACATTTATCACCCTGTGGTCAATCAGGTGAAGGTCCTTGTACTTAAATGGATTCTAGTCCTATGGTAAAAGACAGATAGTCTGCCTCATGTTTCTAGCTTGGTAGCTCCTACCAGAGCTTGTATTCCTCTGATATAGCCCATGAGATACCAGGGTTATCTCCACATCGCAATCAGAGTGGGACTTTATTCCCATAGTATGTCATTGAAAATGTGAATGTAACTATTGTTCCATTACTCCCTAAAGACTCTGGCCTCACCTGGACTGAGTCTAATTCTGGTGGCTGACACTGAGGGTAATCTTTTATCTTTGATTTGTCCCCTTCCCACTTCCCCCTACCCCAGGACCACAGGAAAAATCTCTAAATATTGTGATGGTGTTGGTTCACATAACTGTGTCTTCTCAAATATGGAAAAATAGGGTTCCTAAGTCTCACATAGGCACTTGATGGATTTGGGGTATGGAACAGACTTTATTTTGCCGCAAAGAAAATACACCACCCAAAAGAATCACAGGGGCCCAGGAGTAGGTAGAGAAGGATAGAGCCCTTCAACAGTTCAATAGACTCCAACCAGATCAACATACTTGGGTGGTTTGCTGAACAAGCATTCCCCTTCACCTCGGACAATTGCAGAAAGGACTGGAAATGTTCACATATCCTTCCCTAAGCAGTTGTCATGTTCCTTCTTCTCCTCCTTCTCCCATGAGCATTCAAGTGAGAAAAATCATAGGTAATATTAAAAAATAGCTAGCATTTATGTAGAGCTTTAAGATTTTCAAAGCACTTTCCAAATAACACATTTGGTCTTTACAACAACTTTGGGAAGTAAGTACTAATATGATTTGCATTTTACAGAAGAAGAAACTGGGTAAACTGAAATTAAGCGACTTGTCCAGGGTCACATAGCTGGTAAGGGTCTGTGACTGGATTTGAATTCAGGTCTTCCTGACTCCAGGAGAAGTACTCTATCCATTGTACCAGCCAGCTGCCTTTTTCCTTGAGGAGAGTTTGAATTTGTGAATTTTTAAATTTGAAATTACCTATGGCATAGCCCTTGAGGCTAAGGATCTCTACTCAGAATTGTTCCTTGCCGGCTAGGAATTCTATCAATGGACCCCAGCTACATGGGGAGGGAACATATTAATAGCTAAAATTTATATAACATTTTAAGGTTTGCCAGCTGCTTTACAAATAATGTGTCACTTTATCCTCACAATTTCTCTAGGAAGTAATGCTATTTTTATCCCCATTTTACAGAAGGGGAAACTGAACCAGAGGTTAAACGATTTTCTCAGTCACACAACTTTTAAGTGTCTGAGGCTGGATTTGAATTCAGTCTTCCTCACGTTGGATCCAATGTTCTATCCAACTTCACCACCTAGTTGTCTATCTTCAGAAACTGTAGTCTTTGGACTTGTACGTAGAATAGGATCAGAAAGGCAAAAGACACTAGGAAGTTGGTGTCCAGATACTTCAGGCAGTAGGCAAGGATATGCAACTAACTAGGTGTTGTAACTAGCTGCTCTTGTGGATGGGCAAAGTCCATTTTGGATCCTTACTTCCCTCCATCTCTTCCTGCTTGCCCCCTCCCAGCTTCTCCATTCCGTGGCATTTTGGACAGGGCATCCAAGGGAGAGAGTTAACCTTATTGTATGTAGCACAAGGGAGAGAGCAGTTCTCCTACAAACATCCCTTCCCCTCTAACTTTCAGTCATCAATCGACTCATGGCAGCTCCAGTTCCAGGAAACCAATGAGAGACATTTCTGTTATCCTCTCTCCGGGGTGCCAGTGCACTTTCTTTGCTCCATGGTGTGTGTGTTCATCCTTCATTGCCAAAGAAGACCATGTCATCAGAGAAATGATGGCATGACTTATGCTTGACTTTGTTTTGAGGGAGGGAGGGCTGTGCAGGTCACCAGCCTCACTTCTCCTCCAGAACCATCTGAATCCTGTGACCAGATACTCATCAGGATGACTGGAGATGACCCAGGATGAGGCAACTGGGGTTAAATGACTTGCCCAAGGTCACCCAGCTAATGAGTGTCAAGTGTCTGAGGTGAGATTTGAACTCAGGTCCTCCTGACTCCTGCACTGCTGTGCTATCCACTGCACCACCTAGCTGCCCCTTGCTCCATGGACATGCAGATGCCTTCAGACAAAAATCTATGCCTATAACCTCATAAAGTTGATTAAAAAATTCATCCAGGTGATCTGATTCTCTTCTAAATCTCTCCCCCACCCCATTACAAAGAAATATGTATAGGTATATTTCAGAATGAAATACTTTAGGAACCAGAGGGAAATCTAAAATGCTGTTTCCTTAGGAAGGATATCTTTCACTTCTTCAGTTCTACTATTCCCCTAATTGAAAGTGACTCTTGAGTAATGGACAAATTCATTGTAAGAGGGACGCAGACGCAGAAGACGGTTGGTCTGAGAAGGAGAAATGTGGGCAGGAGGGTGATTCAGAGTGGAGAATTACTCACATCCTCTGACTCTTCTTTTAGTATGTCTGAGACATGCTGTCCCTCTGCCATGCTTCAAATATACTGAATATTGACTTCTCACTTTTAAAACTCTGGAGTCCAGTTACTGCAAACCACAAATCTCCTATAGAGCTATAATGGGGGAGACAGGAGAATAAAACTCAACAAGTTAAATGTTCTCTTTGAATTCTGTTTTTTCCTTCCTTTATATATAGATCCCCCTCTTGGTTTTGATGGATTTTGTCAATATATTTGTCAAATATATTAAAATGTATTTGTATAATGTGGACCCCATAAAGCTATTTGCCATGTCAAGTTTCTAAAGAGGGAGCAGCAAGGGTATGCAGTTTACAGAACAGTTTTACAATTATATTAAAAATGTCAAGTAAAATTAGATTTAAGCCTTGGGTTTTTTGTGGCTGTTCATTTCTTTCAGTCATGTCCAACTTTTTGTAATCCAATTTGGGGTTTTCTTGGCAAAGATACTGCAGTGATTTGCCATTTCCTTTGCTAGTTCATTTTACAGATGAGGAAACTGAGGCAAAAGGGTTAAGTGACCCAGGGTTACACAACTAGTAAGTATCAGAGACTAGAATTAAACTCAGGTCTTCAAGACTCCAGAACCAGCAATCTATGTCAGTTAGTCAAAGGAGGAAAACTTCCAAATGATCTACTTCCTGCCCTGCTCCACCCCAGGGTAGCATCCTTCAAGAAAATTAGCTTCACAGTGTCCTAGTGTCTTACTCACAAACTGAATTTGTCTTTAAAAAATGGATTTGAGGAGCAGTTTCATTCTGTTTGCCCCAGGACCATTTAGTGAAGCCTGTACCTAGGTGCCAATATTTCAAGTTAATGACTTCTTGAAAATTCCAAAGACTTCTTTTTTAAGACTTTGTGTGTATGCACACACACAAATACAAATACACACATCTCTCTGCCTTTTTTTTTTTATTATCACTGCATCTCTGGGACGTAAGGGCAAACCATTCTCAAGTTACAGAAAATAAAAACACTCTGAAGTACTTTGGTTAACTTAGGTAGTAACTTAGGTTAAGGTTAGGTGAATTGTCCAAGGTCACTCAGTGATTTGGAACATATTTCCTAGTTCCCAGTACTGAGCATTTTTCTCTCAGACACACAATTACATACAATACACTTCCAAAAGAATTTTGAATAACTGAGAAAACATGGGAGTTGTATCAACCAATATATTTTATTTGGAATCACCTCTGGAATTGGGCCTGTTTCTTATGAACACACCCCTTTGTCTTGGGAATGTTTTAGGAAATCTGTAAACATTGACAGTAAGCAGATTGGTTTTAAGTAATAATCCTGTCTTTTACTTTTAAGTCCTTGAGGATTGGTAAATGTTTTCATGTACTACATTATCTCATCTGATCCTCAAGGCAATCCTGTGGGGAAGGATTTAATCACTGCAAATATTATTGTCTCTAATAGATAAAGAAATTGAAATTCCTGGTCAGTGACTTGCCTAGTGTTATACTAGTGAGAAAGTAGGAGAACCTGGACTCAAAATTGGATCTTCACTCCCCAAATGTAGCATTCTTTTGACTATTGCTAGCTACCTTTAGGACATTTTAGTGTAACTCTTCTTATCCAGAGACATCATAGATTGTAAACAGGCCTGGAAACCCAACGCAGCGTCAAATGATTGCTTGGGTTATTGTCATACCCTCTCCAAGACAGTTAAGTTCCCCAAATGATTTAAAGTCAAGCCTGAGTTACCTGGTGTTTTCCCCTAGTGACATCAAAAGCATGTTTTCCTCTGGATTTCTTGTCCTTTGGTGGTTCTTCTCTGGATGGGAAGAAACACTTTAATTGAAAGTCCAGTAAAATCTCCTAATGGCTGTAGTTCTTGCAAAAAAGCACTGTCAAGAATCCTCAGTTTCTAACTGAAAATAACCAAGGAAGACAAGTTCAAACTCTCCCTCTGTCCAGGTGTGGATGGGATTAGAAAGGACACTTGTAGATTTGATTTGTCAGTTGCTTTAAGGTCTATGAATTAAAGATGTCATGGAAAAGCTGCACAAGGAAATCTTAAGAAGATGATCCACATTTATCAAGGAACAAAATTATTATTTTTTTTGTATTAGTGGTAATAGTATTACATTAGTATGCTTTGTGCTGTCAGACTATATTATAGGTGAAAGAATATTATAAATCAGATTTATTTTCCAGTACTAAGCACTATTCAAAATCCAAAGTAGAACTATGTAATATTGAATTTACTGATTCATTCAAGTATCCATCCATCCATTCATTCTCCATTCACTTATGGAAGACTTATTTAGCTGAGCCATCATTTGTATAATTCAATAGACTCTCTGGCTTGGTAGTTTAACTGTTTGGTTGTCAAGATTTCCCCTACTTTTTTTCCCATAGGCATGTTATCATTCATATAACATGGTTGCGCCATGTTGGCCCCATTCCCTCATGGCCAGGACTTGTTACATTTTTACCCCATCATGGGTTTCTTTTATAGTTACAGGACTTTGGGGAGCCACTGGCTCAAGTCCCAACAAGATGTGTTCCCCCTAATTTCAGGAACTCATTTCCACTTAACCACTTATCAATGTATTGACTTTTACAAAAGGATATTCATTTTAAAGCTATAGCAAGAACAAACATATGAACATTTCTCCCCCCACCTGCAAGCATGACCCAAATCTGAAAGAAGTTTATTAGGTCATTTGGTAGAGAGAGAGAGAGAGAGAGAGCCCTAGAAGGAAGAAGTGACTCCATCCCCCCAGGTTCTGGAATGTTTACATAATGCAGGATTCTTAAAAAGTCATGAGTCAAGTACGAATCATACATAGACTTCAGTTAAGCAATTTTGTAGAGAAGGCAATTTGAAAGCCAGATAGATTGAGATGGATGTGAGTAAATATAAAAAATAAAGTTTGAGCAAAGTCCAAACACAAAGACGACCCAAAACACAAGCTTGGGTAGACCCAAAACAAGTCCTGGGTTTGGGGATCCAAAACAAGAATGCTTTGGGTGGACTAGGAATGAACCCCAAATTCCTTGTTGCTATTTCTAGTATTTCTAGAGAGTTACTTAGGTCAGGCAACATTCTGGGTGCAGATCACGTAAGGTTGGATTTAAGGAGTATAATTATTTTTCTGAACAATATAATAAATCATTTTCCCCATAGTGATAATCCTTCCTATACAACCTGAGAACATTACCTCTGGCAAGTGGGATGGGGTAGATTAGGTTCATAGTCTAGCTCAGTTTCTACTATCATCACTCTTACCAAGTTCATGTCCAAAGCTAGCAGTCCCAGCTGCCACCTCTCGACCTCCATTGCACTAAAATAGAAATGAGATCAGTTCAGGGAACTGATAATTATGGACTCCTATACCCTAATAGCTGGACACCCGTGGCTTTTATCAGGAGAGACTGTAACTTTTCCTTTCCTCCTTCCTCGCCTCCTTACCCACATCAGTGCCTGAAATTCCCTGGCTAATTAGAATTTTAAATGGAATTGATAATCTTTCATGAATAGTAGGATTGCATTTGCAAAGGTCTGGCCTAATCTGGAGGCAGTCTTGTAGTGGAAACAGTGCTTTCTTTGAAATCAAAGAACCTGGATTCAAATGATGACCTTGCTCCTGACAATGAGCAAGTCTCTTCATTTCTCTGAACCTGTTCTAGGGTTCAGGCCTCTCAAAGGAAGGATTTTAGATAAACTCTAAAATACTTCCTAGCTGTAAATATTTAATTCTATGTATTAAACCTCTTAGTAAACAATGTCAGATTTTTGTAGTGAAAGCTAGGCCTTTTTTCGGGTCATTTATAAATGACTGAAAAGGAAAATCAAACAAACCATCTGTCAGAAATCCCCATGAGTTTAGAGATGAAGACAGTGTGGTGTAAAAGAGGCATGGTCAAAGAGTCAGGGGACTTGGGTTATCATCTTAGCTTTCCCTTGGAACCTTATGCAAATCACGGAAACTTTTTGGCTTCAGTTTTTTTTTTTTAAATATATGTATAAAATGAGGAACTTGCTCTGGATCAAATATCCTTAACCTTTTTTTGTCTCCTGGACCCTTTTGGCAATCTAGCAAAGCCTGTGGACCATTCCTCTGAACAGTTTTTTTAGATGTATAAAATAAAATGCATAACATTGCAAAGGAACCAATTATATTGAAATACAGTTATCAGAATATTTTTACAAAACTATTTCAGGGTCTCAAGGTTTTGAACTTTTATGCCTAATTTCCCTTCTAATGCTAATACTGTATTATATTCTGAAAGCAAAACAGAGAACAGGCCTAAATATGTATAAAATAATGTCATATAGGCAATATTGCTTCTAATTATTCTAATTCTTTATAACTATTATTTTATTTTGTCTTTATAGTGCTTTTCTTACATAGCGAAGAGGGGAATTCTTATCCCCATTTAACAGAAGGGAAAATGAAGTGCAGAGAAGTCGGATTACTTCTCTGAGCTTATCATACCTACCTAGTGGCAGAGTTCAGGTAGAATTGAGATCTTTTAACTTCTAGCTCAGTCTGACTAGATTTAGCCTTCAATCTAGTGTCTCATATTTTATCTGAATTGTTTCCATCACAGTTGAAAATTTTGACTGGCTGGAGGAAGAGGCATATGAGGGTGGAGAATTTATTGAAATCGAGCCAGTCATTAAAAGTATTTGCATTTTCTTGAAAATGTTCAGGTTTTCCTAGAATGTCCACTTGCCCAAACCCTGTAGCCGTTCTCTATCTCATTAGCTATAAGAGATGTCAGGCAGCTTGCCCGCAACAAATGCACATATGCCATGTTCATATATCCATAAAACTGAGCTAGGCGTGGAAAATTCATTGTTTTGAACCATGCAAATGAGCGATTAATATTGCTGCATGATTAATCTGATGGAGAATGTGTGGAAACTTGTCATTAAAGAGTCCCCATCCTGAAACACTCTCATTATAGTTTAGTAATTTTGTATAATGGGATCTCCAACCTTTGAGGAAGTAGCTGTGTTTGCTTTTCTCTTTAGATAAAAGATAGTGGAGGGTGTAGTGAGGGAGTGTGAACGGAGAGGAAAGAGAAGAGGTCGCTGGTATTAAGGGCCCTGAGCAGAATGAGAAACAAAGTTCCAGCTGTTCCCACTTATTTGATAAGGGCCCTGGAAAATTGGAGATGGGAGACTGGTGACAGCAGCTCACTTAGAGATCCTTATAAGGGCAGCTAGATGGTGCATTGGATAGACACCAGTGCAAGAGTCAGGAGGACCTGAGTTCAAATCTCACCTCAGACACTTGACACTCATTAGCTGGGTGACCTTGGGCAAGTCACTTAACCTCAATTGACTCATCCTGGGGTTTTCTCTAGTCATTCTGATGAATATCTGGTTACTGGATTCAAGTGGCTCTTGAGGAGCAGTGAGGCTGGTGACCTGCACAGCCCTCTCTCACTCAAAACAAAGTCAAGTGCAAGTCATGTCATTATTTCTCTGATAGCATGGTCTTCTTCTGCAGTGAAGGATGAACACACACATTGGATGCTTATAGGGACAAATACAGGTCTCTGGATTTGGGATCCCTGTCTCAATGAATTTTATAGACTCAGATCCTGTGGATAAAAGGAAATATGGAAAAGAGGCAGAAATTTGCCTTCAGTTTTTCTTTAACACCATGCTAGGGTCTCTGAAGGCCTATTTCTCAATTTTCATTAGAATCCTGATTTTTTTTTATAATCATGATAAGTAATTGACTTGAGATGGATTATCTCCACTGGGTTCCAGTTCTATGAAAACACAGTAAATGAGAAAAGGTGTGCTTATTTATGAAGATCTGGAATCCTTTTCCTGGTTAATCTTTTGTCTCCCTGATCCCCACCCCAAATGCAAGCACTTTATCTACAATCATTTAAGGATGAAATATGGAATGGACATAGAAGTAGCTAGTGTTCAAGTATCTTTTGAATTATGTAGGTACCATTAAGAGTAAAGAAACCATGAGGATGTAAGGCAAGGTTGTTTCTGGGAAGGGAGGAGCTTAAAAGGAGGGACTGAAAACTTAGTAAAGCTTCCTTGGGGACTCACAATTTAACCAGTAACTACTTTGCTAAGAGACCCGTCATGGCATGATGGGTAGAAAGCTGAATTCAGAGTCTAAAAGATCTGAACTCAAGTCCTGCCTTTGATAATTCGATCAACCAACAAATATTTATTTAGTACCTACTATGTGCCAGGCATAGGTACATAGGTTTGGTGGATGGAACACTGGGCCTGGAATCAGGAAGACTTGAGTTTAAATCCAGTCTCAGACATTTTCTAGTTGTGTGATCCTGGGCAAGTCACTTAACCCTCTTTGCCCCAGTTTCCTCATCTATAAAATGAACTAGAGAAGGAAATGGCTAAGCATCCCAGTATCTTTGCCAAGACAATCCCAAATCAGGTCACAAAGAGTTGGATACAATTGAAATGACTCATGGTTCTGCTTACTTCATTTTGCATCAGTTTATATAAATCTTCCCAGGTTTTTCTGAAGCCATCCTACTTGTCATTTCTTATAGCACAATAGTATTTCATCACAATTCTATACCACAGCTTGTTCAGCCATTCCCTATTGAATGGGCATCCCCTCAATTTCCAATTTTTTGCCACCATAAAAATGATCTGCTATAATATTACAGGCACTGTACTAAGCATTAGTGATACAAAGAGAGGCAAAAGATTAACCCCTGCCCTCAAAGAGCTCACAAACACATACTGAATGTATGGTTCTGGGCAAGTCCAAGGATGCCCCCAAGAAACTCTTTAAGACTGTAAGTTGCAGAGTAGGTGGCAATATTCATTGATCAGAGAAGTCTCCTCATTGGGAGTTCTCTATAACATGGAAGAAATCACAGGCATGGTGCAAAAAAAATTAGCAGATGCTTATTGAGGGCCTACTTTCCCAACATTTCACTGATAGTAGCTAAATAAATAATATTTGTAATGGAATAGAAGCAGCTTCCATTGATTTGGAGTTTGGGCACCTCTTACAAGGAATATGAACAAATAAGAAAGTGTTACTAATTTCACATTTTGTGTGTGTCAGTATTGGACAGATTACTATTTACAATGGAATGTGTCTGAATATCCGGGTGTGAAGAATGTTCGCTTTCCAGATGGCCAGATTTGGAAACCAGATATTCTTCTGTATAACAGGTAAGCACACTGGGAGCAAAGGAAACATTATTTTTTTTTTTTTGTGCTTGTACATTAGCTTTGTATTAGAAATTATTCAGTGTCTGTATGTTCTAGAACTGATTTATAAGCCAAAGAATAAATCTTGCAGAGATTTCCTGATGTTTTGAACCACTTCTTGCCTACTTGGTACGTGGCTTCAGGGAATCTATTTAATCCCATATCATTTTTCTCATCCTCATAAAACTACCATTTATTTCAAAGGAGATGCTGTTTCAGAGCTAGCAAGACTTTCAGGTCTGTATCTGAAAGGTGTAAGGTACTATTTTTAGTGCATACCAGGCACCATAATAAGCATCTTTGGCATTTGAAAGTAAGTTTTAAAAATGATTTTACATGTAATTGATAAATAATTGATCGGTGGAGCTTTTATTAAAAATTACTTGTTTATTTATTTTTGACATTCATTTAAAAAAAATTTGAGTTTTGAATTCTTTTCCTCCTTCCAACTTCTCTCCCACCCCTTGAGAAGGCAAGAAATGTGATGTTAATTATACTTGCAAAATCATGCAAAACCTGTTTCCGTATTATCTGTGTTGCAGAAAGCAAAAGCAAGAAAAATAAAGTGAAAATCTACATTCAGACTCCATTGGTTCCTTCTGTGGAGATGGATAGCATTTTTCATCATAAATTCTTCTGAATTATCATGTATCATTGTATTGATTGGGATAGTTAAGTCTTTCACAGTTGACCATCATACAGTATTGCTGTTACTGTGTACAGTGTTCTGGTTCTGCTTACTTCATGTTGCATCAGTTCATGTAAATCTTCCCTGGTTTTCTTTAGCCATCCTACTTGTCATTTCTTATAGCACAATAGTATTCCATAGCTTGTTCAGCCATTCCCCATTGGTGGGCATCCCCTCAATTTCCAATTCTTTGCCACCACAAAAAAGAGCTGCTATACATATTTTTGTACATGTTGGTCCTTTTTCTTTGTTCTTTTTGGGGTACAGACCTAGTTGTGATATTACTGGGTCAAAGGGTATGTATGCACGGTTTTATAGCTCTTTGGGCGCAGTTCCAAATTGCTCTCTAGAGTAATTGGATCAGTTTACAGCTAGTGAAGATTATTTTTGAATCTGAGTTAGGATCTGAGTTGCTCCCAAAGTATCATATTGCTCCCCCGACTCTTGTACCAGCTTTCCCATTGACATTATTTTCCCACCTTTTCTCCTTGGCCTTCTATAGGGAAAGGCAGTGCATAAAAGAAATCTGAAAAAGAGAGAGAGGAGAAGCATCTTAGAAAAAGTCTGCGGCCTCAGACACTTGACACTTGCTAGCTATCAAGTTACTTAACCCAGATTGCCTTGCAAAAAGCAAAAACAACTCTCTTCCCCTTTACCCCTCAAAAGAAAATGTCTGGAGTGAAGCCTGGAGAGGACTGAGACCAATTTATGAAGTGGCATTACATAATAATAAGGATAGAAAGGTAGGTTGGAGTCAGGTGGTGAAGTACTTTAAATACCAAAGAGAGAAGTTTGCATTTGATTCCAGAGATAATAGGGAACTTTGGGTCTTTTCTGAGCTGGTAAGTCAGATGGCTCCATGGCCACAATAGCCCTCATCCAATCATTTCTAGGCTATTGTAATAGCCTGCTAAGTTGATCTTCCTGACTTGAATCTACACTTTTTTGAATCTTTCTTCTACATAGCTGCCAAAGTATCTCCAGTGGTTTCCTATTGTCTCTGTAACTGACATGAGACATTAAGCCTTGGATCATACCTATTTCTGTACATGTCTTTTCTTTCCTAAGAGAATTCATGCTGCTAAAGGATGAGGAATGTATATCCTTTTAAAAAATATATTTCTCTTATCCTGAATTTAAGAACAAGTATATGAACAGTACCTTACACATAATAAATATTTGTCATATTGAATTGAGGATGATGGTATCCTATGATGGTAAGATATCATTGCCTGTTTGAATTCACCCTATGTACTCATTTATGATGGATAGAGTCAGAGAAGTTGTTCTCCTTCCTTCTCAACAAAGACCAATGACCAGGAGGGTTTGGGGCATTGAAGAAAAACTAGAACCAAATTATGGTTTCTCTGTTTTTTTTATTTTAACTACTGAATGGGAATCAGTTGTGAAATCCAGAACAAGAATAAATACCATACTCAATTTTATCCAGATCCTAGCTTTTTTTTTGCTTATTTTCTTTAAAGGGTCCTGAGTTCTGTTTGTAAATGGAGAACCTGTAAGTCCTACCCACATTTGTTTTATATGTGGGCTATTCAAAAATCCAAATATAAAGCAGATGTCTAATCTCCTTTTCTTCCTGCAAGTAAAAACATCAAGGACATGATTATAATGGATAGCATGGGGTGTTGTAGTGAGAGGGTTATTTATGACACAGCTTACTATCTGAAATGTCTCCTGCTGTAACTTTTGAGGGTCATAGATCTGCAGCTAAATTAATCAGAATTATGATCTTTAACTTTCTGCACCGAGGCTGACAGCAGGGCTGCTCTGATTCAAAGAATAAAAGTCAATAAGGGTCATGCCATCAGTCCTTGAGGGGACCGCCTCAGATGAAAGTTTGATAAACCAGTCATTTAGCCAGGCAGATCTGCCCTGTGATCAGGGGTTATTGTAGACACAGCCCCAAGAGGTCTGTCAGATCCTTGCTGGGAGGCAGGGACCCAGCCAGGCAATTACAGCAACAACAAAGATGCCTTCACCAGCAGTCAACCAAGAGTATGGAAGAAGGGCTAGTATATACTTAGCCTTCAGTACTTCTAGGAAGTCCTGTAAAATGCTTAATTTTTTTTTTTGTGGGGAGAGGGTGAACCTGGTATAATAGAGACATGTGATTTCTAAACATTTAGTACTTTTTAAAATGGTTTTCATTTACTATTGTTGATCATATCTAGGGAATAAACCTATCCCTGATACTGACCTAGGCAGCTAGGAGGTATGGTGGGTAGAGTGCAGAGCCTGATCAGGAAAACTCATCTTTCTGAGTTCAAACCCAGCCTCACATACTTACCAGCTGTAAGTAAATGACCTGGGAAAGTCACCTAACCCTGTTTGCCTCAGTTTCTTCATCTGTAAAATGAGCTAGAGAAGGAATTGGCAAATCACTCCAGTATCTTTACCAAGACAACCCCCAAGACATCATGAGTTGGACACAATTGAAAAACGACGGAACAGCAATGATATTGATCTGATACCTGACACTTGATCTGATATATCTTGACATCTTAATGGCCATGCTGAATTGCTACATTTTGATCTGGTAGATTTAAGTCAATTCAATTACATAACCATTTAAAAAGTGATTGCTATAAGCGAAGCATTGTGCTAGATGCAAGGGATAACCCAAAAGGCACAAGTGGAGTAGCCTCTGTTCTCAAAGCAGTTTATATTGTAGTTTGATCTTTCAGGGGTAGATTTTCACACAAATAATTATTAAGGTGTTTGGAAGCAGAATATTCATCATAGCTCTACTGATTTGTATATATTATATAAACAAAGCTTTAATTTGTTTTAAATGGATAGAGAGCTGATCTCAGAGTTAGGAAGACCTGATTTCAAGTCCTGTTTCCATGGATTTCATCATCTCTTCAGTGTGAATGATGCTCAGATCTATTTATTCAGCCTCTCCTCTGACTTTCAGTCTCAAGTGAATGTGTTTTAGCCTTCTCACACTCAACATGTCCAAGACACAACTGCTATCTTCCTCCCTGCTCCTACTATCTTCTTAGCAACTCCGACCTCTAACTTCAGTAGTGTCCTCAACTCCTCTCTTGCACTTCCCCCCTTCCCTCATATCCACTCTATTACTGGATCTTGTTTTTACCTTTATAGCATCTCTCATATAATATGTTCCCTTTCCTCCACTCACACAATTGCTACCCTGGTGTAGTCCCTCATCACCCCTTAGTCTCCTGACTGGTATCTTTGTTTTTTTCCTACTCAATTTTTGGCACTCAGATGCCAAAGTGATCTTCCTAAAGCACAAGTTTATAACCTTCCCTTCTTTCCCTCCTTCAGTAAACTCCAGTAGCTCCCTGTTATCCACCAGAGAAAATATAAAATCTGTTGTTTTTTCTTTCCAAGCCCTTTATACCTGACCGTTTTCTACCTTTCCAGTCTTCTTAAGACTTAACTTTCTTCTGTGCCCTCTGGGATCCAGTGACTATGGCATATTATGTTGCTAATGATCTCCCAATTTTGTACCTTTTTCACGGGCTGTCCCCCATGTCTAGAATGCTCTCCTTGTCACCTCTGGCTCTTGGCTTTTTTTAGGAACAGCTCAACTTCTGTTTTCTGTGGGAGGCCCTTAACCTATCACCCCTTCCATCTGCCCCAACCCTATATTAGTGCTTTCCTTCTGATTACCTCTTATTTATACTTTAGATATCTTTTATATACATGGTTGTCTGCATGTTGTTTCCCCTATTAGAATGTGAGCTCCTTGAGGTTGGGGACCACCTTATTATCTTTTCTTTGTATCCCTAGTCCTTAACAGGGCTTGGCATGTAGTAGGTGTATAGTAAATGCTTGTTGATGATGGAGGTGTTTAGAGATCTGGGTCTGGAGTCAGGAAGATCTTAATTCAAATTCAGGCTCAGACATTTCCTAGCTGTGTATCCCTGAGCAAGTCACCCAACCTCTGTTTGCCTCAGTTTCCTTTTCTGTAAAATAATAGCACTTATCTTTTAAGGTTGTTGTGAGAATCAGAGGACATAGTGATTGTCAGACTCTTAAGCATCATGGTTGGTACCTAGTAAGTGATATGTAAATGTTAGCTATTATTATCATCATCAGCTGTTACGATAATAGTGCTTCCTGATGATACCAGCTTGTGTGACCTTGGGCAAGTCTGTTAACTGCTCCGTATTTCAGTCAACTCTGAGTCTCTAAACTGCAGAGGAGGTGATGGTCTGCATTAGTAAAGGTAGTTTCTTTTTGGTATCCTCTACAGTGATGAAATCATAGGTCTGATTAAAAAATGTAGTGGCTTAACTCTTCATTTCCCTGGCATCACTGTGGAATGAAGGGTTCCACATAAATGAACTTTCCAGGTGGTTGAAACTTGTTTCCCTACATGCAATTCTTTAGTCATTTTTGATGTGTCTTCCTAATTATAGCTTTCTTATCTCCTTTTCTTCTTAACCAGAGTGTATTGAACATTCTTTATCTTTTCTTAACAACTTAGGATCAATATTATAAATATTTTATTCTCCTTTTTATATAATGACCCTCTGAGTCTATTGGGGTATGACCTCCATATAGCTGTGTTTTCTGAGTTCCTTCCTCTACCCTTTAAAGTTTTCCTATTCCATTATTATCAGTTTGTAAACTGCCACTCTTTATTGGTGTCATTGTGCTTACCTCTAGCAGATGTGCCCCTTTCTCCAACAGAGTAAATAACACTCACCTTCAAATCAGAATACTTCAGTTCTGATCTGGAAGCTGATTTACTGGTTGTGTCATTTAAATTCTCTAGGCTTCAGTTTCTTCATTTGCAAAACAAGAGTAATACAGGGTTCTTATAATGGTCAAATTAAATATATGAACATGCTTTGAACACCATAGTTAAGTCATTTAAGTTATCTTGGCTCATATAAACAAATTCAGTAGTTTTGTGTAAAGGAGGAACAGATTAGATGGTAAGTACCTTGGAAGTAGAGATTATCTGATTCTTTTGTACTTGTGTCTCTACTGTACCTAGTAGCTACTTGATAAACAACTTGATGATTGGCTGATTGGTTAAATAGATTATTAGTAAAACCCTGTGGGTATAGGGAGAATTTACATGATTAAGGTGAATGAGTTTTTTTTTGCACCATAGACTTGGTAACATCCTTTGTTGATTATTTAAAGATCAGTTTTGCTAGCTTTTGGTTTCCCTCTGCAGTGCAGATTGTTAAGTGACCTCTAGTTAAATGTAACATCCATTAAGACTTATAGATTTAGAAGTTAAAGAGATGTTAGAAATAATCTAGTCCAACTCCCTCATCTTGCCAATGAAGAAACTGAGTCCAGAGATGTGTCACTTGCCCAAGAAAATCATACAGATGGTA
This sequence comes from Bettongia penicillata ogilbyi, assembly GCA_023548195.1. Taxonomy (NCBI): domain Eukaryota; kingdom Metazoa; phylum Chordata; class Mammalia; order Diprotodontia; family Potoroidae; genus Bettongia; species Bettongia penicillata. The sequence goes on along the minus strand of JAJHZJ010000009.1, from coordinate 5,566,066 downwards.
TACTGGAAGCACCAAGATTTGACTCTAGGTTCTTTGTCTCCAAATATAGCATTCTCTCCATTATGCCAGTGGTTGTAAAGGAGATGTCAGGAAAACTTACATTGCTCTTAACGCCATTTTTCAAAATCAGGAATGTTTTCTATTATGGAGGAAACCCATCTTATAGGCCAACTCATACTAAACTTTCTCTGGATCAGGAATGGTGGTGTTCTCATTAGCCAATTATCCTGCTTAAGAGAGTTATCATGCATGAATGAGCAATTTTTGAATAATTTAGGGGATATGGATCTATATTTCCTTGGTATAGAAAATACAAAGTTGAGGAAATTCCTTCTCTCAATGCAGGTTGGCATCTGTTCAACAACTTCTATAATCTTAGACAGTTGCTTGGAACATGAAGAGATTTAGTGACTTGCCCAGGGTCTCATGGCCAAAATGTGCTAAAGGAGAAGGATTTAAACCCAGGTCTTTTATGATGATGAGGCCAACTCCTTTACTTCATCATATCACCTCTCAGTTTATCCACCTAAGTGCCCATTTAGTACTGACATATTGTCAAAACGTATCAGTATGGTAGAAGGCTTGATTTACACAGCCTTATTTTTTCAGGTTTGTTCTATGTAGTGGAATTATACTTAAAGGACAGTGCAGAGAGGCAGCCTCAAGGACCAGAAGATCTAGGTTTAAGCCGTACCTCAGACACATATTGGCTGTTGAATTTTTGGTCAGTTACTTGACCTTTCAATGCTTTAGGCCAGAGGTGTCTAATGTGAGGCTCTGTAACACTCCCTACAGTAATGGAGCCAGATTAATTGGGAAATTATTTAGTAATTAGGTAAGTTAGTCACTGGTAAACATTTAGCAAAATAAAATATATAAACATATAAAACACAAACTATATAAATATGTAAAAAATATATTAATTGCAATATATTGTCATAATAAATATACAAAAATATAAAATACAAAATAAAATATAATAGAACATAGATAATTTTAATATAATTTGATATAATAATAATAATATAATAATTTTAACTAGCGGGGATCCTTATGGAAGGTATACTAGCTTCCTTTTCTGTTTGAGTTTGATACCACTGCTTTAGGCAACCTTCCAAGACTGTTAAGTTGCAGAAGAGATACCATTCATTCTGTATTGATAGCGGGAATTTCCTCTTTTGAGAATTCTTTATACCAATGAAACCACAGACTTAAGGCTTTATCCCTATGTTTCATGGGGATAGGATTTGGTCTTTAGTAAATCTGAAATTGTATGTAATTTTTTGCTGTTGCTATTTAGCAGTGCTGTTACACCTGAAATGAAGAAGGATAAATCTAATATATTCCTTATTTTCTCCCTTTAGCTGATTAACTTTATTGTACCCCCTTGCTGGGACTTTTAAAAAATTATGCTTTTAAGTAGCAACATTCGGGAAGTCAGTTCAAGGAATTTTTTCTTTTTCTTTTTTCTTTTTATGCCCAGAGCTTGGTACAGTGCCTGGTATCTACTTATTACATGCTTGCTGATTGATTCAAAATAAAGAAAATATGTCATCAAAGAAGAAAGGAACATGTGTTTGTGCAGTGGCTGGCAACACACATAGGATCCAAACAAAAAATCCTATGAACAGCTTAAAGAATGGTACAGTAGAAAGACCAACATGAGCATTCAGAAAGAAATATGCTAAGAGGCAAGATAAGCTCAGATTGGCCCACTCGATATTGGTCAAGAAAAGAAAGCATGAAAAAGGAGAGAACTGGGAGGGATACCCTTTAACAGGGAAGGAGTAGAGGTCATGTCAGTACTGAAAAAAGAGTAGGAATAGATTAAAGGCACATAATAGCCAAGCTATTCTATATATGCAATACACATTAAGCGACACTTTCAAATTCTCAATCAAAAATGTGACAAGTAGAAAAATAGCATAGAGTTTGGTTAAAAAGTGTTATTTTGAGATTTTGCATTGTTGGAGATTTTGATGTATTCTCAACTTAATAGATCTTGCTAGCTTACCAGCATTCAAGCTAATAGGCCTATAAGTCACACATGACGGGTACAGAACTGAGTCATTTACATCAGGGTGTCATGACTTTTTTGGAGGAATAAAAGGAGTTTTATGACATTGCTTATTAAAATAAATATCACTTTTATTAAAGAGTGCCAATTATTGGGGAAGAATATGAAAAACACCCTTACAACCTTTGGGAAACTTAGCTTTTAAGGAAACACAGATTGAGGATGGAAGTGAAGCCGTCCTCCATTTCTCTTTGGTATCATTTTAGCTCTGTTCCAGGCAGATATTGGCAGCGTGTCTATGATGCACTAATGGTCTGTGGGCCGTAATTTATTTTCTAGGCTTTGAAGAAGCTGGGCCAGGGTGAAATAGCCATCTCGGCAGCATTTCTTTGATGGGTCACTTTATTTCCTTGATGAATACAGAGCAAGTGATGGCATTTTCATCCAAATTGCTGGGGCGTGCAGGGAGAAAAGGATGTGGGTACAAATAGAACCTTCTTTGCTTTAATGCAGAGGCTGCCTGTTTCCTGGGTCTTCTGTAGTCAGGGTTGTTTTAATGCCCGGACTTCTTGCTGAGAAAAATCACAACTCAATACATAGAGCAATTATTGGTTCCTTGTTGTGATTTTTCCTTTCAGAAGGAAATAAATACCCTATCAGAGTCAGCACAGTCTGCTAGGGAAGAAGAGCCTTCTTGCCTGTGAATTAGGAGACTTGATGTTTATCCCATCTCTGTCCCCAAGTTCCCAAGTGACCTTGGGCAAGTCATGAAACTCTACACTTCATCCAGTGACTCTGCCTTTGTCAAAGTGGAGATTTTCTTAACTCCACCTGGTCTGGTTCATCATGCCACTTTGGCCTCTCAGAAATAAGGTGCTGGAATAATTGAGTGCCCATTAAACTCTCCCTTTAGATGCAAAAATTTTTTTCAAAATGTTAATATTTTTTACTTTTTCATAGTGCTTTATTATCATCAGAAACAATGTCAAGGGTCCTAGAGGACCTAGTTTCAAATCTCAGCTCAGTTCTTAAATATATTATTTCATTCGATTCCTGTTTTACACACACACTAATACATACACAACACACGCATATGTGTATGTGTATATATATATATACACATACACACACACACATACACACATATTTGAATGAATTCTTCTTAGGTAGGGTGATAATCAAAAACAGGAAGAACCCATGAATGAAGACATTTATTCAAAATCACTGGAAAATGAACTCTTCTTATAAGCAAATTGTATAGTTCACTAAAGTTTAGCTCTTTAAGTATTAAAAGTTCTAAGATGGTAAGTTTTTGATGGAAATTTTTCCCCAATACACCACACTCTTTGCTAACTTGGTAAATAGAATATATAGAATTTAAGTTATTTTTTTCATCATGATTCAGGTTGAATATATTCAGTCAAAAGAATTCAAAGTACTGAATTTGGAGTCAAGGGACCTGAATTAAAATCCCAACCTTGCTACATATTACCGGGGTGACCTTAAAAAAGCAAAGAAAACAAAACGCTTCATCTCTCTGGGCTTTGGTTCCTCAGCAGTAAAATGAGGGTGTTAGGTGATATAAATTCTAAGGTCCCTTCTAGCTCAGTATGATCAATTACTGTGTTAAGTAATGAATCATACTGTTATAGACTGAAGATGGTAAGGGACCTTGAGGCTGTCCGATCCAACAGGTCATCTATATCTAAAATCACATAGGGATACAGTTGGAGATAGCTATGGTCCATAGGGATGAGTAGGTACTGACCTCAGGAGTTTCTCTGAAACGTTGAGAAAATCTGTGATACCAACTTTTTAAAATTGATTATTACACTCTTTCTTATAGAGATGTAACAAAAAATACAGAGATAGCTTTACAATCTCCCAGGAAATTCCAGGACTGACTTTCTGCAAAACTAATTATTAAAGCGAAAAGTCTAGGTAGACTTTTTCTAAATCAAAATCATTCATAGACTGTTAGAGCTATACTGTATCTTGCAGGTCATCAAGTCTACTTAAAACAACTTGCCCAAGGTCCCAGAATGAGTTGGAGCATAGTGCTTTTTAAAAGACATTCTAAAATGATTATTGATATGCTTTTAACTATCACAATATTATCATTGATTCCTATATCTATAGCTAGTACAATCGACCAGGATAGAAGCAACTAGCTAAAGTAGAGGTAACTAGGTGACCTAGTGGAGACAGTGCTTGATTTGGAATTAGTTTGAATCTTGTCTCACATGCTTACTTGCTGTGTGACCTTGGGCAAGTTACTTCAGGTCTTTGTGCCTCTGTTTCTTCATCTGTAAAATGGCGATAATCATTGTACCTAGCTCCTATTTCCCAGGATTGCTGTCAGGATCAAATCACATGAAATAACTTATCTAAAATGCTTTGTAAACCTTAAAGGACTCTATAAATACTAGCTTCTATTATCATCATCATTGTTACCATGGACACTTCTCTGAACTGAATCTGTAAATTCAATGTGAAGGATGAATAGCTTTCCCTCGCCATTTCAAGAATTTGTGTTGTGAAAAGTCTGGACAGCATACCAAAAAGCAGAGAGATTACCCTCCTGATATGGGTCTGTATAGTCAAAGCTATGGTTTTCCAGTGGCAATGTATGGCCATGAGAGTTGAGCACCACAGAATATGACAGTTTCTAATTGCGATGCTGAAGACTTTTGAGAATCCCTTGGACAACAAGGAGATCAAATCAGTCAGTGCTTAAAGAAATTAATTCAGACCATTTTTGGAAGGAAAAATACTGAAGCTGAAGTTTGAATACTTTGGCCACTTACCTAAGAAGAAGTTAGGGCTTATTGGAAAAGATCCTGATGCTGGGAAAGACTGAAGGCAAAAGGAGAAGGGGACGCCAGAGGATGAGATGGATAGTGCCGTGGAAACAACAAACATGAGCTTGGACAGAGTTTGGGAGATAGTGGCGGATAGAAGGTCCTGGTGTGCTGTGCTCCATGGGGTCACGAAGAATTGGACATGATCGAACAAAAGCAACACATTTTAAAGGACTTGATTCCAAACCTACAAATGCTTTCATTTCCTCCACATCACAAAGACACATCTATGAATATAACACCAGACAACTTATTCAGAGTAGACACTCAGCTATTTCTTGGAAAAATGAATAAATCATTTCTTCCTAGTTCTCCTTCAAGTTTGAATTTTAATAGAATTCCAGGGATAAGCATCATTAAAAACTGTAACATTAATGTTACAGAAATTGAAAGTTCTTTTTTAGTCCTGTCATGGTGGGTCAGCTTTCCTCGAAAATTTCTTTGGAAATACCATCTTGAGCAGTTTGATCAGTGCAATATCGTTGGCAATCAATCAGTAGGCATTTATTGTTTGCCAGGTACTAGAAACTATTATTTGAAGTACTGCAGATGCAAAGAAACAGGAAAAATTATACTTGCCTCAAGGATATTGCGTTCTACTGTGGAGGGGGAGGAGACAGCATGTACCTAAATGGATTATGTACCAAAATGAATATGTACAGTATAGCTGGAAGATAGTCTTAGAGAGGTAGGTACTAGGAACAGATAGGAAAATGGCAAAACTATTATCAGATCCTAATCCTGCTTCCTCAGAGAAAGCTCTGTGTAAAGAACAGTTCTTAATGGCTTTAAAAAATCCAGTTCTGCCAATGTCCAAGCCAAGAGGAAGGCACTGCCATGCAGTGGAAAGAACGCTGGCTTTGGAACATCAAAGGATTTGAATCGGAATGCCATCTCTGCCATGTACTTTCTGTGTGATATTGACCAAAGCATTAAATCTCTCTTTGAGTTTCCTGATCTGTAAAACGAGAGGGTTGGATTTTGTGAACTCTGTCGTCCCTTCCAGTTATATAGATCTGGTATCTTGTGATCCTGACTGAACGAGAAAAGAAAGGAGGGGGAAGGAAAACATAGAGTAGACAGAAGAAAGGTTCCTAGGAGGCAGAGGCAATAGCAGAGATATCAAGCACTAGGTATTGATTTGGTGGGCAGGAACTGACAAGAGAGAAAAGGAGATGGAAGAAATCACCAGATATTATAACACCTTGGCAGGCATGAGCAGTGGAGGTCACTAGAATTTTGTGTATTTGAACACCATTTTCTTATCTATCATGGTGTTGTAGGTAGCTGAAACCAGGGTGAGGAAGTTAAATTCCACTACAGGTTCTGCAAATCATGTAACCTCTTTTAGCCTCATTTTCCTCATCTGCAAAATAAGGATAATAACGGTTCAACCTCAAGGGCAGCAAGGTGGTGCTGGGTTTGAAGCTGGGAAGACTCATCTTCCTGAGTCCAAATTTGGTCTCAGACATTTACTAGCTGTGTGACCCTGGGCAAGTCACGGAACCCTGTTTACTTCAGTTTCTTCATCTTTAAAATGTGCTGGAGAAAGAAGTGGCAAATCACTCCACTATCTTTGCCAAGAAAACCCTGAACGGAGTTATGAAGAGTGAGACGCTACTGAAACAACTGAATATCACCTCAGGGAGTTGTTGTGATGATGGAATTTAATAATATATATAAATCACTTTGCAAACCTTAAAATGCTCTAGAAATGCTAGCTATGGATAATAATAATGATAAACATAATGAGATAACTAACAATAATCTTAATCATAAATAATGAGATGAGAATTTGATAATATATGTAAAGTACTTTGAGAACCTTAAAGTGCTATATAAATGTTAGCTATGGGTGTTATTAATCATGATGACGATAAACAATGAGATGTCTAGAAAGTGTTTTGCAAGCTTTAATTGCTATAGAAATGTGAATCATTACTAATAGCAAATGTTGGTTGAATTGATAGGCAAACTGACAGTAACGTGTGTGTGTGTGTGTGTGTGTGTGTGTGTGTGTATGTGTGACTTATATAGGCCTTTGTCTCATCTTGCTTGCATTAGGCACTGTTTTGGGGGATACCAGGATCCACAAATCTGCCTGTGGAATGGATGGGATAGGGCTGTAGAACAGTAAGTCCTCAAGTTGCTGAGGTACGTGCAGTTGTCATTTTTAACAGAGCCAACGCGATGCATACACCCCTTAATCAAGGAGAACTTATAGCAACCTATTTCTCATCTTGTGTCCATTTCAGTAGACATCCTAGTGGTATTTGTAGTAGCGTTTTCTCCTTGGTCCTCTTTATCCTCCTATATTTGCTGCCTCAAGCTTTTAACACATCATATTTGCCTTCCCAAGTTCTTGCCATTTCGACTCCTGCGTATTTTCATGTCCATGATGGTAGAATACACTTTTGTTTTTCTTAGTAGATTTTTTTTGTTTTCTGTTTACTCTTTTTCTTGTTGTATCATATATCTTCTATGAAATGTAAATGGTATTTTCTTTTTTTCTCATCTATTCCCATCCTACCCCATTTTAATCCTTTATCTAACAGGCTTGAGTAATAGATTTCATATATAGATTTCATATATACATGCATATTTTTTTCATTTGAAATCAAGAGAAATGCTTAGAATCAAACTTTTGAACACAACTCACTTTTACATTGAAAGTTCACCTATGATATATTATAGCTGTCTGGTTGATTCTGGAGCTTTCTAATCTAAATAATGTCTTCTCCTTTTGACAGTTGCTGTCATATCATGTTTTAGTGTGTAGTTTCAACACTTGGGAAGTTGACTTGTGCACCTTAGTTATTGCTCAAGTTTAGGTATGGTGCTAGCAGATGGCTGTAGTGGTGTTCCAAGGGAAAGTTTCATAAAAAAATGAAGAAAAAATCATGGGTGTGTTTCAAAGAACCAATCAATGTTTATTAAGTACTTATGTATTTGAGGCAGAGGCATATGCTGGTAAATGTTTAACAAATGGCTCTCCAAAAAATGCCATAGAACACATTTTATATTTTAATATGCCTTATTAATGTTTTCTCCATCACTTTCTTAAGTCTAGAAAATGAACAAAACAATAAATCAAACCCTAATTTGTATTATTTTCCAGTTCCAAGGTGTAAATGTTCATACTGAAAATTTAACCAGTAATGGCAAGGACACTGTTTGAGCTGACTCTAAGTGCATCCTTGATTTGAGGTCAGAGATTAGTAGGGTTTTTCTAACTTTTGGATGAAAAAAATTCTCTATTAAAGTAGCTAAATTTAAATATTAACTGATCACTCAATTGAAAGCTCAGACTTTAGAGAAAACTTACTTAAATACTGTAACTGAATTCATTAAACATTTATTCAGCACCTAGTGTGTATGGGGAATCATTCCAGGTGTTGTGAAATAGCTGAGATTTGTACAATACTTTACAATTACAGGAGAGATGTAGTGGTTAGAGAATGGGCTTTGAAGTGAGACGTGAGTTCAAGTCTTGCTTCTCATTAGTTCTGACTGAGTGACCCTGGGCAGATCTTTGTGTCTGATACCTGTATCTTACACCAGAGTGCTTTGTATGCATTATTTCACTTGGTCCTCTCAAACTTCTATTCTAAATAGAATCTTCAAGGTTTAGATGAGAAAATAGAAGCTCAGAGAAATTAGGTGACTTGGACGTAACCACACAAGTAATGCGTGGGATGGGAATCCAAGTTGTGTGATTTCAAATGCAGTCCTCTTTTTATTAGCCATGATGTTAGTTCATTTGCTAGCCAAGTGGGGACAAAGATATTGCTCTCTCGAAGATATAAGGCAAGCTGATGATTTCTTTCCTCTCCTAACTATGACCATCAACAGCTTACTCTAATCAGAATTTTTATTTATATACTCTGATCAGGACATAATCTTTGTAATTAACTATCTTAAATTTAAGCTATTAAGCTGGGGTGGAACAACCTCTGTCTTTTTTACTTTTTCATCATTTTCATTGCATAGAACAGTGCCTTGTATATCACAGGTACTTAATAAATTAGTGAATGTTGAATCAGAACCTTGGTGGGGGTTGTTCATATTAACAAGTTTAGCTTGGTATAAAACTCTCTAATATTCTTCTCTTAGCTCTTGACTACAATATTTCTTTCCCAGCTTTGGAATTTTTTTTCATTCTGCCTTGACTGTTTGTGTGAATCAAAAAAGATCTTGACATGTTTTTTTAAAATAATTTTTTTTATTTTGAGTTTAAATATCAAGAAAAAGAACATTTTCCTATATACAGCAGAACACAAAAAGAGGATGCTGTATTAAATCATGAACTCTATATCATAAAGCTTGTTTTTTTAGTTATATAATAAATCTTACACATTACTTTCAAAACTGTCCTACTTGTCAGTGTTTTTTTTAAACTTTCTTCTGTTCTCTTTTTTATGTTAAAAAAAAGATTTTGGTACCCTTTCTATTGCCATCACTATTGTTAGCCCCTTCCTAAACCCCACCCCCATTAAAAAAGAGAGAAAGGAAAAAAATCACAACAAATAAGCAGTCAAGCAAACAGGTGTGCGTGTTTGTCCTTAGTTGCCAAAGAAGACCATGCCATCAGAGAAATGATGACATGACTTGCACTTGACTTTGTTTTGAATGAGGGCTGTGCAGGTCACCAGCCTCACTTCTCCTCCAGAGCCATCTGAATCCAGGGACCAGATATTCATCAGGACTGGAGATGACCCAGGATGAGGCAGTTGGGGCTAAGTGACTTGCCCAGGGTCACACAGCTAGTGAGTGTCAAGTTGTGAGGTAAGATTTCAACTCAGGTCCTCCTGACTCCTGCACTGGTGCTCTCTCCACTGCACCACCTAGCTACCCTCATGCAAACAAAACGAATCTATATAATGGCCATATGCAAAAATGTATATCTCTTTTGCACCAGTGTCCCTCACCTTTCTGTTAGGATATGGGAAACATACTACCCCATGGATCCTTGGAGATGTGGTTTATCAGTGTATTGATCAGAGTTCTTAAAGTTGTCAATCTTATTTTTTGTCATATTGCTGTCTCTGTATAGATTGTTCTTCTGGGTCTGTTCATTTTATTCTCTATCATTTCATACTACCCAGGATTTTCTGCAGTTGTCTCTTTGATCATTTCTTATAGAACAATAATATTTCATTATATTCATATGCTATAATTTGTTCAGTAATTTCCCATTTGTCTAACAGGTTATCTAAGCTATCCCCTTGAATTTCTAATTATTTTATTCCTTTTAAAAAACTCTTTAGTCTTCCTATCAGATCAGAAATTTTGATTGGCTTATAGTTATCCCCTCCCTGATGTCATCTCTACATCCCTCCCATCTCTAACATTTTGAGTTTGATGCATTTCTAGTTTGTGTATGTTCAACACTTCTTTGTGTATTTCAGATGAGACAATGGTAGATACTGTGTGTCAGGCACTGTGCTATAAGTAATTTACAAATATTATCTTATTTGATAAGTAAGGTTAATGTGATGCTTGATCCCACTGCTACTTTTTTCTCTTTGTATATTTTTATTTCCTCATTTTATTTCATTATGTGAAATAGTAAGTTCCATTCCTTTTTTTCCTTTCTCTACTAGTATATTATTCCTCTTATCCTCCCTTCTCTTTCTCCTTTTCAAAAGTCAGTTCATCCCACCCCCCCAGGACCCTTATTTTTCAAATTTAACTCCTTCAGTATCCTTTGCAGACATTAAAGTTCTGAAGGGACACTTGTTCTTCCCCTATTAGAATGTTAGCATTTCAACATCATACAGCTTTTTCTGGTTGCTCAAATAGATTATTTACATTTGTGATTTCTTTGAACTCCCGTGTTTGTCTCAGTTCTTACTCAGTTCTTGCCTTTTCATCAGAAATGCTTTGAAGTCTCTCTATTCTATTAAAGATCTATTCCTTACTTCCCCATTCCTCATCCTTTAGGATCATATTCAGCTTTGCAGGTCAAATTATTCTTGGTGGTAAGCCTATATCTTTTGTTTTTTGGAACATTGATTTTTAAGATCTCTTTTTCATTTATAAGAGAAGCTACGAGGTCTTGTGTGATCTTGACTGTTTTCCTTTGGTACCTGAAATGCTTCTTTCTGGATTTCTGGATTTTCTTTGAAATGGGATCTCTGGATTTTGGCTATGACATCCTTAGGATTTTTACTTTTTGGATTCCTTTCAGAAAGCAGTTGGTAGAGTCCATCTATCTTTACTTTGCCCTCTGGTTCTAATAGATTTGAGTAGTTTTCATTTTTGATTTCTTGAAATACTGTTTTCCAGGCTTTTAAAAAAATCATAATTTTGAAGGAATCTAGTAATTGTTAAATGGTATCTCCTTGATCAATTTTCTAGGTTAATTGCTTTTGGTATAAGATATCTTCCATTTTCTTCTATTTTAAAAATATTTTTATTCCCCTCCCCTAATATTTCCTTCTGTTACATGGAGTAATTTTATTTTTTTCCAGTCTGATCTATTCTAGTTTTTAATGAGTTGGTGACTTAGGTAAGATTTGGCATTTTCTCTTCTAAACAATGTATTCTTCTTCCAATTCTTTATATATATATATATATATATATATATATGAATTTATTTATTTAACTTTTTACATTCATTTTCACAAAATTTTGGGTTCCAAATTTTCTCCCCATTTATCCCCTCCACCCACCCCAATACACCGAGTATTCTAATTTTCCCTATCACCAATCTGCCCTCTCTTCTATCATCCCTCCCTTCTCTTGTCCCCATCTTCTCTTTTGTCCTGTAGGGCCAGATGACTTTCAAGGTGTTATTTTCTTCAGCATTTTTTTGGGTCTCCTTTAGCAAGGTATTGACCTGTTTTTCATGCTTTTCTTGCATCTCCCTCATTTCTCTTCCCAGTTTTTCCTCCTCCTGTCTAACTTTATTTTCAAAATCTTTTTTGAGCTCTTCCATGGCCTGAGCCCACCGGACATCCACCTGGGATGTCTGGGATACAAAGGCCCTGACCTCCACGTCTTTCCCTGATGGTGAGAATTATTCCTTGTCATCAGAAATGAAAGGTGGGACCATCTGTCCCCCAAGAAAGTAGCTTTCTATGATCTTATTTTTCTTCCCTTTTCTGGGCATTTTCCCAGCCAGTTACTTGACTTCTGAGATTCCTGTCCACCCCTGCCTAGATCTGCCCAGCTAGTGCTTGGGGTCTGAGATTCAAATGCTGCTCCCCAGCCTCAGGGATTTCAGTGGAGGGCTTGGCTGCTACTCAATGTGAGCTTAAGTTCTGATGCTCAGGTGGGGACAGGGCCGCCTCCCAGGCTCAGTTCCCTCAGGGGGTTTATGCGAAGACCTTCAACAATGGAGCTCCTCTCTGCTTGGGGAGCCGGGGTCTACTGCTTTCCCTGTCTCCGTTGCTGCCTCACAAGGGAGCCCAAGTCACGGAGATACCCCGCTCCCCTCTCGGCCAGCCTAGAAGTCTCTCTCACTGACCTGTATCACCTGTGGGTGAAGGGACCTTCGCAGCCACTGGAGGTTCCGTCCCTGAAGCCTGCTCTGATCTGCTCCTCTCGGGCTGTGTGGCCAGGGCAGCGCAGGGGTGGGGTCTGCTGTCCGGAGCACGATGGACCCCTGGAGATGACTTTCCAGGGCTCTCTGGAACAAATCTCTTCCACTCTTTTTCTACACAGCTTGCAGTGCTACAGAATTTGTGGGGAGTTCTTTTTACAGAAAATTTATGGGCTGTGGGTTGGGAGCTAGCATACATGAGTCTTTCTACTCTGCCATCTTGGCTTCTCCTGGTCTCTCCTTCCAATTCTTTCAGAGTTTTTGTCTTTTGTTTCATTTCTTGTGTGTTTTCATGTAGCCCTTAAGGGAAATCCATTTTTTCCCATTTGAATCTTTGCTTGTAAATGTTTCAGGGTTACTCTTTCCCTCATTTGGGGACCTCTGGATCTACTCCTTAATTGATCTCTCTAGTTTTAGTTCCTGATTTGGAGGTTTATTCCAGGGCCAGACTCCATTCTCTGAGGCACTTTTCAGTGAGATCATCCCTGCTTGGTCTTGCCCTGGGTCACCTGTATTCCTTCTCCTCCAAGTCAGTCTCCTCAGGTTTTTCAGATTCCTCTCTGACATCTCAGGACAGAGTAATGGGGACCTTGGAGCCCCTCAACCTGGGAGCATCTGCAGTAGAGCCCCTTGGGGTATCCAAGGTCTATACCCTGGGGCTTTCTTGGTGGAATCCTTTGTTGTTACTGCCTCAGGGCTTGGAGCCTTGTGGGTTACTCTGGTTTAGTCTGGTTGTCCTGGGAGTCTGCTCAGTTTATTTACCTGTTGGGAAGGTCTTCTTTATTTGTGCTTGCAGGTTTTGTTTGACTTTTTGGTGCAGTTTTGTGGTATGAGAAGTTAGTTATTGTGGTTTCTCACTGGATTTCATGATTATTATTTGGTCTGGTGTAAATTTCATGTTTTTCCTGGAGTAGGTGTGTTGGAGCTCCGTTATCTGTCTCTAGTTCTGGCACAGGGTTTTAGTAATAGAGAACTGGAATATGAAATCCAAATTTGGCTCATATGACTTAAAATTAGAAGCAATTTAAGAGATGATTCAGAGACCATCCTCTTCATTTTACAAAAGAGAAAGCCCAGAGGTTAAGTGACTTGCCTAGTGCCACCCATGTAGTAAGCAGCATGGTAAGAGCCAACCCCTAATTCCATTAGTTATACTTGTATTTTATATTTGTATCCCTAGCGTCCTGCCCAGTGTGTGGCACATAGAAAGTATTTAACAAATATTTGTCGATTCATTCCCATTCTGCATTCTTACCACTGTGCCGTGGCTGCCTACAGAGCATTTCTAACAGAATAAGCAGGTTTTAGTACACCCATATTCCTAGCTTTTCTGTTAGGTTAGCAATGAACTATTTTTCCATGCTCTGGTTGTTTTTCATATCGGAATCTAAGCCCTGTCTATATTTCTGGATAGATGATTATCTCCCTTCTTACCTTCAAGAAGCAATTGACAACCCTCCCTAGCTCCAAATGAGGGCATTTCAAGATGAGACTATTGATTTTTAATGACACTGAACATAGAGTAGGCAAGATAGTAAGTGATTGTATGTGGTAAATATGTGTGATGAGAATTCAATAATAAAGGTCAATACTTGTTGGACCTATTCCAATTACCTCTAGGATTAAATGAGAGGGTTGTGGTAGAGTTGGCAGTACTTACATAAATGGAGCTCTCAGGTAGATTTCCTGAAGCTAGAATTAAGAAAAAAAACCCATTACTTTTATTCCTCTGTGGAGAAACCACTTTATGTCTCATTATGCTTTGCTTAAATATATTCATAAAAGTTATGTTCTGAGATTTGTTTGGAACTTCATGCCCTTTAACAGAAAGCAGTTTCTATCAAAGCCAGTTGATAAAGGGACTGCCCATATATAGATGCAAACAATTGATTAGAAGGGATGTGGGAAAGCTGGATGACTTCTCAAATGAACCACAAAAGAGTGAAAGACTTAGAGGCTAGCTGTCAGGGAAAATAAAGATAGAAAAAAGATAATCACAGCTCAGATATCATCTGATCCCAGAATCATCTCTACTCCTGACAAGTCCAGCTTCTACTTAGAGATCTCCAGTGAAGGGAGGAAGCTGAACCTCCTTGAGGAAACCTGTTCTACTTTTAGGAAGTAAGTGAAACAGTATGAAGGATTGCAGTGTCAATTCCCTCTTCCCCTTGCCCTGCCCCCAGACCACCATTCCTGGTCTTCCAGCCTTGACCTGGGAGCTGTCATCAAGGGGAACAATGCTTGTGGAGAAAGACCCCACCATCTCCATCACTACCAATTGTATTTGCCACTAATGGGACAGGCAAGGCAGATTAGCTAAAGCAGAATGATATCCTGAAAGAGAGAAAAGAGCTGAGTTGAATCACTTAATTCCTGGTAGAGACAGTCCAGGACCCTGAGTCCAAGAGCCCTTCCAGTCCACTGACCTTGGTTTTGTCTTGGCCCTGGCAACTATTATTGAGGAGTGGTCTGCAATTCCCATCTCTGCTGATTAACCACTGATCCAATGCCACAGCTGTTGCCAATGGGCATGCCAGAAACAGCAGCACCCCTCAGACCACTGGCCCCATTTCTAGCCCCCCAAAGCCATAAGGAAGCCTCCCTTGTAGAGATGCAAACCTGTCAACTTTCTCTAAAGGAGCTTTAGCTCCCACCTCCTCAGCCGACATTTCCTGAAGACCTGGAAAAGAAAATTCTGGCCACCAAAGTCTGTGGTGCTGTCAAATAGTTCAACATCAGAAACCAATATGATTTTATTAATGAAAATAATATTAAAGAAGATGAATTATCATCTGCTTTGTGGTTGCATCCTAAGGAATATATGGTTTTTCCATCCAAATTATGGCTGAAATTTCCTCTATGTGTTGTCTTCCTCTATCAGAAAGCAAACTCCTTGGGAGCAAGGACTGTCTTGCTTTTCTTCTCTACCTCCTTCTTTCCCTTCCTTCCTCCCTCCCTTCCTGTCTTTCCTAAAATGTTCTCCTCAGTACTAAACATAGAACTTCAGTTGGAGTTTGAGTAGGGCAAAGTAGAACGGTTATATCACTCCTCCTTGGCATTATGCCTCTCTTAATGCTGCCTGTGTTAGCACTAGCTGTTGCCTACCATGTTGTGTTGTTGACTCATTATGGCAATCTACTAAAATTCCCATTTTTATTTATTTATTTTTTAAAATTTATTTTATTTTTTTAAAGCCAAAGAAAACAAAGTTTATTAAAGATTTGCCAAATAGGGGTGGCTCTTAAGGAGCCTATGCATTTGTAATGCTTGTATTCACAAGCGGGCCAGATAGAATCCCAGCTAGACAGAGTCTGGGCTGGATTGAATCTGAGTGCCTTCATGGAGGCAAGATGGAACTTAAATACAGAAAAGACTATAGGAGGAATCTAGGGGGTGTGGATGGGGGTGGTCTGGTAGTCCAGGATGGGAGGAGGGGTTTAGGAAGCGTCTAGAGGAGAAGTCCAAGGAGGGAATCCAAGGAGGGTCAAAGGCTGGAAACAGTTGGAGGTTATCAGGAGATTTAGGGTTAGGGTTACGGTTATATTAGGGGGCGCCTAGGTGGGAAGCTGGTGAGGCAATCAAGAGATAACAGACAGTGGTCACAGATTTGAGTATGAAAAGCCAGATTCTGTGAGGAGATACAAGGAGAGCTCAATTTGAGTATGAAAAGCCAGGTTAAGTGAGGAGATTCCAGGGGAGCTCAAGGAAATTCCCAGAGCCTGAACCCCATCATTCCCTTACTGAAGGGAATGAACCCAAATTCTTTTGGGGTAAAGGGCGAAGGTCTCAGCTTCTGAAACTTCTTCCTGCTGGTAAGGGGTGCAGAGCTGTTCCTGCTCTGATGTGTCCTGTTCAAGGGGTCAGACTTCAGAACCTGGGCCGTGCCAGGTCCAGTGGACTGGAGACCTAGGGTTCAGATGGAGGTTGGGTTGTCATCTGGAAGTTGATGGCTTGCACCCTGGAAAAGATGAACCTGGCACACACACACCAAACAGGCACAAAAGGAGTATAAAGAAAAGAGAGTTTCCCTGGCATAAAAGATAATTTTTCTGGACAGAATCAAAGATGACTATGGCAAGGCCAAAACATAGAAGGGCATGTTTGATAGGGGAGTTTTTTGCTGTCAGATAGCCCCTTTCTTTCCAGATTGCTCCATGGGCATGTAGAATATGGAAAGCATATTTTGAGTAAATAAAAACATAAACTGACCTGGGGTCAGGTCCTAAGGAATGGGTTAAGACTCCCAAAGCCTGTCTTCTCCTTTCATCAACATACAGAGTGAAAGGTTTTCCCAGATTGGGTAGGTTTAGTGATGGAGTGGTGGTCAAATTAGTTCTCAGAGTCTCAAAAACTTTAGCCTGGTCTGAGTCAGTGGCCTGAGTAGGGTCATAAAGGTGTTTAGCAATAAAATCAAAATTAGGAATCCAGAGTCTACAAAAGCCAGTCATTTCTAGAAATACTTGAACTTGTTTCTTAGTGGCTGGACCAGGGATAGACAGGATTGTCCTTTTTCTCTCAGAGGTTAAGGAGAGAGAGGTGGGTATGAGTTCATGGTCCAGGCACCTTGTGGACTGGCATGCTCTCTGGACTTTGTTCCAAGAGACCCTATAGCCTCAAATGCCTAGGAAATTAACGGCTTCTGTGGCAGCAGCCAAGCAGCAAGCCTCCTAGGTGGGGCTACAAATAAGAATATCATGCACATACTGAATTAAGCTACTGCCTGCTAGTTTCAGGTGCCTTAAATCCCTTCCCAAAGCCTGGCCAAACACATGAGGGTTATCTCAAAAGCTTTGGGGCAAGCCTGTCCATGTTCGCTAATATGAACTTGATTCCCCAGGAAAAGTACATTCAAAAGCAAAAATCAATTGTGAGTATTCTCCATTAGGCCTTCTTGTGGGAAGGATTGTAGTGTTGCATGGACATAAACAAGGGACAAGGATTTTATACTTAAGGAATTTTTCAGTTAAAGATTGTAGTCCTTCCCAGGTCTCAGGCTTTATCAGATACTGGCTGAGATGGGGGAGCACTTTAGGGTCTGGGAGATTAACAGTGACTGGGGTGACAGAAGTAGCTCTCTCTGGAATTCCAGTGTCCCAAATGTTTGGCCTGACTGTCTCCCACACTGTCAAGCAAACTGGGGAAGACATAGTGAACAAAGGCAAAGGGAGATAGGAGGTTTAACTAGAGAAAGTTGGCTCCCCAATTTCACCATCAGGTCCCTTCCCAACAAGGAGGCAGGGTCAGAGGAGGGCATAAGGAAGGAGTGTTTAAACAACAGATCCTCAAACAAGCAGGGGAGGGGGTATGTCTCTCGACATCCCTTAGTTTTCCCTTCTATCCCCACAACCCGACAGGTGGAGGGACGAGTAGGGCCAGAGTAATTAGTTAGAACAGAGAATGTTGCCCCCATATCAATCATAAATCGGGTAATCTTACCTCTGACCTCGACATCCGCCCAGGGCTCTGCAAGGGAGATGGAGAAAGTGGGAGCGCTGCCACGCCCTGGGTTGTCCCATCATTCCGAGTCCTGAGAGGACTGAAGGACAGGGTACTGAGGGAAGGTTCCACCACTTTTCTGACCTTGAGGACAGTCCTTCCTCCAATGTCCCTCTTGGTCACATATTGGGCACTGTCCTGGAGGTGTCAGTCCTGGAAACTTCCTCCGGGGGAGCGCCCTAGAGAGGAATTCCTTAGACCACTGGCCCTCCTTGTGGCATTGAAAGCAGGATCCACCATTACCTGAGTTACCAGGAATACCCTCAGGTCCTGTCCTGGCTATGGCAGCAGCCAATAACTGAGCATGTTCTCTGTCCCTAGCTCTGGCTTTTCGTTCTTTTTCCTCTGCTTTGACCAAGTCTCTGTTGTTGAAGACTCTAAAAGCTGTCTCCAGTAATTGGGCCTGAGGCGTTTGGGGTCCCATTGTCAATTTCTGTAGTTTCCTCCTAATATTTGGGGCAGACTGATTAATGAAATACATACTAAGGATCGTTGCCCCTTCCACAGAATCAGGATCTAAATTCGAGTATTTTTAAATGACCTCTATCAGCCTGTCTTGGAAAAGGGCAGGGTTCTCCTGTTCTCCCTGAGTAATCTCTTTATTCTTTTGAATATTTACCTGCTTTATAAATGCAGTTTTTAGACCCCCTACCAAACAAAATACCATACGATTCCTTTTTCCCCTATCCTCGCTCTTCTGATAATCCCATCCTGAATCAGTAGAGGGAAGAGCCACTGTTCCAGGGGGGTATTTTGTGGGGTCATTACTTGCCAAACTATCTCCATACTTCTGAGTTTGTTCCCAGATTCTCCTCTTTTCTTCAACTGTACAGCAGGTAGAAAAAAGAATATGTAAATCATTCCCAGAAAGTTCAAATTGTAGGGATATGTCCCTAAAACTCTCAGTAAACCTAGTGGGGTCTTCCGAGTATCTCCCCAGTTTCCTTTTAATCTGGGTGAGATCCAAAGAGAGAACAGAACATGCACCCTGGTTGTCCCAGTGGGTGGAGTAGGCACTTCTCTCAAGGGAAATAGCCCTGATGGCCCAGTGGGGACTGGGGAATGCCTGCTGAACTGGATTAAGCTGCAGGGCCAGGGGAGTTGGTTGGCAAGGGGAAAGATCTACTGGTGCCTGAGGAACAGTAGGGACCAAAGGGGGAGATGCCCCAGAGTGTGCCATGGGAGTGAGGCCTAAGGCCTGAGCAAATGTTGCCCCAGAAAGAGGGGCTGCAGAGCAAGGCCCATAGTTGGGGCCTGAGGTGAAGTCCCCAAGGAGGGGTGGGTTATAGACAGTGATACTGTAGAGACTGCCATAGGGGTGGGGCTTGAGACCTGAGTGAGTGTTGCCCCAGCAAGAGGGGCTGCAGAGGGGGGCACTGCAGCAAACCCAGTGGTGGGAACTGATCAGGGGTTACTGAGCAGGGGAGGGGCACAGGAGGAGATACAGAATAGGCAAATGAGGCAGGAATTGAGGGGGATTGGGGTAAAGGAAAGGTTGGGGTAGAGGTGGCTGAGGGGAAGGTGGAAGGACTCAGGGGGGTGGGGGAGCAGTAGGAGGTTGGGGAGCTGGAGGAGGGCTCAGGAGAGGTTGGGGAGAGGAGAGGGAGGGTGTTGGGATGGGAGTAACAGAGGTAGAGAAGGAGGTGAGGTTGAGACCCTAGAAGCCATAAACAGGGGGTTATCTAAAACATCCAAATTCACCCCCATTTCCCTTTTGTGGGACAGCTCTAGCTACAAGCATCTTACAATCTGTTCTGAGAATGGGGTCCTGAGAGAGTTTGACAAAGGCCCTTGAAAAAGGAATTTCTAATCCATTTTCCCTTTTGGAGGCAATATAATTGTAATTGTAAAAGGATATTACATTGTAAGGTCCCAAATATGGGCCACACTTGGTTGTCCTCCAGGTGATACTGAGGCCAAAGTGTGTTGGAAAAGAATATCAACTTTTTCTTTTTAAGATCTTTAGAGAAGTTAATTTTTTTCCAATTTTGTAAAAGGCAACCCAAAGGCAAGTTCTTTGGAATTGATGAATTTTGTCCCATTTCTTGCCGTGGGGCTGGAAGTTCCCCCACCTCCTTAAAGGAGGACGTTGAAGTAAGCCTTGAGAAAAAAACCAAAAACCAAAAAACAAGAGAACAAAAATAATTGGGCACCCACTTAACTGATGTTTCTCTAAACTTCTAGTGCCCAGAAAGTTCAGAGAATTGTGCTTTGGAGGGTATGCCCAGGTCCACGGCCTCAAACACAGCCACTGGACCAATAACCTGAGTCTCTAACTCTCTAGTGCCTAGAAAGTTCAGAGACTTTGCCTGATACTGGGACCTGAAGCCAGGTCTGAAAATTCACTTCCAAGGTGCTTGGAGAGCAAGTAGGGGATAGGGAGAGGGGGAGGCTTACATACCTTCCAGTTTTAGCAAAAGAACTTGAGATGAGCAGCTTTTCCTCGTCAGGGAACCATAAATGATGAGGTTGAGGGGTGATCGGGGACCCCAATATACCAACAGTCCTGGTTGTGCTCGAATGAATTTGACTCAAGCCTTCTTAAAGCCAAAGAAAATAAAATTTATTAAAGATTTGCCAAATTGGGTTACCTCTTAAGGAGCCTAAGCATTTGTAATGCTTGTATTCACAAGTGGGCCAGATAGAATCCCAGCTAGACGGAGTCTGAACTGGATTAAATCTGAGCCTAAAATTCCCATTTTTAAAGAATTGTTGTCTAACCATGCCTCTTCATCTTGTCTTTTTGAAATTGAGTTTTTAAAAATGTGAATACAAAATATACATTTATTCCAATTACATTTTATTTTCCTTGTCTTAATATTCTAACCAAGTGAAGTCTTTTTGGATCTAGACTCTGTCATTTGATGTATTAGCTAACCCATTCAGTGTGGCTATATCATGAGAGATTTTATTGAAATCTAGTTATATTATGTCTAATCTTCATGATTTGCCAATCTAGTTACCTTATCAGAAATGAAAATGAGGCTAATCTAGTATGCCCTCTTTTCTATGGTCATGCCAACTTTTAGTGATCATCATATCCATTTCTAAATACCCCTAAACCATCCCTTTAAAGATTTTATTTAAAATTATACCAGTAATCCACAACAAACTCACCAACCTATAGTTTGAAGGATTCATGATTTAAAAAAAAATTTAGGGTCACATTTACCTCTTTCTTATACCACAGCCCTTCACCATATTTTCAAAGATCAGCCATAGTGACTCAGCAATCATATTCATAAATTCTTTCTGTACTCCAAGATATAGTTGGTAAACTTGGTGAAACATATGTTTTGGGCACTGCTGGATGGCATTTCCAGTAAGCAAATTTATCTTTGATGTAACGATCAGAGTTGTTCAAAAGTAGAATATGTTGCTTTAGTGGGGGGTGGGGGTGGGGATGGGTAGTGGGTTCCTTCTTCAAGCAGATACTGGATGGCCACAATTTGGAGATGTTTCTGGAGGGGATTCTTGGTCAGGTATGGGTTAGATTAGATGGCCTCTGAAGTTCCTTCATACTCCTAGATACTGTAATTTTATGATACCATGATAACTAATGCTAACTAATCTTCAGTTTTGATTTCTTGTTAAACACTTTTACTTTATCGAGAAGGAAAAAAGAAAGACAGAAAAAAAAGTTGATTCATTCAATGTCCCTTCAATTGTCCATGATCAGAATACTTTTTACCTAGAGTAGAGATTCTCTCCTTTTTTTATCTTCTTGCTTCCAATATATGTAGTTTAAAAAAAGCCCTTCTTGTTATCCTTGGCATTCATAACCAGATGCAATTTGTTTTGAACTTGAGCACTTTCGACATCTCAACATCATTCTTACAGGAACCGAATGATTGAATGGAATGAATGAATCCTGTTAGCCTTGGGAGATCATTTTCAAGAGAAGGACTTTAAGTGAATGGCACATCAATGGTTTTGTGATAAAGAAGAAAGAACAGAAAGCAGGAAGGGTAGAGATTTTTGTTTCACTCAATTTCAGCTACATAATTGTCTTTTTTTTGTTCGGTCTTTTTTGCTGTTTGTTTTTTGCTATGACAACTGACAAGGTTATTCATATGAGGTTCAAATACCATGAAGAATCAGTTCATGGAGATATTCTAGCTCCTACAACTATGCAGGTAGATTTGAAAATGTATAAACTATAATTTTGGGGGAGGGGAGTTAATTTCCTTCAGAGGCAGTGTGTTCTTTCCCTTAGGGTCTCCTAAAGAAAGAGTCATATCTCTTTAGTAACTTATGATCTTCTATTTTTTCCCTGGGTTATTTCCAGTGGTCCCTTAAAAACCAAAGATGACACATCTGTTTCTCTCTCCACTTCCTTCTACTATTGAATTACTCTTTAAAAGGTTGTTGCACAGTAATTCTTAACCTGAGGAAATGACTATCTCTCTTTTCTTAGTGGTTCTTACCGATTTTGATTCTTTTGTAATAAATATTGGAAGGAATGTATGAAAGTTGGGATACTAATGTACTACTCATGGTGCAGTTGTGAAATGATCCAACCATTTTGGAGAGCAATTTGGAACTATGCCCAAAGGATTATAAGAATATGGATACCCTTTAATCTGGTAATTTCACTACTAGGTCTACATCCCAAAGAGATTTTTAAAAAATGGAAAATAACCTATTTGTACAAAAATATTTATAGAAGCTCCTTTTGTGGTGGCAAAGAATTGGAAATTGAGGGGTTGTTCATCAATTGGGGAATGGCTGAACAAGTTGTAATATACGAATGTAATGGACTACTATTGTTCTATAAGAATTGATGAGCAGATAGATTTCAGAAAAACCTGGAGAGACTTACATGAAAGCATGCAAAATAAAATGAGCAGAACCAGGAGAACATTGTACACAGTAACATTGGTATTGTACAATGATCAACTGTGACTGACTCAGCTATTCTCAGCAATACAGTGATCCAAAGCAATTCCAAAGCACTTATGAAAAATGCTATCCATCTCCAGAGAAGAACTGGTGGGGGTCTGAATACAGATTGAAACATACTATTTTTCACTTTTTTGTATTTTGGGGGGGGGATCCTGTGTTTTCTTTCACAACATGACTAATATGGAAATATGTTTTGCATGATTGCACACGTATAATCTATATCAAATTGTTTACTGTCTCAGAGATGAGGGAGGGGAAGGGAGAAGAGAATTTGGAACTCAAAATTTAAGAGATGAATGTCAGAAATTGTTTTTAACATGTAATTGGGAAAGAAAACAAAATATTATTCAAAAGAAAAACTGAGGAAACTATTTTGCAAACCTAAAAATGCTATGTTACTATTGGGAGTTACTATTATTCTTATCCTCTTGTCTCCAGCACACCCTATGCTCTTTTCACAACAGAGCCTGTTTCACTTTGTGCTTTCTTTCTCCAAGATTTAGCACCGTTCTCAGTACCTAAGCAGGTACTTTTTGATTGCTTTTCTTTTTGTATCCTCAATACTTTGTGCAGTGCCTTGTATGTAGTAAGTGCTTAGTAAATATCTGTTGTATTAAAGTGGATTGAATTCATGTTTCAGGTAAGGGTTCAACTAGATGACTTGTAAGATCCTTTCTAAGACTGGGATTTTTTTTTTTTTAATTTATGATACAGTGAATAGTTGACTTAGGGAATCTCTGACTCACTGACTTCTGTGTAAAGGCAAGCTAAAAGACCTACATTATTCAAAGAGCTTTAGACACATAGGATAAAAGCTATTGTGAGAATCAGCTCCTAATTACCTAACAACAGTTGCATTGCCTGTATCTGTAAGGAGAAAATGGTTCATTTATAATGGAAGTACGGTCTTTAGAAATTGGTGGTGAAAGAAAACCTAGGGTTTGGCACTGGCCAGATTATAGCACTATAGTCTGGAATTTTGTTGCTGGCAGATGTACTTAATAATGAAAGGAGTGAGGCTTGGTGCTTCATCTGGCCTCTTCTTCCTCTTTATTTACATGCTGATTAAAAGGACTTTGGGTAGGAGATGGACACCATTGTTCCAGGATCTATGTGACTCCTCTGTGTGTGTGTATGGTTTTTTGTGGGGGCAGAGTTCCTAAAGTAGGTTTTGGGGTCAATAATAATCAGGGTATAGTAGGTATGTTTTAATGCTAAATTGGACAGATGTTTGAGACCATGGAATTCATATTAGCACATGACATGTGGAGTCAGGAAGGGTGGACTCAATCTGAGCCTGAGGAACTCTGCAGATTTTTCTTGGTTTCCTGGTCCCATGTGGTGGATAATACCTTAGCTGGGCATTAAAAGATCTTCAGAGAACATCTCAGCAACGGGGTGAGCAATAGAGCTGCCTAGCAGAGTCATTTGGTCTAGTGTTGATAATACACCTTAAGTATGACATCCAGCAGAGAGCGGTGCAGTGATGATTTCAGAGGACCTTAGTGTCTCTGTACCATCAGAGGTAGGAATTGCCACATCACACATGTCCCCTGGGTCTCTATGTGTGTTCTTTCCATATATATGCTCTAGTCACATGGGCTCCTGGTATATATTTCTTTATACATGCTCCCTAAGGATGTCTCTTAAGTGTGTGCTTTCCATGTATGTTCTATAGTTATGGATCCTCTCTCAATGTGTGCCCTGGTAAGTGTGGTGATCTGTGAGAGAGTAAATATTCTCTGTGTAGACATGGGAGAATGGAGATGGGGAGGGAGATGGATAGTTCTTTATCACAGCTTGACATGCTGTTTGATTCAATGTTCTTTTGCTTTGAAGTAATGTGTTTTCTAGCTGGCTGGTGAAATTAAGCACATTTGTGCAGCCTCATTAGCTATAGTTTTGAGTGAGTATTGAACCACAGACTGCCTCACACTTGGGCTAGCTAGCTTGGGTTTGCACGTAAAGGGGAGAGAGGCTCGATGCTAACAGTTATATTTCATCTGAGACAGGTTCAGTCAGAAGACTCAAAGTATTGTATTCTCTTTCCTCACTTTTATCGAGAACAACTGGGTATGACCAACAGAAATTGGTGTGTGGTGAAGGAAGTTCTCTGAGATCCTGTAGTAGCAAATGGCATATTCTTTGAAATAATTTACAGGGTGCCTCAGGCTTTCTTTTTTTTCCAGAGTAATGTTCAAAACTTTTTAAAGCCATATTTTAGCTTAAGGGAGAAAGCTCACCGTAGATATTAACTTTACTGTGAACTAGTCATATCACTGATAAAATCCTTACTAAGTTTGTTTTTTTCTTGTATTAGTATGGCTGAGGTGGTACCTTGACAGGCCAGACTACAAAAGGTCAGGACGAGGAGTCCAGGCAGGCTTTTTGGGTAGTGTAGGCATGACAACATGGGAACTAGGCTAGGGGCTGGTTATTTCATGGGTAGGCGTACAGGAACATGAGCCTGAAAGTAGAAGATCACCTGTTGAGAAGAAAGGACAAACAGAATGTAACTTTCCAAACTGAATCCAAGATCTAAGGTATCAAGCTAAGTCTAAGCCCCAGGGATCCATCTGGGAGAGATTTAAGAAGTCAGGCAGCTAGTTGATTTTGGGGCTGTCAAGGAATTAGGGATCCAGTCATGGAGAGACTATAGTTCAGGAACAAAAAAAGTCTAGACCCTGCAGGAATTTAGTTACAGGTTAACATGACCTAAACTCAACTCTTTGGGCATTGAAGTAGGGGACAGGGGCTTGGCCACGTAGGCACAAGACCAGAACTCAGTTATTGGAGAGGTGGGGTTAGAAATCAAAGACCAACTGTAAGACAGAATTCTGAGTTTATAAGCTCCTACCTTAAAACTTGACCCTTTGACTTTGGACAGGATTGGTTCAATATCTGTTTTGAGGCCATAGACACAGGTGGGAATTAACTAGAGATTAGGGATGTGCAAGGGCAGAGGCCAGTCAGGGCTTGATACCTCTAATGCATGTGAACTTTTTTTTCCACTTTCAATGTCATCTTCTAGAGCACCGCATCTCCTAGGAGATTTTATTTGCTTCTCAAGTTACATTCTATTTCATCAGCTGCTCTGCCTCTAACAAATAGTACAATCCATATAGATGAACTCAATGTACCTAATACTGATGAGAGAATTTAAACACTGAGAACATTTCCCAAGATCCTGGATGTTTTTTTGTTTTTTTTTTTAGAATGCACATAGGAATGATAGGAGAATCACTGGGGAATGCATCTACTTAGAATAATCTAGTTGAGGGAACTTTAGCACTTTTCTTTTTATCATTTTCTAAAATTCACTGGCTCACCAACTTCCACTTTGATATCCCATAATCATTTCTTCTTATTCATAATAATAGCAAAACTGGTTGCTCTGCTTCTTCCTTCGGCAATGGTAAGCATTTCTAATTCAACACAAACCTGTTTGTTTCATTCCTCAAAAAAATAAGAAAGGAATGTGAACATATGGTTACCTTACCAGGAATGAAATGAAACCAAATTTAAACTAGGGAGGGAGGAGGGAAAGAAGTACTCAGATACAGCTGCTCAACCAGATACAGTATAAGGTCCATATAAATGTGAGCTATTAATGGGGTTCTTTTGGGATTATGGGTTGGATTAAATGGCCACTGAGGCCCCCTCCAACTCTGAAATTCTCTGATTCTCTGAAGTTACAGGGTTATAGAATTTGACTTCACATAAAAATGAAACAACAAATGAAAAATCCAAAATCTTTTCAATAGAGTTGCCCAGCAGTTCAGTCTACCTTGGAAAGGTATGTATGTTTATATGTGTCCATGTAGAGAGTGAGTTCCCCATGACCATAAAAGTAAAAGTAGAGGATGACTAGCTATTTATTTGGCTTGTTGTAAATAATAACACATAATTTCAGTGCAGCCTGACCTGATATGCCTCAGATCTGAGATTCTATGAGTGGTGGTTAAAACCCTCTATTTATCACGTTGTTGTAAAGTATTTCAGTAGTCATGAAATCTCATCTCCATGACTGCCCTAACAAGTAGTCTTCCACCATCCTTCACTTATACGAGAAGCAACTTTACTTGTATGATAAGCAACCCTGATGAACTAGGACTGTTCTGTTAGGAAGGGTTTCCTCATACCATTTAAATTTACTTCTCTGCAGCTTCCAGCCATGACTCCTAGTTATACCTTATGGCCAAGCAAAACAGTCTTAACTTTTCTACATGTTGCCTCTTTCAGGACTTCAGAAATGTTATCATTTCCCAATCTGATTTTCTCCTGTCTGATCTAAACACCGCTATGGTTATCCCTTCTGTATTGTCAGGGTTAGGGGTATGACTGTCCCGTGATCTGAAAGATCCATGTAAAATTCCTTCATACCAGAGTATAAATCTGGATCTGATCTTGTCATTCCTCTGTTCAAAAGCCATTAATGGCTCCCTATCACCTCTCTTCTAAAATATACACTTATTACCTTGGCCTTTGCCTTTCTACTCTTATCTCCTATCACTCCTTTTCATGTTTCCTGTGTTCTAGACAACCTGGGCTGTTAGTTTTTTGCTGAAATCAGCATTTCATCTCGTTTCCATGCCTTTGTATAAGCCATCCCCTACATTTGGAAGGCGTCTAGGTAGCTTGGTGGGTAGAGTGCTGGGTCTAGAGGCAGAAAGACTTTTCTTCATGAGTTCGAATCCTGCTTCAGACACTTACTAGCTGTGTGACTTGAATCACTTAACCCTGTTTACCTCAGTTGTGTGATCTGTAAAATGAACTGGAGAAGGAATTAACAAACCACTCCAGTATCTTTGCCAAGGAAACCCCAAATGGCGTCATGAAGTGTTGTACTAGACTAGACAACAAAAATAACATGTTTGAAGTATACTCATTCCTTTCCTCCGTTGCTCATGATCCTTAAGATGACTCAAGGGTTAGTTTAATGCCATCGTTTTAGTGAAGTTGTCTTTGATTCTCTTTGTTATTAGTATTCTTTTGAAGGTATATACTATTTCATTTTTATCTTTATTGACCCTTGCACACAACATGAACTTAATCGAGCCATTCCAGTATTTTAAGTTGTTATCCAAAATTACAAAGACCTTTTTTTCAGATGCCAACTTTTTAAACTACTATTTAGTTCCCAAACTCATCTGAAACCCTTGCTTTCAGTTCACTAGTCATTGATTAATGACTGATATCAATCTCTGACAGTGATGAAAATGTTACCAGTGTCCCTAAGGGCTTCAATTTCTTGTCAAGACCACCATAATCTCTTACAATGCTTCCTAGGTTCTTTCTGGTGTTGTAATTTTCCCCATGTGAATCACTAGGAAAGGTTAATCATTATTAGATTTGAGAAATCATGTCCTAAATGGTTTGCTTTTTCATTGTTCATATCAAGTTGACATATTGCTATCTTGGTACCCCTCATTAAGGAGTTACTATCTACCTCCCTTTGTCCTTTTCTTCTATGACTACTATTGGATGACCTTTTTTTCCTGATGATACTTGTGAACCTATATAATCATTCCTTAGAACAGAAGATGTTTTCTTCCACTGTGGTGCAGAGGAAAGCGTGCTGAATGTGGAATAAGAGGACCTAGGTTTGCACCCTAGCTTTGCTTCTAGTAATTGTGTGATCTTGGACAAATCATTTCATCTCTCTGGGATCTCAGTTTCTTCATCTGTAAAATGAGGACACTCGACTAGATGGCTTCTAAAGTTTCTTCGAGTGTTTAATCTACAATACCATGGTCTTCAGATGGTCCAGTTCCGCCTTTTTAGGAAGAGCTTCCTATTTGTTGCATAACTCCCTTTTCCATCCCTCTTCCATCTTTCAAACCTCCTAATGATAGTAAAAAATTCCCCTACCTATTCAGATCCACTTTCCTTTTCGTTTCTCCTTTAAAATATTTCTTCTACTCTTTTAAGGATCATTTCATTCTCCCTGATAACCAGGATGGTAGATAACTTATGGTCCTGCAATCATTTTACCTATGCTCATGGGGAGAGCAACTTACATTTTGTGTATACCTTGCTGTTCCTAGATACTGGCAGGAGCACAGATAAAATACACTCGCTTCAGGTCATTGCAAAATTCATCTTATCCTTCATCCTTGCTTAGAACAAGACATTGGCTATTCTATTCTGTTTTTCTTGTTGATAGCTCAGTTGGGATAACACAATGAATTCCTGTTATTGGACTGTGGTTTATCTTAATTCTAAGGTTAAGGCAGGAAAAGGAAAATATTTATTTACTTCCTCTCCCCTGCTCAAAGAATTTCTTTGGTTTTACTTGAAGTGGGGAAAAAATGTTTCCAGATATTCTACCACCTAAAATTCTAAGCTGGTGACATAAAGAAGTTTGAAAATATTGGAAAAAATCAAGTTAACAGCTTTTATACTTGTGTCTACTCATACTGTGGGAAGAAACCTCACAGTTATCTTTGTTCAATAACTACTCTCCTAGATGGGTTTAAAAACATTAGTTCACTGTAGAGATAAAGTCTGCTATCATCTACTCACCCATCTCTGATATAAGCAGTTAAAGAGTCTCTAGGCAGAAGCTTCAGATGATTAGCCAGAGCCATTGTATAAAATGGAGATAAAACACATGGCTGGAAAAAGACTATCAAAAGGAAAATCCTGCTGCAGATGCAAAGATAGGATCGGCCTTTATTTTGGAAATCCTTTGAGCGAGCTCCAGTGCAGATAAGACACACAAACTTGGAGCTCAGAACAAGAACCTTTGCTTCTAGATTATAAACTGTTATTCTCCAGCAGGGAGGGAATAGAACAATTGAGAGGATGCTAAGGAGGCAATCAGCACCTAAATTTTGATAATAAATGGAAGAAATTAGGTAAGTAGCCAGCAGCTGAGAAATAACCCTTGGGGGCAGGGAAGAAAAATTAAAGGAAGCCTTACCAAGAATCAATCAATTAAGAAGCATTTATTAAGTCCCTACTATGTGCCAGTGACCATATTAGACTCTGTTCCTGCCTTGAATGAAATTAGATTTTATAAAGAAAGTAAGGGAAGGGAATAAGTATTTATTAAGGTCCTACTATGTGCCAGTGACCATATTAGACTCTGTCCTGCCTTGAATGAAATTAGATTTTATAAAGAAAGTAAGCAAAGGGAATAAGCATTTATTAAGGTCCTACTATGTGCCAAGTCTGGACTTTAGGAATTGTTTGACATGATATCAGGGTGAGGGTCTGAGATACACTGGCAGTCTCCTCACGTCTGCGATCCTCTCTCTTCTCTCCTCTGCCTCCTGACTTCCTTCAAGACTTAGGTCAAATTCCCCACCCCCCCCCTTTTTTTTTTTGCAGGAGGACCATCCCAATCTCCCTGTCCCGCTACTACCTTCTGTCTAAGATGAGCTTCCATTTACACTGTATATCTTGTATTTACTTATTTATCTGTGTCCTGTCTTCCTCATTAGAATGTGCTTTCCTTGAGGGCAGGGACTGTATTTTATAGGGCAAAGCAGCTGATGGTTCATTGGATGAAATCTGACCTCAGCTGTATGTCTATAGGTAAGTCACTTAACCTCTGTTTACCAATTTCCTGAACTTTAAAATGGGGATAATAATGGTACCTACCTCACAGGGTCCTGGTGAGGATAAAATAATATTTATGAAAACACTCAGCGTAGTGCCTGGCACACAACAGATGCTCTATCAATGTCCATTGTTTTTCTCTTCCCTTCTCCTTCCTCTCTTCCCTTCCCTGGCACGTTGTTTCTCAGTTGTTCAGTTGTTTCCAGCTCTTGTGACCTCTTGGACCATACTGTCCGTGAGATTTTTTCGGCATAGATATTGCAGTGGTTTGCCATTTTCTTCTCTGGTGGATTAGATTAGAGAGAAAATCAATAAGACCTGATCCATGATTAAAGATGTGGAATGAACAAGTAAGGAGGTGAGAATTACTCTGAGATTTCAAACCTAGATGACTGGAAGGATGGTAATACTCTTGACAGAAATAGGGAATTTGGAACAGAATGGATTTCGGGAAAAAGAAATTAATTCATTTTTGAATGTGTTGAGTTTGAGATGCCTAAGGGATATCCAGTAGAAAATACCTAGTAGGCAGTTGGTGATATAGGTTTGGAGCTCTAGAATAAGACTAGGGCTGGATAGATAGATCTGGAAGTGATGCTTGTCATTAAGAACAGTGAAGTTTAGTGATAAGTATCCTTGACTTGTATCATAAATACTCCCCTCAAACTTCTTTGGATGTTCCACTGTTATATATAGAAATGGAAACTTACCAAACTATTTGGTTAATTTTTAATAAAAACTATTGTTATGTTTGGAAAATACAGTAGGTTGAGGATGATTGCTAAGAACATACTTTTTTCCATTATCCATGCCTGTGGAAAGCTTAACCTAGGAGCAAGTAATTAAGGTACAATTACGATGCTTTTGAGGGCTTAATTAGGCTTTATTGGGCTTGCCTCCTAACCTTAAACCTAATTTGCTAATTTAACGGCAGCAAATATCTAGATAAATTAGCTTAAAGGAAGGCAAATATGACCTGAAGTCAACAAAACAAGTGACTGGCAACCAGACAGGTTCATTTTCTTCTTATTGGCGGCTTGATGCATTCGCCTTTTTCATTATTGCACTATGCGTAGAGAACCTAGAAATCTCATTGCACTGGAAAAATGGGCAACATTTGGTGAAGTGAGTCTACTGGCCCTGATCATAATGTTAGCATTATAATTCAAGAGCTCTGATACTTGGAAATACTCAGAAAACTCCATCTTTTTCAAGGTTTATTGGTGATGGGCACTGAAATTCCATGCTGCTAATTGCTAGCATTTAAAATGTGCAAATAAAAGCGGAAACTAGTTTAAAATGTCCATCATGTGATTTCTTTCTCAAAGCTTTATTTCCTCTTAAGAAATCTGGTGTGTCCACTGGCTCCCCATTCATGCCACTTCCCAGCTACTTCATATTTATTCATTCTGTTTCTGCTCGGTCTCACAGGGATGTTGTAAGCCAGGGGGAATGAGGGATTAATAAGAGGCATTATTAATCATACTTAGACCTGGCACTTAGATAGTTGAGAAGCACATTGTACATGGACTTCTGGAATCATAGGATCCTATTTTTGTCATTTATTCTCCACTTTCTGCTCTTTTCTTTTCCCTATATTATCATCCCCTGCCAAGAGGTAGGTTTTTTTGTGTTCCCTGTATTCCTGTAGTTTCTTCGTTTTGTTCTCTTGCTGTACTGGTATTTGCTTCTGTCCTCTTCACATCATTTATTTTCTGCTGAGCACTTATTCATGTTTTCTCCCGTCCCCCCAATATCAGCCTCAATTCCACCTTAGTCAGTGTTTTCTGGTCTATTTAGAACTAAATAGATTCAATACCGAGAAGCCTTAAGGCTTGAGACTGCTGAGTTGGTAATAATAATGATAGCTCACATTTTATAGAGTGTTTTAAGGGTTTACAAATCACTTTCTTCACAGGCTCCTTGAGAATAGGAGTTGGCTCATTCTTTGCATCCCTGCTATCTGGAACACAATAGATGTTTAATAAATGCTGATTGATTGATGACCTCTGTGAGTGAGCTGGTATAAATAATTTTAGGCACCTTTTGTAACTGAAAAAAATCAAAGGTCTGAGACTTACAAGTGATTTGGATAAGGCTATACTGTTAGTAGTAGGATAGTACAGTGGATAAAGTGCTGGATTTGGAGTCAGGAAGACCCATCTTCTTGATGGCTTCAGACCTGCATGACCCTGACCAAGTCACCATTTGCCTCAGTACCTCTTCTCAAGCAGGAGGTGCTGTTTGAGGTGAATTTTAAAAGAAACTAGGAATTTTAGAGTTGGAAGTTAAGTGGGAGTTTGTTTCAGGCATGGGTCTATGCAGAGGTATAAAGATATGAGATGCGATGTATGTGAAGAATTACAAAAAATCCAATTTGGCCATATTGTACAGTGTATCAAAGTGAATAATGAATAACAAGTATGGAAAGGTAGATTGGAGTTAGGTTGTTAAGGAGTTTAGATACCAAACAGAATAGTTGCATGTAAACTCAACTCAAAGCTGATTGCAACTCTCTGGAGTTCATTGAATAGGGAACTGATGTGGACTTTGGTAAAATCGCTTTGGAAGATGGGGATTGGAGAGGGAAGAGACTTAAGTCAGGCAGAGTCATTCAGAGGCTATTGACATAGTGCAGAAAAGAGTTGATGATGTGATGGTGACAATGTGAATGGAAAGGAGACAGATACAAGACAGATGAAAGGTAGAGGGGACAGGATTTGAAGGCCAAAGAGGTGAGAATGATTCCTGTGGAAGCAGACTCCTCCTGCCATAGTCTTTTAGAAATATTGAGGAAATGCTTTTCCCAAAATTCTAGTCTGAAGGCTTTGGATGAAAAATCTGGATGAGAAACCGTATCATCCAAACTATGCCCTCTTTTTCCTCCCACTCCTTACCAAAGACCTAACCACTCTCTTTGAGGAATTAAACTAAATTTAAACTATTAAAAAGTTCTCCCTTTTGAAATAGGATAGAAGTGGTATTCTTGCCCAGTGCCTTGTTGGATTAGGGCAGTGATCAGTTTAAGAGAAGGGAGAAGATTTTTATTACTTCAGTTAATGGAAATATCTCTTGAGTCCAGCTTTGACCAGTTGGAAAAGAGAATGTTTGGAGGGAATGGTCAAAGGGGGATTGACAATTTTAGGAAAATTGTTCGTCTTGAGTTTGCTCCCAGTTAAGCAACTATTGTTTTGTTTGTTGAAGTGAATTATTTTCTAAATTCTGTACCCCTTGCTTAATTTGAATTTTGACTGTGGAATTTTGCTTGTTGTCTGAGAATGATATAAATTGTTATACCAGAAGGACTTGTTTTGAAATGATGAGGAAACTGTTCATTTTTGGGCCCCCTTCCATCTTTCTCAGTTAGGAATTCTTAACCTTGGAATCATGAGCTTTATAAAAAATATTTTGAAAATGACATTTTATATAATATTTATTTATATATTTTAAAAATAAATTTATACATTTTATTTTATTATATGTTATGTATAATATATAATTGTGTATTATAGTTTTATATATTTATGATAGGCATAACATATTTCTATATTTCATTCATAAAAATACTTTTCTTTATAATCCCGTGCATTTTATTTGATGAAATTTAAAACATCCTTCTGAGAAGGGGTCAATAGACTTTACCAGACTGCTAAAGGGGTCCATGAGACAAAAATGTTAAGAACCCCTCCTCTAAGTAGAAGATGCTTAGAATTAATTTAACTTAAAATAATAAAACATTATTTCTGACAGGTTTGTGACTAAAATGCAGAGTGCAGAATTTTCTTCCACACATCCTCAATGATCTGCTTAAGCCCCTAAGTTTTTCTAGTGGACACCAAAGGGAGAGAACTCACATGGTAACTTAAATAACTGGTTTCCTTTTGCTCTTTCTCTTGTTATCTCCAGATGAACAAAAACAATGGGAAAGAGCTAAATTCGTTGAGTCACCATTGTGAATGTTACCTTTTCAGAGTTCATACAGTTCCCTATTCCAGTCCTGCCTTGATTTCTCCCAAAAGTTGACTTTATAGAAAAGAAATAGGCAGTCCAGAAGGAACTGATCACATTTGAGGTATGGAGGTGCCATCTTGTAGGGGCATGGCATCCCATTTTTGTCCATGCCGTTAGCAGACTCTGGAAGTTCATTCAATGTCAGACATGGTGGGCACTGTTCTTCAATAGATTCAACTTTGTTATCACTTCTCTTCTGCAGTGTAGCAATCCGCAGGCAGATGTGCTGCTGTGAAAAGCTGAATTTAGAAGCCCAAGGGATCAATCACCCTGACAGTACTTTCTACAGGCTATAAACTTTGCAGCCAGTGAACCTCAGCCAGAGCTGTTCTAGCAGTAAGCATGATATGACTGTACTCAGGCATATTTGTCTGTCCTCCAAGTGTTCACGATTCTATCATCCAGTGGAAGGGCAGTCTTAGATGAGCTTCTTTACTTCTCTCACATTTGCATGTTCCTTCTGGCAAGGTTTGCTAGGCAGTGATGCTCCATCCCTGTCATGGTAGCCCAGTACCAGGTTGTGGGAGTCTGATCAAGACATTCTACATCATCATTTGTGACTTTTGGTAGCTTCAACTCTGACACTGTTTCTTCTGGCTTGGGTTATTGCAAGACTCCTCTGATGGGTCTCTCTGCTTCAAGTTTCTCTCTATTTTAGTACATTTTCTAAATGTGATCTTCCTAAAGTGCAAGTCTGATCATGTCGCACTTCTCAGTGAATTCCTGTGGCTTCCTATTACCTTTATGATCAAATATCAAATGCTGACTTTGGCATTTAAAGTTTTTTACAACTACTTTTCTAGTCTTTGGATAGTTTGTGTCCCCCTAAGTACTCTGATTTGGTACGACAAAGGTCTTGCTGTTTTTTGCATCTTTTCACTTCTGTGTTTCTCCCCCGTGCCTGAAATGTTCTTTCTCCTCACTCTCTCCTCTTGGAGTTATAGTTTCCTTAAAGACTCAGCTCAAATCCCAACCTCTGTAGGGCACCTTTTCTCATGCCTCCCCCACTGCTAGTGCTTTCCTCTCTGAGATTACCTTTCTTTCCCAGAGGTGTCAAACTCCCTAGAGCAGCTTGAACAAGATTAAAACATAATTGGGAAATGTTTGACAAAATAAATAAAATATAGTACAACACAGATAATGTTAATTTGTGGTTTTTTAAGTCATGCAGGATCTGTTTTTATTTGACTTTGACACTACTCTATAGCTTATATGTGTGTGTCTATATATATATAAATATGTATATATATATATATACATATAATTATTTGCATGTAGTTTTTCCTATTAGAATGGGATTTCCTTGGATAGGGGCTGTGTTTTTGGTGCTCTTTGTTATTCTCAGCCCTTGGTAAATGCCTATCACATAGGAAATGTTCAATCATTGTTTATGGACTACCTGACTCAACCAATCATTCGAATCATGTTTTGGTGCCAAGGATTCACAGGACCTTATGAAAAACCACTGCATGGTCTTATAAGAAAAACATCAGGAGAGCTAAATTTCCCAGAGTGAGCTGAGACTGGGAAGGAAAGCTAAGGATAACAGAGGTGGATTAAAGCTGCATAGGACCACAGCTTGGGGGGATAGAATGAAGATAACGGATGACAGTGAAAATAGAACTGCTTAACTTGTATTTTGCTTCTGTTTTCTTTGTCAGAAAGACTGATCTTTGGATTGGAAAGGACAGAACAAAAATGGATAATAGGCAGGGGATGCTTTTGATAAGTTAGAGCATATGTTTCTAAGTTCAGAGCATAAGTTTCTAAGAAAGAAACCACATACCCTTTATGAGTTCAAGTCACTGGGCCCAGCAAGCATATAGAACATATATGACTATGGACTCACTATCAGTCTGTCAAGCTAAGGGTAGTAGGCTATGTGGCAGACACTATGCCAAGCCCTCAGTGTGAAAAAAACAAAAAGAACAAAAACCAATCGCTGTCCTTAAGGAGTTTGGACTAACTATAGGGAACCAGAGACATACTACAGTGTTGGGAAATAGCGGAGTTTCAGTTTTCAAAAAGTGAAGGGAATTGAGGTTGTATACTATAAGCCAGTGAATTCACCTATCCTGTTTTTGCATATGAAAGTCCTCTGGACATACTATTTCCGCTGTGCCCCTTGCCCCAGCCAATAGTGATTGCTCATTCCCCTAAACTTCCTTTGCAGGGGTTACAGATGAACCTCAGATGGGGCTAAGCTGAGAAAAACTTGCTCAGGGTTTTTATGGAGTAGCTAGGATGAGAAGACCATAGATTTAAAGGTGGAAGGGCTTTTAGAGGGCATCTAGTCTGATGTATCCTTTTATAGATGAGGAAACTTAAGTTCAGATGGAGAAATGATTGCCTAGAGTTACATGGGTTGTAAACAAAAAAATCTAAGATTTGAGCCCAGTGCTATTTACTCCGAATCCTGAAGTGATTTATTTTAAGTGGCCTCCAGTGGTGGCTTCTCTGATGAGTTCTTAATTTCTGATAGTATTCTGTTCTTTATTGCTGTACCAAAAAACTACTGATGAGGTAGATCAGGAGAGCTCCAGAGAGAGGAGAGATTGGCATTTTCTGTACAGATCCCAACTAACTCACCCTAGCTCAATGGTCCGGGCCAGTGTTCTACCTGGGCAAAGCAGGCTTTATCCAATTTCAGTGCACATGTGTGGGCATGTCTATATATAGCCTCCTCCCTTCCCCTCTCATTATATTGTAGAAGAATGCCTAGGATTAGGGTTGACAGTTTTATGGCAGCCTAGTTTTTCCTGCCATCTCGTTCTCAAGAGTATGGTTGCCCTTGTTTCCAAAAATACCAACTTGCATTTTTAAAGAGTTATAGTCTTCATTCTTTCACTTGTAACATGATCAACACTCATTTGAGAGTTGATTTTGAATTGAATCAGGCACAGATACATAAAAACTGGTCTTTGCCTGACTTATGTTAGAGATGAATAAGGTGTATCTTCTTGGTTACTTGATGTTAAGAAAATCTGTCTATATTCACGTACAAAGTGATGCACACTTATGGAATTGACTCATGCAGTGCAGTGCTCTGGAAACATCTTTCAGCTACTGGTTTATGCTGACTTTGACAAACTCAGCCCCAGATCGTGGGTTGTCTGCTTTCCCAGGAAGTTGCCCAAGTTAATCTGACCATATTAATTGCCAACATAGGGGTGACTCAGGAAGTTAACTCCTTATTAGCACTGACTTACAAAATTAAAAAAACCAAACACTTTTTTTCCCCAATTGGTATATTTTCTCTTCCTCTCACCTCCATCTCCAGAGGTAAAAAATGAAAACAAAACTCTTGTAACAAATATACGTAGTCCAACAGGCAGATTTCCACACTGGCCACATTAAAAATGTGTATTTCATTGTCCTTATTTGTCTATCGCCTCACTGTAAAGAGATAGGTAGAATCATTGCTCTTCTACAGTTGTGATTGGTTCTTGCATGGGTCAGCATTCTTAGTCTTTCAGAGTTGGTTGTTTCTGCCATCTTATAGTATAGATTGTTCTCCTGGCTCTGCTAATTTCCTTCTGCTTAAGTTCCTCTAAGTCTTCCCAGGTTGTCTGAAACCACCTCCTTCTCAGGACATACTGTATTTCATTTTATATCCACAAGGCATAATTTATTCTTTCTTTAATCTCTTTTTAGTGCTGATGAGCGATTTGATGCTACATTTCATACCAATGTTTTAGTGAATTCTTCAGGACATTGTCAATACCTCCCTCCAGGTAAGATGTTTTGTGTGTGTGTGTGTGTGTGTCTGTGTGTGTAAGTTTAGAAAAGAATTTAGGAATGCTTTTTCCAGGTGTGTCACAGACCTGCAGCATTTAATGAGGACATGATCAGTACTTTTTGCTTATGTAATAGCTGCGCTCTGTCAAGGGGAATGCCAGTACTCTTCTCCAGAAACTGCCTCTATGCTACTGTCAGTTTCCTATATTGCTAGTGTTTAGTGATATTACCTCTTATCCACAGGCCAGGTCTCTCCCCCTTTGCCTTTGAATCTTAGATGAAGTCAGCACGGTCTGCCATACCACATCCTTTCTTTCCTTTAACCTGTAACATAAAACACACACAGGCAAAAACTGAAGAAATGAAACTTGCTTAAATTCTTGTTGAATCAACAAGAATTGTTTAAATTCAAAACTGGTTAAAGCAAGAGGCAAAATCTTACTCTAGCCTTAAACAGAGTAGAACCAAAATTATTTACAAAGAGGTCAATAAAATGCTTTTGATCGCCATACCTTTCTGTGTCTCTCTGAAATTTGGTAAGTTTTCTCAACCCCACTCATTCTCCAATCTGCTGGATCAAACTCTGACTGATTTCTCCCCTTCAACCCAATACTGTAATTAACATATTCTTCTGTATATAGCAAGCCTGCTCTCCCCGCCCCTTCCTACATCTTTTGGATTATGAGCTCCTTGGGGACAAGGACTTTCTTTGGTCTTTACTATGTTCTACAAATACTTTCTATATGACAATGTACCCTAACAGTGCTTAATTGATACCTACTGAATTAAATTGCTGATTTGATTATCAGTTATTTTTATCTTATTATGTATGTATCCAGAGAGTTAAGAAACAGTGTGGAGATACAAGGACAGCTAGGTAGTGCAGCAGATAAAATATTGGATCTGAAGTTAGAATGACTTATCTTCCTAAACTCAAATTTGGCTTCAGACACTTACTAGCTTACTAGTCACTTAACACTGTTTCCTCAGTTTCCTCATATGCAAAACAAACTGGAGAAGGAAATGACACTCCAATATCCAAGAAAATTCCAAATGGGGTCACAAAGAGTTGGATATGACTGAACAATCACAAATGGAGATACATTAAAGACACAATCTAATCATTTACGGGAAAGAAATAATTGATGAATTGTACCCAGATCATAGATTTAGAGCTAGAACTTCAGGAACTTGGCAGTGATGTCACCTGACCCCTTTATCTTAAAGTTGAGGAAACTGAGGCCCAGAGGTATGAAGTGATCCCTGCTCTCTAGGGCACATAGGGAGTGGGTATGAAGGACTCAAACCCAGGCACTCTGCCTCCATATCTAGCACTGCATCAAGCTTCCTCTTTCTTACTAGGCTTTGTTGACCTACTTCTAGGACTGGTTCTCCTTTTCAGCAGCATAAAATATATTGGTATGGAATAAGTACATAAGGCAACCGAAGCCCTGGATATCCAAAGATTTTTCCTTATTAATCCTTACTAATGGAAAGTTTGCTTTCATTGACTTTTTTTAAAAACATAATTCTATTTTTTCCAGTTACATGTAAAGATAGTTTTTAACATTAAGATTTTTTATGTAATTTTGAGTTCTGAATTTCTCTTCCTCCTTCCTTCCCCTCCTCCCTCACCAAGATGGCAGCAGTCTGATTTAGAGTATACATTTCACGGACTTTTGATAGAAATGACTCACTTATTGTTCTTAGCTGTATATTTTTAAAAGTTCAGATAGTTTACAATAGCTTTTTTTTGGGAATTGAACTTGAGATATTTTGATGGTTTGTCCTTTGAAAACGTCAAGGTTTTTTTTTGTTTGTTTTTGCTATAGTTTATATAGCAGATTTGGCTTCTCAGCATTAGCTATCCTATAATCTGTCCCATGATGACTCTTCTATCCTATGCATATGCTTCTCTGTCCTTATTAGTAGCAACTCCCAGTGTAAGGGTTGAGTCTTTGGAAGCATTATTCAGTCATCACCAGTGGAGAAGAACATTGATTATTCAGCTGGATGGAGCTATTTTAGATATAATTACTTTTGGTTTCTCATGGGAATTTGACTTACTAGTCCTAATTGCTTATTTTTTTTTTTGGGAAGGAGAAGGAGTAGTATAAACTCATTGTTCAATTCCAACTCAAATTATGACTTGTATGCATCATTTTGTCCATTTCTCTGGCTCCATGCAGGGCTACTTTTAAACCACTCCAGACAGGTGTCATTTCTTCTCCTGAAAGCCCTTAGGGGATGTCACTTGGTAACCAATTCTATATTTAATAGGCCCTGTCAGGAAGAAATTCTTAAACCCAGTCAAAATCCTTCCTTTTATAATTTAAGGCCATTACATCTTGTTTAGTGCTTATGGAATCTGGGCTAGTTGCATATATTTCTAGCTAGAAGACTGATTCCTCAACCTTTTCTTCTGGAGTCATACTTAGCATGTTCCAAAACTCTGAGTGCAACTTTAAACTACTAAAGCTTAAAGCTACATGAAGACTTTTGGGATAGCCTGTGTTTCAACCCTCTACTCATTACTTTTTGGGTCCCCTGGATTTTCTCCAATTTCTTTACTTTCTTCTTAAATTTTGAAGCCTAATGTTACAAATGAGAGGGATTGAATAGACCTTTATTGGTGGGGTGGTCATTTTTCAGATCAATGCCTATCCTTTTACCTCACTATCTGCAGAAGATATTCTGGGAGCATTTGATCAGAATAGAGTTGTCATCCCCAACTGAATAAAAAAAATACAGTATTTTTGCCTTAGAGATTTTTAAAGAAAATGATACTTTTCAAACCAGAAAGTTTTCTATGTAGTCCTGTCTGGAGGATCTATCAAGGTCCTCTTAGTCCAAGAATCAGTGGTTTGGACATCCACAGATTCCGAGTCTCAGAGAATCTGCTCCGTGAAGAGACTATTAACATCTGAAAGAAAATAAAAAAGATTCAGTTCATGAATCGTGAAATGAAGAGCTTTGCTAAAGGAGGGAACCTCATAAATATTTTAACATGGTGCCCTCTAATCCATTCAACAAGTTAGCAAACATTTGATTTCTTAAAGTACAAGTGATGGATCTTGTGCATGGCTTTGAACCCATTGTGTTGTAAGAACAAATTGCTTGATCTGAGTTGGGATGATGTAAATGCTGCATTGACTTCTTATTTTCTCTGATTACCCTTCAATCAATCTAGGCATATTCAAGAGCTCATGCTACATTGATGTGCGCTGGTTTCCTTTTGACGTGCAACAATGCAAACTAAAGTTTGGGTCATGGTCTTATGGAGGATGGTCCCTGGATTTACAGATGCAAGAAGCAGACATTTCTGGCTATATCTCCAATGGAGAATGGGATCTAGTTGGTAAGCCAATTGTGTTCATTAGCTTAGCGAATGTAATTAATTCATAGTACAAATACTGAAGAATAATGCATTCTCATCCATACTGGTCTGAAAATCTGTTCAAGCAGCACTTCAACTTATCTAGAGCCTGGTGTATTGTTAATATTTTTAAAGGTTATGTGATGGATTCAAAAGAAGTAGAAGACCCTGGCCTTATCCTCAAGGATGCTCCCCACTCTCTAATTAGTTTTCCAGGTGGCTGCCAGATTAACATCCCTAAAGCATGACTCTGGTCATATCTCTTCCCTACTCAAGAAGTTTCAATGGCTCCTTCTTACCTCTAAGATTAAATTCTTTGGTGTTTAAAGCCCTTTATCATCGGGTTCCAACTCATCTTCTTAGACTAATTTCTCATTTTGTCTCCTTGTGCAATCTATTTTCCAGCCAAATTGGACTTCTTGCTGTCCCTGCGTATAGCATTCTGAGTCTCACCTTTATGTCAATCTCCATGCGTGGAACACTCTCCCTCTTCACCTTCTCCTTTTTTTGAAATTCCTAGGTCCAGTCAAGGTTCAGGTCAAAGATCACCTCATTATCTGTGAGCCCCTCCATTCTTAGTGCTTCCTACCCACAATTTATGTTACATTTCCTTTGTATACTTTTTTGGTATTTTCTTGTTCTGTGCATGCTGTACTTACTGCCACACCTCCAGGGCAGCTAGATGACTCATGGGTTGATGCTAGGCTTGGAGTCAGGAGGCCCTGAGTTCAAATCCCGCCTGAGAAACTTCCTAGCTACCTAATTGTAGGCAAGTCACTTAACCTCTGTTTGCATTAATCCAGTGGAGAAGGAAAGGACAAATCCAGTAATCTTTGCCAATAAAATTCCGTGGTCTGTGAAGAGTTCAACATGACTGAATAACAAAATTTCCCTCTCTGCCTCACCAGGATGTGAGTTCCTTGAGGGCACGGACTCTTTAACTTTATTCTTAGGGTCTGTAGCCTCTAACAATGCCTGACATATAGTAGATGCTTAATAAATCCTTACCATCTAGTCAAAAATACAGATGTGAAAAAACTAGAAAACTTTTTCAAGTCATGATACAAATTATGTGATTATGCGGTTGAGGAAGGATTATCATGAGATAGGTTTAATTATGGAAGGTTGAAGGCAAATCCAGAGCTGGAAGTTTAGAATCTGACTACATGAGAGGAAGAGGAAAGCCATTCCATGATGGGAAACAGAAGGAGCAAAGCCAGAAAGATGGTAATGAACATACAGAGTGCAAGAGACTGGAACAGAGGAGCCACATTGGGAGCTTAACATGATGCCTGGCACGTAGTGGGCTCTTAACGTTGGCTAACTGGTAATTTGACATCAGATTGGATAGCTCATAGGATCATAGATTTAGAGCTAGAAAGGACATCAGAGACCTTTAAACCCAAACTGTTAATTTTATAGATGAAGAAAGTGAGTATTGGGGAGGAGAAGAGACTTGCCTACAGTTGCATGGCTAGCAAATAAAATAGGATTTGACCTCAGGTCTTTCTTAAACCAAGTCCAATATTTTACAAAATGCCATGTCATCCTCCCATAAGGTAGCATCAATTTCTGAGGTCCTAAATGGTAGGTGGAGGTATTTAGATTTAATCTGATGGATGAGCAAGAGCTACTATAAGCACTTATGCAGAAGGACAAAATATTGTATTAAATGATTGTTGTGTCAGAAGTCTACAGGATAAAGTGGGGAGGGAGCTAGGGGGCTATTGCAGCCATCACTGATTTAGAGCTGAAAGGGACCTCAGAAGTCATCTATTTCCCTGATTTTACAAAGAAGAAATTAAGGCCCAGAGAAAGGAAATGACTTGCCCAAGATCACATAGGTAGTAAGTAGCAGAACTGGATTTCAAACTCAGTTTGTCTTGAAATAAATCCAGTGTTCTTCATACTCTACCACACTGCTTGCCCAGTGTGATGGGGTAAGTACTTGAACTAGGGTGATGAATTTAGAAATAAGGAGGAGGGATAGATTCTGGAAGGAAGAAAAGAAGAAAGAAAGAAAAGAAAGAAGGAAGAATGAAGAAAAATTTTGGTAATTCATCCGATAAGGATAGGGTTAGGGGAGGGGAGGAGGCAGAATAAAGAGAAAGAGTTATAAGTCTAGGAAACCTTGGAATGGCAGGGATGTGTTAACAGAAAATGGAAGGTTAAGCCTGGAAGTAAATTGAGGGAGGAAATTCAGTTTTAGATATGATTTTCTATTTCCCCCAAAGCTAAATAAGCCCTATAAATGACTACTTTTAACTTAAATCCACTGGAGTAGAAAAGTATGTATATGTCATTCATTTTCCACTTTCTACCTCCTGTCAAAGAAGGGACACAGGACTAAACCAGAGAATCACAGGGAAGAGACTCTAAACATGACCCACTTCAAACCCCTTATTTTACAGATGAGCAAACTGAGGCGAA
This sequence comes from Bettongia penicillata ogilbyi, assembly GCA_023548195.1. Lineage (NCBI taxonomy): Eukaryota > Metazoa > Chordata > Mammalia > Diprotodontia > Potoroidae > Bettongia > Bettongia penicillata. The sequence goes on along the minus strand of JAJHZJ010000009.1, from coordinate 5,522,120 downwards.
AAGAAAGGTAGGAAACTATTGACAAAGGCAGCATGGGCAAAGCCAAGATCGGGACCTTGGTCATTAAATGAAATTAAGTTGGAATTGAAAGGAGGACAAGCACTTTTCCTTTGAGCTCTTAAATGTCTGTGCTGCTTTTAGTTCTTTGATTTTTGCTTTCCCCCAAAAGTATTAGAAATTGTAAGATTAATAGGTATCTGGCTCTCCTTCAAATATTGGATGGAGTTAGTCTTCTCCATTCATTTGCAATTTTTTTCTCCTCAAAAAGAAACTCTCCAGTTTAGAAAAGATGCAGGGGATTATTAATGGGAATAAGAGCAACAGTTTATAAATGTGGGTGATAGTGTGCATCTACGAATTTAAGGGCACTAAAATTTAAAATGGAGTACAAAGAGCAAAGTATACTTAATGAAGTTTGGATCGGGAAAGTAGGACCCCAGAAAAATGAATTTTTTTGACTCTACCGATCTGTTGTTCTTGTTTTCTAGATTTTTAAAATGTGCCTAAAGGGGAGAAAATAGTATTAGAAATAAATACTTTTTCTCAAGAATGAGACCTTAAAAATTAAGATCAGATGTTAGAGGTAACATAAAAGGATTTTAGTAATTTATTATTTTTTCTTCTTTTCCACCTAGAAATTCCTGGAAAGAGGAGTGAGAGATTTTATGATTGCTGTAAAGAACCGTATCCAGATGTAACATTCACCGTGACCATGAGACGCAGGACGCTCTATTACGGCCTTAATCTTCTCATCCCGTGCGTGCTGATATCTGCACTCGCCCTATTAGTGTTTTTGCTTCCTGCAGACTCCGGAGAGAAAATCTCACTTGGTAAATACCATGAATAGATTGGAAGGGGGAATTTACAACCCAGGGAAACATTATCAAGGAGACGATGATAATTTTATCATGGATGTAAAACTCCTGCTGGTCAGAAAAGAGGCAGTGTACTACTTTGTCTAAATTGAGAGAGTTCACTATTTGAACCATAAAAATAATCTTAAATGCTATTGTGCTAATTGATTATCACATACCTGCCACAGTAGATAGTCTTGTGGTCTGAGGGGCCCATTACTCACTTTGCTTCCTACCATAATGAAGGATTCTGATTTAGGACAGATGCTATATCTGCCAAAGAACCATGAGATACTCGTCAGGCATCACTGGATGATTAAAGATATGATCCTGTTCTAGACTCCTTCTCCAGGGCCACACTAGAATGGAAATAAACATCCCAGGAGATGCTGAACATTGAGAGAGGAGGTAGAGAAGTACCGGTGCTTTTGACTTTGCGTCCTATTTCAGTGTTCCTTAGGCTAGATGATACTGGCCTCCCAATGACATTTCTCATAGATCGCCTTCCGTCTTCTATCTCCTTGCCAGCTGTCCCCCGTGCCTGAAATCCTCTTGTTCCTCACCTCCACTTTTCAGAACTCCTAGTTTCTTTCAAGGATCAGTTCAAGTATCATTTCCTATGTCCTTCCAGTTGCTAGCACGCTCTTTCCAATTACTTTAAGTTCATCTTGCCTTTATTGATCAGTATAACATGTGGTCCTTCTTGACCTCCTTCCTATCCCCTAGCTCCTAAAAGAATCATAGCTTCTTGAGAGTAGGGATAGCTTTTTTGTTCGTGTGTTTTTTATTTGGTTTATCCTTAGCATAGCCCCCGTCCATAATAATAAACACTTGTTGATTAAATAAGTAAATTAATTGTTTATAGCCTATTAAATGTCCTTTTCTTCACTATGTGGCGATCAGAAAAGAAATAATTGAAGAGTTAAGAAGTTAGAAGTGGATTGTTGTAAGACCAAGAGGAGAAAGCATTTTCATAGCAAATTACCATTTATTCTACACAGACAGACCTGTACTTTATCTTGTACATGCTCCTGGGACGGTCGATTAGTTGGTTTTAAATATTTATTTTTATTCTATTTTATTCTATCACATATAGAGAGAATTTGTCTCAGGACCATAAGCTGGAGTTGGAATACTCCTTGAAATGACTAAACAACGTCATCATCAATGACAAAAAGCCAGTATTGACTTTGTCATGCTGGGCAAGGTTGCTTAACTTTTCAGGGCTCCCATTCAACCTTCTAAGACTATAGGTTACAGAAAAGGTGCTGATCTTCACTGGGAGAGGAAATTTCTTCACTGAGGGTTCTCTCCACCAATAAAATCACAGTTTCAGACCAAAAGCAATGTTGTAATTAATTATTCCAACTCCTTATTTTGCAAGTGAAGAAATTGAAGCTGAAAGAGTGTCATTGACATGGCCAACCTTCCCTGGGGAGCAGAGGATAGGACTTGAATGCCAGGCATTTGAATAGAACAGGGAACACTTCATCTCCCGACTCCAAGCATTTTTTTGGCCATCCCCCATGCCTGGAATGTTCTCTTTCCTCATCTCTGCCTCCTGGCTTCCTTCAAGTCTCAGTTAAAATCCTACCTTCTCCAGGAAGCCTTCCCGCATCCCCCTCAATTCTAATGTCTTTTCTCTATTAATTATTTCCAATTTCACCTTTGTATAGTTTATTTATACAGCATTGTTTGCATGCTTTTTGCTGTATGAAACTGTACACTACCAGGAAGAGACTTTTTGCCTTTCTTAGTATCTCCAGGATCGTGCCTGGCACATAGTAAGTGCTTAATAGATGTTTACTGATTGACAGAGGTCTATGAATTTAAAAAAAAATAAGTATTTTGCTAACTGCATTCCAATATAATAGATTTCCTTTATAATCCTATTTATTTTATCCTATACATTTAAAAGCATTGTCCTGAGGAGTCCATCATCTCCACCAGACTACCAAAGGTGTTCATGGCACAGAAAAAAATAATCTCTAGCATAAAGCAAGTTTGTTAAAATCACGAGACAGTAGAAAATAGTTGTCTAGAGTTAAGTTTATTCAGATCAACAGAACACTCTTTCTATGGGTCATTAGCTGGGGCATCAAAATGTTTTGGTCATAATAAAATTTTCTTTATATAGACTTTTTGTGTTAGAGGGATTTTTTTAGACTTGGGATGTCTTGGAGCTATAAATTTAAATTCTAACATTCCAGTATAGCAGCAACAATGCTTTCCTATTATCCTCTCCAGGCCTGAAAGAGTAACTGTGTCCCCAGAGGATATAACTTGCTTCCAGGGAGTGATTTAATCCCTTTGGAGAATTGAGTCCAGTTGTAAGTCACTTGCAGTTTGTTTTCAAGTAGTGGAGGGTCTTTATGGCCATATAACAAGGAAGAAAATTGGAGAGATTCCCAGTAAAGTAAATAAAGAAAGAAAATAAATAGCTTGAATTTTTTTTCCTATAGCAATTTAAAGTTTCAAAAGCAATACACTCACAATAACCTCAAGGCATAGGGAACGCAGATTTTATCATTCTCATTTTTTATAGGTGAGGAATCTGAAACTCAGAGATGGTAGGTGACTTTACTAGGATCACATCCTAGATAACACGTGTCATGGGAACAGGTATTTTAAATGAAAGATAATGTCTTCAGTTCTTGTCAAAACTTCCCTCCATCCTTCCCTAATTCTGCCCTGTGTGTTTTGCTCTAGGAATAACAGTTTTACTATCTCTCACTGTCTTCATGCTGCTCGTGGCAGAAATCATGCCTGCGACGTCCGATTCAGTGCCATTGATAGGTAAGGCAAGAAATCCAAGAGACTGGTTAGGGATATACAGAGAGATGAGATTCTCCATTATCCAATATACCCCAGATAATAAGAGGGCTCAAGAAGATTCCACTTTATGAACAGGGAAGGCAATGCCTGATAGCGACTGGCGTCTGAGGTTTGGACTCAAGAGAAACACTGAGTATCCTGCTCTCTGACACTTGGTAGCTATGTAACTTTGGGCAAACCACTTCATTTCTACGTGTCCCAGGAAGCTCCTTGGACTTCTCTGCTAAATTACAGTTGCAAGAGTCACTGAAGCTGATGAAGGCACAGATCCTTTGTGTTTTCCTGTATACTTTATAGACATGGAGAAAAAGATATAATAAAACTATAAAGTGAAATTTGTACCTTTTATAGAGTTAGTCCTTCAGGGTTTTTTTTTACCCTAATTTCTTTCTTTCTTTTTTAAATATAAATTTATTTATTTAACTTTTTACATTCATTTTCACAAAATTTTGGGTTCCAAATTTTCTCCCCATTTATCCCCTCCCCCCACCCCAATACACCGAGCATTCTAATTTTCCCTATCACCAATCTGCCCTCTCTTCTATCATCCCTCCCTTCTCTTGTCCCTATCTTCTCTTTTGTCCTGTAAGGCCAGATGACTTTCTATTCCCCATTAACTGTATTTCTTATTTCCTAGTAGCAACAACAATACTAAACAGTTGTTCCTAAAATTTTGAGTTCCAAATTCTCCCCATCCCTCCCTCCCCACCCATTCCCTTTGGGAAGGCAGGCAATTCAATATAGGTCATATCTGTGTAGTTTTACAAATGACTTCGATAACAGTCATGTTGTGTAAGACTAACTGTTATTTCCCTCCATCCTATCCTGCCCCCCATTGTTTCTATTCTGTCTTTTGATCCTGTCCCTCCCCAAGAGTGTTGACTTTGGATTGCTCCCTCCTCCCATTGCCCTCCCTTCCATCATCCCCCCCACCCTGCTTATCTCCTTCTCCCCCACTTTCCAGTATTGTAAGATAGGTTTTCATACCAAAATGAGTGTGCATTTTATTCCTTCCTTTAGTCAAATGTGATGAAGGTAAACTTCATATTTTTTTCTCAGCTCTCCTCTTTTTCCCTCCACTAAAAAGTCTCCTGCTTGCCTCTTGAATGAGATATAATTTACCCCATTCCATTTCACCCTCTCTCCTCCCACTACATTTCTCTCTCACCATTTATCTTAATTTCTTTTAAGATATGGTCCCATTCTATTCAATTCACTCTGTGCTATCTGTCTCTGTATGTGCATGCATTTGTGTATGTGTGAGTGCGTGCACACGTATACATGTGTGTGTGCATGTGTGCGTGCGAGTGTGTGTGTGTATATGTGTGTGTGTGGTCCCACCAACTACCCAGATACTGAAAAGTTTTAAGAGTTACAAATATTGTCTTTCCATATAGGAATGTAAACAGTTCACCTTTGGTAAATCCCTTATGACTTCTCTTTGCTGTTTACTTTTTCATGCTTCTTCTCATTCTTGTGTTTGAAAATCAAATTTTCTTTTCAGCTCTGGTCTTTTCATCAAGAATGCTTGAAATTCCTCTGTTTCATTGAAAGACCATATTTTCCCCTGAAGTACTATATGCGGTTTTGCTGGGTAGGTGATTCTTGGTTTTAGTCCTAGTTCCTTTGACTTCTGGAATATCCTATTCCATGCCCTTCGATCCCTTAATGTAGAAGCTGCTAGATCTTGTGTTATCCTGATTGTATTTCCACAATACTGGAATTGTTTCTTTCTAGCTGCTTGCAAGATTTTTTCCTTGACCTGGGAATTCTGGAATTTGGCCACAATGTTCTTAGGAGTTTCTCTTTTTGGATCTCTTTCAGGCGGTGATCAATGGATTCCTTCAATACTTATTTTTTCCTCTGGTTGTAGAATATCAGGGCAGTTTTCCTTGATAATTTCATGAAAGACGATGTCTAGGCTCCTTTTTTTATCATGGCTTTCAGGTAGTCCCATAATTTTTAAATTGTCTCTCCTGGATCTATTTTCCAGGTCAGTTGTTTTATCAATGAGATATTTCACATTCTCTTCCATTTTTTCATTCTTTTGGTTTTGTTTTGTGATTTCTTGGTTTCTCATACAGTCATTAGCCTCCATCTGTTCCATTCTAATTTTGAGAGAACCATTTTCTTCCGTGAGCTTTTGAACCTCTTTTTCCATTTGGCTAATTCTGCTTTTGAAAGCATTCTTTTCCGCATTGACTTTTTGAACCTCTTTTGCCAATTGAGTGAGCCTATTTTTCAAGGTGTTATTTTCTTCAGCATTTTTTTGGGTCTCCTTTAGTAAGGTATTCACATGTTTTTCATGCTTTTCTTGCATCTCTCTCATTTCTCTCCCCAGTTTTTCCTCCACCTGTCTAACTTGATTTTCAAAATCCTTTTTGAGCTCTTCCATGGCCTGAGCCCACTGGATATCCACCTCGGATGTCTGGGATACAGAGTCCCCGACCTCCACGTCTTTCCCTCATGGTAAGAATTGTTCCTCGTCATCAGAAATGAAAGGCGGGACCATCTGTCCCCCAAGAAAGTAGCTTTCTATGGTCTTATTTTTCTTCCCTTTTCTGGGCATTTTTCCAGCCAGTTACTTGACTTCTGAGATTCCTCTCTACCCCTGCCTAGATCTGCCCAGCTAGTGCTTGGGGTCTGAGATTCAAATGCTGCTCCCCAGCCTCAGGGCTTTCAGTTGAGGGCATGGCTGCTATTCAATGTGAGCTTAAGTTCTGGTGCTCAGGTGGAGGCAGGGCCACCTCCCAGGCTCAGTTCCCTCAGGTGGTTTATGCAGAGACCTTCAGCAATGGAGCTCCTGTCTGCTCTGGGAGTTCTGGGCCACTGCTGACTCTGCCGCTGCCTCACGAGGGGGCCTGAGTTATGCAGATACCCTGCTTCCCTCTCGGCCAGCCCTGAAGTCTCTCTCACTGACCTGGAGCGCCTGTGGGTGGAGGGACCTTCGTGGCCGCCGGAGATTCCATCTCTTAAACCTGCTCGGATCTGCTCCTCTTGGGGCTGCACAACCAGGGCAGCAAAGGGGTGGGCTCCACCGTCCGATGCGTGATGGACCCCTGGGGATGGCTTTCCAGGGCTCTCTGGAACAGAAATCTCTTCGACTGTGTTTCTGCGCGCCTTGCACTGATCCAGAATTTGTGGGGAGTTCTTTTTACAGGAAATTTATGGACTGTGGGTTCGGAGCTAGCATACGTGAGTCTTTCTACTCCACCATCTTGGCTCGTCCCCCCCTAATTTCTTAATAGACTTTAACTTTAGATGATTGTTCTGGCGTTTTTCAGTCATGTCCCATTCTTTGTGACCCTGTTTGGGGTTTTCTTGGCAGAGTTACTGGAGTGGTTTGCCATTTCCTTTTCCAGCTCGTTTTCCAGAGAAGAAACTGAGGCAAATAGGGTTAAGTGACTTGCCCAGGGTCGTATGGCTAGTAAGTGTCTGAGGTTAGATTTGAACTCAGGAAGATGATTCTTGCTGACTCCAGACCTAGTGCTCTATCCACTGTGCTATCTTGCTGTCAGATAACTATAGAAGGAGTGGGATATTTGGTTGTGTAACTTGAATCTTAGATTTAGAACTGGAAGGAACTTTAGAGGTTATTTAGTTCAGCCCTCTTATTATTTTATAGATAAGGAAACTGAGCATCAGAAATGGCTCCCTATATATGACCATGTAGAAAATGACAGAGCAAGAGAAGTCCCCTGACTTCCCATTCTGTTCCCCTTCCACTGCTTTATGCTGTAATGCTGCAAAATAGGTTTTGTTCTTTTATATTCTTTCCATTGCATTCACTTTCTAGTCTTCTCACTTCTGTATTTCAAATATTTACATTCTGTAATGGTTGCCAGGCTGATATCTACCAAGCACTATTCATATCCCCAAGGAGATTCTCAAATTATGCAGTAATAGTGGCAATAAAAATAATAAATAAGAAAAGCTTATATTTGCATAAATTCACATTTCAGTGGATCACATTGATACTGTAGGTAGCTAATAATAATATTTAATAATGATAATGACAGCATTAATATAGTGCTCTGAGGTTTGTAAAATGCTTTAATGTATGTTATCTGAGTTGTTCCTCTTAGGAACCCTGTGACATAGATACAATTACCATCCCCATTTTACACATGAGAACACTGAAGGTAAGTAGGTGGAGTGGTGGACAGAGTGCTGGCCATGGAGTCAGAAAGTCCTGGCCCTTAGACCCCACCCGGGTGACCCTGAACAAATCATTTAGCCTTAGTTTTCTTATCCATAAATGAGGATGATAATCACAGGCTTATTGTGAGAAGCAAATGAGGTCGTATTTGTAGTCTGATGTAAATAATTCTTAGTTCAGAAATTAAGATTCCCATTTTAATAGATGAGGAAATTCAGTTTCAGAAAGGTTAAGTGACTTCCCAGAAGTCATATAGTTAATGAGTAGTAGAGAGGGATTTGACACCAGATCTGATGCCAAGTCCAATGTTCTTTTCATTCATTATTTCTGTTTTCCCTGCGGGTGTCTGACTAACTAGGCTCTACGAGCAGGGCTAGTCTCTGTATAGACAAATGCCAGGGGCTGTGTCATCTCCTGTCTACCAGGGGCATAGCACTTAGGAAGGTCATTGCTCCTCAGAACACTTCTTCCAACTAATTGGGATAACTTGCAGCAAATGGAAACAGTGCAGCTCAGCCTGTTCTCTTTATTGTTGGTGCAGATACTCACTGAAGAATGATGATGATGACTTTCTATGGCTAAGTAGGTCTGTTTTCTCTGCAGCTCAATATTTTGCCAGCACAATGATCATTGTTGGGTTTTCTGTTGTGGTGACGGTCATCGTTTTGCAGTATCATCACCATGATCCTGATGGAGGAAAAATGCCAAAATGGGTAAGTCAGGATCCCTAAAACTTGGATTCAGGGACAGATTTCTCCTTAAAAAATATTGGTAGCATAAGAGCATTCCCAGAATCACATTTAATTCTGTTTGCAAGTCCCTACCTATATTTCTGCATTTGATTTAGTTATATAAGCTCTAATTATGAAGTACTGTTAAACAAAACCAGAAATAGACCAGAATGTCTGTATTTGAAGGACTGTTGTTCTAAAGATTAAATTTTTTGGAGGGGAAAGCTATATGCCTGGGCCTAGTGATACAATCAATATACAGCTGGAGAAAGAAGGACTGTGACCTGTCTGCTTCTTCCTCAAAGGATATTGCTTTAGGTTGAAGCTCTGCATTCTTCATTCTTCCACCCTCAATACCCAATTATTTTCTTATCCTTCTTCCCCACAGGCCATCCTCCATGTTTTGGACTATTTTGCTATTAGACTAAGTTCAAAATTCCTACCTATCTGTCTAAAGTAGTTGCTTCCGTGAATGCTCAAACCTGGCATTGACCATCCTTAAACATTTTTGTCTATATCATTTGTTTTTACCCCCGCTTCCTTCCCAATATATTCCTGCACACTGTCCCACTCAGAGAGAGGAAACAAAGAGAAAACAGAGGAAAAAGAAAGAAAAGGAGAAGGCATTTCAACAAAACTAAAAATCACAGTTGCTAAATCTGCTGGTATATACTGTATTCAACACCCATAGACCCCCACTGCTGTAAACAAGGGAGGGAGGTACAGTCTTCTTTCTGTTCTTAGGAGCCAAGCTTTGTCATTATAATTAGTGTTCAGTTTTTATTTTTCTTTCCTTTTGCATTGTTGTATACATTGATTTTCCTGGTTCTCCTCACTTCATTTTTGTGCCTGTTGATATGTTTCCAATTCACTGATCAACCAACAAGCATTTATTAAGTACTTACTGTATGCTAGGCACTGGGGTTACAAAAACTGTGTCCTCAAGGAGATTATATTCTCTTAAGGGACAAACCTGGACACATAAGTATTTACAAGACAAAGACAAAATAAATGCAAGGTGAATTTCAGGGAGACTTTAGTAGCTGGGGGGAGTAGGAAAGGCTCCATGTGGAGCAGAGAGCAGAGATAAACTCTTCTGGTTCATGGACCCCTTTGGCATACCTGTGCACTCCTTCTCATAATAATGTTTTTAAATGCATAAAACACTTAGGATCACCAAGGAAACCAGTTATATTTAAATTTAGTTATCAAAGTATAAGAAAAATAAAGCTCACAGACCCCAGAGTAAGACCCTCTGAGATAGATGTCACTTGAATAAAGTTTTGAAGGAAACAAAGGAATTCTAAGTATGGGAATCCATTCTAGGCATGGAAGACAGTTAGTACAAAGGAGCAGGAATGGAATGTCTCCTGTGAGAAACAGCAGCAAACTAAGCAGGTCTTGACTGCGCCTTAGACTGCTCAAAAAAGGGGGAATAATAAATACAATAATGTTGGAAAAGTAGAGTAAGAGCTTTTGAAGGACATTAAAAACTTAAGAAAAGTCCCTATATTTGATCTGAGTTGCGACAGGGAGACACTGGAATTTATGTTGGTTAGGAGAGTGATATGGTCAGCCCTGGATTTTAGAAGTAGCCCTTTGGCAGCTGTGTGGAGGATGATGGAGAGGTGTTAGATGTGAGGAACAGAGAACATTTAGGAGGCTATTGTGATACTCCCCACAAGAGGTGATAAGGGTTTGCTTCTCTATATTCATGTTTACCATTGTTTACAATACAGTGATCTTCTTTTGCATTCATGTACCATGAGATATTTAGCCATTTTCCAACTGATGGACATCTACTTGGTTTCCAATTCTTTTTTACTACAAAAAGTTCTGCTCTAAGTATTTTAGCGTATATGAGACCTTTCTTTTTTTTGTCTCCTTGGGAACAAGGCAAAGACTAGCCTTTTGTTCTCAAACTCTTTTGCAAGTGTCATCAGAAAGGTTCTGGGGCCCTAAAATCGTCCCAATGGATCTTGCAACTGCCTTGGGATTCCTAGGGAAGGAAGGACTCTGCTCTGAATCGTGGCTGCTTCAGAGACAGCTTCCTCTACCCTAAGACTATCTCAGTTTTAGCTCAGAGCCCAGAGAAATATAGACAGTTTGAAAGAATAACAGGGTCTAGTGGTATCCTATGACTAACAGTGGATTAGCCAGACCGTCCGCTCTCCCATTTGCATGTCTTTATTCCTCTTTGCTCCCCCATTCCTGGTGTATTTTCAGTATCCAAGTCCAGGTAAAGTACAATAAATATCCCCTAGGTTTTTACTCAGAATTAGAGAATTTCAGAGTTAGAAGGGTCCTCCATAGCCATTTTGTCTAATTTGTATTGGAAGAAGCATCTTTGTACAACAAGAGGCCATCCAAGCTTTGTTAGGATACTCCCTTTCCCTTAGTAAATGGGGACCTCAAAGAGAGCTTAAATCTTTGAATCAGGAGGTCATAATAAAGAGTCCCAGCTCTGCCACTAACTTGTTCTGTGACCTTGGGAAAGTTGCTGAGCCTGTCTGGGTCTTGGATTCCTCATTTACAAAATGACAAGGCTGAATTACATGAACTTTAAGATCCCTTCTAGATCCAAATGCTATATTGTACTATTCTAACAATGTTATCATTGCCCAGAACATCAAAACATGTTTCAGGGAGTTCTGTTTTGGAGAGTTCTTTGGGGCCAGCATAGGATTACAACCACACAAGTAAGACAGCCTCATGACTCCGTAGTCATACCTTGTAGTTGCCTTTTATTTTTATTTTAATCAAAACAATGAAATGACATCGTTCAATTTGATCACTTACCTGGCACTTAATGACATTTGGTGTTTCCAAAAATCAAATCTATTCTAATGACTTGGAAATTTGCCACCTATGAAGCATTCCCTCAAATATGTTATAGGCTTTCCGTAATAGGAATCACAAAACTTTGTCAAACAGTAGCAAACTCAGTGGAGTAAGTGTATGGCCTCCCAAGGTGACTACTCTGATCATTGTAAAGAAGATGAACTTTGAATATTTTAAATAAGGAGACAACTTTAATTTGGATATCTAAGTTCTACTATTAAGAAAAAAATCTATCTCATTATATTATAGCAAGACCTTATATAGTACAACTTCCTCATGGAAGCCCTGGACAGTGCTCCCTGTCTGGGAAAAACTCAGTAATTTGGGTTGATTTGATCATATTCTTGGGAGTTCCAATACACTTTGAAAGGTTACTTCAGGGACTTTTACTTCAGGCCAGTCCCCATAAAATTACTTTTTAGTCTCTCTAAACCTTTGAAATGGGAGAGGTGGGTTGGGAGGATATGTGAACTGCCTTGTTGTCCTTAGAAGAACTCTCAACATTCAGTTATTCCAAGTCTACCTAGTGATAATTTGGTCACTCCCCTACTCATTAAGCTCTAGTGGCTCCCTATTACCTCTATAAACTCCTTATAACCTTTCCCTTTCCTATCTTCCTAGTCATATTGCAAACCACTCTTGCCCCTACTTTATGCACATTACAATCAAATCAAATCGGTCTTCTTACTATTCTTTATACATTACCCTTGATTTCCCATCTCTGTGACTTTGCTCTGGTGATTCCCTATGCCTGGAAAGCACTCTTTCCTAACCCCTGCCTCGTAAAATCTTTAGTTTTCTTTGAGGCTTAGATCAAGGTGCCACTATCTACATGAAGCCTTTTCTGATTCTTGCCCCTAACTACATATATATATATATATTTGTATATCTTGTCTTCCCTGACTTGGATTGTAAGCTCCCTCAGGAGATATCCACTATGTGCACACGTGTGTGTGTGTGTGTGTGTGTGTGTGTGTGTGTCTATCTGCATATCTTCAACACCTAACCTAGCATTAGCACACAGTAAGTGTTTAATAATAAATGCTTACTGATTGATTAGAATGACTCTCAAAATCCAACCCCTGCCCCCATCTTCAATAACTCATTATTTCTTGGTTCTTTCTCTGGTGCCTACACATGATCTAACCCACTACTGTTCCTTCATCTCTCCTTGACTCTGAGCTAAGACTCTGAGATTGCCCTGGAGTACAGGTGACTATCTTGGAAACAGCTGTGATTCAGAGTAAGGTCCTCCCACCCCTAGGAACCTAAAGGCAGTTGCAAGGTCCCTTGGGGTTTTAGGGTTTGATTTTAGGGCTCCAGAACCCTTCTAGTGACACCTGAAAACAAAGGCTAGTCCTTGCCTTGTGAAAGCACAGCCCACGTGAACATGTTTGCTGTCGGATAAGGTTGATTCCTTCCCTTGCTCCATCCTGCCTAGTTTTTTTTAAATCAATCTCTTTTTAAAAATTCTAAAAACTGGTTGTAGTTCAACCCCTACTTTAATTAAATATATGTGCTTTTTAGGGTAGAGTCCACATTTGCTTTTCCATTTTTCTTGCCCATATGTGTGTCAGCAATAGGTCTTTAATGCCCCTTTCTTTGCTAGCAAATGGAAATGCGCCATATTCTAATTACAGAACTAAATATTCTATACTAAGCTTGGTGGGCAGGTTTTAATGAGGTTATAGAAACTGCTGTGGCAGCAGACATCACAGGGAGGACCTTAATCATCCCTAGGATCTTATGTCTTAGTATTGGTCCTGAATTCCAAAAGCCTTATTAACCAAATTTTCTCAATTGGGGTTTCATTTCCTGTCAAAGTCCTATAATGTAGTTCGTACCACTATTGTCCTCTTCCGAGGTTAATGCTGCCACTCCACTTCAATCACCCTGCGCCCCTTAGTGCCCTCCGCACTCCATTTACACGTGCCTTTGCACTTAGATGAGAATGAACAAGAAGACCAGCCTGATGAGGTGGGGAACATGCATTCCCCATGCCTGCCTGAGACCAGGCGCAAGTACAAGGAGCCTGTTGTCCTGACAGATTATTTCATTTATTCATTCATTTATCTATTTTTGCCTATCCATTTATTCATCCATCCATCCATCCAGTCTAGCCATCCATCCATCTCTCTCTCTCTCTCTCTCTCTCAGTTTACAAAGATGTACTTGACTCTACCCTAACTTCCACTGTGTTTGAACACAAATGTGTCATGTTCATTGCCACTTCTCTGCCATGATTCATTGCTTTTAGAATCAGGGGAATTGGGTTCAGATTCCCCTTCAGATGCTTTTTTTATGGGTGACTTTATGCAAATCACTTAACATTTCTGAGTCTCTTCTTCATCTGTAAGTAGAGAGGACTAGACTAGGTGGCCTCTGAGGTTCTCTAGCTCTAGATCAGGAGCTATTATCCTAGGGACTGTGAACTTTCTAAAAAATATTTTTATAACTGCATTTCAATGAGTGCTGGGCTTGGAGTCAAGAAGACTCATGTTCCTGAGCTCAAATCTAGCCTCAGATACTTACTTGCCGTGTGATCTTGGACAAGTCACTTAACCCTTTTTATCTCTGTTTCCTTATTTGTAAAATGAACTAGAGAAGGACATAGTAAACCAATCCAATATCTTTGACCCAAATGGGGTCACAAAGAGTGAAACATGACTGAGAAACAACTGAATAACAAGTTTCAGTAAACTGATTTTCTTTGTACTTTAATTGGTACTTTTAAAAACATCGTTTTGAGAAGGGGTCCATAGGCTTTAACTAACAGCTAAAGGAGTCCAGAACACAGAGAAGGTGAAGAACCCTACTTTATATCCTATGCTCCTAAAGTGCTCTCCTCTGCCTCATCTACTCCATCCTATCCGTGTATCTTTCTCACAGTCCCATTAATACTCCCAACTGACATCTTCGAACTTCCATTGTATGTCATTATTATTGTCTGTATTACAAATTTGAGAACTTCACAATATATTTGCTAGAAGCAGTTTGGCATAATAGATTGAGTCAAGTATTGAATCAGGAAGACCCGAGACCTATCCTACGTCTGACACTTCCTAGTGGACTCTGGGCAGGTCACTGAACTGCTGTGTGCCCAAGAGATTTGGAACTCCTTAGAAATTTGCTCAATTACAGCAGATGGTGATCTGCTTCAGTGAAAGTAATTTCTACAATGGGAGTTCAAGATGCCGATGAAATTGCGTCTTCTTTTTCTAGCACATTACCTAATTCTCTAATTATTTTTTTGTATGTGAGTTTTGGATCCATAAGAAGATTTTTAAGCATCTCATACTTTGTTGGTTTCCCCACCCCCAGATCTCCCACACTGTATGAAATACTTAAGAAGAAGCATCACAGGTTTTACAGCTGAAAGGGACCTGAGAGTTGGATTTCTCACTTTTCAAGTGAGGAAACTGAAGCCAAAATAGTGGAAGAGACTTGTCCAAGGTGACACAGACAGTAATACCAGAAGTAACATTCAAACCCAGGCCTTCTGATCCCAATCCAGTGCTCTTTCCACAAACCGTTATATCAGTAGGTCCATATACCCACAATTCATGTGAAAATGATGGGATAAGGGCACTAGGACGTAGGATCTATCTCATCTATGTTTCACCAACTCAATAAGGCTGTCCAGAAAAACCTTAATTTATAGCATATGTTTATTGTTCACATCCAGGCACAAGTACATACTGAAACTATAGTGAACTGCAGCTGAAACACTAAACTCAGAGACAAAGGTCTGCTGCTTTAGCTGGAGCACAGTTCTGTTTATTTTCTTATTGGAAACATAATAGCATCCCAGGGAACAGTTGCAGTGATCTGTTATTTGAAGATGCTATTGTGGGATGCTGTAATATTATGTGACATTTGCACGGAAAGAAGCTAGACTATAACCCAGTAAACCAACACTAGCGAGCATAAGCAGCATTTGATAAGTGTCAGGAGAATAGCCTCGCCTGTTAAAATGCTTCAGCTTTGAAAGCCAGTGAGCTAGTTCATGGAATTCAAAATAAAATTAGCTGTTTGAATCCTTGGAAGACTGACTGTTCCCCATTTCAGGGAGTGTATGAAGTCTAAGCAGGAAGGAGGAGGAAACACTCCTCCACACTCCATCAGGTGCTCAGGGTATACTTTTTTCTGGTGCCAGGTGAATTACTACATACAGTATCTTTGCTCAGGCATTAGCATGGCCAAAATGATGACTAAGAGCTTTCTGGGAGGCAGTTAGTAAATATTACTAAGATCTGGGGATATATAAAAGAAAGGTAAAAACAGTTCCTGTCCTCACGGAGCTTATATTGTAATAGGAGAGACAAAAGGAAAATAAATACATACATTCATGAGGAATGAAACATCTACTCTACTACCTGGAGAAATCCCAGAGGAATACATAGCATTTTTTTTTTAAAAAAACCTCCACAGCAACCTATCAGCAGCCTGGCATAGTGGATAAAGGCTGGCCTTGGAGTCAGAAAGATATGGGTGCAACATCTGACTTTGACACATACTAGCTATGTGACCATGAGTAAAGCACTTAAAATCTGGGTAGCTTCGGGCAACTCTCAGAGATGATGTTACAGATGTATAGCAGTGATCTTTATTTGTTGAGAGAGTTTCCAGATCAGGACTTCTCTGCCTCCCCCTAATAAAACCATGAAACAAAAATGCATCAACCTTTGGAGAATATGCCTCCATACGTTAATTCATGACTGTTCTCAGAGATAGGTTCTCCTCTTCACTTTGGAATAGATCACCTGTCTTAAAAAGACTAACCCATTTTCACTCAGATCATTCAGATCTGTTTTTTGACTAACTGGTGAATCAAAAATGCAAAGTTTTGCTCAGCAACAGTCTTTATTGTTTCTCTCTGTGTGGAAAGTGAATTATGAAATATGAAAATACCCCTTCTACCCATCATTGTAGAAAAACTAAGGGAAGACTAGTCATTTGATTTGGTAATATTGTTGAAAGACTATTTAAAGACCAAAATCTACTCTTAAGTAAACATTCTGAAATCCTAACAAACTGGCTGAGTTTAAGGGAAATTTTACTATAAATGTAGCATTGGACAATGACATTTGGATTATGAATATGAAAGAGAAATATTTGGATTAGCTTTTGGAATCTGATTTTGGTCGATTTAGGAAGCCTGATTTTGAATGGAAGCATCTGAGTATCTTTGCCCTTTCTCTGTGATTGCTATAAAGCAAGAAAATGAAAGTTGATAAGTTGAAGATTAAAGGTTTGCCCAGGATGAAATCAATCTAGAGTTTTTCTTTATCCATTTCCTTCCTTTCCTCTCTCCCTTCCTTTTCCTTTCTGTCTTCTTTCCTCCCTCTTCTCTTCTTTCCTTCTGTCTCTATTTTCTTTGCTTTTCTTGAGAGCTATTTATTAAAACTATCTTTGATAAGATGTCATAAAATTTTTTTTTCACCAGTGGTGAAATGTGCTGCATATCCAGGATTCACATCTTCCCAGCTGTAGCTCAGTTGGGAAACAAAGTTATTCAGTTGCTGAATAAAGCTTTGTCTGTGCCCACAAAGTAAAATGGACAACCCAAATGGTTATTTGATAGGTGTTGGAAAATATCCCTTTTCTCTCAGTAAATTAGATAACTTAGATGAGAATATCTTTAAAGCTAAATTATCTAGATTATTCATTGTTTGGGATCCTCCCTTCAATGTAATAGGGAACACCTGGTTAAGAAAATGCCCTTTACTGCTGCAGGTTGGCACCTTGTCTGCAGTTTATGTAATGATATGAATTGCCTCCAGGAGAGGTGACATGCACACTGCCATAACACTCCCAAATGTGACTCCAAACAAGATTAAAATATAGTTTCTACTCAACTTTAATGTGCTGATGTGTTATTAAAAAAGAAATATATACCTGTGTGGTTTCTGAAGTTGATTTGTGGCCCACAGGGGTCCTTACATACAATTGTTTTGTTTCTATCTATTTCTCTCTGAGTTTGACACAACTAGTGTACAGCACTCAGAGATTAAGTGACCTGGCTTCATAGGCAGTAAGATCTGGGTTCCTCCTCTGCTTCTAATACATATTGTCTGTGTGATCCTGGATAAAACTTCCACCTGTCAGTGCCCTAGACAACTCTCTAAGACTAAGTTGTAAAACAAATGTCAATCTGAATTGGTGGAAGAATTCCCCTCACCAAGAGCTCCAAATACTCTGGAGTCAGAGGATGTGGCTTCAAGTCTCACTTTTGATACTAATTTTCCATGTGACTTTGAGCAAGTCACTTAACCTCCATGGGCCTTCATTTCCTCACTTGTAAATGGAAAATGATGGACTAGATGATCTCTGATGGCCCTTTCAGCTATCTAGATCTATGATCTTATGTGCAGAATAAATGCATATTGCATATATTATCTCATTTGAGCTAAGTAACTTCAGCTTTCTCTCACTACATATGGAATTCTACCATAGGCTGAGGGACCAGGTCATAGTTAATCTAATAATGCTCTGTATATAGAACAGGGATAGGTACCATGCCTCTGGTTTCATTTGTATAAGAAACTCCCAGGTGAGAAATTGTTTTTACCAGTGCAGGTCAGCATCTTCTCTGCAACTTATAATGTTAGAAAGCTGTCCAGAGCACTGATGATGTGGGGCACACAGTCAAGTATGTCGGAAGTAGGGACTTAAACTCAGGTTTTTCTGATTTTGAGGCCAGCTCACTATTCACTAGATCACACTGCCTCCGTCTAATAAACCTGTACTGAAATTAAACGTCCTCAGTTTTATTTCAGAAATATCACATCCTACATGTTCCTTCAGCCAGATGTCTTCTTTAAGACAGCTTGTACCAGCTCTTTGCTAGACTACTGGCTTTCTCAGAGAAAAATTGTTGCATCAAAGCTAATGTTAATGTTGATTTTCATTCATTTCTCTCAACCAGCTCAGCAGTTGTGGCCTGTCATCCCCGATCAAGTATATAAAATCAATAGGGCATAGGAGAGATTAGATTCTGTTTCCCTCTAGAATTAATGAAACGTCTGTTTGACTTGGGAAGCACACTCATTTTTCTCCCATTATATTCCAGCAAATTTCACTTGGGAACAAATATTGACAGATTTGTTTCAATCAGCCTGCCTTTCAAGTTCAGGTTGTTTTTGCTTCATTCCCAGCAAGCATAAAGGGCCTGGATCCTAATGCGCTCTGAATATCTTTCCTAGACCAGAATTATCCTTCTGAATTGGTGTGCCTGGTTTCTGAGGATGAAACGACCAGGAGAGGACAAGGTCCGCCCTGCCTGCCAGCACAAGCAGCACCGATGTAGCCTGACGAGTGTGGAGCTCAATGCCATGTCAGGGCAACCAACCAGCAATGGCAACATGCTCTATATTGGCTTCCGTGGGCTGGAGGGGACGCACTGCATGCCTGCTAGTGACTCTGGGGTCATCTGTGGGAGGATGACTTGTTCTCCCACTGAGGAAGAGAATCTCCTTCACAGTGGGCACACCTCTGAGGGGGACCCAGACCTGGCCAAGATCTTGGAGGAAGTCCGCTATATTGCCAACCGATTCCGTGACCAGGATGAGGAAGAAGCTGTTTGCAATGAGTGGAAGTTTGCAGCCTGTGTGGTGGATCGCCTATGTCTGATGGCTTTTTCAGTTTTCACCATCATCTGCACAATTGGGATCTTGATGTCAGCTCCAAATTTTGTTGAGGCTGTGTCTAAAGATTTTGCTTAGCCTAGCACTGGTTTGTGTAGGAAATCTATGGGGCTTAACTCTGTTTGGCTTTAGTGGGTCTTTGGGGTGCTGACCCCATAACAGGATCGAACCCACCCTGCACAGATGTAATATTGTTATAATCAGTATTGTTACCTGCAATTTCCTATCTGTAATACAATGATGATGGAGTTTATCCTATCAGGTAGTCTGACATGTAGAACCACAGACCTTTTTCGACTGGAAGTGACTGGACTTTTTAGGGCTGGAAGGGATCTAGTCATTTCATCAACTTCCCAGTAAAATAACACTTGAAGTATCCCAAACAGCTTAAGTATCAATCCCCTATTTAAAGATGGCCAAGACTGAAGTCTCTTCACCAGTATCATTGTTAATGCATGTCTGCATGTCACTTGCCCCAAAGGTCTAAAATGGCTATCCACAAACTGGTTAGAAAAGAAATCTAAATTAATTAAATGTAATCTAATACCCAGCTATTTTAAATGAATGAGTAAAATAAGTGATCATTTGATGGGATTCAACTTCATTTATTTATTTTCCAACTCATAGGATCATAGATTTAAAAACTTCAAGGGAACTTACAGGTTATCTAATCCTGTCTCTTCATTTGGAGATCAGTGCTCTTGAGTTCAAGGTTAGGAGGTGACTTGTCTAAAGTCACTTAGTAGTAAGTGGATGAACCAGGTTATGAACCTGTGTCTCCTGACTCTAAATCGAGTGCTCTTTCCAAATCAATATGAAGGGATCGCTACCTGTACAAATTCCTTTAACTGTACCGATTGACTTTTGAACAAGACAAATTAATAGTTGAATTTGGAAAAACAACTTTCTTTTCACAAAACTTTTTTTTAAAGACTTACTTGTTTATTAGCAAAAGGTTAACTCTCCTGGTCAAGCAAATCAAAACAAACTATTTTTTGGGGGTGGGGGTGGGGTGGGGAACATGTAACAACCTGAGTGTCTATGAAGCTGCTTCATTAACTTGCACTCTCTTTTTAAAATTTTTTAATTTTTTATTATGAACTTGGGAAATATTAACCAACATGAATATTTAAATATACAAAGAATAGCAAACAAGGATTGCTAGCATATAAAACTGTGAATTTCTGTTACATAGTTTCTTTAAAGTATTAAATTTAACGTGGTAATAACAAATGATAACAACAAAATTGACTTCCTTGTCTGTGTCTGACTTTCTGCTTCTGCTTTTTTCTGTGTATTTTATTTAAATTTTTTGAATATTTTCTTTTTTTACAATTACATGTAAAAATAATGTTTAACATCCATTTTTTAAAAATTTGAGTTCCAAATTCTTTTCCTCTTTCCTTCCCTCCCTTTTCCCCTCTCCTTGAAACAGTAAGCAATTTTATATAGGTTATATGTGTTCAATAATACAATATGTATTTCCATATTAGTCATGTTGTTAAGAAAACAAAGACCAAGAAAAAACATAAAAGTGAAAAATAACATACTTTGATCTTCATTCAGACTCCACCAATTTTTTTCTGGAGGTGGGTAGCATTTTTCATCATGAGTCCTTTGGAATTGTTCTGGATTATTTTATTGCTGAGAATAGTTCAGTCTTTCACAGTTGATCATCTAACAATACTGCTGTTACTGTGCACAATATTCTCCTGAGTCTGCCCACTTCACTTTGCATCAGTTCATGTAAATCTTTCCAGGTTCTTCTGAAATCACCATGCTCATCATTTCTTATGGCACAATAGTATTACATTACAATCATATACCGGAACTTGTTCAGTCATTCCCCAAGTGATGGGCTTCCCATCAATTTCCAATTCTTTGCTACCATAAAAAGAGCTGTTATAAATATTTTTGCACAATAGGTCCTTCTTCCCCCCCTCCCTTAAAATATCTCTGGGGTACAAACCTAGTAGTGGTATTGCTAGATTAAAGGGTGTACATAGTCTTATGGTCCTTTGGTTATAGTTCCAAATTATCCTCCAGTTCACTATTTCATCAGTAATTCATTAGTGTATCTAATTTCCTGCAGTCCCTCTAGCATTTGTAATTTCTGATAAGTATAAGGTAGTTTCTCATAGTTATTTTAATTTTAGTTTATTTTAATTCTCATTTGATAATAGATTGCTTTGATTTCTTCTGAAAATTACCCTGTTCATATCCTTAGGCCATTTATCAATTAGAAAATGACTCTTATTTTTATAAATTTGACCCTATCCTATCCTCATTATATATTTGAGAAATGAAGCCTTTATCAGAGAAACTTGCTATAATTTTTTTTTGCTATTACTTCATTGTCTATGGTACCTTTTAAAAAAAGCAAAATGTAATTTCCTTGATTATCTCTTTTAATTATGTCTATTTTTGGTTTTGCTTTGTCTAAGATCATTATTCTTATCCTTGCCTTTTTTTTTTAACATCAGTTGAAGTGTATTAGATTCTGTTCCAGCTTCCTATTTTAATTCTGTGTGTGTCTCTCAGTTTCAAGTATGCTTCTTACAAATAACATATTATTGGATTCTGGTTTCTAATCCATATTGCAACTCAATTCCATTTTACGAGTGAGCTAATCCTATTCTTATTCATAGTTCTGATTACTGTGTATTTCTTCTTCTTTTTATTCTGTCCTTCCTCAAAGGTCCATTTATTTCTATCTACTGCCTTCCTTAATCCGGCCTCCCTTTTATCATCTCCCTCTTCTTCCTATCCCCTCTCCCTCTTACTTCCTTATTGGGTAAGATTTCTATACACAACTGACTGTGTGTATACATACATATGTACATACATACATACATATATTCCCTCTTTGAACCAATTCTAGTGAGTGTGAGGTTCAAGCATTGACCCTCCACTGTAAAAGCTTTTCCTTGCATGCCTTTTTATATGAGAAAAATTTTCCCATTCTACATTTTCCTTCCCCCTTCTTGCAGTGCAATCCTTTTTCTCATGACTTCGTTGTTTTGTTTTGGTTTTTTTTTTGGAGATCATTTAATTAGCAATCAAACAATTGATACTCATGTCCTCTGTCTATGTAAACTCCTTTTAACCACCCTAAAATGATAAAGTTCTTAGGAATTACATGTATCATCTTCCTATTTGGAACGTAAACAGTTTAATTTTATTTGGTCATCTATGATTATTCTTTCAAATTTACCTTTTTATGCATCTCTTGTCTTATATTTGAATGTCAAATTTCTTATATCTGAATGTCAAATTTTCTTTTCATCCACACTTGGAAGTCCTCTATTTCATTAAATATCCTTTTTTTTTTCCTGCCTGAAGGATTGATTATACTCAGTTTTGTGGGATAGATTATTCTAGGTTTAATTCTAGTTTCTTTGTCTTTCAGAATATCATAATCCAAGTCCTCTGCTCTTTTAGTGTGGAAGTTGCTAAATCTTGTGTGATTCCCAACTGTGGCTTCATAATATTTGAATGGTTTGTTTTTGATTTTTTTCCTCCACCTGGGAGTTATGGAAATGGGCTATAATATTCCTGAGAGTTTTCATTTGGGGATATCTTTTAGGAAATGATTGGTGGATTCTCCCAATTTTTATTTTATCTTCTGGATTTAAGATATTGAGGTAGTTTTCCTCTGCAATTTCTTGGAAGATGATGTCTAGGCTCTTTTTTTGATTAGAGCTTTCAGAGATTCCAATAATTCTTAAATTATCTCTCCTTCATATTTTTTCCAGGTGAGTTGTTTTTCTGATGAGATATTTCATGCTTTCTTCTATTTTTCCCATGCTTTTGACTTTGATTGTTTCTTAATGTCTCATGGAATCATTAACTTCCATTTGCCCAGTTCTAATTTTTAAGGAATTATTTTCTTCAGTGAGTTTCTCTACTTCTTTTTCCATTTAGCCTATTTTGCTTTTTTAAGGAGTTCTTTTCTTTGGTGAATTTTGGTGCCTCTTACTACTAGACCAGTTCTGTTTTTTAAGGTGCCTCCTTTACCAAACTGTTAATTCCCTTTTCATAATTTTCTTATATTATTCTTATTTCTTTTCCCAGTTTTCCCTCTATCACTCTTATCTCTGCTTGAGAACTTCCAGGATCCTTGTTGGACTTTTGTACAATTATTATTTTCCTTTGAGACTTTCCCTGTAGATGTTTTCACATTATTATCTTCTTCTGAGTTCTTGTCTTAGTCTTACCTGCCACCATAGTAGCATGCATTGGTTAAATTCTCTTTGTTGTTTGCTTATTTTTCTAGTCTATTTCTTCACTTTGAACTTTATGTGAAAATTGGGTTCTGTTCATCCGGGGATAGGGAGGCACTGTTCCAAATTTCGGGCTTTTTTGTGCTGCTATTTTCAGAACAACTTCTGGAATTCTGCAAGTTTTTGGTGCTTCCAAGATGATATGAATCAGGAAGAGGTGTGGTCATAGCTTTTTTTATCTGTGTTGTGGTCTTTACACAAGAAAGACCCTTGTTCTCATGCAGCTGCAAGTGTTAGTGCTCCTCTTGACCCTAGAACTGTAACAAGATCCCCTGTTCTCTTGTGGCCACAAGTTCTATTGCTCTACTTTGTCCTGAAACTGTAACCAGGGATCCTGTTCTCTTGAGACCCACCACAAGTGCTCCTCTCCACCTGGAACTGTGACCTAGAACTGTGTGGTGCCAACTGTACTCAGTGCCAACAGAGGGTCCTTTGTAATCTCTTTCTGAGCAGTGTCAGTCCCCTCCTTACCATCTCTGGGCTGAGAGCTCCCAAAGATGCTGCTGATCCTTCTGCAACTGCTGCAGCCACGTGTGTACGCTCTCTACAGGCCTCCATCATCATCACAAAACTCTTCTGTTAACCTCCTAAGTTTTCTTAGGCTGGAAAAATGTGTCATCCAGACCTTTTGTTGGCTCTTGTCATGCCAAAGTTTTATTTGAGGCATAACTTTAAAGTAGTTTTGTGGGGGATGTTGAGAATTTAGCTAGGTCGCTGTCTCTGTCATCTTAACTTGATCTCTCTTGAAGGATTTTGTTGCTTCCGAACTTTTTTTTATTACTCCAGGATATCTAGAAGTTTGATCTGGCTTCCTTTGTGCAACAAAAGCAGAAATCTTATGGTCTTGTAACTCCCTTGAGTCCCTTCTTTGTTATTTTTATTGTTTGCTGCAGCAACTGAAAGAATTCTATTATAATTTGCTGCACAGATTAACTTGGTATTCAGCAAAAAGAATTTAGTATAGAATCAAGAGTCAGTGGACATGACTGCAACTCTATGAACTGTCTAAGTGTTTCAAAACAATGCATGAAATGTTTCAAAGATGTTTACATTGGTTGATATGCAGCTCTTTAGATAATCTATTGAATCATCCAAATGGAGTTCATCAAATGAATCAACCCCTCCTCTTTCTCTTTTGGTTCAGGAGCTTCTCGAGGAATTCACTGGGACTGGTTCTTTTGCCAAATGCAGTCTGTGACTCCCACAGCACACTAATTATCCAGATGAATTGGGGACTTAATGATCCAGTTAAAAGAGTTTTTTGGATAACTGACTATGTCAGCAAGGATGGAAGAGGCTGAATATCCATGGTTGGAAACTTCCCAACCATTGTAGCTCTTGCCTCTAGGCTTAGTCTGTTTCTTAGAACAGTAAATCTATGGCTTTAGTTGGGCTCAATGGCTATTGGTTAATTAGGATTTGCATTGGAAATGGATGGCTTTAAGACAATAGGATTATTTCTCTTTATTTTTCAGTGATGATCAGATCATCTTTTTTTCCTCCTTTCAATAGTTAGTTTTACCCTTAGCCATTCGGCTTCTGTTTTTATTGAAATAAAAGTGACAACTCATCAAAATATTCCTTTCTACTCTTGTAGAAGGGCCAACCCAGCAACAGGAGGGCAAGCAAGTGCAATGCGATTTCCTTTCTGATCCCTGATGAGGTTGCTATGTGATGAGGATAGAGTTTCTAGGCAGAGCAACACCAAAAGCAGCAGAAATTGATAGTTAGAAGACCTGGTTCAAGTCCCAACTTTTCTGTATCCTGACTGTCACCAAGGAGAAGTCACTTAATCTCTTGGTGCTCCCAGGCAATTCTTTAAGGCATGTTATAAACTATTACTGATTTTTATTGGTGGGAGTTTCCATAATGAAAATTCCCCCATCTAATGAGATCAGACAAGTCAAACTTTATTGTTTATAAGTTTTTTGGACTCCTGGGCATGAGAAATTGAATTCATTTTCTCTCTCCACTTTTTAAACTTTTTTTCTGAATGTCTGATATATACATAAATTCCTATGTGTCAAATTGCACCTGAGATCTTATATAGCACATGTGTGTTTTTGAGATATGTGGACAACAGGGAATGTCTTGGTTTGGGCCAAGAAATGTTATGGACTTAGTCACATAGACTTTACAGTGAGTTGGACCATGCCATGTCATGCCATTAGGGGCTAGAATCAACCTCACTTCTTCTTATCAGATATGTGTGAACAATGTGCAATGTTTTCTGTGTTTTTCTATTAAAGTGTCTTGAATGTAAAAAAATAAGCCTTTCTAAAGCTATTTAAATAGTTTACCTTATTTATTATTATTATGCCAAAAATTAGTTCAAACCATAAATATTTTAGAAATTAGTTTTAAGGAAGAATACATGACATATTTAAGCACTATATCCAATGGTAAATCATTCTTTTTTTTTTTAAGTGGATCTAAAACTATTATGACAAATTTTTTAAAAAATTAATTTGAAACTGTTCTGTCTATTGCTGTGGGGTTTAAGATTTCTTCACTTATATTTGTTCCTCTTTTCCTCTCTATGAAGTGTAAGTAATTGAGTGTCTCCTATTTTCTGCTACAGTATTGCTTTTTTTGTTAATATTTAAATGTCTGATGGCTTTTTAAGACATGTAACCATGAAATGTCATTCTAGTTAAGTCTTGCAAAAATAAATATTTTAGATCAAAATCATGTGTACTGTTTTCATTTTTGTATTTTGGCATGTTTAGAATTTGAAGGGTCCTTGAATGTCATCCATTCCATCCTTCTCATTTTTCTGGATATGGAGAGTGAGTCCCAGAAAGTTAGACCATTGTTTCTGCCAATAATCCTGCACTTGAAGTCAGAAGACCTGGACTTAAAAATCACCTGTCTCTGTCACTAACTAGTTGTGTGAGTGGTTAATTATACCTCTTCGGGCCTCAGTTTCCTTATCTGTAAAAATGGGGAAAATGATACTTGTATTACCTTCCTCATAGTGTTTCTGGGAGAGTCAAATGAGAATTATACAATTCTTCAAGTACCTCATAGAAGTTATTCCTGTGTGTCATGTGCTCGATTACTTTCTCAAATGTAATTAGATTGAGACATTCACCTGGATAATTAAATTTATTTTGACATTAACCCATTTAAGAGTATTTTCTTACTTCCTCTCTTCATTATCTTCATCTATTTCTTAGAGTACTAGGCTAATGGATCTTGGTCACTTATCAGTAGTGGGCACTAGAGAAGGTAAGCATATCTAATGAGGTTAGTTAATACCAATAATCCCACCCCTCCATTCTTCTGAAACTGATAAGGCAACATGCTATAGTCAAGGTCATATGGCTAAGAAATAGTGGATATAACCAAGGTCTTTTGTGTCTTTCTTTTCATTACAACATGCAGTATCTCATCTAAAAGTCATTTTTCCTATTGATTGATCATTTGGGATAGAGACCTTTTTTCTACAAGTCAGAATGTACCAGCTTAAAACATATAAATAATAAATCAATAAACTTAATAATAAGTAAATAATAAAATATTTTATATACTTTCTAGGGGTCTTCAAACTCAAGTGTGTGCTGAGGATACAAAGCATCCTCATACATGGTTGACAGCTAGCCAAAGAACCAGATGATATCAATATTTCATATGTTAATAAAACAAGATGGAATTGAGGTGGCTATTTAGAGGTCTGATCATATCTAGGTAAGCCACCAGGTGGTGCTCTAGGCCTGAGTGCTCTCATTAGACATGTGCAAATGAAACAGTAATCTCAGTGGATTGCTATACCCAAGTAAGCCTCTGGGTAGAGCCCAAAGAATCAGCTATATCACATCACTCTGCAATGAAATCTGCCAGTGAAATACTAGCCATTACTAGCCTTGGTTTTCCCAGTGCTTTCTAAGTGTATCAATGTATTTCTCAAAATAATTCATAATTTCTCAGATAGTTCAGTCCCCATGCAATCTTCATCTCTTTCCCAACTTCGTGCAACCCAAAAGGATTATACATTCCTAGGGATAGGGAATGACCATAATTTTACTGGTATAGAAGTTTGTGCTACAAATGCAGGTTGGCAACCTCTTTGCAACTAACTAGTTTTAGAGAGCTGGACTCTGACAAGTTAAGTAACTTGCCTAGGGTCACATGGACAGTATATGTCAGAGATAGGACTTGAGACCATGACTTACTGGTTCCATAACCAGCTATCTACTATGCCATGCTGTATTTCCCTCCTCATTCATGTGCAGAGTAGGGACAGCTAGGTGGTGCAGTGGATAGAGCACCAGTGCAGGAGTCAGAAAGATCTGAGTTCAAATCTCACCTCAGACACTTGACATTCACTAGCTGTGTGACCTTGGGCAAGTCACTTAACCCCAACTGCTTCCTCCTGGGTCATCTCCAGTCATCCTGATGAATATCTGGTCCCTGGATTCAGATGGCCCTGGAGGAGAACGGAGGCTGGTGACCTGCGCAGCCCTCCCTCACTCAAAACAAAGTCAAGTGCACGTCATGTCATCATTTCTCTGATGGCATGGTCTTCTTCGGCAACGAAGGACGAACACTCACATGTGTAGAATAAGTGAATTTTTTACAACAGGAAACGTG
This sequence comes from Bettongia penicillata ogilbyi, assembly GCA_023548195.1. Lineage (NCBI taxonomy): Eukaryota > Metazoa > Chordata > Mammalia > Diprotodontia > Potoroidae > Bettongia > Bettongia penicillata. The sequence goes on along the minus strand of JAJHZJ010000009.1, from coordinate 5,494,178 downwards.
AAATTAACAGTGTTGATTTTAGAACTCCACCAATCCCCAAGCATCCAGAAACCCTTATAACTCCTAGTGAGATCTGAAATCCCAACTTTCCTCCCACAGTCTTCTGCACTGGAGAGGGACATCCAAAATGCTTATTGATAGGGATCATCACCCTTCATGCATTTTATCTCAAAGGTATAAGATTGGGGACAGTCTTTATCTTAGCTTGCCATAGTTGTTTCCCAACATTTTTAGCTGGTCATCATTTGAACTCCTTCATGGGGAGGTGTCCTTCATTTTCCTTTCTTCATTTTCACTCTTGCAAGAAGGTAAATGAAGCCTTGATAGACTTAAAAGGCTGGTCAAGAAAGTACAAGGATCTGATATTGGCATCTAGTGTTTTAACTATAAAACAGAGACACTCTTTTTGTTTTTAGATATTCACTATAGGAAAACATTAAAAGACCTTAAGTAACTGTTTTTCGATTGAATGCTCAAGGTGTACAAACTCAACTCCTTTCTAATTTCTCTACTAGAGAAGAAAAAGAAAAATTTAGCAAAGAAGAGGTTATATGCACGGTATGTGTTGCTAATGTAGTTATGTGTGTATTCACATGGGTTTGTCTAAATTCATGGAGGGCATAAATATATATCTTTATAATCACACTGACATTTAAAAATTTTTAATTCCTGCCCAGAGAAGAAAAAGAGATTGGTGTCATGATGCTTTCCACTAAGAGAGGAAATATCAGACTAGAATTATATCTAACTCTCCCTTTATTGTTAGTGATGGGGAAATTTTTTTAGGTTCAACATAGTTTCCCTTAATGGTAGATGCCCCAATATATATCTGAAGATTTAATTTCCTTCCTAATAAGTGCTAGTTTGCACAAAGATATGTTGAAAAATGAATAAATCCATTTCTCCAAGCAAATGAGAATATATCAGCCAATAAGTAAAATGAATGAACTTTCTCACTGGAAGTGAGATATCTCAGGTCCTGAGGGAGGGAGGGAGAGAGAGAGAGAGAGAGAGAGAGAGAGAGAGAGAGAGAGAGAGAGAGAGAGAGAGACAGAGAGACAGAGAGACAGAGAGACAGAGAGACAGAGAGACAGAGAGACAGAGATACACCCACCCACACAGGGACAGAGAGTCCTTGATTTCATTGGAGAGGAGATTTCCTGAATTCTCTAGTGTGACAAGCTAGAAATAAAAACATACTAGAGGTACCAGTTCCTCTATTCAGGGGTAGGGAACCTGCAGCCTCAAGGCCACATGTGTCCCTCAGGTGCTCAAGTGCAGCCGTTTGACTGAATCCATACTTGACAGAACAAACTCTTTTAGTAAAAGGATTTGTTCTGTAAAATTTGGACTCAGTTCCTAGGACCCAAGGCCCTAGAAGGTCACATGTGCCTTGAGGCTGCAGGTTCCCCACTCCTGTTCCTTTCCACCATCATTTATTCCCTCCACACACCTGTCCTTAAAGAGATGCTGGAACTGACTGTGTTTTCCCTTGAAGTCAGAGCCAGAAGGAAAAAGATTCTTCCATCCCATACTTTTCAATGACTTCACTCCCCAGGAAGGCATGAACTCTAGAGTAATCATTTTTTCCATCAATGAGGAGAATCTTATGCAAATGCCCAGGCTTGAGCCCTGGGCTACATTTATTAAGTCCTCCCATGTTCAAGGCACTAGGCTAGGTGCTGGAGATCTAAAGATATGTATTTCCACCATTTGACTCCCCGCTCAATTCGCACTCATGGGTTAAGGTCCCCTTCAGGATGACTGACTCAAATTCAAGAAATTCTCTAGGTCTGCTTTTCTTTTACTGTAGCTCATGAATCCCCACTGATGCTTTACCTTTAATAGTCATTCAGTTGAACTGATTAGCTTGAAACAAAGGCAGGCACTGAAATGCATAGTAAGAACTGTAGCTAAAAAAAAATAAAAATTCCTTTCATAGACCTGGGGCACAATCTCCCACAAATAGGGAAGTGAAAGAATGAGCATATTATATAGCATGTGTTAGAAAAGAGGCCAAAACAAAGTGAACACGCGTGGCCAGGACAACTCGAGCCTCTGGCACTGTAGGATGCTGATGTCTTCTCTCGGCTAGTACATTCCTGAAGTTGCCCCTCTTGGGTTTACTCTCTCTGCTGGATAGGTTGCTTTGATGAGCTTCCTCAGTGAGCTGCTTCTGCATCTGCAGCTGTGCTTTCTGGGTCTGCTTTCTGCTGAGCATAGTGTCTCCTACGGGGTGCTATCCCACTGTAAGACCAGAGCCAACGGGGGGTGAAGGAGGAAGCAATCTGCTCCCACCACAGCACTCTAGAAAAGACTCAAGGGAAAAGACGAAATGATTCTTTGTCAAGGGCAGTGTTCCTTCAAAGCTAACTCTTCTTATTGCCGGTCAGAAAAGACCCCTTCACAAACAGAGATCTCCCTTGCCTTACTTACCATGTAAAGACTATCAGGGGTCATTGCTTATATTTTAGTCAGCTGACTGCGGAACGTTTTCACCAATCCCAAGGAGGAAAAAAGTGTAAATATTTTTCTTTGCTTCCTTTAAAAGTTATATATGATACACTCTCAGTTTCTTGTGCTCTAAAATTTAAAAGTAGTTCACTTAGGGTTTGTGCAACTCAAACACCTTTTACAGATTTTGAAAACAAGTTCTCATGGTCTGAAAGGGTCGCCTCATTGTTTCTTTTATCTGAGGCTCCATTGAATTGGGTCTCCATGCTTAACTCCAACTGTCCTCTGCAGATGGATACCAGATAGCTAGACCCTACTTGAAGGCTATCTACAGAGATGTAGATCCTACTCTCAAGGCTTTCTACAGGTACATATGCCCTGCTCTCATGGAAGTTATAGTTTAATGGAGGGAAGAATGAGAATAAGAAATGTAAGACAAGGAAAAGGGAGAAAAATACAAAGGTGATCACTTGCTATGGGAAGTTTGAGTAAGTTGAGCTCATTTTCACTTGGTGAATGAATGGGTTATGGGGGAGGTTATATTTTAATGGAGGAAATAGCTCAGTTGAACCCATTATTTTTTCTATTTTCATTCTACATCCAACATCACTATTTCTCACCTGAAGTACTTCAACAATATCCTAAATGATCTCCCCACACCCACCCTCTTCTCTCTCTAATGTATACCTTGGGTAGCTACCAAGTTGTTATTCTTAAGCACAGGTTGACTGAAGTGCTTAGCTCAGGGCCCTGTATATTAAGAAAGGCTAATTGACCAACTGAAACTCAAAGAAGTGAGTTAAAATTCAGACTCTTTTTGGCATTTAAAGCCCTTTACCAATTGGCTCCAGACTATATTTCCAGGCAGTGTACATCTTCCTCCTCCTTCTCCACTCAGTGTTCTAAACCAGCAGTTCTCAAAGTGTGGCCTTTGACCCCTAGAATCCCTAAGAGCCTTTTAGGTCTTGCAGTTAAAATGACTTTAAAAATAAGACTGCATGTTAATTTACCTACTAAAATACTCTTCCATTTTTATAAAATAAATATCTGTGAGAGGATGGATTTTCTTCATATGCATCTATCAAAGCAACATATCTCAACAGAGTGAACACGGAAGCAGATATGAGAATCCAGCTGTCTTCTATTATGTTAGACGTTAAAGAGATTTGCAAAAATATGTAAAAAAAATTCCACTCTTCTCATGAAAATTTTCTGACCTTGGAAAATGTAGTTACTTGTCATAAAATTTATTTACATGAATATATAATGGGTTTGCTATTTTAAGATGAATTAATGAATAAATATTGTAAACTATCAGTTTTAATTTCTAATAGAATAAGTATCACTTGATACAACCCATATAACCAAAAACTCTTGGCGTCTTCCATATTTTTTTAAAAGGGTAAAAGATTTTCAATATTTTTTAAGAGTTTAAAGGAGTACTGTGACCAAAAATGTTTGAGAACCGCTGATCTAGACAAATGACCTACTTACTATTCCTTGTACATGCTATTCTATTTCCTGTCTTTGTGCCTTTGCACAAATTATCCCCCATTCTTGGAACATCCACCCATCTCGCTGGCACCCTATCTCCTTGCAAGGCTTGGCTCAAGTGCCTTCTGCCTCGAGAGACTTTTCTTGATTTCCTTGCTTGCAAGTTTTACTTTTGCTCTAAATCCATGTATATCCATTTTCTCTATACTTATCTATGAGTAAGTAAATTCTTGATGGGCAAAAAATTTTATTTATATTCTCAGTGCATGCCACATAATAGGTACTTAATAAATACTCATTGATTTATCAAAAGCAGTAGTAGTACTTGTTTATTATTACTTCAGTTATTAATTCTATCTTAGGCATTTATTTTTTTAATGTTATAGTCCCAAAATCACTCTTCTTGGCAGAAAAAAGAGAAGAAAAATAAAAGATGAAGAGTTTGTCTACTGTTCATTTTCATCTCATTTAGCCTCTCAGTAATTCTGTCTCCACTTTGAGCCTTTTCCCCCCAAATATAGCTTTAAAAACCCTTGTGTTATCCTTAGCTTCCTACTCCAGTCTTAGTTCATTTTGATCTTTAGCAGTTGTGACACTGTTTTTATGGGGTTACAGCACAAATTTGTATTTAGGCTCAGTTACTTGACCTCACATCTCTCTTTTGTTCTCTAAATTAAGTACAAAGGACCTATGAAGGAAGGCACTGTCTACATCCAGAGAAAGAACTGAGAAGTAGTAGCAGGTATACAACAGTTTTGCATACATAGACATATTTGGTTTAATGGTAGTCATCTCTAGGATAGGGTGGGGGGAGGGAAAAAATAAAAAAATAAAAAAGGTACATGATAATTTTATTATATATTTAGAAACAATTGCAAGTTGTACACATAAAATTTGCAGTTTCATGTGCAGTCATCTTTTTTTTCTATTCAACTACATTATGAAGTTCCTCCCAGAGACAGAGATTGCATCCCATCCAATGAGTGCTCATACCATGTATAGTGAGGGTAATAATCCAATCCCCACCTCCATGAAAGTTAGGGTAGAAACCCTAAATGCTCTCCAACTCTAACCCTAACCTTATTCCTAACCCTAACCTGGTTCTTTAAAGGTATTGAAACAATTCTTGTTGGACTTAGACTTGATTGGCTTAAAGGATTGAAGGCTTAAGTCATGGACATCACTTTCTCATCAATTGAGTGTAGAACAGCCTCATGAACAAGAGTTTTGTATGCTAGGGCAAAGGAAGTATATAAAAGATAATTATCTGAAAGATAGTAAAAAGCAGCTAGGTGGCAAAGCAACTGGAATGGTTCGCCATTTTCTTCTCCAGCTCCTTTTACAGATGAGGAAACTGAGACAAACAGCATTAAGTGACTTGCTCAGGGTCACACAGGTAGTACGTGTCTGAGGCTTGTTTGCACTCAGGAAGATATCTTTCTGACTTCAGGCCCAGTTCTGTGTCAGTTAACTGGCTGCCAGGTGGCACAGTGGATAAAGCACCTGTCAGGAGGACCTGAATTTTCAGAGCCAGCCTCAGGTACTAGCATGACTATGAGCAAATCACTTAACCCTCTTTGCCTCGGTTTCCTCATCTGTAAAAGTAGTTGGAGAAGGAAATAGCAAGCCATTCCGGTATCTTTGCTCAGAAAACCCCATATGGGGTCACAAAGAGTTGGATACAACTGGAAAACAGCTAACCAACAGAAGTAGAGACTAATCATCAGCTCTGCTGAGCTATGGAGGAGCAAGATGGTATCTGAATCTGAGATAGGAATCAGGGAAGGTCTTGCTTTTTATACAAAACAAATCACAACTCTACGGAAGACTGGTTACAAAAAAATCTAATAATTTAGCTCTGAACTGAGACGAGAGAATGGAAGGGATGAGAATGAGACTGAACAGTTTCTAGGAAAACAAGACAGATGACTGATGTTGATTCCTTCCCTCTCTCCTTCCCTTTCTTTCTTCCTTACTATAACAGGATTTGATTAAAAAAACCACCCTAACAATCATAACTATGAATGTTAATGACACAAACTTGTCCCTAGAGATAGTAGTAGAACAGATTAGATAATGGAACATAACAATTCACCACAAAGAGACAACACACTGAAAGCACAAAGATTCATAAATGATAGGACAGAGTAAAATTTATTTCTGCTGTAATTTATAAAATGAGGGATTAGAATAGGATTCATTTTGATTCAGTTGAATTTTGAAAAGCAGGAATGAATTCTTGATTTCAAGATATTGTCAAAAATGGATGTTATCAAGAAAGACAAACAAGGCAACTTAAGCTTAAAGGCACCATAGATAATGATGCCATATCAATGTTAAATAAAGATATGTTTACATCATCTAAGTTTGTTTGTACCATCTAAGTACATAAAGGAAGAGCTAACTGAATTTTGGTAAAACAGTATTAAAGGTGACTCTAAAATAGCTCATTCAAACTTAAATCTAACCAGAATGCTAAATTTAAAGAACATCACAGTCCTGAACAGAACGTTAGAAAACAAGCTACTAAGGAATATAGCAGTCGTTTTTTGGTCATCTGTTAGACACTCTTAGTTACACTATAAAAAAAAAAAAGACAATCACATTCTAGGGCACATGAATTGACCAAACTTATTCTATTTGGCATATCGAAATGTTAAATGTTAGCTATAATGAAAACCGAATAATGAAGAGAGTAGGAAAAGAAATGCTAGACCAATATCGCTAATGAATATTGATGTAAAATATTAAGAACAATATTAACAAATGAGAACAATATATAGTTTTATTCTTAAACAACCCACTATGATCAGGTTGGATTTATAACAAGAATGCAAGGATGGTTGAACATTAGGAAAATGATGATGATCATGTTGATTTCAGTGATTTTGGAGCACTTTCTATTAATATAGATTGGCAACTGACCTACAACTTAGAGTTTTTAAATTAACTAGGGAACTGAGAGGATATGTGTCTTCCCTCAAGGGTAACAAAGGCAGTCAGAAGTAGAGCTTGAATCCATGTTTTTCTAACTCCAAGTCCTATCTTGTCTATCCAGTCCCTCATGTTGCCTCTCAAATGGGAAAGTTGTTAATGTAATTGATCCTGTTTACAAAATCTAGATACATTTCACACTATGATTGGCTTTCCTTTTTGAAACTATTGAGAATTTTAAATGGAATCAATCATTTTTCACCAGGGCTTTCATCATTATCATACTAGGAACCAGTCTCTTTTTTTGTAGGGGTAGGGGTGAGAATCAGATACAGGATGTAAATGGTTTTGTTGGTTCCTATACCTTTTGAAGGATGAAATGATCATTAAAATTGATAATTAGCTTTTCTGCTTTCATTGGAGAGAAAGCTCTTGTAAATTTTTGGACAATTGAAGCCCTCATTATTATAATGTGCTTCTGTTCTAGACTTGTGATCTGAATCACAAGTTCTCCATCTATTCCTTCCTTCTCTCCAAGTGATCGGTAGTATAATCTGATCTGCTAGTATAATCCGGGAGTATAATAATATAGTATAATTTTATTAGCACTTTGTTTCTTCCTGTATTTGTGTCCATCCAAGTACTCTCCACCGTGATTATAGGTTCCTGGATTTATTTTCCCGACTAGGATTACATGATTCCAATCCTAAAAAATGTCAGTAATACCAGTGAAACTTTACTTCTGTGATTGTATTATTCTTACCTTAGGAAGGGCAATACAATAGGAAATTTTCTTTTTCTCTTTCCCTTTCAATTTGAAACCAGGGTGGGCAAAGGGAGGAAAAGGAATACATATTTATGAAGTTCCTATTATATGTCAGGCACTGTGCTAAACGCTTTACAAATATTATCTCATTTGATTCTCACAACAACCCTGTGAGGTAGGTTCTATTACTATTTCCACTTTACAGATGAGAAAACTGAGGTAGAAGTTAAGTGATTTGCATGGAATTACATGGCTTCTAAGTGCTTGAGATTGGATTTGAACTCATCATCCTGGCTCCAGACCCAGCACTCTATCCATTGTTCCACCTATATGTCCTTTGAATTGGATTTTTAAGACTCCAGCAAATATATTTTTTTGAAAATTTGAATTAAGATGTTTTTTATTTATTAAACATACATTTTTCTCCCTTTGATCTCACCTTCTAACTGAGAAAAAAAATGTAAAACCCTTGTAACAAAAATACACAACCAAAACAAATTTCTACTTTGGCATATCCAAAAATGTGTATCTCCCTCTGCATATTTGCCCCCTGCTCCTCTGTCATGAAATGGGTCTCATTCTTTATCATCTGGAATCATGCTTGATCATTGCTTTGATTAGAGTTTTCAGTCTTTCAGAATTATTTATTTTTGCAATATTCATGCTATAATTGAAGTAAGTGATGGTACAGCAGTGTGCTGGACCTGGCCTCAGCATACTTATTAGATGTATGACCTTGAAAAGGTCACTTAGCTTCTGTGCTTCAGTTTCCTAATAATAGCACCTACCTCACAAGATTGATGTGAGGATCCAATGAGATAGTATTTGTAAATAGTACCTAGTACAATGCCTAGCACAGAGTAAATATATATAAGTATTTATTCTCTTTCCTCTTCCCCATCAAAGTATAAATTGTCCTTTTTGTTTTGCTTACTTCATGTTGCATCATTACATACAAGTCTTCCATGGTTTTTCTGAAACTATCTTTGTTTCTTATTGTATAATAGTATTCTATTATATTCACATACCTAATTTGTTCAGGTTTTCTCCAACTGATGGACAATCTTTAGTTTCTAGTTCTTTGCTATTATAAAAAGAGGTGCCACAAAATTTTGAATACTTCTATCTTTCCTTAATTTCTTTGGGGTATCTGTTTACTAGTGGCATAACTGGTTGAAAAGACATACAGAGGTTGGTAGATTCTGGGACAGTTCTAAATTGTTTTCCAAAATGATTGGATTAACTCATAACTGCAAGAGTACTTTAATATGCTTGTTTTCCTTAAAGGTTTTCAATATTTGTCATTTTTGTTCTTTTGACCAACTTTGTTCCTCTGATGCATATGAGGTGGAACCTTAGAGTTGCTTTAATTTGCCATTTCTCTAAATCTTGGTAGTTTGGAACATTTTATATGGTTCAAGATATTTTGGATTTCTTTTCTTGAGAACTACCTCTTCACATCCTCTATCAATTGGGAAATGTTTTTTTTTCTTAAAAATCTGAATCAGTTCCTTATATATTTTGGAAATGAGACTTTTGTCAGGGAAGCTTGTTTTAAGGTTTTGGTTTCTTTTAACCCCCGTAGGTAATTGTTTCCTTTCTAAGATTAGCTGCATTGAATTTGTTTGGGCAAAACCTTCATTTCATATAACAAAATCATTCATCTTAATCTTCTGTGATCCTTTCTATCTGTTGGTCAGGAACTCTTCCCCATATAGAGATCTGACAGTTAATTTCTTCCTAGTTCCTTTAACTTGTTTGTGATGTGATGTTTTAGAAATAAGTCATGTATCCATTTGGAGCCCATTTAGGGTTAGATTGTATGATATGAAGTGTTAGTGTAAACCTAATTTCTGTCAGTCTAATGTCTAGTTTTCCCAAGCAGTTTTTCTCAAACTGGGAATTCTTTTCCCAGGAGGTAAGGTTTTGGAGTTTGTTGAACACCAAACTACTAGATTTGTTTTCTTTGGTATATTGCACACTTAATCCATTCTATTGGTCAATGTTTCTATTTCTTGGCCAATAGCAAATTGTTTCATTAAATATGTTTTATAGAATAGTTTGAGATCTGGCACTGCTGGGCCTTTTTTTCCTCCTATGAATTTTCATTAATTTCCTTGATATTCTTGACCTTTTGCTTCTCCAAATTAATTTTATTATTTTTTTCTAGTCCTATGCAATATTCTTTTGGTCGTTTAATGTGGCACTGAGTAAGCAAACTAAATTAGGCATGATTGCCATTTTCATTATCTTGGCATAGCCAGCTGATGAGTAATGACTGTTTCTCCATTTATTTAAGTTGGTCTTTAATTCTGTAAGTATTGTTTTATAGTTTCTTTCACTTAGTTTCTGTTTGCGTCTTAGTAGCTAAACTCCTAAGTATTATATATATTCTGTAGTTATTCTAAATCTTATGTTTTCCTGCTGTGTCTTTTTGGTAACATGGTGAAATGCTGATGATTTATGTGTATTTATTTTTTATTCTGCAACTTTGCTGGTTTCGATGAACTTTTAGTTGATTTTATGAGATTCCACAAGAACGTCAGGTCATCCAAAAATATAATTTCGTTTCGTCTTTCCCTGTGATTATTCCATTCTTTACTTTTTCTTGTATTTCTACTGTTAATATTTCTAGCACTCTATCTAATAGGGGCATTGAAAAATGAGCATACTTTCTTGAATTTAATCAATATTGGACTATAGTTTATCCTCATTACATATAATGATATCTCTTGGTTTTTAGATATAAACTATTCACCATGTGAAGGAAGGGTAAATTTGTTCCAAATTTATATATTATTTTCATAACAGAAATGGATATTATATGTTGTCAATAGCTTTGTGTGTTAATATGATGACATGGTTCTTGTTCTTGTTACTTATATAAGTATAAAACAAAGATGATATAATCTCTGTGATATGTTTCTTTGGCCTCTTTGTTAATATTTTACTTAAAATTTTTGCATTAATGTTCAAAATGCATATTGACGATTACAACTTTGAAATGTCCTTTGAGATCTGGTATGGCTAGTTTCCTTTCCTTTTCATTTTTCATTAATTCCCTTTCTATTCAAGACTTTTTGTTCTGCAAAAGATGAACTTGTGTTGTTTTTTTTTCTAGTTTTCAAGGTAGTTCGTAATAATATTCTTTATTTTTATTCATTTGTTATGAATTCTTTTTCATTTTTGATTCTGATTATTTATTTTTCTTCTTTTAAATCAAGTTAGCTAATATTTTAATTATTTTTTGAAGTTCCTGGTTTAAAAAATAATTCACTTTTTCCTTCCAATTTTCTTAATGTCTTCTTTGATTTTCAGGATTTCTATTTTGGTTGGTTGTGCTTTAAAATTTTTGTTGTTTTCTTAGGTTTCAAAATTTTTTATGAAATTTAGTTCATTGATTTTTTATTTCTTTTGTTGATTAAAGTATTTAGAGATATATAGTTTTCTATAAGAACTTCTTTAGCCATTTTTACCAAATTTATTATATCATGTTGTTATTGTTTTTAATGAAATTATTTGTCATTCTTTGATTTGTTTTTAAACTTGTTTAGGATTAAGTTACTTAGTCTCTAATTGATTTTTAATCTTTTCAAATATTTTCCTTAATGACAATTTATTGAATATAATTTTATTGCATTGTGCTCATTAAAGGATGTGTTTAGTATTACTCCTTTTCTGCATTTGTCTGAGTTGTTTTAATGGCCTAATACTTGGTATTCAGTAGAAACTAGAGCAAAAATTTTAAGTAAAATATTAACAAAGAGTCCAAGGCTATAGTCTTACTTCTGAGAATATTTCTACCTCTGGGCAAATGTTTAGAGAAAGAAATCAAAGAATAAAAATTTAAATAGGTTCCTAACTTGTCTCTCTAATTCAAGTTTCTTCCCACTCTGATGAGCCTTCATAAAACTTCAAAAACAATGTTCCTAAGATACAATTCTGACTATATCACTTCCCTGCTCAAAAACTCAAACGTTCCCTACTGCCCACAGGGTAAAAAATGTTAGGTACCACCCTGGTACCTAACATCTTCTACAATTTGTCACTAACCTACCTGTAGAGTTTAATTTCTTATTACTTCCCTCTCTATTCTAGTCAAAGTGGACTCAGCTTTCCTCTGAGCTCAGCGTGCCATCTCCTATTTTGTACATTCAGACAAGTAGTCTCCTATACCTGGAAAACATCCTCTTCCTATCTTTGCCTCTTGGAATCTTTATTATCCTTTAAGACTCAGGCACCAAATTCTCCATAAAATCTTCCCTGATTCCTTGAATTGCTACCTTCTCTGCTTCTTACTGTCAGCTAGTAACCTTGTAGTTTACCTATCTCCAGTAGTATTGCCTCTCCTGAGTAGAATGTAGATTCCTATGGGGCAGGGGCTAATTTATTTATTGTATTTGCATCATCAGAGCCTTACACATGTTAGGAGCTTTGTTGAATTGATTTGACTTTGGCAAGTGATCAGGAGATTTCTACCTAGAAAATTCTTCAATGAAGCAGAAAGAAGTACTTTGAAGTCATATTTTTTTCCTAAAAGGAATTGTTTAATACATTTTGACATTTCAGCTCACGAATATGGCTTTTCTGCATGACAGTCCCAAGATATTTTGAAAGCAATGTCCATGATTTGGTCATCACTGAGCTCAGTCAATCAACTGGCACCTAACAAATAGTCCTATGGCAGGTACTTTAGGAGACACAAAGATAGGCAAACCATAGTCTCTGTCCTCAAAGCATGTTACAATCTATATAGGACGAGAAAACACCTACACATGAAACAAAAATAAATAATAAGATAGGACTCTGTCATGCACAGACCAAACATGTTGAAGGAATTCAAATTATAATGGGGAAAACTTGAAGACAGCATATAGAAAAAACATCATTGCTATGTGACTTTGGCTCCTGGATCTGCCACATTTAGCTGTGGCATCCTGGTGTTAGGGGCAGCTAGGTGGTGTAGTGCATAGAGTACCAAGTCTGGAGTCAGGAAGACCTAAGATCAAATCTAACCTCGGATGCTTCGTAGCTATATGAACCTAGGCAAGTCATTTAACCATTTTCAACTCAGTTTTGTGAAATGAGCTGGAGAAGAAAGTGGCAAACCACTTTAATATCCTTGCTAAGAAACCCCTAAATGGGGTCACAGAGAGTTGGACACAACTGAAATGACTAAACCACAACCCTGGTCACTTAAAATCTATGAACTTTAATTTCTTTGTCCATAAAATTAATGGATTGGACTAGGTGATCTTTCTTCTTCTGAGATTGTGTGATGGCTTCATGGAGGTGGCGTTTAAGCTGGGCCTTGGAGAATGAATAGGATTTGGAAAGACAGGAAAAAGAAGGGAGAAAAAGGCGCATGGATAATGAGGGTCATTGTAGATTGTAGTATTTAGATCTTTGGTCTTAGGCATCCAAATCTAGTGTTTCTTCCACCCTATTATAAATAGGACTGACCTTGTATTTTTTCATTTTATTCCCATAACAAATCTATTACCATTATTATTCTAATTTTATAGGTCAGGAAACAGAAAATGAAAGAAGTTAAGTGATTTGCCCAGAGATTGTTGAGTTGTTTTCCTGTCGAGTCTGACTCTTTGTGACCCCACTTGGGTTTTCTTGGCAAGGACGCTGGAGTGGTTTGCCATATCTTTTGATATCAGGATAACATTGGGGAGTAGATACAGTATTTTCTTTATTAAATACAAATTCCATTTAAAAGGAACTAAGAAAAACTTCACACTCTCTTCTCTTGGTCCCTCTAATTTCATCCCTGGGGCAAAACTCCATTCCTTATTTTTTGCACTCAGAAAAATGCTCTCAGGAAAAGACCATCAGTTTTTGTTTTAGCTTAGAATGATCCAACTTTAATGCTAGAACAAGCCTCCTGAAATTCCCTTAGGGGTTTTTCAGTACATGGACCTTATTTTCAATCAAAAATCATTTAATCAACAAGGATTTATTAGTTCCCTTTATCTTGCCTCCTGGCATCATCTTTAGCAATGTTAATTTATTAAATGTTTATTTATTAAATTAAATTGTTAATTTAATACTCATGTAGATGATCCTTCTAATACCCTGATTTCATCGTTCCTCAGCCTTAATCCCAAATAACCTCTGTCTTTGTTCTCCTCTAGCTATCATGCCCTAGGTCTCATCACTCAGAACTTGGTCTTCATGATCTTGAACTCTATGATTCCTTCTTCTGATCCTGACTTCCTGTACTTGCAATTCTTTCATTCTTACACAGCTTCTTTCATCCAGATGTTTCTTTCCCTAGTCCATCACTCCCATTGTGCTTTTGCCTCCCTGCCAATCCTCTGCCCCATATGACAAGTCATTTTTAGCAATATTCTCATTGACCTTAGCATTCATAGGACCATAGATTTAGAACTGGAGGGAATGGCAAAGGCCATCTAGTCTGAAATGAGGTCATTTTACAGCTAAGAAAATTTAGTCCGAGAAAAGTTAAGTGACTTTTTCAAGGTGATACTCTATGATGCAGTAACACTAACTGTCTTGTTATCCCTCCCATGAGAAGCTTTACTTCCCAGCTTGGAAGTTTCACAGGCTTTAGCCCATGCCTGCAATTATCTCCCTCTTCAACTTCATCTCCTGGTCTCCCTGAGTTCCTTCAAGTACCTACTAAAATCCTACATTCTGAAGGAATCCTTTAAGCCTTTGCTGATTCCCATCAACACTAGTGCCTTCCCTTTGTTGATGTAATTTATGCTGTATTTATCTTTTTTTTTTTGTAAATAGTTATTTCCATGGTGTCTCCCCCATTAGACTGTGGGATTCTTTGCCTTTTATTTTTATCCCTAGTGCCTGGCACACAGTAGGCACTTAATAAATACTTCTTGCTGGACTGACTGATAAAAATAAAATGAACCACAGGTGGGATTTGAACTAAGGTTCTCTGATTGTAGAACCAGTGCTTTCTACCATCCCACACTGCCTCCTAATATTCTGTTGTGTCCTCCTTGCTTATGCTCACTCTTGGTTCATCACTACCCAGATTTTATAATTCCCTTTTGCTGGCTGATGAGTTTTTCTGGAGAAAATGATAAAGTTATGTTTATTTTTGGTCAACTACAGTTCTATTCTCTCTAACCTCAATGCGGCTCTCATTGTTGCTAACTTGTTTCTATTCATATCTAATTGATTCCCCACTCCATTCTCTTTAGCTGGTACTATGGATTTAAACAGTAGTAAGGGGCTTTAGAAGACATCTGACCAAGTGTGTTCATTCTTTGTTGCCGAAGAAGACCCTGCCATCAGAGAAATAATGACATGACTTGCACTTGACTTTGTTTTGAGCGAGGGAGGGCTGAGCAGGTCACCAGCCTCACTTCTCCTCCAGAGCCATCTGGATCCAGTGACCAGATATTCATCAGGATGACTGGAGATGACCCAGGATGATGCAATTGGGGTTAAGTGACTTGTCCAAGGTCACCCAGCTAGTAAGTGTCAAGTGTCTGAAGTGAGTTGGAACTCAGGTCCTCCTGACTCCTGCACTGGTGTTCTATCCACTGCACCACCTGGCTGCCCCTCTGATCATGTATCACTTCAATAACACCATGAACAGCTAGCAATCCAGCTTATACAGGAACAAATGAGATAATATACGTGTAAAAAAACCTTTACCAACCTTAAAGCATAATATAAATATTAACTATTGTTGTATTAGGGTAGCTAAGTAGTGCCATAGGACACAGAACACTGGGCTTGGAATCAGGAAGATTCATCTTTCTGAGTTTGCATATGACCTCAATACACTTACTAGCTGTGTGACTCTGGGCAAGTCACTTAACCTATTTCATGCCTCAGTTTCCTCCTTTGTAAAATGTGCCAGAGATAGAAATGGCAAACCACTCTAGTATCTCTCCCAAAGAAAACAACCCAAAATGTGGTCACAAAGAGTCAGACATGACTAAAACAACTGAACAACAACAGTTGTTGCTTTGCTTGCACATCTTCAGGGAGAAGCAGCCTGCCACCTCCACTCTATTTTTGGGTAACTCTATATACAGATTCACAGCAGACTAGTTTCTTAAGAGACCTAAAACTTTGGAAGAATGTCATTTTATTGTGAGTGTGGAAATGCTTTTTCCCACTCTGGGAGTTGACAGACCAACTTCTTAGTTCAGCAAATACTCAGAACTGTACTGGAATTTTAAACTGTATGGAATTTTAAAATTTCCTCCCTTTGTCAATCCAATTGTATTTTTACCCAAAGTTAAGTAATTCTTTAGGCAGTATTTTTCTCACATCAAGCTCATGAAATATTACCATGTGTGTGTTCTGTGATCTTAAAGGGTGGCCAATTTATTTTCTGTCTACCTGGCAGTGTCTATTGTTAATGCTGGAAAAGAGATTTGGGTTATTTATGGAAGGGTTCAGCAGCTCAGCATTTTATGGTGTATATATGTGGTACTGGAGCTCTTATATCATCTAACAAAATGCAGCCTAAGAACTTCTGTGCAGAATATTTTAAAAAGAGATAGGGAGATGTCCTCAGCAAATACAAAGCCAGTGATGATGAGTTCTTGAGTTCAGATTAGCTCCACACTAATTTGTGGATTGAAATTGCTTATGTTAGGAAAAAGATGATTTCTTCTAAGATAAAAGGCCTTACTGAACTCATCAGAGATGCCTCACCAAGCAATATTTGGAAGAGTCAAGTTAATGGAAGAAAAGTTGGCCTGTGTGGGATCTTGGATTGTACTGGAAGTAACTGGATAAGTCACAGTTGGGATGACAACACAATTGAATTCAACCTTCCAGTCGGAGGGAGGCAGCAAAGAAATTCATCATGAGGTTATTTAATTTTGGAAAATAGAACTATGACAAAATGTGAACATCAGGGCAAAGAAGGAAAGTGAGAGTCAATAATCCACGTGGAAACCTAGGGACTATTTGTTGAAGTATATATTTTTTGAAGCCCAATACAGGGAATTGTTGAGAATCTGGATTTTCTTCTAAGAACTCTGCTTGGGAAGGGATTTAGAGTCCAATTTGATTCCCCTTCCCAGGGGCCAACTATTGGAATCTTTTATAGTTGACCATTAGGGGATTCTTGTGGTCTGAATGACACTCAGTAAAGCAGATAGAACTTTAATGGAATCATAGAATGTAGAGCTTGAAGGAAATGTAGAGCTCTTTCAGTTTAGCTTCCTCATTTTACAGATGATGAAATTGAGGACCAGAAAGGTCATTGACCTGCCTTGAGTCACATAAAATAAAGAGCAGCACTGAAATGTGAACCCAGGGTCATTTTATTACAGACATTTTCTTTTTGTTATTGTTGCCGTAGGTGGTGATGGTAGTGGTGCAGGTGTAGTGGTGTAGGTCTTTAATAAAATAGCAAGTCCAGACACACCTTGGAGATATTGAAGGGACTGTTCTGGACCTTGTAATACAGCAAGTTTCGCAATAAAGTGAGTCATATGATTTTTTTGGGTTTCCCAGTACATGCTCACTATACTGTCGTCTCTCAAGTGTGCAATAGTATTGTGTTAAAAAATACATATCATAATTAAAAATTACTTTATTGCTAAAAAAATGTTATCCATTATCTGAGCCTTTGTGAGTTATAATCTTTTAGCTGATCTGATCAGGGACCACCCTGAAGGGTGGAGTGGCTATGGCAGTTTCTTAAAAAAAAGACATTTACTACTTTGATTGACTCTCCCGTTCATTTGAACGTTTAGAGGTCATTGCAGGATAATTAATTAATTTACCTGATTTCAATATTGCTTTGTCTCAGGGGATAGGAGATCCAAGGAGAGGGAGAGAGAGAGAGATAAAGAACAGCTGGATGGTGGAGCAGTCAGAACACACACAATATTTATCAATTAAATTTGCTGTCTTATACGGTTGTGGTTCATGGTATCCCACAATTACAACAGTAACATCAAAGATGTCACCATCATAGACATAATGAAAACTATAGATATAATAGATATAGTGAATATAGACATAGATATAAAATAGACATAGATATAATGAAAAAGCTTAAAATATTGTGAGAATTACCAAAATGTGACACAGTCACGATGTGAGTATAGCGGTTAGAAAAAATGGTACTGACAGACTTACTAGACATCGGATTGCCACTAGCCTTCAATTTAAAAAAATATACATTGTCTGCAAAGTGTAATAAAGCAAAGCATAAAATGAGGTATGCCTGTAATGGGCTTTTTAAATCAAATTTTATTTTACTTTTGTGAAGATACAGTTCCTTTATCTCTCACCTTCTTTCCAGCTCCACCCAATGAGATAGCAAGAAAAATAGTTCTCTGTTACAAATATGTGTGGGCAAGGAAACCAAATTGCTACAATGACTCTATTTTTCTCTTAGAAATATGTCTAGGAATGCTCTTTGAGTCTATGACTTCTCTCTCTGGATGTGGATGGCAGATTTTGTTACGAGTCTTCAAGAACTGTGCTTAGTCATTGTGTTGATCAGAGTGCCTAAGGTTTTCAAAGTTCATCATCTTCAAAAATTTTGTTATTGTATAAATTATTCTCCTGTTCTGCTTGCTCTGCTTTGCATCAGCTCAGACAAGTCTTTCCAGGGATTTTTTTTCCTCAAAGTTATCTCCTTCTAAAGTATGTATCAATATATGTGTGTATATATCTATAGCTATAGAAAAACATATCCAAACTTTATTGTAGCCTTCAGTGAGGTGGAGGAAGGGAAAAAGAACTAAGTAAAAGAGTGCACAGCAGAGAACACAAGGATTCACGAGGAAGCAAAGAAAAGATGGACAGTTTTCAGCATGAATATTTATTTATCTTAAGACTTTCTTGAAATGAAAGTTTGTTACACAATTTGATCCTCTCTTATGTTCTGCTATGCACATGACATACTTCTTTTTTTCTTTTTAACTTTGTATAAAAGTTCCAACATTTAGGTTTATGATCTGTTTTTGGTTCTTTTTTCTGTTCTGTATTTGTGTTCTGGTCTTTGAATCTAAAATAAAATAAAAAAGAAATTGTCTCCTTTTTCATTTCTTAGAGCACGACAGTAATGTATCATCTTCTTTTAAAATAGCTTGTTCAGCCATTCCCCAACTGATGGACACTCTCTTAGTTTCCATTTCATCACCACTGAAAATAGAGCTGATATGGATATTTTGGTAATATGGTTCCTTTTCCTATTTCTTTGATCTCTTTGGGGTATAGATCTGGTAGTGGTATTACTGAGTCAAAACGTTTAATATGTAGAGTTTAATTGTTTTTAGAATTTTTTATGTTTTCCAAATTTATTTGTTTCCAATTTTCAACACTTCCATAAGTTTTAAATTTTCTCCCCCTCCCTCCCCAAGATGGCTTGCAATCTTACATGGACTCTATACATGCATTCTTATTAAACACATTTTCACATTAGTCATGTTGCATAGAAGAATTAAAATGAATGGGAGAAATAATGAGAAAAACCAAACAAATCAAAACATAACAAAAGAGAAAATAGTCTCTTTCATTCTCCATAGTTCCTTCTCTGGATGTGGATGGCATTTTTCATTATAAGACCTTTGGAAATGTTTTAGGTCCTTGCATTGCTGTGAACAGCTAAGTCTATCAAAAACAGTCCTTGCACACTGTGGCTGTTACTGTGTATAATGTTTGCCTGGGTCTGCTCACTTCACTCAGCATTAGACTTCATATAAGTCTATATAAGTATTTCTGAAGTCTTCCTGTTTGTCATTTCTTATAGCACACTAGTATTCCATTACATTCTTATACTACAGCTTTTTCAGCCATTACCCAATTGACAGACATTCCCTCGATTTCTTATTCTTGGCCACCACAAAAAGAACTGCTATAAATATTTTTGTACATGTAGATGATCTTTGCAATAAAGCCCTAGAAGTGGTATTGCTGGGTCAAAGATGATGCACATTTTTGTAGCCCTTTGGGCATAGTACCAAATTGCTCTCCAGAATGGTTGGATCAGCTCACAGCTCCACTAACAATGAAGTGGTTTCCAACTCTCCCACTTCTTCACCAACATTTATCATCTTCCTGTTTTGTCATGTTAGCCAGTCTGATAGGTGAGATGTTGTTTTGATTTTCATGTCTCTAATCAGTAATGAGAGTTGAAAAGTTTTTTGGATATAATTCCAAATTGCTTTTTAGAGTGGCAGGACCAATGAACAGATCCATCAACAGAAGAATTAAAATTTATTTTAATAAACACCAAATAAGGTGAGCCTTTTTATATACAAAGAAGAATAAAAAGAACGTATTATACAGATAGCTGTCACTCTGCACTCCATACAGACTACTTCTTCCAAATATGCAATAAAATCAGTATATTTTCAAAGCTGTGCTGCTTACTTATCTTTGTTTTCTTCTACACATTGAAAAAGATATTCAGTGATCCTCTTTTCTTACTTTTCTGGCATATGTATTTTCAGAAACATTTCTAATGCAATAAAACTGCATATATACAAAGTGACTTTGGAAAATTGAGAATTCTTTTGGAGTAGACCTATGTTTTCATTAGTGTAAGGAATTCTCAGTGAGGAAACTTCTACCAATGCAGGTAGAAGTCTATTAGGTAATGAGTTAAATGGATTATTCAGGGACACAGAGGCAATATGTGTTAGATATGGGACCTGAACCTAGGTTTTCCTGACTCTGAGGAAAGCTCACTATCCACTATACTACACTGCTGCTTCTCATAAATTCAGAATACAATTTTAAAATAATAATTGGATGGTCACACATACATTTCCACAGTCATTCAATCAACAAACATTCGATAAGTACTCTTTATGTTAGGTACTAAGACCTGGCAAGGCAAAGAAAGGCAAAAATATAGTCCTAAATTTTAAAGGTACATTTCTAATGGGAGGGACAATGTGCAAATAACGATATGTGTACACGATATACAGACTTGGGGAGATAGTGGTGCACTATGGTCCATGGGGTTATAAAAAGTTAGATGTGACTGAATGACTGAGCAACAAATATATGATATAAATATGAGAGATAAATCAGTATCTCTACTACATTACATTTGATTTGACTTTTGTCTGTGCTATTTCATATCCCAAAAATCAGAGGGAGAGAAAGGGAAAGAGAATGGTAAAAGGATGGGGTGGAGAGGACTTAGGCAATGAGCTAATTAATAGAAAAATATGACCTCAGCTTCTGGTCTGGTAGGAAAAGAAAGACAGAGATGAGACTGGCCTATAATGCAGAGATAAGGCTGACCATAACACTGAGATGAGCCTGACCCATAAGACAGAGATGAGGCTGACTCATAAGACAGAGATGAGGTTGGCCCATGAGACAGAGACTAGAATGACTTGTCCTTGTGTGTGTATAAGAGAGTGAGAGAAAAAGAAAATAGCAAGTTCCTGGCAAGGACCCAGACACAGAGAGATTGAAGGAGTCAGAGAGAGATGTCCCTGAAAGCCTGGTCAGGTGCCAAATGAGGGGAAAAGAGAGGAGCAAGTTCTGTGTGCATTTTCCCTATGTCCTTCTCACTGCTGCCTTTTGAGTCAGGTCACATGCAAAGAAAGCCTTGCAGAAATGATCTTTCCTTTCATTGGTATCTCTATAATTATTGCTCCTGAGCTCCACCAGAGGGATGAAGGAAAATTATACCTCTTGCTTTGTAAACTTAATGCCAGATCTTGTAATTATTAACTCTATTTAGGTGGAAGAAAGGAAGAAGTGTTTTTCATCACCTGCTGTGTATCAGACACTGATTATTCCAAAATATCTTATTGCATGCATCCTTAGAACAATACTGAGAAATAGGTGCTACTATTATCCCCATTTTACAACTGAGGCAAACACAGGTTAAGTGATTTGTCCAGGGTTCACTGAGGCTGGATTTGAACTCAGATCTTTCTGCATTCAGGACCAGCACTGAGTGCTACCCCTTTTAAGGGAAAAATGACTTTTTGATTCAAGAAGGTCCTGCCCTTAACCATAACAAAGCGTCTCATCAATCCAGTACCATGGTCAAGGTACTAGCCCCTATTCTGAGATCTACTATTCTGGTAGAAGTTAAAGGTGAAGTGCATTGTTATCATCACAGATCAAATAACTTGGAAAAGATAGTGAGTTGTCAATAATAAAAATCAAAATATTCAGAGTCTCCCTAAAACCTCTTACTTCTCTGATTACTTCTTCTCTGGTTCTAGTCCTGGAAACTCTTCCTATCCTTTATCCTTAACAAGTGGTAATTCTTTATTATTCTCTTTGTTCATATAATGCCCATAGACATAATTCTTACTATGCTGTACATGACATAAAATGCCTTTTTGTGCATATCCTCTAAGGTTATTGTGTGTAGTTAAGTGGCGAGGGCAGCTAAGTGGTGCGGTGGATAAGTTGCTAGCTAGACTTATCTTCCTGAGTTCAAACTCAGCCTCAGACACTTACTAGCTGTGTGACCCTGGCCAAGTCACTTAACAATGTTTGCCCTAGTTTTCTCAATTGAGCTGGGGAAGGAAATGGCAAAACATTCCAGTATCTCTGCCAAGAGAACTCTAAATGGGGTCAAGAAGAGTGGGAGATGACTGAAAACAACTGAACAACAAAGTTTTTGTATTCACTTTATACTGGGTCCCGAAGGTAACCATCTACTTAAAACTATGATCATTTATTGCTGATTATAATACAGCAATAGCTTATTGAAGTTGTCTTGTCTTTGCTTCCTGTCTCCCTTCCCTAATTATCTGCTTGCTTAAACTCTTCCTCTCCTAATTTCAACTATCCTAATACCACCCACCTCCTCTGGCCTAAATCTGTTTAGTCCCTATTCTGGTGCCCTACCCTGATGTGTCTCTAGACTTATTTTAACTTCCTTCTGATACTCAGACCTCCTCCGGATATACTCGAAAGTTGGCAGTCCATTGCACCAGAGAGGTAACCTGATGTGTTAGAAAGAGATCCCTGAATTTGGAATGAGACAATCTAGATTCCAATCTTACCTTTGCTATAAGCTACACATATGATTCTGGTCAAGTCATTTCACCCCTTTGGGCTTTTGATTTCACCATCTATAATAGGAGAGAACTGGACTAGATGAGCTATAAGGTCCGTTTGAGCTCTTAGTCTGTGAATCTTGTGATTTGAATTTTAGCTCAAACATTTACAAGCCATGTAACTACAAGTCAGTCATTACCCCTCTGTGCCTCAGTTTCCTCATCTGTAATACAGTCATAATAATGCTTGTACAACCTATAGGATTGTTGTGAGGAAAGTATTTTGAAAATCTAAATTGCCAGGGAAATATGAGTTATTATTTCATGAAATGAAATAGCAAACTTATGGAACTCATTGCCATGAGGAGATAAACTTTTTAGACAAGGTTATGGATGATAGATATGTATTAATGCCATGAGTTATTAAAGAAAACCTAGAAATTTGGGGATGCACATATATCTGTAGAGCTTTTGATTCACAGAGAGGACAACCAAGTTTTCCCTACAACACATGACTCGGTTCCACTGGCAGATGCAGCATTATGGGCTAGGTGACTGTAAGGTATGACTCAACATATTATGTTTTATGTATGTTCTTGGATGATTCAGTTTGATCATGTGAAATGTCTATGAGTTGCTGAGTTACTTAAATAATTTTCTTCTTCTTAGATGTCAATGTCCATACTTGGATCTTATATTTTCAATCTTATTGCTTGTTTTTTAAAATAGAGTACAGAGAGGTGCCCATCTTAAGCATATGGGATGTGAAAAGTACAGATTATCTCTTTGTCCACCATGGGGTCTCTTACATTCATAACTTTGAGTTTATCTTTGACTCTTTCCTTTTTCTTACCGTGTAATAGATCCCATGCTAAACCTGGATTCAGGAGGACCTGAGTTCCAATCAGGTCTCAGACATTTGCTAACTGTGTGACCTTAAGCAAGTCACTTAACCTCCATCTGCCTTAGTTTTCTTATCTGTAAAATGGATATAATAATAACACCTACCTACAAGGTTGTTGCAAGGATCAAATGAGATAATATCTCTGTAAAGTGCTTTGTAGCTGGTGGCACTCTGGGCTTGGAATCAGGGAAGACTTATCTTCTTGAGTTCAGATAAGCTGTGTAACCCTGGGCAAGTCACTTAACTCTTTTACCCCAGTTCCTCTTCTGTAAAACAAGCTGGGGAAGGAAATGGCAAACTACTTCAGTATCTTTGTCAAGAAAACCCCAAAGGGGGTCAGGAAGAATCTGAACAAGAAAAGTACTTTGTAAACCTTAAAGCACTACATAAATGCTAAGTACTGTCATCCTTATTGTTGTCAAAATCTCGTAGACTTCCATGGCCACTTTCATACCTGTCCCCCTCCTCTCTCTTTTCAATGCTATCCTCGGGTAGTCTCTCATCATTGCCTATTTGGACTATGGCCATAAGCTCTTTAAAAAACAATTTTATTGTATTTTCAGTTTTAATTTTTCCCTCCCCTCCCCCTATCTATTGAAAGGACAAGAAAAACAGAGCCCATTACGGATATCTTGCTGCTTAGTTGCTTTTCAGTCAAGTTTGATTCCTTATGATGCCTTTTGGGGTTTTATTAGCCAATATAGCAAGAGTGGTTAGCCATTTCTTTTTCCAGTTCATTTTACAGATGGGGAAGCTGAGGCAAACAGGGTTAAGTGACTTGTCCAGGGTCACACAGCTGTGTCGGAGGCTGAATTTGAACTCAGGTCTTCCAGACTCCAGGTCTGGTGCTCTATCCACTGTTCCACCTATCTGCCCCCTTAGAAATATATGGTTATACAAAACAAATCCCTGTTTTAGCTGGATAAGGAACAACAAAAGAAAAAGAAAGAAAAAAATGCTTTACTCTTATTATTATTTATTTTTTTAAATTTTCTACAATAACTTCCATAAGACTTAGATTTTCTCCCCCTCCCTCCTGCCTCCCTTCTCGAGATGGCACACAATTTTATATGGGTTTCACACATACATTCTTATTAAACACATTTTCACGTTAGTCATGTCGCACAGAAGAATTAAAATAAATGGGAAAAACCATGAGAAAAATCTAAACAAAACAAAACATAACAAGAAAAAATATTCTACTTCATTCTGCATTCCAATTTCCCAGTTCTTTCTCTGGCTGTGGATGGCATTTTGCCTCAAGAGTCCTTTGGGAATGTTTTAGGTCCTTGCATTGCTGTGAAGAGCTAAGTCTACCAGAACAATTCTTCATGCACTATGGTTGTTACTGTGTACAAAGTGCTCCTGGTTCTGCTCCTTTCACTCAACATCAGTTCATATAAGTTCTTCCAGGCATCTATGAAGTCTTCCTGTTCATCATTTCTTACAGTACAGTAGTACCCCATTACATTCATATACCACAACTTGTTTAGCCATTCCCCAGTTGATGGGCATCCCCTTGATTTCCAGTTTTTGGCCACCACAAAGAGAGCTGCTATAAATTTTTTTGTACATGTGGGACCCTTTCCCATTTTTGTGATCTCTTGGGGATACATCCCTAGAAGCAGTATTGCTGGGTCAAAGGGTATGCACATTTTTGCAGCCCTTTGGGCAAAGTTCCAAATTGCTCTCCAGAATGGTTGGATCAGCTCACAGTTCCACCAACAAAGAATTAGTGTTCCAACTCCCCCACATCTTCTCCAACATTTAGCATCTTCCTGTTTTGTCATGCTAGCCAATTTGATAGGTGTGATATGGTACCTCAGAGTTGTTTTGATTTGCATTTCTCTAATCAATAGTAATTTAGAGTAAAAAATACTCTTGACTTAGAGTTTATTGCTTCTTTTTCTGAAGGTAGAGGGTATGTTTCATTGTGAGTCCTCTGGAATTGGACTGGTTACAGTTCCAAATCTTTCAAAGACAATTCTTTTTACAACATTCTTGTTATTATATACATTTCGTCTACCCTTCTGCTCACTTCACTTTTCATCAGCTCGCTTTTGTCTTCCCAGGTTTTTCTGAGACCATCCCTTTCCTCATTTCTACATCACAATAGTATCTTCATATAAAAGAACCATCTTCATCTTCATATAAAAGAACTTGTCCAGTTGCCCAACAATGGATGAGCACTTCCTTCATTTCTAATTCTTTGCCCCTGAAAACAGAGCTGATATAAATATTTTTTGTACGTTTGTTTCTTTCCCCCCTTTCTTCAACCTCTTTTGGGTATAGATATAGTAATACTGGGTCAAAGAATATAATGCAATAGTTTTTGGGGCATTGGTCCAAATTGCTTTCCAGAATGACCAGATTAATCTACTGCTTCACCAACAGTGCATTAAAGTACCTGTATTCCCAGATGCCCTCCAATATGTGCCATTTTCCTTTTTTCTCAACTTAGTCTGATGGATATGAGATGGTACCTCAGACTTGTTTTAATTTGCATTTCTTTATTAGTGATTTAGAACATTTAAAAAATATGGCTATTTGGTAGTTTGGATTTCTTCTTTAGAAAATTGCCTATTTATATCCTTTGACCATTCATCAAATGGGAAATTTGCCATCAACCTTTTACAGGTCTCACCTTTTACAAGTCCAATCTGTCTTTCATATCACTACTAGAATAACCTTTCTTTTTTAAAAAATAATTTTTAATGAATGAAAATCCATTTTGTCTCTTTCCTATATCTTCCATATCCATTGAAAAATAAAGAAAAGCAAAATCCTTGCAACAAATATGCAGAGTGAGTTACCTTTGAAAACATTTGGCAGACATAATTTCTGAGTAATTTAATCATTTTATTAATATTGCTAGCATGTTTACTAATAAAAGGATGGTCATTTGGCTATCTCTCTCTTAGACCAAAGACAATCATGTCAGTGGGCTTATGGCTTATATGTCCATTGGAATAGGGGCATTCCTGAAGTTGGCGGTTGACTCTGATTGGTTAACAATTAATGAGGGGCTGAAAGTGACATCATGTGACTCTTGGGTCAGAGACTACTTTAGCAGTAAAGAACCTGTGACCCTGAGGCCACATATGCCTTCTAGGTCCTTGGGTGCAGCCTTTTGACTAAATCCAAACTTCACAGAACAGGTTCCCCATCCCTGGACTACCCCATGTTCCTTCTTTTTTTTTCATGGGGCATGGGGAGGGTCTAGAATTAGTGGGATATACTTTGCCACAAGATAGATTTCAGCTTGGTCTAAGGAACTGGTGAGGAGCAACTTAGCTCATGGTAGGTGGGTCTCTGATCCAAGCTAACCTGGGGACCGTGGACAAGTTACTTATATCTTCCAGGATCTAGGTTGATATTTACCCAAGTATTTGACAGTGCCTTCCTATCAGTAAAAATTTTGTTTAATTCTAAATTATATGCATATACTGCTGTATGAAGGTGTTACATTTATGGAACTTAAAAATAAACATTAAAAGGAGATTAAGATGAAACAGTTTTGAAACATTTTATTTTGGTTATTAAGAGTGCAAAGCCCATTTTTCTCTCATTAAAATATTATTGTTTTAGTAAATAAACATACTTAGCTAAAAAAATACCCTGTGTTCTGGCAGATAGAGCAGACATATATTGCATTCATCTTGGTGGTTGTTTAATCACTTTTATTTATGTAGTTAGCTAAGCATGTAAATTTTTTTTAAAGCTACTTTATTGAAAGATGCTCAATACAGCAATCAATAGTAGGTTATAGGTCAGTGAATGTTTTTATGTTAATCAGAGTAATCACTTCTAGGATAAGGATGAAATACATGAATTCATTGCTGTACAGCAAAATTCCAAGGTGAGGAAATTCCCTTTACTTAAAACCTGGCCTGAATTTTTTCTCCAATTCATAGGCTTAGTTAACTAGCATCGAGAGGCTCTGCCTTGTCCTGGGTCTCACGATGTGTATGTGTCAGGAGTCGGGCTTGATACCCAAGTCTGATCTCCAAGGCCAGTCTCTGTTTAATATTCTACATTGTCTCTCATAAATTTTTTTTTACTGCTTTTTGTATTTTTTGGGTGAAGATACTTAATACTACACTTTAGAGGAAATAGTGTATTACTATTATTACATTTTACTTGTGTAACTAATTTTATACAATTATATTTTGGGAGCTATTCCAGTTTATTTTCTCTCCCCTGCTACTGTATATTTGTCTAGCCTGAAGGAATGGAAAATCTGCAGCCTTGAGGCCATCTGTGGCCTTCTAGGTCCTTAAGTGAATCCCGTTGTCCAAATCCAAATTCCACAGTAGGGCTGCAGGTTCCTCACCCTTGAGTCTAGTCTTTCCTCCAAACCTTGAATCACTCCTGCATCTCAAGCCTGTCAAAAGCCTTCTTTCTGCCCAATATTCAGTTTAAATTTCATATCTTCTCTGATATCTCTGGCTTTCAGTTCTCTCTCATCCAGTTTTTTGAGCTCTTTGTATCTTGACCTTGGCCTCATTATAGCCTACTCTACATTATAGTTATTGGTGTACATGTTGACTTCTAAGCTCTGTGAGGGAAGGGATTTTATCTTTGCAATATTGTTGCCTAATCAATAAACATGTCTTAAGGGCCTGCTATGAGGCAAGTAACGTGCTAGGTGCAGGAGATCCTACAACAAAGATGACATAGTCAGTGCCTTTGAGGGGCTAGCATTTTAGTAGGGGGAAGCAATGTGTTTACAGATGAATAAATACAGTGCACATACAAAATAAATACATAGTGATTAGAGTGGGGCTAACAATGAGGGGAGCCAGGAAAAGATGCTTGCAGAAGGTGGGGCCCTGAGCTGGGGTTTAAAGGGTTCTAAGGGTTCCAGAGGTAATAATCTGGAGGGAAGGACTTCTAGGCCTAGGGCACAGATGTCCTGTGTAAAGACAGAGAGAAAGGAGATGAGGTGTCATGTTGGGAAAAGAGTAAGTGTGGCTGGAGCACTTAGCATAGGAGAAAGAGGAATATGTAACCATCCTGAAAGGATAGTCTGAGGACAAATTGTGAAGGGCTTTAGATGTTAGACTGAGGCCTTTCTACTTGATCCCAAAGGCAGTGTGGAGCCATTCAAGGGGCTTTAATAGAGCAATGACATGGTCAGGCCTATGGCTTAGGGATATCAATTTAGCAGCTGTATGGAAGGTGGTTGAGAGCAGGTTAGAGCTGAAAGCAGAGAAAATGAATTAGTAGGTGATTATAGTAATCTTGGCAAGTGATGCTGAGAGTCTGGGATTATGATCCCAGAGGTCATATAGCAATCCAATATAAACAGTAATTTTGGCTCTTTACAGGGGTGTTTTAAATCACAAAACTTCTTATGAAAAGGTGAATATTGTAAGCTAATTACTTGAGATTAATATTCATTAATAAACCAGTATACCTCACATGGGGCCATGAATTTTGTAACTCTATTTTAGATCAAATTATTTATATAGACAGAGGTCCCACAAAAAACCAAATTTTCCAGGGGCCCAGCACACCCTAGGAGAGGTCCTGGGTTGACTGAATAAGTATCCTTTTGGTAGATTAAGAAAAACTCTTTGATTTTTGTAAAGGCTTTTGCACAGATGGTAGTGTACACAATTTTGTATAAAGATGAAGAAACCTGTCTGTTAATGTGTTTTCGGGTCATCTCTTTTGGCCACTATCCAGGTACAGAAGAATGATTAATTATGCAGATTTTGCAGTGCTAGGTGGGAAATTGCCATTGACTGCCACTTTAGAGGCACAGGAAATGTGGATGATTTTCAGGAAAGTAAATGAACAATGTTTGCTTCTTTCCGTTAAACTTTATTGACACATGGGACTGAAATCAATGTAACCATGACTATACCATATGATCTGTCTTTGTTTGTGGAAGAATGCTCCCTAGCTACTGGATTCAAACAAATTAAATTATACATAAAAACTGACTTATTATGACACATTTTGCTTTGTTTATCAGTTTTACTGGACTATGGGATTTTTCCTTCTAAATGATGCCAGGTTTCTCCATTGCTTTCACAGAGTAATTCATTTCACCTAATTAATTCCTGCAATTAAACTTGTAATTACCACTGATACTAGAGAAGAAGGACTGTTTTCAATCCTAATAGGTTGAACTGCAAACTAATAACCTAGACAGTGCAACCTATTAACAATATTAAGATCATTCTTCTGCAATGAGCAACTTACCCAAATTTCTCAGACCGGTTACTGAATTCAATATAACAAGAACGACCAGATCCAGGGTTACTGGAGCTTTGGCAAATAATTTTCATTTTGTGGCTTAATTTCAAGAAGGAAATTGGCTGGTGCTTAAGCCACCACTTTGTCCAATTTCTAATGAACATTTAGACAGCTGTCAAGCTAGATTGTGCAGGTGGTACAGAGCTGTCAGAAAGAGCCAATGGACCTGATTTCAAATCCTTGTTTGGCTCCTTACTAAGTGTGACCTTAAGGAAGTTGGTGAAATTGTTTGGGTCTGAGTTTTCCTTAAAATTGAAGGTAGTGGATTATAGTCAATTCAGGTATTTTAGAGCACTTTCTGTGAGCATAGCATTATGCCAGATACTAGAGATATGAAAACAAAATGAAAAAAATAAGTAAGATAACATTTTTACCAAGGGATGCAATATATGAGCAGATAAGTAGAAATGTAGAGCTACTGTACGGTTTTGTGCTAGTTAACACCAAATTCAGAACTAAAATGACTCTTTCTGTTGCTTCCATATAAGTAATAAGAGCAAGAATACAGACCCGGAGGATAGAAGGGGATGGCTTTGCCGTCTTCACTCATCTTTTTGTTTTACCTCGCTATATTTGCATGCTAATTAAAGAGGATCTTGAGAATCAAGTAAACTTCATTGCCATGACTCCACATCACTCTTATGAACGTTTTTCTTTTGATAATGTCACTAACATAGGTTTTAGGGATACAGGATCCTAAATGGAGTTTAAGTTAAAAGAAATTTCCTAACTTTAAGTCAGATAGTTTTTTGGGATCATGGGCTTTGATTATCACCAGATGTAGTCAGATTAAAAAAAAACCACACCAAGTATTAGCCGAGTGTTGCCTTCCACGTCTGACTAGGTGTGATGGCTTACCACTTTTGTTATTTCATTTAAAGAGTTGTATATCTCCCTGTTAGGGAAAGATTTTTAGCAGGGATTATTGTTTATCACTTATTAATGTTGTTTGAACCTAACTTTATGTGACTAAAGATTGTTGCCAGAACGTTGCTCTGTCTTCAGTAACTCTTCAGGAATTGGTCACAAGGAGTTGGTTACAAGGATTCAGATTCTCCCAGTTCTTAGGTTACCCAAAACATTTTTGTTTTGAGTTCCCATACTGAGGTCTTGTTTTGGGGTTTACCCAAGTTTGTGTTTTGGGTTCTTTTGTGTTTTAACTTTGCTTCAATTTTATTGAATATTTATATTTACTAATATCCATCTCAATCTATGTTGTTTTCAAGTTGTTCCCTCAGCAAGTTTTGCTTAATTGCATGTGTGTGAATGTTCCCTTTTCTAAATTCTGTATAATGTAAACTTTTATGGTGGGTGAAAGGTGAAATGACTGAGGAAACAAAGGTTTGACCTTCTGAGAACATAGATTTATTAGGCAATGCATGTTAATTACCTAACAAAGCAGGACCAGACCTCCTTAACGTAGACCTGGACCCCCTTAAAACAGGGAGAGGCATACTTTTGTACATTAAAAGCAATAAAAAGCCAATTAATTAAAAGGAAATGATACAGCATAAAATAATCTGATTTCTAATTGGAAGAAAGATTAGGGACTTTCCAAATTGGGAGGGGAGAGCAAGCAGGTACAATTCTCTGAATTCAGAAAAAGAGTATCTCCCTCCCTTTTCAAATGTTTTTAAACAGTCAAAGGAACATGGAAACAATAGGGAGGCAGTTTTGAAATAAGATGTATGAATTGCTTGAGATGTATAATTATTAAAAATGCTCCTCATATCAATCTTTGCCTCTGATGGGGTTTCTTGTCCTTGCTTAAGGGTCTCTAAGCAGTGGGTAGAGATGGTACAGATTCTTAGCCACACAGAGCTAGGTTCAAACAGTATAATAAGTTTTTCTTCCAAATCCCACAATAGAATAAACTTTTCTTACAGGACAGAATTTTGATTAGACCCATAATTGAATAGGGAGGGAACTGAGCAAGCTCCAGAATTGGATCACAAGATGGAGTCAGCATGGTTCTCTCAACTCTCACAATGAACCGTGTGCTGTCCTAATGCCCTCAATTCCCTCACCTTCTGAGCAAGAAGGAACCACAGCTCTTTTCTGGCTCACTTTAATTTACCAGGTGATGTAAAAAATTTCTTTCTAAAACTATTTTAGGTTTATTTTGGTTTGCAAACAACACTAGCCACTGAAGTCTAGCAGATAGCAGCAGAGATCAACAGTGGTCCAAGGTAGGCTAGCTCATTGAAGCCCAGTCAGATGTAACAAATAGTAGTTTGGCATCCTCAGGGTTATGTTCATCCTTCCTTGCTGAAGAAGACCATGCCATCAGAGAAATGATGACATGACTTGCACTTGACTTTGTTTTGAGTGAAGGAGGCTTGTGCAAGGTCATGATCAAAATCAGCAGGGAAGCCCATCATGATGGAAAGCAGATAAGCAAGCCAGAGATAATGTTACCACAGAACTTCAGTAACTCTCAGATTTCAAGAGTTTTGAGTAACTTTGACCAGGTTTATGTGCTGGCCACACAGATTCCATACAATCATGTTCTCTGTGTATATATCTTGGTCACACATTTGTCAGTCTTCTGTGCATAACCCTTTCTGGTAACTTGGCAGCCTATGGGAGAGTGTACCTTGTCTCTACATGGGAGCCAGGGGTAGGGAATATTATCTGGTTATTTTTCCCCTATGCTCTTTTATTAAGCATCTTTTAGTTTGAATTTATATGTCTCTGTGTTACTAGTGAAAGTAAACACATTAGTGGGGGCTTATGAACCATGGTCTTGTGTAGATGCTGAGTCACACAGTGCCTCAACTTGGAGTAGTCTTTTAGGGGGCCATGAATGAGGGTTCCAAATGTGAGATAATTTGAGCATGAAGAAAGCACTAATAATGAGTAGATTCAGAAAAGACTTCCTATAAGAGATGACCCTTGAGGTGATACTTCAAAGGAAGCTAAAAATGGCAAGTAGAGGTGAGGAGTAAGTGTGTTCTAGGCATGCAGGAGTTTCTACAAAAGCAATCTTTCAGGTCTCTTCCAACTTCTTTTGTGATTTTCTCTGTGGTATAACTTGGCTTCTTGTTTTCCCTTCTACTTCACTTATTATTAGCACAACATGAATCTAGTGGTTGTTTTAAGACAAATGGGAGATTAAAAGGATTGTCAGAAGGGAATCTGAACTGTCTTTTATTTCTGTTATACAGAAGTCTTATGCTTTGAGATTCCATAGTGTCTGAATCATTCTTAGAGATCCCTAGTGACTGAATCACTCTGTTACTATTTGTTAGCAGCTCTTGGACAATAAACTATAGAACCATCAAATTGGAAGAGTCATTTAGTTCAGTCTTCCTTGTCACTGTTTGTCCTTCATTCTTAAAGAGGACCATGGCATCAGGAAGGTGATGCCATGACTTGCAAGTGAATTGGATTTAAAGAAGGGAAGGCTATGTAAAATCACCAGCCTTACTTTCTGCCATCTGGGCCCAGTGGCAAGATATAGATTAGGAAAACTGAAGATGGCTCCGATGCAGTGGGAGACCTTGGTCTATTTAAACTAAGGTCTTTTACAGGTCTCAGTTTGACCGAGGCAAAGCCCACTCAGTGATTAAGGCTAGGTAAGAAATGAGGCAGAGAGTGACCTTTTTTACCTCTTTAAAAAAAAATCAACTTGGAAGAGGAAGACCCTCAGGGTTTCCGGGCAAAACAGAAACAATTGCTATTTACATTCACTCTGAGCCAATCAGGGCTTGGGCTGTGATGTATTGTTGGTCAGTCAAGGAGAGCCTGATGTCATTGTCATCTTTAGAATGAAAGGCAAACCACAACCTGTGAGTAGTACAAGCTGCCCCACTGAGTTGGAGCTTCCTGTTAAAGTAGGAACTCCTTATGTAACATTCTTTTCAAGTGGTCATTCATTCTCTGAGTGGATGAATTTCCATCTCTTACAAAGAGGAGGAGCCAACTACTCTACAGGAGCGCACTGATTTTCATGGCAGCCTTTCCTATTTGTGGAAAATGAGTTTCAAAGTCAGATAAAAACATAGAAATTGATTTATTATGTGAGTTTGGTTTGTACAATGTTGTAGTTCATATAATTATTTTGTGTGCCAATGTATGCAAATGAAAGTTAATTTTATGGGAAGTCCACAATGAAACAAAGATTTCTTCATACATTCATTCAGTAAAAGTCATTCATTCAACTAGTATTTGTTGTATGTATATTATGTGCCCTACAACATATTAGGTGATGGCATGGGTATTAGTGGGTAGGAAGCAAGTATTAAAAACACAGTTTCCTGTTTTTAAAATGATCACAGTTTCACTGGGGATCATTATTAAAGAAAATAATCAAATAGTTCATTAACATTAGGGAAGTTGGTCCCATTTTTGGATCTGCTCATATTCTGTTTTAGACTATGGTCTAAATTCAGGTGCAATCTATAGTATAGAAAAATGTAATGCATCATGATTTAAGTCAAATGACCTCTTAAACATGCACTTAATGGAAATCTATAAGATCTATCTTTATCACTGATACACTTTGAACTTGCAAGGTTGATCATCTGATGGCTAATAATTAAAAGCCTAGCTCATTCCACAGAAGGTAGATTCCTTATCTGTAAAATGAGATGGCTGAATTGGACAATCTCTATGATCTCTTCTAGTTTTAATATGGGAGGCAATGTAATTTACTAAAAATAGCACTGGATTGGGAAGTAAAAGAGATGTGGGTCTGAATCCTATTTTTGACACTAGCTAGTTAATCTTTCTGAGATTTAGTTTCTTATCTACAAAATACTTTGAATAATATATGCAGTGCTTATTTCAGTGTCCCTTTCTTCCTTTTTTTTTAAATGAAGAGATCGCTTTTATTTAGCAAAGACAGGCATAAATAAAGAACAAAATTCCAATTGCTCAGTAATTATATAACAAATAAAATTGATGGGAAAATATTCTTAATCTTGTAGTTTCAAACTCCAGGGTTTATATTTATTTTTTTCTTTTTTGTATTTTCTGAGACATGCATAATATACCTTATAATAAATAATTAGACATAGGGATATTCCATATTATCAGTATTACTTATTTTGGTGGTAGAACAAAACTCAAAGACATATGCTTTCTGGAATGTAATTGCATTTAATTGATCATTCCATCTAAATTTTAGACTCTCTCTTTTGCACTGGCTGCCTCAAAAATGTGAAGAAAAATTTTATTAGATATGACAGTTCACTCAGCATAATATTGTATGATTTCATTATGCACACAAATTGAACTCTGAAATATTGCATAGTCATGTGTTGGGATTGATTTAAATTGGTGTTTTCTGAATTTTATAGGCTGTGTAATGTATGGAGTCAGAGGAACTTGGGTTCAATTTCCCTCAGTTACTTCATCTTCTGCATTCCTAGATGAACTCTGAGTGTAGTTTCCAAGCTCTAAATCTATGATTCCTACTTATTTTGAAGACCACATTTTTTCCTGTTTTCCATCTTCTGGAAGTTTTGAAGTGACCTTTAACTTAAAGCAACAGTATTCTAACCTATTCTTCTTTAATGAAAGAAAAACCTGCACACCAAGCAAACAAACGTTATATATCATAATTCTAAATGAATACCTCCCCCCTTTCTGACAATGATACATCTTATACACTGTAGTGATGCAAATATTTCAGTCTGACCACTTTTCAGTGGGTCTTGACTTCCAGTTCATTCAGGCAAGAATTAAATATCTAACCTACTTTGAAAAATAAAATTGGATCATACAAGTTGAAAATTTTATCTTATTTTATTTACCAATTTTATTTGATCTCAGTAAGCTTTGGCTGTAAAGACTACCTGATATTTTAGCTCATATATATATATATATATATATATATATATATATATATATATATATATGTATGTATGTATATAATCTACACACACACACATACTCACACACATATATGTTAGTGATCAATACCTTAATTTAAAATAACACTACTGAAAAATGAGACTAAATAAAAACTTTAATGTTTTTAATCATGTGCCCTTCTTTGCAAGCTAGAATATAAAGTAATCAGCTGTACTATAGGGACTTAGAAGAAGGATAATTCACCAAAGCAATTAAGGCAAAGCACACCTAAAATTGCAAGAATAATAGATTAATTTTAAACTCCATAATATTTAGGTGAAATCACTGATATATAGCAAGGTGTGTGTTATCTTATTTTTTTATCACATTTTTTAAAATGCAGAGTTACTGATACCTAAAAGATCCTATATTTGGAAGAAGGTAAGTTTTTCAATTTAGTATTATAACTACTGGGGAGAATGATAGAAATGTGCTGATTTAAATTAATACACTACTCTTCTAACATGGGGGTGCCCTTTAATCTGAATTGAAATTTGGAAGTGGAATCACCAGTGCAAGAGTGTGTTTATGGCTTCTTCCTTCCTTCTTTCTTACATATATCACATGCAAAGCACTTTATAAACTTAAAAGTGCTATATAAATGTCAACCATTCCCTTTTCCATTTTCCTGTTTCTGTCAATGGCACCAATATTTTAGTCTCTCAGATTTGCAATTCTGTTTTTATCTTCTTCACCTTCTAATTTCAAGCCTTATTGATTAATATTAATTCTGTGATCAGAATATTTCTCATATCCCTATCTTTTTCTCCATTCCTACTGATACTGTTCTGTTCAAGGCTGTCATTTCCCAAGCTTAGATGCTTTCAGCAGGGGTTTCATCTCTTCAAACTAGTGTGTTGGCATATGTCCAAGGCATAAAAAATAGAAGGCGTAGATGTAGAGGGAAGTGGGCAGAGGATAAAAGTAATGTAAATTTTCATAGTTGGTAAAAGTTTGTGAGTTCAAAGACTTTTAGAAGGGAGAATTTCACCACACTGATATTTTCATTTATTTTGTCAGAATATTATCAATAAAACAACTGATATTTATGTAGCACTTTAAAATTTGCAAAGCATTTTTGGTCTTATCTTATTTTAACATTATATTTATTACATATTATTAATATAACAGATGAGATATTATTGATATTAATGTATTGTTATATGATATTAGTTATACATAAAATATGCTATTAATTATTATATACTTTTATATATTATATATTTTATATGTTGTTATTACATATATTTTTATGTATGTTAACATTATAACAACCTAATAAATTAGGTACTGGATCTTTTCTTGTTACGGAGAAGACAATGTGCCCATAATTGCAGAGCTAGTAAGAGTCATAAATGGAATTTAAGCTTAAGTTTTCTTGATTCCAAATAGAATGTTCTATTCGTTGCTGTGCTGCCTCTTCACTTGATTTTCTACATGTATGTAGGGAGAACATACAGTTGCAAGGCTATACAAGAATGAATGTCTAGGCAATAGCTAAAGTCATTTGAACCAAGAGCAGAAATAGTCAGCAGGGTTAGGGTTATAGGCTTGTTCATAGTGTTAGACAGGCTAGCACCCTAGATAATTCTTTGAGAGAGAAATTAATTGAATTTCTTTCTGAGGACATAAATGAATGAGAATCACTTATTAATTGCATATTACCTGCCAACTATTGCGCTTGCACTTTGGATTTAGGTGTGGTATTGATGATAGAGTTTGCTGTTCAGCCATTCAGTAGTGTAAACTCTTTGTGGCCCTATGGATGATATTGTCCGGGGGGTTTTCTTGGCAAAGATATTGGAGCCCTTTGCCATTTCCTTCTTTAGTGAATTAAAGCAAAAAGAGTTTAAGTGACTTGCCCAGGATCCCACAGCTAGTAAATATCTGAGACCGGATTTGAACTCAGGTCTTCCTGACTCCACACCCAGCACTCTATCTAAGCCACCTAGCTATCTCCTTTGGAGAGAGAGAGTTTGCTCCAAAGTTAGGAAAACATGGGCTCAGATCTTACCTTTCATACATACTGGTTGAGTTAACTTCTAGTAAGACACTTCTTAGAGCTGTAGGAAATTCTGTAAGTCTCTGAGTTGTAGAGACGGTTCTACCTTACATTGGTAGTGGGAATTTCCTTATTGTGAAATTCTTTGTATCAATGAAATCATACATCTATTCCACATCTCTGAGTGCCAAGTATTGTACTGTAAGTTGAATATATAAATATAAAAACAAGATCATCCTTGCTCTTGAGTAGCTTATATTCTATTGAGGGAGAAAGCTCCTAGAAGACAGTGGTGACCAGAGAAGGGAATTATGATCTGCAAAGTTACAAAGATGATGAGTGGACAATAAAGCACTCCATTAATTCTCCATTTTCAGAAGCAATGATAATGTTGATTTGATTACAATTCTAAGAGAATTGTAGGGAAAACCCATAAGGTTGATTTTGTATAGTATACACTCAATAGCAAGGTTAAAAATGGCTGAAATGAGGACACGGAAAGGGAAACCTTAGAAGTCTTAGAAGTCTGTTTGCTCGGTTCTATCCTCTCTTTGAACCTTCCTAGTAAAGGGGGTCATATCTTTTTTATACCTAAATTATTTATGGAGCCACAGAAGTCATATGATCTACAATCATAAGTAAATACATAAAGAGACCTTAGAGATTATTTGTTACAGAGTTTCTTACCCCGGAGTCCACAGATCTGTAAGTGATCCACAGATACATTTCAGGGGATCACTGAACCTGGGTGGAAAAAATTGTATCTTTATTTTGACTAACCTCTAATGGAAAATAGTTTCTTTCTATTATTTAAAAATATTCTCATAAAGGATCCATTGACTTAACTAGATTGTGAAAAAGGGTTCATGATATACAAAAAATTAAGAATTCCCTCAGTCTAGTGCAAAAAGATAATTTTATAGTTGAAGAAAATAAGGCCCAGAGAGCTAAGGTAACTTCCACAAAGTCAAAGGCACCAAATATCAGAACCATGTTTCATAATTATGTTCCTTCACAACAAATACAGTATCAAACCACTAGACTTTTTTCCTTTTAAAACATTTTATTTTTTCAATTACATTTAAAAATTCTTAACATTTTTTTTTTTTTTAAAATTTGAGTTTCAAATTCTTTCTCTTTCTTCGTCCCCTCCCCACTGCCTGAGAAGGCAAGCAATTCAATATAGTTTATCTGTGTGCAGTCATGCAAAATCTGTTTCCATATTAATTGTGTTGTGAAAGAAAACAGGCCAGAATACAAAACAAAGAAAAATAAAATTTAAAAAAGCATTCTTTCATCTTCATTCCAATTCCATCAGTTCTTTCTCTGGAGGTGAATAATATTTTTCATTACGAGTCCTTTGGAATTGTATTTCTCAGAATAGTTAAGCCACTCACAGGTGATCATTATACTATAATGCTATAACTGTGCACAATGTTCTCCTGGTTTGGCTTGTTTCACTTTGCATCAGTTAACATAAGTTTTTCCAGGTTTTTCTACACTCCTGGAGATGAGACAAGCTTGCTTGTCATTTCTTAAGGCACAATAATATTCTCTCACAACCATAAACCACAACTTGTTCAGGTATTCTGCAATTGATGGGTATCTCCTCAATTTCCAAATCTTTGCCACCACAAAAAGAGCCACTATAAATATATTTTTTTTATTTAACTTTTTACATTCATTTTCACAAAATTTTGGGTTCCAAATTTTCTCCCCTTTTATCCTCTCCCCCCACCCCAATACACCGAGCAATCTAATTTTCCCTATCACCATCATCTGCCCTTTCTTCTATCATCCCTCCCTTCTCTTGTCCCCATCTTCTCTTTTGTCCTGTAGGGCCAGAGGACTTTCTATTCCCCATTACCTGTACTTCTTATTTCCTAGTAGCAAGAACAATACTAAACAGTTGTTCCTAAAACTTTGAGTTCTAAATTCTCCCCATCCCTCCCTCCCCACCCGTTCCCTTTGAGAAGACAGGCAATTCAATATAGGCCCTATCTGTGTAGTTTTGCAAATGACTTCGATAATAGTTGTGTTGTGTAAGACTAACTGTATTTCCCTCCATCCTATCTTGCCCCCCATTGTTTCTCTTCTGTCTTTTGATCCTGTCCCTCCCCAAGTGTTGACTTGAAATTGCTCCCTCCTCCCATTGCTCTCCCTACTATCATCCCCCCCCTCGCTTATCTCCTTCTCCCCCACTTTCCTGTATTGTAAGATAGGTTTTCATACCGAAATGAGTGTGCATTTTATTCCTTCCTTTAGTTGAATGTGATGAGGGTAAACTTCTTGTTTTTTTTTCTCAGCTCTCCTCTTTTTCCCTCCACTAAAGTCTCCTCCTTGCCTCTTGAATGAGATATATTTTACCCCATTCCATTTCACCCTCTCTCCTCCCACTACATTTCTCTCTCACCATTTACCTTAATTTCTTTTAAGATATGGTCCCATCCTATTCAATTCACTCTGTGCTCTCTGTCTCTGTATGTGCATGCATGTGTGTGTGCATGCATGCATGTACGTGTGTGTGTGTGTATGTGTGTGTGTATAATCCCACCAACTACCCAGATTCTGAAAAATTTTAAGAGTTACAAATATTGTCTTTCTATGTAGGAATTGCAAGCAGTTCACTTTTGGTAAGTCCTTTATGACTTCTCTTTGCTGTTTACTTTTTCATGCTTCTTCTCATTCTTGTGTTTGAAAGTCAAATTTTCTTTTCAGCTCTGGTCTTTACATCAAGAATGCTTGAAAGTCCTCTGTTTCATTGAAAGACCTTATTTTCCCCTGAAGTATTATACTCAGTTTTGCTGGGTAGGTGATTCTTGGTTTGAGTCCTAGTTCCTTTGACTTATGGAATATCCTATTCCACGCCCTTCAATCCCTTAATGTAGAAGCTGCTAGATCTTGAGCTATCCTGATTGTATTTCCACAATACTGGAATTGTTTCTTTCTAGCTGCTTGCAAGATTTTCTCCTTGACCTGGGAATTCTGGAATTTGGCCACAATGTTCCTAGGAGTTTCTCTTTTTGGATCTCTTTCAGGCGGTGATCAATGGATTCTTTCAAGACTTATTTTGCCCTCTGGTTGTAGAATATCAGGGCAGTTTTCCTTGATAATTTCATGGAAGATGATGTCTAGGCTCTCTTTTTGATCATGATTTTCAGGTAGTCCCATAATTTTTAAATTGTCTCTCCTGGATCCATTTTCTAGGTCAGTTGTTTTTCCCATGAGATATTTCACATTCTCTTCCATTTTTTTCATTCTTTTGGTTTTGTTTGGTGATTTCTTGGTTTCTCAGAAAGTCATTAGACTGCATCTGTTCCATTCTAATTTTGAGAGAACTATTTTCTT
The DNA here is from genome assembly GCA_023548195.1 of Bettongia penicillata ogilbyi. NCBI lineage: Eukaryota > Metazoa > Chordata > Mammalia > Diprotodontia > Potoroidae > Bettongia > Bettongia penicillata. Next base: position 5,453,190 of record JAJHZJ010000009.1, on the reverse strand, counting down.
CAAGAGCTTTTGAACCTCTTTTTCCATTTGGCTAATTCTGCTTTTGAAAGCATTCTTCTCCTCATTGGCTTTTTGAAGCTCTTTTGCCAATTGAGTGAGCCTATTTTTCAAGGTGTTATTTTCTTCAGCATTTTTTTGGGGTCTCCTTTACCAAGGTATTGACCCGTTTTTCATGCTTTTCTTTCATCTCCCTCATTTCTCTTCCCAGATTTTCCTCCACCTGTCTAACTTGATTTTCAAAATCCTTTTTGAGCTCTTCCATGGCCTGAGCCCACCAGACATCCACCTCAGATGTCTGGGATAAAGAGGCCCCGACCTCCACGTCTTTCCCTGATGTTAAGAATACTTCCTCGTCATCAGAATTGAAAGGCGGGAATATCTGTACCCCCTCAAAGTAGCTCTCTATAGTCTTATTTTTTTTCCCTTTTCTGGGCATTTTCCCAGCCGGTTACTTGACTTCTGAGATTCCTGTCCACCCCCGCCTAGATCTGCCCAGCTAGTGCTTGGGGTCTGAGATTCAAATGGGCTTTCCATGGCAGGTGTGGCTACTATTCAACATGAGCTTAAGTTCTGGTGCTCAGGTGGGGGCAGGGCTGCCTCCCAGGCTCAGTTCCCTTGGGGCTTTATGCAGAGACCTTCAGTAATGGGGCGGGTGGGGGCAGGGCTGCCTCCCATGCTCAGTTCCCTCAGGGGCTTTATGCAGAGACCTTCAGTAATGGAGCTCTTGCCTGCTCGGGGAGTCCCAGGCTGCCACTGCTGCCTCTGTCACTGCCTCTGCCGCTCCCTCCGCCACTGCCTCCTGAGGGGGCCCAAGTCACGGAGACACCCCGCTCCCCTCTCAGCCAGCCCAGACGTCTCTCTCACTGACCTGCAGCATCTGTGGGCAGAGGGACCTTCGCAGCTGCCGGAGATTCTGTCCCTGAAGCCTGTTCGGATCTGCTCCTCTGGGGCCGTGGCCAGGGCAGTGCAGGGGTGGGCTCTGCTTTCCGGGGTGCAATGCACCTTTGGGGTTGGCTTTCCAGGGCTCTCTGGAACAGAAATCTTTTCCACTGTGTTTCTGCGCACCTTGCAGTGCTCCAGAATTCATAGGGAGTTCTTCTTGCAGGAAATATATGGGCTGTGGGTTTGGAGCCAGCATACATGAGTCTTTCTACTCCGTCATCTTGGCTCCACCCCCGCTATAAATATTTTTGCACATATAGGTCCTTTCAAGCCCCCCGTCCCAACCTTCTGCCCTTTTAAAAAATCACTTGGGAATGTAGACTTAGTAGTGATATTGCTGGGTCAGAGGGTATACTCAGTTTTACAGCTTTTTTGGGCGTTGTTCCAAATTGCCCTCCAGAATGGTTGGATCGCTTCACAACCCAACCAATGGTACATTAGTCAGACAACATTTTTTTCTTTTCATTTACTTTGAGGCAGCACAGAGAGAAGAAAAGTCACTTCCACTCCTAAAGACAAGTAGGCTTTGGAAAACAGACGGAAGAACGAATTTGAAACCTAAGTCTAGGGACACTTGTCCTCCAAGCATCATTTACATTTATTCAGCACTAATTTTTAATGTATTATCTGGCTCGTTTTAAAATCCCCACTCCTCAAGACTTATATCATATCTAGACTCATTTCTCCACATGTAAATGGACTGAAAAAATATTTTGCTCATAATATAAAAATGCCTAGGTCTACTTAAGACTTAGTTTATGAAGACCTGTCTTCTAGTGTCCTAGCATGATGGTACATTGGTGATAAAATCACAGCAATATAGTATAATATAGAAATGATTTGCCTGGTAACTGAGGGAAAAATAACTATGGTTCATTTCAAATTACGCTTTTTAAAAAGAGGTTTGCTTAAAAGATAGATTTCAGAAATTCCTCTCACCAGAAAAGTCCTTAGGATCTGTCTAGTTCAAAAGGGTGTTTATCTTAGAGTGGCTCTGATATTAGCTAGCTATCTTACCATGGGAAGAGAACCCTCAGTTATAGATGAGGAAATCTGTGAATAATCAGCACAATAAGCAGGCTCTCCATATGCCTCACTAGATTATTGTGAGGAAAGCACTTTGTAAATTGTAAAGGGCATCAGAGTGTTGTGGAAAGTGTGGTAGTTTTGGAGGTAGAGGACACGGGTTCAAAACCTGGTTCTGCTCTTTGCTATCTATGTGAAGTTGACTAAGTCACTTCATCTGTATGACTCTCAGCTTCCTTATTTACAAAATGAGGATGTTGCAATAGAGGACGTTTCTAAATTTATGATTTTATAATGGAATAAGGGATAGAAATCAGATGCATGATTTCACTGACAGAGGTTGCTAGATAGCTCAGTGGATGGAGACTGGACCTGGAGTTAGGGAGACAAATTTATTTTTAGCCTTAGTGTTTAGCTGTGTTTTTGTGAGGATTAGATGAGATATTTGTAAAGCACTTAACCCAGGGCCTAATACATAGTGAGCTCTCAATGAACAATTATTCCTTTACTTCCAAAGAGAATTTCCAGATAGAGAAAGCCCTCTAACAATGTAGGATGATGCTTTCTCTACAACTCAGAGCCCTAGAGAGTTGCCTAGAGAACTGAGAGGTTAAGTAAAAGTTGTCTGGTGTCATACAACCAGAAAGTATCAGAAGTAGGGCTTGAACTCAGGTCTTCCAGGCTCCCAGACCAGCTCTCTATTCATTAAGCCCAGTTTTCCTCAAGTAAACTTTAAATTGAATTGTTAAGATAATTGTTGCAGTAAGAGTAAACTAATGGATTAGTAATAAAGTCATAGTAAAAGAAAAGAGATAGCCAAGTGCGCTATTGGGAGCCCTTAAATATTTTTAAAATATACTTTTGTTGATATCATTTGTTTTGATATCACCTTGAATTTTTATAATGTTTCCCTTTCCTTTGTCCTCCCAGAGAGCCATTTCTTATAAAAGAGGGAAAAATGATTCAGTAAAACTCATGAAAATATTGAAAATGTCTGACATCTGATATGCAGGGTACCATATCCATATGCCTCCCACTGTAATGAAGCTCAGGGGAGATGTCTTCTTTTATATTTTATTTGGGACCAGGCTTGGTCACTATAATTTCACAGTGGTCAATTTCAATTGTTTTGTTGTAGTAGACTTCGTGTGTGTTATTCTCTTTGTTCTGCTTACTTCACTTTGCCTCATGCCTCCCAATCCTCCTCTCTCTCTCTCTCTCTCTCTCTCTCTCTCTCTCTCTCTCTCTCTATATATATATATATATATATATATATATATATATTCTGCATATATAATGAATATGCATCATATTCATTGTTTCTTACAGGACAGTAATATTCCATTATATTCATGTACCAAAATTCAATTTAGACATTTTCTAACCTATTTTCATCTACTTGGTTTCAAGTTCTTTTCTATTATAAAAAGTGCTATTATAAATAATTTATTGTATATAAGGGCCTTTCTGTTTACCCTTGACCTCCTTGTGGTATATGCTTAGCGATGGGATCTCTGATTCAAAGGGCACAGGATAGATTGGAGGGAGACTTTTGTCACCCTAAAGGAATCTTTTCAGAAGGAATGCAAAGGATAAATAATAATCACATAGGATCAAAGGGTATGGAAAGGATGCAATATGTGCTGGTGAATTAGAGTCTGCACACGGATGAGCTCTATCAAATATTTCCTTAATTCATAACAGTTGAATCTGAAAATATGCACTTCCATTCTGAAATATAAAGACAGAGATAGAAGGCTTCTTAATCATAGTTTCTGCGTATCTGCTCTACCAAAGATGGTTCCTTTTAGGGATCCGGACCCTGATTGTTCAAGAGTCCACCTTATTTCTCTCCTTTGCCATATTCAGTGCAGATCCAGAAAGAGAAGCTATATAACATGCATCAGTTTTAGGGGTACTTTAGTGGTAGTGTCAGGTTGGAGGCTCCATGTATGAATGCTGAAGTAGCCAGAATTTCTCCAGAAAAAAATGTTGAATTAGTGAATCCTGACAGAACAGCCCTCTGAGGCATAATACTCAGTGATCTTAGCCTGCATTATTTATTGACTAACTGGGAGTTCGTGGTCTTAAAATTTTATTGATATGACATAGGGTCATCTAAGAAAGTTGTAAGCACAAGGGAGAGCTCCCTAGGCCAGATAATTACATTCCAAATGTATATTTTCATATTACTAGGGGTGCCTCAAGGGCAGGTCTGGGGCCTCAATATTCTCTCTCCAGAATATCTTGGGAGCAGATAGCCTGGGCTGTGTCTTTATCAGGGCATCACTGTCACATAGGAGGAAAGATGGGAAAATGGGAGTGGGGAAAAAATCCCCCATAGGGATATCATTTCTTTGCATGAAGATCCTATATTCCTTTTTCCTGAGTCAGATTTCACTTCATGCTGCTTGGATGCCAGGAAGATAACCTGTGTACTGAATTGACTTTGGGCATATGCAGTGTTTACAGGAGGCGGAGCTTGGGAACTAAATGAATTCAAATTAATTCCTATTTATCAAGAATTCATATGTGGCTGGCACTGACCCAGGCTCTGTGGATTGGGGAAACAGAACAGAGAGGGAAGATGGTTTCTCCTCCTCATGGGAGTTTAGAGAGAGAACCAATTCAAAAAACACAATGATAGGGAATTCTAGTTTATCCAAAAAATAATAAAGTTCAAATAATGAAACTTTTGTGAAATGTTCTTAGCTCTACATTTTATGAAAGATAAAAAAGTGACAACTAAACTAGAATCATATTTTCATTAAAAAAGCAATTTGCTACCATACCTTTTCATTTAACCAACACTTATCAAGCACTCACAATGTGTAAATGTGCTCTGTGGTACAAAATTGAAGATAACGTCACTGTCCTCAAGAAGCTTGCAATCTACTACAAGTGCTATTATGCATAAAGCAGAATACATATTATACAAAGCAAAGAGACAGTATTATACACATAGATGATGTTCCACAAATGTTTGTTGATGATGCTATGATACAAGGCAGAATGTGATTAAGAGAGGTGGGTAAACAAAGTGGTTTGGGGCTTCAGAGCATGGTACAGTGGCAAGAGTGCTGGGAGACAAATTCAAACTCCAGTTTTGTCATTTACTATTTATTCTCTCTGGACCCTAGTTTCTTCACCTGTAAAATGAGGGAGGTGACAACTGGCTCGATTCTAAGGTGTCTTCTTTAAATTTGATTGTTCTTTGTCCAGCTGGAGGATCAGAGAAAGCTTTCAGACATGTTCCTAGGTAGAAAAGGGAGACTTTGAAGCAGTAACTTGAATAGAATAAAGGAAAGAGGAGGCAAAGAAGAGATAGTTTTGACTGTAAAATTAATAACAACATATTTCTATAGAATTCGAATTTTTACAAATATTGTAGTTATAGGAACTTTGTGACATAGGCATTATATGCATTATTATTCCTGGTTTTCATATGAGCTTCAGAAGTTAGGTGACTGTCTCAAGGTCATGCAGCTAATAGGGCTCAGAGCTGGAATGTGAACCCAGGTATTTTGATTCAGAGATCAGTCTTTTCCTACTAAAACACATTTCCTCTAGCATACTCAAATTTTAAAAATGCAATTAGCTCTGTCTAAAAGAGCATGCTTATCTGTTCTTGGCACAACCCAAATGACCAGTCTGTTTGTACAAGAGAAACTGCCCAGAATTTATACCAACCTTTCCATAACAGCCATCTGTCAATAACTCCAGTGACCTTTCTTTTCGATTTTAAAATGCCCAGCTAAGCTTGACTCATGAATTAAGATGAGAGATTAATGTATATTAGTGAAAAAGCATTTGTCTCTGCAGTATTATCTGACCCAAAGTCAGTCATAAAAACCAAACATCGTGGAGGCTTATTACATTTCTTTAATATTAATGTTCTCCATTGAATTTAATCAATGGAGAAATTCAGACACGGTGATAATATTTTAAATACTGCTCACTAGGAAAGAAAAAAAATCTTTTGTCATTTTTACTTGACTGGGCCATTATGTAAAATTTAATTTGTTCTCAACCTCCTTGATTGTTGAGCAACAGCTTGGACATAGGGACAGATGTGAAAAAAGGAGGTATTGCTAAAAAGAGGATGCCAATGTGCAGCTACACATAAATGATACTAAATTCACCTTGTGGGAGTTTAGCTGGACAAGAGCGGCAGCTTTTGTTATGTTTGGAGTTGACTTGTGAAAGTTTGGAAGCAGGCTACATCATCTGGTATAAATCTAGACTTTATAATGGCTCATACAGAGCCATTATCATGGCTCATACAGAGCCATGAACAGAACTGGCTTACAGTATTTATATTGGTTCAGTTAAAAAAACATACTCATTTCATAATTAATGTTTCTCAAACACTATTACACTTTACTGAACTGGGTATTCTTCTCTTGGTGAGATAACAAATTATGAGTTGTTTTCTTTTGTCTCCTTTCTGAATGTTCAACCCTCTCTCTCACCTCTGTACATATACTTTTGTTTATCGAGTTTAATTATGTTCGTGACTGTGTTCACTTTCCCTCTCCCCACCAGCCTAGAGTACACACAGAACTAGGAAGAACTCGAAAGAACCCTTATTACTGTTACATTCCCTGTTTCAACAGTATGGCCAAGGATAGTTGTGGAGCTATCAATAGCAGTTTTGTAAAGTTACAGTATTGGGAGCAGGTAGGAACATAGCACATAGGAACAGAAAACCACAGGAAGATTTAAAGAAGAAAATTAGTGGTCTTTACTGTAGAGTGACTTTACTGTAGAGGCTTGAGGAAGATTTGGTTGTTTTCAGAGTTATTTAGGTCAAATTAATAGTACTTGTTATTTACTACTTTAAATTTTGAAAAGTGATTCATAGGTTTTCTCGTTGGAGCTTTAAAATAAGCCTGAGAGATAGGAATTTACAGGTGTTATCTCATTTTAAAAATTTAAAAAAACTCTCAGTCTAAATTCAGAGAAGTTAAACAAATTATCTGTGTTTACACAGTAAGTATTAGAGGTGCAATTTGAACCCAAGTTTTTCTGGCTAGAAGTCCAGTATTTTTTCTATTTCACCTTCCTTTAAGGTGTGGTTGCAATGCTTGGGCTTCCTGGGAGACTTCCTTTATATGAACATGTTTCTGTGTGTCTCTCTTAATGTACTGATCCATGATAAAGAAGTCAGGGAAGATGTACATTTCTCCTATATTTTCCCTCCTCCTGGGTATTTGTGTGTCGAGGCTGTGCTTGGTAATTCTAACATGAAAAGTACTTGGAAGTTTGGCTTTCTAGAATCACAAGTCTGTGATTATGTGGCCTTTATGACAAAGTCTAGGGTGCCTCCTCTCACAGTACATTTCTGTCCATTGCAATCTCTCTCTTCATTCAGTGTTCAACCCATGTGCCTTCTACTCTATGGAATATTGCTCGATATCCCATGTAAAAATTCCCTATTTCTCTGTTTTTCTCTCCGTTTGTCTGTCTGTCTTTGTGTCTTTCTGTCATTGTCTCTACCTCTTCTTTACATTTTAACACTCATTTTACATTTGTTTGTGTAAAGTTATTTGTCCACTTTTTTTCTCTTATTAGACTGAGTTTTTTTGGGAGCAGAGTGTCCAGCACAGTACCTTTCACATAGGATATATAGGTGTTTAAGAAGTGCTTATAGAATTTGTTGAATTCCATTAGCTAAGAACTTCAGCAAGATTATGTTAGCCAGTTGAGAGGAACATCCTAGTGAACTGGAACACAATATAGTTACTTGGAGAAAGGGAAAGGAAGTGATATAAACAGAGGTGGGAGAGCATAAAGTATCAATTTTGTCTGCTAATTTTTCTTAGGGCTAGCCCTACTTATTCCAATATTGTGAGAGTTCCAATATTGTGAGAGTTATTAATTCAAGCAGATCTCAGCTGGCAACTTTTATATTTGAAAATTTGTCCCACTCAAGCCGCAGAAGGAACATTTACCCGAAGGCTTTTGGAAAAAAGGAGGAAACATAGTTCACTGTTCTATTTTTCATTGTCACTTTAAAAAATAACTTGGTAATGGGTAAGAAATCAACAGGATTGAAGAAATTCTGGTCTGCCCAAACTCAAAGGAATCCAGCTTATTTAATCATTGTCATAATTAAGCATGGAAAATTAAAGGACAACCAGTGGATTATTTTAAAAGGGGGCTACACATTTTCCTGCTTTCTCTAGTGACCTGCATGTTATTTCAGAGCAGCTGATCAATGTTGACATCAACAAATAGTTGTTGATTAAATATTCTATATCGTGTCAGAGTCAAAATAGTAAAAGACATAGTATCTGTCACCAAGGGGCTTTTAATGGCTGGAGAGGTATATATTAAAAAGATAAATACTAGTACAAAGTAACATACCATATGATAAATGAGTTGTCTGGAAAATAAATGCTGCAGGAAGTTAGAGAAGGAAGTAATCACTGAGAGCTGGAGTGAGCAGACAAGCATTGTTGAAGTGCTACTGCTGGAATTGGACCTGGGAGACTAATATTAGCTTACATTTATGTAGTGCTTGAAAGATTGCTAAGCGTTCCTCTTACATGACTTCATTTTAGAGTAAAACGTGGAGAGGCAGATATTCCAGGTTTTATTTTGCAAATGAGGAATCTGAGATTCTTTGATATTTGAGTGCCCCACTAAAACTGGGGTTGCACAGCTAGTATCAGAAGTAGTATTTAATTCCTAATTTCAAGTCTGGATCCCTTTCTAGTACCCTGTGCCACCTTTCTGATGGGTAGGACTGAGACAAATAGGGAGGAAGAACATAGCATTCTTAGTAGAGGGAGTACATAAACTAAGCCATGGAAATGGAATATGTATACCATATTCATGGAACAGTGTATGTACTAGTGGGATGGAATGGGGTATTTGTGTAGGGGAGTACTGGGAAATAAGGTTGGAGAGGTCATTAAAAACCAGAAGATCAAATGGCTTTGAATTCCAGGCTCAGAAGTTACCTTTATTCTGTAGACCAGTGGTGACAAGCTTATGTAGAAATGGAGGTCACTAAACTATACATAAGAATGGGCCACATAATGACTTTAAAAGTCATATATTAATATTGTCTGTTTTATTGTATTTTCATTTACTTTGTTAAACATTTTCCAATTTCACTTCAATTACTTTGAAATAGTTGAATACCAAGAAAGGAAGCAGTGGAACAAAAAGCTTGTCATTAGTACATATATATTGGCTAGATATTACAGATGGACTGTGAGCTGGGGCCAGTATAGAACAGAAGGCAAAGAGAAATTATATTGCCTTTGGGAAATTACAGAGAGATTTTTATGGTTTGGGCTACACTCAGAGGTATTGTGGATTGCATGCAGTGTGAACACCTTTGTTGTAGACAACTGTGAGCCACTGACTGTTTTTGAGCAAAGAAGCTACTTCTGGAATATTAATTAGTGAATTGAATGAAGGGGAGAGACTGGAAAAAGGAAGACCAATATTAAGAAGATATTACAAATTGTGTGAGCATGAGAAGATGAGAAACTTGACTAGGATGGTAGTGGTGGGAGTGGAAGGGGAGTAACTGACTAAAAACATCACAAAGGAAGAATCAATTAGATCTGGTGACTGCACAAGTCAAAGATAATTATGAATCATTGAGCCTGGTTGACTGGGAGAATAACGGCACCTCTGGCCAAAATTTTAAAAAAATTGAGATGACTCATTTTGATGTTTATGTCCCACACAGGAGTCTAACGGGACAAGGCATATACTTAATTTCCTGTTGATTTTCTTTCTCTGCTAAGGAAGTGAAGGAGGAGTGAATATGACGAACAGACTATGTTGCATGTTCAGAAGAATTTCCAAGGAAGATTTTTGCTTAGGAATTTGTTGAATTCTCCACTAAACTCCTACTCTAAGGCCTCCTTTTCTAAAGTTATTCCAGCAGAATTCCAGCCCTGTCATATCCATCTAAGTGAGAAGGACTTTGCAGATGGCCCTGGCAACGTATCTTCTATGTCTGTTGTCAGAGAATAAGGTCAAGTTGGGAGGGGCTGCCAGGTAATGCACTTTACAGTTAAAGAAACACATTCAGATGGTATAAAGTATGGCATGTGTTCGTATCTCTTAATGAAGGTGGTAGCCACATTAGGGGACTCAAAGATCCCTGAAGTTTTGAAATACAGTTGAATATCAAGAAAGGAAGCAGTGTGGAAGTAGTAGAACACAAAGTTGATCATTAGTACATGTATATTGGCTAGATATACGGATAGACAGTGATCTGGGGCCAAAATGGAACAGAAGGCAAAGAGAATCATATTGCCGTTGGGAAATTACAGAGAGCTTTTAATTACCCTAAGTTTAGAGGTCCATCTATTTAACAATATTCTTCTGCTGATTCTGCTTGGCTGTGAATCATGGGCTAGCATCGTCTTCAAAGAATTAAAGTTGTGAATCCTCCATAGAGCACTGGAGAGTTGCTTGGTAGGCAAGAGTAGACTGTAATAGTAAGTAGAAATTATGCAAAGGATAATATAGAGAAAGATATGATCAGAAAAGATAACTGACAAACCATGTAGCCCATTGATATATACACAATGGCCCAAGAACTAGAAGAAGGTTCTTAGACCACTAGTGGACACCTTTGAGAAGAGTTATAGGAGTGCATGGATGAGAAAGAGTTGCTGAGGATGAGAGGGCATGAATAGGTTGCACACTGTCTCTTTGCATAGAGGATCCATGTCCGTTAGTTGAGGCATCAAATGAAGGATTGGAGGGGGAAAATGAAGAGTGTAAAGCTTACTGGCATCAGTGGAGAAGCTGGATGTGAACTGGATTCATCTGGAAAATACACATGCAGAATTCTCTTAAAATTTATATGAAGAATGGGATGTTTTGTAGAGTACAACGGGGAGAAAACATTTCCAGAGGATGACTTGAATTCAGGAGTGGATTGGACAGAGAATGGCAATGATATAAGCTTTTCCCATTTAGAGTAAAATTTTTGGATGAGAGCTGTTAAGTAAAGGGTTAGGGACCAAAATTTGAGAATTTAACTCATAATTTGGAGGGAACATTTGAAATTATCTTTAAGGACTATTTCAGTTTTAAAATTTGATAGGATTAGAATTCTATAACTGAAAGGGACCTCAGAGGCCATCTTCTTTAAATCTCTCATTTTACAATTGAGGAAACCAAGTCCCAGGGATGTTAACTGACTGATGCAAAGTCACACAGGTAGTGAATAAGGAAGAATTCAAACTTATATCTGACTTTATAGCCAAAACACTTGTCATTATAGTCTGTTGCCTCCCTGCCATCTATTTATCATCTAAAATATTGAAAAGTAAAACAACTTTCAAAGAGACTCACCTCCACAACCTGAACAAGCCCCATTTGTGGCTTTAATCTGATAGAGCACATATTCATATATTTATAGATGAAAAAGATTTATTTACAGGTCAACTAGAACAAAGCCTTCTTTTCAAAGATGAAGATACAGGTCCAGAGAGGTTGTGACTTCCCCAAAGTCACCCAGGTGGTAAATGTAAGACCCAAGATTCTGAGCCCTTGTATTTTGACCACAAATGTAGTTCCCTTTCCACTATACCTTGCACCATGTCCTGAAGGTCGCATTCCTAGCCAGGGTTATCTAGGAAGTCTTAAAGACTGCCTCTAAGACATGATCTTAAGTTAGGTAGAGGTACTTCTAGGGAGAAAAAAAGACAGCATATGCTGGTCTGTTTTGTGAGAGGTGAAGAGACAGATTGATGTTGCATCTTATATAATAGAAATATTGGGAATATTCGTATAAGCTTCAGGGGTGGGGAACCTGTGGTCTTGTGGCCACATGTGGCCCTCTAGGTCCTCGAGTGTGACCTTTTGACTGAGTCCAAGTTTTACAGAACAATCCTTTTATTAAGGGGATTTGTTCTGTGAAGTTTGGATTCAGTCAAAGGGCTGCACTTGAGGACCTAGAGGGCCATGTGCAGTTTTGAGGCTGCAGGTTCCCCACTCCTGGTCAATCCTGTTTGGATTTACCTCTTCTCTCAAGTGAAGAAAAAAAAACATTTCTCCTAAATTGACTTGTGTGCATATTTACAGAAGCCTGATCATCAGAGTGCATGTGCTGGCTTTGCAGCTCAGTGTTAGCAGAATCATACAGCTCTGGGTGTGTGCCCGAGTTCACTGACTGTGCCTAACCACTAGGACTATGTGCATGATGAAGCCAAGGGGTGATTCGTCTTCGTTCATTTGTTTTCTATAATGAGCATAAACTTTCGGCTACATTTAAATAAAAACCCAATTACATTTCCATAGCTACAGATGCCATTACCTTTTTGTCCGCCTATAAAATGTGATGATCTTCCAATGACTTCACAAGATTTTAAATGAAAATAAGTTTGTTATGATCGAATGCTGTCCACTGGCCTTTCACCCTTTTGGGGACCCGGAATGCCTTTCACCACTGGCCAAAGTGGATGAATTTCTATTTTGATATATTGGCCAGTTTTTATTTCTACTATTTTTTAAAAAAACTGATGTATAGTGAAGAAACTATCACCATCATACAGCACACTGAAGGAAATCAAATCACATCAAATCAAATCAACTGCAGGCAACTGGAGTACATGTTTATGGGCTGTATGATTTTGTAGGAGATACACAAGGCTAACAACCTCATAAAAAGTTTAATAGCCTGTGCCTACCTCTCTTTGCCTCAGGCTTGCAAGGTTCTTCTAAAACAAGTTAAGCCAGAGAACTTTTAGGAATGATTGTAAGCAGTTAATCATCAATTAACCTTTTCATGGTATTTTTTGGGCTTATGGAAATAAACTAGAAAGTTAGCTTATGTGATTTTTTAATTTTTTAAAAATGTGTTTAAAAATCTTTTTGGTTATTGAGAAAACCAACTGCAATGGCAAGTCACAGATACCTAAATTTGTTCTTCATACAGAAAAAAATATATGTTTTTGGATGAGAAAATTTTGGAATAGGAAGGACCCTTAGAGCTGATCTATTACAATCTATTAATTTTTTATAGGTACTCAATGGTTTTATTGTCATTCTCAAATTTTGTAGAAAAAAAGTAGAAAATATGTTCGTCGTGTATGAAAATCCGTATCTGCACATAATTCTTTAAAGAGAGAAATATAAAAAGTGAGAAATAAAGGAATGGATGAAAAAGCATGTATTAAGTACTTCATAAATGTCAAGCACTGTACTAAGTACTTTTGATAGAAAAGTGCTTTTGTTTCTGTTCTCAAAGAATTCACATTCTAATTAGAGGAGGCAAGACATATAAGTGTCTTAAGCTGCAGGACAGATGGAAAGCCCAGAAATGCTAAGAATGCAGTGTTAGGATGGATGGAAGGGCCAGAAATGCTTAAGATTTATTAAAAGTGAGATGGCAGTATCAGGGAAATCTTGATGTACTTTCAGAGGAGGTAATAAAATCTGGAAGACTTAGGAATCACTGGGTGACTGATGATGAGGCCTGCTGGTCCACCATCTCTCTCACAGCCCTGACCCCCAGCCCCCAATCAAAACTTTATTTCAAAGACCATTGATAGAACAAGCTTCAGGAGGAGACTCCTCTCTGTGGACAGCTCTGCCCTGCCTTTGTGTAGTGGGAGGTGGTTAGAGAATCATCAAAAATGAATAAACAGAAGTAAAGGAGCCAAAGTCTCCAGTGCCCTTGCTTTGAACCTGGCTGGGGAGCACTGTGGAGATGTGTGAGGGGGCTTGGCTGTCCAAGTGGCTCACACCTTCACCTGGATTCACTGAAGTTCACCTCAATACCAGAGCCTATTGTATGAGGGTTGTAGTCACCAGGAGATAATACTCTAAGGATCTTTGGATTATGACTAGCACTAGTCTGGTGAGCCGTGGCTGAGGGTGTGGATGGCAAGTATTCTGGAAACAAGGAGGACTTGGAGTCACCTGGAATGACTGCAGTTAGTGATTCCAAGTTCTCCCAAGGACAGCATTCCCCTCCCACTTGCCCTCATGTGCTAAGTCATGGGGTGGGTGGCAGGAAGGCAAGGGGGAAGAATGCCTTCTCTGGCCTGGTTTCTTTCTGCCTATTTATTCTCTAGAGTCTGGGAGCATCAGGTGGCATCGACCACAACTGTATAGTATAGAGACCTTGTCAGACATAGCGCTGCACACACCATATATTTCAATGGGAAGTGGGAGTAACAGTTTTTCTTTCAGAAGGTACATGAACAGTATTTATATTCACAAGAGTCACTGCTCATGTGGACATTGTTGGGATAGTGTCAGATAGATTTTACAGGAGAAGGATAGACTAGGAAGAGCTATCCAACTCATTCATTTTAAGGATGTTGAAACTGAGAAGTGAAATAAGCGCCCAAGGCTGTGCTATCAATAGTGGCAGGGCTGGGGCTTGAATGTAGCTTTCCTGTCTCCGAGGACTCTTTCTTCTATGTGAGATTTACCTTCCTAGGGTGGGAGAGTATCCAATTTACATTATTTATTTTATTAAATATATTTATTTTATATTAAATAAATTTATTAATACATTATATATAAAAACTATATTCAATATATTTTATGTAAATTATATACATAATATATTTGTAGGCATTTTGCATTTTGAAGATAAGTCATCATTCCTTCAAACTCCTTTCCCAAAGCATGCAATATTTAGAAACATGAAAGAAGTGGAAAATGACAATAAAAAATGGATAGAGTCAGAGGGAAAAAGGCAGTATAGATAAGAAGAGGGTCATCCCCCTCAGTAAAGTCACTTTACCTCTCTTTAAGTGTCTTTAAGACATTTTTGTAAAGTGGAAGGGTTGGACTAGATAATCTATAAAGTGTCTTCTGGTTTTAATGTTCTCTGATTTAAGGAAAGTTCATTCAAAAATAGCCATCTTAAAAATGATCACTTTTAATTATTTTTTTCTGTGTAATATGACAATCTTTTCAGCTGCTTGTAATGAAGACCATGTAGGAATATTCATGCTTGTGCACATTCTTCCACACATGGTGGGAAAAAGATTAATTTGAGTATAATAAGGACCTCCATGATCTCATGTCTTATAGACAATATATATGTTATTGTCTATTTACTCTGAACTATTTGACTCTGTCTGCTTTCCTTCAGGCATTCCAGTGATTTATATTGCTTGAATCTGTTGGACAAGTGTGCTGTTGGAAAGCAAAAAATTCCTTATTCCCATGGCTACTCTTTCCTTTATAAAGTGTCTTGTCTATCGACCTTTCTGAGGAACTGTCCAAATAAGACTGTTTTTGAGAGTTGGTGGGGGAGGTCATATGATCTCCTTAAAATGTTATTTGCATTTTATATAGAATGTAATGACTTGCCAGAAAGTCTGAGTTTCCAGTTCAAGCTATTTATCAGGTGTAGAGGACAGGGTCACACTATTGACTCCACTAAGCTTGTGGTCAGCTAAAATCCCGAGGTAGTTTTCATATGACTTGCTATGAAGTCATCTCCTCCATCCTATATTCGGTGGTATTACTAAAGGAAGTAATGAGCTGTATGTCACAGAGGATTATGACCTATAGGAAGAAAAGAAAAATAACAATGAGACACTTAAGAATAATATATATAGGGAATACCTCAACACCAATTAATTCAAGCTAAAAATAAATCCGGGTAAAATAAAGGGCTGATACATTATATTTAACATTAGAAAGATTTATAATATTAACCTCACTAACTCTGATCATTTTCACCATTATCAGCTATCTTTTTTTTTAAATCCATCACTTTCTAGGGACCAGACTTGAATTGAAAAAAATAAATTACCTACAGATTTACAGCAGTGGTGACCTTTCAAGAAGGATGCCCAAATGAAATGAATTTGGGGAAGCTAAATAATAGGAAGACACCATTTATTTTAAGGGATATTTTTCTTCTATGGACAAGCTGTGTTCAATATCTGCATAACTCCATCATTTTGGAGAATATTGATATTTAGGAAATGTGTTTTTTTGTAAGAATTTTATAAATGAATCCAACCATTTGTAGAAATCCCTTTTCTCAAGCTATTCTCTTTCACTTTTTCTACTCAAAGTTCTCAGCCTCAAATAATGTTGTCAGGAAAATCTCAAAAAGTTTAACTCAACCATTTATCAAGATTCTGGTTGACAAAGATTGTGTTGAGAAAATGTACACTTCATTAACATGAATTCTTTTAAAAATGGGGAAAAAACTACTTTATTATCTTCATTTTCCAGCAAAGCTTTCACAAAAGACACTGTGATTAAGTATGCTCTCCATGCCATTCATTGTAGATCAGGGAAAAATGTAAATTTTGAGATCAAGGGAGATTCTCTCAAATCTTCATTGTAACCCATGTCTTCAGCTTCATCCCACTCAACCTTTCTCCAGATATGCTAACAAATTATAGTACAGAGAGCAAGTTTTTCAACTTTTCTCTTTCTTTTACTCTAATTTGATGGAAGTCTTTATAAGCAATGAAATGACCAAGGGAGAAAAGGATGCAAAGAGGAGTTGAGATAGTATGGAGTCTGGAAGAGAGGCAGGGAGGCAGGATCATCTATAAATGGAATAGTTACCCAGTGAATAACAGTACAGGGGTTCTTAAATCTAGAGTTGAATGAATGAATGAGAGTAAATGAATGGAGGAAATGAAATGAAAAGGGATTATTAAGTGTTTGCTATGTGCAAAGCACTGTTAAGTACTAGGGATGCACATAGAAAATCAAAACAGTCCCTGCTTCCAAGGAGCATACCTTCCAGTGGAGCAGACAACATATATAGGAGGTTTTAGCTGTCAGTCAAATGGAAAGGCTTCATGATCCTTAGGGTACAGAAGCAAAGTGGATGACAAGTTTTTAAAATTTATTTCTTCTGGTAGAATCCTGCTGGTTTCTGATGTGAAGCAGCTAAAAATTCCAAATACTTTGCTGATGATAAATTTCTTTCCTAGGTCTTCAGTAGCTGTGGGATCTTGAATTTACTTTGCTGTAGATGAAAGATGATGGTGAGCTGTTGTTCATGGCAGCCATGGTGGAGTCATTCTATTCTCCACAGGGGTTTATCCTTTTGGTTATGGCAGTAGGCACCAGCCTGGAAGAAAGTCTAGGGTGCTCTGAAATACATAAGGTTCATGAACACAGAGTCTGAAGCTATCATCATCAAGGTCTGAAGGAGAGAGATAATGCTTGAAGTGATGGAGGATTTGACTTACCTTGCACATACCACATCTTGTCTCTTTCTCAAAGTGCTTTGCTGAAAAAGAGATCACCTAGAGTATAACTCCTGCAGTTTAAAGATGAGAAAACTGATGCCCAAAAAGGTGAAATGATTTACTAAAGGTGACATAGTAAGGGGAAAAATAAGATTTGTACTTGTCCTTCTGACTTCAGAACTATATAACTTTATAACTGCACCATGTGCTTCCTAATATCAAGAGATAACAACATCAAAAAAGTGAATGAGTAATTTATGGCTCCAAAGATCAGTTTTCTGAAATGTTACCATTAGGGGTAGTTGGGGATCAGAGCAGTGAACTTATATTCTGGATCTTCAACAAGAATTTAAGACATTTAATATATCAAAGGATTAGTCACCTCCAAAATACTTGGTACACGACCACAAAATGGAAGTAATGATGACCATTGGACCAAAATGGTCAAGGCTCAAGATAGGTTTATTTGACAGAAGACACAGTAGTCAATGACTATTGTTTGATAAACCCAAAGACTCCAGCTTTTGGGATAAGAACTCTCTATTTGACTGGGAAATACTGGAAAATAGTATAGCAGAAACTGGACATAAACCAATATCTTACTCTGTATACCAACATAACATCAAAATGGGTTCACAATTTAGATATAAAAGCTTACTTATACTGAGAGAGCAAGGAATAATTTACCTGTCAGATTTATGGAGAACAGAAGAATTTATGACCAAACAAGAGATAGAAAACATTATGAAATGCAAAATGGATAATTTTGATTATGTTAGATTGAAAGGTTTTTGTACAGACAAAGCCAATGCAACCAAGATTAGGAGGGGAAGTAGAAAACGGGGAGAGAATTTTTACAACCAGTGTCTCTGATAAAGACCTCATTTCTAAAATATATAGAGGACTGAGTCAAATTTATGAGTGCAAGCCATCCCTCAAATGATAAATGGTCAAAGGATATGAACAGGCAGTTTTTAGAGGAAGAAATTAAAGATATATATAGTTATATGAAAAAATGCTCTAAATCATTACTGAGCAGAGAAATGCAAATTGAAACAACTCTTAGGTTCTACATCACACTTGCCAGTTTGGTTAACATGACAAAAGGAAAATTATAAGTGCTGGAGAAGATGTGGGAAAATTAGAAGACTGATACATTGTTGGCTCTCCAATTGTTTTGGAGAGCAATTTGGAACTATGCCCAAAGGGCTATAAAAATGTGCATGCCCTTTGACCCAGCAATGCCACTTCTGGGGCTGTATTCCAAAGAGATCATACAAATGGGAAAAGGACCTACATGTACAAAGTATTTATAGCAGTTCTTTCTGTGGTGGCCAAGAATTGCAAATTGAGGGGATGCCCATCAACTGAGGAATGGCTGAACAAGCTGTGGTATATGAATGTAATGGAGTGCTATTGTGTTATAAGAAATGATGAATAGGTGGAAGTCAGAAAAACCTAGAAAGACTTATATGAACTGATGATGAGTGAGGGGAATGGAACCAGGAAAACATTGTAAACAATTACAGCTACATTGTGACATGACTAACTTTGATAGACTTGCCTCTCCTCAGCAATACAAGGTTTTAAGACAACTCCAAAAGACTCTTAATGGAAAATGCTATCTACATCCAGAGAAAGAATTACGGAATCTGAATGCAATATTTGCTCTTTCTCATTTTTGTTTTGTGTGTTCTTTCTTATAGTTCATTCTATTGGTTCTAATTCTTCTTTGCAACCTGACTAATGTGAAAATATATTTAATGTGAATGTATATGTAGAGCCCACTTCAGATCACATGCCATCTTGGGGAGGAGGTGGGGTGGGGGAAAGGGAGAAAATTTGGAACTTAAAAGCTTGTGGAACTGAATATTGTAAACTAAAAATAAATAAAATTTAAAAAGATAGATATGTTTGAATGAAATAGAGATATACTGGTTCTCTCAAAAAAAAAAACAAACCAAACCCCAAATCATAATAATCTGCTCTTACCTCTCACTTCACACTCTTTATTCTAGTCTGACTAACTTTCTCATCAGTTGCTCTGACTTGTTCTCACCTTGGAGTGTTGATCTGGGCATGCGCTAGAATGCTTCTACTGTAGAAACATGTGATTACTCCCCTTCTTTCCTTCTCTCTTCCCTACCTTTCCTTTTTAGGTTACATATTACAAATTAATATTAGAACATTACTTTAGTTTAACACTCTTGGTTCTACATAAATGAGAAAACCTTATCAGTCTTTCTTCAATGATGAATTTTGAAACAATGTCTATCATTGCATTTTAAAAATCTCATTCCAATTAGAGAACTAAGCAGTTTCTAAATGGAGAGAACTGAGTCAGCCCAAGAGGAACTCTTCCATGAAGTGATTAGCGTAATGATCAGATAAAAAGAAGGAAGATGTTTTTGCTTAATTCAAATTAATTTTAGTATTTCTTGAGTTCACCTATGGCTAGTAGAAAAAATGGACCCTTGGAGGTCCATGGAGGGAGTGGTGAATGAAGGCTTAAATGGTTTGGGAAAATGATTTTTCAAAATGTGTTGGTGTTTTACATTTAAAAATAATTGTTCTTAACATTGTCCTAAAACTTTAGGACTTTTTCAGATCCTTTATTTGCTTGGGGCTACTTCATATTTTAACTTCAAAGTGACTTAAGGAAATTTCCAAAGTCATGAGGAAACTCTATTTGGACTTTTGTCTTACTAGGTAAACGGTTATCTCAGTATTAAGATTCTCTTGCTACTTCTGGTATCTTGTGTTGTTATTTAGATGATTTGATCAAAAACCCACCCTGTTTTCCCCAACCTCTGCTCACTTTACCTGCCTACTTTTCTGAGGCCATGTGCTTCATAGGGTTATTGGGTTCAAAAAGTGTTGTATTATTCTTTTGGCTCATTTGAATTTTTGTATTACTGTTTACTTGGTCTCTAATCAATTGTCAAATCTTTGAGTATCTTAATATTTCTGATTCTTTAGTATGTTTCAATTGTCAAGCCTTGCTCTATGGTCTATGGAAGCTATACACAGTTTGAACTTGCACTAATGAATCATTTTACTCCAATCTTCTGCAGTTGATGTTCAGCTCTTCTCTAGGTCAATTTCATTACCATGCCTCACTTGCTCCCTTTTCTCCAAACCTTGCTGTTGTTATCGATAGTCTGGTTCCTTTCTCTTGTATTCCACTGCTGGCTGTTGTTCTGTTACTTAGCATTCATGACTCACTGCTGCCTAAATTATGGGTATAGACATTAGGCTCACTGCCCGGACCCTAGTTCCTGTGGATTTCTTTGTTCCTGACTATCCATCCAGAATCTGGCCATTATTTTCCTTTCTCTCCAGTGTCTGCATCCTGAATGGTTTGATCATTATCTTCCCTGAAGTCCCAATTCTAGCATTCCCTTTGAATTCCATCCTGTTTTTGAACTATACTTTATTTTGATCTACTGTACCAATATAGGCATTAATTATTTTTAGAAATTATATAGTGTTTTCTTTTTCCCAATTACATGTAAAGAAAAATTTTAACATTCATTTAAAAAAAATTTGAGTTCCAAATTTTCTCCCTCCTCTCACCTCCTTAAGACAGTGAACAATTTGATCGAGGTTATATATGTGTGGCCAAGTAAAACATGATTCCATATTAGTCATGTTGTGAAAGAAGAAACAACCTAAAGAAAAGTTATGAAAAAATAAAGATAGTGAAAAATAATATGCTTTGATCTGCATTCAGACTCCATTAGTTTCTTCTCTGGGTGTGGATAACATTTTTCATCATGAGAACTTTGGAGTCATCTTTGATCATTCTATTGCTAAGAAGAGTTCAGTCATTCATAGTTGACCATCATGCAATATTACTGCTATTATGTGCAGTGTTCTCCTGGTTCTTGGGCATGAATTCTTAAAATTTTTTAAATTGTTTTTTTCAATCAATGAAAATCGGCTCTTCTTTCTTTCTTGCTTCCTTCTTCCCAATTGAGAAAAAAAAAAGGAAATCTCTGTTACGAACATAGTAAGTTAAGCAAGATAAATTCTTGCACTGGCCTTCTCCAAAAATATGTCTGTGTGAAAATTCTATGAATACTCCACCTCTTCTAATCAGTGTGTAAGTTTACAAGTGGCTGATTGATCAGTTGACTCAGTCATGTCTTATTCTTCATGATTCTGTGGACAATACTATCTATTAGGTTTTCTTGGGAATGGTATTGCAGTGGTTTGTTATTTCCTTCTCTAGAGGATTAAGACAAACAGGTTAAGAGACTTGCCCAGAGTCACAAAGCTAAGGTCAGATTTGAACTCAGGTCTTCCTGACTGTATTCACCGAGCCATCAAGCTGCCCTCAAGTGGCCACCATGAAGTATTAATAACAGGAAATAAATTGGCAAAGGGAAATATAGAAGTACAAACTATCTCAAAGTTCAGAGAAGCATAATTTTATAAATTGTATCCCATATTAACCAAAAATTATATCCTAGTAATGTGTA
Source organism: Bettongia penicillata ogilbyi (assembly GCA_023548195.1). Lineage (NCBI taxonomy): Eukaryota > Metazoa > Chordata > Mammalia > Diprotodontia > Potoroidae > Bettongia > Bettongia penicillata. The sequence continues at coordinate 5,431,565 of JAJHZJ010000009.1, read as the reverse complement.
CAGAAACAGGAGAAGTCACTGAAACTTTGCTGTTGGGATTTTGGTTCTGGTATGTGTAAATCTCAGATAAGTTTCAGATATCCACAGTACGACGAGTACAACAATAAATGTTACTAATAACTTTGAGATGATGTTAGCTTTAAGGTTTTCTGTGTGCTTTTCCCCTATACCCTCTGAACTTTGTCAAAAAGTGATTGCAGCATCGCTGTAACCATTGTGGTCTTTCCTGACAAGTAATCAAAGAAGCAGGTGTACATGTCCCATTTTATAATTTCGTGAAATAATTAGCAACTCATGTCTGAATGGGTGATGTAAGTCCATCATCTCTCCATCAAGGAGGTAGATAGTAGATAGTAAGTAGATAGAAAGTAGATAGCTTTATCATGAGTCCTTTGGAACTGTGCTTGGTCATTGCATTAGTTTCTAAATCTTGAAAAATTGTTTTTATTTTTGTCTTTATTGTTGTCAGTGTAGAAACTTATTTCCTAGTTCTACTTACTTGACTGCATCAGTTCATACCAGTCTTTTTAGATTTCTCTGAAACCATCTTTCTTATTTTTTTACAGCACAGTGGTATTCCTTCACTTTAATATATCAGAAATTTTTAAGCCATTCCCTAACTGGTAGGTACTCCTTCAGTTTCTAATTCTTTACCACCACAAAAAAGAGCTGCTATTAACATTTTTGTACATCTTTAGTATGCATTTATTTTGCTCAGGACTTAATTTACTACCTTAATTTACTTATCCTCTTATTTCTCCCTCTCATTTCTCTCCTTTTCATCCTGTTTTCCTATTCGCTGAAATGCATTTCTGTGCCCAATTCTACATGTGTATTTTCCTCTCCTTTGACCTTTTCAGTTGAGTGAGGTTCAAAGACCACCCACTCCCCCTACCCCTTCCTTATTATTTGTGTAGACTTCTACTTGTGCACCCCAATTATATGTGATAATTTTTCCCATCCTTACTCTGCCTTCCCCATTGCTAGTGTATTGTGCTTCCCTCCTCTTTTCTTCTCTCCAGATCATCAAAATAGAGCAGAATCATTCCCAAACCTACTATGATTCCCAATGCTGATAGAGTCTGTGGGAAACATGGCATCTCCCCATGTTATAATGTAAACAGTTTATCATTTTTTATTCCCTTAGGATCATGTTTACTTTGTTATGTTTCTCAACGTCTTGTGTTTGAATTTCAAAGTTTCTGTTCAGCTTTTTCTGGCTATCTGAAATACTTATAAGTCTTATATTCCATTAAAGATCCATGCTTCCCACCTCTCCCTACCTCCCCACTTTTGAATTATACTGAGTTTTGCTGGGTAACCTATTTTTCACTATAAGCCTAAAGGACTACCATAAGCCTTTGCCTTCTGGAATATTTTATTCCCAACTCTCTACTCTTTTGTAGTAATAGCTTCTAAAATGTATGATGTTGACTGTCACTCTTAGGTATTTGAATTCTTTATGGAGGCAACCATTGTTTTCTCTTTGATATGGAAATTGGATTTTGTCTTTAATATTCTTGAAGTTTTCACATTAGTGTTTATTTTAGGAGGTAACTAGTAGATATTTTTCTATTCCTGTTGTGTCCCCTGATTCTAAAAGAGCTGGGCAATTATCTTTTATGATTTCTTCAAACATGATTTTTAGACTCTTACTTTGTAGGTCATGGTCCTCATGTAGACCAATTATTATTTTTGCTTTTTCTCTTTTGTAGTTTAGTTGTTTTTGAAATGAAAAACCTCACATGTATTTTTTCCAGTGTTTGACTTTGTCATGATTTTTCTCATTTCTAAGAATTATCATCTTCTATCTGGGTCTTCATAATTTTTAAAGTTTGTTGTTTGGGTAAACTTTTATATTTCTTATGCCAAGCTGTTAATTCCATTTCCACTTTTTCCATAGCTCTCATTCCTATTTCAAATTTTCCTTTTGTATTTTAATTTCATTTATAAAATAAATTTTAATAAATTACATTGCTAATATTAATAAAATATATTGTTATATTAATAAATTTAATTTCATTTATAAAAACGATTTCAAACTCTTAAGAAAATTTTTGCTCCCCTTTTTTTTTAGGAATTCTCATTGGATTTGTGCTGACACATGTAGAATTTGTGTTTTTCCTTAAGGATTTTTCCCATGTTTTTTGAGTAATTCTCTTCTTCTAGGTTTGTGTTGTCAGTATCCCTATTACTATAATAGCTTTTAATGGTAGGATTCTTTTTTTGTTAGCTCATTCTCCAAGCTTACTTTCTGACTCTATACTTTATGTTATGATTGGGCACTAAACATTTCTGGAGATTTCTTGCTTTCTTGAGGTATTGAATATCGTATTATTCCAGGATTTCCATGAACTGCAAGCTTTCAGAACTCCTAAGGTAGTCTGATTTGGGGCAAAATCTGATTATTGCCTCATTAGATTGACTTCTGAAGGTTCCTGAACTATTTTCAAGCCTGAACAACACTCTTGTGAGCTTGCCTTGGTTGAATTCTTGTAGACTGCTACTGAACTGAACACTATCAGTTAGCTGGAAAGTCTTCCTGTTTTACATGCTCCCAATTGATCTAGAATTGTATCTTTGTTTATTCAGCTACAGATCTCAGGCTGACCTAGAGGCTCTACTTCTGGGGTCAGACTCACACAGCTATTTGCTTATTTCTGAACTTTCTCCATGTAGGGTACTTAGCATATAGTAGATGTTTAATAAATACTTATTCTCTTCTCCTTCTCTTCGTATTTTTTGTATTTAGATTTATTTATTTAAGTTTTAAACATTCATTTCCACAAAATTTTGGGTTCCAAATTTTATCCCTGTTTCTCCACACACCCAGCCCAAAATGCCAAGCATTCTAATTACCCCTATCACCAATCTGCCCTCCCTTCTAACATCCCTCCCTTCCCTTATCCCCATCTTCTCTTTTGTCCTGTAGGGCAAGATAACTTTCTATACCCATTACCTGTATTTCTAATTTCCTAGTTACAAGGACAATACTCAACAGTTGTTCCTAAAACTTTGATTTCAAACTTCTCTCCATCCTTCCCTCCCCACCCATTTCCTTTGGGAAGGTAAGCAATTCAATATAGGTCATATCTGTGTAGTTTTGCAAATGACTTCCATAATAGTCATGTTGTGTAAGACTAACTATATTTCCCTTTATCCTATCCTGCCCCCCATTTCTTCTATTCTCTCTTTTGATCCTATTCTTCCCCAAGACTGTGGACTTCTAATTGCTCCCTCTCCCCACTGCCCACCCTTCCATCATCCCCCCGACCCTGCTTATCCCCTTGTCCCCCACTTTCCTGTATTGTAAGATACGTTTTCATACCAAAGTGAGTGTGCATTTTATTCCTTCCTTTAGTCGAATGTGATGAGAGTAAGCTTCACGTATTTTCTCTCACTTCCCTGCTTTTTCCCTCCACTTAAAAGTCTTTTTCCTCTCTCTTTTATGAAAGATAATTGGCCCCATTGCATTTCTCCCTTTCTCCTCCCAATATATTTCTCTCTCACTGCTTAATTTCATTTTTTTAAGATATGTTCCCATCCTATTCAATTCACCCTGTGCTCTCTCTCTCTCTTTCTCTGTCTCTCTGTCTCTGTCTCTCTCTGTCTCTCTCTCTCTCTGTATTTCTCTCTCTGTAATCCCACCAACTACCCAGACACTGAAAAAAAGTTTTGAGAGTTATAAATATTGTCTTTCCATGTAGGAATGTAAACAGTTCAACTTTAGTAAGTCCCTTATGATTTCTCTTTGCTATTTACCTTTTCATACTTCTCTTGATTCTTGTGTTTGAAAGGCAAATTTTCTTTTCAACTCTGGTCTTTTCATCAAGAATGCTTGAAAGTCCTCTCTTTCACTGAAAGACCATTTTTCCTCCTGAAGTATTATACTCAATTTTGCTGAGTAGGTGTTTCTTGGTTTTAGTTCTAGTTTCTTTGATTTCTTGAATAACATATTCCATGCCCTTTGATCCCTTAATATAGAAGCTACTAGATCTTGTGTTATCCTGAATGTATTTCCACAATACTTGAATTGTTTCTTTCCAGCTGCTTGCAGTATTTTCTCCCCGACCTGGGAAATCTGGAATTTGGCCATAATATTCCTAAGAGTTTCTGTTTTTGGATCTCTTTCTGGAGGTGATTGGTGGATTCTTTCAATATTTCTTTTGCCCCCTGGTTCTAGAATCTCAGGGCAATTTTCCTTGATAATTTCATGGAAGATGATGTCTAGGCTCTTTTTTTGATCATGGCTTTCAGGTAGTCCCTTAATTTCTAAACTGTCTCTCCTAGATCTATTTTCCAGGTCGGTTATTTTTCCAATGAGATATTTCACATTATCTTCCATTTCATTCTTTTGGTTTTGTTTTGTGATTTCTTGGTTTCTCATAAAGTCATTAGTCTCCATCTCTTCCATTCCAATTTTTAAAGAACTATTTTCTTCAGTGGTCTTTTGAACTTCCTTTTCCATTTGGCTAATTCTGCTTTTTAAAACATTCTTCTCCTCATTGACTTTTTGAACTTCTTTTTCCAAATGAGTTAGCCTATTTTTCAAGGTGTTATTTTCTTCAGCATTTTTGGGTCTCCTTTAGCAAGGTGTTGACCCACTTTTTATGCTTTTCTTGCATCTCTCTCATGTCTTTTCCCGGTTTTTCCTCCACCTCTCTAACTTGATTTTCAAAATCCTTTTTGAGCTCTTCTATGACCTGAGCCCAATGAATATTTATTTTGGATGTTTGGGATACAGAAACTTGACTTTTATGTCTTTCCCTGATGGTAAGCATTGTTCTTCTTCATCTTAAAGGATGGGGGAAGATATCCGTTCACCAAGAAAGTAACAGTCTATGGTCTTATTTTTTCCCCTTTTTTGGGCATTTTCCCAACCAGTTACTTGATTTTTGGGTCCTTTGTCAAGAGTAAAGTATACTCTGGGGGTCTATAGGATCTCAGTTCCTCTAAGGTGGAACAATCAAGTTTGTACACTGGTCTGGGATGTGGAAGAGATTTTTGTGCCCAGAATCTTAGCAGTTTCCTCTCTACAGCCACTTGGCCTCCAGTTCCACCAAGCCAGAACTGGGGACTGAGATTCAGATAAGCTGCATGGGCAGGGCCACCATTCAGTGTGAGATAAAGATCAGCTCCCTCAGGGCCTCTATACAGGGCTAAGGTAATAATTAGCTCCTTAGCGCCCCCAGGGGTTTTATGATCCAACAATGAATGCAGGCTGCTGCAGAGGCTGCTGTGGGAACTGCTGCCACCTGCCAGATGTGGCCTTGGGGGCTGCTGCCTGAGGCCAGAGCTATGGGAAGGCCCTTCTCCCTTCCCAGACAGCTGAAAAAACCATGTCACTGACCTTTGGAGCCTGTGGGTTGTGGGTACTGTGACTGGAGCTTCTGCCCCCTAGGCATCCTCCTCCCAGAGCTGCACCACATCTCGCTGTGCATCCAAGGCTGGTCTGGGCTCTGCTCTGCATCTGGTGCAACAGACAACAGACATTTCCCATGGGCCTTTCAGGTCACCCTGGGCTGCAAATCTTCTCCACTCTGTTGTTCTCCATTTCTGCTGCTCTAAAATTTGTTGAGAGTCCCTCTCTACAGGTATTTTATGGAGCTGTGTGGGGAAAGCCTGCATATGTGTGTCTTTCTACTCTGCCATTTTGGCTCCACTCTTCCTTCCCCCTCCCTTCTTGCAGATACATCAACACACCTAGTCCATTCTTATTCCTGTCCCGTTCTAGAGAGGTTTTATCTTGTCTCAACCTCATCCTCACTGAGACTTACTGTTGAGCCTTGTCCTAGTTCTGACATAATGAAAGTATAATCTAATTAAAACTATATCCTTTTTTGATGTTCATAACCTAAGAGTAACTGATTCCATCTTGTCCTCTGAGTTTTTTGAGAGGTAGCTTGTTGTAGTGGAAAAAATATTAGTGCAGAAGTTAAGACACCTAGTTTGTACTCCTGACTTTCTTGGGACCCAGTACTTTCTCAGTGTTATCTTATTTAAGACGTTTCATCTTTTTGAGACTCATTTTTGCATTCTCATTTTTCAAAAGTGGTAAGGACTAGATCATCTGTCACATTCCCTCCAACTATAACAATCCTATTTGATGATGCATTAGTTCAGTTTTTAAAGTGAACAAAGTCCAAAGTACATTTTGGATTCTGTTTCCCATTAAAAAAACCTCAAAATACAAAAAAAAAAAACATCCTACATTTATTAGCTATTCTAACTCCACTGTATGATTCTTATTTGTCTAAAAGATTGTTGAAACTCTTCAACCTAGTATTCAGAGCTCTTCTGATCAGAATCCATTCTATTTATCACATTTAATCATTCAATCTCTTGCTGTGTCCTCTGCTCTAACTAAGTGAGTTTCTCAAAACTTATTTTGATTCCAAAGTGTAACTCATATTATTTATCCCCACCTAGAATTATCTGCACCATCCCTTTTTCCTGGAAAAATTTTACCCATGCTTTAAGTGTCAGCTAAAGTTCCCCTTTTTCCTCAAGGAAAGGTCTAGCCTTCACCATACCTGGTCTCAGATAGATTAGCGGCATCATCATGAGAAAGTCACTTAATCTGTCACCACCTCAATTTCATTATCAGTAAAACTGGAACAATTATAGTACCTACCTCACTAGGTTGTTGTGAAAAAAGCACTTTGCCAACTTTAAAGGGCTGAATTATCTACATTTGGCAGTGTATCATATGCTGCCTTTCATGGTTTGTCTTTTTTATTACTGGGTTGAAAATTCTTTCAAGTTAGAAAGTTATCCCTCTTCTTCTTCTCCTCTCCCCAGTGGACAGACCATTCCTTACTAACTCATCCTGTATATCTTTAATACAGAATTCAAACAATCCTGTTAGGTCCATAGGTTTGGAACTTCTGACTGAAAATCATAAACTGAACTGATAGCAGCAGTCTTAGAGCTCATCTAGTTGAATGCCCTTGTTTTGCAGATGAGTAAAGTCAAGACACAGAGAAGGTAACTGACTTGCTCATTTTCACACAGCACCTGGGATCAGAGCTAGCTAGAACAAAAACTCAAATCTTCTGGGTTTTTAATCTATTATTATTTCCTTTACACTATCTTGCCTCTCTTTGCTCTATGGTGGTATCACAAAAATACCAGCCACTTTTTGATTCATAAGCATGTGCTTTTTATTATTCTGTGCCCAATTATCTTCTATTTTTTTTTAACTTCCCTTTCCCAAAGCAGAGTGATTGAATGATATTTACCATTGTGAATTGGACCTTTTAGAAGTATCTTAGAATCAGAGAAAGAGTAGACTTTTGGATAAACAAATATTTGTCTGTTTGTGCTTTTGGGGTTTAGAACAATTATTTCTGTCCCTTCTTCCTCTCTCTTCCCAGATGTATGGTCCAGAAAGGTCAGAGTTAAATCATTATTTTTTGTGTCATATTTTTCTGTTTTTCTTGGCAAAGTCTTGTTTGACCTTGTGTTTGAAGGTTAGTATAAGGAAGTTTTCTATTGATGAAAACTTAGAAGGTTAAAATCTTCAGGTTTAGAATACACACAGTTTTGCAAATCATGTTGTAAAAGAAAACCCATAACAAAATGTTTTCTAGTTTACCACATTTATTTTGGTTTTTCCCACTGTCATTTTCTAATACCATCCCTCCAGACTCCACTCTGAAATTTTTATAGTTTATCATGTCCCATTTTCTTCAGAGAAAATCAATCAATCAACATTTGTTAAGTGCCTGTTGTGTGCCAGGCACTATGCTATACCCTGGAAATAAAAAAAAAAAAATGAAGCAAAAGATAGTCCCTCCCCTCAAGGCACTTACAGTCTAATGGGTGAGCCAGCATGCAAACAGATATATACAAAACAAGCAAACAGAATAAATAGGAAGTGAATAACAGAGGAAAGGCACTGGAATTAAGGGACCAAATTTCATTTGATTAATTTACTGGCTTTGCTAATGACTGTGTTTAAAATAAAACATTGAAAGGGTGGTGGGCAGGGTGACTGGATAGGGCAAGTTGCTTCATCTGGTGGCAGTCATCTCTCTATGGACCATCTCCTGTTATGTCCCTCTCCAGCCCTGCCCCAAACAGGAAACATAGAAGGAGCTGGTGACACATTGCTTTGTTCCTGCAATGGCTCTATTTCCTCACTAAGCAAATGAACTTTCAAGTCTCTGGGCTGGGAAATTATTTGACAAAATCAGTAGTGACAAATTTGGAAATGCTTCAAAGAAAAGTCTTATTGATCCACAGTTTAGAAATTGAGGCAACAGCACAGATTCTTAATGGGCTTTCAACTGCCCTGGGTAAATTTTGTGTTTCCTTGGTAAAGGCCACTGTAGCTAGAATCACTTTAGAAAACTAATGTGATATAATGATGAAGAGAATGATTACATTGCAGCTCAGAGACTATTTGAATTGTGGCCATGGAAAAGTCAACAGACCTTTAATTATCTAGGAAGTTGGGTACTCTTCTCAGAAGGTCCCATTGAAAGGGATGAGAGGGAATTAAAATGACAGGAAATACTTTTGAAATTACTACTTAAATTAAATATTGTAGAGATACCTCCAAAAGAAACCTTTTAGGACCCCTAGCAATAGTTGACTAATGAATAGTCCAAGATGCAAGATATGACTCTCTATAGTGTGCGCTGGGGGGAGATCAACGATTCTTTTGATGGATCATATGAAATATTTATTACCCACCTCCCATGTACCCATCACCATGACACGTATGGATGCTTTGGGGAGCAGTGCAAAAAAAATGTAAAACATAGTCTTATTTTTAAAGAACTTGTAATCTTCTTAAGATAAGTTATAATAAATTACAGAACAAATATGAAAAGTGTCATGTATAAAGTTAGAAAGATATTTAAAAAAACTCTTTCTTCTATCTTAAAGTCATAGCACACCCTTCTATGAAGCAGACAGTCATATCTGAACTTGAGTTCATTTACCCAGCCATTCAACAAATATGTATTAGGTGCAGAGTTCAATTTTAGGTGCATAAGAGTCATTCAGATGTTTTGGATGGAAACTAAAAGGCCCTCAAGGAACTAGGAAAGAACCTAAGACGTACAGGTGAACTAGCAATGGACAAAAAGAATGCATTAAGCATTTACTAAGAATGAAGACATAATGCTAGGTGCTGAGTACAAAGATAAAAGTGAAGTGCTCTCTGCCCACAGGGAACTCACATTTTTCTGGGTGGAAACACCATATATACAGGTAAATCTATCAATAATGCAAAAAAAAGTGAGGGGAAGAGGAAAGTTCTAAATCTGGGGGCAACAAGAAAGGAACAGACTCCTATAGGAAATTGAATTGAGTCTTGAATGGAGCTAGAGATTTTAGGAGAGGAAAGTGAGGAAGAAGAATGATTTGTGTTTTTATTTTTTTATTAGTGAAAGTTAATGCCCCAAACCTTTGTAACAGATATAAAACAAATTCCTGAATTAACCATGTTAAAAAAACTGGTTAACATTTATATGCTACTTTTCAGGTGACAAAGCATTTTTACAAATATTATTTCACTTGATCTTTACATCAACCCTAGGAAATAGGTGTTATTTTTATCCTCATTTTAAAAGATGAGGAAACTGAGGCAGACAAAGACTAAGTGACTTGTCCGGGATCACATAGCTAGTGAGGGTGTTAAGTGGGATTTGAACCTCAGGTCTTCTTGACTCAATGTCCAATGCTTTATTCGTTGTGCTACATAGCTGTCTGCTTTGTTCTGCATCCTGAGGAGATGGGGAGCATTGCGTCATTATGCCTCCTCTAAAATCGTTGTTGGTCTTTGCATTGATCAGAACCTTTAAGGCTTTCACATTGTTTTTCTTTTTCAGGGATGTTGTTACATTGTTCGCCTTGTTCTACTTCACTAAAACTTTCCCTTTCATCATTTCTTATGGTACAGCAGCATTTAATTACATTCATTTGCCATAATTGGTTCATTTTCCAGCTGATGGACACTCATTTAGTTTCCAGTTCTTGGGCTCTGCCAGTATTTAGTTATTTACATTATTTTATTCTGAAGGTAAACATGCTGCATTGAAAAGCCCACCCAGTTGTGACTATTGAGTGATTCTTTTTGTTTCTCAGTGCTAGTGAGGAGAGGAAAAGGAGCAAGTGCCCTTGGCAATGTGATGGAAATTTATCTTGAGTATCAATATTCAAATTATAAAGGGGAGGCTGTCGAATAGTAGGGTTGCCCTCCTGTTTAGGACCAACACACAGCTTCCTGCCTCTAAGGGGGGTGGGGTGGGAATGGGAGAGCATCCATCTGGATTCGTCAGGTTCCGAGCATGACAAATCCTTTCTTCTTGGCAATAGCTACTAAAGTCAAAGGATGAAATACCTCAGGCTATTCATCCTGGCACGCAGTGAACCTTGAGCAAAAGCAAAGCAAGTTGATATTTTGAAGCTGCAGATCTTTGTTGGTATAGCTCTGGACACCCACCTCCCAAGCAGTCTCATCCAGAGGTTTTCTTTTCACTTTTCCTTTATCTGGGTGCTTGGGGTGGTGGTGGTTGTGGGAACTTTCTTCTTTATGGGTTTGATGTGAACTTCACAAGGAAAGATAATGGTAAAATAACAGAAGAACCCAGCCTGGTGATGTGGGAAAAGTCCTGAATTTGGAGTCAGAGGGCGGGAATTAAAAACCCAGCTCTGCCACTGACTATTTGTGTGACCTTTGTCTAATCATTTAAGCTACCTGGCCCTCATACTCTTAAACTGTTTCTTGAGAATCAACCCCAAAATGAAAAGTTTTTGGAAAGAATTTTATTAAGTCATATGGCAAAGGGGAGAGCAGTAAGTTAAACATTCAAGGAAATTTGGGTGAAGTCAAAACACAAGCTTTGGGTGAAGTCTAAACATCAGAACTGGGTGAGGTCCAAGCATTCCAATAAAAACGAATGGTTCTGAATTATTATTGTTGTGAATATTATTGAAAGGTTACAACAATATAAAGTTATTAAAGGTTATTACAATGAAAGGTTATAACAATATAAAGTTATTAAATGTTATTATAACGAAAGGTTATAACAATACAAGTTTCTAAAAGGTTATTACAATTCCCCCACAATTGTCAAATCAGAAAGTTAGGCTAAATAGATTCTGAAGTTTCTTTCACTTTAAAAAAATCTATAATCGTATGATCCAATAAACAAGTTATTTGATTGATAGGTAGCTTGGTTGAGCAAATGGAGCTTCTTTCTTTTGTTTTTTTTGGGAGACCCTTGTCTGTTAAAGTGGGTGCCTACCATCTGGTGGCCAGGTGGAAAACTATCAAGGGGCAAAAAGGACGGGGAGAGTGATTTCAAAAGCTTCAAGGCTTGATGCCCCCAATTTAATTATTTTAAGGCAACAGTCTTGGCAATGAATTTGATATTAACATCATACCACAGAAAGTTTAATGTTGAAGTTGGCTTTTGGATAGGAGCTACGGGATTTCCAGGTGGTTGATATTTCCAGGTGAAATGTAATTTTGGAGAAACCAATCACTTTTACTAATAACTGACATTTGTAGAATGTTTTATAGTTAGCTTATATTTTATTATTATTATTAATAATTAATATTATTATTAATATTTTACATATTTTCTCTTCTTGGAGCCTCATGCTGTGAGCGGCACTACAAGGGTCATTATGCCAATCTTAGAGATGAGAAAATTGAGACTTGGTGACAGCAAGTGATTTATCAGGGTCACGTAATTAGGGTCACAGACATGATTTGAATATAGGCTTTCCTGACTCCAAAGCCAGCACCCTAATTTTGTCACTCTCCTACTCATTGTTGTATCAGCCATTTCAGCTGTGTCTGACTCTTTATGACTCCATTTGGGGTTTTCTTGGCAAAGATACTGGAGTGGTTTGCCATTTTCTTCTCCAGCTCATTTTACAGATGAGGAAACTGAGGAAACAGGGTTAAGTGACTTACCCAGGGTCACACAGCTATTAAGCATCTGAGGTCACATTTGAATTCAGGAAGATGAGCCTTCCTCACTCCAGGCCCAACACTGCACCACCCAGCTGCTGCTTCTTTTACAAAGCATATTATGCAATTCAAATTATGCTTTCTGTGGATAAAATAAATCAATTCTCTACCATGGACATCTCTGCCTGTTTCAACTTCAGCAAAGTGGATTTTGGGAGATTAAAGGCTGAGAACTGGGAGCTATGAAGAAAAGGGATCCAGGAGTTAGAGGAGTAAGACATACAGGGAGGCGGAGGAGGTTTTTTTCTTAATCTATAGATTTTAAGAGCTATAATCATAGGATCAACTATTTAGAACTGGAAGGGACCTGAGGAATTGAGTACAGTCTGCTGTTTTTTGAATAATATTTTACTATTATTTAAATAATATATCAATTATATCGATCAAATAATGTATTTTGTCAATTATATGTAAAAAATTTTTCACATTCAATTTTTAAAATTTTGAGTTCCAAATTCTTTCCTTCACTTCTTTTCCTCCCTCCCTGAGACAGTGAGTAATTTTAATATAGACAAGTGGCTAATTTTACAGATGAAGAAAATGAAGTTAGAAAGGTTAAGCGATTCGTCCAAGGACACAGACCTGTGAGATACTTAGGTTTTGAACTCAGGTCTTCTGATTCCAAAACACTTTTCTCTATGCCTTGGCTGTATCCTAAAAGCTTTTGCTGGTAAACATTTTGTGACCAGCAGTTGGGAAAGACTAGTGACCCTAGATATACAGAAGAGGGAAGAGATGAAGAAAAAAGAGAAAAGTAGAAAGACTCCCAAGTTCTAATTTGGAGATTATGTTTACAAGAGCATGGCAAGGTATTGGTTACCCAGAGAGGAAAGCCAGAGTGTTTCTTTCCACATAGTTAATAGACATGGGCTATGCAGGGACTCAGGGAACTGGTTTATTTGTAGGAGAATCTCATCCAAAAAACAGTGACCCTAAATGATGAGTAAGAGATGGTGAACAAGGAGGCATGTGGAATAGATGGTTTAATGATCATAAATTCCTAGATTTAGGACTGGACAGGACCCTAGATGTCATCTAGTGCAACTTCCCCCTTCTCCAATTTCATAGATTAGAAAATGGAGACTGAGGAAGATGCAAAATGATGTGCCTAAAGTCACAAGTGTTGTAAGGAGAAAATACAGGACTCAGAAATTCAAACTAGATTCTTAGAGTCTTCTTTTCAATTTGACCATTCTACCACCTTAAAGCTTAAATCTTAGTCAGAATAGAGTCTTAGATTCATGAGATGTTGTTGTATAAATGCATTTTTAATTAAAAGCCATAGGGGTAATATAAAAACCCTATCAGAAACAACCTTCTTCCTCCAGAGACTGGAAAAGTGTCCCAACTGAGTAATGAGCAATTGTGTATTTATCATACATATGATATCTATATTTATATGTATATATACAACACATATCTATATGTATATTAGATATGTAAATCTATATAATTTATGCTCATGTATTTCCTCATTTTGTAGCAAGCATATCTATTTATTATAATGACTAACTGTGTGAGATTCCAGGGACAAATTTTGGGGGAATATTGCTCAAGAAGTGAAAAGTTTTGTGAATTTTAGATTCTAGGTTTATGTCAAAAGTTTTTGGGGAGAAGAAAAAGAAAAGCTTCCTACCAACACTGATTCCTCCATAGTGATCCTAGGGGCTTAACTGAAGTTCTGGTGGATGTATAGAGCAGTTAGATTTTGAGACTTTGTTTGGGACTTCGATCACTTCTCCTTCTGGGTGCTTTATATTTTCACTGGGTAGGAAATGATTGGTTTACACTGTTGTGGTTTGGAAGCTCACTCCTCTACTGCTACACTTGGCCTATAAAAGAGTGTATTCATGGCAAAATTGATCCATTTTTATCTCCTTCCCTTTTTGGAAGCAAGACTACAGAAAAGCAAAACTAAAAGCAGATCAGTCCTGCACAATCTCTTCAAGCCTTTATCCTCCTATCAAAAGCCACTAAAGACTCCTTTTGGTCAGAGGTAGATGGTCGTTGCATGTATTCTTAACTCTGTAACCTAAAAGTGATTATTTGTGGACTATTGTGAGTCCCTTACATGTGTGTTTTTGTATTTTTCTGTGAGCTAAAAACAGTGACTGACCTTAACTCATTGTGCATTTTTATCTTTGTTCCTATTTGGGAGATAGAGAACATTTTACTTATATCTATAGACCTACACAATGAACTAGAGTTGATATATTCCAAAATTTTCCAGAGTAAAGTCTGGGTACGGGAAAAGGAGCTAAATAAATATTATTTTGTGATCATGTTCCAAGGACTGAACCTGGTCCATATAAGACCAGAACTTTGTACACTAAATCATGGCTTACATCTCCAATGGAAAGTTATCTCTTAGTAATAGTGGCAATGGAAACAAGTCTTCTATTTGTAGGGCTGCTCTGGGGATATATAAACCAACATGGTGTTAAAATAGTTATAAGAAGGATGACTTATTTCAGCTGAAAAATTCTTTCTAACAATGAGAATTGTTAAAAAAAAATAGAAAGAGTTGCCTGCTGAGGTAATGAGTTACTTGTCATTAAGAATATTTTTTAAAACGTCTGGAAGATTGACAATTCATTGTTGTCATAGGTATAGGTATTAGAGATAAGATTCATACATTAGGTCAGACTACATGATTGCCAAGATTTCTTGATTCTAAAACTCCCTACAAGAGTTTTCTTCATAGTACCTTCTATTCTCTATTGCCTGTTGCATCAATGTTCTTTAAAGCATGACTCTATACTACCTAGTTATTATTTTTAAAAAAATTAATTAATTTATTTTTAGTTTTCAGCATTTACCTCTATGAGATTTTGTGTTTTAAATTTTCTCCCCCTCCCTCCTCTCTCCTCTTTCCAAGATGGCATGTAATTTGATATAGCTGTATCTACATATACATTCTCTACATATACATTTATGTGTATATTTTCCTATTACTCATGTTGTAAAGAAGAATATAAACCAATGGGAGGAATCATGAGAATGAAGAAACAAAACAAAACAAAAAAAGAGCAAAAAGTATACTTCGATTTGCGTTCAGACTCCTCAGTTCTTTTTCTGGATGTGGATAGCATTTTCCATTATGAGTCTTTTGGAATTGTCTTAGATCCTTGCATTGCTTAGAAGAGCTAAGTCTATCAAAGTTGCTCATCACACAACACTGCTTTCTTCTGGTTCTGCTCACTTCACTCAGCTTCAGTTCAATATAAGTCTTTCCAGGTTTTTCTGAAGTCTGTCTGCTCAATAGCATTCCATTACATTCATATACTACACTTTATTTAGTCATTCTTGAATTGATAGGCATCCCCTCAATTTCCAATTCTTGACCACTACAAAAATAGCGGCTGTAACTATTTTTGTACATGTAGATCCTTTTCCCATTTTTATGGTCTCTTTGGGGTACAGACCTAGAAGTGGTATTTCTGGGTCAAAGCATTTGCACAGTTTTATAGCCCTTTGGCCATAGTTCCGAATTGTTCTCCATAATGGTTGGATAAGTTCACAGCTCTACCAAGAATGGATTAGTGTTTCAATTTTCCCACATCTTCTCCAGCATTTGTCATTTTCCTGTTTTGTCATGTTAGCCAGTCTGCTAGGTATGATGTCGTACCTAGTTATTCTTACTTCACATTTCTCTCTCTATAGGAGTTCTTTGATTCACCTTTCATTCCTCCTCATTATTTAAATTTGACCTATTCCTGAAGACCCAATTCAAATCCCAGTCTCTTTCAGAAAGCCTTCCCCATATAGAAGCGTATAATTTTGGAAGTAAACAGATCACAGAAATATATGGATTTGGAACTTCAGGAAACTTAGAAGTCATCTGATCCAATTCTTTTAAACTTATAGGTAAAGAACTTGAAGACCAACTTCAGTTCAATTCAATAAAACATTTATGAAGCATGTACTATTTGCCAGGTACTATGCTAAGTGCTGAAGATACAAAAAGAAGCTAAAGACAAATTGCTGCCCTCATGGAACTTAGAACTTAATGCCTAAAGTTTAGCAGATGCTAAGTATTAGTACTAAGATTCCACCTCAGGATCTCTGACTCCAAATATTGCACCTTTCTTCCTAAAACAGAATTTATTTTTGATTCAGTTTTGTGATTTTTTTCATTGTGGGGAACTCAACCGATTTTTAAAAATTTTTTAAAATGTATTTATTTATTTTTAGTTTTCAGCATTCATTTCCACAAGATTTTGAGTTCCAAATTTTCTCCCCATCTCTTTCCTCCCCTACCCCAAGACACCATTCATTCTAATAACCCCTTTCCCCAATCTGATCTCCCCTCTATCACAACCTTCCTTTCCCTTATCCTCATGGCCTCTATTTTCTTGTAGGGCAAGATAGATATCTATACCTCATTACCTGTAATGTAATTACTTGTAATTATATGCAACCTATTTCCCAGTTGCATGTAAAAACAATTTTTAACATTCATTTTTAAAACTTTGAGTTCCAACTTCTCTACCCCACTCCCTCCCCACCCATCCCTACTGAGAAGGCAAGCAATTCAATATAGGTTATACTTGTGTAAGTATGCAAAAAGACTTCCATAACAGTCATGATGTGAAAGACTAATTATATTTCCCTCTATCCTATCCTGCTCCCCATTTATTCTATTTTATCTTTTGACTTTGTACTTCTCCAAAAGTGTTTATTTCTAATTACCCATTCTCCCATTTGCCCTCCCTTCTATCACCCCCCCACTCTACTTCTCTCCCTCACCCCTACTTTTCTGTAGTGTAAGATAGATTTTCATATTTTTCCCTCCTTAAGCCAAACGTGACAAGAGTAAGCTTCACTTTTTCCCTCTCACCTCCCCCTTTTCCCCTTCAATAAAAAAGCTTTTTCTTGCCTCTTTTATGAGAGATAATTTGCCCCATTCTATTTCTCCCTTTCTCCTCCCAATATATTCCTCTTTCACCCCTTAATTTTAATTTTTTTAGATATCATCTCTTCCTATTCACCTCACCCTGTGCCCTCTATCTATATGTATATAATGCCTCCAACTACTCAAATACTGAGAAAAGTCTCAAGAGTTATAAATATTATCTTTCTATGTAGCAATGCAAACAGTTCAATTTTAGTAAGTCCCTTATGATTTCTCTTTCCTACTTACCTTTTCATGTTTCTTTTGATTCTTGTGTTTGAAAGTCAAATTTTCTAGGGGAGGAGCCAAGAGGGTGTAGTAGAAAGATATACATATGCTGGCTCTTAACCCATAGTCCATAAAACACCTGTAAAGAAGAATTCCCAACAAATTCTGGAACAATAGAAGCCACAGAACAATGGAGTGGAGGAAATTTCTGTTCCAGAGAGACCAGAAAACCCAACACCAAACGTCTGTCACACACTGGACCTGGAGCAGAGCCCAGCCCTGCCTTGGACATGGCACTGAGGGGAGCAGATCCCAGCAGGCTTCAGGGACAGAATCTCCAGGGGCTGCACAGGTCCCTCCACTCACAGGCACCAAAGGTCAGTGAGAGAGTCTTTTTGACTGGCCGAGAGGGGAGTGTGGTATCCCCATGACTCAGGCCCCCTCAGGAGGCAGCAGTAGACAGGGGCTCCCAAAGCAGACAGGAGCTCAGATCCATTGTTGAGAGTCTCTGCATAAACTTCCAAAGGGAACTGAGCCCCGTGTGGTGGCCCTGCCCCTACCTGAGCAGCTGAACTTAACCTCACACTGAATAGCAGCCCCACCCTGCTGAAGCCCTAAGGCTGGGAAGCAGCATTTGAATCTCAGACCCCAAGAGCTGGCTGGGAGGATCTGAAGGTATGGTGGGAGCGGAGAGGAAATTCAGAAGTCTAGTAACTGGCTGGGAAAATGCCCAGAAATGGGGGAAAAAAAATAAGACCACAGAAAGTTACTTTCTTGGTGAACAGATATCTCCTCCCATCCTTTCTGATGAAGAAGAACAATGTTTACCATCAGGGAAGTCAAGGCTTCTGTATCCCAAAGAACCAAAATAAATATTCAATCAGCTCAGGCCACGGAAAAGCTCAAAAAGGATTGTAAAAATCAAGTGAGAGAGGTGGAGGAAAAACTGGGAAGAGGAATGAGAGAGATGCAAGAAAAGCGTGAAAAGCAGGTCAACACCTTGCTAAAGGAGCCCCCCAAAAATGGTGAAGAAAACACCTTGAGAAATAGGCTAACTCAATTGGCAAAAGAGGTTCAAAAAGCCAATGAGGAGAAGAATGTTTTAAAAAGCATAATTAGCCAAATGGAAAAGGAGGTTCAAAAGCTCACTGAAGAAAACAGTTCTTTCAAAATTAGAATGGAACAGATGGAGGCTAATGACTTTCTGAGAAAGCAAGAAATCACCAAACAAAACCAAAAGAATGAAAATTGGAAGATAATGTGAAATAGCTCATTGGAAAAACAACTGACCTGGAAAATAGATCCAGGAGAGACAATTTAAAAATTATGGGGCTACCTGAAAGCCATGATCAAAAAAAGAGCCTAGACATCATCTTTCATGAAATTATCAAAGAAAACTGCCCTGATATTCTAGAACCAGAGGGCAAAATAAATACTGAAAGAATCCACCAATCACCTCCTGAAAGAGATCCAAAAAGGGACTTACTAAAGTTGAACATTCCTACATGGAAAGACAATATTTGTAACTCTTGAAACTTTTCTGTATCTGCGTAGTTGGTGGGATTACACACACACACACACACATACACACACACACACACACACGCACACATACAGAGACAGAGAGCACAGAGTGAATTGAATAGGATGGGATTATATCTTAAAAAAATGAAGTTAAGCGGAGAGAGAGAACTGTATTGGGAGGAGAGAGGGAGAAATGGAATGGGGCAAATTATCTCTCATAGAAGAGGCAGGCAGGAGATTTTTTAGTGGAGGGAAAAAGAGGGGCACTGAGAGAAAAACATGAAGTTTACTCTCATCACATTCGACTAAAGGAAAGAATAAAATGCACATTCATTTTGGTATGAAAACCTATCTTACAATACAGGAAATTGGGGGAGAAGGGGATAAGCAGGGTGGGGGGGATGATGGAAGGGAGGGCAGTGGGAAGAGGGAGCAATTAGAAATCAACACTCTTGGGGAAGGATAGGATCAGAAGAGAGAATAGAAGAAATGGGGAACAGGATAGGATGGAGGGAAATATAGTTAGTCTTACACAACGCGACTATTATCGAAGTCAATTCCAGAACTACACAGATATGGCCTATATTGAATTGCTTGCTTCCCAAAGGGAATGGGTAGGGAGGGAGGGATGGGGAGAAGTTGGAACTCAAAGTTTTAGGAACAATTGTCAAGTACTGTTCTTGCTACTAGGAAATAAGAAATACAGGTAATGGGGAATAGAACGTTACCTGGCCCTACAGGACAAAAGAGAAGATGGCGACAAGGGAAGGGAGGGATGATAGAAGAGAGGGCAGATTGGTGATGGGGGCAATTACAAAGCTCGGTGTTTTGAGGTGGAGGAGGGGACAAATGGGGAGAAAATTTGGAATCCAAAATTTTGTGAAAATGAATGTTAAAACAAATAAATTAATAAATTTTTAAAAAAAGAAAGTCAAATATTCTATTGTGCTCTGGTCTTTTCATCAAGAATGCTTGAAAGTCCTCTATTTCATTGAGTGACCATTTTTTCCCCTGAAGTATTATACTCATTTTTACTGGGTAGGTGATTCTTGGTTTTAATCTTAGCTCCTTTTGCTTTGATCTCTTAATATAGAAGCTGTAGTATCCTGATTGTACTTCCACAAAACTTGATTTGTTTCTTTTTGACTACTTGCAGTCTCCTAGACCTGAGAACTCTGGAATTTGTTTACAGTATTCCTAGGAGTTTTTCTTTTGAGA
Organism: Bettongia penicillata ogilbyi; assembly: GCA_023548195.1. Lineage (NCBI taxonomy): Eukaryota > Metazoa > Chordata > Mammalia > Diprotodontia > Potoroidae > Bettongia > Bettongia penicillata. The sequence goes on along the minus strand of JAJHZJ010000009.1, from coordinate 5,411,706 downwards.
TTTCTTTCAGGAGGTGATCAGTGGATTCTTTCAATATTTATTTTACCCTTTGGTTCAAGAATATCAGGGCAATTTTCCTTGATAATTTCATGAAACATGATATCTAGGCTTTTTTTTTTGATCATAACTTTCAGATAGTCCCCATAATTTTTAAATTATCTCTCCTGGATCTATTTTCCAGGTCAGTTGTTTTTTCAATGAGATAGTTCACATTGTCTGCTATTTTTCATTCCTTTGGTTTAGTTTCATAATTTCTTGATTTTTCATAAAGTCATTAGCTTCTATTTGCTCCATTCTTATCTTTAAGAAATTATTTTCTTCAATGAGCTTTTGGGCCTCCTTTTCCATTTGGCCAATTCTGCTTTTTAGGGCATTCTTTTCCTCATTGACTTTTTGGATCTCTTTTGCCATTTGGGTTAGTCTACTTTTTTAAGTGTCATTTTCTTCAGCATATTTTTGGGTCTCCTTTAGCAAGCAGTTGACTGATTTTTCATGATTTTCTTGCATCACTGTCATTTCTGTTCCCAATTTTTGTTCTACTCTTACTTGATTTTCAGAATCCTTTTGGAGCTCTTCCATGGCCTGAGACCAATTCTTATTTTCCTTGGAGGCTTTTGGGGAAGTAGCTTTGACTTTGTTTTCTTCTGTTTGCATGCTTTATTATTCCTTGTCACCAAAGTAAGATTCTGTAGTCTGATTCTTTTTCTGGTTTTTGCTCATTTCCTCCACTATTTGCTTGACTTTTGAGCTCTTTGTCAAGGTAGTTCTTTGCTCCCAGTGGGGGCATGGGGGTGTTCTGTTAACTGCTCAATTCCCCCACAATCTATGAGCCTAGAGCTCCAGAAACAATTGATGTCTCTGCTCATGCTGCTGCTGTGGCGGCTGCAGGTTTTCCCCCTCTGCTGCTCTGGGGTTGGGGCCAGACCCCTCCACTCTCCCACACTGGTCCCACAGGCTTTTCCTACTGATCTTAAAATTTGTCCTTAGCATTTTGGGGTCCTGAAGTCTGGAAACTGCCACAGGTGTGAGAGATTCAATCTCCCCAAGGCCTGCTCAGGTGCTGTGCCGGTGTGGCCCATGCTGGACTGTGCCCTGCCTCCACGGTGGCATGATAGACACTTCCTCGTGACCTTCCAGGCTGTCTTGGGCTGGAAATTTGCTTCACTCTGTCATTCTGTGGGTTCTGCAGCTCCAGAATTTGTTTAGAGTCATTTTTGCAGATATTTGACTGGTCTTGGGGGGCAGTACTCTAGAAAGTGCATGCTGTTACTCTACCATCTTGGCTCTGTGCCTCTCCTCCCCACCCAGATAACAGTTTTAAAGGGCAGATAGTAGGCACTTGATAAATGCTTGTTCTTTTCTTTCTGTTTCCTCACTCATGTGGACATTCCTGATGCCACTTGGCAACAGTAGTCTTAGAGAGTTGCTTGGAGTCAATAAGATATGAAATGATTTATGTAGGATCACATAACTGATATGTGACAGTGTCAGGACTTGAATTTGGGTGTTGTGGCTTCAAGGCCAGGCCCCTATGCCATTTCCTCTCTCTTAGAACTCATCTAATCCATTCTCTCAAATAACAGATGAAATAACTGAGGCCCAGGGAGATCAAGTAAGCTCAAAGTCATGTGAAAAAGTTGCCTTTTACAGGATTTTGCTGCTGGAAGAGACTTTTTGAAGGTGAAGTATAGAAGGTCACAGAGGTAATTAGTAGCAAGAGGATTTGAACCCAGCTCCTCTGAGTCCCAATGCAAGACTCTTGCTACTATACTATACTCCCTTTCCTCTATTACTCTAGCCCACTTCTACATTCTCCTGTCTGAATACATTTTACCTGTAGTCTCTACTGGGGCAGCCTGATGGTACTATGGTATGATATTAGTCTTGGAGTCAGCAAAACCTGAGTTTAAATCAGAATTCAGACATTTCCTAGTTCTGTGACCCTTAACCTCTGTTTGCCTCAGTTTCTTCAAATGTAAAATAGGGATAAAAACAGCACTTACATTCTAGCGTTATTGTGAGTGTAAGATGAGATAATAATTGCACAGCACTTGGCACAGTGCCTGGCACATAAGACCTATATAAATATCACTATTATGACACAGCTTTAACACTTGCTTTTATTCTGTCATGTTACTTATTCTCTGCCTGTTTTCTGAGCATGTGACTTGTTTCCTTCACTAGGTAGTGAACTATTTAGGATACATGGTGCCTTATACCCAACTTGTATCCTTACATAGTACTTACCCTGAGGCTGGGCAACCAGTGAGTACTTGAAAAAGGCTCACTGGTTGGCAAATTCACACCCAACTCTGCATGGAGAAAAAAGCCCCAGGATCTAGTTCTCTGTACACCCAGAACTCAAATTCTGTTTGATTTGTTTTTACTCTTGACTGTCAGCATCTCCTAACATAAAGTTCAGTAAAGAAGATGGCACTTTGGGACCTGTGACTCCCTCTAGTTGTGAGAGGCAGCAGGGATATAGAAAGGTGTAGGAATGAGATTCTCCTCATTGCTACAGGTATCACTTTTATACAGGACAATGAATGAGAAAACAAACCTCATCAATTGTCTTCTTAGTGCTCAGAAGGGGGAGGGGAGTAGGAAGGAACAGAGAATCAATTGATGAAAATGTCTATTAAACATCTACTATATGCCAGACATTGGGGATAAGAACCCATATCCCCAAAACAACTACTTCTGCTTTATTGAGGATACTAAAGCCTTGGACTGTGTGAATCACAATAAAATGTGGCAAGTCCTCAAAGAGATGGGAGTACCAGATCATCTTACTTGTCCCTTGAAGAACCTGTGTACAGGTCAAAAGGCAACAGTTAGAACCGAACATGGCACAACTTATTGGTGTAAGATTGGAAGAGGAGTATGACGAGGCTGTAGATGGTCATTTAATTAATTTAACTTATGTAAACGGTACATCATGTGAAATACCAGGCTGGATGAATCAAAAGTTGCAGTTAAGGTTGCCAGGAGAAATACCAACAAAGTCAGAGATGTAGATGATAACACTCTGGTGGTTGAAAATAAAGAGGAATTAATAAGCTTCTTGATGAGGATGAAAGAGAGTACAAAAGCTGGCTTGAAGCTTAACATAAGTTAAACAAAACAAAACTAAAATTGTGGCAACTGGTCCCATCACTTCCTGGGAAACAGACGGAGAAGAAATGTAAGTACTGCCACATTTTATATCCTTGGCCTCAAAGATGGTGATTGCACCCATGAAATTAAAACTGCTTGCTCCTTGGAAGAAAAACTGTGGCAAAAAATTCTGAAAAGCAGACATCATCCTTTTTTAGATTTTTAAAAATTATTTTATTTGTTTTCAGTGTTCTACCATCACTTCCGTATGTCTTAGTTTTTCCCCTCCCTCCCTCTCCTTCCCCGCTCCTTCTACACTCTCTCCCCAAGACAGTGTGCAATCTTATATAGGTTCTACATATACATTCCTGTTAAATATATTTTCACTTTAGTCGTGTTGCATGGAAGAATTAAAATGAATGGGAAATAGCATAAAACAAAACAAAACATAATACAAAAGAAAATCTGCTTTTATTCTATGATCCAATTCCATAGTTCTTTCTCTGGATGTGGAAGACATTTTGCCTCAAGAGTCTATTAGGAATTTTTTAGGTCTTTGCATTGCTATGAAGGACTAAGTCTACCAGAAAAATTTCTCGCACACTGTGATTTTTTGCTGTGTACAAAGTTCTCCTGGCTCTGCTCCTTTCACTCAGCATCAGTTCATATAAGATAGTATAATCCTCTCTGAAGTCTTCCTGTTCATCATTTCTTATAACAAATTAGTATTCTGTTACATTCACATACCACAACTTGTTGAGCCATTCCCCAGTTGATGGGCATCCCCTTGAGTTCCAGTTTTTGGCCACCACAAAGAACTGCTATAAATATTTTTGTACGTGTGGGACCTTTTCCCATTTTTATGATCTCTTTGGGATACAGTCCTAGAAGCGATATTGCTGGGTCAAAGCATATTCACATTTTTGTAGCCCTTTGGGCATAGTTTCAAATTGCTCTCCAGAATGGTTGGATCAGCTCAAAACTCCACCAGCAATGAATTAGTGTTCCAACTCTCCCACATCTTCTCCAAAATTTATCATCTTCCTGTTTTGTCATGTTAGCCAATGTGATATGTGTGATGTGGTACCTCAGAATTATTTTGATTTGCATCTATCTAATTAATAGTGATTTAGGGCATTTTTTCATATGAATATAGATAGCTTTAATTTTTTCCTCTGAAAACTGCCTGTTCATATCCTTTCACCATTTATCTATTGGGGAATGACTTGTATTTTTGTATATTCGACTCAGTTCTTTATATATTTTAGAAAAGAGGTCATAGACACTAGTTGCAAAAACTCTTTCCCAATTTTCAAGCAGACATTATCTTGCCACAAAGATTCATACAGTTAAAGCTATAGTTTTTCCACTTTTAATGTATGGCAGTGAGAGTTGGACTATAAGGAGAGCTGAGCATGCAGAATTTGATGCTTTTGAATTGTGATGCTAGAGAAGACTTTTGAGAGTCCTTTGGACAGAGTGTAGATCAATTAATTCAAGTTATTAAGCTTAAGTTTAAAGATGGGACTCAATGGAAAAGACCTGTTGGGAAAGATTGAAGGTAAAAAGACAAGTGAATGATAGAGGATGAGATGGATAGATAGTGTTATGGAAACGATGAAAATAAATCTGGGCATACTTTGAGAGATAGTGGAGAATAGAAGGGCCTGGTTTGCTATGATCCATAAGGTAACAAAGAGTCAGATGTGACTAAATTATTGAAGAACAACAAATATCCTGGGGAGGGCAGTATCTCTTTCTGGACTGAAACCAGCAAAGCAGCAGACGCAACATGAAATTGATGTAATTGATGCTAGATGGCTCTGTGTGTGTAGTGAGTGATGGAGGGGAAGGAGTGGATCAGTGAGAGGACGGTAGAAGGGACTGACAATGTTCGGGACCAAAAAAGGCTTTAGGTAGAAGGTAGCCCTTGAGCTACCATGAAGGAAATGAGAAACCTGGCAGTGAGGAGGAAAGATGGTCTAACAAGAGGAGGAAAAAGGAAACCAGAAGAAAAAAGAAAGAACAAGGCTAAATCAGAAAACAAAGAGTGAAGAAGGGGAGTCAAGTGCAAAAAAAGATAAAGCATCCTGTGTTTGGAGGGGGTGAGCTGGAATAAGTGGGGAAAACCACTTGTAGTCCTAGAATGACAAAAACTTATTACCTGCCAAAATCCCTCATGTTACCTCTTCCAAGTGGTTATTTGCTTGAAGGGTCAGGCATCTCTCAAGAGAACTGTTACTATTTTAGAATTAGGAGTCCGTAGAAGAATCAGTGCTCCCCTGGGTAAGTCCATTTGTGAACCCACATAACAAGACTGCTGATGCCATTCTGTGTTTATCAGCTACAGCGGAGAGGAGTATTTTATGATTTGTTTTAAAAATAAAAGGCAGTTATTTGTTGTTGGATTAAGTTCAGCCATCAGATAGGTGTATGAATATTATTCAATAACATTGCCCTGCTAAATCCAGCCCCATCCTTGCCACCAAACTGTCACTTAAATCTATTTTAATACTTATTTATGAAGAACCACAATACACAAAACATGGCACTATGTCTGAGGAAAATGTGAAGATAAGTAAGACAGAAAGTCCTGCCTTGAGGAGTTTTTAATCTAGTAAAGGAAAAAAACTATAGTACAAACCAGGATGTGATGAAGGCAAGGAGAAATACAAAAAGCGTTCTGCCACAGAGCTCATAATCTTGTGCATTAACCCTCCCTTTATAGCTGTCAGGAGAAATGCACATTTAGGACAAGCCTTCCCTCCGCCATTATATTGTCTATCCAGTTTCAAGTAACATAAGATAATGGGGGTGAGGTGGAATATTGGAAGAACTTTCCAATCCCATACCATACTTAGAAATTTTAGTATGAAAGAATTGAGAAAACATACCCCCACTTCCCTCTTTGAAGCATTAAGGGACTATGAGAGTAGCATATTGCATATGTTATCATATATCAACAACGATTTTGCTAAATTGTTTTTTTGAAACTATTTTATTTTTCTTTAAAACGTCTTTGTTACAAAGGATATCTCAATGGGCTTGGGTTCGAAGAAGAATACACTTGGAAAGAAGACAATTTAAAACAAAATATATTAATAAAAATAAGATTAAAAAGAAATCTCAGTGTCATTACAGCAATGTTTTATTTGTGTGGGAGCAGAGAGGATAAAATCAACTTTTAAAATGAAACATCCTTTTAGTGGGGTAAAATCAAAATGAATGTAATAAAGCATAATTTGATAAACATGCATAAGGCTCTTGTATATGCAAGACATTGTGCTGAGCAGTAGGGATATAAAGACAAAAACAATCCATCCCTACACTGAAGGAGCTTATAACTGACTGTGAGATGTGACATATATACCGATAGGTTATAATTATATTTATAATCGAACTCACAGAATCGAACTCAAGGGAAAAAATGAGGAGAGAGAAAAGGGCTAGAACAGAGGATGCCTATATTTTGAGGGCTAGAGTCAGATGATGGATCAGCAAAGAGGACTAAGAAGGGGTGGTCAATTACGTAGCAAGAAAACCAGGAGAAAGGAAGGCAAGGAAAAGCTTCCAGAAGGATCGGGTGTTCCAAAGAGTACTACAAGAATGAGGACTGATAGAAAGACTTGGGTTGACAGGAATTTTTAACCATTTTTATGTCATGGATCCTTCAAACTTCTGTTGAAATTGATGAACTCCTTCTCAAAATAATGTTTTTAAATAATTGAAGGCAATGCCCAGTTTCAGTTAGAGCTTAGTGAAAATAAAAATGTAAATTTTTTTCCCATCCAAATTAATGGAGCCCTGAAATCTATCCATGGACTCAGGGGGAAACAGTTTGTGGTCTGCTGGTTAAGAATCCTTGATGTTTAAGAGATCATCAGCACCTTGGAGAGCATAAATTCAATTGAGTGGTGGAGCTGAAAGTCAGACTAAAATGTGGTGGTAAAGAAGTTGTGTTTGTCCTTTGTTTTCGAAGAAGACCATGACATCAGAGAAATGATGACATGACTTGCACTTGACTTTGTTTTGAGTGAGGGAGGGTTGTGCGGGTCACCAACCTCATTTTCTCCTTCTGAGCCATCTGGATCCAGTGACCAGATATATTCACCAGGATGACTGGAGACAGCCCAAGATGCAATGGTGAACCTTGGCCTTTTAGGTTAAGGTCTATTCAGGTACTCCGAGTGAAGTGACGCCCATTCAGTGAACAGGCCTCTTTAAGAAATATTTAGAGAATGGCCCTTTTCATGAGCAAAAGAAATAAAAATAACTAAAGAAAATGGTGTGGGGGATTGTGGGGGAAGAGAAACTGTGACTATTGATAATTACTGTAAGCCAGCCATTAAGTGGTGCTTGGGCAGGGACCTATTATTGTCCAACCTATGGGCTTCAGAGTGCACTGGGGTATAAAGAAGTAGAGGCAGTGATTACAGATGATTCTTTAATTTTTTTTTAGTTATTATGAACTTGACAAAAACTAAAAGATCTGAACAGTTTCACATATGCTGAAGGACAAAAACAGAGGATGATATTTGAAATGATGAGTTTCCATTAAGAATAAATTGTTTAAAGTATGTTTGACTTGGCTCTAAAGTTGTCCTTAGCTGTGTATCTTCCTGTGCTTCATTCTCTATGCATTAAAAATGCTTCATTCAAGCATATTTATTTGTATTTTTCTTATTTTTGTCATCACTATTGCTAATTCTCATTTCTTCTTGAATTTATACCCTCCAGGTCCCCTTCTTTGTTATAAATAAAGATAATCAAGCCAAACAAATCTACACATTGACTACAATCCATTTCTCTGATGGAAGTGGAAATATGTATATATATACATATATAAATATAAATATATATATACACACACACACACATTTAGGTAATTTGAAACTTTTGCGTCTCCTTATCTCTCTGTCAGTTGGGAAGCATGTCTCATCATTAGATCTGGAGTAATGCTTGTTGATTGGAGTAATTGGCTGTTGATTAATTGGAGTTTCTAAGTGACTTTCTAGGATTGTCTGATTAAAAAAATCCAAAGGAGAAATATAGAATGATAGTTTGAAGGAGCAGCAGAGTCAAGTAAAAGTTTCTTAAGAATGAGGTAGACACTGAGAACCAGTAGATTAAACTCCATTGAAGAGTTTCAGAGGAAATGAGTTCAAGTACACTAATTAAGAATTTAGTCCAGGAGACCTCTCACAGACTAGATCAAAGAAAGAAAAGATAAAGAAGATGTAGGAGTTCTGATGTGTAAAGTAGGAGAGATAAGGGAGCTCTTAATAGGTGAATTTGATTTAAAAAGTTTTTCCTTTCTATTGTTATGAACCTGGTAATCATCAACAAAGATTTATATTTCACAACATAAAAAGAACAGAACACAAAACTTCATGAAACAGTGAATTTCCAGTATTTTACTTGAATTCTACTGATTTTTAAAAAATATATCAGATTAACATGGTAATCTCAACAATGCCCTTCTTGTCTGTATTTCCTGATTTTTCTCTTCTCTCTTCTGTTTGTCTTTCAATGATTCCTTTATGTTCTTTTTGTTTTATTTTTACTTGTCATCATCTTTATCCCCTAGCTTTCCTCTGCCCTCCAAAATAAATGCCTTTCCTTGTGACAAAAAAGAATAAATATGCAAAACAAATATATACATTATCTGAACCTGAAGTTGTATGTTTGTTTTAAACCTCTAGCTCATCACATCTATGCCAAGAAGTAGAAAGCATGATTTAGCATCAGTTTTCTAGAGTCATTTCATTGATCAAAATTTTAAGTCTTTTAGAATTATTTTCCTATAAAAATGTTATAGCAGACATTATATAAATCATTCTTCTGGCTCTGCTCACTTCACTTTGTATCAGTCCATGCAAGTACTTCTTGGTTTCTATGAATCTATCCTCTTCATAATTTCTTATGAAACAATAATATTTCATCCCATTCTTATATCATCACTCATTTAACTACTCTCAATCAATGAGTACCCACTTTATTTACAGCTATCTGCTACAACAACATTCTTTCTCTTTTTCTCTCCCCCATCTCTCTCCACACACACACATACATAAATAAACACATGCACACACATATCTATATTTATATATGTGTGTATTTATGTGTACTTTCTTTCTCTCTCCTTTGATCCCTTTGGAGTATAAGTCTAGTAGTGATACTACTAGGTCAAAGGGCATGAGCAGTTTTAGTGATTTTCGTTATACTTCCAAATTATTTTTCAGAATTGTTAAACTACTTCAGAGCACAACCAATAATACCAGAATGAGATTGTCCTCTCATATCCTTTCAAACTATTGTTGTTTTTTTCTGCTGTCTTTGCCAATCTGATTAGTCTGAGTTACAAATTCAAAGTTGTTTTCATGTTCATTTCTATTATTAGTGATTTGTGTCATTCTTTAATATTATTTTGGTAGCTTACTTTTTTTGTGTGAGAAATACCTGTTCCTGTACTTTGATCATTTATCTAATAGGAGAATGACTCTTGCTCTTATATATTTGTATCAATTTTTGTTATATCTTTGATATAAGATCGTTATCAAAATAAACTACTGCAAAGCCTCTTACCTCCATTAACTGTTTCCCTTCTAATGATAATTACATCGGTTTTGTTCATGCAAAGCCTTTAAATTTTTTGTAATCACAATTGCCTATTTTACTTCTATGATCCTCTGTTACTTGTTTGATTAAGGAGTCTTCCCATCTCCATAGTTTTGAAAGGTCTCTCTTTCCCCCTTCTCTAATATATATGTGATATATCCTTTTAAGTCTAGGTCTTGATTTCATTTTGAGCTTATTGTGGTATATGGTATGAGGTGATGGTCTAAACATAATTTTTGCTGGATTGCTTTCCAATTTTCCTAACATTTTTTTGTCAGATAATAAGTCTCTTACCTAATAGCTAGAGTGCTTGCATTTATTAATGCTATGTAACTAAATTTTTCTGCTGCTGGGTCTTGTGTATCAGTATGTCACTGATCAACTTTTGTATTTTTTAAAACTAGTACCAAATAGTTTGGATGATACTCTTTTGTAGTATCATGTGAGATTCATATTTCCTTTCCAATATTTTTTAATTATTTCTCTTTAGATTCTTGACCTTTAATTTCCCAAATACATTTTGAGATTTTTTTGAGTTCTATAAAGTAACTCATTGGTATTTTTATTGAAATAAAACTGGATCTACAAAGTAATATCAATAGTATTATTACTATTATTTTTATTTTATTGGCATGGTCCAACCGTAAGCAATTGAGAGCTCTCCAATTATTCAGATTTGTCTTTATTTCTGAAAAGAGTGCTGTATAGTTTTACTTTTGTTTGTAGTCTAATAGCTGGACTCACAGATATTTTATATATTTGATAGCTATTTTGAATACATCTTTCTGCTGGGTTTTGTTAGCAATGTAAAGAAATACAGTTGGCTATTCTGGTTTTATTTTTTATCCTACTATATTAGAACAAGGTCAAAAGATAAAAACAATAGAAGAACATGTAAGATACATACTATCAGAAACTGATCTAGAAAACAATTCAAAGAGATATAATTTAAGAATGACAGATTCCCTAAAATCCATGGTTAAGCACGCAACCTGGATAGCATATTTCAAGAGATTATAAAAGAAAACTTCCCTTTATTTTTATATGAATCATCTCTTACAGTATAGTAATATTCTAGAACATTCATATAATAGTTTCTTTAGCCGTTACTCAGTTGATGGTCCTATGGGTCTGTTCTTCTCTATAGCTCTACATTTTACTCCCTGGATTGATTATCTCTTCAATATAGAAAGTTCACTCCTTGAAGCTTCATTCCACTTAGAATTCTGTTTCTAGATATTTCTGGTAAGAATCAGGCTCTACTTCTGGCTTCAGATTAACTCTAGAGACATGACCAATCTTCACCTAGCCTGTAACCATCTGTTCTTCCAATTCAGTCAGAGACCTTCATACTTCACGAAGAAGTGACAAATCTTTAACATGTTTTATACTTCATTAACACAGTAAATGTATCTGTGATCTAACTTTTAATTTCTGTGATTAAATCAACAATTGAGGAGCAGGTAATTAAATCTCTTCTATTTCTATCCATATGTATATCTTTCTATGTCCATGTCTGTATCTAGCCTTATCTATATATTTATTTGTTGGAGGATGGTGTCGTATAGTGCTTTTAATGATTATAAACTGCTCATTGCTGTACTGATAATCTCCCTGTGAAGTTATATAGATGGAAATTATAGAATTTTATACCCATAGAAGAAAGGAAGATTATAGATAATTTAAAGGGCAAAGGAATATTGAATGAGCTACACTATTTTATCAACAGTGACATATTTAGGAATTCTAGTTAGTTGTTCTGAATGATACAGCATTTAAGTTTTTAAGAGAAAAGTTTACAGAATTACAAAAATGCTTTTTTTGTCTTCTTTTTTTTTGGTAGATATGTGATTTCATTGGCTTAGGAACTCACAGGAAGGGAATTCCCTCTAAGTAACTGTTCTGCAAATATGACCTTAAAAATGTTTCTAGGGCACATAGCCAGTTGGAGGCTAGACTGGAACCCAGGACTTCCTAACTAAAGTGGGCTCTTTAACTATTATACAGTGTTGCCTCTCACAAAAATATATAGTAACACAATACCTGTAAAAGGCTTTAACATTCCTTTTTAAACTTTGGGTAAATCTAATAGAAAGATGAATAAAAGAAAACAGAATAGTACATACTGATGAAAGATAAGATTGAAATATACTGTGTTCTGAATGACAGACAATATAAATGAAAATATATACTTCCTGATATCATATGATTTTGTTATATATTGCTTTTGAGTTCAGATACAAAGTAATCATAAATAAATGTAAAAAAGTATCAAACAATCTTTTGCAATATATAATAATAAAATAATAGTAAATATAGGTAATAAAAGTAAAAGAAACAAATGAAGACTAAGTAATGACATCCTGAATAGCATGTGAATCAAGAAATAAAATAAAAAAAAACTATGTTAAAGAGAATGATAATAATGATACAATATATGAAAAATTTTGGGTGAAACTAATAAAATCCAAAGAGAAAAAATATCATTTCAGAAAATAAAATAGAAAAATAAAGCATTAAGGAGCATATAGTGACTGAAAATAGAAAATAAACCTAGGCAATTGACAAACTCAGAATAGGCCCAAAAGAAGAATTCTTGACTATTAGAGGTAAAAGATTAAATTAAAAACAAAGCTATTATGGAAATGATAAACAAAATCAATAGTTTTTAAATCAAAGCTTAACAAAGCTAATAAATCATTATTCAACTTGATTTTTAAAAGGAGGGAGAAAAAATAAGTGAGCAAAGTAAGAATTAAATTAATTCACATGAAAATAGAGAAAATAACAGAAGCTACTGTATAAAATTATATGCCACCCAAACTGAGGAGTTAAAGTCCATGGATAGTTATCTACATAAATATTTGTAAACAAGATTTAGCAATATTAAAAAACCCAATCTCAGGAAGAGAAATCATTACAACTATAAATGAAGTCAATCCCTGATCCAGATGGATTTGCAAATGAATTCTCTCAATTAATCAGTTAATACCTATTTTTCAGAAACAAAAAAACCCCAAAGCAAAACAAAAACTCAACTCTCAATCATTAAAACAACAACATTAAAACACCATACTAAATTGCTTTAATAATATAACTATAATCCTTAGATCCAAACCAAGGAGGAAATAAGCCCATAGCTAAGTCTCACTATCAAGTATTGTTACCAATTTTAAAAATCAAAATCGTCACAAAATACTACACTAATATATTGACAAAATAGTTCATTTTCATCAAGTTAGATTCATATTAGAGACAAAAGAATAGCTCATCATTGGGAAAATAATTAACATAATTAATGATGTAAACAACAAAACCCACATATATTAATATAGAAAAAATTCTTTAATCTAATACAGAACTCATTTTTGTTAAATATCTTAAAAATATATATGATGTAAAGCATACAGCTAAAACAAGAGCTAAGAGTTTTTACAATACAGAAATTGTAGAAGATTTCCTAATATGTACAGAACTAGACAAGGATGCTTTCTGACCCCACTATGATATGGCATAGTTATAGAAATTTTGTTGATAGCAATAAGAGAAGAGAGAAATGAAAACTGTAAATATAAGCAAAACAGAGGCGATATTATCTCTCTTTACAGATGTCATGATTGTTAAAAATCTTCATAGAAACAAAAAAAAATCAATTAATTTATTGATGTAATTAATTGCTATAGTAAAGTAGCAAAACAAACAGGGGGAAATGATAGAAAGAGAAATTCCATTTAATATAGCTACACTATGTATAGAATGTGTGGAAGTTCACCTACCAAAATATGCTCAAAGCTTAGGCACAATAAGTATAAAAACATTTTTTTCCAGAAATAAAGGAAAGCAAGTAATTGGAGATATATTCAAAGGACCATAGATCCAGAGCTGGCGGTGACTTTCGAAGCCATCCTAGACACAAGGTGGTGTGGGAAGATAAGCACACAAACAATCTTTGCGTGGTTCTGTGAATTGACTCAATTGTAAAACAACAACTTGTGATAGCCCAAAAGCTTCATTTTACGTATGTAAAGAATGAGGTCCAGAAAGGTTGTGTCTTGCCCAAGTCCATGTGGATAGAGAACCTTAGAGGTGAGATTCAAATCCTCTATTGTTCTGTATAATAAAAATGATAATATACCTTTAAAAAGCTCAGACCTGTGAGGTCATCAATGTAAGATGCTCCAGGTGAGTTGCCACCTCTCAGCAATTTATAGTTTTGGTCTCAGGGATTTGCCTAGGGCAGTAAGAGATTAAGTGACCTGCCTCAGTTAAAAATTAGTATGTGTCAGAGGCAGTCCTTGAACACTGGGCTTCCTTATTCTGAGGCTAAACTGTTACGCTATGCTAATTAATTTATATATTAGGTGCCATATCAAACTATCAATGGATAGCTTTATAGTGCTGAACAAAACAACAAAACTCATTAGAAGTACAGAAGATTTAGAAAATCCAGAATTATCCTCATCAATGAGAATTCAGTAAATACTGTGTGTCAGGCACTGTACTAAGTACTGAGGACACGTAGAAAGACAAAAATCATGGTCCCTACCTTCAAGGAGCTTATATTCTAGTGTATTCTATACAGTTTTGTATAGACAAGGTTATATACAGGATAAAATGGAGGTAATAGTGGAGGAAAGAGACTAACAGTGGGGAGACTTTCCTAGTCCTCTCATAGAGGTTGGACTTGAGCTGGGTCTTGAAGGAAGCCAGCAAAAGTAGAAGACAGAGCATTTCCAATATGGGAAATAGCCAGGGAGAAGAAATGGGCTTTGGAAATGGAATGTCATATGGGAGGCAAGAAGGTCAGTGTCTTTGGATCATAAAGGACATGGAAAGCAGTAAGGTGTAAGAAGACAGGAAAATTAGAAAGTGGCCAGATTGTGAAGGGTTGTAAAAGCAAAATAGAGGATTTTATATTTCATCTTGGAAGGCATTAGAAGATCCTGGGATTTATTGAGTAGAGGGATGACATGTTCATACCTGTGCTTTAGGAAGGTCACTTTGACAGTCGAATGGAGGGTATACTATATTGGGAAGGACTTGTAGCAGAGAGATTAACCAACAGATTATTGTAATAGTCTGAGTGTAAAGTGTTGAGGGCCTGTATCAGCAGTGACTAATTGAGCAGAGAGTGAAAGAAACCAGGAATGAAGCAAGTGGTCTGACATTATCACATTTGAAAATACGTGGGTGTCACAAGAGTCAGTATGTTTTAAAGTTTATTGATGCATATGTGACCTTAAAACCACATTAAGGCATGTGGGATGCTATATATTATGGAACACTAATCATAAAAATTTGGAGCTTCAGTTTTTTATGAGGTTTAAAAAATGCATTTTCTCATTTGTAAAGTGTGGATAATAATACTCGTAGTAACCGCTTCACAGACTTACCTTGAGGATCAAATCAAGTCGTGTATGCAAAACATTTTTGTAAGCTGTAAAGCACTGTACAAATGTCAGCTATTGCTATTAGGGCTTAAAATTGAAAAGCTGATCCATAGGACTGTTTAGATAAACATTATCCAGAAGCAACTGAAAATTGGAAACTCATGTTTGATAAATTGAATCATATAAACTACACAGGGAAAGTCTTTCTGTTTGATAAGAACTACTGGGAAAACCAAAAAGCAATTTGACAGACTATAAACTTAGATTAACATCTTATACAATATACCATAATAAATTCCAAATAAGGATTATATCATAAGAAAAATTAGAGGAAACCAAAGGAGGTATCTTTCAAAACCATGGTTAGGAGAAAATTCTTTTTTCGCCATTTAACAGTATTGTAAAGATAGTTTTTGACATGCACTTTTATAAGATTTTGAGTTCCAAGTCTTTCTCCCTCCCCACATTCCTCCCCAAGACAGCAAGCAATCCGATATAGGCTGTACATGTCCTATCATATTAAATGTATTTCCACATTAGTCATGTTGTGAAAGAATCAGAACAAAAGGGGAAAATCATGAGAAAGAAATAAACAACAAAAGGAGAAACTATTATGCCTTGATCTGCATTTATAATTCATAATTCTTTCTCTGGGTATTTACAGCATTTTCCACCATGAGTCTTTTGGAATTGACTTGGCTCATTGTATTGCTAAGAAGTCATCATAGTTGATCATCACACAATGTTCCTCTTACTATGTACAGTTCTGCTCACTTCACTCAGCATCAGTTCATGTAAGTCTTTCCACATTTTTTCTGAAATCCACCTGCTCATCATTTCTTATAGCACAATAGTATTCCATTACATTCATATACAACATCTTGTTCAGTTGTTCCATAATTGATGGGCATTCCCTTGATTTCCAGTTTTTGCCACCACAAAAAGAACTGCTACAAATATTTTTGCACATGTGGATCCTTTTCTATTTTTTATGATGTTAAGAGAAAATTCTTAATCAGACCAGTGGCAGAAAAGATCAAATATGAGAAAAGATGCAATTCTAGTTATATAACATTTTTTAAAAAAAACCCTTTTTTTCACAAACAAAAATCAATGTTCCTAGAATTAGAAGAGAAAATGTCAAGTGAGGAAAAAATGTTTGCATTCTATATCTCTGGTAAATGAGATTTAGAAAATTGATACAAATACGTAAGACAAGAACTAATAGATAAGTGGTCAAAGATTATTAACAATTTCAAAAGAAGAAATACAAACTTTCAACACTGTGAAAAATGCTAAGATCATTAATGATAGGAGCAATACAGATAAAAACAACTCTGAGGTTATGCCTTATGCTCAGAACATTGCCAAAGAAGATAAAGGCAAAGATAGTCAATAGTAGAGGGGGTATAGGAAGACAGTCACTTGTGAAAGCTGTGACTTGGACCAACTATTCCAAAAAGCAACTTACAACTGTGCAAGAAAAGCTAATAAACTTTATATTCTTTTGCCCTGTGAGTTCACTACTAGGTAAATACCCAAAAGTGTTCCATGTATATTACAAAATTCATGATAGTACTCTTTGGCAGTAGTAAAGAACTGGAGACAATGTGGGTTTCCATCAGTGAAAGGCTGAACAAATTTTGACATAGAAATGTGAGTGAATATTGTACTGTTAGGGAGGATGAAAGTAAGGAATTCAGAAAATCACTGGAAGATCTGTTAACTGAGACAGAGAAAAGTAAACAGAATATGGAGAATAGACACAATGATTACAAGAGTTTCAATGTAACTAGCACTACATGGAATCCAAACCAAATTTCTATGAACAATCTAAGTTTCAGAGAACAGATAATGCAACATACTTTTCTCTTGGCAAGGAGGTGGAGAGCTAGTTGTAGAATGTTGTACATGTAGTTGGACAGTTATTTTGTTGGTCAGTTTGGCTTGCCTGTTTTTCTTGGTTACAAAGAATGGTTCAATTTGGGGAATGAATATTTTGGAAAATGACAAGATGTAGAAAACAAAGGGTATCAAGAATTTTTATTTTTATGTATTTATTTTAATTTTTTGTCAGGTATTTTTTTCCCTTTTAAAAAATTATTTATTTTTTGTTTTCAACATTCATTTCCACAAGATTTTGAATTCCACATTTTCTCTCAATCTCTTCCCTCCCTCACCCCAAAACACTGTGCATTCTGATTACCCTTTCCCCCAATTTGCCCTCTCTTCTATCACACCCCCCTCCCTTCCCTTATTCCCATCTTCCTTCTTTTCTTGTAGGGCAAGATAGATTTCTATATCCTATTACCTGTATTTCTTATTTTCCAGTTGCATGCAAAAACAATTCTCAACTTTTGCGTTCCAGCATCTCTCCCTTCCTCTCTCTCCACCCATTCCCACTGGGAAGGCAAGCAATTCAATATAGGCTATATATGTGTAGTTTTGCTAAAGACTTCCATAATAGTCATGTTGTGAAAGACTAACTATATTTCCCTCTATCCTATCCTGCCCCCTACTTATTCTATTCTCTCTTTAGACCTTATCCCTCTCCTAAAGTGTTTACTTCTAATTACTCCCTCCTCCCATTTGCCCTCCCTTCTATCATTCTCCCACCCTACTTATCCCCTTCTCACCTACTTTCCTGTAGCGTTAGATTTTCATACCAAATTGAGTGTGCATGTTATTCCCCCCTTAAGCTAAATGCGATGAGAGTAACCTTCACTTTTTCCCTCTCACCTCCCCTCTTTCCCCCTCCATTGTAAAAGCTTTTCCTTGCTTCTTTTATGAGAGATAATTTGCCCCATTCCATTTCTTCCTTTGTCCTTCCAATATATTCCTCTCTCATGCCTTAATTTTACTTTTTTTAGATATCATCCCTTCCTATTCAACTCACCCTGTGTCCTCTATCTCTCTCTTTCTATGTGTGTGTGTGTGTGTGTGTGTGTGTGTGTGTGTGATCTCTCCAACTACCCAAACACTGAGAAAAGTTTCAAGAGTTATAAATATTATCTTTCCATGTAGGAATGTAAACCATTCAACTTTAGAAAGTCCTTTATGATTTCTCTTTCCTGTTTACCTTTTCATGCTTCTGTTGATTCTTGTGTTTGAAAGTCAAATTTTCTATTCAGCTCTGGTCTTTTCATCAAGAATGCTTGAAAGTCCTCTATTTCATTGAATGACCATTTTTTCCCCCTAAAGTACAATATTCAGTTTTGCTGAGTAGATGATTCTTGATTTTAATCTTAGTTCCTTTGACTTCTGGAATATCATATTCCAAGCCTTTCAATCCCTTAATCTAGATTTCATGTTATCCTGATTGTATTTCCACAATACTCAAATTGTTTCTTTCTGGTTGCTTGCAATATTTTCTCATTGATCTGGGAACTCTGGAATTTGTCTACAATATTCCTAGGAGTTTTTCTTTTTGACTCTCCAGAAGTGATCAGTGGATCCTTTCAATATTTATTTTACCCTCTGGGTCTAGAATATCAGAGTAATTTTTCTTGATAATTTCATGAAAGATGATGTGTAGGCTCTTTTTTTGATCATAGCTTTCAGATAGTCCCACAATTTTTAAGTTGTCTCTCCTGGATCTATCTTACAGGTTAGGTTTTTTTCCAATGACATATTTCACATTGTCTTCAATTTTTTCATTCTTTTGGTTTTGTTTTGTAATTTCTTGGTTTCTCATAAAGTCATTAGCTTCCATTTGCTCCATTCTAATTTTTAAAGGATTGTTTTCTTCAGTGAGCTTTTGAACTTCCCTTTCCATTTGGCTAATTCTGCTTTTTAAAGCATTCTTCTCCTCATTGACTTTTTGGCTGCTTTTGCCATTTGAGTTAGTCTATTTTTCAAGGTGTTATTTTCTTCAACATTTTTTTGGGTCTCCTTTACCAAGGTATTGAGCCGTTTTTCATGCTTTTCTTGCATCTCTCTCATTTCTCTTCCCAATTTTTCCTCTGCCTCTCTTACTTGACTTTCAAAATCCTTTTTGAGCCCTTCCATGGTCTGAGACCATTGCATATTTATTTTGGAGATTTTGAATGCAGACACCTTGACTTTGATGTCTTCCTCTGATGGTATGCATTGTTTTTCATCATCTGGAAGGATGGAAGAAAATATCTTTTCACCAAGAAAGTGGCCTTCTATAATCTTATTTTTTCACCAATTTTGGGTATCTTCCCAGCCAGTTACTTGACTTTTGAGTCCTTTGTCAAGAGGAGGCTATTCTCTAAGGATCTAGACATTCTCAGTTCCTCCAAGGTGGCATAATCATGGTAGAGGAGTTTACAACTCTCTTGGCCTGCACTCTGGTCTGGGAGCAATCACAAGCTTTTCTACCTGCAAGTAGGATTCCCTCTCCAGAGCCTCCATAAGCTCCAGAAGTCAGTGTTCCTCCTCACCCCAGGGCTGACACTGAGGGCTGAGATTCAGATCAGCTGCTCAATTTCCCTAGAGTCTTTAGACTGAGGGCTCCAAAAATGGACACTGCTGCCATTGCCACTGCTGCTGCCCGCCACCATAACCACTGCCTGGGGCCAGGGCTAGGGAAGGACCCTGATGCCTTCTCATCCTGGTGAAAGAGCTTTCTCACTGACCTTTGAAGCTGTCTTTGACGTTTGTGGGTTGAGAAATCTGGGAACCACAGCTGCTGCTGGTGGAGCCCTGAAGCCTGCTCTAGTCCTGTCCATGCCAAGACATATGGCCAAGGCTGTGCTGTGCTCTGTGGGCTGTTTTCTGCTCTAAAACTGGTGTGATAGACCTTTCCTGTCAGCCTTCCAGGCTGCCTTGGGCTGGAAATCTCTTTCATTCTGTCATTTTGTGGCTTCTGCTGCTGTAGAATTTGTTTAGAGTCATTTTTTACAGGTATTTTGTGGGCTGTGAGGGAAAGGTTCTACAGGTCTATTATTTTACTCCACCATCTTGGCTCCATGTCCAGTATCAAGAATTAAAAAAATTTTTTTGCTTCATTTGGAATTGTGCCCAAAGGGCGAGCAAATCATGCATACCCTTTGATCCAGCAATACCACTAAGTCTGTATCCCAAAGAGATAATAAAGAAAGGAAAAGCACCCACATGTACAAAACATTTATAGCATCTGTTTTTGTGGTGGCAAAGAATTGGAAATTCAGGAAATGCCCATCTATTGGGGAATAGTTGAACAAGTTATTGTATATGAATGTAATCACATACATAGGTACTATAAGAAATGCTGAGCAGGTGGATTTCAGAAAGACCTGGAAAGACTTACATGAACTGATGCTGAGTGAAGTGAACAGAACCAGGACAACACTGCACACAGTTAACAGCAACATTGTGCAGTGATCAGTTATGATAGACTTAGCTCTTTTTATCAATACAATGATCCAAGACAATTCCCAAAAACTCATGATAGAAAGTGCTATCCACATCTGGATAAAGGACTATGAAGTGTAAATGCAGATTGAAATATAATATTTTCACTTTTTTGGTGTTTTTTTGTTTTTTTCCCCTATGGACTTTTTTGGTTTTGTTTCTTTTTCACAACATAACTAAGGTAGAAATACAGTTAACATGATTACACTTGTATAACCTCAATCAGATTGCTTGCCATCTTGGGAAGGGGTAGAGAGGATGAAAGGGAGAAAAAAAATTAGAACTCAAAATCTTACAAAAATGAATGTTTAAAAGTATCTTTGCATGCAATTAGAAAAAATAAAATACTGTTTACAAAGAAAAATAAAATGCCGTGCTTCCTTAACTTTTGTCAATCTTTCCCATATTTTCCTTTTTGTTTATCATTTTTCTAGAAAGTGATAGATACATATGTGTGCATGATGCTTCACAGACATTATAACAAGCAACTTGCCAAATCCAGGTTCATATAGATGATCTTTCCTTTTATGTTGGAAATAATTTAACTTGAAGTCACTGCCTCCTCACTGTACATATGTGTTTTTCTCACAATCCTCTTTGGTCCTTAGATAGTATGCCCTCTTCTTGAAAATTCTTCCTTTGTAATAGATACAAGTCACAGGGCACTCTCAATGCCCATGTCTTAGGACATTTTATTCCTTATTAACCTAATTCACCCTGCTCAGAACTTGGTGCCTTTGCAAGTACCCTGGACAGCGAATTCCTAAAGTAGTGTGTCTTTTGATACTCTTAGACTGGAGTTTGCTATGTGAGTGTTGGAGTTCACATTCCTTGTGAAGTGTACCCCTTGTAGATGCATAGTAGATGAAGGTCAAAGATTTTCCAACAGGGATTCTTAATTTGTTTCCCCAGACAGTACATTAACACACCCTGGTCAGATTTCCTTGCTTTTTCTTTCTTTCTTTTTTCCCTCACAATAGTGGTTTTATTAAATTAGTTGCTTTATAAAACATTGCAGATGTCATAATTGTTAACATAACAATTTACCAAACTGTAGTAACTGTTGCAGTTTGCTAAGCATGTTTGTAAGGGAAAGGAAATGCCAAAACCCTGTGAAAGTTGTTGTTTCAGCCTAGGAGAACAAAGGAAGTTTTGTTTCTCAGACATTTTAAATCAGGCAAATAGAACAGGTCAAGAATCCCCCCCCCCCCCCCCCCTTTAAGAGCTGCATCAGTAGAAATATTCCGGTAAATATAAACTAGACTGTTTATACACTCGAAATACCACAAGTTGGATTTTGTCAAATGCAATAATGGAGACGTTACCTCTGTGGCTTCACGGTTGGTGGCTTTTGGTCATTTAATTTTTTAAAATGTCTAACTAGTAGCCATTTGAGGCACAGTATCCTTACTCTGAAATAAGCAGTCTTTTTTGCAATGCATTTTTAAAAAATTCTCACGCTTTACCTTAAGACAAAGCAATTTTAATACTAGGTGCACACCCACATGCCCTGGTTGCAAACTGCTTTTGCTGACAAGATATGAAGTAGTTCAAGGAGGTCTGGTTAAGGCTGTGTTATTGAATGGTGCTGGTAAATACTACACTGTTTTTTTGTCACGTTGCAACTATTGTTTCCAATTTAGTGACTCTGCTGCCCTGGAACCAGAGAGCAACAATTATAGGATTTCTTTTACTGTGATTTAGTAGCAACCAAGTTTCCTGATTTTAACCCCTTGGCAACAAGAACCAAGTTCCCCATTGCATTAGCACCTAAGTGTCAAGGGGTTAAGTAACCAGCACAAAGATACTGCACTTTTGATTGTAGCATTTGGCAGAACTGAAAGGAAAGGAAGTCGTGCTACATGTTGATGGGACTGTGGGCAACAGAAGAAGACAATGGGGAGAAGATGAAATGTCACATGAAGTCTTCAAAGTCTTGCCCGTATCCTCTATCGTAGCCACCATAGTCTGCAAGATCATCTTTCATCGTAGCCTTTAATCCCCCTCCAGGCACCACACCTTTCTTCTTCTTTTTGGCTTTGCTTTGCTGTTCTTGTTTCTGTTTTTCACTGCATAGCACGGTCAATGAATTGGTAATTTTTTTCAAGTCATCAATTTCCAATGAAATACACACATCTCGAACAAAGGCTTCCAAGAAACTGGCATAATATAGAGATTTTTCATACTGTGTAATTTTATCTTTTAGTAACTTGCCAAACTCTGTGAAGTCATCTCTTGAAGAGGGTTTCATGGCATCTATACCACAGATTGTGTTATTAACACCAAAGGTTTCTTTTGCTAATTCAAGGTCTGCCTCTTCCTGTAATTTCTTTAGCCGTAGTTTATCTGCTAATTGTTCTTCTGGTGTAAGCTCTTTAGATTCTTCAGGCTCTTCCAACCTTTTCTTAATTTCTTCTTGTCTTTTCTTCTGTTGCCGTTCTTTCTC
This sequence comes from Bettongia penicillata ogilbyi, assembly GCA_023548195.1. NCBI lineage: Eukaryota > Metazoa > Chordata > Mammalia > Diprotodontia > Potoroidae > Bettongia > Bettongia penicillata. The sequence continues at coordinate 5,388,798 of JAJHZJ010000009.1, read as the reverse complement.
TTTGATTTTTTTCTATTTTCTTCTTTTCTGAAACTTTTGTTTCTGGTTTTACCTCTGTCTCCTTTTCTTTTCTTCATCATCATCATCCCAGTTTTCCTTGACGTCGTCATCCTCGTCCTCGCCCTCCCAGCGGTCCCCGCCGGCCGCGCCCCCCGCCTTCTGCACCGGCTCCTCCACCGAGAACGTGTCCGCGTCCCAGGAGTCCGAGTCCCCCGCCGCCGCCGCCGCCATCTCGGGCCGAGTGTGTGAGTGAGAGAGGGAGAGAAGGGGGAAGGGGAGCGCGAGAGGGCAGCTGGTGAGTCTCCCAGGAGCTTCTCGCTGGCCAACGCGGGGCACGCCGGGACGGCGGCCTTCCTTGCTTTTTCTTTTAAAAGATTCTTTGCCTCATGGTTCATTCAGTTTTGAATCACCATGTATCGTCTTTTGCCCTTGGTAGGCAAATATAAAGTCTCAGCAGAGCTCATGTTTCTCATTGTTGCACCACTGGGATTGAGGCTGGGGACAGGTTGGAAGGGTACCCTTGTTTTCAATGCCTGGATTCAAATGAGTGTGAATGAATGATGTGTAAAACCATCCCACAGTTTAAAGCTATAGTATAACCTCTCCCAGCAACACCCTGGTGATAATAACTCTTAATTGACTTCTTTGTTTTAATAAGATGTTGAATATATAGTATGATGCTTACTGTTTATAAATCCCAGAACATTGCTTTGAACCAGGAATAGCTTAATATATGTGCATTAGGAGCCTTCCACAGACAACTTTCTTCTTGTACCATTTTTCAGCCTATCACATCCTAGAAAATGAATTCCTGCCTCAGGAGATTGTGGGCTCCCCCCAGAGAAAGTCTGCAGAGATTGGATGACCACCTGCTGGGTGTGCCTGTTCAAGAATGGTCTGGTCTAGAATAGGAGTTTTTAACCTCTTTCATAGATCCCTTGGGCAATCTGGGGAGTCCTCTGGAACCCTTCTAAGAAGAATGTTTTTAAATTCATTACATAACATCCTTAGGATTACAAAATAAAACAATTGCATTGAGATACAGTTACCAAAATATTTTTATTTATTTATTTTTAAATTAATCTTAGATTTTCTCCCTCTCCCTCTCCCCTCCCTCCCCGAGATGGTGTGCCATCTTATGTGGGTTCTATATCTACATTCTTACTAAATATGCTTTCACCTTAGTCATGTTTCATGGAAGAATTAAAATGAATGGGAGAAACCATGAGAAAAACCAAACCAAAGACAAAGTGAAATACAAGAGAAAATAGGCTCCTTCATTCTGTGTTCTAATTCCATGGTTCTTTCTCTGGATGCGGAAAGCATTTTGCCTTGAGTTCATTGGGAATTTTTTAGGTCCTTACACTGCTGTAAGGACTAAGTCTACCAGAAAAATTCCTTGTACACTGTGGTCGTTGCTGTGTACAAAGTTCTCCTCGTTCTGCTCCCTGTACTCAGCAGCAGTTCATGTAAGTCCTTCCAGGCCTCTCTAAAATCTTCCTGTTCATTTTTTTGTAGCACAACATTATTCCATTACATTCATGTACCACAACTTGTTCAGTCATTCCCTAAGTCATGGGCATCCCCTTGATTTTGATTACATTAAACTGAAAAGTTTTTGTACAAACAAACCCAATGCAACAAGATTAGGAGGGAAGCAGAAAACTGGGAAAGAGTTTTTGTAACTTGTGTCTGAGATAAAGGCTTCATTTCTAAAATATATAGAGAACTGAGCCAAATGTACAAAAATGCAAGTCATTCCCCAATTGAAAAAATGGTGAAAGGATATGAATAGGCAGTTTTCAGAGGAAGAAATTAAAGCTATCTATAGTCATATGGAAAAATGTTCTAAATTACTATTGATTAGAGATATACAAATTAAAACAACTCTGAGGTATCATATCACACTTATCAGATTGACAAAATTGACACCTATCAACATGACAAAACTAGAAGATGATAAATGTTGGAGAAGATGTGAGAGAACACTAATTCATTGTTGGTGGAATTGTGAGCTGATTCATTCATTCTGGAGAGCAATTTGGAACTATGCCCAAAGGGCTAGAAAAATGTACATACCCTTTGACCCAGCTATATTGCTTCTAGGACCGTATCCCAAAGAGATCACAAAAATGGGAAATGGTTCCATTTGTACAAAAATATTATAAGCAACTCTCTTTGTGATGGCCAAGAACAAATTATTTTTAAAAAGAATTCATAGACCTCAGGTTAAGAATATCTGGTCTACATGGTCTCTGAGTTTCTTCCCAACTCTGAGATGCTGTTACTCTTGGAACTCACTCAATGCCTTAATGATGATGTTTCCTGTCTTTGTCCATAATTTAATATTTTTATTCAGGTCTTTTATTTTCCCCTCACATTGTGTAATACTTTAAGTTTTGAAAATGCTTTTTGCATATTAACTCATTTGAGCTACTCATCCACCCTGTAGGAGGTCCTATCGTTAATTCTATTTTAACAATGAAAAAAAACTGAGGTTTAGAAAAGTTAATTGACAACCCAGGATTATGAAACTAGCAAGTGTTTGAGGCAAAATTCAAACCTTATTCTTCCTGATTCCAAGTTCAGGGCCCAATTTAATTCATTAGATACCACTCTGGGCCAGGCTCCATGCTGGGTGCTTGAGATACAGATGAAAAAGAAAACAATTCCCAGCTTCAGGGAGCTTGCATTCTACTTATAGGGCAGGGGAACCTCCCTGTGGGGGTGGGGAGAACCCCTGATGTACCTTCTATGGGCTATAGTTTAGTTCAATTTTGAAGATACCTTAGAGATACTATCTAGTGAGTCAGAAGGTCAGAAGTCAACATGCATCTATTAAGCACTACTACTGTGCTAAACACTGGGAACTCATAAAGATTTTTGAGCTGTATGAGAAAATAGAACTCATCTAGTCCAATCTCCTCATTTTACAAGTGAGGAAACTGAGGCCTAGAGAGGTGTAGTGATTTACCCAAGGTCACACAAATAAGTGGCAAAGCTGACATTCAAACCTGAGTCTTTTCCCTCCCAACCCAATACTGTTTCTACCCCAACACCATGCTGCCTCTGAAGCTCCCCGTGCTCTTTCTTTCTGAGTTCCCATATCACTCCTAATCTCTTCTAAATATTGCTACTTTTCTACTGTCTTGTGACATTTATTGTGCTGAACTGTCATCTCTTATTTTATCCTTACAGTGCATCAAAAGCACTGCATCTTGTCTCCTTGACTATATTGTAAACATAAACAGGGCAGGGGCCAAACCTTTTGGTTGTGTCCACTATGCCAACAAGCACAGCTCCTCACATGGGGAGAAAGCTCAGTAATTATTTGTGATTGATTTCTGAATGCTGCTGTCCAGTCATCCCAGGCTAGTTTGCTCTACCAAACTTATGAGCTAAGTACAGTAATCAGTATTCACTGTCTGCATCCTCTCTGCCTCTTTCCCTTAGCTCAGACCAGAGAACAACAATGCAGGTCCAGTTTTCCTGAGTTTCCAAACAAGTCTCTTTGATCTTTCAGTTTGTACTCCTATCTATCTATATGACCTTTAGCGAGTCTTTTAATCCTGTTGGGTCTCAGGAAGTTAACCTCATGGAAGTTAAATGACTTTCTCAAAATAACTGAGGTAGTAAATTACAAGGGCAAGACTTAAACCCAGGATCTTTGACTCCAAAATCCAGGACTGTGCCAGATTTCTGAAAGAATGACGCAGTAGGCCACTGGCAATATAGAGAAGACAGATCAGAAGGAATGAAGGCTAGAAAGATACAAGATGAAAATGAATCAATTAGTCGATCAACCATTCAATTAACTAGTGTTTGTTATGTGCCCAGCACTGCATTAGGCCCTAGGGAAACTGACAAAAGTGAGGCAATTCTTGTCCTCAGGGATCTTATATTCTAGGCTGAGGGCATGCATATATATAGGTTTGCAGGACTTTGGGGGGAAAAGAGGGAGGGGGAACTAATTTGTAATTTCACGCATTGGGAAATGCTTTCCATTCATTGAAATTAACAGTTCAGTTTATTTTAGTTGTCTGCAGTGGGGGGAAGGCTGAAAGATGAAAAGATTAAGTGAGTTACCCAGGGTCACTACCCATGTGTTTTAGAGGCAGGATTTGAGACCTAGGCTTTCTTACTCCTATGCCATGGCTACCATATATGACTCTCTCTCTCTCTCCTCTTTCTCTGTCTCTGTCTCTCTTTCTCTCTGTCTCTGTCTCTGTCTCTCTCTCTCTGTCTCTCTCTCTCCTTCACTCTCCCACTTTTTATTTATCTCTCTTTATCCACACAGAAAAAATATTTACACACATACATATATGTGTTTATACATAGGAAAAAATGGCAAAATAAATCCAAGATGATCATGGCTATAAGAAAGGCACCACAGCTAGGCATAGCTACAATCACAGTTGCTGTCAAGACAAAGCTAGAGACCTAAGTACTTTTAAAAATCGTTAAGAATTTAATTAAAGTCATTTTTATATAGTTCACACCTCACAATGAGGCAATATGGTCTTAGTGGATAGATAACTGACTTTAGAGCAGCGAATGCATTTCACCTGTTATTGGCCCAAGAAAATCTCCAAGATGAAATGTGCTGCTGACTTGTATTGATAGAGGTGAGTACCTCATCTGGGAATTCCTTATACCAAAGAAATCATAGTTCTAGTCCCTAACTGGAGGATGGAAAACTTGAGTTCGAATATGACCTCAGACATTTCCTAGATATGTCACCCTGGGCAAGTTACTTAACCTGTATTTTTTCTCACTTTCCTCATCTATAAAATGCGGATAATAGCAGAGTCTACTTCCTAGGGTTGTTGTGAGAATCAAATGATATGTAAAATGCTTTGCATAGTGCCTGGTACATAGTAAGTGCTATGTAAAAATTATTATCATCATCACCACCACCACCACCACCATCATCATTGTCATACATCATTTCAATGTGGGAAAGGAAATTAGTGGCCAATTAGTTGAACATGAACTTGAAAAAGAATTTCTTCTAAATTATCCCTGATTAGCCCTAGCTAGCCTCACCTGACTTTTCCAGCTACAATTGCTCACAAGTCTGGGGTCTTTTGTCACTGCACCATGGTGGAAAATTGAATTCTGTGTCCCTGAGGTTTATGCTTCAAGTATCTGGTTGCAAAACAGCTTATGACTTAACCCTTATCATTCTCAGATGCAGGATGATGGGAAAGAAGATAGAAAATGGAATTATTAGTATCTGTCTCTCTTCTTGATGGATGAATGAGTGATTGCTGTTGCTACCCAGGAGATTGGACACGCACAATGAGATCATCCTGGTGGATGAGAAGCAGATGCTACATTTATAGCACCAGGGGGAAAAACACACCAAGAAAATAAGGTCTAAAAGAAGCAGCTCTCTCGAAGTTTTTAATCTCAAACAAAATAAATGCATATGAGCCAATGTAAAGTAAGACATATTGAAAAATGGAATATTTTGTATTAATCTAACCATCTACCTCATATGTTTCAGGTAAAGATAGTGCTTTGAAAACTGCAAGGCATTATATAAATGAATTCTAAATTGGCCAAGTACAGAATGATGGAAATATAACTAGGAAGTGGAAAGACATTTGGGTTTAAGATGATTCCAAGCTCCATACAGGTCATCAGTGTGATGCAGCAAGCCCTAAAGCTAATATTATAATGGGTTGTATCAGTAGGAGAATGCATCCAGACCACAAAAGTTGATGCTTTACCTTGATCTGACTCTGACTCCACTGTAATGTCCAATTTCAGATGCCACATTTCTGAAGGGATAATCACAGAGCTTAAGTACTTCCAAAGGAAAAGCAGTGAAACAGTTTCCTGAAACGGGGTTTGCAGAGGCTCAATAGAAGGAATTTGGGATATTTGTTATATCTTAGGGGAGAGATGCTAATAATGTTTAGATATATGAAAGGGGTATCAAAGGAGAGAAATTCATCTGTTTGGGCCTGGAAGACAGAATTAGAAACAATGTTGGTTGTTGTCCTTCATCTTTGAAGAGGACCAAAAATGACATCGCCACGATAAAGTGAAATTTCATTGTGTCTGACTGTGGCTGATCAGAGCAATATGACCTTGGATTACTCTACCATAGGTTGGGCACAGATCGTCCATGTGAATATTTGGGGTGGATGTCCCAAATCTGCTCATCCTGTATTTACTTTGTGCTGTCTCAATTCTGCTTTGCTCAAAGAGCACAGCACCTTTCTGATGCAGGCACTCCATGCTGAGCGGTCCTGTGCCAGAGTCTCCCATGTTGCACTATCAAATCTAAAGTTCTTGAGAGAGACCTTGAGAATGTCCTTGTATCGCTTCTTCTGACCACCATGTGATCACCTGCCCCATGGGAGTTCTCCATAAAGTAGTCTTTTTGACAAGCATGCATTTTTCATTCGAACAATGTGGCCAACCCATCCTAGTTGTGCTCTCTGAAGCATCATTTGAATACTTGGCAGTTCAACTCAAGTAAGGACTTCAGTGTTTGGTGTCTATCCTGCCAGGTGATCCTCAGAATCTTCCTAAGGCAGTTCAAATGGAAGCAATTCAGTTTTCCTGGCGTGGTACTGGTGGACTGTTCATGTTTCACAAGCATATTACAAATGAGGTCAGCACAAAGGCTCTGTAGACCTTCAGTTTGGTAGTCAATCTAATACTCTTCTCTCTCAAACTTTTCTTCAAAGCCTCCCAAGCACTGAGCTAGCTCTGGCAATGCATGGATCAACCTCATTGTCAATGTGTGCATCCCTAGAAAGTACACTACCAAAGTAAGGGAACTTATTCACAACATTCAAAACTCCATTTGTTGTAACTGATGGTTCCACATATGAATGCTATGGTGGTGGCTGATGGAGCACCTGTGTTTCCTTGGTGTTAATTACTAGGCCAAAATTAGCACAGACAGCAGAGAATTGATCCACACTTTGTTGCATTTCAACTTCAGAGGCTGCATTGAGTGCACAAACATCTGCAAACAGAAAATCATGCATCAACACTTCCTCTACTTTGGTCTTGACTTGAAGTCTTTTAAAATTGAAGAACTTACCATTGGTATGGTACTTGACCTTGATGCCATGTTCATTCTCTTTGAAAGTATTTGACAATATGACTGAAAATACCATGCTAAAAAGCATGTGACCATTTTCCTCAGATTGAAGGTTAATCCCTCCTTAGCTGAACTTCCAACTGAAGGAGAGGTTTTGAGGACCATCAGGCTCCTTTCATGTGGCAAAGCACCTGGTGCTGATTCTATTCCAGCTGAGATTTACAAGGTAGGGGGACCATTGTTCATATAAAAGCTGACTAAAATTTTCTAGGATATATGGCAAGAAGAGGTTATCCCCCAGGAGTTCAAGGATGCCTCCATTGACCATCTGTATAAAGGTAAAGGGAATAGATTGTTCTGTGATAATCACAGGGGGAATCTCTCTCTTTGTCATTGCTGGCAAAATTCTTGCTAGAGTCCTCCTTAATAGGCTGATCCTTCGCCTGGAAGATGGTCATATACCTGAGAACCAGTGTGGCTTCGGAAAAGGCAGAGGAAAAGTCAGTATGGTGTTTGCTGCCCTACAACTCCAGAAGAAATGCCAGGAGCAGAACAGAGGTCTGTACACAAAGTTTATAGATCTGACCAAGGCCTTTCACATTGCTGTTGTGAAGGATCATGGAAAATTATGTCAAAATTTGGCTGCCCGGAGAAGTTTATCAATATCGTACATCAATTTCATGATGGCATGTTTGCCCAGGTTCTGGATAGTGGACAATGCTCTCATGCTTTCCCAATCACCAATGGAGTGAAACAGGCCTGTGTGCTAGAAACAATGTAGATTTTACAGAAATGCAGATTTTGGCTGGATTTTAGTTTTTTTTAAATTTTTTTTATTTTTTACAACATTGCCTTGATTCTGACTGCTATAGAAGAAGGTTGTGGGAGGAGTGGAGAAAGACAAAGACTTCAACTAAATCAGAAAAAAAGGAAAATTGTAAAAGTAATTTGGAGGGATTTGGACTTGTGAAATCTAGGGATTATACCCAAGGAGGCAAAATTTGGGACAAATTGAAGGAAATTTGTGCAACAATCTCTGTGTTCAGATTCTATTTCTGGTTTCTGTGAGAGGAGATTGAAAGGAAAGTCACAGGGTTAAGGAGGATTAAGGAGGACTAAGTAGCAGCAAAATATAAGTAGAAGATTCAAGGAATAGGTGGTTATCAAAGTAAGAAAAGGTAAATGTGACAAATTAAAGGAGAAAACATTATCAAAGCATAAAAAAGATAAGAAGTTAACATAAGGAGGTGTTTAGAGTAAGAAAATAAAATTGGATTGGATTGTCAAATTATTAAGAGGTAGTAATTGACTGCAAAGACTTCAGAGAATGAACTGATAAATGATGAAGGATGAAGTGTAAAAACTGACATGGAATAAAAAAACCTGAAAATTTTAACAAGCATGAAGAGCTGGGAGAAATTTGTGGTGACTTGCATTAAACATGCAATATTTGTATTTTAAATAGGATCAAATTTTTGTGCTCTGTTCTGAATATAGGCTTATCTTTCTACGTGACAGAGTGAAATGACTAGAGGTATGTCTCTACCTTATCAGTACAATTAAGGATTTCTAAAAGAAAGGGAAGCAGAGCTTCGATGGGAAAGAAGGTCACTGAAGTAGAGTTGGAGAGAAAACCTATTTCAAGAGGTGGGAGAATGAAAGAATGATACACAGGAGAAGAAAAGCATAGCCCATATAAGCTCAAGGGGACTCTATCCTAACTCCTACTCTCACTGGCAAGTTATGTTCCTAGAGCATGACTACATCTTTCCCTCAGGGTTCCAGAGCTATCCCTGAGGAGTTTTGGGGGGAGTCTATTTTTATTAATTTATTTTTAGTTTTCAACATTCAATTCTGTGAGTTTAAAATTTTCTCCCCTTCTCTCTTCCCCCTCCCTCCCCAGGATGGCATGCAATAAGCTCTACACATATATTCCGATTAAACACATTTTCATATTAGTCATGTTACATAGAAGAATTTAATGAATGGGAGAAACTATGAGAAAAAAACACAACAAAACAGAAAATAGCTGCTTTGCTCTGCATTCTATCTCCACAGTTCTTTCTCTGGATATGGATTACATTTTCCATCATGAGTCCTTTGGGATTGTTTTAGGTCCCTGCTGATAAGGATTAAGTCTATCAAAATTGGTCCTCACACACTGTGGCTGTTACCGTGTACAATGTTCTCCTGGTTCTGCTCATTTCACTCAGCATGTAAGTCTTTCTAGGTTTTTCTGAAGTCATCTGTTCATCGTTTCTTACAGCACAATAGGATTCCATTCCATTCTTGTACCACAACTTGTTCAGTCATCCCCCAGTTGATGGGCATCCCCTCAATTTCCAGTTCTTGACAAGCACAAAAAGAGGTGCTGTAAATATTTTTGTACTTTTGGGACATTTTTCCATTTTTTTTATCTTTTTGGGATACATCTCTATAAGTGGTAGTGCTGGGTCAAAGGGTATGCACATTTTTATAGCCTTTTGGGCATAGTTCCACATTGCTCTCCATCATGGTTGGATCAACTCATAGCTCCATCAACAATGAATTAGTGTTATAACTTGCTAGGGTTGGGGGGGATGTTTATTGTGATAGCCATCAGCTTGAACTCCCTTTTCAATTCTTGTTGCAGTAGGACATTGTGTCTCTGGACTCATTGATTGCTGGGCTGGGTGAGTCACTGGTATCTTACTAGACTTGGCTGCTGACAAATTTTGTCATGGGCTCTTAATTCTGTATAGGAGTCTGGAAACTCCTTCAAGCATTTTGTGGGCTCCTCACCATACATGATTGCCAGCAAACTTTAGTGGTGAACTTGGACCTTTTGAAGCTCACATGGTCACAACTATTTCCAATACTTTTTTGCCTAATAATGGAAAAGAATAGACACAGTAGTGGTAGAAGCAATGGTAAGATCAGGGCTTATAGGCCTCAACCAGACAATGGTCTAAAGCCTCCCTCACCACCCGGAGACTTAGAGGATATTTTCTCTCAGGCAATACATAGAAAGGAAATTGACTTACCTCTGTGGAAATCTTTTGTATACACCATTAGCTGAATCAAAAACCAGTACACAAATTGGAAACAATCATAAAATACTTTTGCACATCCTGGAGTGGAGAGCAGGATCCTTGACTACTTATTACTGGAAGCAGGCTCACCTAATGTCCACTTAGGTCATCTGTGCATGTTACCAGGACTGAATTCTTATTGACCAGACATTTATTATGGAAGGAAAAGGATAGCAGGACACTTAGAACTTCAGAAAAGATAGAATACCTTTCTGGAAGAGGAGGGAGCTAGATTCATTCAAGAGGAAATAGCTACTAGGGAATGACATAGTTGAGTTCTAGAAATGATATAGCAAGTAAGAAATCAGTTAGTAAAGGTCAGAGGGAAAAGTCATAGTCACATTGTGGCTAATCACCGGCTTAGGGTCTCCAAAGTTGTTATTTGTCAGCCTCGGAACAAAAGCAGAGAAGTCTGTTGTCTTGCTGGGGCACGTATACAAGTCCATCAAAAGAACAACACTGCTGAATCTAGAGGGTTGTGACAATTTCCTTTGCACTAAAGGGTTCCTGCTGCCCTGGACACATGATGGTAAAGCTGAAACCGTTCTATAGAGTCAGAGAACCTTGCTTCAAATCATGCCTCTGGTGCTTATGACCTGTGTAAGCATGGGTAAGTCACTTAAATTTCTTGGGCCTGTTTCCTTAACTGTAAAATGAGGTTGGACCAGGTAGATTCTAAGGTGTCTTCCAGCTCTAGTTTCATGTCCCTGTGCTCCTGTTGTATGATATGGACCAGGGAACTTAGCCTCTAATGAAGAGAATTAGACTCCCTTTTATGATTCTTTGGCGTGTTACATGCCCCATCATATACCCCAGAGGAAAAACATCAACAGGATTTAGGTTTTGACCCATGTCTAGAGTATCTCCAAAGGGGAAAGTAGAAAGGTACTCAAAGTGCAAGTGAGTCAGATATGGGACAACTATTTATTGTCAGTTTGTTATTGTATTTTGTTATAATACTTTATTATTTTATTAGCAATTGTTTCTATTAACAAAATAAATGTTAGCCACAAAGCACAAGGGTATTGACAAAAACATTTAGAGTAGGATTCAGATACTTAGTTTATAACTACGATTACACTCTTTCCAAAGGTTGATACATGGGACTCCTCAGAATACAAAATAACTTATGGGACTATTTAATAAACATTCCACATCCACATTTCAGCTCAACTCTGCATAGTCCCTGACATAGGAAATATCTTCTAGCCAGCTCAGTTAGGAATTGAATTCTGCTCCTACTGATGGCCATCTTCTCCAAGAAGTGCTGGAATATTTTCTGGGGACCCTTTTCTCTCTGCCACCAGTCCTGAGTTCAACCAAAGGACTGATAATCTCATAGGATCAAAAATTTAGAGCTGGAAGTTATATTAGAAGGCCAATAACTCCAACCTGTTCATTTATATATCCTCCAGTCCAAAAGATGGCCTCCAAGTCTGGCTTTGTCCATCTAAGAATTGATGTTCATTCACCTAAGATTAGAAAAGAGCAATCATGAAAAGGCTGCTGCAGATTCAGGATCAGGCTCACCTTTGCCTTGGTTGCCATATCCTCATGGCCATATGATAACTAGGGTAAGAAGGAGTATTCACAATTCCTTTTCCCATCATGAGAAGCAACTTGGAATAGTCTTGATGAGATCTGCATCTAGAAAATGAAGAGAATGATAGGGGCTGCCATTCCCTTTCTAAAGTTCCACTTTATCATCTGTTCTTACTGTTAGGTGGCCAATAAGGGAATAATAGTATCAGCTCAAAGTGCAGTTGACTCATTCAATTCTGAAAGCAAGTAGAAGTCCAAGTACAGGAATAGCATGTGTGTGGTCAGCTAGATTCAGGAAGGGTAGCTTTGTGCATGCCCTGTTTAACCAATGGTTACCCAATATATTAATAGGGATGCTCCCAAGACTTATAAAAATGTATAATTACTACTAATTTTGTTGATCCACATCGATACAAGTGATATTACCAGAAGGAACATAAATAATGTCATCAAAGATGACCAAGTCTGAAGACCATAGGAGCACAGATTGTTGTTTCCCTTACTTTTGCTGATAGGAGGCAAGGGGTATATATAAAAAAAGTTGATTTGGAAAGTGAATAACTGTTTCTCAAGATGTGTCTAAGAAAGGGATTTGGATTTCTAGAAAATAGCTTAAAATATAGGAATGACAAACTCCTGGCCAGGGATGGGGAATACCTAAAAAGAGGTTATAATTAGTATAATTGCCTTATATTACATATGCAGACACATATATTTGGAGACATCTAGATGAAAGCACAATGGTCACTCATGGGCCTGACACAATTGCTGATTAGCACAAGAAGGTTTGCACCACTCACTGCCTTTATGATGGGGGCCACTTAACCGTTACTTAGGTACCCCACTATTCTCTAGTAGCTCACTATCTTGGTACCAACATGAGTGCCTCATTGGCTTTAGCCTTACTGGACCTTTAAACTCCCAAACTCAAGAAATCCACTAGCTTCAGGCATCTTTATTAGTAGTAATTGCGGGCATGTGACTCCATGTTTGTGACATGGCTGTAAAAACTAATCCAAAGAGGTTTAAACTAAAAAAGGATGAGGAGAGAGAAAACTACCTGTGTATATTCAACAAGTTATATGCGTACAGGCTAGAGAGTAATTATAATTAAGGAACAATATCAGTTATTACATGCAGAAGTTTGCTCATGAAAAGGAACCAGTTATAAAACCCTTCTTGGCCTCAAATGTGTGTGCACAAATGCCTAAGTTTAGGCAAAAATCAAAACCAGAAGTCATAAATCAAGGAGACAAATTTGACAAATTTGACCACATAGGTATCATTGAATTTTGACAAGTGAGATTCATGCCTGGAATATTTCTCTGGATGGGTAACCCTCATTAAAAAAAGAAATAGGATAAACAAAAGCATGGTTAACTGATTTGGCACTGTATAGAACAGAGAGATATCATGTGAGGAAAGCCAGGAACAATTTGGGGGGAATATGATGGGGAGAATTTAGCTGAAGTTCAGTGGAGGGAGAAATAAGTCATTTTTATCAGGAGATTATACTAGAGACCACTTGGAGAGACAGAAGAAATAGATGAGGAATTTGGGAAATCTATATCAAGCCTGAAACAGAGGCATGATATAGTGGTATGAGGGGCTTCATATTATCCAGAAGTCTGGAGTGTTCTCTCTACCAAGAGCAAAATGACTCCTAAATTCCTAACTTGCCTTAATAGGATAACTTCATCCTTCAAATGATGATGAAACCAACAAGAGGAAGTTTTGTCCTAAATTTGATTTTCAATCAGGGAGGAATTGGTTATTGAAGTAGAAATGGTAGAAACTTCTGTGAGTGGAGTGGCAGGAGGAGAATTATTATGACCTCCTATAATTTATAAAATTAGACAGGGAATTTCAACCTAGTTTGATATGCATCTGATTGTAATGATTGTTCACTTATTTTAAGTATCTAAATCTTTGTGACCCATTTGAGGTTTTCTTGGCAAAGATATTGGAGTGGTTTGTCATTTTCCAGCTCATTTTATAGATGAGGCAAAACTAAGGCAAATAAGGTTAAGTGACTTGCTTACTAGTAAGGGTCTGAGGCCAGTCTGGAACTCAGAAAGATGAATCTTCCTGACTTCAGGCCCAGCACTGCACCACCTAGCTGTTTAGATTTGGGAAAAGCAGATTTCCAAGGGTTCAGAGGAAACAAAGGTGAATTCTGACAGACTGAATTTTTAGAGGGGAAATCAACCCTTGTATTTTGAAGATACAAAGAGAAACAATTCCACAATTGTTTGTTTCACAAACAATGTGAAGGAAAAAAAGGTAGTTGTCTGGAGACTTACAGATGCACATCCCTAATTCAGATTAAAAAAATATATATGTAGAGGGTGGAAGAGTGGGTAGCAGAGGTTGTGGTTTGTCCTTTGTTCTCAAAGAGGACCATGACATCAGGGAGATTATGACATGACTTGCAGTTGACATTGATTTGAGTGAGGGAGGGATGTACAGAGTCACCAACCTCACTTTCTCCTCCAGAACCATCTGGGTCCAGTGACCAGGTATCAATCAGGACAACTAGAGATGGCCCAGGATGCAGTGGGAGACCTTGGCCCTTTTAAGCTAAGGTCTTTTCAGATTCTCACTTTGAGTGAGGCAATGACCACTCAGTGAACCAACTTCTTTAAGAAATGAGCCAAGGGATGTCACTTATTTGAAGAAGTAACAGAGGTAATAGAGGATGAAGATAAGAACATGTCATGGTCCTGAAAAAAGCAGTGTCAATAGTGCTAAAGTGAAGAATGAATGACACTAGCATGGGAAGCAAAGGGCAACAAGAAAAGTTAAGTTATTGGGAGAAAAACATGTATCGATGAAGGGATAAAACTGCTGCTTAGAGTGGATGGGACATGGATAACTGATGACAGAGTGCAGATGGACCAGCTCAATTCTTATTTTGCTTCTATTTTCTCAGTCAAGAATGATTTATATACTGGAGATGACAGAACCAAACTGTCTAACAGAAAGAATTGATACCTATGATAAGGAAGAAGAAAGCAAGAGAACACCTACTTATAATTGATGAATTTAATTCACCTGGCCATCATGAGCAGCATCACTGGAACTGCAAAAACTGGCAGATGGGATTGCTGGGTCACCATAGTGACCATATGATGTTTGAAAGATCATGGAAAATAGGAGAGGTACTGAAGGATTGTAGAAGGGCACATGTCTGTGTTTTCCAAAAAAAAGAAAAGATAGCAGGGTCTGTGAACTATAGGCTAGGGAACTTGACTTTGATTCCTATGAATATTCTAGAACAGAAATGTACAAGGATGGTTAGTAAACATCTAGAAAAGAAGGAAGTAATTGCAAGGGGGAAATATGGCTTCCTCCAGAACAGGTGATCAGAGTAACTTTATTTCCTTTATTACAGGGCTACTAAACAAATAAAGCTTGGGAAGTTGTAGAAATAGTTGACTTAGTTTTCAGCAAAGCATTTGCAAAAGTTCCTTATGTTATTGTTGTGAAAAAAGCAGTGAGATATTGTTTAGAACTCTAGATGGTACAATTAGATTTATTTGGAACTGAATTCAAAGTATAGTCCTTACTGATTCAACTTCTGCCTGGCTGTAGCTGTCCAGTGAAATGACCAGGGACTGTGCTTGGCCATGAGCTGTTTAATATTTTTTATCAATGACCCTAACAAAGGCATTAGAATAGAATGCATAGATTAAACTAAGCTAGGAGGGAAAGCTAACACACTAGATGACACAGTCAGGATCCAAAAAGAATCTGACAGGCTAGAAAAGTTCCAATCCAGATGAAAACATATTTGGGAAATACTTAACAAAATAAATAAGATATGTGAAAACACAGACAACATTACATTTATAAACTAAGTCAATATGCAACCCACAGTCTAGTGAATGGGGTCCTTATGGATGGTTCACATTTCTATTTGAGTTTGACACCATTGAGTTAGAGCTCTGAGACAAATTCAATAATAAATTATTAAATAACAAATAAAGAATAAATTATTAAATAATAACTTTAATAAACTAAAAATAAAATAAATGTAAAAATTGAAATTAAGTAGAAATGTAAAATCACAAAAATATGAGGAAGACACTTGGGAAGTGTGTACTTACTTGGATTTAAGAAAAAAACTGCATAGGTGCAAGATGGGGGAGACATGATTAGAAAACATCTAGGAAAAGATTGAGGGATGTAAGCGACCCAGAAACTCAAAATGAGTGAGAAGTATTGTGTGGCAGTCCAGAAAGGTAAGGTGTTTTGGAACTATATTATAAAAGTCATACCTTTCACGATTAAGGATTTGTTAATCCCTTTCTACTCTGCCCAGGTCATATTAAATCCAGAGAATCACTTTCAGTTCTGGGGACCAGACTTTTTTTTTTTGAAATAAAAATTTATTTAATTTAACTTTTTACATTCATTTTCACAAAATTTTGGGTTCCAAATTTTCTCCCCCTTTTCTCCCCCTCCCCCCACCCCAATACACCGAGCAAATCTAATTTTCCTTATTACCAATCTGCCCTCTCTCCTATCATTCCTCCCTTCTCTTGTCCCCATCTTCTCTTTTGTCCTATAAGGGCCAGATGACTTTCTATTCCTCATTAAGTGTATGACTTATTTCCTAGTAGCAACAACAATACTAAACAGTTGTTCCTAAAACTTTGAGTTCCAAATTCTCCTCATCCCTCCCTCCCCACCCATTTCCTTTGGGAAGGCAGGCAATTCAATATAGGCCCTAGCTGTGTAGTTTTGCAAATGACTTCCCTGATAGTCGTGTTGTGTAAGACTAACTGAATTACCCTCCATCCTATCCTGCCCCTCATTGTTTCTGTTCTGTCTTTTGATCCTGTCCCTCCCCGCGTGTTGACTTCAAATTGCTCCCTCCTCCCATTACCCTCCCTTCCATCATCCCCCCCATTGCTTATCTCCTTCTCCCCCACTTTCCTGTATTGTAATATAGGTTTTCATACCAAAATGAGTGTGCATTTTATTCCTTCCTTTAGTCAAATGTGATGAGGGTAAACTTCTTGTTTTTTTTTTTTTTCTCAGCTCTCCTCTTTTTCCCTCCACTAAAAAGTCTCCTGCTTGCCTCTTAAATGACATATAATTTACCCCATTCCATTTCACCCTCTTTCCTCCCCTACCTTTCTCTCTCACCATTTACCTTAATTTCTTTTAAGGTATGGTCCCATCCTATTGAGTTCACTCTGTGCTCTCTGTCTCTGTATGTGTGTGCATGTGTGTATGTGTGTGCATGCGTGTACATGTGTATGTGTGGTCCCACCAACTACCCAGATACTGAAAAGTTTTAAGAGTTACAAATATTGTCTTTCCCTGTATGAATGTATACAGTTCACTTCTGGTAAGTCCCTTAAGACTTCTCTTTGCTGTTTCCTTTTTCATGCTTCTTCTCATTCTTGTGTTTGAAAGTCAAATTTTCTTTTCAACTCTGGTCTTTTCATTAAGAATGATTGAAAGTCCTCTGTTTCATTGAAAGACCATATTTTCCCTTGAAGTATTATACTCAGTTTAGCTGGGTAGGTGATTCTTGGTTTGAGTCCTAGTTCCTTTGCCTTCTGGAATATCCTATTCCACGCCCTTCGATCCCTTAATGTAGAAGCTGCTAGATCTTGAGTTATCCTGATTGTATTTCCACAGTACTGGAATTGTTTCTTTCTAGCTGCTTGCAAGATTTTTTCCTTGAGCTGGGAGTTCTGGAATTTGGCCACAATGTTCCTAGGAGTTTCTCTTTTTGGATCTCTTTCAGGTGGTGATCGATGGATTCTTTCAATACTTATTTTGCCCTCTGGTTCTAGAATGTCAGGGCAGTTTTCCTTGATAATTTCATGGAAGATGATGTCTAGGCTCTTTTTTTGATCATGAGTTTCAGGTAGTCCCATAATTTTTAAATTGTCTCTCCTGGATCTATTTTCCAGGTCAGTTGTTTTTCCCATGAGATATTTCACATTCTCTTCCATTTTTTCATTCTTTTGGTTTTGTTTTGTGATTTCTTGGTTTCTCAGAAAGTCATTATACTCCATCTGTTCCATTCTAATTTTGAGAGAACTATTCTCTTCAGTGAGCTTTTGAACTTCTTTTTCCATTTGGCTAATTCTGCTTTTGAAAGCATTCTTCTCCTCATTGGCTTTTTGAACCTCTTTTGCCAATTGAGTGAGCCTATTTTTCAAGGTGTTATTTTTTTCAGCATTTTTTTGGGTCTCCTTTACCAAGGTATTGACCCATTTTTCATACTTTTCTTGCATCTCTATCATTTCTCTTCCCAGTTTTTCCTCCACCTGTCTAACTTGCTTTTCAAAATCCTTTTTGAGCTCTTCCAAGGCCTGAGCCCACCCGACATCCCCCTGGGATGTCTGGGATACAGATGCCCCTCCCTCCACATCTTTCCCTGATGGCAAGAATATTTCCTCGTCATCAGAATTGAAAGGCGGGAACATTTGCACCTGCTCAAAGAAGCTCTCTATAGTCTTATTTTTCTTCCCTTTTCTGGGCATTTTCCTAGCGAGTTACTTGACTTCTGAGATTCATGTCCACCCCTGCCTAGATCTGCCCAGCTAGTGCTTGGGGTCTGAGATTCAAATGGGCTTTACGCAGCAGGCGTGGCTGCTATTCAATGTGAGCTTAAGTTCTGGTGCTCAGGTGGGGACAGGGCCACCTCCCAGGCTCAGTTCCCTCAGGGGCTTTATGCAGAGACCTTCAGTAATGGAGCGGGTTGGGGCGGGGCCATCTCCCAGGCTCAGTTTCCTCAGGGGTTTTATGCAGAGACCTTCAGTGATGGAGCGGGTGGGGGCACAGCCGTCTCCCAGGCTCAGTTCCCTCAGGGGGTTTATGCAGAGACCTGAGCTTCTGCTTGCTGCTCGGAGAGTCCTGGGGCCGCCACTGCTGCCTCTGCCACTGCCTCTGCCACTCCCTCTGCTGCTTCCTCCTGAGGGGGCCCGAGTCACGGAGACACCCCGCTCCCCTCTCGGCCAGCCTAGACATCTCTCTCACTGACATATAGCCCCTGTGGGTGGAGGGACCTTCCCGGCCGCTAAAGATTCCGTCCCTGAAGCCTGCTCAGATCTGCTCCTCTGGGGCTCCTCTGGGGCTGCAGCCAGGGCAGCTCAGGGGTGGACTCCGCTTTCCGGGGCACGATGGACCCTGGGGACGGCTCTCCAGGGCTCTCTGGGATGGAAATACCTTCCACTGTGTTTCTGTGTGCCCTGCAGTGATCCAGAACCTGTGGGGAGTTCTTCCTACAGGAAATCCATGGGCTGTGGTTTTGGAGCTAGCACATATGAGTCTTTCTACTCTGCCATCTTGACTCCACCCCCTCTGGGGACCAGACTTTTAAAAGAACATTGGTAAACTGGATAGCATCCACAGGGGGGAAAGAAGGATAGTGAAGGGCCTTGCATTCTTGTCATATGAAGATCTGTTGAAGGAACTGGGGATATATAGCCCAGGGAAGAGAAGGCTGGGAGGGAGGGGATGGCAGCTACTTTTAGATACTGTGAAAGAGGTCATATGGAAGATGGGTTTGATTTGCATTGCTTGGCCCCACAGTAAAGAATGAAGAGCAGTGAATGGAAGTTAAAAAGAGATAAGTTTAGGCTTGATGTTAGGGAGAATGTTCCATTAATTAAGCTATCCAAAAGAGTAATATTTAATTCTGTCTACCACCACCATAAGCTTGAGTATGTAGATTGCATCAGACTTAGAATTTGCATCTTCCTAAGTACCTAGCATGTGCTCTGTCCATGGTGAGTACTAAATCTAGGTTGTGCCCAGGGAAATTGGCAACAGCCCTAGATTCCTCTTTGTCTGCTACTTAAAAGCCTTGGGTTCAGAGATACCTGCTAAGTACACCACAATCCTTCAAGGTAAATATTCATATTAAACTCTAGCAATAACTCTGGATTACATAGACACTGTATCTTTTCCTTCTCTATAAAATGTATTAGCTGGGTGACTTTTTAAATTGGCTAAATGAACTGATATTTACAGGCTTTCCATTCTACTTTTTTATTGTGTAGCAGTAGTCTCAGGATAAATTTAAGTTCTTATATCAAAAAAGGTTAGCAATTTAAGTTGCCGATCTAGATAAGGAAGGCATAAGGTTCTGTTATCAAAGATCAGCACGATGCCACAGAAAGGTTGATGGGTTTGAAGGGAGAGGGCATGGGTTCACATCTGACCCTGTCACTTACTAACTTGAACTAGTCACTTATAATTGATCTCATCCTCGGTTTTGTCTGTAAAATGAGTTGGACTAGAGAGCTTTCAAAGTTTCCTTCCCACTTGAAGTCTGTGATCTCACGATCTTCTGTAGATAAGAACAATTACAAGAGAAAGAGAGAAAGACCTTAGTCTCTCGTGTGTAGGTATCATCTCTGTGAAAGGGGTTAACTCAACTGGTGTGGGTGACAGTCAAAAAGCAGAAACCAGAGCTCTGAAAGAAGGTTCCTCCAACAGTGGCAGTATGACATTGAAGTCCTCAAGGAACAGTAATATGTATGTGCTTAAAGAAAGAATGGTACTATTTCAAGAGGTAGAGTTTGCTAAGAATTATAGATTATTTATGCCTTTCTCATCTGTGCTGTCTCTTCCACTTACCCTCTCTCATTTTCTTCTCTTCCCCTCTCCATCTCCTCCTTCCTTCCATCCCTTCTATTTTCCCCTCTCTGTGTATCTCTTTTTTCTTTCTTTCTTTCTCCTTTCTCTCTCTTTCTCTCTTTCTTTCTCTCTTTCTTTCTTTCTTTCTTTCTTTCTTTCTTTCTTTCTTTCTTTCTTTCTTTCTTTCTTTCTTTCTTTCTTTCTTTCTTCTTTCTTTCTTCCTTCCTTCCTTTCTTTCTTTCCTTCCTTTTTTTTTCTGTTTTGACTCCTTTGCCCATGATATCCAATGAGAGATATGCTATAGGGGAAGAGCTCTTAGGACCCTCTTCCATCTAACCTACATCCCTGTGAAATGGACCTTGGTTTTTAACTTCCGTAGTTCTTTTCCATTCTAAGTGAAGGGATTAGAATCTCTTATAATTTGAACTTTGAAAGGTCAGAAAACTATTCCATCTTCCCAGAGTTCTAGAGTCTGAATTTTGTGGCCAGTTCAGTGTCAGTGTCCAGAGGAGCAAGGAGTGACCTCTAAGTTTTACCTATGGCACCTGGATAGCATAGCAGAGCCAAGGACTTATCTGGCATTGAGTATGAATTGGGTCATGAATTTGATGGGGCTAGTGTTATGTAGATATTAAGTGGTTAAATAGAACTGGGGCATTAGTCACCATCACTAAATGATGGGTACAGGGACACAGAGGTTGGAGGCTTGCATTGATAGAACAAAGAGATACTTCCACAGCCCTGGCTTATCCCTAGTACCCTGAGGGGTGAGATATAGTCGGCCTGGCTGTGGGAGTAAGAACCAGAGTGTACCCCTACCATATGTAAAGTGCAGTGCAAATATTAAAGCATTACATAAATTCTAGTCCCTGTCACCAATATTATTGTTAAAAATTGCATCCTGCCATCTACTTTCTCATTGATCCTTTGCTATTTGGACTCTATTTCCCCTCTGCTACCACTACTGTTATACTGACACTTTGAAAATCACCAGTGACTCCCTAACCACCAAATCAATGATCTTTCTTCCTCTAGTCTTCATTCTCCTTGACAACTCTGCAGTTTAATTAGTTTTTCATTCATTTCTCAGAAAAGAAAGTTGTTTTCCATCCCTATGATCTTGTAATCCAATTACATTTAATGTTTAGTAGTTACATGTGTTTGTTACTCCCTATTGAGCAATTAAGCCCAACACTGGCAAGTCATGTCTTCCTTACCTTGTAATATAAAGAACATCTCTTTGCAGGGTCACAAAGCCAAGAAGAAGGTCAAGAAACAATCATTTGTGCTTGGAAACTGAGACTAGAAAATTTAGGCTAAAAACGCAAATCAGCTGCAAATATTACTTGAATGCATTAGATAATTATCACAAATCTTTCTAAGTCTCAGTTCACTTCATGGCAAATTCTCAGTGGGGGACAGCATCATTAGGACAAGTAGAAATACACAGATCTTTCAAAAACACAGTAATGTCAGGGACAGGGATTTTTGATATCATAGGTAAGAGCAAATAGGGATCTTACTGGCATTTCAGACTATTTCATTTTTCTCCCCAGTATAACTCTTACCACAGCTATGGACAAGGAACAAATATTTAAACAACTACTTCTTGTCTTCTCCTTCCATTTACCAGTGAAATAGCTTAGGGTCAAGTATTAGTAGAAGAGTAAAGGAGGGGCACAAGGGTCTTGGATGATTTTCAAGGGGAGAGGGGGAGATCCAGACTGAAAATGGTACCATGGTAGAAAGGGAGAGAGCGCAGTGGAGTGTTGAGTTAGAAAAAATAAACAAGTAGATTAGTGTATGTTAGCTGATCATCTGGAAGGAAGTTAACTATAGGACGACTGGAAAGGTAAGAAGGAACCAGGTTGTGAATGGAGGATTCTATATTTCATGGCAGTAATGGAACCATTGTGGTTTTTTGAGGAACAGTGATGGTAACATAGTCAGACCTGGAGTGACGCAATTATTACCGTTGTTATTGAGCAGAAGGTGGATTGGAATGGAAAAAGACTTGAGGAATGGATATCAAATTAGAAAGCTAATTGTAATAGTTCAGGCAAGAAGTGATGAAGGTTTATACTAGAGTGGTGGCTGTATGAGTGGAGAGAAGAGAATGCATTTGAGAGATGTTGTGAAGTTAGAAATGACAAAATTTTGTAAGAGGCTGGCCATGTGAGCCGAGTGAGAATGAAGAGGCAAGAAAGTTCCAAGAGTTTTAGCTTGAGTGACTGAAAGGATGGCGGTACCTTAGTCTGCCCCAAGAAATTTGGGAAATGGGGAAAGTTAATGAGTTCTGTTTTGAACATGTCAAGTTTGAGATGTGATCTCAGGAGATAGGGGATGGTTACATAGATCTGGGGATCATTTGCATAGAGATAATTTAACCTGTGAGAGCTGATAAGACCACCAAGTGAAGTAGGACAGAGGAAAAGGATGCCCAGAAGAGAGCTCTGGGAGACACCCATGATTAGTGGGTGTGACATGGATGAAGATACTGTGATGCTGAGAAAGAGTGGTCCAAGAGTTAGAAAATATACTTGACTACTTGATTTACAAGCTCAAAAGTGTTCGCATTTGTGGGGAAAATGCTGTACCAGACATTTGAATCAACATATATTGGGATATGGCAGGTAGAAATTTCATTCTTAAACTTTGCTATAAGAGATATAGAATCTAGGACTAGGAAGGCTAAAGTCTCTTGGCTTTGCTTACTCCACCGCTGGAATATTATATCCTTTTTTTCTGGATGTTTGGAAGAGGAAAATTAAAAAACTGAATTGGAAAACTAAAAAGTATAGACAGTGATTAGGATGATTTATTTGGATAAGAGAGGAATAAAGGGATACATCAAAGCTATCTTTTATAGTGGAACGTAAGCTCTTGAGGTCACAAACTTTCTCCTTTTTGTTTTTATAGTTGCATCGCCTAGCACAGAGGCTTGTGCACAGTAGATGTTTAATAATTGTTTGCTAAATTGAGTTGAATTGCTCCAGAAGTCAGAACCAAGACCATGTGATACAGACTTGCCAATCTTGGACCTTTTCTGCTGAGGGAACTTGGGAGGGATATATCAGTGGAACAGCCAAAAATTCACTGGAAAATTGATCAAGTATGGCCCTTATGCACAAAACAACTTCATGAATCCAAGTTCCCATTCTTAAGTAACTTGCTTATGACTACTATTGTGCAGGGGTGGGGTATTGTTCTAGACTAGTGCATTTGTAAAGTGTTCTGTGGTATCTTATTTACAAATAATGAGTGTCCTTGAGTCCATAGGCCAATCTTACCAGTCTGTAATTTTGGGCAGAGCTGACCCATTCTTGGTTAGATAAGTATCCCAGGATCAGAGTGTAGAGAGTCCTATGACTGTCTATACCAGGTCTTCTTAAATTTTTTCACTCATTACCTATTCACAACTGGTCTACACTGCCATTGGACATGTGTCCTGACTATATTCTCTCTCTTTTTTGATAGTGATGAACTGTAGTTAGGTCAATTCTCTAAGAATTAGTAGTATCTTTTGTCCTTGGATCCTTAACCAATCTGCAACATAGTAAGGGTAAATAGCAGGTAGGCAAATTTTGATTTAATATGAGAAAGAATTTTATAACAATTAGACCTTTCCAGTAAAGTTGCCTTACAAGTAGTGAAGTCCCCATCACAGGAAGGTATTTGAGGAGAGACTGGATACTCATCTGTTAAGGGATGATATGGTAGACATTTTTAAATCGGGTGTGAAGTTAATTAACCTTCAAGCCCCTTTCTAGCTCTCAGCTCCTGTGATTTTATTCTTACTAATGTTGTGTCTTCCCATCCTAGTACACAGCCTGAATGCTGACTCTTAAGTCTGTGCCTCAGGCTCCCTCCTTCCTGTCTGTAAACAATCCATTTCTTTTCTTAGTATGTTTGGAACTGTGAGGACTTAATTTTCCTCATATTTGGGAAATTTCTGGATCTCTACATCAGGGGTTCAAAAAGAAGTGAAGAGTGTTTTGGATGTGCTTTCTTCCTTCTCTCTAGTGGTCTTCTGAATCTGATGCCCATGTCTTGAAGTTGTCCATGTTAAACAGCTAGCAGATTGTGATAGCTGTTCAACAGAGCAGTGAGAATGCATATAAATTTAATAATGAGTTTTTATCTCTCCAGAGGAAAAATCTCTTTTCTGAATCCAGTGGCAGAAAACTCATAGCAATTTATTTTCAGAAACGCAACATTAATGGTCTTCATATTTTCCCAACTAAACTTTCACCACTGTCTTAACTGATCAAAATGGTTTCAAGGATATGTTGGTGGCACCCCAGTAAACATGCTTTATGTAGAATAGGACCAATGAATGCAGAAATAAAATGAATCTGCTCCTAGATTACTTTGATCAATTCTTTACTAAATTCCCACCTTTGTGCCAAATTTTAAATGATGTGAGTGTGTGTGTGTGTGTGTGTGTGTATTCCAAGTTTCTGCCAGAGAAAATATACCAATTTAACTGGCTGAACACTATTAATAAAAGGGCAAGAAGAAAATTTCCTTTGAATTAAAACTGCAAGTATAGTTTTCACCAATTAGAGACCTGAAGCAGTAGTATTCTCAGGATTTTACTAGTGGGCAGAAGTGATGGATTACAACTCTTGCAAATGCCATAAAATAATTTTTAAAATTTCATTTTCTTTATGTTAGGAACAGAGAAGAATCAACTTCAGTTTTCTTGTAATGACTTCCCTATTAAACTCCCCATGAATAATACATCTCCTGCTCAGTGTGAATGGAACTTCCTGAACCAAACCAGCAATGTTTTTTTTCCTTGTAACTTTCAAAAAGCCATGGAAACAATGTTCCCATTAATTATTCCACTTCCTGATTAATACCGTCATCTATTGGTTCAAGAGCTTTTTCATTATTTTGCATTAAAGAACCAAATTAGGGTAAATGTTAACACTTAAGTTGAATGCGAAGGTTCTCTCTAATAGCCTCCCTTCAGGATGAAGTTTGTATTTAAAATTTTCAGAGTTGTTTTTCTAATTTCTTTTGGGGATATGACTCAAAGCCTATTTCATCAGTGTTATGAGTGGAGGTTTAGCAGGTAAACAGGCAACAGAGCATCACAGAATCTTACATTTAGAAGGGATCTCAGAGCACACACAAAACAGCTAGAGTGTAGGGAAAGAACTGACTTTGGAGTCATGAAATCTGGGTTCAAGTCCTGACTCTGACTTTCAGGAGCTGTGAGATCAGCCACTCTCTTTGAGTCTCAATGTACTTTTCTGCAAAATGGGGCTAATATTTATATTCCCTTGCCTCAAGCTGTTTGCCCTTGATTCTTTGCTCCAACTTTGGTTTCCTTTCATCTTCCATTGAATTGGGGTTTCAAATAATATAGACACTTAGATCTTTAATTTTGTCTCTCAAGAAACTTTCTTGCCCATAGCCTAATAAGGCAGAGGGAAACAGGTTACCCAGGTTACACTTCTCTGAATAGAGATGTGGAAGCATGTTTTTGTTAAATACCTCTATCCTTTTCATTGGAAACCCCCTAACAGAGACCTCTCAGGTTCTTTCCCGGAATCCCTTCTCCCACCCCTTGATTATTGTCAGTCCAAAATTGTTGCTTTTAACTTCTCTCAAGGAATTTATTTTCTACTGGGGAGACACAATTTACACAAAAAAGTATACTTAACAATGATTATAAACAGAATAAGTGAATATATGCAGAATAAATATGAACTAAATATAAGGTAGGTGGTAGAGCATTTAAGGGTTTATCAGGAAAGTCTTTCTTATCTGTAAAATGGGAATAACTCAGTACCTGCATCACTGGATTGTTGCTTGGCCAAAATGAAGCAATGTATATAAAGCACTTTGCAAGACTATAAAATTATATTGATATCAATCATTGTTTTTGTTTTCTTGCATATGTGGACCATCCAATCATTTCTTCAGGAGCGGCTTCCTGAGGGAAAACCAGGGTGAGTTGGCTTACTTGGTTGGTTGCCAAAATCCTTGTAAAGGATTAATGTAAAAGGATTTAATCAATTAATTAAAGGATTTGAGTGAGGTGGTGTGCTTCCCTTACCCCAAATAATCTTCATTTCTATCAGTTCCTTCTTTTTATAAATTTATGGACACCTTTGGCTTTTACATCACATTAATTCCCAAATATGCCTTTCTCAATAGTCAATGTTCCTGTTTCAGCCAAGATAGTCTAATAAAAGTGATAATATTACCTAAATTAAGTTACAATTTAGTGCTATGTTAATCAAACTACCAAGGGGGTATGTTATAGCGCTAAACCAAATGACAAAATTTGTTTGGTGTAGCAAATAGTCTTGAGTCTCGAAGGAAATAAGGTGTGTGTGTGTTGTGTGTGTGTGTCTGGGACCAAGAATGAAAAAAGAATGTCATTTTCAGGTCTCAAATTATAAATTAAGAAGTAATCATCAAACTTATATGAATCTGTTAAAAACAGAAATGTATATTAGTGGAACAGATTAGACAAGAATGAATCATGAACAAATGAACAAACCAATGTTTAACAAACCATAGAATGTACAGCCCTGGGGGAATAACTCCCCATTTGACAAGAATTGCTGGGACAACTGGAAAGAAGTTTGGCATAAATTAGTTATGGAAGAATGTTCTTTCCCATAAAATACAACCAAGTCAAAATCAGTATGTGACCTCAGTGTTAAAAATTATACCATAAAAAATTAAAATAGAACTAGATCATGTACCTTTCACAGGTAGAAGTGCTGTTAGTGAAAATGTCAAGTCCAGATTAGCACTTGTAAAGTGCAGGGTAGTAAATTAAGGGATAACTAACTGTTCTTAATATGAATAAAACTTTCCCAGATCTTTTCAGGTTACATCCCAAAAGCACAAATGAGGACCATGATCATAATGGATATTTTGATAATATTTCATAATGATTATGGATCACATATTCCTTCCATGTTGTGAATTATTCCTTCCTATTTGCTCTCCATTCACCCAGGAAAGCAAGATATTTTGACTTTTCAGGACTTAAAATAGATTAAAGCTCTATTTAGGAATGTTTATTCAAACTCTTAATCGGAACTGGGTTCTTATCTAAACTTAGCTTGTTCGTACTGAGGGAGTAGGGTACATGACCAAATTCACCAAAGTATCTATTATTTGCTACTCTTAAATAGACTCATTTAAACTAGTTTTGAATCTGTCTAACTTGACTTATCATTAATCAACCAAATAAGAGCAATGATTAAGCAACCATTCTATTCCAGGTCTTGAACTAGATGTTAAGGATACAGTGGTAAAAAGAAAAAAAAAATCTTTATTTTTAAAAAGTTCTTTTTCTATTCAGGGAGACAACATTCACGTATAGAAATTGATTTAAGAATGACTATATGAAGAATAAATATGAAGTAAATACAAGGGAGGGAAGGAAGCAGGGAGAACACAAACATTCAGGGGAAATCAGGAAAATCTTGTAGAAAGTGATTCTTGAGCGTATCTTGAATGAAGTGAGGAATTCTCAAAGGCAGCTAGGTGGTACAATGGATAGAGCACTGAGTCTAGAGTCAGGAAGACCTGAGTTCAATTTGAGCTATAGATGATCACTAGCTGTAAGACCATGGGCAAGACTCTTAACCTTTGTTTGCCTCAGTTTCCTCAAATGTAAAATGAAGATAATAAAACATCTTCCTCCCTGAGTTAAGAGAATTGAATAATATTTTTTAAAGTACTTAGCACAGTGCCTGGCACATTGTCATCAACAATTCATTAATGTACCTACTTTCTCTCATCCCCTCCAGCATTTGTCATTTCTGATAGATTTTGTTTTAATTTTCCCTTTTCTAATCTATAGTGGTCATTAATTTTTTCTAAGAACTGCCTGTTCTTGTCCTTTGACCATTTTTCAATTGGAGAATGGCTTATTTTTGTAAATTTCACTATATAATTGAGAAATGAGTCCTTTATCAGAGAAATTTCCTATATTTCTTTCATATTAGTTCATTGTCTATGGTACTTTTTAGCAAAATGTAATTTCCCTGATTATCTCTTTCAGTTAGGTCTGTCTTTGCTTTTGCTTTGTCTGAGATTATGATTGCCAACCCTGCCCATTTTACTTCAGCTAAAGCTTTAATAGAATTTGTTCCAACCCTTCATTTAAACTCTGTGTTTGTGCTTTTCTGTTCCAAGTATGTCCCTTGTACACAACATATTGTTGGATGCTGGTTTCCAATCTTTTTGTTATTTGTTTCAATTCTAAGGGTTAGTTCATCTCCCTCACATTCACTAACTATGCATTTCCCTCCCTCCCATTTTCCTCTGTTTATCCTACTTTCTCTCTTTTTTATTCTGTCCCTTCTCAAAAGTCTGTCTTGCTTCTCACCACTGCTTCCCCCAATCTGCCTTCCCCCGTATTATTTTGGGAAGTTCAGCACCTTACAATGCCAGACTCCAGACATGTCTGGTGTATTCTAGGTGGGCAGGCTTGGATGAGACCAAGTCTGGCTAATCCAACTGAGAACCTGATGCTTGAGGAAGGATCAGTGGTAATCAGGTGTGTACTTGTAGAAGGAATCAATATATGTTATCCCTTTTCTATCCCATCTCTGTGTATGTGTGTGTGTGTGTTTGCCCTTTTTGAACCAATTCTAATAATAGTGAGATTCAAGCGTTGGCTACCCCTCCCCACCTTCCTCTTCAGTATAAAAACTCTTCCTTGAATGTCTCCTTTATGTGAGAAAATTTGTCTCATTCTATTTCCCTTTTCTCCCAGTGCATCCTTATTTTCCATCCCTACATTTTGTTTTGAGATCATTGCAGCATAATTGACTTAAACCCATGCCTGCTTGTCTATACTGACTCCTTCCCATATAGGAATATAAACAGTTTAACTTCACTAAGTCCTTTTATTATTACTCTTTCATATTTAGTTTTTTATGCTTCTTTTGAGCCTTGTGTTTGAATGTCAAATTTTCTATTCACCTCTGGTCTTTCATCAGAAAGGACTGCCCGCTCAAGCTTTAAAGGAAGAGGATCATTTTCTGTGTCATTTTTCTTTCTCTTTGTGTAGGTGATCCAACAGTGATCCTGAGCTATAGGGGACAGCCTCATTAGTTTGAGATATTGGGAGATCCTGGGTCCTGTCTGCACTGTGAGAGGGTCTCTCAATCATTGTTAAAATGCTTCTTGAAAGAGCTGACCACTGTTAAGAGGATGAGCCCAACCAAATCCTAGTAGCCTAATTTGAACCTTAAAGAAATTGTTTGGTCAGTTACCCTGGGGATAGCAGGGAATGTAGTTAAACTTACATGTATACATGTGTTTTCTCCCAATAGAGCTTAACTCCATGGGCTCAGGAACTATTTCATTTTTGTCTTTGTGTCCAGAACACGTTGCAGAACATGTTGCACAGAGTAGCAACTTCACAAATGCTTCTTGATTAAATGGTCCATTATCCTTTTCCTACCTACTCCAAAGAATAATTTATATATTCCCTTAGATTGAGAGGCTAGCTTCACACTGGCTCCTGAAGGAATTTAACATTTAACCCTTTTCTCTAGACTTTTGAGAGCGTATAGTGTGATGTTAACACATATGAAGAAAACAGAGCTACTCAATGACTATTTTATTTCCATATTCTCAAATGAGGGATGGAGGGGGTATAATCGATATAGCTGGCCTCAGAATTAGCAAGACCTGCATTTAAGTGCCTCCTTTGTATATAGTGTGACCCAGGGAAAGCATTTAATTTTTCAGGGCTCTACACGGCTCTTTAAGACCATAAATTGCAGAGAAGTTTGTTGATTCATTTTGGTAAAGGGAGTTTTCTCCTCTGAGAATTCTGTGTTGCTGTTCAGTAGTTTCAGTCACATCTGATTCTTCCAGATCCCATTTGGGGTTCTCTCAGCAAAGATACTGGAGTGGTTTGCCATTTCCTTCTCTAGCTCATTTTATAGCTGAGTAAACTGAGGGAACAGGGTTTTAAGTGACTTTAAGTGACTCATCAGAAAGAGGGGTCTTCCTGACTTCAAACCCAGTACTTTATCCACTGCACTACCTAGCTTCCCATTTTTCTACACCAAAGAAATTATTAGTCTATTGTCTCATAAACAGCATGATTTTTGAACTGGAGAGAAAAGAGTAAAATGGGAGCAAATGGTAGACTAAGAAGAGATAGATACTCTATAAAGAAATTCAAATTTCCAGGCCCTGTCAAGATCATTTTCAGTCTTCATTTGCTTATCCTTGATGTGAGCAATCATTCAAATCTTAGTGGCAAAATTGACAAAGTTGATGAGTAGGTTGTCATTCTCTTTATCCAAGTCATTGATGAAAATGTCTAATGGAACTGTGCTGAATATAGATAAATGAAGCATGTAGATAAATGTTGCATACCTCACTATTGGATGACTGATCAACTCTTAAGTCACAACCAGACCTTTTTTAATTGCACTTCTCTTAACTGCACTTCATAGATGCTGTGGGGTTATTTTGTTTGTTTTTACAAAATGAAGGTCAGTGGCAACTCTTCCTGAAGACAGTCTATCTTCGCCATTTTTCCAATAGCATGAGCTTACACTGTATCTCTGTGTCATATTTTTGTAATTTCCACAATATTTCAAACTTTTTTTTATTATTATCCTATCTTTTATGGTGAACTGTGATCAGTGATCTTGGTAATCTATTGTGATTGTTTTGGGGCATTGTAAACTGTGTCTATATAGGATGGTGAGCTTAATAAATGTTGTATGTGTTCTGGACTGCTCCACCAACCATTCACCTATATCTCTCTCTTGTTGGACCTCCTTAATCCTGAGACTCAAGAATAATGAAGGATATTACATAAACTTAGTTGATAAAGCAATGGTAGAGTTTGAGAGGATTGACTCCAATTTCAGAAGTTCTATTATATGTAAAATGCTATCAAATAACACTATATTTCACAGAGAACCTTTTCATGAAAGGAAAAGTCAATTGGTGTGGCAAACTTCATTGTTGTCTTATTTTAAGGAATTGCCACAGCCACCCTAACATTCAGGAACCACTAGCCTGATCAATCAGTAGCCATCAACATCGAGCCAAGAACTTCCACCAGCACAAAGATTATAACTTGCTGAAGGCTCAGATGATGGTTAGCATTTCTTAACAATGAAGTATTTTTAAAATTAAGATGTGTCCATTTCTTAGACATAATAGTATTGCAACTTAATAGGCCATAGGATAACGCAAATAACTTTTATGTGCACTGGGGAACATGGCTCAGTTTTTTTGTGATATTTGCTTTATTGAAATGGTTTAGAACCAAATCTTCAACATCTCTAAGGCATGCCTGTATATGTTTAACTAGTCATGGATCCACACAGATGTGCTACTATTTGGCCTACATTTCTTCATTTTAGCCATCAGGTCATCATTGAAGGGTTTATCAAATGCTTTGTTGAAATATTGAAACACTATAGTTAAAACATTTCCCTGATCTAGTAATCAAAAAAGATAGGGGCTTGACTAGTGATTTCATTGATGTAGGGAATGCTCAGATGAGGAAATCCCCTGTATCAATGTAGGTCAGTACATTCTCTGCAATTTATTGTCTTAAAGTGTTGTCTAGAGCCCTAAGAGGTGAAATGAGGGTCACAGAAGCCTGTCTGTCAATGGTGGAAACTGAACTTAGGTGTTCCTGGCTCTTCAACCAGCTCTTTACATCCATTGCATCATATTGCCTCCTTTACCAAAACCCTACAGGAAATAATTTCTTTAATATTTGTACAGTCTTTAACAAATTTCAAAGTACTTTCATCCATGTTTTCTATTTTTGGTCTTCATAAAAATCCTGTGATATGAGCAGAGACATTATTACTTCTGTTTTATAGATGAAGGACTGTAGGATCTAGGAGAAACCTCAGAGACAGTCCATCTGGTCATGCCCTTTCATTTTTCAGGTGAAGAAATCAAAACTTGCAGAATTTAAATAATCTAGAAAGGCATTTATATGCCTGGTAAATGGAGTTAGAATTAGAATCTAGATTTTATGATTTTTAATACAGTAGCTTTCCCATACTTTGGCATCATTTGTAAACTTCTCCTGATTTCTATTGACCACTGCTCTCTGTTCTAGCTGCTCACAACTCAATTGATTAATAATTCATTTAGATTTTCTTGGAAATCAAGCTTTTGTTTTGTTGCTGTTCAGTCGTGTCTAACTCATCATGACTTCATTTGGGGTTTTCTTGGCAAATATACTAGAGTAGTTTGCCCTTTCCTTCTCCAGCTCATTTTATAGATCAGGAAATTAAGGCAAACAGGGTTAGGTGACTTGCCCAGCATCACACAGCTAGCAAGTGTCTGAAGCCAGATTTGAACTCTGAAAGATGAGTCTTCCTGCCTCGAGGTCTGATACTCTATCCACAAAGCCATGTTTCTGTGGTTATTGGTCTTTGATGTCTTAATCTTACTATTTTTTATTTAAAAATATTAGGATGGAGACAGTTTGGCATAGGGGATAGAAGACAGACCTACTTAAGATAGATGGTACAGTGGACAGAGCCCTGGCCCTGGAGTCAGGAGAATCTGAGTTCAAATCCAGCCTCAGGCTCTTACTAGCTATATCATCCTGTGCAAGTCAACCCAGATTGCTTCAAAAAAGGAAAGAACAACACCTGCATTCAAACCCTATCTCTTATACTTACTGCCTATGTGACTTGAGTAAAACATTTAACCTTTCGATGCCCCAGGCAACTGTCTTAGCCTCTAAGTTTCAGAGCAAAAGTTCCCTATGACAAAGAATTCAATATATCTATGACTCTAAAGTGAGTGAGTGACCCTTTAGAGGGGTCACTTCACTTGTCAGTGAAATAAGTATGATTCTGAGAAAAGAATTTGGTGAGTTAAGTCTGCCTTTATAGTTTACTTGTCTGGGGCATATGCCTGCTGAAAGTTCTAAGATAAGCTATTACTGAAGATTTGCAATTCATTTTTATTAGAAATTACTCATTTGATTATGACAAGTTGTAAAATACTGGAGCAAATAAGGATGGCAGTCAGGTTTAATATTTTTTGTAAATGATGAACTAGAGAATTTTTAGGTAAATAACTGAGGATATATAGACATCAGTACAGTTTTATGATTAGGGGAAGATGATATTTAACGATCATAGGCAGAAGCTGAAAAGTTGGTTACTCTGCTAAAGTGTGTTCCTTCACAGAGAAGATTTAAAGTTTATTCTGGAAGATAAGCAAGAGAAGTGAAAGGAAAGATTTCATAATAAAAAAATGAAAGTTGCTAATTCTTTTTTCTATTCTCAGTTGTTGCTGGACAGATTGACCAATGAAAACCTGGATTGTAGCTCTTGCTGCTGAGAGGAAGAAAGAGTGCAGAGAACGTGGAATGGTCTCTTGTGACTTGCCACCATGGAGAAAAATAAATGGTAAAGAAAATATACTCTATTTTCTATTGTGATTTTCTGCTGAGGAAAAAATAAGAGAAGACAAGGCATTTCTTGGCATTGCCACCTGCTGTTACTGAGAGGTGGAGAAGAATCCTACAAGGAAAGAGTAAGAGAAGCTTTTAACAATTTTAAGATAAAGGTAATGTCCTTTGCCTAAAAGAGTACAAAACTACTTTAGCTGAAGGCATCATCTTAGCCTGAGACTGAAAGTGATGTACACTACAGTTGCTGCTGAGGAGTAAATTCAACTAAGCAGAGGAACAGCTTGGGAGCAGCCAATCAGAAAAACTACAAGTGGATCAACTAATTTGACTGAAATGTGCTCCGTGAGGTATTAGCCAAACACAGCATGATTCAACTCAGTTTAGCAGTTCAATTGCTCAAGAAAATATATTCATTAAGGAGCTTTTATGGATAGCTCCTGAGACAGAAAGAGGATTCTAATGTTCATAATTCCACAATTATGAGATACTCTGAGCACATGTATTTTCCTCATACATGAGTAATGTGGCAGGATTCTGTGTGTAACTTCTCTTTCTCATAGGCACTGAGTGGCTTGGTGGGAGAGAACAAACCAGACTTATCTTTAGACTGTGATGTACTTATTATTCCCGAATACGTGATATTATTATGGTTTTCACCTTATTGTTACGAAATCATTATGTTTAAAATTTAATAGGCATTATTTTGAATGACTGGTTTTGTATAAATGGGAATCATATCAGGAGGACCTTGAGAGCTATAGTGGTCACTGTGGGAGAGTATTACCTTACAACAGGTCCTTCAGATCCTGAGAAAATTTGCCTACAGCTATATTGTGGTGGTGGTCCAAGACTCTAGACCTGCTAATGTGAATATAGGTCGGAGCAAGTGAACCAGATCAATGAGTGAATGTGGGAGTCTACGTTAGGTGTTAGGGACATCCCACATAGCTGTTATTTTAGTAATTTTTGTTTTAGAGCAACATTGATCATCGTGAGTCTTTCCAGTTTTATATTTTATTTTCCTCCATGTACTCTATAGTTCAATGACATAATGCTTGGCATAGAGTAGGTGCTTAATAGGTGCTTCTTGACTTGACATTTTCCTCTTAATTTTTCCCAAGATACTTCTAGGCAGCTACATGGTGCAATGGATAGAATGTTAGACCTAGAATCAGGAAGATCTAAGTTCAAATCCTGTCTTAGACATTTATTAGCTATGTGATCCTGGGAAATTCACTTCTATCTCAGTTTCCTCAACTACAAAATGTATATAATAATACTTTTTTTTCTTATTATGAGGATCAAATGAGAGAACATTTGTAAAACAGTAAACATGATACAGAGCATATAGTAGATGCTTAATAAATGCTTGTTCCCTCCTTCTCTTTCCTTTCCAAACCCAACT
Source organism: Bettongia penicillata ogilbyi (assembly GCA_023548195.1). NCBI lineage: Eukaryota > Metazoa > Chordata > Mammalia > Diprotodontia > Potoroidae > Bettongia > Bettongia penicillata. The sequence goes on along the minus strand of JAJHZJ010000009.1, from coordinate 5,353,690 downwards.
CAATGAATTTTCCCTGGCTGTTCTCCAATGCTCTTCTGTTGCACCTGGTTTTCTTCGCTTCCTTGAAGTCTCAGTGTAAATCCTATCCTCTAAAAGAACCCTTTCCCAAATGTCCACTAATGCCAGTGTCTTCCTTCTGGTCACTTCCAATTTACCCTTTCTATATCTTGTTTGTACATGTGGTTTGCCTACTTGCCTCATTAGAATGTGAACTCCTTGAGATTATCTTTGCTTTTCTTTGTATTGTAAGTGCTCATCGGAGTGCGTGGCACATAGTAAGTACTACTACTAAATGCTTATAGATGGATTAACTTTTGGAATCTGTTATTCCCTTCCTGTCAGTAATGTTACAGATGGATTAGTTATTTGTTGGATTAGATTATGTATGACACCTGCTTCAGCCCAAGATTCTATCTTAAAGAGTATCGACGGTGATTCTGTGACCACATATAGAACTACACACACACGCATGCACACACAGACACTCACACACATGCACACACATGCCTGGGGTCTGAAAACTTACCCTTAACTCCTATTAGAATGTAAGCTTCTTGAGAAAAGGAGCATTTCTTATTTATCAAGTGTCTGAGAGCCACTTGCCTAAGAAAGGTGAGAATGTTTTCCAATTTACCATGGATAGAACAGCTTTGACTTTGGTGGTTTTGTGCCCCATTATCCATGAATTTCCAAGATAGTAGGGACCAAAGCTGGGGAACAGAGCCCAGGTCATAAAAGAGCTGGGTGAAACGAGCGAAGGAATTCAAAATGATGCTATCTATTACCTTGTTACATACATTCCCAAGACATCTCAGAGTTGGAACATTTTCATACTGAAAATCAGTAAGTAAGAAGAACTTTTGGGAAAGAGGTTATTCTATAGTTTGGAGTGTGAGTGAAGGTAGACTATTAATCCAGTACCTAGAGTCTGGGCGTTGGGCAGAGGGAGTTGGAAGGAGAAAATTGATCTCAAAAATGCATAATGCATTAAATCCATGTGGCAGATATTTTCAGAATTTTTAATAAGCATTTTTATTTGTATGAGAAAACCACCAACTTCCTTTACTAAAGTTATATCATATTTTGAAAATTAAACTAAAGGACTTTAAGCTATCCGCAAACCATTTCATTATCTCTAAGCTTCATGGAGATGGGAAATTCATGTAAGATGTTATTACATCTTTGCAAGGCTTATTGGGAAGTAAAATGTGGAAAAAGAATTTAGAGGTTGCTTTGGGGCTTAAGAAGGCATCATTTCCATAGTGTTTGTAAATGTTACTACCAAGGCACAGAGATGTTACCCAGCAGTTGAGAGAAGAAACTTGACTTTCCGGAGATTTAACCATTAAAAGATTAACCTTCCTTTTAATAAGCATTAATTGAAAGTCTATGTACTCAGAGCCATGCCCGGTGCAAAAAGTTCTAAAGAGAATCCTGTAAGATGGTTCCATTTTCACAGGGAGAAAAGGGACAGAAACATGCACGCAAGCAAATATGATACAAAGTAAGAGTGTGAAAATGCATGAGCGATATCAAATAACATGAGAGTTCAAAGGAAAGAGACATCATTGTTGGCTCAGGAAATTGGGAAAGAAAATATGGAGGAGGTGGCATTTGACCTGGTTCTTGGTTGATAGGTAGAGTTTTTTTGGAGTATTCATTTATTTTTACAAGCATTTTATAACTATCATCCCTTTTTCCTACTCCCCCTCTTATTGACCAACAATTTAAAAAAAATGAAAGCCCTCATAAAAATGTGGAAACTCAAGCAAAATAAATCCTCACAGCAACCATATCTGAAATGTATGCCTTATTCTGCATTTTAAGTCCATCACTTCTCTGGCAGGGGGAGGGTAGCATGTTTAATCTTCAGGCTCTCTGGGTCTGTGGTTTATTACTGTATTGATTAGAATTCTTAATTCTTTCAAAGTTGTATTCCTTTGTATAAATTGTTCTTCTCATTCTGTTCATTTCACTTTGCATTAGTTTACAGATGTATTTCTTTCCAGTTTCTTCTGAAACTGACTACATCATCATTTCTTACAGTATAACAGTATTTCATTACATTTATCTGCCATAATTTCTTTAACCATAGGTGAGCATTCCATTAGTTTCCAGTTTGGGGCTACTATGAAAAAGAACTGCTGTTCATTGGATATATGGACTCTTTTCCTTTTTATTGATCTCTTTGGGAATAGAAGCCTAGTATTGATAATGCTAGATCAAAGACTATGTGCAGTTTAGGGCATAGTTCTGAAGTGCTTTCCAGGATGGCAGGACCAACTCACAGCTCCAAAGATAGAATCTCAAGATAGCTCCAAAGGTAGCATTTCAGTGGACAGAAATGCATGCATTTAACAAGCATTTACTAAATGCCCACTATGTACCAGACACTGTGCTAGGCCCTGGAAATACGGAAACAAGAAACAAAACTTCCTCTTTCCTTAAGAAGTTAACACTTGATTGTAAAAACAATATGTACATATTTTAATAAATAGAAAACACATTTAAAATAAATACAAAGTGACTTTGGGGGGAGATAAGCAACTTCAAAGTATCAGGAAAAGTCTCATATAGGAGGGAGTGTTTTGAGCTGAGTACAGCTAGGTGCTACTTAGAGTCAGGAAGATTGATTTTCCTGAGTTCAAATCTGGCCTCGGACACTAGCTGTGTGACCCTGGGCAAGTCACTTAACACTGCTTGCTTCAGTTACCTCATCTGCAAATGAGCTGGAGAAAGAAATGGCAAACCACTCAGCATCTTTACCAAGAAAGCCCAAGGTGAAGTTCCAAAGAGTTGGACACAACTGGTCAGCAACAAAACAAAACTTGATCTCCAATAAAATTCTAAATGAATCTCCAAGCAGGTAGGTTGTGAGTGGCTAGAACAGGTAGCAGGGGTCAATAGAAGCCAGAAGAAGTTTACAAAGACCCAAAGAAAGGCACAAAGAATCAGACCATACTGAAAAATGACTGAACAGCAAACAAAAAGAGATTCTTAGAGACAGAGGTAAGGAGCGCATTCTTTGCATGAGGAAAGCCTTTGCAAAAGCATATGGAAAAGAGACAGATTGTCCTGCATCGGGAGTCCCAGGAAAGTCAGATTGGGTCACAGAGTTCATGTGGAGAAGGAATGTGTGATAAGCTAGGATAGGCTAGAAGAAGGTTATGAAAGCCTCTAATTTCCAAGGAACAGAAGTTTACATCCTTGAGGCAAACCCTGACATCCTGGAGCTTCTTAAATAGTTGAGTAACATGGTCAGAACTATGCTTTAGGAATGTCACTTTGTCATCTATGGGCAAGATGTACAAGAAATAGGAGAGACTTGAGGAAGCAGAGTGGGGGCATCTTGGGCATTGGTAACAGCGTTAACGAAAGTTGTCTTTTTGTTTTCGAGGGATAGGGATAGGGAGTGGGCCTGGGATTTCATTGGTATAGGGAACTCTTCCATCCAAGACAGGGCAACAAGGGTCTAGACTAGCATGGTGCAGGAGATTTTGTGGAAGAAGAAAGGACACTATTTGGCAACGGATTGTAAATCAGCATGATGTATGGGAAAGAGAGGAGTCAAGAATCATGTCTAGAAAGTGAACCTCAGAGAATAGAAAGATGACACCTTTGGCTGAAAGAGGGAAGTTTGGAAGAGAGCTAGCTTTGTTTGGATGGAGGAGGGAAAGAAGATAATGAACCTTTGTGTGTATGTTGAGTTCAGATGTCGTTGGGATATACAGTTTGAAATGTCCAATAATGAGATATTGCCAATAATTTTTCTTTTGAGTTTTTTTAAGAATACATTTTATACATTAGTTGACCCACATCTGTTGACCCTTTGGGATGTAAGTAGATGACATGAAGGACTTTAGATGGTCATCTGCCTTCTCAATCAGGTCCTAGGCAGGGTATTATTTTTTAAGAAAATCACACACAACTTTGAGAAGCAAGCAATCTTTCACAAATGGACTATTAGCTGCCGTAGTCAGATGGTAATTCATTTACAACTTTTTATTGGTAACTCATTGCCTGGCATGGATGCTTCCAGACCATCTGGTCTCAGAATATATGCCTAATGCAAAGACATTTTTACTCACTCTGATTTTCTCTACCCAGTCTCCTTGTTGTCCTATTCTCCCCTCCCTAGTCTCTCCCTCCCTTCCCCAAACTCCCAATAACAGTTTTTAATCCAAAGATAACTCATCATCACAGTCTGATTCTAGGAAAGGAAATGTCAATGGAAGCTGGCAAGCACAGATTGCCTTTCTGTCCGAAATAGAAAAGCAACATTAGCCTCACTGGCATTTCCTTGGCATTTTCCATCTTGTGATTGCAGCCTTGAAGAAGGGTGTGGAAATTAATCTTACTCCTCTCCTGCTTGCTATAATAACCCTTCTGTGAATTGAAAAGTAACCGAAATGGGTCCAGAGACAAGGCTAGCTGGGCATGTGGGAGGGATGTTCCAATCAGCAGACTCTCCTTTGGGCTTCACTTCCTCGATGGTCATGAAGCAAACTGAGCTAAATCAGATAATAAATGTGACTTGGTTACAAATGACCACTTCAGGGACACATTTTTCTCTCCTGTATGGAGGACCTTTAGGTAAAATTCATTTTTCAAGGCTACATTTCTTTCGGATATGCAATGAACTGGGATGAAAGTCAGTCTCTGACCACATCGGGACATTTGGAGGCATTGATCCATTGGGGGAGGCTTGGACCCCAGCAGGAAGCACTGTGTCTTACTCTCCCCAATTACTTATATTTTTTAACAGAACTGTAACTAGGAAAAATACACTTGGGACAAAACTCAGGAAATAGTCTCTGATTTTGTGTAAGGGTATATGGCGTTAGGGTATGGTCTGGCATTTTGAGGCAGAAATCCTAGACAAAGTTACATGGGTAGGGTGTCTTTCTTGTATGTGTATGTGTATGTATATGGGAGTGCTGAGGAGAAGAAAATCTCACCCCTGATAGATTCCTGTTTTATCTAATGATTCTTGCTAACTGGCGACTAACCTGGCAGTGTTTGGCTGACCTAGGGCCCCTAGGATAGAGGAAGAGTCGGGGTGGGGAGCCACCATTCTCCATCCACCTACCTCCATGTTCTACCACCATCAATCATACACCATGCAGGCATAATCTTAAACATTTTCTCTCACTCTTCCTACCAATGATGAGTGAGACTTGGCTCTAGAGAGAATATGACAAAGGACAAGAATCCTTTGCAAAGATGTGGATATGTTGGAAGTGCAAGGTTGTGACAGCTTGGTGCCAACCTTATTGAGGCCAAGCAGTGGTTATATTTGTTGGTCTCACCTTTTCCATGTTGGCAGAAGGGAGTGTCTTGTCATTGCACAGTCTATGGGCACTCTGTTGCTTCCTGTACTGACACCTTTTGGTTCTAGGACTTTCCTGTGAGTTCAGAGTAGGTGGAGGCTTGTAATAGTAGTGCCCCCATTGCTGCTTTCCACCCTTCCCCACAGTGGCAAGCTATCTGGATTCTTCTTCTCTACTGGTCCTCTGGTCCTGATCATTCTCCCCATTACCCAATATGAGAATTCCTTCCGAAACAAGGGGGCCTCTACATAGGATGGATGCAGGGCAAGTAAATACATATCTATGACTTAGCACATCCTTGGTGTTGCAATTTAAGGATTCAAGGGGTTCCCATGCCTCATATCATCGTCCCAGCCTTGGTTTGATTTAAAAGCAGTTAGTGTGTTGAGGCCCTTGCTTAACTAGGGAAAGAAGAGATACTTGTATCTGTCCTTAGCAGACCCTATTAGAGAGGTGGGTGATGGTGATCCTCAACAGGCCTTACCCCTATGGCAAGCGACCTGTGACTGGAAGAAGCTCTGGTAGTGTTGGTACAAGATTTATGTGAGGGGTTATATTTTCATATATGTATGGGGAGATAGTACTGGGGCTCCTTTGTCTCTGTCACCCTATTGTGAATAGATTCATAGATGCTCCCCAATACCTACCCAAGGAAAGAATTGTCAGGGTGCCTCAAAATTTGGTACCCTCTAAATCAAGGGCAAAGCATTGGATGCCCAACCCATTTTGGGGTAGTTCTTGTGGTTAAGCAATTTTTCCTTATATTGAACCAAAATTTTCCGTCCTGTAACTTCCATGCATCGATCAACTTTTACCCTCCAGGGCCAAGCAGAGCAAATACAATCATCTTTCAACATGACGATACACTAAATGTCTTAGCATAGGGAACATGATACCTCTAGGTATTTTCATCCTTAGGTTCTTCACCTGGTTCTCCTGTGGCATGCTCTCAAGTTCCCACACCAGCCTCTAGATCATTTTAAGGGGTTTTACTAGAATATGAAGCCCAGAAGAGAATGCCCACACTCCAGAATAGGAAACAATGCTACAGGTATAACAAAACCAGAGCAGAGTGAAAAAGGGGTTCAACTTTTCTCATTCTGCCCACGACACTTTAATATGTACTTTACCATTACCAGTTTAAAGTAAGACACAAACTTCTTGGGTGATCCCATCATTCTGTTGACTCACACTTGTAGCACAACGTGGGCCACCTCTGTAGATACCTGATCTGGTCTAGTTCTGCTGTTTCCAGCTTCTCTCTTTAGCATCACTTTTATAGTTTTACTGTGGATATTTCAGGTGATCTACCTTTCTGGCCATATTCTCCTTGAAGTGGATTGAGTACTGACTCTGGAGTCAGCAATACTTGAGTTCAGATTTGGCCTCAGATACTTACTAGCTGTATAACCTTGGGAAAATCACTTAACTTTTGCCTGCCTCAGTTTCTTCAGTAGTAAAATGGAAATAATTATAGTACCTTCCTCCCAGGGGTGTAAATGAAATATTTATAAATGAGATAATCAAATGAGATAACATTAGTAAAACCCTTCGCAAACCTCGAAGCACTATACAAATGCCAGTTGGTACGACGATTATGTTTCAGTACTGGACAATTGAGATTTTTGGGTCCAAGCATAGATTTATAGAAAGATTTATTAGTATTAAGATGTCATCTTAATAGGGCAGACGAGGGATGGAGAACCTGAGGCTTGTAGGCCACATGTGGCCCCCTAGGTTTTCAAGGGCAGCCCTTTGACTGAATCCAAACTTCACAAAACAAATCCTCTTAATAAAAAGATTTTTGTTCTGTAAAACTTGAAGTCAATCAAGAGGTTGCACTCAAGAACTTAGAAGGCCACATGGGACTCAAGGCTGCAGGTTCCCTATCTCTGGACCAGATGATTCCATGAAAATATAAGTTTAAACTGGAGAGGGAATGACAAACAGGCAAAAAGTAAAAAAATTTCTTAATATTTCTACAAAATTTATTTTTTCCATCAGTGGTAATTAATGAAACATTTAGATTTTAACATTATAGACCCCAATGTGTTGCATTGATGTAGAAATGATATTAAAGACAACAAAACTGGGGAAAGCAGGAGGTAGATCAAATAAAATGTATGGAGAAGAGCTCCCTGCTGGAAGGGACACACTTTTGGGGACAGTGAGGGACTGATTTTTGATATATCTGGATGAGGGGAAGGTATTGAATTATTGGGGAAAAAATCACAAATGTTAATTGCTACTGAAAAAAGGCAACTATGAGACATCAATAAACACCAACAACCCACATCCCTTTTTTCTCAGCTCTATAAAATCTTCAGGAGAATATATATCAAGGGCATCCTTGACAAAAACATGAGAAGGTAACAGGCTTTGGAAAAATATTCTACAGAAGAGTACATTTTTGTAGTCACACATTTGTTTGAAAAATTCAGAAAATGAAAGATCCTGCGGTGCTCATTTGTCTACTATTTAAAAAAAAATTCATTTGGAAGCCTACCGCAACAAGGGGTCTCCTATACATATATTAAGATTACATAAGATTCCTTTGAAGACACAATAACTGAGATAACATTTATGGATAACCCTCTGATTGTTAACATGAAGAGACATAAAACAGGTTGGTAGATGTTCACCCATGGTATTTGCTACTGTCATGGAAGATGTTCTGCACAGAGTCCAAATGGATGGTAAACTCTATGGAAAGAAAAGTCTTTTCTGTTTTCAGATGATCTTGTGATTTCCTAAAGCCTTGGAGCTTTGCAGGCTTACTAAATGACATCCACAATTACTCAAAAGTGATCAGCTTCACTACACACAGAAAAATTCAAATAGAAGAAGAATATATATTGTATTGACTATGAAATACAAATGTGGATGTATGGTTCATAGAGCTGGCATTATCAGTTCATATGCATTGAACAGATGATGCAGATAACCAGAGCCAAAATTCAATGAATTAGATTTGAGAAGTTTCATAGAGTTTGTGATGATTCCAAACTTCTCTCTGAAACACAAGCCATTATTTTAAATTTCAGATGACGCTTTAGTTCTCAAATAGACTGTGATTTCATTCATGTAGGTAGTTCATCCAATAATATATACCATACTCTGTCCATGATTGCCCATCCTATGGGATCTTCGTCTGTGTCTTCCTAGTACTTCCCCAAAAGAAGTCTTCCCAAAATGCTGAGAGTATTCCTTGGACTCTTATTTTATTTCATAAAAACCAAATGGAACATCTTGGTTACTCCCTGCTCCCTGACTATTATTTTATTGGCTCGTTTTAAAAATGATATAATTTACACTAGAGATGTCAAACATCCAGGGGGCAACATAGAGTGAAATAGAAATAGAAATAGAGTGAAATCTGAGCCACATTGAAAGGTAATTAGCAAATATTTGACAAAATAAAAAAAAGCCAATAGATCATAAATAATATTAACCTGTAGTTTTCTGAGTCAACATATGAACTGCAGGGGATTTAGTGTCTCTGTTTCTATTTGTTTGACAACGCTGCTTTCCATCCAAGAAATTCCTTGTTTTTAGCATATAGCAACTTTTCCATTGTACTTTGGGTAAACCTTAGCTTCAGTTCTCCAGAGACTGTAGTGTTTCATGACATGAAATCGTAGAGTAGTAGAAGGATATTGGTGTTAAAAAGATGGGCTTTTGTTTTGGGAGAAGATAGGAGTCATTTAGAGTTTTATAATTTCCCACAGGCAGTCTAATCCATTACCCTCCAGTTCAATTTTACTGGCATTCTTTGTCCACTTTTTTTTTTCTGTATGGATAGTATCACTGCACCGGGACAGAATCATCTTCCTTACTCTTGTTTATTTTGCAGGGTTAGATGTTTTCTCAGGCTTTTCTGCTGAGAATTAGGGATGAGATAGCACTAGTTCAGGAATGAGTGTTGACGAATGTTTTCTTACTGCTTGCAATTCTGATTAAGCATTTTAATACTTTAATATATTGCTCTTGCCTGCTCTGTTTGTAAGATGAAAGCTGAGATTAGTTGACCACCAGAAATTTCCAGAAAACGGAGTGGGAGCTTAAGCCAAAGAAGATAAAGTATAATTATCATATCAAATACCTCCACATTGAACCACTTATTCATGTAAATCCAGAACTGAGTGGAATGAAGATTATTCATATGTAACAGTGGGCAGACGACAGAGGCTCAGTCCTCGTAGAGTCAGATGTGTGATTTGTCTGTTGCCAACTCATAAATAGATATTCTGTGATGATTGTTTCCTGTCCACTTAATGCATGGTGAAGAGACTGGCTGATGAAATGGAACAGAGTGTGCATGCAAAAGAATTGAATAGCTAAATCACATCCTTCTCCCTCCCCCTTCCAATGGTAACTGAAGGAAGAAATACTTAAAGCTGCTGAGTGGGGAAAAAGGTCCCATGACCTAATTTTTTCCTCTATATGATCCTTTACCTCTGTATATTTGTTCTTTATAGTTTTTAGCTGAATAAATATTGAGATTTAATGGACCAGCTCGTGACTTTGTAAGACTTGGAAAGTTAGAAAAGTCAGCAGAGGTCTGGGAGAAAAGGCCAGGAGGAACCAACCCTGAGGAAGAGGCTAGCTACCAGCCCAGCAGGAGGCCAACTGAGATGCCATAGCTTGCAAAGAAGGGTGTAACTTGTTACTCTATTTTGATTCAGGCAGATCTGATTCATTTGGTGTTGGGAGGAATGTTTGTAGCAACCATTATAAATATGAGTCCACTGTCCTCAGGATCTGAATTGAGTTGTGGAGGGGAGGGAGTGTGTTCCACTTTGGGGTGGGAAGATTTTTGTATTTTTATTTTTGTATATTTTTTAATCAATATCCTTTTAATAGTTGATTTTAATTAGTGATATTGAAGAGATGATAACAGGTTAAATGATACTAGATTTCTACTAGTAACTAACGGGCACTGGAAAATGATATTGGGATAGTAACCATTGGTAATTAATATTGAGGAAAAACACACATGAGAGCATTAAAGGAACCCCACAGCCCCTTGGGGATACCCTAGTTCCTTGAGGGGGAGAGGTAGCAAGCCATATTCTAGAGGTCTGACTTGGTAATGCCTTGGTGGTTTGGGAGAGTAAGTCCAGAGTTTTGTTCCGCACAGATAACTATGCACAATTGCCATCGTTATCTCTCACTTTCCTCATCTATAAAAGGAAGAAGTTAGAAATTGACATCTAATATCCTTTCCAACTTTAAATCTATGTCCTTATGATTTGTCCGTAGTCACACAACAAATAAATAACGGAGACAAGATTTAAGCTCAGGTCTTCCTGATTCCCAACTGAGCACCTGTCCATCCCGCAAGGCTGTTTCTAGAGATAACCATAATGCATGATAACACATGATAAATGCATCAGAAAAGCATAAACCAAGAGTGCTGTGGGAGGTTAGAGGGCAAGAGAGAGCTTCTTCTCTTTGAGGTAGTAAGATGATGACTTTTGGCTGTGTTAGAAAGAGAAAGGGTAGCATTCTATTCAATGCCACCCCCAATTCAAGCAATTTCTGTAAGTGCAAATAAAAGGTGAATTAATTTTTAAAAAGATTTTAAGGTATTTAGAGAGGTCAGTATAGTTACAGCATTCCTCCATTGTGGGATCAGCCCACTACTTATCAATGTCTGAATTTTTTCCTTCAAATCGTTTATATTTTAGACTTTGACTAGAGCGTATGCTTGTTGCGTACTGTGACTCCTGTTAATATTAAATGTACCCAAGTCTGAAAAATCCTTTAAGAAAAGTAGCTCTTGTCATCTAATAGTTCAATATGATTCTCTTTTCCTAGTGAATGAAGAGAAAACATCCAAAGTCACTGAGGCACTTCAGCAAACTTAATATCACCTTTGAAAGGGATGATTGCAGCAAAAGCTGCAGTTCTGCCTTCCACTGCTCAGGGTGAAGCAATAAGCTTTGGGAGAAAAGGACAGTCACATTATATTATAGATGCTCCCTAATAGGGGCTGTAGTTACATCCTAGATTCACAGAATTGTCGAACTGAAGGAGACTTTAGAAATAATTTAGCTCCCCCTTCCCTCTTCATTTTATAGATTAGGAAACTGAGGACATGTTTTCCTTTGGAAAATAGCAGGTTAGGAATGGATTTTTTTTAACAAGATATCCTTCCTGACCCCTCTCCCCCAATCATATCTCATAGGCAGATAGCTGCTCACCCTGAAACTGCTTTTCCAACAAAGATACTGTCAAGTGGTAAAGATGAACTGATATGGTAAAACAGTTCTTTTGTAGGTTTGAAGTCAATTCCCTGGGTTTGTCCTGCATTGGGATTTCTCTTCTAAGGAGCTTTTCTACTTTTTGTGAGCAGAATTCTCTTTTAGTATTTAAGCATCTCAATTCAGGTATGATTTTAGAAAATTTTACACATCCCTAAGGGTGTCTATGGAGGATCCTATTTGCATAAGTTTGAAATAAACATTGATATTTTCACAGGCATTTCTGGACTGTTTCTATATATCAATCAGAGAAAGTGTCACCTTGGCAGAGAGAGTTGGCCTTAGAGCCGGGAAGATCTGGGCTCAAGTCGTGACTCTGACACATTGGCTGTTTGATCCCAGTTAAGGGACTTTTCCTCTCAGTCTTTTAAACCACAAGTGTCAAATACACAGACCTGTCAGATATGATTGAAAAATGACTTAACAAGAGCAACAAAATGGGCCAGTGACACAGAATACCAGAATCAGATGGAAATGTTCGGTCCTCTTAGAGAATGAGGGATGCACAGCCACAACTACCCCAACAAAGAACACAAGCAACACCAGAGCTAGATTAAAATGCAATTAAAATATAATAGAACATAGAAAATGTTAATATGTAGTTTTCTAAGTCAATATAAGGCTATCAGGGATATTTATGTATGACTCTGTTTCTTTTGATTTTGACACCACTGCTCTAGGCAACTGTCCAAGATTATGTGCTTCATTGGATACTGCACAGGTCTTGAAGTCAAGAAGATCTGACTTCGTATAGCTACAAGCTGTGTGGTACTGGATAAGTTGCTGAATCTTTGTGGTCCTCAGTTTGCTCATTTAAAATGGGGGTACTGGACTCACTGGCCTCTAAGGTCTTTTCCACCTCTAAGTCTAAGTTACAGAGAAGCTGTTGACCTGCACTGATAGAGGCAACTTCCTTATCTAGGAATTTCCTATGCAAGTAAAATGACAGGTAGGAGGAGGTCCCTTTGTACATTTTGCCCTATCAAGATGCTGTAATTCACTTTTAAATGCCCATTAGAGGAGCAGCACTTCAGTGTAATGTACCTTCTGGCATTTGCCTGAACTTCCCCAGATGCAATTTGACTAGCCCTGATGGGCACAAAAATAGGAATGAAGATTCATACCTTTAAAGGTGATGTTTTATATTCATAACACTTTGGAGCTGTTGAAACCTTAGAGATTCATTTATTCTACAAATATTTATCTTGTGTATTGACTAACCAGTATTGTGCCAGATGTCCAAGTGTGTAGGTAGCAGTAGAAAGATTGGGAGGTTTGAAGCCAGAGTACCTGCGTTTGAATCCCTCCTCCTTAAGGCAGTATAGGACATTGGAGTATAGAATTTGAAAGTCAGAGGATCTAGGTTCACATAACTTAACTTCCCAAAGCATCCATTTCCTCAAGTGTAAAATGGGTCAGATTATACAAAGGTCCCTCCCTATCCCTAAATGCATGATCCTCTGGACCTCAGGGCAAGTCACTTAACCTCTATGGCTCTCAGAGCCTTGACTTCTGGGTTAAAGGAATTGAACTGGATGAGTTTGGAACCAATTCCAATTTTTAGTCTATCACTACATATCTTGATTAAATCTCTTTTTTAGAGGGTAGGAATCTGAGCAGCAAAAAGATGATGTAATTTGTTTAAAGTCACACAAAAAAATGGTAAAAGTAGGATTGGAACCCACATCTCTTTTAGTTCAATATCTGTCCCACTATATGATGTAATATAATGTTAATATAAAAATATAATATCATACAAGTATATGGTATAATATAAAGTAATTTAACTTTCTCCATCAACGTGAAGAGTCATTTATTAGTAAAGTATGGTTTTGAGAGCAAGGAAAGTGCAAGTCATGCCAGCCTCTGTCTTGGGGATTATATCTGCAGTGCTTTCTGGTACCACATTCTGGAACATTCAAAAGTATCCAAGGGATGGTGGTCATTGTGAGGATTCAAAGCCAGTGAAGGAGCTAAGGATGTCTAGCTTGGAGAAGAGGAAATTTGGATGGAGACTGAGGTGTCTTCAGGTATCTGAAGGACTGTCATGTTGGAGGGTCTTAGCCTTTTTATGCTTGATCTCAGAGGGGACAAAGAGGAATCATTAGTATAAGTTGTAGAGTTGGAGGTAGTGAGGTGGCAGTGCCAATAGAATGCTGGACATAGAATAGTAATACCAGAGTTCAAATCCTACCTACCTCAGACACGTTCTAGCTGTGTGTAACCTCTGTCTGCCTCAGTTTCCTCACCTGTCAAGTAGGGATTATAATACCACCTATCTCCCAGGGTTGTTGTGAAGACCAATTGGATATTTGTAAAGTACTTAGAGGGTAATGTTCTAGAACATGGTACCAGAAAGCACTGCAGATATAATCCCCAAGGCAGAGGTTGGTACAACTTTCACTTCCCTTGCTTTGAACACCATGCTTTACTAATTCAGCTTCAGATCAGCTGAGTTGTTTAGCTGCCTTGCCAAAGTATGTATTCTTTTGATTTATTCATATTAAATGGGCAGTCTACTAAAACTCATTGCCTCTTTTCCACATGAGCGACAGTCTAGTCGTACCTCCTGGATTCTTTTGTACTGTTGATTTTATATTATACATATTATTATTTATTATTAAATTAATTATTTGTACTAATGACTAATTAATTAGTATACTTATTATTACTATCTTAATTACTAATTAAATACTATTAAATTCCACTATATTTAATGGAGAGGAGTCATGTCAGCATTGATAGACACGTGACCAGGGAGACCTGGGTTCAAGTCATACCTGGGTAAGCAATTTAACCTCTTAATGTGTAGGCATCTCTCTAAGACTGTAAATCACGAAGAAAGGATCACCTGAATTGATAAAGAGAGATCCCTTGCCAAATCACACATCTATTTGAATCCTCTCTCTCTCCTTTATTAGATTCAGGAACTATAGAGAAGCAGTGAGCTGGACTTAGGGTTGAAGAGGAAGAGCATATTAAGTTGGACCAAATTTGGAGAAATGTCTACCTCTTTGAATGGCCCCCTAGCTTTCCTTTGTCACAAAAGCCCAGATTTTGAAAATATTCTCCTGGAAATGGCTATGAGTTATGGAACACAGTGATCTCAGAAGAAACAAAAGTGCACGTGCCCCAAAGGGTGATGGATGCATGGTGAGTGTCTGAAGTGGCTGAAGCACATTGTTGCCAATGACTTACTTGTATGGGAAAAATGCTTTAAAATTTATTGTCAAGGACATATATGACCAAACATGTAATGACATATAAGTTGTAAAGAAGGGGTTGACTTACATTATTTGAAGGAATTTCCTCACCTGGGAGTTGAAATCATGAGTCTATCCCTACCTCTATGTTCCTTATAGAGCTATATAGAGCTTTGCAAGTCTTAAAGACCTGTGCAAATATGAATTATATTGATTCTGTCATCTTATATACTAACTACTCTTAATATCCCTAGTGATCCATGTTAGAAATTATAAAGAATGAACAGAAAGAGCATAGAAATTGCCTTCTAGGGAGTTACAGTAGGAGACTGGAAGAACTGATATGGGCAGATCTAAAGGAAATATGGACAAATGACTTTCAGTATGGCTTTATTATCCTCTCTCTTCTTCACAAAGAGAGTATTTCCTTCTGAACCTTTCTTTCTTACTTTGAAAGTAATATATAAAAGAACTAAAAGAGGAAGAAAGATAAGAGCTGAAGGCTCATCTTGATCAGGAAGTCACACTTGTAGGTTTGACCAATCCATCCCCAATATACTTAATTAGAACCTTAGAAAGTTAGAGCTGGGACAGACGTTAGGAATGATGAAATCTACCTCCCTCATTTTACAGAGGACAAAATGAGGGCCCAGTATACCTCCTGCTATATCAAGCTACCATAATTTCAGTCAGCATTAGCCTTTTGAAAAAAAAAAAAGTTATCTTTTGACCTGTTCTGTATATTGGTTCTGAATACTTTGTTTATGTCTCCACATCCCAAGATTCTGCATTTTTGAGTAAAAAAATACCAGTGGCAGTCTGTGCAGTGCAAAATTAGTTTGTCTTGGCAAGGTGTATTGATGAGGTAATGTGTGTTTCCCACAGCACCCACACTTGGGGGACATAATAGATATTCAATACTTTTTTGATTGATTGAATATTAGGTTAGTGGATTTTGTGGGGGCAGAAGAGGAGACAGAAAATGTAAGGAAACAATTCCCAGCATCCATTTCCTTAGACCAAATGGTATTTCCATATATTTTCTTCCTTTTTGTTCTTACCCTATCTCTTTCTTTATAATAACTATTTACGAACTTACCTAAAAAGACAGCAAATGCTTGGTTTGTCCAGCATCGAGTGGGACCAGAATGTTTATTGTTCGCAGAAACCTGTGTCACTTCTACCAAGGGCTTCCGATATCAAATTTGGTTCTTACAAGTAATATTCTATGCTATGTTCTAGTTCACTGGGAATCCAATGACGTTCAGTGTGTACTCTGAGGACTTGTTAAATTCATGATAAAATTATACAGTAAATGCAGCTTGTCTTTGGCACTCTGCCATCTCTCCCTTCTTTGCCAACCATTTTCTTAACCTATTACTCCCTAGAAACCTGTCTTGCTCTCAGCTAGCTGCTAACTAATTACTACTGGGGTGTCTGCTGAAAAATAAAATAAATAAAAGGAAGCTTTTCTCTCTTGAGAAGCACCTTTAAGGGGGATTCTTTTTTTTTTTTTTTAAATATAGGTATTTTTATTTTTTGACATTCACTTCCGTAAGATTTTGTGTCTTAAATTTCCCCCCACTCTGTCTCCTCCCCTCCCCAAGATGGCATGTAGTCTGATATCGGCTCTATTTATACATTCATATTAAATGTCTTTTCACAATAGTCATGACGCACAGAGGAATTAGAACTAATGGGAGGAACCACAAGAAAGAAGAAACAAAAGAAAACAACAAAAGAAAAGGAGAGCAAATAGTCTGCTTCCATTTGCATTCAAACTCCAAAGTTCTTTCTCTGGATGTGGATTGCATTTGCCATCATGAGTCTTTTAGAGCTGTCTTAGATCCTTGCATTTTTGAGAAGAGCCAAGTCTATCAAAGTCAGTCATTGCACAAAGTGACTGTTACTGTGTTCTCCTGGTTCTGCTCACTTCACAGCATCAGTTCATTTAAGTCTTTCCAGGTTTTTCTGAAGCTCATCTCTTCATCATTTCTTATGGCACAATAGTATTCAATTACATTTTCATACCGCAACTTGTTCAACTATTCTCCAATTGTTGGACATCCCTTTAAGGGGGATTCTAAAAGAATAGATACATTCAAGACCAAAAGGAAAGACTATAAGGGTAATAATAGTAATAGCTGACATTTCTATAGCATTTTAAGGTACAGTGGATAGAGCACCAGGTCCAGAGTCATTAAGACCTGAGGTAAAATCTGGCCTCAGAGTCTGAGTTAAAATCTGACCCTGGGAAAGTTACTTTACCCATTTTTGCCTCCATTTCCTCATCTGTAAATAAGCTAGAGAAGGAAATAGCAAACCACTCTAGTATCTTTGCCAAGAAAATCTCAAATGGGGTCATGAAGAGTTAGACACAACTGAAACAACTGAACAACATATGAACTTCACAGTTACGTCATCTAATCTTCAGCTCAAAGACCTATGAAGTTGGATTGTAATTAATATCATCTCTCTTTTACAAATGAAGAAACTGAAGGTGGGAGAACTTGCCAGGGTCAGTAACTAAGACGTATGGGAAAAACTATGCAGATTTTCTTCACTCTGGCAAATAAATGATGGAGAGAGTTTTTGAGGAAATCATACATGCCATTAAAATCATTCCACATAAAGCTCTTCATAAGGTTGGTCTTGTACAAAAGAATTCAGTGCCTGTGATTTTTAAAATGGAACAAGTAGTTCTTGATAACCTAGGGTTGCTGGGTGTTTTTTTTTTGTTTTGTTTTTTGTTTTTTGTTTTTCTTTCTCTTATGTAAGAATAGGGACTGGGTTTGTGATTACATAGATACAGATAACTCGGATGAGAAAATCACCTCTCTCATAGTAGGTCAGTACTTTCCAAGTTATAACCTTAGAGAATTGCCTAAAACAGAGACGTCAAACTCAAACAGTTTGATAAATTCCTGAGTGGAATATACAAGATATTTAATTGAAAATGTTTAGAAAAGAAAATAAAAATGCAACACAACATAGCTAATGTTAATGTGTGGTTTTCTGAGACATTTTGCCACAGGGATCCATTTCTCTTTGAGTTAGATAATCGTTATTGGAGCACTAAGAGGTTAAGTGACTTACCCAGGATCACTCATATAGAATATGTGGGACTTGAAAGAAGTTCTTCCCAGTTTAGAGGGTAGATCTATTTTCTGCTATGCCATACTGTCTACAATGTATATTCAGAACCTCAACTGAAGCAACCCTTTCTGCTTTGAAGATCATACGCTTCCTTTGACTGGTAGGAAAGAGCTTTCATTTAGCCAAACTTACTAATTTGTTTCACAAGCTGTCTTTGATGGTTTGGAGAAGGAGGAATGAGTTGGAAAAAATGTTCAAGTCCCCATAGGAGACATTTTATTTTTCAGATAGTGAACAATTAATGCCTTGGTCATTCTGACTCCTCAGAGAAATCTTCATTAAATTGCTAATTTTCCAGCAATGAGAAAAGGTAAGCCTGACATTTGGGAAATATTTCAGTTTCGCAAACAGAGCTGACTGTATTCTTTCTTTAGAGATAACAGAGTTATGTTCTCCCAAGGGAACATTTTAAGATTTTCTTGACCAGCATTGAAAATTTACATGTCAAAAGACTAGTGGCAAGAGTTTTGATGTGTACATAATGCAAAACTCTTGTCCCACAATTCTCCTCCAATGACTCTAGCTTTGGAAAACAAAGAAAATGTTTTTTACTCAACTAAAGGAACTCATCTCCTGTGATACCAGCCCCTTTCCCTTTCCCTTGTATCTGGTAAAAAGAATAGTTCTCATATCTTGTTTCCCACCTGGTGGGAAACATTAAAAAATCCTGATACTTGAAGAGTCAGACTGCTCTCTTTGGAACATTCATCTTATTTAAGTTCACATGTGATCTCATTCTTTTTTTCTGGTGGGGTCTTTTACAAGGACCATCTTTCCCCCATCCTGGGGGAAGAGTGAAGTGTAATATGTTGTTGATGTTCATTCTTTGCTTCTGAAAAAGACCAGAGACATCACTTTGTTGAAGTCAGGATACTGTGTTTGACTGTGATTGCTCAGAGTTCGGAAGGTACCACTGCAGATCAAATGCAAATGCCCTGTTAGAACATTTATGGCCCTCAGATGCTGGTTTGGGGGCCAGAGTAATCACTATTACTTGTCCAAAGTCCTTGACAGTCCCAAATGGATCAACAGCAGAAACTATTATTTTTATCAGGTTTTTGTCAATTAATTTTGTATTTATTAGGAAATGACATTAAATAAGATGGAGAACGTTAAATATGATGAACTGCTTTGTTGATGCATCTGTGGGACTTTTTCTGACTTACACTCAAACCTTCCATATGTGTTGCCTCCCCATTAAAAGGTGAGCTCCCGGAGAGCAGGGACTGTGTTAGTTTTCTCTTTGTTTCTTCAGTGTTTTGTACATAGTAAATGCTTAATATAGGCATTTTTCTTTCTCTTATTCACATAAACACACACAAGTGCACCAAACCCTACCAGTATTCTTATTCTTTATTCAAAAAACTTCATATCTGAGACCATTGTTTAATTACTGTATTTATGTTCTGAATTGTTCCTAGGTTCATAAATTCTGAATTGGAAAGGATCTGGGAGGTCATCTAGTCCAGTCCCCTCACTTTATAGAAGATGAGGTTGAGTCAATGAGTAAGGTCAATTTTGGACAACCCAGAATATAACGGGACTGAACAGAATATAAGATATTTGAGAAGTGAGCAAATAGACTATAAGAGCTACAGCTATAATTCATAAATCACAGGATAAATAAATGAAAAGATATTTATTAAGCACTTACTATACACACAACGTTGTGCTAAGCCTTAGGGATCCAAATAGAAAATCAAAGCAATCTCTTCTTTGAAGGAGCTCACATTCTAATTGAGGTAACAATACACATAAAAGTGTAATTATCTGTCTATATTTATATCATCTATGTCTAAATTTTTCTTTATGTCTATCCAAACATCTCAGTCTGTCTGTCTGTCTCTCAGTATATAGGAGGTCCTAAAACAGGAACAAAGTTAACTTCATATAGGAAGTTAACTTGGCACTTTTCTTTTTTAAAAACATTTTTACTAACTAATCATAAATATGTGTATGTACACACATTAATTAATACATCATTAATTGCACATAATATAGATAATATGTTATTTATAAATTCTATATATTTATAAATATATGTATATAAAATTCATAGACTTGGAAGTGAAAGAGACCTTAGAGAACATTTTACTGTGCCTTTACATTTTACAGATGAAGAACTAATATATAAAGAAAATGAAATGACTTACCCAGGGTCACATAGGAAATAGACTTTGAACTAAAGTCCCCCAACATTAATTTAGTCCTTTCCATGGCCTCATCCCCACACTTGAATGTCTTACTCACTTTTCCTTCTGCTGTTTCAGTCCTGCTAACCTCAAAACTTGGGTAACCCTTAGCAACCTTGACTTCTGTCGCATTCCTGAGGTGTTGAATGCTGCTGGAGCATATAACAAAACTTCACTCTCTATGTCTGCTAAAAATGCCATATTTTCTAATGTCGATTGAACTGTCACCTCTAGGCAATTCTTTCATTCATTTCTGATTGATTCCCTATTATATTTCCCCAATGGTTGTTCCTTACCTTTTTCTCTATTCTCAAGCTTCAAATTCCATCTCCACAGCCCTCCTTCTCAGCAGATGACCTCACCATCTACCATAATGACAAAGTTGAGTTTCCTAAATCATCAGACCTCTCTCCCTCTTTCCTTCCTGCTTTCCCTCTTTCCTTCCCTCTTACCTTCCTTCACTCCTTCCATCTCTCCTTTCTTTCCTCCCTCCCTCCCCACATCCCTTTCTCCCCAGCCATCTTCTATTTCTTCCCTCTGGTAGAGTCATATCTAGAAATCTTACTTGGCGTAAGTATTCAGGGCAAATACTCTAAAATAAAACCTTAGTTGATGGAGGACGTCCTGAGATAGGGGCATCATTCTCCTCACCTACAAAGCTTGGTAGCTTACTATTACTATTTTGATTATTTTTTGGCTAACTAAATGCAAAGCTCTAACTGCTACCAGAGAACTGCAAGTGCTGTTAATGATCGCTATTTGGTGCCCAGGACAAAGCTCAGTTTCTTTACCTTAGCTATGACATTGTCCTTTGGTTTCAGAGAATGAAGTAGCCTTCCCTGTTGTCAAAGCTGATCCTTCCACCCTCTCTCTCTAATTCCTATAAAATGCAGGCTCCCTGAGGACAGATATTGCTTAATATGATTGGTCTTTGTCTCTTCAATGCCTAGCACATTGCTTCATTCATAGAAGGTATTTAATAAATATATATTGATCTTGTTGACCTGACCTCATCCTTCCATTTCTAAGTCAACAATTCTGTGATTTTATCCAAGGCTTTGTTCCTTCCACCTAATTTTCTATTCATAAATCATCTCATACATCATACAAATATGCAGTATTTTACCACTCAAGGAATGAATAACTACCTGCTATAGGGAATTCAGCCTGTTTTATTTCACATTTTCAGCTGGAATGAACAGAAATAAAGAATCAAATTGAATAGGCAAGGAAAATAAAATCCTTTACCCTAAGTTTGCCACTTACACTCTAGAAAGTTCATCTTTTCTTTTGGTGCCTAGCAAACATTGGGAACAAAAAGAACATAAAAAAGAAAAGGTTGAATTCAAGTTCCATCCACGTATGCCTTCAAGCCAAAAACATTTTGGGAAACTTCTATTTTTCTATTTCCCTCACTGAGGCATTTTGACTGATGGATGGTCCAATAACAAACATACTTTTTCCTTACCTTTCAAACCACAGTGTGCATAGCATGATATGCTCTTTCAAGTCTCTTAAAATACAAGTTGGATTGATTCCTTTTGTTTTTTATGCCTTAGTAATTTTCCAGAGGATCAGTGTCTTACATGATGGCATAAATGACATCTTCAGTTTTTGGATCAAAGTTAGAAGGGCTAGATACATGTCAATAATAGAATTAGGTTCCTCAAAATCCCTGGAAGGCTAGAATAATGGGCCAAATCTATTAAAAAGCAATTTAACTGGGGCAAATAGATCAATGATCTCAGGAATATGAAGATAAAATGGTGATGATCACAATTCATATATGCTTTTTCATCTTACTTGACTCTTATCCATATACTTGTTTCATAAAATCAACCATATCAATAAAGAATGAGAGAAACTTGGCTAGGCAACATTTTATGTGGAAAAAAATCCTAGGAGTTTTAGTGGATTGTAAACTCAATATAAAGCAATAGTGTGACAATAGCAATTTAAAAAGATAACTGATTGGATCTTGGTTTCCATAAATAGAAACAGTATCTAGATCAAGGGAGGTGATCTTCCCACTGTAGTTTGCACCGGTAAGACAATAACTGGAATATGATGCTAGGACTTGAATGCCACATTTCAGGAAGATACATAGACGAGAAAAGGGCAACCTTCTTTGCTGAAAGATTGGGGGGATAAGGACTAGAAGATTCCATAGTATGGCATTTTAGATAACTGTCTTAAATTTTTATGGATTACTGTTACGTTCAGATGCTTAAGGTGTATAATTTTGTTTACAATAATGGTCTAGTTCTAGTTTTAGTACAGTTTATTTTTTGAATTCTCAAGGACATTTTTATGTCTATATTTACAGTATGGGGAATTGTGATGGTTTATTTTAGAAAAGATAAATTTCTGATGTATAATTCTAGCCACCAAGTCAGGTTTAGTAGCTATTCAGTAGGTGTTGAATTATTGCAGTCTGCAGTGATGTCTTGCACAGTTTCTAATTTGCATTGCTAATTAGGGCTGGAACACTCAATTTCTTTAAAGAAATCTACATGATCCCGCCATTTGTTTTAGGCTCCTTTGTTGTCAGTTTCTTAGTTGAATTCATGTAGATAACACTTATGGAAAGTCTTTTGATTACATTTTTGAATCTTAGCTGTTTCTCATGTTTCATGTGGAGATAAATCATTTTCCTACATTATAGAAAGACATTAGATCATATTTCATTGATAGTTGCAAAACAGCACACGGTAAAGTCCATCTTTAAAGTCAATCAACAGTATTTAAAAATTTTAAGCAGTGGAATTATTGCAACATGAAAGAATGCTCTGATGTGACATTCTCTACTCTCCTAAGCAGAAAGTAAGAGGTTTTTTTCCCTTTTAACAAAAAAGAGAAAAGGGAGAACTTCAAAAACAACTATACTTCCAACTTTTGGTAAGACTGAAACAAGGTGTTACAGCAAGTTCTGGCATGGTTTGCCCATGTTTCTAATATAGAAACTTATTATTTTTCAGAGGCTAAATGTAATGTTTCCCTTCACTTTAGGCAGAGGTGTCAAAAACACAGCTTCCAGGGGTCAGCAACACTAAGAAGTGTGACTTGAACCAGATTAAAATGTAATTGGAGATTTCTTTTTAACAAGATAAAAAATACAATCAAACATTTGAAAACTAAGTCAATATATGGGGCAAGGATTCTTATGTATGATAAGTGGCCCCCATTTCTACTTGAATTTTACACCATTGCTTTAGAGGTTTGGGTTTTGTAAGGCTAGACTTGAGTCTGTTAATTTCCTCCTAAATAATTGATCTAAGTTTAAAGTAATGGTTTATCAGGTACCTTGGTTATGGCATAGCTTAAAGAGTTAAATTTGGTCAACACATTTAGAATTGGAAGGGATCTAATTCAACTAATTTGACCTTCTCATTGTCATCAGTCAAGGGATTTTTTTAAGCTATTATTAAATAGATTTACTACATTTATTTTAATTTACTATATATTATGTAATAACATATAATAGGATAGCATAATATGAATAATTATATATGATACATAAAATTAATAAAATTATTTTATTTAATTATTTATTTAATCAATTTATTAATCTATTATTAAAATGGATTTATTAAGCACTCATTTGTGCCAGGCACCATACTGAGTGCTGGGGATACAAACATGAAAAACAAAATCCCTATCCTCAAGGAGTTTTACAGTCCAGTGGAGAAAGAAGACACCAAAAAAGAAAATGGGGGGCAGAATATCTAACATAGGGGTTATGGTGTAGAAGATAGAGAAGTTAAAAAATAGTACAGCCAGGGGAGAAATGAGATGTCTATCCTGAGCCCTCTCATTAAATGGAAGTTTTGGAATTCATGACTCCACCATTCAATTAAGAAGAAAAAGATAGTGAGTCCCAAGGCTGATTAGATCTTGCAGGATGATGATGTTTCCTAATGATGAGGTTTTCCAACCATAGTTGCAGATTAGGACCAGAAAAGCTAGTAATTTACCTAGCTGTGATTCAAACCGAAGTTCTTTGACTCTAAATCTGATGGCTCTGTCCACTGCCCCATGCTGTCAAAGAAAAAGTGTGATTGACAAAGTGCAGATAAACATGCTTTTCCACATAATTATATTCTGTGCAAATATAAATTTATTGTTATCATACAGATTACATATCATTTAGAGAGGATGCGAGATAGACAGCCTAAGTACTGTGTTAATCTCTACAATATTATAGAAGAATTAGAAATTTTCTAACTTGTTGGGGTCCTTTTATAGAAAGATATGAACAAGAATCTTGAAAGATGCAATGATGGAAAGAATTGAGTGTTTGCTTATCTCTTCATTGAGAGACCAAAATTATCTTATTAAAATAGTTAATTATATAATATTTTTGCTGTGTTTAAATAGGATCTATAATTTAGAGCAAGATTTAAATAAAATACAAACACCTCAATACCCATCCTTAGCTGTCATCAACCAATGACTTTTTTCCAACACTGGTTTTTTTTTTTCAGATTTGATTAGAAAAGAAATTGCCCCTAAGTCTCCTAACTTTCACTTGTGCCCTTTTCAAGTTCCTACATAATATTAGTCAGGAATGTAAATCACCAAATGATTTCTTAGGTCTCTTCCAGTTCTAACATTCTGTGAGTCTTTTAAAAGCATCTTAAGTCTTTGATGGAATACATTACATCCTATCATATTCTATCATTCTATCAGAATTTTGAGCAACTTCAAAAAACCTCTTGTGACATTAATATACCAAATTGTGAATTGCTCCAATCACTGTAGAGAACTGGATTTATGTAAGAAAAGTCTTTATTCAGTTCATAGCCTTTGTCCTAGCAATCCCTCTTTCTACTTCAAATGTGAACACTTTTATTCCAAGAGGAGAAAGCAAGTGGCATGATAAATAGAAAGTTGAATGGACAAAAACGATTCCTTCAAATGAGGATGTCCTTAAGCTATAAATGGAATTGTTTCTATAATCTAGAAGGCTCACATATTTTAGATGAGACTGTTCTTTATATCTCCTATTTCAAGAAAAATCAAGTCTTACATATGTGTATATATATATATAAAATAGTAGGATGGACTTTTAACTCGTTGGTTGTTCATTTTGGATTTTCATGACTATATTCAAGTCCCAATGATAATATACCAACAGGGTTGATATGGTGCTCTCATCTTGTTCAAGAGGAGAGAATAAATGTCTTATTCCTCTCTGGCTATTCAATTAAAGATGACAGATTCTTCCTCAAAGAACAATGGCTTATCCTAGAAAAATACATTCCCTGAATGTTTATAGTTCCCTACTCCAGCAATCCAGATTTAAAGAATCAGAGTATCTGAGTTAAAAAAAAAACAAGAAGTTTTCAATCAGAATTGGCCACATTTCTTTTTAACACAAACTACAAGAAGATCTAGATCCTGATAAAAATGCTACCAAAGGGTACTTGAGAATCAGAAGAGGCTAGGCCAAAAAATAAGGCACTCCAATCTTATTAGGTGACCTAATTAACCATCCCCTTGGGTAATTATTGTCTTTTGGCATGGAAGCCATGGAAATCACAAATTCAGCTGTACTCACAATTCAGTTAAAATGATTGGGCTATATAGCTTATGAGGACCCTTCCAACTCAAAATTTCTGATTCTAATTAATACTCTATGATCTTAGCACTATTCTACAACAAGCTGCTGAATTATCCTAATGATATGACTCTAACTTTTTGCGGGGTGGGGAATGGTATCTGGATCTGTGATTTCATCTGTGTAGGAAACTCTTGGCATAGAAACTCCTTTCACTTAAGCAGAGCAGCAACTGACTGCAACTTGTAGTCTTTGGATACTGAGAGGTCCCATGATGGGTCCGTGGCCACACAACTAGCTGGTATATGTGAGAAACAGGACTCAAGTCCTGGTTTTCCTTATTTTAAAGCCAAACCTCTCTTCAATTTGCCTTGTGTTTATTCTGCCTTTTTCTCTTTCTTCTTTTCCTTTTCTTCCCCTCCCCCCTTGTCTTCCTCTCTTTTCACCTTATCTCTCTCATTTTTCTAAACTCCATGATGTCCTGAAAAGTAAAACATCACACCAGGAGGTGGGCAGTAACAAAAGGTCTGGCCATGACTGAGAAGGAACTCTAAGCCATAGAGTCATGGCAGATGCTACATGTCTCTGAAGACCTTCTAAAGAAGGGGACAGGACCAGTAGGTTCATTTAGGCACAATAGGCACAAAATTGAATCCAAGAAGCAAAGGCAAGGCTATGAGGACAGGACCATTCCTGTGAGTCCTTCCTGCTGAGAAGTCAAGATCAGAAAGATTGGTTAAGGCAAGAAGGCTTAGGTACATATTGTAGGCCTAGGTAGGGAGGGCTTAAATGTAAGAGGTTAGAAAATTAGGAACAGTGTCATTTGAAAGCAGGAGACACCAAGGTAAGCTCTGAGATGAGGACAGAGGCTATTTTTTCTTCACTTCGTTTTATATTCCCTGCTATGCACGGATGGCTGAGGAGCTGAAAGTCAGTGTTTGAAGTCAGGCGTCGAGACCTGTGGAGTGTCGAGTCCTTCAGTTACAGCTTGTCTCTAATCAAGGCAGGAATGGAGAGCTAGGACTCTTGATATGACTTTACAAGTGCACACCATTGCTAACATTTTCCTTTCAGGATTTTGGGCAGCTTTAAGAGGAACCTGTGGAGAGCACTGTTTGAAAAACCACTTGTGACACTAATATACTACTGGCAAAGTTATGAATTGCTACAATCATTCTAAAGAACAATGTGGGTTTATGCAAGAAAAGTCTCTGTACTGTTCATAGCCTTTGTCCTACCAGTCCCTCTCCTGGGCTTATAGCCCAAAGAAGGACACAGATTTAAAGAAAGAAAGGTCAAATTGATAACAAAACATTTTTAGCACAGCAGCACTTTTTGCAATAGCAAAACACTTGAAACAAAGTGGATGTGTATCAATGGGGTGTGGCTAAACAAATTGTGATATATTAAAGTAATGGGAATTATGCCATGAGAAACAAGGTGAGGGAAAGAATGATGTAGTCAATGGCATTGAAAGAAGGACATTTGTCCTGTCTGAAACATACTGTTTGTAAGATTCCAGGCCAGTATAATGCTGAGAGCTAAAGATCTTTCCCACCCATTAATGGGCATGCCCATTAAGGGAAGCTTGATTAGGAGAGATTTTTTTTTTGTTGCTTTCTATAAAGCACTGGGTCAGTGGGTCCTGCCTTCCAGCTCTGAAAAGTGTACATATACTTTGAGGTAAGCTCTTACTTTGGGGCTTAGTTTTTGGAATAAGGTTTGTGTGCCAGATGAGACTCTGGGAAGCCTTTAAGGAGCCCCCTGACTTTGAAAACCCAGATGCTTCTGTCTCTGGTAGCTACATAGTATGGTCAGACAGTTGGAAGCCCTGTCTGTTGATATTTATTTCTCTGTTTGTATTTTCTTGGCAGTTCAGGGTGCTGACTTTTTCCCCTGCACTTGACATATGTGTTTGATTAAAGTGTGTTGACCCCTTAAAAGTTGCTTTCCTTTTAGAAAAGCAGATCTAAGGACCTGTGCAGCAGGCCCTCCTGTGTATGCCAGGGCCCTTGCTGTGACAGTAAGTCACTTAAAACTCTTAGTGACTCAAGAAAATCTTAAGGACCAAAAACTTGCACAGCGGTTGTAAATCTGTGTTCGTAGAGAGAATTCCTTTCCTGGGAGTTCCCTATACAAATGAAATCACCAATATGGGGAAAAAAGTAAAGACATGAGGCATATGAGAAAATCAGAGAATCATGGGAAGATGTATGAATTGGTACAGAATCAAGAAAACAGAATCAGGAAAACATCATATATAATGACTACAATAATGTAAAAAAAATAAGCCCCCAATAGACAAATTCTGATGAATTGAACAGTCAGACCTAGAAAACTGATAACAAAATACATCTTTCTTCTCTTGTGAGAGTTAGAGACTACAGATATGGGATGTGATACTACTAGAAGCAATCACTGTTGGTTGGCTTTGCTGAAATGTTTTTTCAATATGTGTGTATGTGGAGGAGGAGGTGGTGGTGATGTGGATGGGAGGATGGTTAGAGGGAAAGGGAAAAGATTGTGGTACAAAACCAAAAAGGGGCAGTGTGATAAAGTCCATAGAGATTCGATCTTGAAGCCAGGAAGACCTGGGTTTCTCTTGTCTCTGACATATAATGACTGTGACTGTACCACTTAGCTTGTCAATGCTCTCAGCAATTCGCTCACAATCTAAGTTACAGATAATTTACCAACTTTCACTGAAAGTGAGAATTTCCCTCTGCAAGGATTTTTTATATCATTGAAATCAACAGATCATTTCCCAGGCCCTATCCAAAAAACCAAAAGTCAACAGGAAAACATAAAAACTACTTGTGAGTGGATTTGTGATTGCTTCAACCAATGTCTATCTCTTCCACTGACTTCAAAAATCGTTTAGAGAAATTATGAACAAATATGAACAGAAGGAGGAATGAAATGGCAGGCACTCTGTTGATTTGTGTTAAATCTTTTGCCTGGGACTCCCCTGTATCATTTATACAAGAGGTGTCAGTACTCCTGGCAGACCTTATGTGGCCTCAAAATTCCCAGGCCAACCCAAACTAAAATAAAATATAATTGGGAAATGTTTAACAGAATAAATAAAAATACAATATTATATAGATAATCTTAATATGTGATTTTGATTTATGTCCTTGTATAGTTAGATTTGGGGTTTGAGAATTAGTAGGTTTGTCAGATTTATATAGTTTTTTGTGGTACTTAGCTTAGTGATCTGAAATGTATAACTTTTCTTGTTGCTTAAAAAAATCCTACCAGGACTCTAAGGTTCCTTGGTTCCTCTTCTGGAGAGTGGGGATTCATAGAAGCCAAGAATCTCAGAGTCAGAAGGTACCTCAGAGGTCATCTAGTCCAACTTGTACATGTTCCATGACCGGTATAAAAAAATTGGGACCCCAAGGAAATTTGGAACCATGTCTAACGAACCTGGACCTTTTACATCAGTCTGATGGTATGGCAAAGCTGGATAGAGAAGCCAGGTACCCTAACCAATATCTTAGGCCAGCCGGAAGACTTTGTATTTCTCTCAGACAGGACACAGAGAAGAGAAGGAAAGGATTCCATTTGGGATCTAGAAATATTCTCTTCTTTTTAGAATCAGGGATGGAAGATGAGTGTAATATAAGATGAAAAGCTTTAGTCTGAGAAGTTTACTGATCAAAGCTAATGATTTCCCTTGTGGATTTCTCTCTCTTAATGAATTACTCTCTGCTGTCTATCAAGTAATTGACCTTGGGTAGATCCCTGACCCAGCCCTCTGTAACTTGCCTCTAATTGGACCAACGTAGGCAGCTAGGTGGCTTAGTGGATGGACTGCTGGACCTGGAGTCAGGAGGGCATGAGTTTACATCTAGTCTCAGATATTTACTGTAATTGTATAACCTTGGACAAGTCACTTAAGCTCTGATTGCCTCTGTTTCTTCATCTATAAAATGATGGAATTAGATTAGATCAGGTTCTTAATCTGATGTCCGTGGAAGAGTCTATGGGTAGATTTCCCTTTTATTCCCCCTTATTCAATTCCGTTTTCCATTAGGTGTTTTCTCCCTCCCTCCTCCTCATTCCCCATCTACTGAGAAGTCAAGAAATACAATACTCCTTACACACACACACACACACACACAGAGTCATGCAAGATACATTCTCATATTAGACATGTCCATAAAAAAAAAAAAGAAAAAAACATACGCTTCTCAGATTGTGAGCCTATTAGCTCTCTATCTGGAGGTGGAGATCTTTATCTGGAAACCTCAATCTGGAGGTTTCCTCATCAGTCCTTTGTAATGTGGTTGGTCATTGTGTTAATCTAAGAGTTGCTAAATTCCATAGAAAGATTTCACAGGGGTAGGAAACTTAGAACTTTTGACATTTTGATATTTCATCAAATTGATTTCCTTTGTCATCTTATACATTTTATTTTAAGCATTTAAATACACAACTCAGAGATGGGGTCCACTGGCTTCACTAGGCTGTCAGATCAGTCCACGACACAAAGAAGTTTCACACAAAATGACCTTGGAAGGATTCCTTGCAGAACTAGATCTACATGAGCCTATCACTGTGGTCTTTTGTTATCCCACATGCTATTTGCAACCAAACATGCAGATCTGTCTATTGCAGCTATCCTTGTTAAATAGCCCCTTTTCTGGTATTTCTCTGTGTTTCTTTTCTTTAAGGAGACAAGGAGAAAAGGGTTTGCTTAGCCCCAAAACACCAATAGCTAATCAAAGCTCAGATTCTTTTCAGTATTTCAGACCATATTCAGAAACTGAAAGATAGGGTAGAGTATTGATAAGGCAAATCCAAATGCAAGTAACCAGTAGGAGGAGGAACAGGAGAAGAAGCAGAGCAGATGTCTAGATAGAGCCTGAATGTATCCAAATAAGAAAGTGCCCCCAAATACCCCACCAGGGCTCCAGGCAACCCTGCCAGGCAGCCTCGAGAGAACAAGATGTGAATAATGACATGAAAAGACAAAAAATACTCAACAGTCTTGTAAAGCATGAGGGAAAATATTCAAGATCGAAATGGGGCCAGTTTAGCTGTGAGCAATGCTTCAAACAATAAGGGAATTCAGAAGGCTCCTTAGACATACAAACATGTTCCTTCTTAGTGGTAAAATCTGGTATACTTTCTAATATCAATGTTGTTATAGGCCTTAGCAGTTAATTGTATCTAAACAACTATGTGTTTTGATATTTTTATGCAAATTCTATCCTCTTCACATGAATACAGATTTACCAATTTGTATGCAAAGGGGTAGCTGAATTCTAAAAAACAGTGGCTGGTTAAAGTTTGTTTTTTTTTTTTTTTGAAAATGAAGCAGGCAAAAAAAAAATATGCTTTTCTGTGAAGCAACTTTTAAACTAGAATAAAAAAGACTGATGCATCAGAGAATTTTTCTTGATTTCTCCACACAGAGGTAGGCTTCAAATAACTGCTCCCAGAGCATTTCCTTCTCTGCAGCTGAATGATAATTGCCAGTAACCAGAGAATACAAAGAGGTCTGCAGTCACAATTACTAACTGTGACCACAGGCCAGTCACAACCTCTCTGAACCACAGTTTTCTCCTCTTTAACATGAGGTTAATAACAAAAATAACTCAAGTTTGTACAGTGCTTGAAGGATTTGCAAAGGTTGGTCATGAGAAGCTGTTTGATGTAGTGGTCAGAGGGCCAATCAGGAAGCTCTGAGTTCAATTCTGACTTTAATTTTGTGAGCATAATTAGGTCACTTAACCTCTCAGTCTCCCAGAGAACTCTGTGAGATGATCAGTTAGAGAGAAACTGACAATTAGTATCAGTGGAGGGAGTTTCCATACTATGAGTTCCTTACTCAATGAAATAACAGGTTGAAAAGTAAGAAAAATAATAACGAATACTAAATACATCACAGGAAATTGCTTGGAAAATGTAAGGCTCTATATCAACCAGTTAGTGTTTTGTTAATATTATTCTGGAGCTTGCAAATGATTCAGAGCAACTGTTTTTATTCTCTTTCTTTCCATTTGATTGTCAAAAATAGTAATAATTGTTTTGGGTTATATATTTAGAAGACACATGAAGACAACTTGCCTTCCTTTCATTTGATGTCAGCAAAGTATCACAGCGACAGAAAAATAGTTCTACTAAGAAAAAAATCTACTAGTCTCTCAGTTTTCCCATCTGGCAATTGAAGATAATATGCCTCAGAATAGCATCTGTTGAGATTAGTTAGGTAAGCATGCAATCATACAACTCCCCAAGACAGGTTTCTACCTATAGGGCATTTTCATTTAGGATATAAATTAGGGATTCAAGTGGTGAATTAACCATTCAGGTCCTCTAAGCCTCACCTAGGATATTTCTGTATAAATCTATTACATGGTACTCAACATAGTACTTTAGATGTGAGAAGAATCTGGTTAATCCTATAAAATTAAAAATTGAGTCAACTCAAAGAGCTTCAAATGTTCTCCCATTTGTTTTCTCTCCTTTGCCAAGCAGAATCCTGGCTGGATACAGGTCCCAGGTCTCATCTTTCTCTTTCTCTCTATCTCTCCATCTCACTATTTCTCTATATCTCTTTCCTGCTATCCTCCTCTCTTCTTAGAAAGATTCTAAGAGTCTGCTTGGGTAAGTCACTTAAACTTTCTAAGTCTCAGTTTCCTTATCTTTAAAATGAAGATAATAATACCTGCCCAGCCTACTTCATAGGGTTGATGTAATGATCAAATGAAATAACATAAATCAAACTCATTGTGACCCCAAATCCTACATAGACATTAGTTATTTTGTTCCCTAGAACAGCTATCTTCTTGGTTCTTTGTCATTATCAAATTGCCTGATTCTATCTGTCATGTGTGACTGAAAAAGAAAAGGGGAGGGAGAGAAGGTAAGAGGGAGGGAAGAGAGAGAGACAGAAAGAGACAGGGAGGGAGGAGAGAGACAGACAGACACACACAGACAGAATTATTATCCTTAGTTGTTTCTATCCTTGCTTTCCCATTTGCAAGTAAAAATACTCTCATTTCCAGTTATAAGTGCAGAAAACAATTAGCATTTGTTATTGCAATTCCACTAGCATCCATTATTGTTCTGTTAGTAACAGTTATTCTGGGTATTCCTAAATTTGGTATTTCAAAGAAAAATAGACACCCAGCTGTAAAATTTCAATTAGTCATCCAGTTTTCATGATCCCTTAGTCTCAAGTTCAACCCTTGTCCAGGGGATTTTTTCTTTTAAACCTGAAAGTTTGCAAAAAATAAAAAATAAAATACTGCCAATTTTAAAAGCAAGTTTTTATTTTTTTTTTTCTGGTCAGAACAGATTTACTTTGCTAACAGATGTGGTTTTTTATCTTCCCGTGACAACATTTGGATTTACGTAGTTCCTCTTCTTTTCAGGAATCCTACACATCAGATTTAAGCAAGATTGGTCAAAGGGGCCTGATTTGGTAAACATGGGGAATCAAAGTGTTAAGATGTTAGAAGCAATCCACTGATGGGAAGCAGAGTGATTGAAGATATGTTTGTGATGCCTCAGGGCTATGGCAGAAATGGAATACTTGAATCAAAATTATATCCTTGAACTTCTGCTCACACAGTCACCAGTTTGCCAATTGGGTTAGTGATTTTGAGTGGAGGTGTGGAGGGTACACCTAAGAGGGTAGTTCTACATCCCTTATACTCTGAAACGTCCTTTTCTTCTCCCTAGTTCTCCCTAGAAACACACAAACTTGCACTGGCCCCTGCATCACTCCAGACACTGCTATCCTCTTGTTCTCTTGAAAACAAGGTCACACTTTTTCAATGAGTATCTAAAACATGTCCCTTTCATGTTGGATTTGGAGTGAGGAAAACAGTTCAAATTTTGCCTCATACACTTATGAGTAATATAAGTGAAGTTACTTCACTTCTCTGTGACTTAGTTTCCTCATCTGTAAGATGAAGGGTTTGGTTCAGAAGGCATTTAAGTTCCCTTCCAGTTCTAAGTCTATGATCCTATGGTTTTCCTAACTGAACTTTGCCTTCCATTCTATTGTGCATATCATCATCAGATGATGAGTCCTTCTGTAAACAGTTCACATAATATCACACTACTGCCTATTCCAAGCTCCTTAGTTGTCCCCAATCAGACTTTATGCTAATTTTTCTAACTTTTCTACTGTTTGCTACTTTTTACCACGATTCTTCCCTTTACTTCAGCCAAATCAATGTCCTCACTGCCCCTAAACATATCATACTCATTTCTGCCTCCAGGTATTTTATTTTGCTGACTGCCCTCTAACAATGCCCTCTTTTCTCCACCTATCCAAATTTTATCTGTCCTCTAAGGCACCTCTCTCAATGCACTTCCTTCACAAAGCCTGCCACTCTAGCTCACATTGATCTCTCTTAGGGTATATATTATATCTGACATTTTTTGCACTTGCCCACTTACTATCATATTATTATCTCTGTTTAGTGTGTGCATCTTGTCAAACTAGCAGAAAGGAAAGCAGGAGCCAGGCTGAACACATAGTAAGTATTCAATAAATACTTGTTATACAAAATTAAAACCATGATATCATCTCTAACTGACACTTTATGGACAGGAGTTTAACAGAGTAATAAAAATCAATTATAATTTCAGTATCTCTCAGTATCATTTATTAATGTACTATATGTACAACAATATTATTCTGTTAGCAGTGGAAGATTTTTTCTGCTTTTAGACTTTTTCCTGTTTAATTAGCATTAGAGACAACTAGCCCTCTTCTACCTTGATGCCCAGTGCAGTCTTTCCAACAGATTTTGGAAACAAGTTGAATGTTATGTCCCCCTCTGCA
Organism: Bettongia penicillata ogilbyi; assembly: GCA_023548195.1. Taxonomy (NCBI): domain Eukaryota; kingdom Metazoa; phylum Chordata; class Mammalia; order Diprotodontia; family Potoroidae; genus Bettongia; species Bettongia penicillata. Next base: position 5,319,171 of record JAJHZJ010000009.1, on the reverse strand, counting down.
CTCAGGATTGTCTGGTAAAGAATGTCTGTCTGTCTGTGTTTATCTTTCATTCTCGAAGAAGACCATAACATCAGAGAAATGATGACATGATTTGCACTTGACTTTATTTTGAGTGAGGGAGGGCTGTGCAAGTTCACCAGTCTTAGTTCCCCCCCTGAGCCATCTGGATCCAGTGACCAGATATTCATCAGGATGACTGGAGAAGGCCCAGGATGCAGTGGGAGACCTTGGCCTATTCAGGTATTCACTTAGAGTGAGGTGAAGTCATTCAGTGAATAAGTCTCTCTAAGAAGCAATCATGGAATGGCCCCTGTAATGAGCAAAAGAAAAAGAAAAAATAAATAAGTAAATCAATAGGGAAAGAGCAACAGTTATTCTTGATAGTCACTCTGAAGCCTGAAGGGTCCAGAAAAGCAGCCTTTAAGTGGAGTTTGGGCAGGGATCTAATGGTGTGCAGTCTATGGACTTGAGAGTGCACTGGGTTTGAGGTTTTGGGAAAGGAGAGAGAGGGAGAGAGAGAGAGAGAAAGAAAGACAGACAGACAGACAGACACAGAGAGACAGAGAGAGAGAAGAGGAGAGAGGAGAGAGAGATCAGAGATCTAGCCAGTAAACCCAAAGTTAACTGGCAAAGAAGTGGGTGGAACAGAAGGGAGAAAATGAACTGAGTTACCGAGCTAGCTGAGACCCCATTCAGGCAGCTCAGTCTATTCACAGGTCTGTGTTCATCCTTTGTTTTCAAAGAAGACCATGATGTCAGAAAAATGATGATATGACTTTCACTTGACTTTGTTTTGAGTGAGGGAGGGCTGTGCAAGGTCACCAGCCTCACTTTCCCCTCCTGAGCCATCTGGAATATCTGGTCACTGGTAAAGAATGAATTATATTGTATATGCACATGTATACTGCTCATACTAGAGGAAACAGGTATGTGTACTAAGGATGGTGAGAGTAGGTCTACACTAATAAATGATTTTGTATAGAGTCAAACATGTAGAGTACTTCTTTTTAAGGTATTAGAAAGGAACAACATGGACAATTCAAGGCAAAATTAGGATAACTAATAGTGATATTCAGCTCATGTCTAAAGCCATGTAAATGAGAGTTCAAGCAACTATCCATCATAATGGAAGATATGATATCTTCAGGTGCTAACTCTGGTCCATGATCATACTCTCTACAATGTGCTTACTCACATGGGTGAGATAAATTCAATTGAAAAGACACTGAGAAGAATAAACAGCAAGAGAAGCATGTTCCCCACAGTGAATGGGCAAAAGATCACAGCACAGTGTGAGCTAGAACTAAAGATCTAAAAAAAGAAAATGAAGTGATGGTCATTAAAGGGTCTACTTGCTGTTTCTTGCTGGAAACATTCCATCTACTTTTTCTACATTGGCTGTACCTCATACCAGGAATGTTCTCCCTCCTCACTTCTGCCTCATAATTTCCTTGAATTCCTTTAGGTCTCAGTTACAATCCATCTTCCATAGGAGGCCTTTCATAGTTTCCTTAGCTACAAATGACTTCCATTCTGAGATTATCTTCTCTCTACAATTTGTGTGTGTATGTGTGTGTGTGTGTGTTCTATGTACCTATTTACATGTCTCTCCCATTGGATTGTGAGTTTTTTGAGAGCAGGGGTTGTTTTTATATTTCTTTGTATTCCCTGACCTTATCACAGTGCCTGGCACATAATAATAAACGCTTTTTGATTAATTGACTCAAATTCAAGTGTTTGAAAACGAGAATTTGTCAGTATGTTGCCAGTATTACGGGTATTCTATTTTAAACAGAGCAGGTTATTTTAACAGAAGCATCATTAGAATAAATAAGAACACTTAGGCCAATGTAGATTGATAGAAATCTCCTTTAATAGAAGCCAAACTCTACTCTGATTTACATTCCACAGCACAACCTTCTGATCTATTATTTGGTTTCCTGTGAAAGGCTGCAGAACAGGAAGGGAGTATATTGCTTAATGGACCAGGTTTATTGTCATTCACTGGAAATTAACAGACTGAAATCATAGTTAGTGATTTGTAAAACATTAGCACTTGAAGACACTATCTAAGCAGACTCCCTTCCTTTAGAGTTGAGGAAATGGAGATCCAGAAAAGTGAAGGGATTTGTACAACATTGTACAAGTCAGAGTTAGCGAAGGTGGGACTTAAACCGAGGACATAGGCTCAGAGATTTTGGGAGGTTGGGATGTACCAGCAACACTTAAGCTGAGCCCTGAAAGAAGCTAGGAATTCATTGAAGAAGAAATGAGGAGAAAGTACATTCTAAAGGCATGAAGATGGGACATGGATCATCTGTAAGAAAAAATAAGTATAGCTGGAATATAGAGTGGATGAAAGGCAATAATGAATAATATATGCATGCACATTGATGAGATCATAGTTGCATGAAATATCGAAAAACATTGTTAATAATTTATAATATTCTTTTGATATCTTCCACTACATGAGATATCTTGTAAAACAATGCCTAAATGTGTTTGGGATTGTATCACCTTTGATATGGATTTCCTTAATATGTACTTGGTCTGGTCTGGTACTTTGTCTGTTTATCTCAGCTTCATCATACCAAGTACTATTTCAACTGCCTTGTCTGGCACACTTGTAGAAACAGGTATGAGGGTCAAGGTCTATCACAGACAATTGTAGGAATAGAGACATCTTCTTTCCTTCTCAAATACTTTCCTCCTGTTATTTTCATTGATGAACTTACTGGGATGACAGATTTGAGATGGGTCTCTGGCCAAGTTGTCTATAGACTTCTTTTAAATTTCACTGATTTTTTGTTGTTTGATGAGAGAACACTGCTTATAACCTTCTACCACCATAATGTTTTTCAAATGAGCTTACATTCTAAATCAGTGCTGCCCTTAACTGCTACATCTTTCCCCTTGGTTTCTGGAGTCTTTTGACTTCCTTACTGTGGTGACCTATTTATGTCAGCTAAACGTCTGTAAGAAATGGTGATGATCAAGGTTAATATCTTTGCCTCTTTTCATTTCTAAATTTTCAGCATGACTAGCTCATTTGAGTGAGACAGGTTAAAGCTGTTGTAGTTTTTTACAGATTTTTTTCATTTTCTATTAAAATATTGAAGCTGATTTTGACCTTTGCTCTAACTAGTAGATAATCTGCCCATAGGAATATATATGAGTCTTATATAACTCCCATGCCAGTAACCATTTATTTCCTTTCTGCTAACAGACAGCATTTTGTGATGTTTGTTGTCAGCCATGATTAGCACCTCTTTGACTCTCTTTTAGAGGGAAGTCCTGGACAGTGCACCTCTCTCAATATGCCCTAGAATTGGGGCTTTTTTTGTTACTGTCGCTATGTCACACTGTTAACTCCTGTTGGACTTGCAATCTACTAAAACTCCTAGATATTTTTGAAAAAGAGCCATTGTCTAGCAACATATCCCCATATCCCCAATCTTCTACTTTTGATGCAATCTTTTAAAATGTAGATATAGAACTTTGTGATTATTTCCATTAGATACCATGTTGTGAAATTTGCCCATAATTCTAGCCTGTAGAGGCATTTTTCTATTCTAAATTTCTCATCCATTGTACTGCCTGTCCCTCCAAGCTACATGTCATTTGAAAATTTGACAAGATCATTGTCTATGGCTTTATCCAAGTCATTGACAAAATGTTGAACAACTGAAGCCCAAAGTTACTTCCATGGGTCATTTAATTAGATATTTTTCTAAAGAATTAATGATTATTATCCTTTGGGTTCAGTCATTCAGTTTGTTCCCAGTCTATCTCAGTAAGCTATCTATTAGCCCATATGCTCTTTATCTGTTCCACAGTGACAGATTTGATCAAATGCTTTGCTGAAATTCAAATATACTCTTTTGTGATGTGTGAAATCTGAAATAACTGAGGAAACAAAGGCTTGGGTTTCCAAGCATACTGATTTATTGGCAACACATTCAGTTGCACAAGAAATTGGTACCAGGCCCCCTCAGAAAGGCACTGGGCCCTGCATACAGGGGGAGACAGATTTTTATGCATTAAAAGAAAACAATAGAATGTAAACCAGGATCAAAACTAGATGGTCTGATTTCTAATCAGAGGAAAAATTAGGGACTTTTTGAGTTAGGATGTAGAGAGCAAGCAGATGAACTTTCCAGGTGTGAAACAAGATGTCGCTTAATTCTCAAGATTAGTAAGCAGGTAGAATTTAAAGGAAAGTGAAATTTAAGTCTCAGAATGGAGTCAGTTTTACAAGATGGAGTCAGTTTGGTTCACGTAATTCTCTCAATTCTTCACTTTGCTCAATGAGGGAGAAGGCCACTTTGAGAGGTTACAAAAGATTGCGATATGCCCTTTGAATTGTCTTTCAGGGGGCAGAATACTATATTTCATAATCATATCCCAAACAATCTAAAAAACTAATCTTAGTTCATCATATGTCTCCTTTGTAATTTAGCAAAACACTTTAAAATGATCTTTATTAATTGCAACACTGCTGCCTTTTTTGGGGGGGGTTTCTAAGATATAAATAAATTTATTTATTATATTTTATATATTTTATAAATTTATTATAAATAAAATTTCTTTCTAATATTCTTTGGTGACCTTGCTTCTAATTTACCTGAACAATTAATTCTATTATATGAGGCTTTGAGAATTCTACTTAATGCTTCCCCAAAGATATTTCTAGTTCCTGGGCACCTTCCCCAATCTTGTCATTGTTAATATCTATCTTCATAATCCAGAATAGGATCTGGGTCCAGGTAATGATAGGGATATGGTAGTACAGTCTACATCACTGGTGGTGGGGTTTGGCAATTCTTCCTCATGTGACCCTCTTTATTATATCTTCTTTTCCATACTTTAATTAAAATTTACTTCTAAGTTGCTTCCTGATTTAAATATGTTTCTTTCATTTCATGGTCAAAAAACTGGTGACAAGAAGCAGTTCTTAAGTACCAGATACATTTAAACTGCAAACATCATTTTAAAAATCAGTTAAATTACCTTCTTTGCATAAAAAATAGATCTATTAATCTTTAGGGTAAGAGTGATGGTTCCACTTTCCCTTGTAACTTTAATCCACCCTTCTTAGACCTCTTTTCCAATTCCAAATCTTTCCCTCCAGAAAGAGGAGAGGGATGCTTAAACCCAATCTGCAAACCTCCAAAATCTACTAAGATGTATTTAGCAATTACCATAATTTAACAATTTATAGTTAAAGAGATTAAATTTCAGTTACAAATTTTGTCTGTAATTCATTTATAATGCCACAAAATTTCTTCAAACCAGGAAAATGTTTTCCTTCCTTTGATTATTTGACTTTATCTCTGTAACTCCAACCTGACCAGGGCTAAAATGGCAGAAAATATCTTGCAGGATTTTTTTTTTCCTTTTAACCTAATCTCTCAATGCACACCTAAAGTAAGAGTTTGTCCTGCTTACTAGGACAGAAAGTTTAGCATCAGATTACAGAAAACTGGGAGAAAACTGCTTCATGTATGAAATTTCATTAATCTTCCCCAGCATACTAAACTGAAGCTTTTCAGCAATCTTTCTGATCGGCAGCATTTTCCCCTTAGTAATCTTCCAAGGTAGTGGAATCTACCAACAAAATTAGACAGAACACATGAAAAGACGTTAGACTATACCATAAGACACATACATAGGAAGTCAGTATGCACAATGCAGTAATTGAATACCCCTTCTTCTGGTCAAATTTGGAACCCACTTAGATTTTTTATACATTTTAGATCAATCTTAATTTATTTAATGTACAATAATCAAGAGTGCCAAATTGAGGCCAAAATAGGTTTTCAGCTGAATCTCTTGCAATTTCTACACAATTTAATATAGCATATTCTTCACCTGATCCCAAACTAAAAAAAAAAAAAATTACAGGGAGGTTCCCATTCCTATGTTTACAACTGGATTCCCCCCCACTACCCCAGGGAACTTTACCAACAATGTGGAAGCATACCTAAGGGGACTTTTTTTTATGGTGAGGAGGCTTGTCTTAACATTCCTTTAGAGTGACTTCCTTGGAAGTTACCAGCATGGGAGGGGCTATCTACTTCCCTAAGAATGTGGGGAGTTACCTTTCCCAACAGTGTGGGAGCTTACTGTAGCTCAGAATAATTTGAGTTTAGAGATTAAGTTGGTGGGTGGGGTGCAGTCTAATCTCTAGAGTAGTCTTCTGTGAAGAAGTCATTCAGTGTTCTAAGGAGTTTTTTTGAGAGCCCATCCTGGAGATCAGCCTGACTGGCTTCACTCAAAACTGTGATGGGTGAAATCTGAACTGCCTGGGATGGTAAAGGTCTGAGCTTCCAAGAATATTGATTTGTTGGCAATGCATGCAGTTGCACAACAAATTGGGACTGGCTCAGCTCAGAAACATTGAACCTTGAATGTAGGAGCAGACAGATTTTTATGTATTAAAAGAAAACAATTAACAGAATACAACTCAAGATTAAAATTAGATAGTTTGATTTCTAATTGGAGTAAAGATTATGGACTTTCCTAACTGGGAAGGCGATGAGTGAGTTTCAGGAGTTGAGAGTGGGGAGGGCAAGCAGGTGGGCTTTTCTAGAAGTGAAGCATGATGTCATTCAATTCCCATGATTAGTATGTAGGTAGAATTTACAGGAAAATGAAACTTAAGTGTCAAAATGGAGTCAGTTTTCAGAGATGGAATCAGTTTGGTTTTACACAATTTTCACAGTTCCCTCACTTTTATGATAATTTGCAAATCCTACTTAAAAAAAGAAATGAGATTAGTGTGACACAACCTGATCTTAGTGAAGCCATGTTGATTTTTTTCATTGCCTCCTTTTCTAAGTATTCACAAAGAATTCATTTAATAATATATCCTGTAATTTTACCAAGATTAGAAGGCAAACTCTTTGGATTATATCATGTAGACTGTAGCCTTATCCCTTTTTTGAAAATTGGGGGAATATCTACCCTTCTCCAAGATATTGTTCTGATTGCTGATGGAAGCCTAGCAATGTCATCTACCATTTTTTCAGGACTCTAGGATGCACTTATTCTCTATATGAAGACTCAAATTCATTTCTGATGCAGGAAATGTTGTCTTATCGGTCCCTCTCCTATCTTGCACTCTCATTTTATGGTAACTATTATTGTCCTTTCTTTCCTAGTTCTAAGTTGATTTCCCATAAAGAGAAAGCAGAAACAAAATAAGATTTGGATAGTTCAGCCTTCTTCCCGTGGGTCATTAACATCATTCCATCCACCACATCTTCAACATAGCTATAAAAAAGCAAATACCTTGATTACTGTCAATAGCATTATCACCACTTTAGCTCATTACACACTTTTGCACTCCTGACTCTACTGCTATTAAACCATACTTGTATTCATATTCAGTTGCTTTTCCTTGATTCCATTTTTTATTCATGTCTTTTAAAAATTAGAAGTAGTCCTAAGTTTCCAGTAATTCACATTAGTCTCTCTAGGTAGCTCCTCCTTTGCTTACTTATCAAAATAATTTTTGTTTGTAAGTTCAGAATTTTATTCTTGAAAACTTTCTGCCCTTTTTGGATAACTTCACCTTCAATATTAAGCTATTTGATCCTTCTCACCCCTTTCTGAGCCCTTTCAAACCTATTTTCCCCAAATCTAGGGTGCCTGGCTTTCATTTCTTTCTCTGTCACAATTTCTAGGAAGAAATAACTTCCTCCCTCCAAAGGTTTATAATTTTTCTGTCTCATCAATTAATTCCTCTTTGTTGACCCAAAAGAGCAGTTCTCTTCATCACTTCTATTTTTTATGTAATGAAATTATCATTAAGAATATGATAAATTTGTGATGTACTTCCAGTTTTTGCAGAGAGATGCTTTAGCGGATGGGCAGATAGTGCTGAAGCCCCTTATCACAACATCATTTTTTCATACCAGATTTGAAATTTATTTGCTAAACTCCTTATCTACTTTCTCTTTCTGTTCAGGTGGTATTTAACATTCCCCCCAAACAATATCATTTTTGTTTCTTTTTCCAAGATCCTTTTTCCAGATGCTCTCTGCTATAGTTTCCCCTTCAGGTTTCTGGATTTCATTGCAAGGGTGATTTTCCTCTTTCTCCTTTTCCCTAATCTTCATTTTATTGATCCCTACTGTCAAGGGTGCCAATCATCCTCCCAGTCATCCAGGCTTTCAACCTAGGTGTCATCCTAAACTTCTCATTCTCACCAGCCCTCTACCCATAGCCAATAAGTTGCCAAGACCTTTTGCTTCTGCCTTTGTAACCTCTTTAGTATACACTCCCTTATGTCCTCTTAAACTTCCCCTACCCTGGTGTAATGCTTCATTGCTTCATGTCTAGACTATTGTGGTAGACTGGGGGTTGGTTTCCTTGCTTCAAGTCTATTCCCACTCTATTCCTTCTTCCACTTGGCTGTCAAGTTGATCTTCCTAAAGTACAGGTATGACTATGTCACCCCCATTTTTTTTTTTTTATAATTTTATTTATTTATTTATTTTTTTACATTCATTTTCACAAATTTTTGGGTTCCAAATTTTCTCCCCTTTTATCCCCTCCCCCCAACCCAATACCCCAAGCAATCTAATTTTCCCTGTCTCCAATCTGCCCTCTCTTCTGTCATCCCTCCCTTCTCTTGTCTCCATCTTCTCTTTTCTCCTGTAGGGCCAGATGACTTTCTATTCCTCCTTAACTGTATGTCTTCTTTCCTAGTTGCAACAACAATACTAAACAGTTGTTCCTAAAACTTTGAGTTCCAAATTCTCCCCATCCCTCCCTCCCCACCCATTCCCTTTGGGACGGCAGGCAATTCAATATAGGCCCTATCTGTGTAGTTTTGCAAATGACTTCCCTGATAGTCGTGTTGTGTAAGACTAATTGGATTACCATCCCTCCTAACCTGCCCCTCCTTGTTTCTCTTCTGTCTTTTGATCCTGTCACTCCCCAAGTGTTGACTTCAAATTGCTCCCTCCTCCCTTTGCCCTCCCCTCCATCATCCCCCCCCTTGCAATATCTCCTTCTCCCCCACTTTCTTATACTGTAAGATAGGTTTTCATACCAAAATGAGTGTGCATTTCACTCCTTCGTTTAGTCAAATGTGACGAGGGTAAACTTCTTGGTTTTTTTTTTTTTCTCAGCTCTCCTCTTTTTCCCTCCACTAAGAAAAACTCCTACCTGACTCTTAAATGACATATAGTTACCCCCTTCCCTTTCCCTCTCTTTCCTCCCCCTACATTTCTCTCTCACCATTTGCCTTAGTTTCTTTTAAGGTATGGTCCCATCCTATTCAGTTCAATCTGTGCTCTCTGTGTCTGTATGTGTGTGCATGTGTGTATGTGTGTGCATGCGTGTACATGTGTGTGTGTGGTCCAACCAACTACCCAGATACTGAAAAGTTTTAAGAGTTAGAAATATTGTCTTTCCCTGTATGAATGTAAACAGTTCACTTCTGGTAAGTCCCTTAAGACTTCTCTTTGCTGTTTCCTTTTTCATGCTTCTTCTCATTCTTGTGTTTGAAAGTCAAATTTTCTTTTCAGCTCTGGTCTTTTCATTAAGAATGATTGAAAGTCCTCTGTTTCATTGAAAGACCATATTTTCCCTTGAAGTATTATACTCAGTTTAGCTGGGTAGGTGATTCTTGGTTTGAGTCCTAGTTCCTTTGCCTTCTGGAATATCCTATTCCACGCCCTTCGATCCCTTAATGTAGAAGCTGCTAGATCTTGAGTTATCCTGATTGTATTTCCACAGTACTGGAATTGTTTCTTTCTAGCTGCTTGCAAGATTTTTTCCTTGAGCTGGGAGTTCTGGAATTTGGCCACAATGTCCCTAGGAGTTTCTCTTTTTGGATCTCTTTCAGGTGGTGATCGATGGATTCTTTCAATACTTATTTTGCCCTCTGGTTCTAGAATGTCAGGGCAGTTTTCCTTGATAATTTCATGGAAGATGATGTCTAGGCTCTTTTTTTGATCATGGCTTTCAGGTAGTCCCATAATTTTTAAATTGTCTCTCCTGCATCTATTTTCCAGGTCAGTTGTTTTTCCCATGAGATATTTCACATTCTCTTCCATTTTTTCGTTCTTTTGGTTTTGTTTGGTGATTTCTTGATTTCTCATAGTCATTAGACTCCATCTGTTCCATTCTAATTTTGAGAGAACTATTAAATTCAGTGAGCTTTTGAGCCTCTTTTTCCATTTGGCTCATTCTGCTTTTGAAAGTATTCTTCTCCTCATTGGCTTTTTGAACCTCCTTTGCCAATTGAGTGAGCCTATTTTTCAAGGTGTTAATTTCCTCAGCATTTTTTTGGGTCTCCTTTACCAAGGTATTGACCCGTTTTTCATACTTTTCTTGCCTCTCTGACATTTCCTCTTCCCAGTTTTTCCTCCACCTGTCTAACTTGCTTTTCAAAATCCTTTTTGAGCTCTTCCAGGGCCTGAGCCCACCCGCCACCCCCCTGGGGTGTCTGGGGTACTGAGGCCCCACCCTCCACGTCTTTCCCTGATGGCAAGGATACGTCCTTATCATCATATCCAAAGGTCGGGATCATTTGCATTTGTTGGAAAAAACTCTCTAAAGTCTTATTTTTCTTCCCTTTTCTAGGCATTTTCCCAGCCAGTTACTTGACTTCTGAGATTCCTTTCCACCCCCGCCTGGATCCACCCAGCTAGTGCTTGGCCTCTGAGATTTAAATGGGCTTTCCTCCTGCTGGCTGTCAATCAGTGAGCTTTAGTTCAGGTGCTGGGGTGGGGGCAGGGCCGCCTCCCAGGCTCAGATCCCTCAGGTGCTTTATGCAGAGACTTTCAGGAATGGAGCGGATGGGGGTGGGGTGGGGGGCCCGCCTCCCAAGCCCAGCTCCCTTGGGGGCTTTAAGCAGAAGCCTTCAGTAACAGAGTGGGGTGGGGGCAGGGTCGTCTCCCAGGCTCAGCTCGGACAGATTTTATGCAGGAATCTTCCGTAATGAAGATCCTGCCTGCTGCTGGGGGATTCCCGAGTCCCGGTCCGCTGCCGCCTCAGCCGCCGCCCCTGCCTCCGCCACTTCCTGCCCCCGTCCCTGCCACCGCTGCTTCCTCCCGAGGGGGCCCGAGTCACGGAGATGCCCTGCTTCCCCTCTCGTCCAGCCCAGCCCTCTCTCTCACTGACCTGTAACTTCTGTGGGCGGAGGGACTTTCCCGGCTGCCGGAGCTCCCGTCTCTGAAGCCTGCTCGGATCAGCTTCTCTGGGGCCGCGGCCAGGGCAGCGCTGGGGGTGGGGTCCACTTTCCGGGGCGCGCCGGACCCTGGGGACGGGTCTCCAGGGCTCCCTGGAACGGAAATCTCTTCCACTCCGTTTCTGCACACCTTGTATTGACCCAGAAGTTATGGAGGACTCTTTTTACATTAATTCTATGGGCTTTTGGTTTCAGAGCTCATAAACGTGCGTCCTTCTACTCCGCCATCTTGGCTCCGCCCCCGTCACCCCCATTTTTAATCAACTCCGTGGCTACCTATTATCTTCAGGATCAAACATTAAAATCCTCTGCTTACTTTTAAAGTCCTTCAAAACTTGGCCCCTTTCTATTTTTATGATCTTCTCATTCCTTTCACTTATTTTGTTGTCCAAATGACATTGGCTTCCTTACTGTTATTCTCACATAACACTCTCCCTCCCACCTGTGCATTTTCACTATCTGTCCCTCATGTCTGGATATGCTTTTCATCTCTGCATTCTGACTTCACTGACCTTCTTCAAGTCCCAACTAGAATCCTTTCTTCTACAAGCCTTTCCTGATCTTCCTTAATGCTAGAAACTGCCCTCTCTTATCTAGCTTCTATATATCTTGTTTGTATGTTTTCTCTTCCATTAGGCTGTTGAGAGTAGGGAATTCATTCATTCATTCATTCATTCACATATTCATCCATCCATCTATCCATTTATTTAAGTTATCTACCTATCCATTCATTCATTTCCTATTTATTTGCCTTTGTATCCTTAGTGATTAGCACCACAGATGGAACATAGTAGGCACTTAATAAATATTACTGACTTGACTTTTGTTTTTATAATGTAGCCATTTCCCCCAAATTTGTCTCTCTCTTAGGATAAAAAATCCTCCAAATTCAACAAAGAGAAATTTAAACAATGAGAACATCTGATAATTTATACAACATTCTGTCCTAATAGCTTCCTAACTCTGATGGGTGGGTGAAGGTTTGTTTCATTATCTGTTGTCTGGGGATTTCACTGATATTCAGTTACTCAGAGCTTGACTTCCTTTTAATGATCTTTTAATTTATATTATAGTAAACATTTTGTGCATAAATTTTTGGTTTTGCTTATTTCACTATATCACATAAAAATCTTCCTATGTTTTATGTATTCTTCACATTACCAGTCATTTCCTGATTTGTGATAAAATTCCCCTAGATTAATATACCATATTTTTTATTTGTTCTTTAGCCAATGGGCAGCAATTTTATTTTTAGTTCTTTTCTATTATGAAATGTGTTTCCATGAATATTTTGTTCCTTCTCAATAAGATATTCACTGATAGTGTTATAGTCCTATTTCTAATGCTCACTGCTATTTCTGCAGCCTCTAAATTAGGAAGAGGGGTGGAGAAAATGAGAACACCTTTGCCAATGCCAGTATTACATGAGCTGAAGCAAGATAGATTTACAGTCTCTATTAAAATGCACAATGTGAATTTAAAGGGAATCACAAATTGTTAGAGTTGAAAGGAACATTTAGAGATCATTCTGTTCAGTAGTTCCCAACCTATAGGACCCTGGGAGTTCATGCAGTTACTTTAAGAGGTCTAGGAAACCATACTTAGCCAATATTGGCAATGTTATATTTATTTAGTTGTAGCGGACTCTCAACTTGTCTCAGCATAAAATATAAAACAAATAAATCTTCAGTCTGCTAAATAAAGCTTTCACACAAGCATCCAAATGTAAGTAGATGCTATAATAATTAATTAAAAACTAATTCATTTAAAAGCACTGATGAAGTTATAGCAATTTTTTGTCATCAGGCTTTTTTTTTTTAGTGATGCAATATTTGTTGTTTTCTACCAGTGTGACTTTGCATAAGTTCCTTAACTTCTCAAAGCACTCACTTTCCTCATTTGTAAAATTAAATGTTTTGTCATTCTTTGATCCTGTACTCCTATGATCTTAAAGCAACTGCAGTTGAAGTCATAAAAAGAGATGAACATCTCCTGGAAGTTATCTCTTTGAAGTAATCAGAGTCTTTTGGATGGAAATACTGGAGTAAGAGCTGAAAAGATTCATGGAAACTTGAAAAAGTAAAGTTTCAGTAGAACTTTGGGCAGTATGTTTCTAGCAGTAATGGGTAGAGAGGGCCCAGATCAATAGATGGAAACATTTGACTTGGGAAAACTAATTATTTCATGCATGCAGCCAGTTCATTGTTAGAGAGCAATGTATTTATTTAAACAAGGTAGGCGCCATTTTTGGTCCTTTCTAAAAACTCACTGCATAATTTACCAATCTATGAGATAATATTTGTAAAGTACTTAGGACAGTGTTTGGAACATAGTAGGCATATTAGCTATTATTTAACTATTTTTATTATTATCCTATGATCTTGGTTTTCTATGTAGGTTTTCTTAATGAGAAGATATATTCAATTGAATGTAATGTTCGCTTTGGGACACAGAACCAAGAGGGGAAAAACAAATCAATCAAAATAGGAGATGAGAGCTGGAAAAGACCTTAGCAATCATATTGGTGTCTCAAAAACTTGATTGTAAAGAACTGAATTGTGTTTCTAGTACCAATCAGTCCTGTGTGAGATTGGGTAGCTAAAATGGATCCTTTCAGTGGCTCCTTATCTACTTTGGTTTACCTTATAAATATATTATGCATATAGAAAGAAATAATCTTAAGTGATTATTAGCCTCTTACTTCATCTTTATAGTATGCTTTTAACTTAAAGTTGAGATAAATCATGTATTATGAATAGAATTAGAAACTTTTTTTTGCTTTCATTTGCTTCTTTATTTGCTTACTTTGTATCACTGAACGATATTATCCCTTGTCCAAACTTCCAAGGAATTATACTGCATCATTATAATTCCAAGTAGATGAGTAGGTCCCTTAGCTTTGAGAATAGCAAGACAAGGAGTTCTTATATCCCACAGTCCAAAAATATGAGTAAGGTAAGACTTGATCATTCTAAGCCTAAGATCAGTCACTCATACTTTAGGTGATCATTGCTTTAGAACCTCTCAGAAATGGGAAAACTGATGAGCATTACCAGCATATGTCTGAGAAGGGTTTTTTTTTTTTTTTTTTTTTTTTTTTTTTTTTACAATATTAGGGCAAAGGAAAATAAACTGATCCACAGATGCTGGTGCTCATTTGGCTATGAGTGGTTGGTGTGGGACATGTTTTACAAGACTTAATGAGACTAGATTTTTCATCTAGAAGCAAACAAAAGAATAGAAGTAGCTGTAATCCTTATCCTCACTTTTCAGTTGAGACCTGGTCTGTTTTTAACTATATTCTTCAGCAATTCTCATTGGATACATTTACATGTGACTACATTTTCCTTTCTCTAATGTGCTAGCAGATATATCACATAATCACCATGTGAAAAGCATTTGCTACTAAATGGTGGGGAATGGCCTGGGGAGACCTATTACTTCTCCAACCTTGCTTTTCAACTCAGAACAGCAGCATAAACCAGATTATAGATGGCCATAGATGGATTAAATTGAACATTGCAATTCTAGGCACAGAGAACAAAGAGATTATAGTCTTGATGGTAGGAATCTAAACAAACAAAAGAAGCCTCACATGTTTTCATAACCCACAATTGACACTATTATACTTGTTTTTCAGACTTTCTGACACTTTCCTTGAGGTTTCTTTTTTATGCAGAATAGGGTTAAATATTATAGAATGATATTAGATCTGTCCTGGAATGATCTCTAAGGGATGAACTGAGCTTTCTAAAAGTCTCCCTTCTTTCTTCAAATCCTTTGGTTACACAAGGGAGGATATCTCATCAAATAAGTTTTGTTCCTTTCTGATTTCTAACAATGAATATTTAACTGCTTTTGACTAAACATTTTGCTTGGTGGATTTTTCATATCTGTGTAGCAATCCCATCAGGGATAAAATATTAATTGTGGGAAGTAGTAGTGAAGGATATTCATAGAGAAAGTCAACATTGCCTTAGGGTTTGATCAAAGTAATTGTTTGAACTGACACATTCATTTCCACTCTGGATTACAAGTGGCAAACAAAAGCCATCTAGCAAAAAAGAGCAAACTATTCTCTCTCTCTCTCTCTCTCTCTCTCTCTCTCTCTCTCTCTCTCTCTCTCTCTGTTTCTCTCTCTGTCTCTGTCTCTCTTCTCCCTCTACTCACCCATCTGCTCCCCACCCAGCCAAATTTAAGAACAAATATAGCAAATTGGGGAAATTAAAAAGCCCAAAGAAATGAAAAACGTGATGAAAAATTATTTGGATTGAAATCTGATGGGATGGATGGGGTGATAGGAGGAGAAGGAAAGACTCCTGGCCAATTTCAAAAGCAGCTGAATAATTAACAATAGTAGCAATTACATCTGCAATGGCATGAACATAGACTGAACAAAGATCCCTATGTTGTCTCTGTGAGGTAAGGACATCCATGTCTCATTAAAATCAGATGTAGCCTCCTGTACCTGTCCAAAATCAAATTTGTTCCATAAGCATCCTTGACCTCCAATTCAGAGCATCTGTCTGAGAGTGCCTAAAATCCAGATGGCTTATGGTTTTTGTTTAGAAGATTTGCTAATTTGAGGTATTCTTGATCTCCAACATCTGCAAAGGATGTTGCTATTCACAAGGTTGCAGACTAAAAGGATCTATTCTAGAACAGCAATTTCTATGTTGATTTTTGTTTGGACCTGTGATTTTACCCATGTAGGGGATTATGTGAAGAACTTACTTTACTGATGCAGATACAAAAATTCTAGTCGTAAGAGAATTGTCTGATGGGTACTAAGAGACAGAGCCATAACTAGGGCAGGATAATCAGGGCTCTGCCTCAAGGTGCCAAAGCTAACTGAGGGCTAGGAGATACACTTCTTCCACCTAACAATCCTAGGCTTGTCATCCCAAAGCTTCATAGTCCTCCAACACACCTGCTGCTACACGGCAAGGCTATAATATCTCCTTTTTCCTTTCTCAGATTGTCCTGGCAACGCATGACTAAACCAGAACAAGATTGTCCTTCCCTTGCCTCACTCAGTTACATTTACCTTGGCAACCAGGATTCTGATTTAGGACTCTGCTGAGAAGTTAAATGACTTACCTGTGGTCAATTAGTGAGCATAAATCAGAGGCTGAACTAGAATTCATATCTTCTTGACCCTGAGGTTGGTCCAATATTCACTACCCACATGCTGTCTTTTTATTTTATAAGATGATCATTGAAGAAAATGTTTTTATTTGTGAGAAAAGGTTGGCTTGTTCTAAGATTTGGCTGAACTAATTTTGAGGTGAGAAGGGAGAGATATGATGTCATCAATTTTGTAAATAAGACTAAGATTCTGAGACACTAGGAGATCTCAGTAGATCATGAGTTATGCCTCTTTGGCAACTTATAGCAATGTGAGGCACCCCTGTTTCATGATATCTTTCAGTAAAATCAAGTATAAAAAACGAAAATAGAAAGTTTGACAGAAAGACCTGGGAAATAGACACTCTAGGTTTCCTGCCAACAGTGTGCAATGAAAATAGTCGAGGGCATTTTCTTACATGCAAAGAAACTGGAAAAAGAAAGAAGTCATCAGGTGGGAAAAATCATCTTGTGAATAAATTGTCCCTGCACATAACCTGGGCTCAATATACACATATCTGAAGAGTAAATGACAAGTATAAAGCATATGTCAGTCCATATACATTTTAGAGCAGATATCCTTCCCTTTAGAAAGTCTAAATGGCCATGCAGCAAATTACACAAAATGAGCATAGTAACTATTCAGTCACAGTTGCAGCAACATAGAGCTGGAAGAACCTCAAAGACCAGCTAGTCTTACCCCTTCATTTTCCAGTATTTAATTGCAAAGCTGAAATAAAAGGCAGCTATTTCCTATTATCTTGTGATTCTCCATTTCTCATATTCATCTATTTGGCAATGTCAGTAATATGTAGACATCTAGTTGGGAAGAGAAATCTGGTCCATGGATACTGCTGTATAGCCTGGCTCAGTGGATGTCTTTTGCCCCCTACTGTGAGTATGCCATGTGCTGTTAATGAAACCGCCAGAGATATCTGGAGGAAACAAGATGTATGATTGTCCCTCTCATTGCTCAGATGTTACAAGGTTAAGTAACTGTAGCTATGCAAATATTTTTCACATCGTTAATCACTGTCAGACCCTATAGCATTTCTTGAGAGCTCAGAATGTATCTTACAATAATATGACTCTGCTTTTGACATCTGAAAAGTGTCAGCACCAGATGTTATCCCGAGTGATGGAATACAAGCCTCCATGGAATGACAATAGAAGCCTATCAGATGTGCTCATTCACTGCACTTCCTTACTTCCCAATGCCTTAGGTGGTTGGCAGCCTTGGAAGTGTAACATGAAATATTAGAAAACAAACACCTTTCATATGTGCGGTTCCCTAGGAACCAAGGTTTCCCAGGGAAGAAACTGTAGCAGCTTTTTTTTTTTTACTGGAAATGGTAAAGCTAAATAACCATCTATAAATCTGTGAAAAATTATTATTAGAACTTGATGCTCCATCTTGATAAAGGACCCAAGAGGAGGAAATAACTTCAAATTGTAGAAATTGACTAGTCAGGACCAGCAACCCTGTATTGCACAAGTAGGGATTTGGTGACTTCTATTTGAAGCTACAGCTGCCACTGAAACATAGGAGAGAATCATGAGAGATCACTGAGTTTATTTCTTCTGTGGGAATGAATAGTAGGGAAGGAGAAAGCATGGTCATTACTGGTAAAGAGGAGGAAACTGAAAGACTGCAAGAAGTCTGCAGCAAACTTAAGCAAGCAATTTAGGAAGAAGAGCTAAACAACGACAGAGAAGGTATATGTTGTAGATAGAGGTTGCACAAAACTAGTAGAGGAGGAAGGGAGTTGCATGAAATAATAGGAGAACATGCTGAGAGTCTGGACACACATGGAGCCCAGAGCTATATATTATATATTATATATATATATATATATACATACATATATATATATAGTCCTACCTTCTGGCAGGAGCATAGTGAGCAAGCAGAAGCAAGGGGAATGTTGAGAGGAAGAGATCAAAACAAGATGATGTTTTGGAGGTAAAAATGAAGCTACGTAGACACAAAGGACCTTCATATTTCTTATGTATCATATTAGTATCACCCCTTCATGTTTTCCTTTCTGCACAAACCTAGTTAGTTTTTAGATCAATTTCCTTTCTTTGAATAACTGTAGCTGACATTTACTTAGTGTCTTGCAAACATTCTCATTTAAATTCTTACTAGACCTGTGTAATAGGAAGCAGAAGTTGTTTTTTTCCCCATTTTTATAAATGAGGAATCTGAAACTTAGAGATGGTATTGATAATAATCGAGCAATAAACATTTCTTAAATGTCCACTTTGTGCTAGACGCTGACTTAAGCTTTGGGGATACAAAAAGGCAAAAGACAGTCCTTGTCCTCAAGGAGCATTACAGTCTAAAAAACTTCATTAGCAAACAAATATATGCAAACAAGCTATAAACAGGGTAATTAGGAAATAATTAACAGAGGGAAGGTACTGGAATTAAGAAGGATTGGGGAAGTCTTCTAGTTAAAAGATAGGACTTTAGTTAAGACTTAATAATTAATAATCATTTACATAATACTTTAGAGTTTGCAAAAGGCTTTACATAAAATATCTCATCTGAGCCTCACAACAATTCTGTCAGGTAGATACTATTTTTATCTGCATTTTATAGATGAGAAAACTGAAGATACTTATCCTTGAGAAGAGATTTAGCAGGGACATGATAGCTGTGTCCAAGTATTGGAATATTTGTTTGAAGGAGGAATTAGAATAGTTCTACTTGGATCTAGAGGATAGCATTCGTAGCAGTAGGTGGGAGTCATGGAAAGGTGTACGTTGGCTTTATTTTAGGAAAAATTTCCTAATAATTATATGTATTTTGGGAACCAGACTTGTGATTTCATTGGTATTTTGAATTTCCCAGTTAGGAAACTCCCTCTATTAATGCAAATTAATACCTGTTCTTCTAGTTAAAATCTTAGAGAGTTGCCTGGGGGCAGAGAGGTTAAGTGACTTAGGGTCACTTACCTAAGGTCACAGAGGTAGTAGCTAACTTAATCCAGAACATCATGGTTCTGAGTCTGGCTCTCTAAATATTGTACTAAGATCCCACTCTCCCAACAATTCAATCCAGGACTCAGCACAGTGCCTAGTACACAGTAGGCATTTGATAATAGCAGTTTACTTGACTATTCACAAGTGCAATCATCTGTGTCAAGAAATCCCTCACTAAGTCTTCAAACAAAGGCTGGGAAACCTTGTTGGGCATATTGTTGAAGTAAATGGCCTCTAATGTGCCTTCCAACTTTTAAGATTTGAACTCTATGATTCTGTGATGAAATAATTATTACTTTTTTCCAGATCACAAAAGGTAGTTCAAGTTAATATCATGTATAAGGATTGCGTCGGCCATGTGGGTTATATGTATGCCCACATGGGTTAACCATGTGGGCAAAATAGATATCTCTTGAATCTTCCTCAGTTCTCTCCAAGGGAGACTTTCTGTTTACAAGGGTACAGGAAAAAAGAGCTGCAAGACTACGTGCTCTGCTCTCCTTATACAGAAGGTACAGAATTAGATTTCGCTGCGCCATCTCTTCCAACATTGTTAGTTTAGGGAAAATCTTTTTTGCTTTGTTTCAAGTTGCTTTTCTGGTCACTATCCCTTAAAGAGGAAGTGGTATTCTACATCTACATCTGAAGGTTAACATCTTCCCAGTGAAAGTTAGTTACACAAAACCCCACAAATAACAAGTAAACTCATTTTTTCCTAAGGAGATAACTAAAAATTAAAGAAGTTATATAGATTAGAATATACAAGACAATATATAAAACACTGAATGAGTCAATGAGCTCTTCCTGAGAGTGACATATCTTATTTCAACCAAGAAAGCGTCTCTGATTTCACTCAAAGAGAAATTTTCTCAAGTGTGTAGTGAGGTAAGATGGAAATAAGGAACATGTTGAAATGTCAGCTTTACCCTATTCATCTTTCCCCCAAAGTATCTTCTTTCTCTGTCTTTCTGTGTCTGTCCTGTTATTTCTGTCTGTCTGACCTGTTTCTCTGTCTCCATTTCTGTCTCTCTTGTTTTCTCCTGAAAAGAGGTCTATAACCATGTGAATCCTATCTCAAAGCAGGAAACAAGATTCTCCTCTCAAACTCTCATACCAGCTTTATACCTCACACAGACATGCTAACTGTTATGTAGTCACTGAATCATCATTCTCTTAATGAGGAGAGACTTCTGGAAAAGTTCTAGTCTTGAACCAAAGAGTTGAAGTTAAGTTAAGGAAATGTGGCAGAGGTTTGCAGAAGCTGGATAGTTAATTTTAAAGCAGAATAACATCATATTCATTGATGCCCATATTTTATGACAAAAGTTTTAGATAAGATATGAAAAGTAGGATGGAATCAAATTATGGAGATACTGAAAGTCAGGAGTTTGGTTTATATTCAATAATTTATTTTCTCTCTAGCTCTCTTCCTCTGCTTCGGTCTCTAGATGCTGATAGCTTGGTGTAGGTAGTGGTAACGGAAAGGGAATAAGACAGATAGAAAAGACATTTTGAAGAAAAGAACTCATAGGCTATGAAGCAGATTAATTTTATTTATTTTTTGTTATTTTTTAATTTATTTTATTTTTTGAAGCGATTAATTTTGGAAAAAGCAAATGTTATAGATCGTTAACTATGAATTTATTTCTTGATCAGATTTATCTCTTGTTTATTCACTGTATAGCATACAATCATTGTCAGGGCAAAGCTCTATTATATTTATCCACCAGGGGGAGGCATTATCACTTTTTAAAATTTGTAGGGAAAGTTGTGTTCTTTGGACTTAATCACTTAAAATATGCTGCAACTCACTAGCTGTGTGACCTTGGGCAAGTCACTTAACCCCAACTGCCTCATCCTGGGTCATCTCCAGTCATCCTGTTGAATATCTAGTCACTGGATTCAGATGACTCTGAAGGAGAAGTGAGGCTGGTGACCTGCACAGCCCTCCTTCACTCAAAACAAAGTCAAATACAAGTCATGTCATTATTTCTCTGATGGCATGGTCTTCTTTGGCAATGAAGGACAAACACACACACATACACACACATGCACACACACACAACAGGTAAGACCTTAAGCATACCTTCTAAATTTTAGAATTGTTTGAGAACCTCTGGGGCCTTTCTCTGTCTTCTTACCTTAATATTATGTAATTGGATAAGATTTCAGACAACTTTAGGAAGGCACATTGAGCTGAAATTGGTGGTCCATATTTGGGGATCCTCAGGGGGATTCTGATTTTTCTCTAAAGAAGTCCTTCTTCAGAAACATCTCATCCAACCCCAGCAAGGAATCCCCTCTTGTATTAGTAACCCCATGGAGTTCCAGAACGGAACCTTTTCTAAAAGATATATGAGAACCGTGGTGTTAGTGGCAAGCTGAGTGGACCAGCTCATGGTCCTTTCTGGGCCTAAATTCAACTGAATGATCCCAGAGATTCCAAAGGCTTCACTTGTCCAAAAATATTCAGGCTGAGGACTTTTCAGATTACATAAGAACTTCAGTGATAACAGGAAGCAAACAGAGAGCACCTACCATGGCCCTGTCCTGTACTTAATGAGAACAAACTATTAGAGAATTCTTGTAATCTCTATTATGACTATTAATGTCCAAAAGGCACTGGAAGACTTCAAAAATGTTGACCGTGCTTTAAATTAGAAGGGACAGGTTCATTCTCTCTACTAAGAAGCAATTAGAGGGGAGGCAGAGCCAAGATGGTGGAGAAAAGCCAGAAAGTTGCCTGAGTTCTCCCCAGTTCCCCTCTGAAAATATATCAAGCCTCTAAATGGATTCTGGTGTGATACAACCTTCAAAAAACAGTGAAACAATTTTCCAGCTTAAGATATCTGAGAAGGACTTCAGGAAAGGTCTGTCTCACTTGGGTAAAAAAGATGTCCAGGTAAGCTAGTGGGAAGCTCCTAGCCACAGCAAAGACCAGTAACCAAGCCCTCTTGCTCCTGTTGCACAGCAATCTAACTATTAAGCCTCTAGCCCCAGCACAGAAGGCAAACTGTCAGCCCTGGAACCCCTAGGCACAGCAGACGTGAGTACACCCAGTCATCCCAGCACAGCACCTGAGGCCCTGGCACAGAAAGTCAGTGAGCAATCAGTGGATTAAAAACCAAAATCCTACAGGATATTGTTTACAAGAAACACATTTGAAGCAGAGAGATGCACACAAAATAAAGGTAAAAGGCTGGAGCAGAATGTATTATGCTTCAACTGAAGTAAAAAAAAAATCAGGGGTAGAAATCGTGGTTTCAGATAAAGTAAAAGTGAAACTAGATCTAATTAAAAGAAATGAAGAAGGAAACTACATCTTGCTAAAAGGTAAAATAGATAATGAAATAATAGCAATACTAAACATATATACACCAAGTGGTGTAGCATCCGTATTCTTAGAGAAGTTAAGTGAAATAGGAGTGGGGGGGAGGGAACTCAACCTCCCTCTCTCAGAATTAGATAAATCTAACCATAAAACAAGCAAGAAAGAAATTAAGGAAGTGAATAGAATTTTAGAAAAGTTAGGTATGATAGAACTCTGGAGAAAGCTGAATAGGGATAGAAAGGAATATACTTTTTTCTCAGTGATACATGACACTACACAAAAACTGACCCTGTATTAGGGCATAAAAATCTCACAATCCAATACAGAAAGGCAAAAATATTAAATATATCCTTTTCAGATCATGATGCAATAAAAATTATGTGTCATAAAGGGCTATGGAAAGATAGACTAAAATTAGTTGGAAACTAAACAATTGAATCCTAAAGAATGAATGGGTCAAACAACAAATCGTAGAACTAATAATTCATCAAAGAGAATGGCAATAATGAGAGAACATAACAAAACTTCTGGAATGCAGTCAAAGCAGTTCTTAGGGGAAATTATATATATATATATATATGTATATATATATATATATATATATCTAAATTCTTAGGAGAGAAAGAGAAAGTCAATGAATTAGACATGCAACTAAAAAAGCTAGAAAATGAACATATTAAAAATCTCCAATTAAATATCCAATTAGAAATTCTGAAAATCAAAGAAGAGATTAATAAAATTGAAAAAAACTAAGATCTAGTTTTACGGAAAAAAAACAATGAAATAGATAAATCTTTAGTTAATTTGATTCAAAAAGAAAGAAGAAAACCAAATTATCAGTACCAAAAATGAAAAGGATGAATTCACCACCATTGAAGAGGAAATTAAAGCAATAATTAGGAACTATTTTGCCCAATTGTATGACAATAGATGTGACAATCTAAATGAAATGAAAGCATATTTGCAAAAATATAAATTACCCACATTAACAGAAGAAATAAAATACTTAAGCCAATTTTAGGAAAAAAAATTGAACAAGCTATCACTGAACTCCTTAAGAAAATATCTCCAGAGTCAGATGGATTTACGAGTGAATTCAACCAAGAGTTTTAAAGAATAATTAATTATCTGGAAAAAAAAGCAAAGAAGGAAACCTACAAAATTCCTTTTATGGCACAAATATGGTACTGATACCTAAACCAGGAAAAATAGAAAGAGAAAAAATTATAGACCAATTTCTCTAATGAATATCGATACAAATTTTTAAAATTAAATATTAGCAAAGAGATTACAGCAATTTATCATGAGGATGATACACTATGACCAGTTGTATTCAGGGCTGGCTCAATATTAGGAAAACTATGAGCATAATTGTCCACATCAATAAAAAAACTAACAGAAATTATGTGATTATCTCAATAGATGCTAAAAAAGCTTTTTGACAAAATATAGCACCCATTCCCATTAAAAATGGGAAGAGCACAGGAATAAATGGAGCTTTTCATAAAATGAGAAGAAGCATTTATCTAAAACCACCAACAAATATTATATATAATCAGGATAAGCTAGAAGCTTTTCCAATAAGATCAAGAGTAAAGCAAGGATGCTCCTTATAACCACTATTATTCAGCAGTTTACTAGAAATGTTAGCCTTAGTAAAAAGAGAAAAATTGAAGGAATTAGAATAGGCAATGAGGGAACAAAACTATCACTCTTTCCAGATGATATAATGGTATATGTAGGGAATCCTAGAGAATCAACTAAAAAGCTACTTGAAACAATTAATGTTAGCAAAGTTGCAGGATATAAAATAAACACACATAAATCATCAGTATTTTTGTATATAATCAATAAATCCCATCAGCAAGAGATAGAAAGAGAAATTCCACTTAAAATAATTATAGACAATATAAAATATTTAGGTGTCTACCTGCCAAGACAAATTCAGGAATTATATGAACACAATTACAAAACACTTTCCATACAAATAACTTCAGATTTAAATATTAGAAAATCTCAATTGCTCATGGTTAGTCTGCAACTAATGTAATGAAAATGACAATTCTACCCAAATTAATCTACTTATTCATTGCCATACCAATCAAATTACTAAAAAAGATCTTTATAGAGTTAGAAAAAATATAACATATTTTTATATGTTATATTTATTATTATTATTATTAATTATTTTTATAATTATTATTATTTTATTTTATAATTATTATTTTTATAATTATTATTAATATTATTATAATTATTATTAATATTATTATTATTATTTTATAATTATTATTATTAATATAATAAAATATAATCTTTTGGAAGAACAAAAGATCAAGAATATGAAGGAAAACAATAAAAAAATGCAAAGGAAGGTAGCCTAGCCATACCAAATCTAAAATTACATTATAAAGTGGCAATCATCAAAATAATCTGATACTGGCTAAGAAGTAGAGTGGTGGATTAGTGTAATAGTTTAGGTACGCAAGACACAATAATAAATGAATATAACAATCTACTGTTTGATAAACCTAAAGACTCCTATTTGTGGGATAAAAACTCATTATTTGGGAGAAAAAACCATCGAGAAAACTGTAGAATAATATGGGAGAAACCAGGAATAGACTAACATCTCACACCATATGCCATGATAAGGTGAAAATGGGTACAGGAGTTAAACATAAAAGGTGATATTATAAGCAAATTAGGAGAGAAAGTAATAGTTAACCTGTCAGATCTATGCAGAATGGAAGAATTTATGACCAAACTAGAGAGAGAGAACAGTATGAAATGTGAAATAAATAATTTTGATTACATTAAATTAAAAAGCTTTTGCACAAACAAAACCAATGCAACCAAGATTGTAAGGAAAACAGAAAGCTGGGAAACAATCTCTGTGTCTGATAAAGACCTCATTTCTCAAATCTGAACCAAATTTATAAGAATACAAGTCATTCTGGAATTGATAAATGATCAAAGGATATGAACAGGCAGTTTTTAGAATGGGAAATTAAAGCTATCTATCATCATATGAAAAAATGTTTTCTGTTGATTAAGGAAATGCAAATTAGTACAACTCTGAGGTACCACATCACACCTATCAGATTGACTA
Organism: Bettongia penicillata ogilbyi; assembly: GCA_023548195.1. Classification (NCBI taxonomy): domain Eukaryota; kingdom Metazoa; phylum Chordata; class Mammalia; order Diprotodontia; family Potoroidae; genus Bettongia; species Bettongia penicillata. The sequence goes on along the minus strand of JAJHZJ010000009.1, from coordinate 5,293,407 downwards.
ACATGACCAAAAAGGAAAATGACAAATGTTGGAGAAGATGTGGGAAAATGAGGATACCAATGCACTGTTGGTATAGCTGTAAACTGATCTAACTGTTCTGGAGTGCAATTTGTAACTATGTCCAAAAGGCTATAAACTGTGCATACCCTTTCATCTAGGAATTCCACTACTAGTTCTGTATCCCAAAGAGATCATAAAAAGGGAAAAGTACCCACATGTTCAAAAATATTTATGACAACTCTTTTTGTGGTAGCAAATAATTGGAAATTCAGGAGATGCCCATCATTTGGAGAATGGTTGATAAAGTTGTGTTTCATTATATATGAATGTAATGGAATATGATTATGCTATGAGAAAGGATGAGTGGGCAGATTTCAGAAAAATCTAGGAAGATTTACATGAACTTATGATGAGAGAAGTGAGTCGAACCAGTAGAACAGTGTACACGGTAACAGCAACGTGGTATGACGATCAACTATGATAAACCTAACTCTTCTCAGCAATACAGATCCAAGACAATTCCAAAAGACTTATGATGGAAAATGCTATCCACATCCAGAGAAAGAATTATGAAGTCTGAATGTAGATCAAAGTATACAAGTTTCACTTTTTTATCTTTCAGATGGTTTTCCCCTTTTGTTCTGATTATTTTTTCATAAGATTAATATGTAAAAATGCTTAACATGATTGTACATGTATGACCTATATTAGATTGCTTGCTTTCTTGGGGAAGGGGAACAGAAGGGAGGGAGGAAGAAAAGTTTGAAATTCAAAATCTTATAAAAACGAATGTTAAAAACAAAAAAAAAACAGTGTGAAGTTGCAATTCTACTATGTACAATTTGCAATTCCTTTTAAATGTATAATAAAGTTATGTTAAAAAAAACTACTAGAGGCGACTTGTGTTGAGAATGCTGAGTGAGAGGTGCTATATAAGTGCACGTCCCCTTCATCACTTCAAAACCACTAGAATTGTGCCAAATGAAGTAAAAGAACGCAATTAGAAAAAGGAAGGGAATTTTTATGAAAAACCATTAGAGGAACTAAAGAAATGATCACAAAAAGAATTTTACAATACAGGGAAGATATATTATGGAACGACAGAATACCAGGAGAAATCTCCAGAGGAAGAAAATAAACCTGAAATGTAAAAATGAAAATGTAAATAAAAATGAAACTTCCAAAAGAGAATGGATTGACTAAGGAACCCTGAATGTTTGGAAAGTTTAACAAAAAAAAAACGAAGAAAGGATAAGGCATGAAATTGGAGGTCTTAATGGAAAACTAATAGAGTATCAGCTTCTTAGAATCATAGTTGGAAACTTTTAATAAAGTGGTACATACCCTGAACAAATAATGGAAAAGACAAAACAAAAAATTACATAACAAAAATCATAATCAAAGACAGCAGAATGGGAAGTGGTTTCCTCAATCAAAAGCAGTTGAGTTGGAACACGTGACTCATAGACAAAGTCCAACAGTCACTGGATTTTCAAAAGAAATGAAGCAAAGCTACTGAACATTGTATTTCAGAAAGTTATAAGAAAGAAAATTGTGTGCAATTATTGGAAACAAAGGGCAAAGCACTAGGATCCACAACACATAACCAGAAAGCAAATCCCAATTTGATCCATCAAAAATTTCGTGGGCAAGATCCAGAGATCCCACATAAAGAGGAAATACTGCAAATAGCTCCAAAGGGAAAGTTAATGTATAACAATATTGCAGTCATAATTTCACTAAATGAAAATATCTTGCATGTAAATGTAATATCCTGCAGAACTGAGAACCCAGAGAACACAAGGGACAGAGGGAGACACTTCAGATAGAACTGATTATTTCTATTATTTTTGAGACAAATAGTTGGACTGAATCTCTGAAATGCACATACTTTGAATCAAAGAAATTTAGGAAAGATCAGTATGTTTGAATAGCTCAAAATGACTAGTTAATGATGCACTGGTTATAAATTGAAAGAAGGAGATAAAATTTTTTCTTTTTTGTGAGGCAACTGGGGTTGAGTTACCTGCCCAGAGTCACATAGCTAGTAAATGTCAAGCGTCTCAGGTCTTTCTGACTTTGCCTAGAACTGGTGCTGTATCCACTGTACCACCTAGCTGCCCCCATAAGGTTATTTTCCATATTTTTTTTATTTATCTTTACTGATGGTCATTGAAGAAATTGAGACAAGTTTTGTGTTTTGGTGTATTGAGAAGGGTATGTTAGAAAGGGAGGAGGAAAGAATTTAGTATTATAGTATCATAGGTGAAAGTCATTTGAACATAATAGTGCAAGTAGGAATGGGAGGGAGATGAGACTTGTGAATCATGCTCTTATCTAGGCCACAAAGGGAAGTTAAAAAGACCTTTTTTTGCAGATCAGGAATAGAAGCAGAGTAAAGCAGGCTTAGATAGGAAGAAAGTGGACAGGTATCTGAGCAGGAGAGTACAAGAGGGAATTGCCTTAAGAAAAACAAACTATTTTGACTTAGCTGAATAAAAAAACCAGGACTGGTAATTACTATCTCTGAAAGGCAATAGTGAAAATAAATATAGTCAAGAAAAACAAATAGAAAAATAATGAGATAATATAATGCTTGTGGACCAAGTGATGTACCTAAGTACTTGAAGAAAAATATAGCTGAAAAACAACATGATCTAGGTAGTAAGATAATAACCATAGGGTACATCACTAGGCTTCTTTCCCAACTTAGATAAATCCAACAGAAAGATGAAAAAATAAAGATATGAATACATTTGATAAATTAAACATGAAAGGCAGTTATCAATTATTGATGGGGAATTTTAAGTAATATATTTTCAGCATGGAACAGTACCTTTATAAAACCTGACCATATACTGGCCCTGAATTATTTATGAATGATGTAGAAATAGTAAATATATCCTTTCAAGTTCATAGTGCAATAAGAATTAAAATCAATAAGAGAAGTTTTGATAAAATAGAAAAATGGAGACTAGTTCTATACGAAGTACTAAATGGATCAAAGAACAATTCATAGAAATATTAAACAATTATAAAGAAAATCATAGCAATGAAACAACATGACCAGATTTTGGGGGCATATCCAGATTTTGATATGCAACAAAAGTAGTACTTAGAGGAAAAATTATGTCCCTCATCATTTTTATTAACATTTGTAAAGAAAAATAGCTATGAAAGACATAAACACTGTTTAATGCAATGACCAACCATGATTCCTGAAAGGTGATAGACTCGAAATAGAGAATAAAGGATAAATACATTTTCAGATGTGGTTAATATGTGGGATTGTTTTGCTTGATTTTGTTCATTTATTAAAAGGAGGCTTTGTTTTCTCAATTTTGGGGGTATGAGAGAGGGAAAGGAAGGTTACAATTGGTTAAAATTATAAGAGCACCAATCAAGATTTTTTTTAAAAGTGCACAGAACAGAATGGAAGATGTTTAAGAGGGAAACAACCAGGAAAGAGCTAAACTAATGAGGTGAATGTTTTGTAAACCAATGTTTTCTAAAACCAAGCATAATTAAGATGTTTAGCTTATATAATGGAGGTTTGATTTCACATCCATTTTTTTCTTTCTTTGTATTTGTTGGTGCTTGTCAAATTTGGAATAACAAAAAACCTTAAAACTAACAATATATTAACAAAAAAGAAAGGAGTGGAGTATAAAGCTTAAGAAACCAAAATATCAACAAAGTAATAATCCCAGAATAATCAAATCTGATTTAAAATTTTAAAATTGAAAATTAAAAAAGAAAGTGAAAACCAAAACAAATTGAGATGGTAAACAAGATAAAGAACTGTGTTCTAAAGGACAATAAAATTGATAAACCACTGGTTGATTTGATATCCTTTTCAAAAAGAAAAAAAATCAAATTGTCAAAATATTAAAAAGGAGGGATAATGAATGCAGAGGAAATAAAAAGAAATGATCAACCATTACATCCAATTCTATGCCAACAAAACTGAAAACAAATATAAGGATAAATATCCAGATTAATAACACTAGAAGCAGACTATCCAAACAAGCTGATTTGAGTAAGAAAATTCTAGCAAACCATAGATGAACTCACAAGAAAAAGAAGCAATTAAAGAAATAAACATTGACAAGAAACTTGCATTGAGAAAAAACCCCATTTTTCTACACAGAGAGATGATTCCCCAAGGGAAATTTACTTTAAAAGCACATGTAACCACACAGAGACTCATAATTCAATCATATACAAAAACTGACACATGGTTAAGGACACTGAATTGCTTGAATGTCATCCAATTTATATCCAAGTTCTTTTGACCTTATAGAATCTTAGAAAATTGGACTCAATAAATCATGCAGATTTCTCCTTGAAAACTAGGTGTGTGTGTGTGTGTGTGTGTGTGTGTGTGTGTGTGTGTGTGTGTGTGTATAACACACAGAGATAAAGAATGTACCAAATGCTTTGGGGAGATTTTAGTTAAAAAGCAGATACAGCAATCTACCAGATAACTTTTCTGTGTGGACCATATCCTGCAGACATATTTTTTTAAAAGGTTATTTGTAAAATTACTCTATACATACTTCTATTTATCAGTTGTTCTCTACATGTAGATAGTATCTTTCTTCATATGTCCTTTATAACTAATTTGGAGGAGGGAAGAAAAAAAGAAAAAAGAAATTTACATGATACCGTTATTGCATATTTAACAGGAATAGCAAATTATACATAGCAGATTTGCAGCTTCATATGCAATCACTTTTTATTATGCTGTTATAGAAATGCTTGTTTTATTCTATAAATTAAAAATAAAAAAAAATTTAAAGTGTTATTTGGTGTCCTGGTTCAATGATAATGATTTTACTACCCATTACCCCCACCTAATCCCATTTCAGAAGTGGTCTCTGTCTCTTTTTTCCGAACTCTGTCTATTTCTCTCTATGTCTTTGTCTCTGTGTTTCTTTCTGTGTCTCAGACTCTGTCTCAATTCTGATAACATCCTGCTCCTTTGAACTTTCTAACTTGAATTGTGAATGTACTTATTTTGTCTTTGCTACGAGGCTATAAACTCTAATAGGGCAGGAGTTAGTCTTTATCTTTTCTCTCTCTTTGCACCTTGGTACGGTGCCTTGTATATGGTAGGCACTCAATCAATGTTTATTCATTCAAAACATTTAATTAATAATTTCAGCTAACCTCCTGAAGCCCACACTAGTCTTCCTGCATTAGTAAAACAGATTGGGCATATAAGAAGATATCCCATTCCCCATGGCAAAGTTCACCATTCCTGAGAAACTCTAGTTCTACCCTAGGTACTAAAGGCACCCGCACTTAAACTTGCATCAGGGATGCTTTACAAGTCTATTGCTAAGTGGTTTCCAATGTATATGTACAATCCAGCTTTCATATACTTATTTTCTTTTCCTTTATTTCCTTTATGTTTTTCCTTTTTTTCTTTTATTTTCCTTTGTTTACTTACTTTAAAACAGTATTCTCATTTTGCATATTCCACTACCAATTTCTAAAGCAACATTTTACGCTTTCAAAACAAGATTCTTAGTAGTGTACTAAAACTGTTCTCACTTAGCCTTGCAATATCTTGCTTCCCTTTACTTTCTGATGTCCCTTCTCACTCATGTTCTTTTGCCATTATAACTTCCTTACTTAACACATTCTATATTGAGCTGTTATATCTTTTGGCCTCCTTCCTTCCTTCCTTCCTTCCTTCCTTCCTTCCTTCCTTCCTTCCTTCCTTCCTTCCTTCCTTCCTTCCTTCCTTCCTTCCTTCCTTCCTTCCTTCCTTGTCTTCCTGAATTCATGCCTTCCTGCCTTCCCGCCTTTCCCCAGTGTCTACCACAGTGTCTAGTACATAGGAAGTGCTTCATAAATGTTTGTATAGCCTTGTCTTGGGAGGCACAGTAATCTCAGGATTCATAGCACCAAATACTTTGGAGAGAAACTGTTGAGGCAAAGGTCCTTGAAATCATGCCATAGGAGAATTTATTCATTCAACAATCTTTATTAAGCACCTATCATATATAAGATACTGTGCTAGGCATCAGGGAGAATAAAAGGTAGCCCTCAAGGATCTCACATTATTTGAGGACAATAGAATATTTACATGTGTAATTTAGTACAATAATTTGAGAAGTAACACAAAAAGGATGTAGACAGTCTTATCATAGAAATATAATATTGGTAAAATGCTTAGCTCAATATCTGGCATATATTAGGTGCTTAATAAGGGCTTATCTCTTCTCTCCATCCCTAGATGATGATGGTCAAATTGACCCTTGAAGGAAACTAAAAATTCTAAGAAATGATGGTGAAAAGGGAATATGTTCCTAAGTTGTATGAGGCAGCCTGTTCAAAGTCACCAAGGTGGGAGATGGAATTCTTGGCCAAGTAGACCAACTTGTCTAAAAGTATATAACAAAGTTATATGGAAGAAGTCTACAAAGATAAGTTTCAGCCAGACTGCAAAGGGCTTTAAAATGCCAAGCTAAGGAGTTTTTTTTATCCTAGAAGAAAAAGAGAGCCATTGAAGAGTCTGGTTTTGTTTTTGTGTCTCTTAGTATGGGTGTGATATAGTCTGACCCGTGCCGTAGGAAGGTTATTTTGGCAGTTGTATAGCGAGAGAATCAAAGTAAGAAGACCAACTGGGAGGCTGTTGAATCATCCAGGAGAGAGGTATTGAGGGCTGGAATTAGAGTGGGAACGTTATGAGAAGAAAGGTGATGGATGGGAAAGATGACATAGAGAGGCAATGACAAGACTTCACAACTGGTTAGATATAAGGAATAAAGAAGAGTGCAGAGTGATTCATTTTGCTCATTTCTGGGAACATAGCCTATATTATTAAAAACAAACCAATAAAGGACCATCTATTCAAATATTTTCATGAGAATATTATATGTAATTGTAAAATTTGAAACAACATAACTATAAGGAATGGAAAAATAAATTGCATTATATTAATGTAATAAACACTATAATCCAATTACAGTTGACAATATAAAGAGATCTGGAAAGATTTTATGAAGTAATGCAAAGTGAAAAAAGAAGAAGTAGGCGAATCGAGCACATATTAACTACAACTTCATATGAAGAGAAGCAACTATGAATGAACAGACAAAGAGTCCTGATTTATGAGAAGAGACTGAAAAATTGTGATATCTTATGCACTGACATTGCTCCATGGAAATGTGAAGTTATTAAATAAGCTTAGTTGTTTGTATTGTTACCCAATGTTAAGTTTCTGATAAGGTATTAACATATAGCACTGGTCACTGTGGGACAGCTAAGTGGTAAGGTGGATAGAGTGCTGGACCTGGAGTTCAAATCCTGCCTCAGACACTTAGTAGCAGTGTGACTCTGGGCAAGTCATTTAATCCTGTTTGCCTGAGTTTCTTTACCTGTAAAATAGCTGGAGAAGGGAATGGCAAACCACTCTAATATCTTTGCCAAGAAATATCCAAATAGGATCACAAAGAGTCAGACACAAAGTGAAACAACTGAACAATGACAACAAACCTTAAAGAGAATAGGTTCAAAAGTTGTATTGAGAACACCTGAGACACAAGTAGGAATTGGAAAAGTGGAAGCAATGAGAATATGTCACTTTTTCTGGTGTAACAATTGCATGAAGTGTCTAAACCCATCATAATGCCTCACATCTCTTACTGTAGGCTGGCTCACTCACTACATCTTACCCTTACACTGGCAGGTCTAGATTCCCAAAGAAAGACCACTGACACTTGACTACATTCAAATATGCTTAAAGTTCTAGAGATAACCCTATCGTTAGGGAATATACCTCCTCTCTTCACCGGTCTTGGTCCCCCACTGGTGCAATTTCATTTATACAAATCAATCATTTATAGTAACACATTTAGATTTTTAAAAATATGTAATTCAAAATAAGGCAAAAGAAAGAATAATAACATTTCAGGTACTCAAATCTTTTTATTTATTTATTTACTTTTTCATTTTTAACACAGTTCATATCATGTAGAACAATTCCAACTTTTGTTCAGGTGATACTTCTTTTAAAGCATTTACAATATAGACCACAAATGAATGTTTTTTAATATTAACCAACTGAGATACAAATAAGAACTATGTATGCCAACTTCACAAGCCCTTGACCTAATTGTCTCCACACTAGTACTAAGAATTAAAGGACCGTGACTTACTGCTGTTGGTCTAAAGTCCTATGCCTAATAGCTTAATTTTAGACTTAACCTCAGGTGCTCCCCTACCAACAATCTATAATTTAATAGATCTGGTATTAAGCTCACAAATCTTTTGACTATTGGAAATTACCACTGAGAATAGGGACAATTCAGGGAAACAATATCTCCCCAGCTTCATGCCAATTCCAGGCAGGAATAAATTGCCAACTTGCTTTCAGTCAGGCTTAAAGTCTGACAGGTGTCAGTGGGGAAATTGAGTCAGGAGAATGCTACCTCAGCCCACTCTCCCATCCTTCCCATGAGATGACCTTCTCCAGTCCCATAGTCCCATAGAATCTTAAAATAGCAAGTTCCAATAACCAGGTTTCATATATGACTATAATTTCACATTGGCTAAGGAACATCTTTTGAGGCAAGTCTTAAGTGGCTTGCATGCCTTTCTATACATGTTCTAGTTCCTGATTCAATAACAATCTTAAAATCAAATTTACCATTAAAACGTTAACTTTTCTATCAATGACAAATTTTACCCAAGCTTACCTGCCTCTAGGAAACTTAGACTAAAATCCTTTTCCTCAAACTAAAGATGTCTCTGATTTAGTCTCAGTAATTAATTCAGTCAATTGTTTTAACACTAATTGCTTTTACATCACTTTGTAACATGTCCAATTTTTCTCTCCATCTCTCCCCTGCTCCACCCCATAACACCTGGCATTCTGATTACTCCTTCCCTCAATGAGCCTTCCCTTCTCTCACACCCCACCCTTCCCTTATCCCCATCTCCTCTCATTTCTTGTAGGACAAGACATCCCATTACGTGTGTTCCTTATTTCCCAGTTATATGCAACAACAATTCTCAACATTTGTTTCTAATACTTTGAATTCCAACTTCTGTCCTTCCCTCCCTCCCCACCCATCCCCACTGAGAAGGCAAGCAATTCAGTACAGGTTATATATGTGTTGTTTTGCAAAAGACTTCCATAATAGTCATGTTCTGTAAGGCTATATTCCCTCCATTCTATCCTGCCCTCCATTATGCTATTCTCTCTTTTGACCTTGGCCCTTCCCAAAAATGTTTACTTCTATTTACTCCCTGCTCCCATTTGCCCTCCCTTCTATCATTCCCCCACCCCACTTGTCCCCTTCTCCCCTACTTTCCTGTAATGTAGGATAGATTTTCATACCAAAACGAGTAAGCATGTTATTCCCTCCTTAAGTCAAATGTGAAGCGAGTAAGCTTCACTTTTTCCCTCCATTGAAAAAGCTTGTTCTTGCCTCTTTATGAGAGATAATTTTCCCCATTCTATTTATCCCTTTCTCCTCTAATTATATTTCTTATCCACCCCTTAATTTTATTTTTTAGATAACATCCCTTCTTATTCAACTCACCCTGTGCTCTCTATCTATACATATACATGTGTGTATATATATATAATATATATATACATATATATGTATATGTGTGTGTGTGTGTGTGTGTATGATCCCTCCAACTACTCAAATACTGAGAATAATCTCAAGAGTTACAAATATTATCTTTCCATGTAGGAATGTAAACAGTCAGCTTTAGAAAGTCTTTTATGATTTTTCTTTCCTGTTTGCCTTTTCATGCTTCTGTTGATTCTTGTGTTTGAAAGTCAAATTTTCCCTTCAGTTCTGGTATTTTCATCATGAATGCTTGAAAGTCCTCTATATCATTGAATGACCATTTATTCCCTTGAAATATTATACTCAGTTTTGCTGGGTAGGTGATTCTTGGTTTTAATCATAGTTCTGTTGACTTCTGGAATAGTCTGTTCCAATCCTTCGATCCCTTAATGCTAAAGCTGCCAGATTCTGTGTTATCCTGATTGTATTTTCCACAATACTCAAATTGTTTCTTTCTAGCTGTTTGAAGTATTTTCTTCTTGACCTGGGAACTCTGAAATTTGGCCATAATATTCCTAGGAGTTTGGCTCTTCAGGTCTCTTTCAGGAGGTGATCTGTGAATTCCTTCAATATTTATTTTGCCCTCTGGTTCTAGAATATCAGGACAGTTTTCCTTGATAATTTCATAGAAGATAATGTCTAGGGCTTTTTTTTTATCATGGCTTTCAGGTAGTCCCATAATTTTTAAATTGTCTGTCCTGGATCTGTTTTCCAGATCAGTTGTTTTTCCAATGAGATGTTTCACATTATCTTCTATTTTTTCAAACTTTTGCTTTTGTTTTTTAACTGCTTGGTTTATCTCATAGTCATTCATTTCTCTGAATTCAATTCTCTCTTTCAAAGAACTAATTTGTTCAGTGAGCTTTTGAACCTTCTCCTCCATTTGGCTAATTCTGCTTTTTAAAGCCTCCTCTGCATTGGCTTTTTGGAACTCTTTTTCCAGTTGAGTGAATCTCCTTTTAAAGGTGTTATTTTCCTCAGCAATTTTTTTGGTTCTCCTTTAGGAAGCTAATAATTCACTTTTCCAGATCTTCTATTGCCTGAGTCCAATTTAAGTTCACTTTGGAGGCACTGGAGGCAGGGGTCTTGCCTTGCTGTGCCAGTATGCCTTGTTCTTCCTCATCTGAAAGGATGGGAGGAGACCCCTGTTCACCAAGAAAGTAATCTTCTATGATCTTATTTTTTCCCCCTTTTTTGGGGCATTTTCCCAGTCAGTTACTTGACTTCTGAATCTTTTGTGAAGAGGATGGTTCTATTGCCCCTCTTCTCCACAAGGGTAAGATTGGACTCAGCTGCTCAATTCCCTGGGGCTTTGGGTGGGAGTGGGCTAGTCACTCAGGGCTTAGGTTTAGGTCAGCTGCTCCCTACAGCCAGAGGCTTTAAGCTACTTGGAAAATTGGACCCAGGTTTTTTCCCAGCCACCGTAGTTGCCTGCAGTCTACTGTTGCTGTTGCTGCCATTGCCTACCTGGAAAAGGCCTCCCATACTGAACTTTGGAGGTTTCTTCATTGCTTGCAGATTGAGGGATCTGGGACCCTCCCTGCTGGGAACTCTGCTCCAGAGATCTGTTCAGGTCCTGTTCTTCCCAATGCCACATGGCCAGGTCTAGTCTCCACTGTGCCCAGTTTCCCATGAGATAGACCTTTCCTGTTGGCCTTCCAGGTTACCTTTGGCTGCAAACCTCTTTTTCTCTGTGGTTTTGTGGCTTCTGCTGCTCTACAATTTGTTGAGAGTCATATTTTTACATGTATATTGTCTGCTGGGGAAGCACTAGAGTATATGTGTCTTTCTACTCCACCATCTTGGTTTGGCCTTCTCCTACAGGTACTCAAATATTAAAGCAAATGCAGGAAATAAATATATTACATTCTGTACATAAACCTAGGTCATACTTTCTTACCAATGCACTCAATATCTGTTGGCACACTTGGTGTAACTCACAACTCTGGCTTTGATGTCATTGGTATATTCAAGAACATCTATACCACAAGAAGCTGATTATCAGCTAATTGCTTGTCTCTTGGTCCTCATTGCCTTCTACCTGGGCAAATCTTCTCTTCCATTTTCTTTTTTTAAATTTTTTTAATATAAATTTATTTATTTAACTTTTTACATTCATTTTCACAAAATTTTGGGTTCCAAATTTTCTCCTCATTTATCCCCACCCCCCATCCCAATACACCAAGCATTCTAATGTTCCCTATCACCAAGCTGCCCTCTCTTCTATCATCCCTCCCTTCTCTTCTCCCCATCTACTCTTTTGTCCTGTAGGGCCAGATGACTTTCTATTCTCCATTACCTGTATTTCTTATTTTCTAGTAGCAAGAACAATACTCAACAGTTGTTCCTAAAACTTTGAGTTCCAAATTCTCCCCATCCCTCCCTCCCCACCCATTCCCTTTGGGAAAGCAGGCAATTCAATATAGGCCATATCTGTGTAGTTTTTGCAAATGACTTTGATAACAGTCTTGTTGTGTAAGACTAACTGTATTTCCCTCCATCCTATCCTGCCCCCCATTGTTTCTATTCTGTCTTTTGATCCTGTCCCTCCCCGAGTGTTGACTTGTAATTGCTCCCTCCTTTCATTGCCCTCCCTTCCATCATCCCCCCCACCCTGCTTATCTCCTTCTCCCCCACTTTCCTGTACTGTAAGATAGGTTTTCATACCAAAATGAGTGTGCATTTTACTCTTTCCTTTAGTTGAATGTGATGAGGGTAAATTTCATGTTTTTTTCTCAGTTCTCCTTTTTCCCTCCACTAAAACATCTCCTGCTTGCCTCTTGAATGAGATACAATTTACCCCATTCCATTTCACCCTCTCTCCTCCCACTACATTTCTCTCTAACCATTTACCTTAATTTCTTTTGATATGGTCCCATCCCATTCAATTCACTCTGTGCTCTCTGTCTCTGTATGTGCGCGCATGCGTGTACATGTGTGTGTGTGTGCGCATGTGTGTGTATGTGTGTGTGTGGTCCCACCAACTACCCAGATAATGAAAAGTTTTAAGAGTTACAAATATTGTCTTTCCATGTAGGAATGTAAACAGTTCACTCATGGTAAGTCCCTTATGACTTCTCTTTGCTGTTTACTTTTTCATGCTTCTTCTCATTCTTGTGTTTGAAAGTCAAAATTTCTTTTCAGCTCTGGTCTTTTCATCAAGAATGCTTGAAAGTCCTCCGTTTCATTGAAAGACCATATTTTGCCCTAAAGCATTATACGCAGTTTTGTCTGGGTAGGTGATTCTTGGTTTGAGTCCTAGTTCCTTTGACTTCTGGAATATCCTATTCCACGCCCTTTGATCCCTTAATGTAGAAGCTGCTAGATCTTGTGTTACCCTGATTGTATTTCCACAATACTGGAATTGTTTCTTTCTAGCTGCTTGCAATATTTCCTCCTTGACCTGGAAATTCTGGAATTTGGCCACAATGTTCCTAGGAGTTTCTCTTTTTGGATCTCTTTCAGGTGGTGATCGATGGATTCCTTCAGTACTTCTTTTGCCCTCTGGTTCTAGAATGTCAGGGCAGTTTTCCTTGATAATTTCATGGAAGATGATGTCTAGGCTCTTTTTTTGATCATGGCTTTCAGGTAGTCCCATAATTTTTAAATTGTCTCTCCTGGATCTATTTTCCAGGTCAGTTGTTTTTCCCATGAGATATTTCACATTCTCTTCCATTTTTTCATTCTTTTGGTTTTGTTTGGTGATTTCTTGGTTTCTTGTAAAGTCATTAGCCTCCATCTGTTCCATTCTAATTTTGAGAGAACTATTAAATTCAGTGAGCTTTTGAACCTCTTTTTCCATTTGGCTAATTCTGCTTTTGATAGCATTCTTCTCCTCATTGGCTTTTTGAACCTCTTTTGCCAATTGAGTGAGGCTATTTTTCAAGGTGTTATTTTCTTCAGCATTTTTTTGGGTCTCCTTTAGCAAGGTATTGACCCGTTTCTCATGCTTTTCTTGCATCTCTCATTTCTCTTCCCAGTTTTTCCTCCACCTGTCTAACTTGATTTTCAAAATCCTTTTTGAGCTCTTCCCTGGCCTGAGCCCACCAGACATCCACCTCAGATGTGTGGGATACAGAGGCCCCGACCTCCACGTCTTTCCCTGATGGCAAGCATTGTACTTCCTCATCAGAGATGAAAGGAGGAAGGAACATCTCTTCCTCAATAAAGTAGCTTTCTGTGGTCTTATTTTTCTTCCCTTTTCTGGGCATTTTCCCAGCCAGTTACTTGACTTCTGAGATTCTTCTCCACCCCCGCCTAGATCTGCCAAGCCAGTGCTTGGGGTCTGAGATTCAAATGCTGCTCCCCAGCTTCAGGGCTTTCAGAGGCGGGTGTGGCTGCTATTCAATGTGAGCTTAAGTTCTGGTGCTTAGGTGGGGGCATGGCCACCTTCCAGGCTCAGGTCCCTCAGGGGTTTTATGCAGAGACCTTCAGTAATGGCCCCCTCCCCTTGAGTGTCTGTAAACAATCAAAGGAACATGGAAACAACAGCTGACTGACCAGTGAGGACAGTTTTCAGCTAAGACATAGGAGTTGCTTGAGATGTATTATTATGAGAAAAGTCCTTGCAGCTGTCCTTGAATCTGACTGGGTTTCTGGTCAGCATAATCTAGACCCATAGTTAATGGTATCTAAGCAGTAGGTGGAGGTGATCCAGTTTCCTAGATGTGTAGGGAAAGCTTCAAACAATGCAATAAAGTTTTCTCATAGTTCCCATAACTAAGTAAAGTTTTCTCACAAGATAGAAATTGAGCTTGACTTATAAATAGAAAAGGAGCTGAGCTAGCTCCAGAATTGAGTCACAAGATGGAGTCATTGTTGAGACAGCTAAGTGGTGCTACCGTGCTGACCCTGGAGTGAGGAGTTCAAATTTGGCCTCAGATACTATCTTTGTAACCCTGGGAAAGTCACTTAAACCCAATTGCCTCCTTTAAAAATGATGGAGTCAGTGTGGTTCACTCAATTCCTAGAAAAGTTAGGAAACATACCATGCAAGTGTCAATTTGACCTGAGATGGGAAGATCTGAACAGCTCTAGGTCTGCTACTTAATGGCCATGTGACATTAGTTTGGGGAAGGGGTTGTTTAGAGGACTAAAAAGAGTTTTACAGAAAAATTAGAAGAATGGACCAGTGCTGAAAGCAATTGGCCCTCTTATTTGACACATTTAATTATCTTAAATTTAAAACTGGAAATTTTTAAAGTTTTAAGTTTTAAAGCTGGGGAGGAAGGGAATATATATTTATGTGTCTGTTATATGCCAGGCACTTTACTAAATGCTTTTACAAGTATTATCTCATTTTATTCTTACAACAACGATGAAAGGTAGGTGGGTGTTATTAGCCCCATTTTTACAGTTGAGGAAGCTAAGACTGAGGAAGGTTAAGTTATTTGTGTGTGGGGGAGAGGGGATCATCCAACTGGAAAGTGTCTGAAGAAGTCTTTGTATCTTGGTCTTCCTGATTCTAAGTGCAGTATAATATCCATGGTACCATACTATATGTTGCATCTCCTCTCTTGGGTCTCAGTTTCCTTGTTAGTAAAATGAAGAAAATAAAATTGCCACATCTTTATAGCAAAGACTAAATGAGACGGTGAATTTGAAGCTACTTTGTAAATTGTAAAGTGATGATACTTTGTCTAAATATTGGGAATCATGAATATTACTATTGATTCTCTATTTGGTTCTTCATTAACAGTAAATTAACCTGTCTGTTTATCTCTTGTCACCTATTAATCTACTACAGCAGGAGGCTTTTAAATGAAACCCTAATCCACCAGTAAAACATTCTCTGGAAACATCTGTCCTTAAGTATGCTCTACCTCCACCCTTTTCTTTCCTTATAGGGAACAGATGAAACACATGAAGAGAATCCCTGGAAAATTCATCATTCTCTTGAAAGGTATTTAGCCCCACACTGAGGTTAGGTAAAATAGATGTTATTTAAGCCTTGATTTGCATCTAGTTACCATTATGCTACTTACCCTTTATAACCCTCAAGATGTTGGGGTTTAGGGGAGTGACCTTATGTATCAGAGATGATTGATGCATTCTGGAAGTGGTAAAGTACTCCGACTAATGAAGCCCTCATCCTCGCACAGGTGGGCACAAAGTTAATTTCATTTTGTTTGTGTGTATGTGTGTGTGTGCATATACCTGGACAGCTAGGTGGCTAAGTGGTTAGAGTGCCAGGTCTGGAGTTAGGAAGACTCATCTTTTTGAGTTCCAATCTGGTCTTAGACATTTATCAGCTACATGATCCTGGGCAACTCACTTAACTCTGTCTAATTCAGTTTCCTCACTTGTAAAACAAATCGGAGAAGACCACTCTAGTATCTTTGCCAAGAAAACTCCAAATGGGGTCACAGAGAGTCAGACATGCTTGGAAAATGACCGAACAATTACAAATACACATATACAAACTTATGTGTATGTATTTTTTCCCCTTATCCCATAAGACCACTTATCTTTTTATCCTCTTGGTTTCTGTGTAGTTTTTGGTATTTGCTAGACCTGGGTCCCCTCTGACTACATTATTATAAATCATTGAGATTCTCATCAGAAGTGCTAGAAAATAGCCTAGGATTTTGATAAACACTTGGAAATTATTTCATTTTGCTCTCTAAAACTAAATACTGCATCTGTGTCTTTGACACTACATGTGTCCTTCCTTCCTATTCCCTATCCTCACTGTATATTTTGGTATAAAGAATATTGGCAGGTGGTTGATTTGGAATCAGAAGACCTAATGTCAAATCCTGGTTTGACTACTTTGTGCAGAACTTGGACAGGGCACTTAACTGTTCTACAGACTTGGTAGTTATATCCTATACACAACATTCTATTTTCTACCTATATTCCTTGAACAGGTGATTCCTGATGTTTGCTTTGTCTCCTTAACCCAATAAGAAAAAGGGGTATGCCAGAACTCTATAATTCATACAATCTCAGAATCCTAGGGGGATGGATAATCCTGGTAAGAGGAATACAATCTTATCTCTCACTGTAACTTTGGAGCTCCAACTGTTGTCCTTCCAATTTACACAGAATTAGTCACAAAAGCACCATTGATCCTTAAATATAAAACATCAAATGAGAAGAAAAAAGTTTTTCTGATATCTGTTCCCCTTGACAATGCTTCATCTCTGCTGTTGCCAAGCTACTGAAACAGCATCAAGTTATAGATAGTGATAGGGCTATAAAGCCTTTCTACAAGTACCAGGAGATTATATTTTCTCTAATCAACTCTCAGCAAAGTCACACTACTTTTCCAATATGCATAGTTCACCACGAAACAGATAAAATCTCTCTTCCTCCTTTGGTTTCTCCCTCTCAAACAACAGAGACATCACAGACAAACTCCTTAGAGGTTTCCCTTCTCTAGGGTTGTACGTAGTGCCAGAAGACAATACCACCTTTCCCCAGCAAAGCAATGAATCCAATTAGCACAACTTCCAACAAAACAGCTGCAGAGTCTGCCTATTGGTTCAGCTTCTATCAACCTTTGTATTCTTGTCTTCTGTAAGCAGCTGTCTCTGAATCCTCTTGCACTCACCTCCTTCTCTGACTTCTATCTTCTTCTGGTCTTCCTATCCATCTATAGCTTCTAGTGCCTCTGATAAGGGTCTCATCATAAGCAATGACATATCTAACTAATGATATGAAATTCAGAAAATTCACCTTCCTTTGTCAGGTATGACTCCTGGTTATATAAAGAATGTCTTCTTTATATAATCACCCTATATTCTCCAAAGTTATTTTATTTGTAGTTTACTAGCTATATCCTCCAAAATTCTGAAAAAATCATATGCACAATTTGATGGGCAACCATAAGCTGCTGTCATCTTCCCCTTCTCAGTGAGTGCCCTGCATTCCAAAAGGTCTTCTAAATATACTGATCTGAGTCAGTTTTCTCTCAGGTTCTTAGAACAGTCTATATTTTTCCTCTTCTTTTTCTTCTGAGAGGGAAGAAAACATTTTTGGGCACAATCTGTTAAAGGAGCTCCAATAGTTCCCAGAGTATCCTAGAGGAAGGAAATCATGAGCAGGGAAAAAAAAACAAAACAACTCAGTGGATGTTTCTTGAAATGCAGTTTCATCGATGAAGGTAAAATTGAGGATATCTCTAACCCTATTTTCATCTAGGTTGGGTGAAACAATAATAAAGTTAGTTCCAAGAATATAGGCTTGGGTTGGCCAGCAAAAGATGGAAAGGTCTGTGTGAGGAGACTAGTCTAAAACTGTTTCGAGCAAAAAAACCCAGTCAAGATTCTAATGCTGGTTTTGAATACATACAGATACATATATACATATGCACATATAAGTATATGATTTGATTTAATTGAAGGAAACATAATAATGAGCATGGTGGCTAGCTAGAGCATTAGACTTGGAATTAGGGAGACCCAAGTTCAAATCTTGCTTTAGAAACTATTTGTGTCACTTCTAATAATTCGCTTAACCATTCTTGATCTCAGTTTCATTATTTCTAAGAGGGGAATGATAATATCACCTGCCTCATAGGACTATTGTGAGGATCAAATGAAATATTTGTAAACATTAAAATAATGTATGAATTCTGTTATTGTTTTTATTATGTAGTTGAATGTTAATTGCCTAAATACAAAATGGAAGAAAATGGTACAATGAATTAGAAAACAGAACCTGATAACTGGCGAGAAACATACAACACACAATGACACTTCTATGATTAAAACAATAGATTGGAATAAAATGCCTTCTGCTTCACTAGACTCTACAAAACTGTGTTTTAATTACAATTTTGAGTAAAGCATTTCATATTCTCTGGTCACCTTCCTGCCATGCTCCGTGATCACTCTTCAATACCTACGTCAAATTTCTACCTTTTTTTCTGGGAACAGTAATCAAATATGGTTCTACTCATCTCTGTGACTTCTCTGACCAAAGCACCCCTTCCTGGACTCTATTCCCATATATATTTCATTTTCCCCTACTAACATGTGAACTCCCTGTAAGAAACTATCTTATTTTTTCCATTAGTATCCCCAGCACAGTGCACTAATAAACTTGAAATAATGTTTTTTAATTTGTTCTTTTAATTTCTAAAATCTTTATAGTCAGACAAAAATTGTATATAACTTTAATGTTTCCCTTTCAGAACTTGATAAGCCCAATGGGAAAATAAACTTGAAAGAAATTATAAATTTGAACAGTCTTAGAAAAATTGGATCTAATAGATTGATTGTAATTATTTAATAGAATCATCATACAGTCAATTTATTTTTTTAGCACTGCACCATATCTATACACCAATTTATCATGTATTAAAAGCACAATGAATAAATAATTAAAGGTAGAAAGGCACTAATAACAAACATATCATTTAGAAATTATAACATGATAAAAATAGCAATTAATAAAGATAATTTGAATAAAAGATACAGATCTTATGAACACTAAGTAATAATTTGCTAAAGGATGAGTGAGTTGGTCAAAGACAATCATAAAAGCAATAAGTTATATTAAGGAGAATGATAATAGTGAGACAGCACAAGATAATGCAGTTTTTATAGTTATCCATTTTTTGTTCTTTTGTGAGGGGCTTTGTGGGGGATTCTAGACCTGTGGTTTCATAGGAATAGAGCATGGCTGGCCTGAGAGCTCTCTCCAGTAACGTAGATTAGTGTCTTCTCTGTACCTTCAAGACTTTCAGAGTTACCTGAGATAATGAGAGGTTAAGAGACTTGCCCATGGTCACACAACTAGTGTTTGTCAAAGGCTTGAAGATAGGTCTTACTGAGTACCAGGCTCTCCCTCTATCTACTACCCCACGTCGCCTCTTATTGTCTAAAACTACTTGGAAAATAGAAAAGCAGATCAGTGAAATAAACTACATCAGTTAGACCTAGACACAAACATAGATAGCAGTCCTTAATACTTAATAAAACCCAAAAGCAAACTCTTAGGGGAAAGATTCTTTGATTTATGATACCTTCTAGGAAAACTGGAAAGCAGTCTGGAGAAAACAAATCAGTTTAGATAAGCATTTTATGTCAGATATCACAATGAACTCCCAATGGATAAACAATCTAAATATTAAAAATCATACAATAAAAATTGAGAAGAGATTATATCTTTTATAACTACAGATAGAATACTATATAAAAGGATGTAAATAAGAAGAGCTTATCAAGAACAACATATATAATTTTGATTTCATAAAATATGAAAGATTTTGCACAAATAGAATCAGAATTTCCAGAAGAAGAAGAAAAAAGATATGGGTTATGAAAAAAAATTGTCAAACATCTCTGGAAGAAGTTTAATACTTAATATTTACAGAAAAATGGTATTGATGTATAATACGATCACAGATTATTTCCCAATACATATGTGGTACTGTAATGTGATATAAAACATTTTTGAAAGAAATGCTATCTTGAAAATGTGCTGTCACAAATAAAATAAATGCAATTTTAAACTTTTTAAGATAAATTTTTATTGATAGCTCTTGTTTTTTATATTATCATAATTTTCCTTAGTATTTCTCTCTCCCCTATCTACCCCACCCCTGCCAAATGCCTTCCCAGATAACTATTAGTATTTTTTAAATATTAAAACAAGAAAAAGAAGAGGATAAAACCAGCAAAACCTTGTGATACGGTTAAAATAAATCTGAAAATAAGGGAAATGTGTAATATCTGTGAACCTCTCACCTCTGCTAAGAGGTGGGTTGGGAGTATCTTTTCATATCTTTGCTTTTGAATCATACTTGGTATAATTTTGCAGCATTCATTTTTGATTTTTTTGCATGTGGTTGTTCTATACATCTACATGGATATGGTCATTGTGTATATTGTTTTCTTGGATTTATTTTGCTCTGCATCAGCCCATGTGGATATTTGCATATTTCTCTGTATTCCTTATAGTCATAATTTTTTATAGCACAGTAATATCCCATTATATTCAGAACAATTTGTTTAACCATTCCCCTTTGATGGACATCTACTTTGCTTCCAATTCTTTACTTTCACACAAAATGTTGCTATAATATTTTGTTGTATATGGGAGATTTCATATGAATGGTTTTCTTGGGATATAAGCCCAGGAATGGTATCTCTGAGACAAAGCATATGGTCATTTAGTCACTTTATTTGCATAATTCCAAATTGCTTCCCCAAAATGATTATATCAATTTATAGCTCCTCCAACAAAGTATTGGAGTACTTATCTTTCCACAACCCCCCCCCATGTTAACTATTGATGTCAGTTGAATACAAATTAAAGCAACAGTGAATTCTCACTTCATAATCCTTGAACTGGCAAAAATGTTAAAATATGGAAATAGTTAATATTTGAAAAGCTTTGGGAATATAGGCACACTGAAATATTATTTGTGGAGTTGTAAATTAATCTAGCCAGTTTGGAAAATAATTTAAATTTAAAAAAGAAACAATATTAAATTATTCATATTTCTTTATTCAGTGATTCCACTACAGGGTTTAGATCTAAGGCAGAATCATGGTTAAATAAGTCAGTTGCCGAACTTGAAGTCAAGAAGAACACAGTTCAAATTCTATCTCTGAGATTTGCTAGCTGTATGACTAAGAATGACTAAACTCTATGAACCTTAGTTTCCTTATTTGTAAGAAGGGGATAATGATTACTACAGTACCATCATCCAGGTGTATTGTGAAGCTCAAATGAGCTAATTTATGAATGTTACAAACTTTGAGGGGCTGTGTGAATTTGTTATTATTATAAAGTAAGATACCAGATATACCCAAATATTTAAAAAAGTCTTTATTTTGAACATGAGATTAGAATTAAAGATTTAGAACTAGAAGGTACTTCAAAAGTCCTCTAGTCCAACCTCTCTCATCATATTTTATGATTGAAGATACTAAGACCTAGTGTTTTTGTCACTTGCCCATGATCTCACTTTAGTGTCAAAAGTAGGGTATGACTCCGGGTTTTTTGACTTTAGAGCCCACAATCTTTTCATTAATACCACACTAAAATGTTTTGTTTTTAAACTAGAAAGAAATCATGTGCCAATCTATTGGGAAGAGACTGAAAAAAAAATTGTGTTATATGAATGTAATGCAGTGGCATTTCACCATAAGGGAGGAAAAATATGAAAAATAAGAAAGCAAGGGAAGATTTGGATGATTATACAAAATAAAGAACAAAGGGCTTGTAAAAAGCACAATAGATAAAATTGCTACAATGATGTAAATGAAAACGGAACTGAAATACAATGAAAATCAGATCAAATTCAATGATCATTGTTAGTTCCATATGTATGATATTAAATAACTTCCCTGCATGTTGTTAAAAAATGGTAACTAGAAGAGAGGGAAGTAACGTATGCAATAAGTAGCAATTACTGTATGATATAGAATTCTTTCACTGAAATTTTTTGAGGAAAAGTACTATAAAGAGGGTTTTTAAAATTGAGAAATAGCTGTATCAAAATAAAATTTATCTATATAAATTTTTTAAATATCCCCCTCACCGCCATTTGCTTGATCATCCGTTATATTTGCTCTTTCTATAATCTTGGCTTGAAAAATCAAGCTCATTGGAACTTGTAGCCATAAGCTACTTACCATAATTGTTAGACTGACAGCTACTTGAACATAGCACCTATAATGTCCCCTTTGGGTCACTCCCCCAACTTGCTTTTAGATTCATGGGTTGGGTCTCCAGAAGAGAAACTAATCCCAGGATTTTAAGCGTGAACTTACGAGTGGTTACTCTTACTATTATAACTCTTAAATCCCTACCAGTGTTCTTTCCATTAATAATCAACCAGTTGACCTAATGATCTCTTAGCAAAGACATTTACTAGGCTGGTATAATAAGAAAAGTTGGTTTTAAAAAAGCAGTCCCCCTTATGAACCTAATGCTTACTCTCCCACAAATACATATAGAACTCATAGGAAGAATGGGCTCAAATTTAAAGTAAGATGGAAGGGAGTTCCGTGTGCAGGGCACATAGGTAACAAAGTAAACTCATGACTCCTAGTGCCATAGGGCCTAGAAGTCGCTTTTAGGAAATATTTCATGGATCTACCATTTAGTGCAGCATCTCTGTAAGGTGGGCTGCTCATTTGAGATTCCAGCCTCCTTTCTTGAGTCCTTAGCCATCTCTCTTTCTTTCTGTAAGGTATCATATACCTGAAGCTTCTTGCTTTGTGGGGTTACTTTCTGTATATTCATGTGTCTCTGGTGTGTGTCTTGACTCTCAAATCAAGGATATGTTTCACACTGGTCCAGTAGTTCCAGAGGCAAAATTGATGACACTGGGAAAGGGGAGGAAAAAAAATGTTCTTCTTTCCTTCATGCCTTTTGCTACAGTCACAAGGGTCTCCTTCCATAGCTACCTTTAACTCTGGAATGCACAATCAAATTCAAGTTTTTCAATTACTAAATGATTTGCTTCTTTTATAAATAGTCCCTTCTACAAAAGGGGCATGATTTATTCTCTTATCAACTCAGAAAAATACTTCCTGGGTGGTATCAATTAACCAACTTAAGGAAATTATTCACACATTGCTGTGGGGTCTTAGGAAAACTCCTTAATACCTCCTTAATATATTGTGATTATATTCTAGACTTTTTGTGACAGTATTAACTAGGATGGGGAATGGAACTCCCTCCCTTAGTCACCTAATAATATTCCATTAATAATTAGTCTTTGAATGGCTAGTCATCTAAATCTAATCCTTTGAAGAGACAGCAACATTGTCAGTAAGGTCAAGAAGGTTTCACACAATCTCTTGAGTGATAGTTCTGTAAGAGGCTATTTTTTAAATTTTAATTTTATTTATTTTTAGTGTTTTACAATCACTATCATAAAACTTAGATTTTTTTTCTCCTCCCACACATTCCCCCTTCCTCCCCGAGATGGCATACAATTCAATATAGGATCTACATGCACATTCCTATTAAATACGTTTTCTCTATAGTCATGCTGTGTGGAAGAACTAAAATGAATGGGAGAAATCATATGACAAACCAAAACATAATACACACACAAAAAATGATCTGCTACGTTCTGCAATTGACTTCCATAGTTCTTTCTCTGAATGTGGAGGGTATTTTGGATTAGAAGATGATTGGGAATTTTTTTTAAGTCCTTGCATTGCTATGAAGGTCCAAGTCTATCAGAAAAAACTCTTGCACACCGTGATAATTGCTGTGCACAGAGTTCTCCTGGTTCTGTTCCTTTCACTCAGTGTCAGATCATGTAAGTCTTTATATACCATAATTTATTCAGCCATTCCCCAATTGATGGGCATCCCCTTGATTTCCAGTTTTTTGTTCACTACAAAGAGTGCTGCTATAAATATTTTTTGTATATGTGGGACCTTCTCCCATTTTTATGATCTCTTGGGGGTGCAGTCCTAGAAGTGATATTACTAAGTCAAAGGGTATGCACATTTTTTAGCTCTTTGGGCATAGTTCCAAACTGCTCTCTAGAATGGCTGGATGAACTCATATCTCCACCAACAATGAGTTAGTGTTCCAGCTCTCTCACATCCTCTCCAACATTTATCATCTTCCTTTTCTGTCATGTTTGCCAGTCTGATAGGTGTGATGTGGTACCTCAGAGTTGTTTGGATTTGCATCTCTCTAATCAAAAATGATTTAGAGTGGTTTTTTTTTCATATGATTATAGATATATTTAATTTCTTCCTCTGAAAATTGCCTGTTCATATTCTTTGACCATTTATCAACTGAAGAATGACTTGTATTGTTGTACATTTGACTCTTTTCTCTACATATTCTAGAAATGAGACTTTTATCCCCAAGATTAGCTGTAAAAATTCTTTCCCAATATACTACATCCCTCCGAATTTTTGTTGCATTGGGTTTGATTGTGCAAAAACTTTTCAGTTTAATGTAATCAAAATTATCCATTTTGCACTTCATAATGCTTTCTATCTCTTCTTTAGTCAAAAATTCTTCTCTTCTCCATAAATCTGATAAATAAACTATTCTTTACTCCTCCAATTGATCCATAGTATCAATCTTTATACTTAGACTGTGTTCCCATTTTGACTTTATTCTTGTGTACAGTGTCAGGTATTGATTTATGCCTAGTTTCCACCACATTGTTATCCAGTTTTCCCAGCAATTTTAGTCAAACAGTGAGTTCTTATCCAAAAAGCTGGTGTCCTTGGGTTTATCGAACAGTAGATTGCTATATTCATTATCTACTGTGTCTTGAGTACCTACCCTATTCCACTTGTCTACCCTTCTGTTTCTTAGCCAGTGGCAAGTGGTTTTGATAATTGCTGCTTTATAATACAATTTGAAATCTGGTAGCTCTAGGCCACCTTCCTTAGCATTTCTTTTCATTAGTCCCTTTGATATTCTGGACGTTTTGTTCTTCCAGATGAATTTTGATATTATTTTATCCAGCTCTAGAAAATAATTATCTGATAGTTTAATTGGTATGGCACTAAATAAATAAGTTAATTTAGATAGAATTGTCATTTTTGTTATATTGGTTTGTTCTAACCACGAGCAACTGATGTTTTTCCACTTACTTAGGCTTTACTTTATTTGTGCGAAAAATATCTTGTAGTTGTGTTCATATAGTCCCTGGGTTTGTTTTGGCAGGTAAATTCCCAAATATTTTATAGTGTCTACCCTAGCTTTAAATGGGATTTCTCTTTCTATCTCTTGCTGTTTGACTTTGTTACTAATATATAGGAATGCAGAAGATTTGTGTGGGTTTATTTTGTAACTTGCAATTTTGCCAAAGTTGTTTGCCAAAGATCTAAGCAAAAGCAGATCAAAGCAGTTTTTCACTTGAATCTCCAGGATTCTCTAAGTATATCATCATATCATCTGCAAAGAGTGATAACTTAGTTTCTTCTTTGCCTATTCTAATTCCTTCAATTTCTTTATCTTGTCTAATTGCTATAGCTAACATTTCTAGTACCATATTGAATAATAGTGGGGATAATGGACATCCTTGTTTCACCCCTGATCTTATTGGAAATACATCTAGCTTATCACCATTGCATGTAATGTTTGCTGAAGGTTTTAGGTAGATACTGCTTACTATTTTATGGAAAGTTCCCTTTATCCCTGTGTTCTCCAGCATTTTTAATAGCAATGGGTGTTGTTATTTTGTCAAAAGCTTTTTCTGTATCTATTGAGATAAACATGTAGTTTCTGTTAGTTTTGTTGTGGATATGATCAATAATGCTAATAGTTTTCCTAATATTGAACCAGCCCTGCATTCCTGGCATGAATCCTACCTGATCATAATGTATTATTCTTGTGATAAGATGCTGTATTCATTTTTCTAAAATGTATTTAAAATTTTTGTATCTACATTTGTTAGAGAAATTGATGTATGAGTTTCTTTCTCTGTTTTGTCTCTTCCCAGTTTAGGTATCAAAACCATAATTTTATCATAAAAAGAATTTGGGAGGACTCCTTTCTCAATTTTCAAAAATATTCTATATAGTATTGGAATTAACTGTTCTTTAAATGTTTGATAGAATTCACTTGTAAATTCATCTGGCCCTGGGGATTTTTTCCTAGGGATTTCATTGATGGCTTGTTCAATTTCTTTTTCTGAGATGGAGTTGTTTAAGTCTTCAGCTTCCTCTTCTGTTAATCTGGGCACTTTGTATTTTTTAAAATACTCATTCATCTCATTTAGATTGCTGAATTTGTGAGCATGAAGTTGGGCAAAGTAATTTCTAATTATTGTTTTAATCTCCTCCTCATTGGAGGTGAGTTCACCCCTGTCATTTTTGATATTAGTAATGTGGTTTTCATCTTTCTTTTTTTAAATCAAATTGACCAAAGGTTTATCAATTTTATTAGTTTTTTCATAAAACCAACTGTTGGTTTTATTTATTAGTTCAATAGTTTTCTTCATTTCAATTATTTTAATATCTCTTTTGGTTTTCATTATTTCTAATTTGGTCTTTACTTGGGGATTTTCAATTTGTTCTTTTTCTAGGTTTTTTTCAGCTGCATGCCCAAGTCATTGATCTCCTCTTTCTCTATTTTATTCATATAGGCATTCAAAGATGTAAAACTTCCCCTAAGAACTGCTTTTGCAACATCCCATAAGATATGGTAGGTTATCTCATGATTTCCATCCTCTTGAATGAAGTTGTTGATTGTTTCTAGGATTTGTTGTTTAACCCACTCCTTCTTTAAGATTAGATTATTTAGTTTCCAATTGATTTTTGGTTTATCTTTCCATGGCCTTTTATTGCATATAATTTTTATTGCATTATGATCTGAGAAGGATGCATTGACTATCTCTGCCTTTCTGCACTGGTTTGTGCAGTTTTTATGCCCTAAAACATAGTCAGTTTTTATATATGTGCCATGTACTGCTAAGAAAAAGGTATATTCCTTTCTATTCCCATTCAATTTTCTCCAGAGATCTATCATAGCTACCTTATCCAGAGTTTTATTTAGCTCCTTAGCCTCTTTATTGCTTATTTTGAGGTTAGATTTTTCCAGTTCAGAGACAGGGAGGTTGAGGTCCCCTCACAACTCCCCCCAACTCTCCTCTAATAATTTGGAGGAGAAGCTAAAAGGGAGGGAAGAAGTAGTAAGGGTAAAGGGGAGTAAAAGGGAGGGGGGCTAAAAGAAGGAAGGGAAGGCTGCAGGAGGTGGTGGTGAAAAATGAAAACTATTGAGGAAGGGAAGGGAGATGGGAGAATTAAAAGCACAAATGGCAGGAAAGGGGATGGAGGGAAATACACAGATTATAATCATAACTCTGAATGTGAATGGAATGAACTCTCCCATAAAATGGGAGCATGCACGTTTAGTAATGATATTGCTTTATTGTCTATGGCACCTTTTAGCAGGATATAGTTTCCTTCCTTGTCTCTTTTGATTAGATCTATTTCTGCTTTTGCTTTGTCTGAGATAAAGATTGCTACCCCTGCTTTTCTTACATCAGCCAAAGTACAATATATTCTGCTCCAAACTTTGACTTTTACCCTGTGTGTATCCTCTCATTTCAAATGTGTTTCTTGTAAACAATATAATGTTGGATTATTTTAATCCATTCTGCTATCCATCTCCATTTTATGCTCTTACTCAGTCATCTTGGCTCTGCCCCTCTCTGTAAGGGGCTATTAAGAGAAGTTAAATAACTTTGGTGATACATCCTTAATCTTTTAAGTTAACATCTAAAAGGAAAACCATGTTCTTTCTGCAAATATGTCCTTTGGTGCTTTTGTCAGAGACAGAATACAGGACTAGATGAGCCATGGATCTGACCCAATGTAAATATTCAGGTTCAGTTTATTGATTTGAATTGCAAAGATGGTCCCTCAGAGACTGTTGTTTCCCTCTTAGGAATTATCTTTGAAGTTTTAGTAGCTTTCTATCAAATCTCCTTAGTCCAAATGTCCAGATTTCCCATAAATGGGGGAAAAGAGTGAGTGAGAGATGGGTGAGAGAGAAAATAGGGCATATGTCTTAGACTGTCTTTCTGACTTAATGCAGTCCTTTGTGAAAATGAGAGGGAGAGCTTCAATTTCACACACCTTAGGAACCTAGTGTTTAGGAGAGATGATAGATAAATTCTATCACAGGACAGATACCCTCAAGATTTGAGGAGAGGCTCGTTTTCATAACTTACAGATAAGGCAAAACAAATCCCTGCCCAGGGGACAGTTTCCCCAAACACAGATGTATATAACCAACTCCTCCTAGAATTTATAGGAGACAAACCTACGGAGTTACACTAGCTCATCTACAAGGCTGAATTTAATTGGGGCTTTAAGAATACTTCTATTGGAAGAGTTCTCCCTGAATCCATGACTCTCTCCTGATTTGCTGAGTATTCAGCCCACCTCTAAAAAGCAATATACTTGCTCCTGCTTCCCCAGAAATAAGTGGGCCAGTCTTCCATCAGTCAGCATCAGTCAATAATTGGATGCTGTCCTAGGAAATCCATTCTCAGTTAATGGCAAGGGGAAGGGTTTAGAAGGACCTGCCCCCAGTGAATGACCTAACTATGATAATACTTTTGCCCTGGAGGTCCTCCCCTCATTGTGATTACTAAAACATTGAAGACATCTCAAACCTGCATCTTGTACTTTCCTTTCCTTTATTATTATGTAGACATCTACCAACTCTGGGCATAGGTTTTCTTAAATCCTGTCTTCTTCACTGCCATAGAAAATACCATTCCTGAGTGCTACTCTTCTTCTTTACCTTATTATACCTGGTGGCTGTTTGCCTTTCTGATGTGGCGACTCTGTCTAAGCATCTATGTGTGATTTTATCACTAGATTAGAGATTAGAACAAGCATTTATTAAGTACTATGTGCCAGGCACTGTGTGACCCCTTCTCCCCCAACCACCATGTATGATGTAGAACCTGGGGTCCCTGCCTGCTAGTGGCTAAATGTTGACACTGAATCAATCAATAAGGCTTTTCTATGAAAAGAATCTTTGAATTGAACTAATTAAAGCTGCTAATGGTCAACAAAACTTGATACACAATTTAGAAACAGATTTAAAGGAATACGAATAATGAGGTATAGTTGGGAGGCTCTTCATTTACCTTCAATTTTCAATCACTGCTTAATCTCACCCTAATTCTGTCTCTAAAGTTGAGCAAACCAGAGTTAAAAGCGTTTTTAAAAAAAACCTCTCTTTGGCTTTGAAAGGTCCACACAACTTGGTCTAATCTATTTATTCCTGGATCATTATTCATTATTTCCTTTCCCTTACTCTAAGGCATAGCCAAATTGACCTTATGTTCGTGTTCCTCATATATAACATTCTTGCTCTTTTTCCATACCTTTATTCTGGGTCTTCCCATTCTAGGTTGCACATCCTTTTTTACCCTTCCTCATAAAATCCCTCACTTCCTTCAAGATTCAAGCATCACCTTCTACACAAAGTCTGACCTACTAGAGCCCTCCTTCCCTATCTTTTTTTTTAAATTTTGCATATCATTTCAGGAGCTTTGCTTACTAGATTGTTGTGATGGAATGGAGTTGTTGACCTTTGCTTCTTCTACTTCTTAAACAAACTAAACTTGCTACTCACCTTGAAGGTCACGTTAGATTTTCAAAACAAGTTTTTACATGACTAATATGGAAATATGTTTTGCATGATTTCACACATATAATTTATATCACATTCCTTGCCTTCTCCATGAGTGAGGAGAGGTGGGTCGAGGAGAGAATTTGGAACTCAAAATTTTAAAAAATAAATGCTAAACCAAATCCGTGCTCCAAGATAATCCCGAAGGACTCATGATGAAATATACTATCCACCTCCAGAGAAAGAACTGATACTGTACAAATACAGACTGAAGCATGCTATTTTTCACTTCTATTTTTTTAAAAAAAATTCAAGTCTTTTCATACAAAATGACTAATATGGAAATGTTTTACATGATTGCACATAAATGACCTATATCAGCTTGCTTATTGTCTCAGGGAGACGGGGGAGGTGAAGAAGGAGGGAGGATAGAGTTTGGAACTAAAATTTTTAAAAAATAATTGTTTTAACATAATTGGGGCAAAATAAAATATTATATAGAAAAAAATGAATGCTAAAAATAAAATAAAAAGAAGTCTTTGGCTAACTGCTTACAGCTTACCAGAGAGAAGACATCAAACTGTTATCTTAGCATTCTCATTGTATAAGAGTACTGCTCTCCACTCAATTGGCCATTTTATTTTACTTTTCCTTTGCATGAAAGAAAAAACATTTTGTTTGATTGCCTGTTTGCTTATTTTCACTCACCTTTGACTTTGAGGAGCTAACTTCAGAAAGGAAAATTTCCATCTGTAATGTGTACACACTTGTAGCCCTTACTAACCAGAAAATTTTCTGATAACCAGTTCTGTTTCACTAAACCCCACTCACTTCCCCTCCACTGTTTTGCAATGCACCTGAACAAAATGGATTTATTTATCAAACTTTCCCAGTTCCTAACAGTTTTATAACCTTGACTCTTTCAGAGACTTTTGACAACCTTGCTTTCCATTTAAAGAGCCCAAACTCTCTTTCTCTTGGTATATTTTAAAAATGCATTTCAATAGAAAATAATGAGATTTTAAACCGGAGATATATAGTCATTTCTCCTCTCCAAGTATGACAATTCAATTTCATATGATCCCAGTAAATCTGAGGTTATTGAGATACAAAAAGAATAAAAATTAATCTGATAAATTCAAGAAGTAGGAAAGATTAAGTGTTGATAGGCCCTGGCAAATGAAATTCCTTCCCAATCCAACCAAAAGACCTTCTCGCTAGTGCAGGTCATATTAGAGATGGGAATTGTAGCTGAAGTGCTTTACCAGTGAAGCCTTTGCACATTACTTTTTA
This sequence comes from Bettongia penicillata ogilbyi, assembly GCA_023548195.1. Classification (NCBI taxonomy): domain Eukaryota; kingdom Metazoa; phylum Chordata; class Mammalia; order Diprotodontia; family Potoroidae; genus Bettongia; species Bettongia penicillata. Next base: position 5,262,469 of record JAJHZJ010000009.1, on the reverse strand, counting down.
ACTTATGGTTTCTGTCTGCATTATTCCCCAAAGCTGTGTTTTTAATTCACCAAGAAGGGGTTCTCAGTCCTTTCCTGCACATAAAATTAGATTCCTCCCTGATGTGGCCAGACAGAACAATATAGCCCCCAGGTATTTCCTTTGAGGAAGCTTTGATGTCTTGTTCAAGTCCCAGTAGGTTTTTATCTTCACTGTCTTTTTAAAAGACTTAAAAAACCCCCCACAGAATGCACCATCTGAAACACAGAAATAAAATTAGCCACAAATTACCTAATTAATCCCATACAGCGATGTTGGGTCTTCTAAAGGGTGAACAGTTAAAAAAATGTACTTAATGATTTTCTTTTTCTTTATTTACCAGAAAGAGAAAAGTAACAACTCTAAAAAGAATCCTGGAAGTCCTGGGGACTGCAGGCATCTGCCTAATTAAGGTAGAAAATGCAAAATATATTTGTGTGAGCAGTGTGTAAATTATGCAACGTGCAACTTTTCTATATTCTGTGTAACTAAAGAGTATCATTCAAGGTTCTGGGATAGCTCCTGCTCAATAAATATAGGGTATCTAGGTGACTTAATGGATAAAACACTAGGCCTAGAGTCAGGAACCCAAGTTCAAATCTGGCCTCAGATACTTATTACCTATGTGACCCAAGGCAAATCCCTTTACCCTATTTGCCTCAGTTTCTTCATCTGTAAAATGAGCTGGAGAAGGAAATGGCAAACCACTCAAGTATCTTTATCAAGAAAACCCCGAATAGGGTCATGAAGAGTTGGACATCACTGAAACAACTGAACAATAATGACTCCAATTATCTGACTTAGTTTTCACTCTTTTTCAAAATGGTTACTTCCTACACTATTGCAGACTGCCCCATTTCCTCAAAGCTATTCACCACAGGCAAGTCTTATCCAGGTAAATCATCTTTAAAGAATTCGCCAAAGCCATTGGAAGCCTTCCTCTGGCGCTTCTACTGTTTCAGAGATACCAATTAACTCTTGCACTATTTCCTATAACTTATTCTTACTACATATCATTCTACTTCCCTTTCTAATCATTTACTATTTGAATAATATTTTTGTGATGTTTCTCATATTCTCTCTTCATTGGTAATTTCCTATAGCCTACTAATACCTACTCTCCATCTTTCCAATGTCCTTTGGTTCAGTAAAAATTGTGATTCTTCTAAGATCATGGTATTTTTAAAAAATTAATTAATTTTCAGTTTTCTACAATCACTTCCATATATCTTAGATATTTCCCCCCTCTCCCTTCCCTCCACCTCCCCAAGATGGGATGCAATCTTACATAGGTTCTACACATACCTTCTTGTTAAATACATTTTCATCCTAGTCATGTTGCATAGAAGAATTAAAATAAATGGGAGAAATCATAAAACAAAACAAAACAAAACACAAGAGAAAATGGCCTGCTTCATTCTGTGATACTGTTCTATAGCTCTTTCTCGAGATGTGAAAAGTGAGTCAACAGCTTGCTAAAGGAGGCCTAAAACATGCTGGAGAAAATAACACCTTTAAAAATAGACTAACCCAAATGGCAAAAGAGGTCCAAAAAGCCAATGAGGAGAAGAATGTTTTAAAAAGCAGAATTAATCAAATGGAAAAGGAGGTTCAAAAGCTCACTGAAGAAAGTAGTTCTTTAAAAATTGGAATGGAGCAGATGGAAGCTAATGACTTTATGAGAAACCAAGAAATTACAAAACAAAACCAAAAGAATGAAAAAATGGAAGATAATGTGAAATATCTCATTGGAAAAACAACTGACTTGGAAAATGATCTAGGACAGACAATTTAAAAATTATGGGACTATCTGAAAGCCATGATCAAAAGAAGAGCCTAGATATCATCTTTCATGAAATTATCAAGGAAAACTGCCCAGATATTCTAGAATCAGAGGGCAAAATAAATATTGAGAGAATCTACCAATCACCTCCTGAAAGAGATCCAAAAAGAGAAACTCCTAGCAATATTGTAGCCAAATTCCAGAGTTCCCAGGTCAAGGGGAAAATATTGCAAGGAGCCAGAAAGTAACAACTCAAGTACTTTGTAAATACAATCAGGATAACACAAGATATGGCAACTTCTACATTAAAGTATAGAAGAGTGTGGAATATGATATTCCAGAAGTCAGAGGAACTAGGATTAAAATCAAGAATTATCTACCCAGCAAAACTGAGTATAATAATTCAGGGGAAAAAATGGTCTTTCAATGAAATAGAGGACTTTCCAGCATTCTAGATGAAAAGACCAGAGCTGAAAAGAAAATTTGACTTTCAAACCCAAGAATCAAAAGAAGCATGAAAAGATAAACAAGAAAAAAAATCACAAGGGACTTACTAAAGTTTAACTGTTTATATTTCTACATGGAAAGATAATATTTGTAACTCTTGAGACCTTTCTCAGTATCTGGGTAGTTGGAGGGATTGTATACACACACAGAGGGAAAGAGAGAGACAGAAGGAGAGAGAGAGAGAGAGAGAGAGAGAGAGAGAGAGAGAGACAAAGAGAGACAGAGACAGAGAGCATAGGGTGAGTTGAATAGGAAAAGATCGTATATAAAAGGTAAAATTAAGGGGTGAGAGAGGAAAATATTGGGAGGAGAAAGTGAGAATTGGAATGAGGCAAATTATCTCTCATGGAAGAGGCAAGAAAAAATTCTTCCAATGGAGGGGAAAAGGGGGGAGGTGAGAGGGAAAAAGTGAAGCTTCCTCTCGTCACATTTGGATCAAGGAAGGAATAACATGCACACTCAATTTGGTATGAAAATCTATCTTACACTACAGGAAAGTAGGGGAGAAGGGGATAGGCAGGGTTGGGGGATGATGGAAGGAAGGGCAAATGGGAGGAGGGAGTAATTAGAAGTAAACACTCTTGGGGAGGGAAAAGATCAAAAGAGAGTATAGAAGAAATGGGGGGCAGGATAGGATGGAGAGAAATATTGTTAGTCTTACACAACATGACTATTGTGGAAGTCATTTGAAAAACTACACATAAATAGCCTATAATGAATTACTAGGCTTCTCAGTGGGGAAGGAGGAAAGAAGAGAAGTTGGAGTTCAAAGTTTTCGGAACAAATGTTGAGAATTGTTTTTGCATACAGCTTGGAAATAAGAAATATAGGTAATGGGGTATTTACATTTATCTTGCCCTACAGGACAAGAAAGATGGGGATAAGGGAAGGGAGGAGTGTTAGAAGGGAGGACATGTTGGGGGAAAGGGCAATCAGAATGCATGTCATTTGTGGGGTGAAGAGATGGGAATTCAAAATTTTTTAGAAATGAATGCTGAAAGCTTAAAATAAAGAAATAAAATTAAAAAATAAAATAGTTTTGCTTTCAAAAAAATAATATACTTATCATCAAAGTTTTGTCAGTATATATCTGTGTGTGACAGTCACTGGTAGTTTTAGTTTTTCTTCATTGTCAATTGTCGTCTTCCCTTTTCCACTTCTGATTTGGGTCATTTGCTTTTCCTTTCTTCTCTTTTCAATGAAATGAAAAAGCATTATTTAATGGATCAAAAGAAGCCACAATAATAATTTGCCTATAGGGAACACAAACATGTATAATTAAGGAGAGGAAGGACCAAAGTTAACGATGCTTTACTTGCTCCAGAAAACCTGGAGTTTCAGTGGGATAATGTCATAAAAACTGAACTTAAATTATAACAGCAACAATAATAATAACAAACACTTATGTAGCACTTTAAGATTTGCAAAGCACTTTACAAATATTATCTCATTTTATCCTCACAACAACCCTGGGAGGTAGATGCTGTCATTGTTCCTATTTTATAAATGAGGAAACTAAACAGACAGAGGTTAAGTGACTTGTCCAGGATCACACAGCTAGGAAGTATCTGAGGCCAGATTTGAATTCAAGTCTTTCTAACTTCACATAGGTCACTCTATTCTCTATGCCACTTAGCTGAATTAATGAATATAAACAAGGGAATAATTTTTAAGGTTTCTTTTTTAATTAATTTATTTTTAGTTTTCAACATTCATTTCCACAAGATTTTGAGTTTCAAATATTCTCCCCATCTCTCCCTTCCCCCACCCCAAGGCACTAAGCATTCTGATTACCCCTTCCCCCAATCTTCCCTCCCTTCTATCATACCTCTCCTTTCCCTTATCCCCATCTTCTCTCTTTTCTTGTAGGGCAAGATAGATTTCTATACCCCATTACCTGTATTTCTTATTTCCCAGTTGTATGCAAAAACAATTCTCAACATTCATTCCTAAAACTTTGAATTCCAGCTTCTCTCCCTTCCTCCTTCCCCACCCATCCCCACTGAGAAGGCAAACAATTCAATATAGGCTATACATGTATAGTTATGTAAAAGACTTCCAAAATAGTCATGTTGTAAAAAACTAACTATATTTCCTTCCATCCTATTCTGTCCCTCATTTTTTCTATTCTCTCTTTTGACCTTGTCTCTTCCCAAAAGTGTTTACTTCTAATTACTAATTCTTAAATTTTCTACAGCCTGTCCTAGTACCTTCTGAACTCTAGCATATCACCAAATGCTGTTGGACATTTCTAACTGGTTATCCAATAGGAACTTCAAACATAATATATCCAAAGCACAACTCATTATCTTTCCTACAAAACTCATCCCTCCTCAGATGTGCAATGTTACAGTCATCCTCCACTCTTCCTTCTCCCTCATCTTGCCATATTCAAACAATCGCCAATTTGTGTTGATTCTACCTCTCTCTATATCCATATATTCTCCATAGTCTGTCTATCCAAAGTGCTTCCCTTACACACCACTGTGATTCTCTCAGATGTAATTTTCTAGAGTCCTTTATTTAAAAGGATTTCATCTTAGGGGTCTGGATAGATAGCTATAGATATAGATAAATAGGTAGATATAGAATGATAGTGATAGAGATGTAGAGATAGATGGCTATAGATATGGAGATAGATGGATAGATATATAGATAGCTATAAAGAGATATAGGTACATGTAAAAGTAGATATAACAATATATGGATAGATACAGATATGTAGATAGATATAGCTAGAGATATTCTCTCTCTTATACTTTTCTTATCTCTGCCTACATAGTCATCATCCTAGTTCATACCCTCACTATTTATTTCCCTTACAGTAACTCCTAATTGATCTACCTGCCTCAAATCTCTCCATTATTTCCACAGAGCTGCCATATTGCTGAAGGACAAGTCTGATCATGTCATTTCCTCTGCTCAAAAAAACTTCAGTGGTTCACCCTCACTTCCAAGATAAAGTACAAATGCCTCTGTTTAGTACTTGAACACCTTCACACTCTGAATCTGACCTGCCTTTCTAGACTTATTACACATTGCTTTTCTTACATATTCAATATTGCAGACAAACTGGCCTGTTTGCTGTTCTTCAAACATGACATGTCATCTCTTGTCTCTATATTTTTGCATAGATTGTGCCCCATGGTGTAATGTTAATAAGAATTAGATCTTCTCTGCCCATTAATAGGCTTCAGATGAGCCCATTAAGGGAAGTTTGATTAGGGGAGATTTATTTTGTAGGAAGGCCCACACCTTTGTTAATTAATGAGACACTGGGTCATGAGAGTTATGCTCTCTGGCTCTGAAAAGTGTGTATATACTCTGAGGCAGATTCTACTTTGGGGGCTTGGAAGAAAGTTCATGTGCCAGATGAGAATCTGGGTGCCAGTTAGGGAACAATCTCCTGCCCCTGGCTTTGAAAACCCAGATGTTGGTGCTTTTCTCTCCGGTAACTGTGTATGTATATAAAAGTGAGATAGTTGAATCTGTCTGTTGATTTGTGTTGCATATATTGCTTATAGTCAGACAATTAGAAGCCCTGTCTTTTGGTCTTTATTTCTCTGCTTGTATTTTCTCTGTTGGTGAATGTAATTAAAATAGTTTGTTGATCCCTCAAAAGTTGCTTTCCTTTTAGAGAAGCAGGTCTAAGAACCTGTGTTAACAGGACCTCCTGGATGTGTGTCAGGGTGTTTGCTGCTACACATAGTTAGAATGCATTTCATCCTTAAGGCCATTTCTTAGCACCACTCTTGTTCTTGAAAGTTTGATTTTGTACTACTTCCTACTTATAGACTTTTCTTACTCTGCCCTTTGGCTACTAGAGTCTCTCCTTTCTCCAAATTTATCTTTTATTTACTATGTATACATTTATATAGAATATTTGTATAGATATACAACATAAGCAAATAACCTATATGTATACATGTTACATGCATATGTATGCATGCATGCATATATGTATATACATTCATAGGTATATGCATATGTATATCTATATGTGTATTTGTTTATATGTAGCGTTCTTGTTTTCTCGAGGGGAAAGACTGCATCACTGGTTAGCCTTTGTACTGATAGTACCTGAAACATAGTAGGTACCTAATAAGTAGTTTTGAGAAATTGATTGAAGTTTAATTAATTTCTTTCTTCTGGGCTCTGTATCTTGAGGAAGTTCTACTTGTGGTCCTGGTTTTCCCAGTGGTGATGTCTAACTATATTTTTCTTTCAGCATTTCTGTTTCTATATCTCATACTTCACATTATTTTTCATTTTGTAGAAACATCTGTCATATATTTGAGTGCTCTTTTTCCAAAAATGATCTACTTTTGAGGATTTTAGGTATTTTGCCTTTTTTAAATCAACACTTCTGTTCCAGCTTTTAAGCGATATCTAAAGGAACTTGGTTCTCCTGGGATCTCTTAGCCCTCAATGTTCCCAGAAATCTTGGTGAATTACTTCAATCATCAACGGAATGAAGTTCTTTTATTTTGTGGGAATCCCTTATATAACCTTGGACTCAATTCTCAGATTTTATCCCAGCATTATGACAGTATAATAAGACACTGTGACAAGTCTTTCCATATATATCCAGTGATAATCTCCTATTAGTTCCATGCCTAGCTGAAAAGGTGTTGTAGGTGGCTATAGTATATTTCTTTGGAAACTTCTGACTTCTGATTTACCTCTAGGACTTAAAACTCCATTGATTTTTACTCATGTTACATGCATATGTATGCATGCATACATATATGTATATGTCTTCATAGGTATATGTATATCTATATGTGTATTTGTTTAGTTTCACATTTAAAACTCTCTCTCTCTCCTCCTTTCTTTTCTCCTCTCCTTGTCCTCCCTTACTTTTCAAAATTAATTTATTTTAAACAAATAATAAAAATTAAATACACAAAAAGAAAAGGAAAAAAAAAGCATTGTTATTGCATAGCAGAATATAAGAGAGGATTTAAATTATACAGCAATAAATTTCCATATCAAGGAAGTCTATATAATAAATCCTACACATTGTGTTTGGAGCTGTCCATCTTTGCTTCCTTGTGAGTTTTCATTTGTTCTCTGCTGTGCATTTTTTTTTACTTTGTTCTTTTCCCCCCTTTTCTTAAGGAAGGCTTCAATTAAACTCAGATATACACATACATACATAACATATACATACACATACATATCTATACTCATTCATATATAAACATACACATCCATATGTATCTATATAAAATTGTACTATATATTTGTCTTCTGTTTCTCTGAGTATGGATAACATCTTCCTTTATAAGTCTCAATCTTTCCATATTTTTCTAAGTCCACCAACTCATCACTTTCTACACCACAGCACTATTCCAACTTTATACTGACTAGTCATTTTAAATAGCTTAAAACAATATTGATTAACATGACTAACATATAGTTTAGTTTCCCTCTTTTCATTAAATCTATTTTAGCTTTAACTTTGTTTGAGATCATTAATACTACCCCTTGTTTTTTCCCTAATAAATTGTACTCTTGATCTTTATTTTATGTTTGTATGTATCTCTTATTTCCTATCCCTTCTGACTTCTCTACTTTACTTCTACCCACTCCTTGCCCTTCTGTTGCTTAACTTACCTCCCTGCCCCCTCCATATTCCTCCCTTATTCTCTCTACCCACCCTTTCCCATTGCCTTCTTGTTTCTGTCTGAATTTAGACGATTTTTATAATCTTCCAGATATATTTGTTGTTCTCTCTTTACCCCATTCCCATTAATCTAGAGACCCATCTATACCATCTATCGCATTCCCTCACTCCCTTATTTCTTTATAAATTTAGAAGACTTTTACTCCCTTCTAAATATGTATATGTGTGTGTGTATATATATATATACACACATATATATAATATATATGTATATATGTGTGTGCGCATGTGCGTATATATGTATATGTATATATGTGTATATATGTATATATGCATATACGTGTATATATGTATATATGCATATATGTATATGTATGTGTGTATACATATGTGTATATATACATATATACATATACATACATACATATATATATATATATATAGTTCTCTCTTTAACCCAGGTCTGGTGTGAGTGGGGTTCCTGAACTACCAGCCCTCCTCCCCCATTTAATTCCATTGTGAGAGTTCTTCTTCTCATACCTCATTTGTATAATTACTCTTTTTATATTTTCCTAGATGATGTTACTTTTTAGAATTACATCATACTCAGGTCTACCCCAGTCTTTCTTTCAAACTACCCAATTACTAATTACAATCTTAGACATGTAGTTTATCCTTCTTGGCATAAATAGTAAAGTCTATCCTTATTGAGTCCCTTGTAATTAGTCTTTGATGTTTACCTTATATTTCTCTTAGATGTCAAATTGTCTGTTGAGTTTAGGTCTTTTTATAATAAAATCTTGAAAGTCTGGCAGTTAATTGGATGTTCTCTTTTTTCATTCAGAATTATGCTTAACTTTTTGGGGTGTAATATGTTCAGCTGCAACCTCAGTTCTTTTGTTGTTTTGTATGTAGTGTTTGAAGACCTGTGATCTTTTAGTGCAGCTACTGCTAGGTCTTGGGTAATTGTAATTGTGGCTTTGCCATATTTAAATTATTTTTTTCTTGTTACTCATAATATTTGCTCCTTGAGCTGGGGGCTTCAGAATTTAACTGTGATATTCTTATAGGTTTTCCTCATAGGATCTCTTTCAGGTGGTGATTAGAGGATTTGTTTCTGTTTCTACTCTCCCCTCTTGTTCTAGTGCTTCAGGACAATTTTCTTTAATTATTCCTTGCATTATTGTATCAAGATTCTTTTTTTGATTATTGCTTTCAGGTAATCAAATTTTTCTTATTTTTCTTTTCTTTATCTGTTCTCCAGATCAGTTGTTTTTCTTTTGAGATGTTTCACATTTTCTTCTATTTTTTTTTCGTTTTTTATATTTTGTTATACTATTTCTTGGTCTCGTAACTTTGCTGGCTTTACCTTGCCAAATTCTAATTTTCAAGGAGTCACTTTCTTCCTTAAGATTCTGGATGTCCTTTTCCACTTGGCTGACTTTCTTTTCATAATCAGACTGATGGAAAGCTTACCACACAGGTTTTTGGTGATATTCCAGTAGATGAAGGTGGGTTAATTGGCATCTTCAGTTTGCAAGTTGAAGAGCGGGTCTTGGAAATGGAAAGGGTTAGGAATTAAGTAGAGTAAGTGATCAATTATATAGGGTGATGATTTCAAGGAGTCCTGGAAGACTCCTTGCCAAGATGTTTACCTCTACCAGTGCCTAATTAAATGCTGAGCAATTTATTTCTTTATATTGTTACTTACTCTATGCATCTATAAAAATGCAAATACTACATCATTCTGGCCCAGGAACAAGTTAGTAGGTACCTAAAACTTTAATTATATTTCTTTCCTTTGGTGATAGGATAGAACACCATGAGGCCAAAATAGGAACAGAGTAGGAAGGAAAGGAGATGGAGGGTGCAAATGAAGGGAAAGAAGGTTTACCAAGGATAGACATTGCCAATATCACCATGTTCACAGGGCCAGACTATGTATCAGCATCTTAGACTCAGATATGAAACTAGACAGAACATCTGAAGTTATCAAGTACCACCTCTTCCTTCCCTTCCTCCTGCCCAAACTATTTTAAAATCTCAAGTGGTGGGGAACTCACTAATCCTGCTCACTTCCTTCAGGGAAACCCATTCTACTTTTCCTCATGCTGACTTGAGTTTGTAACTTACACAATTTGCCCTCTTAGGCCAAGGAGAACAAGTCCAATTGTTCTTCTACTTGAAAACACGTCACATATTTAAAGACAGTTGCCATGTCCTTCCTAAGTCTTTTCCACGTTAAACATCCCTGGTTTATAGAATCACAGATTATAGATTTAGAGCTGAATGGGACCTTAACATTCCTTCAAATCATCTTTGTATGGTTTTCAGTTCTCTCAGTGTTCTGAAATTTAGTTCCGTATAAACACACACGTATGTGTGTGTATTAGTATATATACATATGTGTTTCTATCTACTTATATGACATGATATCTCAAATGATATATTTATAAAAGAAGTTTAGTATAGTGCCTGGCACATAGTAAGTGCTAAATAAATACTTATTCCCTTCCCCTTCTCTTTTCCTTTTTATATACACACACATATGTATAAATTCATTTACTCATATACATAAATACATCCCTATATATTTGGTTACCTCCTTCAAATGAAATTTTCTTTCTTCCCTTCTAAAATGTGGTGTCCCAAAGTGGAAGCAGTGCTACAAATATGGTTTGATTAGAGCACAGCACAGCAGAATTATCATTTCCTTCACCTTGGACATTATAATTTTATTAATGAAGTATAAGATCACATTATCTTCATAGGCTGACACATCATATTATTGAATAATTTTATGCCAAATAGAACTAGAAATCATTTTCAAGTCAAAATGCACTCATCCTATACTTATGTAGCTTATTTTTAAAATCTAAATCCATGGTCAATGCCTTTTTGTTAGTTTCAGCCTCTAATTCCTGCCTGAGGAGGTGTTATGAGATCACTGGGCTCCTGTATCTCGTGTTAACTATTCTTTCTAGCTCTGTGGAATCTAAAAGTTTGACAAGTACTCCTCCATCCAATTCATTGATAAAATACTCAGTAGAACAGGGATAAAGACAGAGCCTACAGCATTCTTGTAGGAACTTCTAGCTAGATTGATGTTTTGGTTTCAATTTCTCAGCCACTTCTTATCTGTAATGTCTTCCAGTCCAAATCTCTCCATCTTTTTCAAAAGAATATAAGAGATTTTGTCAGCTACCTTGTTGGAAACCAGATAAAACATGTCAATGCTATTCTCAGGATATATTTGTAATATGTTTGATTGTGGCCCCACTTCTTCTTCTGTTCAGAATTTTCAGATCATCTAAAGGAATGGTGGAGAGTCTCCTTTTTTGTGCCATTGACTTGAATCCCCATTGACTGTGATGCCCCCATTGTTAAAGGACTGTGAAGAGCACCCTCAGTTCCATATAATATCAACATTAGATTAGTTCTTAAAGGATATTTACTTCAAAGATAGAGTAAGAACAAACACCTCCGGGGTATAATCCCTCTTACACTACCCCAGTCTCTAGGGGAAGGAAAGGAGAAGGATGTAAGTCCCCAAAACTATTGAGTTCCTCCTACCTACTGTGAGCTCCATCAAGTTCATGTTCAAATGCAGCATGACTACTGGATAAGCCTTTACCTCATCTACTACCTGGCTAGGTTTCTGAAAATTACTTCCCCGAATTGCTTCTTACTTTTATAGGGCATCAATGCAGCACTGAAATATGGCATCATTGGCAATAAAATCTGAACTCTGGACTCTACAATGAAAACATGCCAAGGAGCCTTCTGGACCTTTCAAACTCACAAGGTTGTAGGTTCTACTTTCTTCACTGGTCATCATGGTCCCCTAAGAGATGTGAGGCCAATAGACTAACTAAATTGGACAATACCTTTGGAATCTCTCCCTAGCCAATCATAGAACCTCCTCCTCAATGCAAGTTTAGTCAACTTGAATGAGTTACAGAATGTCTACATACACTTTATAGCGTGCCTATCCAAGGCATTTCCCTTACACAGCACTATTATTCTCTCAGAAATAGTTCCTTGGAGTTCATCATGTAAAAAGACTCCATCTCAGCGGTCTACACATGCCCAATCCCACACTACATATTCATCTATTAACCTTTGCCAAAAAATGGAAATGTCTTCCAAAATTTATTCATAACAAGCCCTTATGGCATCTTAATGATCATTGCTTCCACTTTTAATTACTCAGAAAATGTCCTTTTAATAATGTCCTCTAAAATTTTGCCAACTATTTCAGTTATCTCTATGCGTCACATTTTAATGGTCAACCCTGACATATTCAAATAAGGATAGAAGGTTAATTTATTGACTATAACTGCAAAAGTACACTTAAATAAAATGACCAATCAATAGAGAAGCATTTATTAGGCAACTACAATGTGCCAAGTATTGTGCTAGGCTCAGAGGATACCAGTACAAGAATGAAACAATATTTACTCCCAAAGAGCTTACATTCTAATGGGAGAAACAACGAACACATAAAGATCTTACAGACCTCAAATATTTAGAGTAGAGCTTTACATGGCAGAAGAAAATTGAATGCAAAATTGGTGCCCAATGATTGGGCAATGGACAAACAAAATATGATGGATGGGTACAAGGTAATATCACTGAGCCATAAGAAAGCAATGAATCTGAAGAATACAGAAAAGTGCAAAAAGACTTATAAACTTACACGAAATGAAATAAGTAGACCCAAGAAAACAACATACATAATAACTATGAAAGTATGATAGGAAAGAACAACAAAAAAGAGAAAAGTCATAGGTATATAGCAAAGAGAGACCAAGAAAAAAGCAATTCTGCAAAACAAACCAACACATGAATCTAATCTGAGAGTACTATGCTTATTTCATGTTCAGTGTTCTTTCTCTCTGTGACGAGGGGAGGCAGGTATATTTTCTCATCTTCAGGGTCATACTTGGTTATTATAATTGCATAACATTTTATTTGATTTTCATTCTTTTTGTTGTTTTATGGCTACTTTTCCACAGCCCCTCCAACATTGACTATTCTCAGCTTTTGAAACTTTTGTCAGCTTTTAAGTTGAAAACCTAGAGTTCAACTCACCTTATTATTAATGATTTGGCCCAATATTTCATGTGCTTTTAATAGCTCATAATTTTTGTTTTGAGAATTTTTGTTCATTTTGACCACTTAAAAAATTACTAATTTTTAGGACTACTAGTAAGCTTCCCAGAGATTAACTCTGGAATATTTTCCTACTGTCACTTTGAAATTCCTTGGACCTGGGAGGGTAGATACTTAACTCTTCTACCCCACCTCATGCTATACACACTTGAATTCTTTTTCCTTCTTTTGCTTTCCATGATTTGCAATTAGCTATTTAATTATGGAATAAGGAAGAATGGAGAAGAAACAAAAGAACCAGATTCCCAGGTACTCCAGAGCACTTAATTACAACTTCATAATCCAAAATAATAGTGACATGAGCAGCCTCAAGAAAGCCTATGACCAGAATCCTCAGATTAGATTGGTGTTATTCATTATTTACTTTATAATCTAAAAATATTAAAATAGAAGATCAAAAGATTAACTAATATATATTCTATGGTAAGGTGTGACTTCTGGACAATTACCAGCAACATTGAATTTTTTTAATTATAAAAGGCATTTTTGTCCTTCTGATGTTTTGGATGAAATAGTAAAAATAATTGCAATTACAGTTGACATTTATAGCACTTTAAAAATATTTGTAAAGTGCTTTCAAGGTACTATCTGATTCTTATAATACGCCTGAAAGGAAAGTGCTATTATTAGTCACTTTTTAAAGATGGAAGGAGCATCTAGGTGGCAGTGGGCTTAGAATCAGGAAGACCTGAGTTCAAATCTGGTCCCAGACACTTACTAGTTGCATGACCCCAGACAAGTCACTTAACCCTGTTTTGCCTCAGTTTCCTTATCTGTAAAATGAACTGGAGAAGGAAATGATAAACCACTCCAGTAATTTTGCCAAGAAAATCCCAAATGGGGACTGAAACAACTCAACAGAAACAAAAGGAGAAACTGAGATTCAGAGATTTTTGCCCAGGCTTTCACTGCTTCTGTTTAAGGAAGTTCTTGAACCCATGTTTTTCTAACTCCAAGTTTGGCACTCACTCTATCTTGCTCCATGCTTCCACTCACAATGTCTAAGGAATCTTCCAACTCCCGCTTATCATTCTATGATTCCAAGGACCATTAGCCACAATTGGACTCTATCTCTTGGAAAACTCAAGCTTGAAGGAATAAACAAATAAAGAAGCAAAATGGTTTTTCATTGATTATTGAATGTCTCAAATTATGGCATGCAGATATCTGTGGGATATTAATGAGCTGCAAGAAATGATGCATGTGTGGACATCAGAGGCATATGGGAAGAGATAACACTAAATATATCAATATTCAAGTTATACAAAAGTTCTAATGCTGGTATGGATTGACAATGAAACAAACCATCTCAGTAGGGAGGTACTTGACTATAGGATGGCTGAAGATAATGTCAATGGTAGTTCCTGTCTGTTTCGCTCATTTGTTTTTCTTTGTTATAAAAAAGGACTCAGTTGAAGAGAAGGGATTGAAAAGCAATAGTGATAAATAATCCAAAGTACAAATAACGTAGAAAAGTCATTTATGCCCCATACTTTACCCACATCCCCAAAGAAAGAGTCAAGCTGAGAAATAAATTGAAAGGTATTAAGAATAGTAGAATACCTTTTATCCACAAAAGTCTTTTTTTTCTCTCCCTGAGTCAACTGGCAAGCTATTTTTGTAAGCTAACAGAGGCAATATTCAAGCCTTTTGTTGACTTCTGGCTTAGAAGAATCAACTGTGTGATTATTGTATTTTTGCTATCATTTTCCAGCTCAATAAATAGATGAGTGCCTTTCTCAAGTATCCAACCAATATTATGCTCTGTTTCTTCCTTGGCCTGTAAGAGACCCTGGATAGCTATGTAAGCAGAGAACAAGAAAAAAAGACATCTTCATTAACAATACAGAAGCATTGAATGGAATAGTATCAAAGAGTTAAAAAATGACAGGAGGAAAGCAACGAATGATAGGATAAAAGAAATAGATAGTTTTAGCACCCTGACATTGTCCTTTGACCTGACCAAATTAGGTTCTTTAATAATACCAGCAATAACTACAATAATACAGTAGCCAGCATTTAGATGGCATTTCAGAAGCTAAACTAGGTGGTGCAGTGGACAAAATGCCCTTCCTGGAATCAGGAACACTTGAGTTGGAATTCTATTGCATACACACACTTAGTAGCTGTACAATCCTGGACAAATCAGATGATTATTCCTCATTATCCTCATCTCTAGAATGGAGAGAATAATAACACCTACCTCTTTGGATTGTTGAAAGGCTAAATAAAGATAATAAATGTAAGTTGTTTTGCAAGTACTAGAGGGGAGGGAGAGAGTAAAAAAAAATAAAAAGTGCACAGCAGAGAACAAAAAAAGCTAGAAGGAAGGAAAGAAAAGCTGGGTAGCTTTGAAAACAATGTGTAGTATTTATTATATGGTTTTCTTGAAATGGAAATGTGTTGTTTTATATTGAATCTTCTCATATTTTTCTGTGTACATGGAAATGTTCTTTCTTTCTTTTCTCATTTTGTATTTTAGCTTAAAATAAATAAAAAGTTTACAATACATACGTAAAAAACTTAAAGTACTATATACATGCTTATTAATATTTTCATCCACTAATATTTTTCTTTTTTTCTTATTCTTTTAATAGTCTGAATTGCTACCCTAGGGGAAGTGTCTTCACCCAAAGCAAAGTAGAGAATAGACACCTCTATCAAGATAATGCACGCCCTGGATTTATGGTAGTTTGGCATGGGCAAGTTGGCCTGAGTTATTTGGATACTTTCCAGTTCATCCATGTTCTTCCTTGTGCACTGAAGCTTTTCTTAACCATTGTCAGGAAACAGATCTAACCGTCTCTTTATTTAGCAGTTTCCACTACGTTCACATAGTTTTTCTCTAAATACTAGTCAGTGCATTGTCCTGTGTTAACTGCTTTACTCTTCTGGTCCTAGTCACAGGATCAGCCAGAGAAATCCAAATCAGCTTGTAAAGTTTCACCATTTTGATTTTCAAATCAGACTGACTGGTGCTGTCAGTCCCCCAGACTAATTTGAATCCCCATATAAAAGAGTTCGCAAAATTCGGGATTGAAATAGGTCTGAGGGTACAGAATATATTGGAGCTTGCATAGCTGCTTCTGCTTGAGTACCATGTGAATTATGAAACACAAACCCTGAGTTTGTTTGCTATGTAGCTCGTCAGTTTCTTCCAGTGTTGGGTCATGTTGTGTGTAGTACATGTCCAATGGACAGAGTCTTTCTTCCCCCAAGGTCCTCCACTTGCCTCTTCCCCTCTTTTTATCTCAAACTTTAGTTCTTGGAATCTACTGCTCACTCCCATCCCTCCAACTTAGATCAATGAAGCCCTATTTACCAAGTCTCTGTTCCTTTGATATTAGAACGAAATCACATGTTTCCATTTCTAATATAGAAATCAGAAAAGCAGAACAGCCAGCCTTCTGGACATCAGATTAGAATCACAGAATTTGAGAACTGAAAGGCCCTTAAGAGTTCAGCTAATTCCACCCCACTCATTTTACTGGCAAGGAAACCAGGGTGAGAGGTGAAAACGATTTGCCTTGGGTCATACACCTAGACTAAGCTGTCTATCACCAGTAAGCCTCCTGAGGTGGCTTCTTGGCTTTCATACCTAATTCTTTGCCTTGTTTGGACTATTTGCTATTTTTGGATTCAGAAAGAGTACACTGAACAAACCGAGGAGGAGACCTGCAGCTGGGATGGCCTGCTGTCTGACTGGATGGGTCAGAGCCCTCATCACCTGTCTGATGGGATGTGCTGCTGGCTTGCTTTGTTTCTGTAGCGGCATGAGATGCAGCTGCTAAGTCTAGGTGGAACTAACTGGCTGATTCCCATGTTATGAAGTCCGGCCCTTGCTGGTGCTGCTCAGTGCTTTGAATTTTCTCCAACACATAATATGCTATCATTTTAGGTTGTATTGTTGGAGTCTTCTCCCATTGAATAAAACTTCATATTTCAGATTTCCTCCCTCTATTTCTTGTTCATGTCACAGTGTTGACATGATAGTCAGCTCCATTTTTAAAAATCTATTTTTTCCATGTCATCCAACTTATTAGTGGAAGGTTTATGTTTCCGTTGCCTTGAGACAGTCCTAATTATAATTGGGAAATAAGAGGAATAGAAATAGCATTTCCTATCTGGGACTCTTGTTTAGGCTTGTACGTGGAAAACTGAAGCTGTTCTTCCAATGAAGAACAAATTAATTTGAGCATTAAGAGTGTTGGAATTGCGAACAATGATATTTGCATTTTGCAAAAACTGTTTCATGTTGGTTATCGCACTCAGTCCTCATAATAATCTACTGAGGTAGTTAATGCTAACTGACCTGGTGGAGAGGGCACTGAGTCTTGGAGAGAGAAGATCTGAATGGGAGTTGAAGCTCTGACACTAGCTGGGTGACCCCCTATCTGTTACTCAACCTCTCTGAACTTCATCTATAAAATAAAAATTAATGATACCTGCACTGCCAACATCAATGTAGGGAAAACATATTGTCAAACCTTAAAGTGAGAGCTGTTATGGCAAATATTATTGGACCCATTTTTCTCACTTGAGGAAATATGGATATCAGTTGGATGGGATTAGCTTTTCCATAATGCACTGAGAACCCAATGGTCTGATCTTTTTCCATTTTCCATGATGGTCCCTTCTCATTGTAATGTGTTGTTTATTTATTCAGTCATTTCCAACTCTTTGTGACCCTATGGACCATAGCATGCCAGGTCCTTCAGTCCTCCACTGTTTCCCAAGTTTGTCCAAGCTAATGTTCATTGCTTTTATGACACTATCCATTTCATCCTCTGCCGCCATCTTCTTGTTTTTCTTTATCTTTTCCAATATCACATTATTTAAATGAGTCTTGTCATTGCATTATGTGGCTAAAGTATTCAAGCTTCAGTCATTTCCTTTTTCAGCTCACTTACAGATGAAGAAACTGAGGCAAACAGGGGTAAATGACTTGCCTAGGGTCACACAGCTAATAAGTGTTTAAGGCTGGATTTGAACTCAGGAAGATAGGTATTCTTGATTCCAAGTCTGACACTATCTCTTGTGCCACCTAGATGTCCTTCTTGTGAGTATTTGCCCACAATAAAGCTGGTTTGCTTTATCTTCTTCCTGCTAACTCCCAATTTGTGCCATATTCTGTCTTGTGGTATACTACCTTGTGTGGCAGCTAGGTGGTGCAGTGGATAGAGCACCAATGCAGAAGTCAGGAGGACCTGAGTTCAAATCTCACCTCAGATACTTAATACTAGCTGTGTGACCTTGGGCAAGTCACTTAACCCCAATTTCCTCATCCTGGATCATCTCCAGTCATCCTGATGAATGTCTGGTCACTGGATTCAGATGGCTCTGGAGGAGAAGTGAGGCTGGTGACCTGCACAGCCCTCCCTCACTCAAAGTCAACTCATTATTTCTCTGATGGCACCGTCTTCTTCAGCAATGAAGGACGAACACACTCACACTACCTTGTACTGTATCTTGGAATTTTTAACCTCACTATAATGTGACAAAAGTTTTCAAAGATTTCTTGCTGTCAATCATAACAATCAGTGTCACAGAGATATAATAAAAACTGGTTTATTGTGTTCAGAGTATAGATTTACTGTATGCAAAAATCAGTGATCCCTGAGTAGCAGTTTCAGCGACCTTATAGAGATTTTAGCTACGTAAGCAGGATGGGCATAATGGAATTTCAAAAAGTAAGGGAAGATGATGATTTACAGACCAAATAACATGACAGAAGAGAAGGATCTCTACCAGGTAAAACAGGAAACTCGTCAGTATTAGCTATGTCATGTCCTGGAGTAAATCAAAGCCATGAGTTAATGAATAAAGTATCTTTCATTGAGATCGCAAGGCAGCAAACCTGCTACCCTGGGAGATGTCCAGTGGCTTTTCCAAACTAGAGGCACATGGAAGAGTCTTTTATACCCTTAGGAGAGAGTGGGGGGAGATAGGAAGATGAGTTAATCTGAGGTAGCAAAGCCTGATCCTGAGGTAGCAAGGCCATGAAATCTCAGCTGCCCATGGAAATATGAGCAAGACAACCATTTCATATTTGAATTCAGCTCTTCCTGGTTCCAGGCCAGGCTCCCTATCCACTGCTCCATCTAGCTGCAGTAAATGGCAGTAATAAAACTGGGCCAGAAATTCTCTTATTGCACTGTGTTAACAGAATGCCTTTCTTTTGCTTCATTGAAGCTAGCATTCATTCAGTTTCCCTTGGATGTGGTGCAAACCCAAGCTGAGACCTTTGTCCCTGGGATGGGGAAGGTTTTGGTCCCATTTGTCTGAAGGGCCCTGGAAAGCCTGGCCTTGGGGGTCTCCTTGGATTTCCCTTACTTGATATAGCATTCTCTTGAGGTCCCAGTTGCCCCGCCAGGATTGTGAATTGTCTGGACTACTGGGGCAGTCACAGCAGGATCCTCCCTGGATTTGATCTACATTTCAGGCAGACCTCCTCTAACAACACCATCCCTGGGACCCCAGGCTACTTGATGATACCTGGATTCTTCCCTCAATCTTTTTCTGTATTTAAGTTCCATCTCACCTCCATGAAGATGCTCAGATTCAATCCAGCTCAGGCTCTGTCTAGCTGAGATTCTATCTGACCCACTTGTTAATACCAGCGTTACAAATGCTTAGGCTCCTTGAGAGTCAACCCAATACGGTGAATCTTTAATAAACTTTGGTTTTTGTTTTTCTTTTGGCTTGAAGAAGGCTTGTGTCAAATTCGTTTGAGCAGGACCTCGTGTGTCAGTATTTTGGGGTCCCCCACCATCCCAAACCTCAACACCACCTCCATGTATTTGCACAGGTTTGTTGTCTGTGTCTACAAAGCACTCCCTTCTTACAGACCAAAGAACATAACAGAAGAGAAAGATCTCTGTCAGGTAAAACAGGAAACTAGTCAGTACTAGCTGATGTCTTTCTCTTTCAAATCAACTCCTCTGGAAGGAGTATTTCCTGATTTCCTCTACTAGCACTCCTCTCTTGAAAATACTTTATAGCTGGATCATAGAAACAGGGATCCACCTGGTACATTGTTTGAATTTTTGTCTGTGTTGTATTCTCTTCAGAAGAATATAAGTATATAAGATTATAAACTCAAGAAATTTATTTCTTTTGTATCCCCAGTTCCCATCACAGTGTCTTGTAGTTATTTATCTCGTTTGTTGAATTGAGTGAAATTGGACCTGAATTGTAAGACATTTTGCTCAGATATAATAGGCAATAGATATAAAGCTTGGAGGTCAAATTTGCACTTATTCTTATCCTTAGATTCTAAACAAAACTTTTTAAAAATTACAATTATAGTCCTGAAGAGAAAAGAAACTGTTGGTTTCTCAGCTTGCCACAATTTGAATTCAGTCTTTTTCTTGGAGGGAAGATGATGTTTGGATAGGTTTGACAATGCAAGTTTGATGAACTCTGATGGCTGTGATTAGCATATTTAAAACCTTTCAAAGTGACTTCTAGACTTTCCTTTTGTTTTCTGGCTTCAGTGAGGTAGATTTCTGGTGTGGGATGGGAGTTGTGTCCTGTTGCTTCTAGGAGATATTCCAGGGGCCATCTCCTGTTGTCCTGATCTATGTTTTACCACGGGACCCAGATGGCTCTGGAGGAGAAAGTGAGGCTGGTGACTTGGCACGGCCCTGCCTCACTTAAATCCAAGTCACCTGCAAGTTGTGACATCACCTTCCTGATGTCATGGCTCTCTTGAGGAATGAAAGACAAATAGTAACAGCATCAAGAGACGTTCAAATAAAACAGAAACAACTTTTTGTTTATTATGCTTATTGAATTATTATTTATTGATTTGTTTAATGTTTATTGAAGTGATTCTGAGGGGGAGTTGTAATTTGTTCTAAGGGCAATAATAATAATGTAATTACTTTATAATTCAAAAAGGAACATCTTAAAATAGTGTTTTGTCATGCAGCAGCTAAGTGCTGCCTCCAGCTACCCTGGAAGCTTGCTATTCATTCGTGTTTCATTTAGGGTTTTCCTGGCATAAATACTAGAATGGCTGGCCATTTCCTTCTCCAGATCGTTTTACAGATGAGAAAACTGAGACAAAAAAGGTTAAGTGACTTGCCCAAGGTCACACAGTGAATAATTTTATGTGGTTGGATTGGAACTCAGTAAAATAAACCTTCCTGACTCCAGGCTGAGCCAAATAGCTATCTGGGCTCAGGAAGAGCAGATAACCTGAAAGTTGGTTAAAAGAGACAAACAGGGTAAGTGCTATATGAAGTTATATTGTTTATTCCCTTAAAGCTGGCTAAATACATGTATATACACAGACACAACCTTAATTCTGCCTACCTGATAAAAAGAATGAGAAGTCTTATACACGTTTTGGAACAATCCCAACTCAGGATGTCTGTGTCCTTCAGATTGATGATCTCCGTATGTGTTTAACCATAGTCCAAGAAAGGAATTTTCTTAATTGAATAGGTCATAAATACAATAAGATAAAAGACTTGACAAAGTGTCAATTAAAATTACAACCTAGGATATTTGTGTTTCCTTTACCATTAACATGACATGACATAGTATATATCTATAAAATATGAAGATAAAACGTCCCATTATTCAAGATAGTGTCTTGGGTTAAGGTGCCTCATCCTTAATGGGGCATAAACAGAATGAGAGAATGCCTCTTCCTGTGTTAACAAATACAAGACCAGATGAAACCAAGAGGCATTCTCTGGGTTTACTCAGAGGCAATGTCTGTTAGGACGAGGTGCTTTTTCTGGTTGATTAATTCAGGCTTTGGCTCTTATTGGGTTTCAAGTGATCTTAAATGATTATCAGAGCTGAGACTAAATATGGCCTCAGATACTTACTAGCTGGGTGACCTTCAGTCATGCAACTTGTCTGTCTGTTTTTTTAACTTTAAAATGGGGATAATAGTTGCTGTCTGTCCTTCATTTTCTAAGAAGACCAATGACATCACAGAGTGATGTCTTGACTTGTGGGTGAATTGGATTTAAGTGAGGCAAAGTTTCACAAAGCTGTCATAGAAATCCAGTGGCAAGAAAAAAGTCAAGACCACTGGCAATGGCCCGGGATGCAGTGGATGACCTTGGCATCTTCAACGTCTGACCAAACTCTAAGGCTCCACAATTCCTGCTTCACATACCTTCATGGCCATTGGAACAACTTATTCTCATCTGCCCATTCTGCCAGAGAAAGTCTTCACATGCTTGGAGCAGGCATTCCCCTAATTCACTAACAGGTTTGAGGTTTAACCTGGTTTAACCCATCTGCCCAGGACTTGGCAAGCCCTCACACTGGAGATGCTAGTCTTCCTGAGCACCCCATACACCCCAAGGGGGATAATAGTATTACCTACCTCATTGTAATGTCAGGATCAACTGAGATTATATTTGTAAAGTGCTTAATACCATACCTAACACATAGTAAGTACCTAATAGAGCTTGTTCTTTTCCTTTAAATCCATCTGGGATGATAAGATTTGAACCTTGTTTAATTAAAGGTCTAGTCTTTAGCATAATTAATTGAGTTGCTGTTCATAATCACTTCAAAACCTCACAATAAATACCATTAAAACTCGCTGGGTTTTCTGTTAGTCACTATTGGCAGCTGGTCACCTAGAAATGTTTTCCTACCTATCCCAGGTAGATATACAAAACAAGTTTAAGACTGATCCGAGCTTTGGATTCACATTGATTATAGAAGAGCCAGATGGCCCAGCTGCCTAGAAGTCATCTCCGTTTGTTGACATTCACGTTTTCCTTCAAGGCCCAGCTGAAATGTCCCCATAATGATGGTCCCAGACGAAAGCCATCTTCCTCTCAGTTTTTCCTAGGCCATTTTGACTGGCTCTCTCATGGAATCACAGAACTTAAGTATTATTACCCTTATTTTACCCATGAAGGAACTGAGGCTCTGGAGATAAAGTAACTGACTTACTATAGTGTCCATACAGTTAAGTGAAGTCAGAAGTAAGTGGCAGTTCTTGTCCAGGCTAAAATGAGAAACTATATATAGAGCACTTTGCGAGCTCTAAAATCCTACTTATTTTCTATTTTTAATAAAATGGACACATTTTGAACAACAACTATAACTAGCACTTATATAGCATTTACTACATTCAAGGCAATGGGCTAAGTGCTTTTTATCCTTATTATCCACCCTGCAAGACAGGTACTATTAGTATTCCCACTTTACAGTTGAGTAAACTGAGGCAGGTAGTAGTTAAATGACTTACCCAGGATCACATAGCTAGTGAGTATCTGAAGCTGGATGGAAATCATGGTCTTCCTGACCTTGAGCCCAGTGCCCTATCTATCCATGGCAACCATGGTCTGGTTCAAAGGTGTTAGATAACCTATGACAAAATAAAGGGAGAGCACTCATCTGTGGACCTTCTGGTATAGGCTGAATGTGCAATACTCATTCTCACAAACTGTATTGCTGTTCAACTATATCCAACTCTTCATGACCCCATTTGGTAGGTTTTCTTGGCAAAGATAGTAGAATGGTTTGCCATTTCCTTTTCCAACTCATTAGACAGATGAAGAAACTGAAGCAGAGAGGCTTACATGACTTGCCCACCATAACATAGGTAGAAAATAACTGAGGAAATATTTCAACTCAGGAACATGAGTCTTCCTTATTGTAGGACTGGCCTGCATCCACTGTGTCATCTAACTGGCCAGATCCCACATTAGGGGTCAGCAAATTATAGCTTAAGGGCTAAATTCAGCACTTCAGTGAGCAAAGAATGGATTTTACATTCTTAAATGCAACAAAACTTTACTGAAAGATGTAAAAACCATTCTTAGCTAGGGCTACAGAAAGGGGCCACTTGCCATGGTTTGCCATAGTCCTACTCTATGTCAATAAACAGGGGCCTACCATGTCCCAGGGAAATTAGCCTGCTTTCCAGAACATGACATTCCGTCTCTCATCTCTTTGCTTCTTTGTACAAGGTACACCCCATTCCATCTTCATGTCTGCCTCCTAGAATCTCTCTGAGACTCATCCTGATTCTCCCGTTATTAGCGCTTTCTCCCCAGTGTCATTTAATATTTGCAAATACCATGCAGACTCCTAGAAGGCGGGCGATGTTTTGCTTTCTGTATGTCTTCAGGGCCTGCCACAGTGCCAGGTGGTAACAGAGAAATTTTTTTGTTGCTGAGTCATTTCAGTCATGGTTGGCTCTCTGTGATGCCACTTGGGGGTTTTCTTGGCAAATATACTGGAGGGGTTTACCAAATCCTTTTTCAGCTCATTTTAGAGATGAAGAATTGAGATAAACAGGCTTAACTTGCCTAGAGTTCCTTTGAACTCAGGTCCTCCTGACTCCGGGGCTACCACTCTATCCTCTGTACCACCTAGCTGCCACTGCATCACCTAGTTGAAATAAATGCTAATTGTGTTGTAAATGCCGGATGCAACACTTGGAATAATACCTGGGGGAGCTTGCATAGTATGAATATTGAAGTTTTTATGTTAATCTATTGTCCTGCTTGAAGCAGGGCACCAGAAGGCTTAATACACAAAATGAAGGGTCTTCCCGGGTCCCAGCATCCAGCAATGGTGGTTTCATAGATTAAGCTGAGTAACTATCCTTATAAAGGCTGGGAATGAAAGAAGATCTTCTTTAGATATAGTAGGAGAGACATAGGAAGCCCTGGAACATCGTTTGTCTGGAATCACTTGCTACAGTTTCATGAGTGTGGCTTAGGAATCCTCTGGCATTTGGTGAGGCAGCTCGGTGGTAATGGGTAAGTCACTGGTCCTGGAGCCGGGAGTTCAAATCTAGATTCAGACTCTTTTTAAAGGTCTGATCCCAGGTGAATGACTTCATCTCTCCCTGCCTCAGTTTCCTCAGCTGTAAAGTGGGGATTATAATAGCACCAACATCCCAGAGTTGTTGTGAGAATCACGAGACAATATCTGTAAAGTACTTTGCACAATGCCCAGCATATAGTAACGACATGTAATAAAAAGACTGTCATTTTTGGAAGCCAGTTTTCAGTATACTTTTCTCGTATTCAGCTTAAGACAGTCAGCTTCTACTTCCACTGAATCATTTGCATGATCTTGGCTAGATGACTTACCTTGTCTGGGCTTTGGTTTCCTTCTCTGTAAAATATAGGCATTGGAGTAGACAATTTCTAACATTCCTTTCTATGTCTTCTTTTCCTCATCTGTAAGGGATATACTACATGACATTTGAGGTCCCTTTCAGTTCTACATCTAGGATGCCATGACTGGGGCTTCTTAACATGAGGTCTGTCAATTTTTAAAAATTGATAACTAACTTACTATTACTGGTTTCTTTTGTAATCCTAAATATTTTATGCATTGAAAAATAAGAAAGGGAGCATAGGCTTTACTAGCCTGCCAAAAAAAAAAGTTTAAGAATATTTGATCCTCATATGCCAGCTAACTTTTGAAGGCAGCCTAAGCTACTAGTCAAGAGAGCAATCAATTACCTCAGTCCCACTTCAGGAAGCTCTGGAGCAGCAGTATGTTGGTAAATGTTTAACAATCAGCTCTCTGAGGGAAATTGTATGCTGTGCACACTTCTAGGTCTAATATACATTATTAACATTTTCCACATTCCTTCCTTAACTCTAGACAATCAATAAAGCAATGTCAAGCTCTGATTTGTAGCAATTGCTGATTTCTGAAATATAAATTGTTTTGTTGAAAATTTACTGAGCTTGTCTCTTCCGTTGTGAAATGGGGATAGTAATATTTGCATTCCTTTCCTTACAGGGTTATTATAAAGATGAATTAAGATTAGGATGTAAGACATCATCTTTACAATATATCCGTAAAGCATTATATAAGGTTGATATCATCATCATCACTAATAATAATTAAAATCAAAGACAGCCCACTCTTGTCTGTACACAGCTATAGGGAACCAACCCTCCAACATAATTCAGAAGCCTAATTTTGGACGTAGTCACGATAGCCTCTACTTCTACCAGAGGATTTATCAGAATACCTGTGATGAAACAATGGACTGATTTTCATCTTTTCTTTCCATTGCCCATTTAGCTCACAGCACAGTTGCCGAAGTACAGAGAACAGTGCAAAGCTGGGGAAGGAGGAAGGCAGAGGAACTAAGACACTTGGATAACCCATGCTCAGTCTCTGTGTAATTGAGAATTGCCTGTACTTTGGAATAGAGTCTACATTTAATGAGGTGTATTTTCCCCTCTTTCCTCAGCTAGTATTGGTGGAGATTTATAAATTTCAATTTACAAGGCAGTGTCTGCTGAGCCATCACGTCAGAATGCCATTTGAAAGTTTCATTTGTGAATATATTTCACATATTGCCCAGGATGTGAAGTGCTTCTCATAGGAACACATCATTCAAGTGGGTATTTATAGAAAAACTAGCTGTGACTTGTTGAATTTCAATGGAATATGCCAACAGAGGGATAGACATAAGAGAGTATGTAGCTCAAAATACTAAATGTGCTTTAGAGAAAGTCCAGGCAGCCTTAGAAAGAGGAAGCAATCTTTATTTGGGGAGTGATTGGAACATGAAGATTGTATGTCTTGTCTCTGGCATATTGATTCCTTGTTTGATGGAAACTGTCTGGTCCTTCTGTCCTTTCTTCTGTTTCCAATACTTTGGATCTCTTAGAATCATAACATCTCTATGTTAGAAGGGCTCTTGGAAGCCAGTTAATCTACCTCATACTTGAGCAAGTAGCTTCTGTACAAAACAGCTGATAAGTGGTCTTCCTTCTTCATTTTAGAAACTCTAGTGAGGAGGATTTTCCTCTCCCCCTCTACTACCACCCCCACAATGACTACACATTTTTTCACCTGCCATGACAACATTTGGGGAAAGCTAGGATTTAGACAGTTTAACCACTGACACAGTTACTCCTGGGAGAGTGGACCTTCTAGTTCTTACCCTGAAGAGAGCTCGATGGGAAGGATGGGAAGGATGGGTAGGGTAAGGACAGATCCCAAGACAGGGAAGGTCAGACCACTCATTCTCCTAAGGAGATAGCACCCAAGGTCAGACTGTGGATAGTTGTATAGCAAGACAACCTGGGTTGGCAGTCCAATCCTACCTTGAATTATTCCCCAAGGGAGGAGTCCCTCTTATCTCTAGATGTAGGCACCTGAGGCTATCAGTCTCTTTGTTCCATGCTAGCTGGAGACTGAGAAAAAAAAATACAGGCACTGAATCCAGAAGACCTGGATTCAAATACTAACTTACATTTTGGTCCAGTCATTGAACCTCCTTTAGCTTTAATTCCCTCATCCATAAAACTGGGTTGGATTAGAGAGATGGCCTTTATGATCCTTTCCAGTTCTAGACCCGACTCTGTGACCTCCAGGCTACCCACTCCACTTTTGGATATCACTCATTGTTAGAGAGCCTTTCCTTATATATCCAGTGTAGACTTTCTTTACATTCACTACACACTTGCCTCTCTGACACTGCCTCCTTGCTGTTGATTCTATTATCCTGGGCCAAGCAGAAGTCTTATGCCTCTTCTATGTAACAGTCTTTCAAATATTCAAAGATAGCTATCATGTCTACCTTAAGTCTTGTCTTTAAAAGAAACCTCCCTAGTTCTTCAACTGATGTTCACAAGACATGATTTCAAGGTTGAGGTTCTAGCAGTTCTTCAGTTGAGAAGCCAGATATTTGAGAGATTTCTGCATAAAGAGGGACATTATTTAGAGTGAGTTCAAGTCCTGGAAAGGTTAATGGTCACATGTTGATATTGACAGGAGTTAGAGAAGACGGTGACCTTACCCTTTGGGCTCAGCTTTTGAGTTTGTTCAGTTTCATTTTCATGGCAGACACCAAGTCCCCTAAAAGACTATGACAGGTCAGATTCACATTCCTTTGTGGGGGTTCTGTGGCAGAGCCCACTGAAATTGGTTTGAGCTCAAGATCCCCATAACTTTGTAGGCATTGACATGGAATTTCAACTAAGTCAGAGTAAGGCCTCTAATAGAGAGGTTGTCCTTGGTAACCAGTAAATTGAAGTGAAAAAAAAGATTTAAACTATTGGTATTAGTTAGCTGAGACATCTCTGTTCTGCATTCTTAAATTTCTAGTGCTTGGGGTAAGGAATATCTTTCTGGAGAAGAAGTACCCATTCATTGGCCAAGGCTTGGAGAAACAGATGGATCTCATGGGAATAAAAAACCCCTGAAGTTTCCCTCCCCCTTCCTCAGTTAAGTGACTAAACATATTGGATATTTCTTGTTAAATAAATCTAGGTAAAAAAATTTAAGGACTCAAATTTTAGCCATGGATAAATGCAGTGGGAGTTTAAAAATTAAATCTGAGCTACTACATAAATCTAGGTTCCCCAAATACTTCAGTACATGCAGAAGGAGAAAAGTGAACAGCATTGTACTATCAGTATTATCACTAACACAAACAAGCTGAAATGCAATTCTCATCTTAGAGGATAAAATCTATTTTAAATTGCAAAAACAAAACAAAACAAAACAAAAAAAGGAGAGTTCTGGTAAAAAATCATTCTTCTATAAGTTAAAAGATTAAATGCGAAACCCACTTCTATAAGGACATGATGGCACCTCATCTGAGGATAAGATCTAAAAGCAGAAGAAAGAAGTACAGAGAAGTTCTATACTCTGATGCCCACTGGAGCTATATAGTTTATACCAACTACCACTGACCATGGAGCCAGAAGAGCAAAAGTCAAGCAGTGGTCACTTGAGCTGAATATAAAGCAAACTCATAGCTCTTATATACCAATTAATCAGCCAACAAATATTTGTTAAGCACAAAGAAAGGTAACAGGTGGCCCCTGTTCTTAAGGACCCCACAGTCTAATGGGGGAGACAACATGCGAACAATCATATACATACAAGAAATATACAGGATAAATTGGAAATGATCCATAGAGTGAAGGTACTAGAATTAAGAGGGCTTGGCAAAGACTTTACGTAGAAGGTGGGAGTTGCTTTGGCCACATGCATTTCCTATGAATTCATCCCCATGTGTGTGTCCTGGCTACGTATATTCTCTACGTGTGTACCTCTCTATGAATGTTGCCTATGGGTACTCACTATTCTCCATGAGAATATATCTATTTGTAGGAGAATATACTCCAGGTTTATGAGAGAAAGTACTTCATTGCTAATTTTATTACTATGAAATTTCATTTAATGTCTTTGCTTTGAACTATATCCTTTGACTGACTAGCAAATGTAAAGATATTGATGAGGATTCATGAGCTTTAGTTTAAAGTGGATACAGACCCATTGAGTATCTAGAACCTAAGGCAGCCTTGTCTAGAGGACCTACTGTGTTAGTTGGTGGGAAGGGAACACTTCAAAAACCTTTTAGAATGTGCCCATTCTGCTTTTTTCACACTCATTTCTCAAGTGTAGGATATTTACAGGGGCACTAGACTGTTTTATCTCATCTGGCTATGAAATTAGGTTACCATGGAAGCAAGCAATGGTTTTGGATATCCAGGGAACCAAGACTGGCTGATTATACTGGATGTCTGCTCATGTGAGTTATTATCTGATGATTTAAGAAAATCATGTTTCTAGCCATTGTAGAAAAACACTAAAGGATCAGAAAAATAGCTGCAATTTCTTTATGACAACATTCTGAATCTTCCACTGTGGCAAGTGCATTCAGATTAAATGGCTTATTCCCTGTCCCAGATTATTTCCAGGTTGGAAGAGGGGCTGATTTCAGAAATGAGGTCAGCTGTTATTTAGAATTTCATGCCTCTAATGTAAGGCCTTTTCAGATTAACATGTTTCTGGCCATTGCCTTCATCTGTGTCTTTCGGAGAACCTTATTCCTACCACTCATCAGGAAAATGAGGGGAAAGTCAGTCAGAGCATCCAAACAGTATATATAGAAAAAAATGATCTGAAATTTGTAGACAGAAAATTCGAGTGACAGTCTGGGTCTCTTGGGATTCACTGTGAAAATTTCCAGAAATATTTGGAAAGAATAAATAACCAGTGCCTTTTAAAGTAGAGTAAAGTATAAAGTAAATTCATCTGTGACTTTATTTACACCCACTTTAGGTTCTTTTCTATCAAGTGTAGACCCTTAATTAGAGTGATTAAGTTTGAACTCTGGAAGTAGCCTGATTTTGGGAAGTTTGCCTGATTTTCCAAAGCTAAAGAAATATTTTCTCTACTCCATCCCAACTAATTTCTGTGTTTCTGACTGATCTGAATTGGAGGTTTCATCAGTCCACTGCTTTCAGGCCCAGTGCTTGTCAACCCCCCAGAAGGGGGGTTTCCTTCTCTCCTTTAGCTAAGATTGCACCCTAAGTTGTTCTCATTATCAGTTAAGCAAGCAACCAACAAATGTATTTTAAAGACTTATTATTGACCACCCATTGTAGTAGGGAAAAGAGATAGGAAGAAAAATGAAGACAGTCCTGGTCTTCAAAGAGTTTGCATTCTCAAGGTAACATGTAGAGAAGATATAGACAGAAGACACACGAGGTAACCTGGGAGAGAAAGGTATTAGCATTTGGGGAAAAGGCCTTTGCAGATGGAAGAGTTTGCTCTGAATCTGAAAGGAAACTAAGGATTCTAAATGGAGAGAAGGTGGAACATTTCAGGCATAATGGACAGCCAGTGCAAAAGTGTGGAGACGGGAGGTGGAGGGACCTGAGAAAGGAGCACCAAGTAGGTCAGTACAACTGGATCAAGGAGTGTAGGGCATTAAAACACTAGATAGATAGTGAGGAGCATTCAGGTCATGGAGAGCTTTAAATGCCAGAAAGGAGTTTATATTTGATTCTAGAGGGAATTCTATTCTGTTGATAGCGTAGTGATATGGCCAGACTTGAGTCCTAAGAAAATCACTTGGTGGTTGTGGGGAAGATGGATAGGAGTCGGGGGAGACTTGAGACTAGGAGTCCAACTATGAGGCTATTCCAATAGTTAATGTGAGAGGTGATGAAGATCTGAACTAGGGTGGTGCCTATGTGGGTGGAGAGCGAAGGACATATAGGAGAGATGATGTGAAGATAAAAGTAGAATTTGGTAACTTATTGGATATATGGGATGAAAGGGGGTTGAGTTTGATGATCAGGTTGTGATCTTGAGAGATGGAATAATAGTGGAGCCTTTGATAGGAATAGGGAACTTTCAAAGAGGTGAGTTTGAAGGGAAAGATAATGAGTTTTCTTTTTGATGTGCTATTTAAGATGCTTACAAGATGTTGTTTGGTGGTGTCTAACTCTTTCTGATCTCATTTGAGGATTTGCTGGTAAATATCCTGAGGTGGTTTACCATTTCCTTCTCCAGGTCATTTTATGGATGAGAAACTGAGACAGAGTTAAGTCACTTGCCCGGGTTCACACAGGAGGCCAGATTTGAACTTAGGAAGATGAGTCTTCCTTATTCTAGACCTGGCACTCTATCCACTGTGCCACCTAGCTGCCTGCTTACAGGATACCCAGTTAAAAATGTCCAACAGGTACTTGGTAAATACAACTACTACAGCAAACAACTCAGGAGAGAGACTAAGGCTGGCTATATCAATATGGGACTCATATGCATAAATATAATAATTATATTCATTGGAGCTGATGAGATCACCAAATAAGAATACACAGAGAGGTCTCAGGAAAGAGCTTTGGGGTATACCAAAGCTAGAAGGTATAATACAGACGAAGAGTTTTAATATTACTTTTAATACCTTTCTCTAGATAGCTCCAGCTCTCCTTCATCTGGATGATTTACCTGGAAATTTAGCTAGGTACCTTATCTCTCTCTCACAGATGGGTACTTGAGGTTGAGTGATTTGCTTAATGGCATTCAGCAAGTCAATGGAGACACCAGAAACATGAGTTCTGCCAGTTTGCTGTCCAATGCTTTCTAGACCATACTGTTAGCCCAGAGACCAAGAATGTAGAAAGGTGAGATTTAAGATGTAACCTAAACAAAATGGAGGTGTAGGCAGATATAAAATGAAAAAAAGCTCAAAGGAAACTACTTCCTAAGTGTTTCTTATAGTTCACACCAATTAAATAGTCCTAGTTGCTTACAAATATATGTATGTATGTATATATATAAAACTATAGTTATAGTGTGTCTACCATTAAAAATTAGAACTGATGCTATTAAACACTTTAAATTTTAAACACTATTTTTCCCAATTGATTCCCTCCCCCAGTAGAAATTTCCTTTTTAAGCAAAGAAGTACAATTAAGCAGAACAAATCAACTTACTAGAAATGTTTAACATTCTGCCCCCATCATCCTCCAACTCTCTCCTAAAAGAAAAGAAGCTTACTTCTTTCTTCTGGTTGTAACTGGGCACTTCATTGATCTAGGGTTCTGCTGCCTTACTTTCCATTATTATGGTCGTTGTGTAAATTTTCTCCTGGTTCTACATATCCCCTTCATTTTCATATAAGAGCTAGTCTTCATGTAGGTTTTAAGTTTTGCAAAATGCTGTATACATAAAGTCCCATTTGGTGTTTACCACCAACTTGTGAGCTAGGTGCTAGTATTATCCCCATTTTACATTTAAGGAAAGTGAAAATGAGAGAGGTAAAAATGACATGCTCAGGGTTGTACAACTAGAAAGTTTCAGAGGCAGAATTTGAACTTGGGTCTTTCTGACTCCAAGCCCAACAATCTACTCACTCTACCATCTAAATTGTTTCACCAAGCATTTGACTTGATTGCACATCCAATGCATCCTTTTGCAAAAGGGACATACTCAGGATACCAAACTGTTTAATAGTATTGCAGGTGTGGCCTCAATTTCCTGGTGTTATCTCTTCCAAGAGCCATCTTTGAGATACCCTGTGGAATCAGCTTTGAGCTAAATAAAATATTTCAGTGTCACATGAAAAGCTGTGAATCAGCACATCTCTGGCTTCTTGATGTCTTCTGGGAGTAAAAGCTGGAGGAGTCCCTCTTCTTGCCATATAGCTCCTTAGGGCTTCCTTCCTCTGATCTCTTGTACTGCTGAGTAGCGGCAGAAGAGTAAGCAGGGGGAGGCTTTCTCTGAATCCTAGTTTATTTTCAAGGTTGCATACTGTGACTGAACTTGGACTGGGTCAAAACAAGCAGGCAATCTATTTGGATGATGTGGAAATCAAAGCAAGCTCACCTAGTTTTTTATAGGCAAAATAATTGGTAGAATAATAGAATTCCCCAACTCTTGACCAAATCCATGTGATTAGGGCTTATTTGAATGTTGAGATGGCCACATGAATACCAGGATGTGATAGTAATTATTCACATTTCCATAGTGCTTCCAGGTGTGCAAAGCACTTTCTTCAGAAGAATCCTGTGAGGTAGGTAGATTGAGCATTTATTAAGCACTTATTATATGCTGTGTACTATATCAAGATTTGGAGATACAAATACAAGCAAATAAAATGGTCCCTACCATTAAGGAGCAAACAATCTAATAGGAAAAGACAGTGTGTAAAAATATGTGCACACACAAGGAAAGTAAGGACAACAGGTGAGGAGAAGGAGGAGAAAGAATTTGGAGAGGGATTCCAGATGAATGAGATGAATGAGATAAAGCATGGTTGGAGTCCTTCCTAAAATGGTGACCTCAGAGAGGGAGTCACCATCTGGGAGGGTAGGGCCTTAATAGTATAGCGAGTATTATTATTCTAATTTTTACAGATGAGAAACCTGAGTCTTAGAGAGTCTAAGCAACTTGCTCATGCTCAAACATATCTGGAATCAGATCCAGTGCTCCACTAGAGCTTCTGGTGTTGACCAACATGCTTCCACTTACATCATACTGAGACTACTAAGGCTGATTAAAACTGTTTTGATTTTTTGTTTTTTGTTACATTGCTGCTGATAGCCTGAGATCAAATAACAACCTAGGGGAAAAAAAGGATTGGTTCAAATAACTTGTTCAAATATTTAGTCTGGAGAGGGCAGGGGAAAAAAGAGTGTATATATAAAGGAAAGTTGCTATCTTCATAGATTTTTCCCTCCCTGGATTTGAAGTCAGAGATACAGGCTTGAAATCACACCTCTTGTGACCTAGGACATGTCATTGTATCTCTGTGGCTCTCAAGTTCCTCATTTGTAAAAAGAAGTCTATTAACCAATAAACTTTTATTAAGCATCTATTGTGGGCCAGACACTGTGCTTTGTGCTCGCAATACCAAGACAGTCCCTGTCCTCAAGGAGCTTATGACCTAATAGAGGAAACAACATCCAAATAAATGTACCAAGACAACTAAGTATGGGTTAAATAGGAAATAATTAAAGAGGGAAGGCATTATAATTAAGAGGTGTTAGACAAGGTCATTGGGCTGGATAAGGACAAAGGCCCCTTCCAGCTCTAAGTCAATAACATGTGACCTTGGGGTGGCACAGATAATAAGGGGCCAGAAAAGTAAGAAGCAATCAGAAAAACCTTCCAGGAACAGGTTGCATTTAAATTGAGCCTTGAAAAATAGGGAGGCCTTTGGAAGGGTGGTCTGAGAGGAGGAGCAGTTCATGTAGAATGGAATGGAGGGGAAAGTAAAGGAATTATGGCAGGCATACCAGTTTGGCTGGAGAGGCAAGTTTATGTAGGGAAATTATAGAAAACAATACTGTAGAAGTGGGTAGGGACTAGACTGTGGAGGGTTTTGAAGACTAGGAAATTTGAATTTTATTCACTCTTTAGTCGGGAACTCTTAAAGATTTTTGGTCAAAGGAGTGACAAAATCAAAGTTGTATTTCAGGAAGACAGTTGACAATGCTGGGTAGAATGGATCAGAGTAAGGAAACTGGAGGCAGGGAGGATGGACCCATAGGCTCAGGAAAGAGTCCTAAACCAGGGTGGGGCCCTAGGAATGGAAGAAGTATGCAAGATATATTGTGAGAATCCATGGTAAAAGCACAGGAAAAGACTTTAAAAAGGAGTCACATAAAGAAAGAGGAAGTTGCTTGAAAGTAGGGTTTTTTT
Source organism: Bettongia penicillata ogilbyi (assembly GCA_023548195.1). Classification (NCBI taxonomy): domain Eukaryota; kingdom Metazoa; phylum Chordata; class Mammalia; order Diprotodontia; family Potoroidae; genus Bettongia; species Bettongia penicillata. Next base: position 5,227,436 of record JAJHZJ010000009.1, on the reverse strand, counting down.
CATTATTAGTCTTTATATTTATCTCCATTAACCAACCAAAGGCCTGGCAAATAGTAGATGCTGAATAAGTGTTTGCTGGTTGACTGTTTTATTCATGATTCAATTACTACCAAGTTAAAGTCAATATATTCCCTTTTCATTTGAAGGCTAGCAATTCTTAAATAATAGAAATTTATGGATATGGTCAATTTTATTTCATTTTGTTTTTCCTTTTTAAAATTTTTTATTTATACACTTGAAAAGTTGTACTTGTCTGTGGAAGTTAATACATACACATAAGTATGCATATATACATGTGTATGTATGTATATATACACATATGTATGTATATATATACATACATATAGGTGTGTGTGTGTGTGTATCAGTGAAATTTTTTTAAGAAAGAAGTTTTGGAGGTAGACTTGACAGCACTTGGTGACCGATTTGAGTTTGGGGTTAGCTGTAGTTGTTTGTCCTTGTTCTCGAAGAGGACCATGACGTCAGAGAGGTGAAGCCGTAACATATAGGTGAATTAGATTTAAACGAGAGAGGGCTGTGCAAAGTCACCAACCTCACTTTCTCTTCTGGAGACAGTAAGGCAGAAAGAGATAGAGGTGTCAAAGATGACAGAGGATTCAATTCTAGGTGACTGAGAGAATGGTAGTGCCATTAATAGAAAAAGGACAGTCAGGAGAAAGAACTGATCAGGGGGAGGAAAGGTGAATGCTGATGATTTTGGCATTGGACAAGTTGAATTTGATGTGACATGGTACATTTAAGGTAATGTTTCCAAGTGGATATGTCTAGCAAAGAGTTTGAAATAAGGAGACAGAACTCAAGCAAAAGGTTAGGGCTTGGGTGAGGGTAACGTCTGTGTGATAAGGCAGGGCTAGAGATGTGGATTTGTTGAGGGTCCATATCTTTAATGTAGGTTGATTAAAAGTAGCCAAAGTTTTTTATTTCTTAAAAAGATAAACACAGAACAAACATCAGTGACCTAGTTCATGGGATGGGAACTAGGAAGACGTTAGAGATATTTTACTTCCCCTTCACATTTTATAAATGGGGAAACTAAGACTCAGAGATGCACTATGGTACAATGAATAGATTCCCGGCTCCAGAGTCAGGAATTCAAATTATACCTCATGATACCTGTGTGATCATGGGCTAATCACTTTTGGTTTTTGTCCTGTCATATTTCTCTTAGTTGTGTCCTACTCTTCATGACCCCCTTTAGGGCTTTCTTGGCAAAGATACTGAACTGATTTGCCATTTCCTTCTTCAGTTCATCATGAGAAAATGGAGGCAAACAGGGTTAAATGACTTGCTCAGGGTCACGTAGCTAGGAATTTTCTGAAGCTAGAATTGAACTCAGGAAGATAAATCTTCCTGACTCTAGGTCCAGCACTGTACTGCCTAGTTGCCTCACTCTTGTTTTTTCAATCTCAGTTTCCTGAAATGCAAAACAAGAGAGTCAGACTGGATGGCTTGTGATGCTATAAGTTGCCTAGCATCACTCAGATAGGAAGAGTCAGAACTGGGATTTGAACCTAGTTTCTTTGATTCTCAATCTGGGGTTCCTTTCAAACTATAGGACAGTGTGAAAGTAAGGCTGGCTATTGGTTTCTCCCTTTTATGTGCACAGCTGTGCTGCTTGTAGACTCCGAGTTTTGCCTGTACAGGGAAGCTGAAGAGAGAGGAGCGTGGATAGAGAATCATATAGCAGTGTGTTTGTGTGTGGGTACAGCATCGCCCTGTTTTTGACAGATGATGAAGCTGAGGGTCAAAGTAAGAAGTGACTTGTTCAAGGTCATGCAGTGAGTAAAACAAAACAAAACAGGAAGACTTTGATAAGAATGACTCATCTTGATTTGTCTTATAGAAATAGCAGAGGTCCTTAAAGAAAATAAAATCTAATTTTTAGATAGGATCTAGGTGAACAGAAGACAAATCCCACTGGTTACTCTTCTAAATTAAACCACCTGTTTGTAGATGGTCAGGTGTTTACTGTGCACTTATTATAGTCTTATCCGTCCTGTGCTTGGATTGAGGGATGTTTTTAATCAGTTATTAGTTATTTATTCGGTATTTAGGGTAAATATGACACTTGAGGAATTGGTTGCATTGTTGTACGTATACAGATCTTTTTATATAACATGGAAGTTTACAACTATTGATATATATACATATGTATAGTCAGACAAAATCAGGTCCTCTAGAAAGGTGATACATAGGGTCATGCTGTAGTGCCCGAATGGAGGGGAGCACAAAGGTAATCAATGCATCAATAAAGAATTACTACTGCATGGTGTTTTGTATCCAGGAGTGTTGTCTTCTGGACCCAAGGGAACTTGTAGCACCTACATACAAAGCAGGTAGTTTATATACCTGTGGAACACTGGCTCTGCTTGACACCAACCGCCGAGACTATACAGGTCATATTCAGCATCATATGCAAACTACAACAGGGTTCTATTCCCCATTTCTAACTTTAGGAAGAAACTAGAGTGTGTTCACAGGTTTTACACTTCTGGTGTTTAGTCACTAGTCAGAGGAAGGTTTGGTCTATCTGAGAAGCAGATCATACATAACCCCTCAAACCCTGTCATGTTCTCTCGATGGCAGCACATTCAAAGGCTTTAAAATTACAGCTTCTTCTGGATTCCCCAAAGAGTATCTGCACTTTTCTTTAAATGGCTCTCCTCCTTCAGATTCAGGTTGACCTTCACCACATCTGAGATGCCATTCTGCTCCAAAACACATGGAACACTAAGGAAGACATCCTCATTAATGCCATATAGGCCCTTAATCATGGTGGAAATTGGATGCACTCTCCTAAGATTCTTCATAATGTTTTCTGCCAGATCTGCCACAGACAAGCCAATGGCCCAGGAAGCATAGCCCTTCAGTTTGATTACCTCATAAGCACTTTCAACCATTTGTTTATGAAAATCTTTCCAGTTTTCTGCATCAGCATCAGTTCCCAAAGAAGGATGAAGGTTCTTTAGAGACACACTGCTCCACACAGGAATACTGGAGTCTCCAGGTTCCCCAAGGACCCATCCATGACAACTTGAAGAATGGACACCAAGTCTCTCCCCCATTAGGTAATGGAAATGGGCAGAATCCAGACTGCAACCACTTCCAATAACACTTCCACAGTGTTTAGGAAAGCCACTTAGCTTCCAGGCCACATATGCCAAAATATCCACTGGATTGGAAACAATAAGCAGCTTGCAATTAGGGCTGTGTTTAACAATATTGGGAATGATGAATTTAAAGATATTCACATTACACTGGACCAAATTAAGATGACTTTCTCCCTCTTGTTGACATGCCCCAGCTGTAACAATGACCAGTTTTGAGTTTGCAGTCCCACTGTAGTCTTTGCCAGAAACAATGTTTGGTGTTTTGAGAAAAAGGTTGCCATGTTGGAGATCCATCATCTCTCCCTTTAGTTTGTCTTCTATTACATCAACTAGGGCAAGTTCATCAGCCAGTTCCTTTGTTAAGTTATTAGTGGCACATGCCATGCCAACTGCACCAACCCCAACAATAGTGATCTTGTTCTGGGGAACCTGGTCCTCCTTTAGGATATTCAAGATAAGCTGATCTGTGACAGTTGATGCCATTTTGGAGGGTAGCTGTGGGGATAGCTGGTCAGGCTGCGAAAGTTCTGAGATAGATGTGAGGTTGCTGCTCCCAGGCTCACACCAGGATTTTTTTTTATAAAGATAAAACCGTTGATTGTAGCGCCAGCTTAATAGAGATTATTTCCTTTGGTTAATAATAACAATAGCTCATGTTCATGTAGTAATTACTGTCTCAGGCACCATGCTAAGTCCTTTCTGAACATTCAATCCTCCCAACACTTTAGGAAGTAGGTGCTATTATTTTTCCCACTTCACAAATGTGGAAATTGAGGCAAACAAATGTTAAGAATTGAGAATTTTCTCTTCTCTAAAATGGGGTAATAGTAGCACCAAGCTCACAGGGCTGTTATAAGAATGAAGTTAGATGATATATTTGAAACACTTCAATGAACAAAAACCTGTAAGTGTTATGTAAATGCTAGTCCTATGAAAAAATGCTCTAAATAACTATTGATTAGAGAAATTCAGATTAAAACAACTCTGAGGTACCACATCATGCCAGATTGGCTATGACGACAAAACAGAAAAATATTAAATGTTGAAGAAGATGTCAGGTAATTGGAACACTAATGCATTCGTTGTTGGTGGAATTGCGAACTGATCCAATGATTCTGGAGAGAATTTGTAATTATATCCAAAGGGCTATAAATCTGTGCATACCCTTTGATCCAGCAATACCCCTACTAGGTCTGTATCACAAAGAGATAATAGAAAATGGAACAAGACCTATATGTACTAAAATAATTATGGCATCTCTTTTTGTAATTGTAAAGAATTAGAAATGGAGGGGATGCCCATCAATTGGAGAATGGCTGAACAAGTTGTGTCTGAATGTATCAGAGTACTACTGTTCCCTAAGAAGTGGTGAGCAAGTGGACTTCAGAAAAACCAGCGAAGACTGATTCAGAGTGAAGAGAGCAGAACCAGGAGAACATTGTACACAGTGATTGCAGTATTGTGCGACGTCTGACTTTTTAAACTTAACTCTTCAGACCAATGCAACGATCTAACCTAAGACAATTCCAAAAGGCTATCTACACGCAGATAAAGAACCCTGGAGTCTGAATGCAGATCAGAGCATACTATTGTCTCTTTTTGGTTGTTTTTTTTCTCTCATGATTTTTTTCCATTTTTCTGATTCTTCCTTCACAACATGACTAATGTGGAAATATGTTTAATATGATTATAAATGTATAGCCTATATCAGATTGCATGCTGTCTCAGGGAGGGGGAAAATTTAAAACTCTAAATCTTATAAAAGCAAATGTTGTAAACTAAAAATGAATAAATAAAAAAATTTAAAAATAAAAGCTAGGTATAGTTTGTTCAGGTAGTTAAAAGCCTTACTCAAAATTGTATAATGAATGAACAGCACAGCCCTAGTAAGTTTATGAGGTTGAATTTGAACTCAAATCTTCCTGACTACACTGCAGCACTACAGGTGCCTCTTCTGCTCCCCATTCAGGGTTGAAGTGCTTTTGGCAGCTCACTACACTCTGAAGCCTACAGATTGGACAAAACTAGGGCCCTGCCCAAGATCCACTTAAGGGCTCTTTTCTGGACTCTCCAGGCTTAAGAGTGATTATCAATAGTAACTGTTGGTGTTGCTGTTTCCCTCCCAGCCTGATGAAGTTATTTTTCTTTGCTTCATTAAAGGGGCCATGATCTGGCTACTTCTCAAACAGGCTTATTCAGTGAATGGGCATTATGTCACCCTAAGGGAGTACCTGCGTAGACCTTGGCCTCAAGGAGTCAAGGTCTCCCATTGCATCTTGGGCCATCTCCAGTCATCCTGATGAATATCTGGTCACTGGATTCAGATGGCTCTGGAGGAGAAGTGAGACTAGTGACCAGCACAGCCCTCCCTCACTCAAAACAAAGTCAAGTGCAAGTCATGTCACCATTTCTCTGATTGCATGGTCTTCTTCAGCAATGAAGGATAAGTACAACAATCTCTTCTTTCACCAAGAACCTAAGAAGTTAGCTACATCATAAAGAACAAGGAGGAAAAAACTCCTAAACCTCTGGTGCCATATGCATGTTCGACTTTCAGGTGTTTACTGAAATGGCCTTAGCGGAAAAGAAATTCTGTAAGTTTTATAATGAATTGATGAAGACAGTATTTACAGATGAGAGTAATGTGAATAAGCTTGGCAATCAGACTTCCCGTTTCATCCCTGCTCTGCTTTTGATTCATTGTACAATTTTCATGAAGGCTTTTTAACAACCGTATAAAGTTTTCTCTGTGAACAAACTGTAGCTAGCATTTATATAACACTTCAAGGTTTTACAAAAATTTTTACTGAAATGTTTTAAATATATTATTTAATTTCATCCTTCTAACAGCCCTGTGAGATCGGTGCTATTAATTATCTCATTTTAGAGAAGAGGAAATTCTCATTCTTTTGAAACTCCTGTATTCATTATTATTACACAATAACGTTTTTTCAGACATTATCCAATGGATAGATTACCTCATTGTTTCTACTGCCTTCTTTTCTTCTTTGTTTCTTTCTTTCCTTCCTTCCTTCTCTCTTCCTACCACAAAAAGTGCTGCTGTGAATATCTTGATATATATTAGATTTTTATTTCTGTCTCTGACTACCTTAAGTAGTAGGATCACTAGGTCAAAAGGTCTGTGTAATGCAGTGAGAATCATTCAGATGATTGCCTCAGTTGTCTATTTTGCCCTGACTAGACAGAACAGACCTGTTAGGGACCCCAGGAGTCTGAGCCCGATCTTTCGGGCCCACAGGCTTATCTGACCAGCAGAGGCCTATGGGCCCTGGTGGAGTTTAGCTGTAAGCAATGACTGAGGTGGGAGACAAAATAGTAAGAACTCCATTTATTCAAGCAGTGAACAGTGCTTTTATCTCTTCTCTGACACCAATGCTTTAAGTAAACCTATCAGTAATTAGTTTGCCCTTATAAGGAAGTAATTTACCTTAAGCCAGGACTGCCCAGGGTGGACACGTAGCCCCTAGAAAGAAAAACATTTTGGGCTTCTTTGTTCTCTGGAAAGCCTGGGAAAGTAGCCTTGAGCAAAACAGGGGCGGAACCCTTCCTCCCAGCGCCATCTTGTTCATGCCTTACCAGTCTCCCCTCAGTTTACCTGAGTCGTGACCAGTGAATGCCGTCCAAGAGACTGGGGGTTGGCAATTCCCTTACATAGACCCTTTGATTTTCCTCCAGTTGAGGGTTTCGTTAGTTCTAGGTAAGTAGAATCTTCGAATTCATCTCTTGAAACAAACTCACAAGTCAGCTGCTTTCTGTCCCCTTTCTTCACCACCTACAGCTCTGGCCATGTCTCCTGACTGAAGGTCATCCTTGTAGGCATGGGATACTCTCCTAATTTCCATGGGAAACTGAAAAAAAAGCTATCAACTGTCAGCACTACACTGAATGGCACCAGCAGGGAGGTACAATTCCAATTCATACTGTCTTGCAGCTCAGTCCTGGGAAGGTGGGGAAGATGAGAATGTTTCTGTTGATTAGAAGTCTGCCTGCTGCTTGTGTTTTGGTCTCAGAGCAGCAGGTATTCTTTATGAAAGCAAATCATCTCCATTTTCTCTAACAACAGCAAGGCAGATTTAATCTTATTTGTAAGCAGTCCTTTTAATTAGAGGATTTATTTTCTTCCATGATGTTACATCAGATTGCAGTGGCAATGACACCTTGGCAATACTCATCTCCCTCACTTCATTATCCTGTACATTCAGCATGTATCCTCTGGGGAGGAAAAAGTAGACAAGTTTGTGTTTCAATAAATAAGATACTTAAATGTTAAGCCTGAGGAAATAATACAATCTGTTGAATGGTGAATCCAGGAAGGACCTTAAGGTTTACGTAGGCCCACCCACTTGCTTAGTGAATGAGAAAAGTGAAACTCAGAGAAAGGATGTGACCTTTCTAAAGTCAAGCAATTTAGGGAGTATCAGAGTGGCTGAACTGGGTGATTATTATGCTGGGGACATGCAGCCAAGTTGTTGTTTTCCATTTATGTCTAACTCTAACCCCAATGGGAATATTTTTGGCAAAGACACTGGAGTAATTTGCCATTTCCTTCTCCAGCTCATTTTACAGATGAGGAAACTGAGGTAAACAGGGTTAAGTGACTTGCTCAGGATCACAAAGCAATAAGTGACTGAGGCCAGATTTGGACCTAGGTCTTCCTGAATCCAGGCTGAGTGCTCTAACCACTGTGCCATTATAGCCAAGAGATGTTCTCTTATCAACTGTCTGAAGCAAATTCAGTTGAGTAGAGGAGCAGGAGACCTCAGGGGAGAGAAGGATGTGTTGGGGTATCCTGGAGGCACTAGGGTATCTTTGAGATGCTGCTGGGGAGGCTATCGTATGAGGAAGGAGAGTTCAAGGAAAGGGAGAAACTCACATGGAAGAAGTAAGATTACTATGTAGAAGCCTGCTATTTTTAAGTGTTCATTTTTCACTTTGAAAAAGTTTTATTTATGTCTTTTGCATTTACAACAAATTCATTTCTGAATATACCTCTTCCTTGTTCAACAAATCTTACCTTATAAAAACCTTTTTTAAAAAAGGTCAGCAAATCCAACCAATGTACTGTGTCTGACAATATGTAACATCCCATAACCATAGTCCCTGACCTGTTAAAAAAAAAAAAAAGATGAAACGCATTTTCTTATCTCTTTTCCAGGTTCAAGCTTGGGCATTATAATTATACAACATTGAGTTTCATTTTACTGTTCTCTCCATTTACATGGTTGAGGTTATTCTGCACATTGCTTTCCTGCTTCTGCTGCCTCCATTAATATATGTCTTTCCATGGTTCTCTGAATTCCTCACGATATTCCATTTCATTCCTTTATGACAATTTGTTTAGTTGTTGCTTCATCAATGGGCATGGTGCCAGCTTTAATTTTAGATCTTTCCTAGTTCTAGAATGTATGGGGTGTTCAGGAGGATTAGTCGCTTCTCATCCATCTTTGGTGTCAAACTCTCACCTGTGGTTCCAAGAAGCTGTGGCATGCACAGCAGTCGCCTTCCAATAACACTGTCTCAGTAGATGGGCTCCACTAGATGGAGGGTAACTAACGGTCTCAAACTCACTGATGAGTTAGAGACTACTAGTAGTTAGGTGACTGCTAATATAATAGTTTTATAACACACTCTCATTGATATTTATATAATGTATTGCATCTGCATATATGTGTATATAATAGGTAATATATGTATAATATATAACATGTGGATTATAGATACATGTATACTTCAGGTGGGACAATTTGCTGGGTTTGTGATAACTCAAAAAATCAGCAGCAGTAAGTAATGAGGGAAAAGAGGAGAGAAAGAGAGACAAGGACCAGGGTTCTACTAAAATTTCTCAGACAGTCTCAACTCTCCTCAAGCTAATCTTAAACCTATCTTTAGTTCATCGGAAGCTAAAAGCCATGCACTGCTGGCATAGACTTTAGGCTTCACTGAAATTGCTAACTGGCCCATGAGAAGATAAATCTTATCCCAGCTCTGCTTTTCATTCCCTCCCCTCATCCTTCCCTAGCATTCTTTACCCCAGCCTCCCACCTCATAGCCTCATTTCAGCAAACCCCCTTAGCCTGGAACTCACATACCAGCGTCTGGCCTTTTAATCTCCTATGCTTTCCCTCTCTACCCTTACACTGCTCTTCTAGAACTTTGTACAATGGTGTAGTGGTGGAGGATTACAGGCTCCCATTGTTTTGACGCAGGGGAAGGATGTTACTGTTAGGAGTAGAAAAGAATTGGGATTCTTTTCCCCTAATTCCCATAGAATAAGTGTTGTAGAGCAATGGTCTCCAAAATAAGGACCTCAGTGGTGGGTCTTACGTCTGATACACGTAGCCATACTTAACCTGTCATTTCGTATTTCCTCCTCTTCCCCCACTCTGCTCCGTCCTTGTGCTACATAAACCTTCCATACTCTTCTTCTGCCCTCAGGGCAGCTACCCACAGAAGTTGGGCAGGTGACAGTGGGTAAATTCAATCTATATACCCCAGATTATCTTATAACTGGCAGACACTTTGAAGGACAGATGCTATGGTTGTAAATGAGTAATCAGCAATTTGGGGTAGGAGAGCATAAATCACACAGGATTCATGGTCATGGATAGATTGTTAATTGTATCCTAAATATCATTACACTGTATTTCCTCAAAAGATATTACATATCTTCTAAACTTCTCCTTTCAGTAGAAGGCACCGCCATATGTCCTGTTACCCAGATGCTTACAACCTCCATGGCATGGTTGACTTCTCATTCTCTCTCACCCCCTCATATCTAATCAATGGCCAAATCTTATTGTTTTTCCTTCCACATATCTCTCATCTGCTGGTTATTCATGCCACCACAACCCTCATTTAGGAAGATATCACTTCCCACCTGAACTATTGCAATATTCTCCTAATATGAACTTCCTGCTTTGTTTCTTTCTCTTCTCTAACTCACCCTTCACATAACCAAAGTGATTGTCCTAAAAGGCAGGTCTGATCATGTTACTCCCTTAATAAATGCGATCTAACAGCTCACTGTTGCCTCTAGGATCAAATATCACTTTATTTCTGTGTAAATTGTATAAGGTATATGATTATTTGTATAGTTCTAAATGTATATTATTTACAAACAGGAAAATAGACACATTGAGGTGCATGCTGTCTTTTTTCCTGATAGGATTTATATAAAAAAAAAAAGTTTGGGGACTATTGCTCTAATGCATATTTAAAGTCAGGAGTTCTTAATATTTTATGTTATGGAGTCTGACATTTATAGATCTTCTCAGAATGATATTTTGTTGCCTACATTCAAAATAGAAGGAAATGCTAAATTTCAGCTAGCAGTTAGTAAAAAGGAAGATGTGATTTTCTGTTTCCCCCACCATTTAAATTCACAAATTCCTTGACATTGATCGATCCATGGACCCCCTTTGTAGACTCTGTGTTAAAGGACTCATGCTTTTGAGGCCCATTATAGGAAACAACACTTCATGCATAGATTTGAATGGGTCTGACTTTTTTGAAAAAAAGTCAATCATTTGTTTTGTGGTCTGGGTTACATACCTAACTAACATATTGAGTAGTTTTTCTAAGGATCACTGGACTTCAAGCCTCCAAAGTGAATTTATATATTGGAACACACATTCCAGGCTGCCTCAACTACTGATAAATGTCACTATCAAATACTATTTTGAAAAAAGGGTATCTTAGTAAGTGTCTGACACTGCAATTCAAGGTAAAAGGCCTCTCAATCTCTCTTGCTGTGACATCATCAAATAAGGGGGCCATTTTGAAAATGCAATAGCTGACTTAGAGAAAGAAATAGCTACAAATCACTCAGCTCTGCTTGGAGGTGATTCAATGCTCGTTTGCTTTAACTGTTATGCCCTAGAAGCTCATTAGGTGTTTTACTTTAAAAATTAAATGGCAGCTGGAAATTTCTTGTGGGATCTGGTTCTCATCTGCCAGGTAGAATTGTGCCACATCCATTGTCTTAAAGTGTTTTCAATTTCACCTAAATGTGTTTTCAATGATGTTGGGATGAAACTCTAATTTTGGTGCAGCCCATCTTCTGTGACAGTAGGTATATACACATAGACACAGAGTCTTCCCCTCCCAGATTGATTCTTTTGTGAAAGCAAACTAAGTTATCTTTTGCTTTCATTCTTTCCTAGCCTTTAATTACTGAATGGGTGCTCTCTCAGATAAACTGAGACCTGGAAAAGATTTCAGTTTAAAAAGATCAAAGTTTCCTACTGTTTCCATGGCCATCACCAGTTGTCCTGATCTTTTTCTCTGATGACTCTGGGGAACAGAGGGAGGCAGAAGACTTTGCTCAGCTCTGCCTCACTTAAATCCAGTTCACTTGCAAGTCAAGATATTACCTTCCTGATGTCACTGGTGTCTTCCAGAACAAAAGACAGACAACAACAAATATGGGTGTAACTTCTTTGGAATTTCCCAGGGCTAAATAGCTGGGCTATATAACTTCCCACCTTTCAGTTCCTCAGCTAGGAGATAATTGGACCATCCTCACAGGGTTGTAAAGCAAACGGATCAAATGAAATAACATTTGTTAGGTATTTTGCAAACTCTAAAATGTTAGCTACTAGCTATTATTTCCTGGATCCCCTCACCATAGAGCTTCCATGTTAGCTTCTTATCCCCCAGTTCTTCTAAGGAAGAATCCTTATCAGTAGAATAGTTGCTACTCTGATGAAATCTCACATTCTTAAAGAACTGGAGATTTTATCCCCCATTTTGGAAAATAATTGAAAAGTGAATTGAAATGTTCCCCAGTCCCTGGACAATTAGAACTTAATTTCTAACTGACTTCATCATGACAAGCTGTGTGGAAAAATATTAGCATTTGGATGAGAAAGAGCATGGGGTCACCTTGTGATTAAAAATCTGTCTAAATAGTACCTTTTACCCCTGAAAAAATAGTCCAAGATCAAACAGGTGGTCAGAGAGACAGGTTCATTTAAATTTTTTTGAAAGTAAAAAAAATAAGTATGCTGCAATCTATATTCAGACAGCATCAGTTCTTTCTCTGGGAATGGATAACATTGTTTCATCATAAGCCTTTCAGAGTTGTTCTGGATCTGGGAATAGTTAAGTCATTCACAGCTGGTCATCTTATGATGTTGCTGTTGCTTTGTTCATAGGACATTTATTTCACTTTGCATCAACCCATGCAAGTCTTTTCAGGGTTTTTTTTTGTTTTTGTTTTTTTTTTTTAGTGCATCCTGTTCATCATTTCTTGCAGTATAGTAGTATTCCACCATAATACCACAAATTTTTCAGTCATTCCTCAGTTAATGGGTTTCCCCTCAACTTCTAATTCTTTACTCCTCGAAAAGAGTTGCTCTATTTTTATACATATAGGTCCTTTTCCTTTTTGTTTTTTATCTCTTTTGGGTTATAGACCTAGCAGTAGGTCAAAGGGTATGCATGGTTTTATAGACCTTTGGGAATACTAGTGGAAGAAGTTTTGGAAACAAAAAACAAGATTAGAATCCCAATTCTGCCACTTCCTAGAGTAAAGCACTTCATTTTCCCAGGCTTTATCAATAAAATGAAAGGATTGGATGAAATGACCTGTCACGTCCCTTCCAGCTGACAATGTATGATTCTATAACGTTGACTCTCTCACCTCATTTTACAGATGAGGAAATTGACATCCAGAAGTGAGGTGACTTGTCTAAGGTTGCGCAATTATTGAGTGTTAGAATTTGGTCTAGAACCCAGATCTTCTGACTGGCAAGTCATGTCAATAAAACAAAACATCCATTTTTATGTGGCTCTCCTTCCCCACTGACCAGTGAAAATACTTCCAGTAAAACTGGAAGAGATCTTATGAGATCATTTAGTTCAACATCCTTGTTTTGAAGATGAGGAAAATGTGACCTGGAAAAGAACAGTGATTTTACTAAGATCCAATGATGTCCTCTCAAATGTTTTACAGCCAGTTCTCTGGGGGGGAATGTACGCAGGACAAACTTTAACTTTAAAATTGTTAATGATTTATTATTAATAATTTATCCATCACTCTCTTAACTTTAGATAATAAACAAAACAATCAAACCCTGATTTTTTTTCTTTACCATTTGCCAGTTTCCAAGATGGAATACTGAAAATTTAACAATTGGTTCCTCAGCTGCTAAAAGCTGTCTATGGATCACCCTTTGCCAAGATCACACAGCTAATAGAATCCAGTGGTCTTTCTGTTACGCTTGCTCAATTATTCAATAGAAATTTATTAAGCAACTGCTATATTTAAGGCACTCTTCTAGAACTAGAATCTATTATCTCTTCAAAGGACAGTGCTTTAATAGGATCATTGTTAGCAAGTGAAAGAGAGAAAAAGTATAACGAATGGCCCAGATTTCCAGGTAGAAGTCTTTGTTGGGAGAACATTTGGGTTTCAGGAGACAGTTTTGTCTTTGTGACAGAGGCCAATGCACCAAGGATTACAGAGAGATTTCCCCAAGTCTTTGGGCTTTTGTTTTATAGTGTGACTTTGAAACAAGAGCTTTCAAAAGAAGGACTTGGAAGATGCTAAGACTGAGGGAGGCAGAAGACTAAATTATTGTGTAATTGTTATTATATAATAATACTTTTGAAAGTTTAGAAATCGATTAATGCCAAATTTGAATGAGATCTTCAGTGGAGTGCTTCAGGGATATATACTTAGTCTTGTCCTTTTAAACTCTGTCACCAGTGATTTGGCTAAAGGCATCGATCTTTAACCATGCTTAAAGTTGAGATAATATTGAATATAATGGATGTCAGAATCAGAATTAAAAAAAAATCTAGACTATTGGATCACACAAAATAAGATGAAGTGTAAAGCTTTAAATAATAGTATTTTGAAATAAATCAACCACAAATATAAGAAGTAGGCTAGGCTAGCCTAGAAAAACAGTTCATCTGGAAAAGATCTAAGTATTTTAATGACCTACAAGCTCACTATGAGGGTGGGAGAGAACAGCCAAAAATGTTAGTATGAACCCAGAGTCCTTTAAAGGAGATCTGACATCTGAGAAGAAGGAGGTAATGGCCTTACCATGATACATCCTTTCAGATATATCTGGAGTCCTATGCTCTGTTTTGAGCAATCCACTTTAGGATGGTTGATAAGCTAATGAGTATCCAGAGGAGGGCACCCAGTACGGGTCTTACAGGGGATGTGATAGTGGATTTTCCTATAGATGAGGAATCATCACATGGAAAAAAAAGGTTAGCCTTGTCAAAGGGCCTAGGAGGAAGGGGAGAATGTTTCAAAGAAGAGAGTTAGGCTTGATATTAGGCAGAACAAATTTCCTAACAATGCGAGCCTTCCAAGGGTGGAACAGGATACTTCTGAAGTTAATGGGTTGTCCATCACTATAGGTCTACAAGGTCTTCCACAGGAATCGATGCTGAATTAAGCATGTGATTCAAGGTATCCTTGTTCACATATAGCTTGGTGTAGATGGTCAGCAAGGCTTCTTCAACCCTGAAATTCTGTGGTTCTATTATATACCGGGATGTCTGCCATACGCCTTGAAATGAAATGCATCAGATGAGATGAGATTTTCTTGACATTTACAATTTTATCTTAAGGGCCTCGGGGAAAACAAAATAAATAAGCAAACATGTAAACTAATATTTGAGAATGGGATGGAAAAAATATCTCTCCTGTCTGCAATCGTAAGGATACAACCAAAGCCCAAAGAGGGAAGAGGAAACTTATTTACTTTATCTAGGGCATAATCTAACAAACTAAAGCTTGTTATTGGAGCGTAAATGATTCAAAGCAGTTAATCAGAGTTTAAATAGTCATTCAAGATCATAGACTTGGAGCTGGAAGGAACCTTAGAGATGACCTCATGGAGCCATGCTCTAACATTCACTCTTGAGTAAATTTCAAATATTTGGAATAAGAACAGATAAGAAGGAAGTCAGCCCATAAGGGTTGGTAAATTCTGAAGAAAGAAATTCTGAAGAAATGAAATAATACTGATCAGGAGGAAGGGGAAAGGAGCTGTTTGAAGATCACTACATGGATGAAAGAAAACTTACCAATCAACTTAGAGTCCAAAAAAGAAATTTATACATGTTTTATGAGCCTCCTTCTGACCTGACTATCCATGCAAGAAAAACCAAGTGGATAAATGATAAATACCAACATGTCTATTATCTAATTATGACATGTAGATGGATGGACAACCTATAAAGCTTGTCTTCCCAGAGATGATGAGTGCAGCCTAGAATTAAAGAGGAGCAGGATAAGTTGGATTTACTTTAAAATACTGTAAAACTCCTTTAATGACTCTGATCTTTGACCATCTTTTTAATACCAATATTCTATCTTGACTATTACCACTAGTTTCCAAAGAATTGAAAATGGATGTTAGTCACAGGGTTGCAAAGAGGTATAGGGTGGGTATGAGAAGACTGAATCACATATTCAGTGAAGAACTTTGAAAACCAAGAGTGAAAGATATCAGACTAATGTGTGATAGGAAAAGAAGATATTTAAGTGGCAAGAGTGACAACTGACAAGTGCACAGTTTGATATTGTGCATTTGTAACATTGAGAGAAAACAATATGCCTTTGGCATGTCAGGAGAATCCCCTGTAGTGAATTCATGAGAAGACATGCACAGCAGTTGCACAGGATAGGCAGATATGGATGGGACATGAGCTTCATCTTTGGAAGTCAGTCAACTGGAATTTATTAAGCACCTATTTGCCAGGTGCTCTGCTAAGGAACATCTAGATAAATGATTTCCAAGACCTATTGAGGTATTTTCTGATAGATGCAGGTTAGTTTTTTTTAAATGGACCCATGATTTCATGTGTGTAGGGAGCTCCCTCATGAGAAAACTGTCCAGATGATCAGCAACTAACCTGCAGATTAAAGACTTAGAGAATTTCTAGGAGGAATAAGAAGTTAAGACTTGCCTAGGGTCACACAGCCAGTGTGCGTCACATGCGATATTTGATCCCAGATTGGAATGAGGTCAGATTTCTACCTAAAAATCCATGTATGTGTGTGTGAGCATATACACATAATATATATACACATATGTTTATAGGCATTGATGTGTGTATACATATGTATATATTAAGCATACACACAATATATATGTATATATAAAATTATACACACATATGTATGCATGTATACTTAGTGGGTTCCTTGCTGAGCCTTATTTAGATTATTTTTTACCCTCTATTACTTCTCTATTTTGTAATACAATCCTGCTCATAATCTTTTGTTGTTCTTCTCAGGAAGATTTTACATATGAATATATATTCTAAAGAAGTGTTGGTTTTGACTGCCTTCTCTCTTTGCTTAGTGTGTAAGTCAACTGTAACATCATGTACATGCTAAACTAATTTGGTGTCACATATGCTGACTACTGGAACAGAAACACTAAATCAGATTTATATCCTTCAATGCATACAATCATCTTTTATAAATCTATAGTATTAAATTATCTATTTGACAATACAAGCATCAGCCTTTCTAGGAAAAAAAATCAACATGATTCCTAGACATCCCAGTAAGTATGTCTCCTACCAGAACTCAGGATAAGCTTCCCCAGACCCTATGTCTTCCTCGAAGGTGGTCATCTGTAAAGCAAGTCTCTATCAATCAGCACTACCCTCAAGTGAAAATGGGATGCTTGAGTCACAAATGCCTAGAACATAGGAGTCAGTTCGTGAGTGCTGGACCTGGAGTCAGGAAGACCTGAGTTCAAGTCCAGTTTCAGACACTTACTAGCTATGTGACCATGAGCAAATCACTTAAAGTCTCTCTGCCTCAATTTTCTCATCTATAAAGTGGGGATAATAATCTTTCTGTCAGGGTTGTTGTAAGGATCAAACAAAATAATATTTGTAAAGTGTTTTGCAAACCCTAAAGTGCAATATAAATGATGACTGATTATTATCAAATGTTTATTATGATAAGATTATTTTAAGTTAAAATTCTAAAAATTCTTTTAACTGATTTAATTTTTGATCAAATTATTAGAACAGACTGAATTAAATCTAAAATTAATTAATTTTAAAATTAATCATTTTAATTAAATATTAATTATTCTTAAAAACAGGCTGATGCTGTTTTTAAGTTCTTTTGTTTTCCTTGTGTTGATAATGACTTATAGTAGTTAAATTTCTGAATGAAATTATCACAGTCAGTGTCTATGGCCATTATTCAATTTTCTTTATCAGTAATTTATTTTGCTAGGTTAGAACTGAGTTATTTCACTTG
This sequence comes from Bettongia penicillata ogilbyi, assembly GCA_023548195.1. Classification (NCBI taxonomy): domain Eukaryota; kingdom Metazoa; phylum Chordata; class Mammalia; order Diprotodontia; family Potoroidae; genus Bettongia; species Bettongia penicillata. Next base: position 5,210,027 of record JAJHZJ010000009.1, on the reverse strand, counting down.
CATGCCACATGAATTTTTATTTTTATTCATTCTCCTAGTCTTGTACTAATTTTGATTTTATTAATGATAGTATTCTTTTTTGTTTTTGAGATGCCTAAATAGCATTTTTGGCTACACTATACATGTATTCCTGGGTCATGTAACCCCTTTTCCCAAAATGAAGAAACTGTATCTATATAGGTAATGCCCTCCGCCTCCTCATGCTGAGGGACCTCTACATCAGTGCTTCCACTTCCACAATGGATAATAGCTGTTTGCCCACTGGTGCCCAATGGTCTGGGCAGACAAAAAGCAAGAAAGTTTCATGGTCCACATCTCAAGTTGCAAGAATTTATCCATGTGGAGATATCTTGGAGGCAGTTGGAAATAGAACGAGAGATTTGGGCTGGGACGAGAGCTGGAGAAATAGACCTAGGACTCACCCCCATAGGAGAATTCACAGGAGGTTATGAGAGAGTTAAGAGAACATAAGAGCACTCCACGTCAGCCTATTCGTATTCATTATGAGGGCAGGAGATAGTTGAGGAGGAAGAAAAGGAAACCAAGACGGGGCTCTCAGAGGGGCAGAAGAATTACTAAAGGGTTCAGTCACAGATGCCATGGGAACAATAAGTGTCAGGAGGGACAGTGATCAATAATGTCAAATGATTCAAAGAGGAAGATGAACGTTGGAAAAATGACATTCGATTTAGCAGTGAGAGGGTCATGAGTGACCTTAGAGAAAGCAGTTTGAATCGAGTGGTGGGAAGGAAATCCGGAATGCCAGAAGTTTAGGAGTGAATGAACGGAGAGGAAGCAGAGTTTATTTTGTTAGTACACGACTACTTTCAGAGTTTTGGAAATGAAGGGGTAGAGGAAAAAAGGGTCCAATCCTAAGAGAATGATCGAGTCACCATGACAATTTGACTTAGTGGGATATATATATATATATATATATATATATATATATATATGTGTGTGTGTGTGTGTGTGTGTGTGTGTGTGTGTGTGTGTGTGTGTGTGTGTGTATGTATTTTATTTTTTTTTGCTGTAGGAAATATACATTGACCATTGTCTTTTTCCTCTCTTCACCCCTCAACCTGGTGGCTAACTCAGTGCAGGAGGTGATACTTGGAAGATATGCCTCAATTTAGAAGATGTCCCAAGCAGCTAAGAACAGATCTCCCAGCATGTTCTTACATCAGGTTATATTTCCCACCTGAAGTGCTGGATGTCTGACCAATTGAATGTGTGAAAGAGATTATAATTGAAATGTGAGTGCTAATTGATTCTACCACATCACGAGAGTCTCTTCTAATCCTATAATTAATACTAACATAGGGAGCATGCCACTTTCTATAGGTAAGAAACATGAGCGTATCAATTTGATGAATTTGAGGTTGGTCTTTAGGAAAACCATATCATTGACTAAGTTTATCTTTGCTGGCCTTTTGCCTCCCCTCCTCCCCCCAGTGCCTTTTTCCTATTCTAAGATTCTCTTTCCCTTCTCCCTGACCCTCCCCTATTGGTTGTGCCCTTCTCTACTAAGATCATCCTGCTTCCTGACCCTGCTTTTCCTGGATTACAGTCACTTTTGGCTGGATGTGCCATTTCCTACTGGTCTAGTATCTGGGATCCTGGCTAGAGGCACCGCCTACTACTAGGCTAGTCTTTTTGAGAGGATTGACCAGGAATGATTCATTCGCCCTCAAACTAGAATCCTTTGAATTGGAACTCTTCAAGCACTACACCTATTCATTGTTTGGCCTGGCTGATATTTTTATATGTAATCCCAGAGGTGTGTATGATACTTTCAGTCAATTACAAGGTATTTCCTTTGTGATATTATCTGTCTTTATCTGATGTCCATTGCTTTCAAATTGTTTAAGAATTTATTCACACTTTATTTATATTTATTATCTATTCACGGCAGCTTTCTATGATTATGTTTATTGACATGAGTTGGAATTTTATGCTTAAAAGAAGATTCAGAAATTTAATTTATACCTACTCTTACAATGTCTCCTGGGAAGTTGTCAATTAAACCTCATCAGAGCATGGAGCAGTTTGTGGGACCACTGGATAGCCATGGCAACATTTCACTTTGGGTCTGCACTGTCCAAATACCTCTTTGTCATTCTCCTGTTAATGATCATTTTCTCCAAAGAATCCTGCTTTTGCCACAATTCAGTGGCCTTCAGACCTCTTGTACCCATAAGAATACCTCTAAGCCTGTACACACCCATATTAAGGATGTATACCTACTCAAGAAAGGCAACACAATATGGAAAAAGAAGTGAAGGACCCAGGAGCAAGCTTGTTTAGTGGACTCCCTTACTCTAATTGCCATTTGAGAGTGGTTGCCATAATGCCATAGTGGAGAAGGACCAGTTTATCCCATGACCCCCCCTCACTGGACATTTCAGTGTTTGGTGATGCTACCTGTAAGTTTGAAGGAAGGAGGGAAGTTGGAAGCTGTCTCTTCTTTTAAATGATGCAGCTTCATGCCCCCATGTCACTGGCATAGAGTAGGAGGAGGATTCCAGAACCACCCAGGATTTGCCAAATCCTTCCAAAATAGCACTGGATTATGACATAGCCAGAAGTAAAGTTTGTTGTCTCTGGTTGCCCCAATATGCAGTTGGGGAATATCTGAGTAGGTTCTTTATAATTCATACTAAATGTATGTATGTATACATGCATACACACATGTATATACATATATACTGTACATGTGTGTATATACACACATACATAAATGTGTGTGTATATATATATATGTTTTGCTCCATATGGAATGTAAGCATCTTGAAAGCAAAGACCGTTAATTTTAGTCTCCTACCCTAGACTAGTGCCTGGCACGTAGTTTGTGCTTATTCAATACTCATTGATTGATTACCACCTATGTGTAACAGGGGCAAATCAATCCTTCTTCTGAGCCGTATCTGCCTCATCTTCAAAATGATGTCTCCAAATCAGATAATCTCTGATCTTCCTTTTGTTCTAAATTCTATGGAGTTTTCTTGTTGATTTTTGTTTTATTATGATTATTTCTAGTGATAAACGGAGTAATTCAGAGGAATGAATGATTCCATAAAGTGGATTTTCTGGCAAATCTGGCACATTCTTCAGAGGCAATGTTTGAGCAAAGGGTTCCCAGGGACCTCATCCCTTCCTGATGAAGGAGCATTAGAGATCTGGCTATAGGAAGGATGAGGAGATAGGAAAGGAGAAACAATACAGGTAGGAAAAGATTAAGAAGGAAAGCCGGAGACAACAATTTTGAATTCTGATTTCACAGCTATGTCTCAGGTTGGTCTTCCTCAAATGACACTACAAAAGCCATCCCCCTTTACTACCTGTGCGTGAAGATAGTCATGACAGAGTGCTTTCTTTGGGAAGAACACAGGGATACAAATTCATATCCCATTCTGACTTGAGTAAACAACGGCAGAGTTATTTTTACTCCTTACAAACATCAGCATATTGTCCCTCTCCTATGGCCAGTAAATTATATTGCCTTGTATAGTAGCGGTGTGCTCTCATGCCTTCTCTCTCCCACTAGACTTAAAATTCTAGCAATAGAGTTAGGAAGTATAGCAATGTGCCTTACTCATCCCTTAAGCACCCAGGACAGAGCACAGTAAGTACTCAATAACTATGGGATGAATGAACAAAGGAGCAAAAAGGGAGTAAACATTTATAACACCTACTATGTGCTAGGCATTTTGCTAAATACTTTAAAAATAATATCTCATTTGGTGAATAAAATGAGAAACAAGGGGTTCTAACAGTGTCCATGGACTTGCTTTTAAAAACTATTTTGATAACTGTATTTCAGTATAATTGGCATCCTTTTTAATTCTGTGTGTTTTATTTTATGCATTTAAAAACATTATTCTGGGAAGGAATCCATAGGCTTCATCAGACTGCTCAAAAGGTCAATAATATAAATAATTAAACCCTAATGTAATAGAAATAAGAATAACTAGCACTTAGAGAGCAATTTAAGGTTTCTAAAGTACAGTACATATATGAACCATTTGATCCTCACATTGACCCTGTGAAATAGATACTATTATTATCCCCATTTTACAAATGAGGAAACTGAGGCTGAGAGGTTAAATGACTTGCCCAGAGTCTTACAGCTAGAAGATATCTGAGGCAGCATTGGGAGATGGTTGGATTTGAAACTGGAAGTATTTTGACTTGAATCTTCCTTCTGACTCTTACTAGCCATATGATCATGGGCAACTGATAGAGTTACAGAATTTGAAACTTGGAAGAGACTTCTGTGACTGTCGCTTAATTCCCACACAAAATGAATCTTCAGCATAAATACCCAATGAGTGGTCATTCAATATCTGCTTGAATACCTCAGAGGAGGAGGATTAAGTCGTGCAAACTCTTTGAGTCTCAGATTGCTCATCTGTAAAATGAGGTTATCTATCTAATCTTGTGGTTGATGTGTGTGTGAACACATGTATGTACATGCACACACATTACATGTATGCATATATGTGTGTACATATATACACACATATAATATGTAGACATATACGCACAGATAACATCATCAATGTAGGGAACTCTTGGTGTAGTAATTCCTGTTCAGGTAACTCTGAGTTTTAGAAGATTATGGGTTCATTGAGAAGTTAAGTGAATACCCTAGGGTTGGGCAAATTGCCGAATACACTTCTTATGTATTTGAGAGGTGATAATTGAACTCGGATCTTCTTGATTCCAACGCCAACAACCCTCTTTCCAATATATCAGACTGCCTTTCTTCAACTGAGATACCATACGTAATGGGATTTGGAAATCTTAATGTGCTAGATAAATGGCAACTACTACTGAATAAGTGAGCTAACCAAATCACATTTGCATTTATTACTTTTTTAAATGAAAGTTTTATTTTTTTAATTAGCAGAAATCTATTCTCCCTCTCACTCACTACCTCAGTGGAAAAAGAAAAAGACAAATTTCTTTTTACAAATATACATAGTCAAGCAATACAAATTCCTTCATTGGCTCTGTTCAAAAAAACTATCTCTCTCATTATGTACCTTGAGTCCATCATCTTTCCATCAAGAGATGGGTAGCATGATTCATTATCACTGCTCTGGAATTATGGATGGTCATAGTTCTTATGGTTTTCAAAGTCGTTTATGTTGTTCTTTTATAAATTGTTTTTTCAGGTCCTGATAATTTCATTATGAATTAGTATGTTTTCAAAATTGCTTGTTTTTATAATATTGATATTTTAGCCTAAGTTATAAATCATGCCACACCCCTTTTAAAATCATCTATTTCCTTCTTTCTTACAGAGTAATACATCACGTTCATATATATAACTCATCACATTTATATAGTACAATTTGTTCAACCATTCCTCAATTGTTGGGCATCCCTTTAGTTTCCAAGTTGTTGGATGTTTTTCTTTTTTTTTGTTACCACAAAAAGAGTTGCTACAAATATTTTTGTATGCATAAGACCTTTTCTTATATTTTGGTCGGTTCTGGTTATAGGTCTAACAGTGACCCATCTAGCAATGGGCCAAAATGTGTGCATTGTAAATAGCTATTTTTTGTGTATAATTACAAACTGCTTCTCAATTTTGTGCCCTTTTATAGGCATAATAGTACATCAATATGCCATTTTCTCCACAGCTTCTATATTATTTGCCATTTTCCTTTTTTTAAAATCACTTCCCCCAATTTATGGGAACCGTGGGATTGCTTTAATTTACATGTTTTATGAGATTTGCTTTTACCTGTTTGTCTGCCTGTCTGTTTATCTATGTATTTAGAGCCAGCAGAGATATTGGCAGTCACTAAGTCTAAATTCATCATTTTACGGATGAGGGATTGAGCTCCAAAGAAGTTAGAAAGTTTGCTCCAGGTAGCAAGTACTGGAGATGGAATTTCTTCGGATTCAAACTCAGAGTTCTTTACATTGTACCTTATTGGCCGTCTAGTCTACCTCCTCCCTCATTTTATGGATAAGGAAGCTGAGACCATGAGAATTAAGTGACTTGCAATGATTAACTATACAAGTAGTGAATCTCAATGTCAGTATTTAAACCCAGGTCTTTTTGATTCCAAGTCCAGCACTCCATCTGCAATGCTAATCTGCCCCTACAACACGTTAATTTTCCTTATTTTTAGCCCTTTAAAGTCTTCTAGTGGAGAGGAGGCATTGTTTTCTTAGAAGTTCCATATTTTTCATTTTCTTTCTCAGTTAGCAAGCTCCATATTTTGCCTCATTCTTTTTCCTATAGTACCAATAGTGTCATTCTTTGAGTCTGAATATGCATTCTGGCATTTTATTACCTGTGTGACTCAGGCAGCTTTCTGAAAGTTTCACATTTCCCTGGGCCAGAATATCCACCCAGAAGCTAAGTTTCCACCCAGAAATTGGAGGAAATCTCTTTGTTGCTCCCCTCCAAAAACTATATAGACCACAAAGGAGCAAAAGGAAAAGTTTTCTTGAACAAATATCAAATATTTTAGAACAGGCAAATCTTAGTAACCAAAAGTCCCACTTTTGACCATTTATATCACAGTGGCAATTCCCTAATGTTACTTACTAGTCTTTAAATGATGATTCTTTTCATAGAGAGGGGGTCATTCATAATCTGCTCCCCAAAAGCATAATAGTGAAAAGTGCACTGGCCCTAGTGAAAAGACCAGAGTTCAAATCCTGCCTCTTGCATTTACTCTGTGGGTGACCTTGGGCAGGTCATTTAACTTCCTTCTGCCTCAGTTTTCTCATCTGTAAAATAAAGGAGTTGGACTAGATGGTCTTTAAAATTCCTTCCAGCTCTCAGTCTGCAATCCTATGGTCTGTTTCATTCTGTCTGTTTTAGGAGGAAAAAAAAGTCAATATAAGTTTTACTGGTAGATTTACAGCAATAATCTTTAAAAGCATAAGTTATGTGTAATGTAAAAATGCATGTAGTGTTTTATAAAAATAGGTTTCAGATATAAATGGATAATAAACTACAATTTCAAAAAGAATTGTAAACATTTTGCATGCGTGTTCATCTTGTCTTCTAGATAAAGTGCTCTTTTGATGACAAATAAATTAATGGATATACAACTAGAGAGAATTGCTTCTAGATTAAATAAAAAAGTTTGATTTCACTTCATGTAAACGTAAAAAATGAAAGAATCAGCAAAATTGTCTTGTAAGTCAACTACAGATACATACATACACATACATGTGTGTGCACAAACATACTATTGCAATAACAAAATTATCTCAAAGATTCTTTGATGGCTAAAACAAACATGAACATAAAGATCTCTCAATGATATTTATATACAATACTTGATTTTAGATTACTTTATTAAGAGATAAAGAAGGGAATTAGGTAGAAATTATTGGCAGTTATATTATTGACACAACCACGAGGGCTAAAGTCCAAGAGTTAGTGGTGAATGAACAGTCATATAACTCTTAAGTGCAATTCATATTATTCCATCTTCGGGTACATATGCAAATAAGCCATTTCTTCTAATGTGGTGGGTGACAATCTTGAAGGCTCCAAACTGTCACTGGAGTAGTGGATGACTGATTAAGGCTGACATATTTCTTTCTTATGCTCTATGATCTGAAACAAAAACTGTACCCCCCATCTGCTCAAACTTGTTCTTTCTGCATATTTCTTGAATATCTGTGCATCTGAATCATTGTACTGATGTGGTCTCTTTAGTATTCCGTCTATGCCGGTATGGTTGGCTAGGATATTTCTTGATCTTTTGGCTTTCTGTCAAATGTCTTCTGTTAGTCATGTCTTCTCTCAGCCCCATATGGCATCCATAGCTTTCTCTGGGCATCTTGGATGTTAATGGGTATAGAGGAGAAAAAAAAGGGGAGATACTCTCCACATCCTTTGCCACTCTTATTAATACTACTGGTACTTCAAATCCTCTGGGGGCCAGTACTCTTAGAATTTTCCAGGTATTATACATTTGACTTTTGGGAAGCTGCAATGACAAAATAAAAACATTCTAGATGAAGAGAAATTTAATGTGAACTATCAAGCACATGAACTATTATGAAAATTACTAACTCAGTAACAAACATATAAACCAATAACAATAACATATAAACCAATAATAACATACAAGATCGAGGTATATTAAGTGCATAGAATACCAGGGGAAATTCCTAGCTTTCTGTAAACATATAAATCTATCAAAAAGGACTTACAAGTAATGAAAATATAATTCTTAACAGTAAGCCTCATAGAGTCTGCAATTATTTCTGAAAAGAAGATGGCAATTCATGCCTACACTAGGTCCAGTTCCTAACAGGGAAAGAAAGAGGAAGAAAGAAAAAGGAAATAAAAACTAATTGAGGTTCCTCTGCCAGACAGAATGATAACCATTTGGCTATCTCTGTATGAGACAAAGTTGAGGAATGTTTGTGTTCTCTACTGCTCTGTTTCACAGAAGAGGAAGTTAGAATAGAGTTTCTCTTGGTTGACTAAGAAGAAAGATAGATTAGGGTGAAGAGCAAAGACTTCAGAAGACCTTTACCAAGCCTTGCCTACTGTTTTGGTCAAAGCAGATCATATTCTAAACCATATGTATTCTTTTTAGGAGCCAAGGCTGCTCCTCAACTTTCCACTCTTTACTACATGGAATGTAGTTTTGCTTCTTGCATTCCAAGGAGGAAGTCAGATTTTAATTGCAACATGTAGAAACTTTAAGGGGCTTGGTTTTGGGCATGTGTGACCAAGGGCTTATATTGTGGAACAGAAAAAATGTTCATTTATTAATTATGGAGCCAGAGATGCTGATGACTCCATGAATGTACAAAAAGGATCATCTGACTAACTCACTTCCTTTCTACCTACTTGTCATATGGAACTGTTTTGAACTGGCTACATTCTTTCACCCCAGTCTCCATGTGGCCATGATCACATGACACTTAAAGCATGTATCCCTCCTGGGCAAGTCTGAGCCTGGGTTTGGGATGCCTCCTTTTATATTTGTTTTTTTCCTGATGTTAGGAAAACAAGCAGATAAGCCCAGGCTTGGAGGTGATGTGAATTTGAGTTTAAGGTCCAGGATCCAATAAGGGAGCAATTCGTTGTTGTAGTAGTGGTAATAGGCTCATAATAAGGAAAGTTTCTACATCCGAAAGAATACCTCCTCATAATAAGATTGGCCCAAGACTAGCAGTTTGACCAGTAGATATGTGCCATTTGTTTGGGCAGTCAAAAGCCAAGGTGAATGAAATACAAAATTCTTAAGCATAAGTCCTGCAAAACTGTTTTATGTTCCAATGAAGTTTAGTTTAGGTATGAGTTTCCCAACACTAGTCATAAGTTACTGAATCCTTTGCACTTCCATTAATGAGTGTTTTGAGGTTTTTATATTTAGCGTCTTTTTGTGTATAGGAATAAATTACCTATTCCATATTTGATGCATATTGTACAGTGATTACTTTTTACTCCCCTCTCCTTTTGAAGGAGGTCCTGGATGAGAGCTGTAAGTAAAATTATCCTTGAATATCGATGTGAGGAGTCTAATAAACCAATGACTGTGAGAAGAGGGTACCCCCTTTTGTGAAAGACAAGATTCACCAGGTCTGATTCTTGTATGGACCACATGCCTAGGAGTGGAGATGACTCAACAATTCCACAAGGTTGGAATTGAGGTATTCTGACCCTACTCATAATAGAATGCAGTTTCAATTCAATTCAAGTAACTCATTGGGGATCACAGTTTTAAATCCAAGGATATATTGCCCTCATAATGTACAGAATGCCACTTGCTCCATCCATGGTCCATGACTATTGAGGACCATTCCTAAGAGAAGTAGAGAGGAGATACTTCTGCATTAGATACTCTGGTGAGTGAAGAAGGGGTGAGACACACTCCCCACCCTAAAGGAGTTTATGACTGAATTGAGGAAACATCATTAAACACATGAAAAGTTGAAGTAACAGAATGAAGTGAATAACAGGTAAGTTCATCAACCCAAGGGATGATGATTTACTAGTTCTATATGATGGCCAAAGTGCAGAATATATTATAGGATTAAAAGGAAGATGTCATCATGGGCTAGGGTGATTCAGAAATTAGAACTGGGAATATTGGAGTAATTGTTATACTTGTAGCAGTTTCTAGGGAATGGAATTGAATTTTTCTTTTGCAGAGGGTGAAGTTTTAGAAATTTCAAATCTCAGATGGATGAATTAAGAAACAGGCTCAAACAATGAGGCAGCAGCCGCTGCCAAGTCAGAGTGTTTCTCAAGGACAGATGGAAGATGTGCATGGTACTTTTCTAGTATAGATTACAAAGCTGCTACAAGAGTCAAATTATGATAGTGATAGGAGATTCCAACCATCCTGATGTCTACTGGTAGTCTAATAATATTGAAACTAGAGTATCTGATAAGTTCTTGACTTGTCTTGCTAAGAATTTCATCTCTAAGATAATGGAAGATGCAGTGAGGGTAATTTCTACTCTTGACTTAATTCTGATGAATTTATTGAAAGAGATTGTTGGCTAGGAGAAAATAATAGATTTGTTGGGAGAAAAGCAAAGACCTAGTTGTTGGATATGTACTTGAAGGAAGAAGATTTTGAACAGGCTATGGAAAACATAGACGTTCTACCATGGCCATGAGAATCTATCTTGCTAGAGATGGGAAGATTCTACAAAATGAAATTCTGATTACGTAAACACAAAAGGTCCTGCTGAGAAATAAACATGAAAGGCATCCAAAAATATGCCTGTGAACTCTCCAATAAGCTCATATTTTAAAGAACAAGTGGAAAAGGAATAAGAGACACATAAACAAGGAGATAAACAAAAGATTAGCACAGAGTGCTAAACACAATGTCAGAAGGGCTAAACCAGAAGAAGTTGAAGACGAAGAAAAATAATCAAGATATAAGAAGTTGGTGAAATAAGAACAAGGAAGGGGCAGACTCACTGCTTAAAGATGAATGGAATGATATTAAAATAGGGCAGAGATCAGATCAAACTGTGTTATTTATATTTTGCCTCATTCCAAGAAGGACAATGGTCTTCAAACAAGAAAGGGTATGTAGCACCTTGGGCACTCCCTTCGCCATCTATGCCCCCTACCCATACATGTGAAACTTTGTTAAAAATTATGTTAGATTCATGTTCAGTGGGTCCATGTTTATTGGACAGCTATGGTTCATAGGTTCCACCAAACTGTTTACCTTTATGTATCTGGGGAGGGAGGAAATAAACATTTATATAGCACCTACCATATGCCAGGTACTGTGCCAAGCATTTACAAATATTTTCTCATTTGATCCTTACCCTTAGAAGTAGGTACTGTTATTATCCCCATTTTATGGTTGAGGAAACTGAGACAAATGGAAGTTAAGTGACTAGCTAAGGGTACAGAACTAGTGAGTATCTGGAGTTGGATTTGGACTTGGGTCTTCCTGACTCCAGGCCCATGCTCTTTTTCACTGAGCTTCCAACTCTTTTTGTTGGGTGATATAATTGGTTCAAAGAAAAAGCATTGTCAGGAACATCACAATAGAACATTGGGGATTTTACTTTTTCACAAATACCTATGTTTTCAATTGAAAGATTGTACCTTTCCATAAGGGAAAGCATCTGTGGAGAGGCACACAAGTAAATACATATATGATCAGGGTACAGACATGGATGGAAAAAAACATATCTATGATGTAGAAGTCTGCTAATGTAATGGTGATATCATGCCATTCCCACTGGGCCTGTCACCTTTTAATTTTGTGTAATCTCTGCTAGGCGTACATACTTTGTGGACATGTGGGCAGGTTATGTAGTTTATGATAGGTATTTCTCTCTGATGGTCTTACATAGTTGCTGTTGGAAGCAATCAGTCAATTAATGTTTATTAAGTACCTAGTAGGTGTTAGGCACTGTTCTAAGTGCTAAAAAGACAAAAAAAATTGAATGGGGGAGATAATATGCAAGCAACTATTTATCAATAAAATATATATGGGACACATTGAAAGTCATCAGAGTGAGAGCACTAGACTTGAGGAAGACTGGGGAAAAGTCCCTTGTAGAAAGTGGGACTTTATCAGAGACTTGAAGGAATTCTAGGAATCTAGGAGGTAGACATGATGAAGGAGTGCATTCCTGGCATCAGGGAGAGACAGTGAGAAAGCTCAGTGCTGTTTGTCCTTTTTGAAGAGAATCCTTACATCAGGAAGATGGTGCCATGACCTTGCAAGTGAATTGGATTTAACTGAGGCAGGGCTGGGCAAAGTCACAAGCCTCTCTTTCTCCTCTGGAGCCATCTGGGTCCAGTGGTCAGATATAGATCAGGAAAACTGGAGATGGCCCTAAGAAAACTCATAGTGAGAAGGAGTATTTTATGTAAGGAAAAGCAAGAAGGCCAACCTCACTCGATCTCAGAGTTTGTGTAGGGAAGTAATGTGTGAGAAGTCTGGAAAGGAACAAGGCTATGAAAGGGAGGCTTTTATATTTAATTCTGAAGATAATAGGGAACCAGTGGACTTTTATTGAGAAAGGGGATTGATATGATCAGACCTGCATTTTAAAAAGATCAGTTGGAGGGTTGTTGTGAGGACAAAATGAGATAGTAATCATAAAGCACTTAACACAGCATCTGGCACACAGTAAGGACTATAAAATGATAGCTTGTACTACTATTATAGACCTAATACATGTATACACAATCGATAATACATGTTTATGTACATATATAAAATATATGTAGATATGCATATACACATATGCACATATATATAGCAGCCAGGTGGCACAGTAAATAGAGTGCTAGACCTGGAGTCAGGAAGACCTGAGTGATCTCAGATACTTACTTGTTGGGTGACCCTAGGCAAGTCAGCCCTAATTGCCTCACTTTCCTCATCTGTAAAATGAGCTGGAGAAGGAAATGGCAAACCAAGCCAGTTTGTCAAGAACACCCCCAAATGGGGTCATGAAGAGTTGGATAGCACTGACGTGACCGAATAACAATTACTGTATTTATATTTGTGTGTGCATGTGTAATAGTGATAGACGGTGCTTTAAGGTTTGCAGAGCACTTTACAAAGATTATCTCATGTAACCCTTACAACTACCATATAAGGTAAGGGGCTATTATTGTCTCATTTTACAGATAAGGAAACAGGCTGAGAGATTAACGCCACATACCAAGAAAATGTCTCAGGCAGGATTTGAACTTGGTTCTTCTTGACTCCAAGTTATCACTGAATATATGTACATGTTGAGATACACACACTTATGGACACATCCAGCAATGAGCCTTCTGAGGTTTAGAACTGCCCTCCAGATAGAACAGATACCATAAAAGTAAATGCAATGAAATCTAAATGAAGAAATAGGAGAACATGAGTCATTTTCAATGAGTTCAATTATCCAGGTGCAGAAAATATCATCCAAGGGTACTGGAAGATGTTATCTCAGAGTCACTGCTCATAATTTCTGAGTAGGACAAACCTCTTCTCTAATTGTAATATGGAAAGTTCACCGAGTTCTTAAAAACTATGGTAACACAACTCCAGTTCTGGCATGTTCTACAAAGAGGAAAAGGTTTTGGCAATAGCATCTATTTTCCAAGGACCAGGTTAGTTAATTATGGCAAAGCTCATCATTAGATTGATACATTTTCAAATGCTTTAAATTACCGAGAAACCTGGCAAATTGAAGGTGTTCCAGAGGCCTGGAGAGGAGCAAATGTTTTGATTTTTCAAAAGTGCAAGAGCATTAAATTTTGGAAATGATATTCCAGTAATTAAATAACTGTAGCCAAATAGGGCTGATTAATGGATTTGTATCAAACTAGAAACACTCTAGTGCCGTAGGACTCTGTATGTGGCCCTTGGCTATTAAAAAATATTTCAGTGACTGAGATCATTGAAGGCAGACTTATCAACCTTTTGGATGATCTAAAGTGGGAAGCTAGGTGGAGCAGTAGATAGGAGGTCCAGGTCTGGATTCAAGAAGACTTCTCTTCCCGAGTTCAAATCTGGCCTCAGACACATACTAGCTATGCGACCTTGGGCAAATCACTTAACCCTGCTTGCCTCAATTTGCTCATCTGTAAAATGATCTAGAGAAGGAAATGGCAAACCACTCCAGTGTGCAAAGAAACCCTAAAAGGGGTCATTGAGTCAGGCATGACTAAAAAATAACTATAGATAAATTATAGATAATAATGTTGCAAAAGAACATTGACATGTAGTACTAGATTGAAGCTAATGGGATAATGTTTAACAGAGGAATATAAAGTCCTATATTTGGGTTAAAATAATTTGTATGATAAATATAGGGCAAGAGTACCCTGCCTCAGCAGCATTCCATAAGGAAAAGATTTGGATATTTTAATCAGCTACAAGATCCATACAAACCAGCAATGTGTCTAATATGAACACAATCTTAGGCAGCATTAGAAGAAGTATAGTACCAAGACTGAAGATAAAAATCACCATTCTACATGGTACGGAGCAGACCACATCTGGAGTTTTGGGTTATATTTTGGATACCACCCTTTAAAATGTTAGCTAACTAGAGAATATACAAAAAGGGAAGGATGAATAGAATGATGGTGAGGCATGAAAATATGTCATATGTCTGGGGATTTGATGGCTATATTCAAATGCTTAGATTTTGCAAAAAAAAAAAAAAAATGGAGGATGCCCATTGTCTCAATACCATAAATACTGAAGAACTCTAATCAATGGGTGAAAAATAAGAGGAGTTAGATTTTTATCTTAATAACAGAAAATTTTCCTATAAAACCACCAGTGGGCATTGCTGACCAAGTACCTGACCTTAATCTTGAATTATTCTACTGAACACAAGAGGGTATACAGGGTACGTATTGTAGGCTGGACATTCTCCAACTCTTTGAGAGCTGGCTGTTTGTCTCATCTGCTCCAGGATGATAATACTTGCCTTATTTGTAGAAGAGGTTAGCCTGGTCATATCCAATCAGACTCTTGTTCAACCTTTACTTGCAGGAAAATCTGGTCCTCTTTTTCAGTCCTTGCTGTGTTCTGGACAGTGACAGATTAAATGGATAGAAATGGGACAGTCTTGGTAATCTGTGCAAGTGATCAGAAATGAAGCAGATGTGTTTTTTTAAAAAAAGGGAACTTCATGGTAAGACAATTCAGGATTAACAAAAAAAGAATGAAATGATTCAATAAGTTTAAAATGAAGGACTCTCAAGCCTTCTATATCATGACTCAGGAAAGCAACGTGCCGTTATTATGTATTGCTTCCTAGGGACCTCAGCAAAAAACAATACTATATACCATCAAACAGAGAATTGAAAAACAAAAACCAGAAAAAAATCACCTTAATTTATACAAAATTCTAATATATCCACACTTGGAATATTATACACAGCTCTGGTCCCTATACTTCAGAAAAGTAATAATAGAACTAGAGAAAGGTAATTAGACAGTCAAGTGAGAACAGGATAAAATGAGGAGAATTTTTTGATATGAAAGACAAATATTGAAATGAGTATGGATGAAGTGAGCAGGGATTTGTTTGCCAAGTGCTGAAATACCTTAACAAGTATTTGAACAAGATAAATCTAAGACAGATAAAAGAAAGTGCTTGCTGTGAAGTTTAAAAATGTATGGGCTGTTCTGAGCCTTAGGATACCCTGTGTAGGCATCTCCACACATATATACCTGTATGTATATGGATCCATATACATACATGCATATATACATGCCATTTGCATATTATATATGCATATATAAACATGAATATAGGCATATGTACATATATCTATGTATATGTGCATACATACATGCTCTAATAGCTTAAAATTTCACTAAGACTTGGAGTTATCTTTCATCTATGAAACTCTTCTCTCAAAGATGTGGTACAGGAAAAATGAAAAGATTCTAAAGTTTCAGACTGCTTTGTGGGATGATAGAGGCATGGAAAGTAATATAAGAAACATGGCTATGCTTGTGATGCTCAGGAGAGAAATGTGTCCCCTGGAACAACAATGGATAACAGGACCATGGCTCTTGCCCAAGAGGGCAAGCGTATAAGAGGTGAAATGGACAGATGTCAAACGTTGCTGGCTGGCTGTCTATTTGTCTATCTGTCTACCTGTCTACCTATCTATTTTCTCTCTCTCTCTCTCTCTCTCTCTCTCTCTCTCTCTCTCTCTCTCTCTCATCTATCCATCTATCTATCTGTATGTGTATCTATCTAATCTGTCCATCTATCTATATGTATGTATATATTACACACATATATAAAATATGTATATATTTTATGTGTATATATGTATGCGTGTGTGCATGTGTGTATATATTATCTATCTATCTATCTATCTATCTATCTATCTATCTATCTATCTATCTATTATCTATATGGCCCAGTACACTTTAAAATGTGTCCTGAACTGGATGAAAATGTTGTTCCTACCTGATTTAGTATATTGATGTATAAATTTTTAGAAAAAAATATATCAATTATATATGCAATATAAATTATAATATAAATGAAATATATAAAACAAGTGTGTGTTTTTTAAAGTCAATATTCAACCCACAGAGATGTGTATGTGTTGTGTAGCGTTTAGTTGCCTCTGTTTCCATTGGAGTTTGACATGACTGGTGCAGTGGATAGTATTGTGCTTTAGGTCAGAAAGACCTGAGTTTGAATCCTACCTCAGATACTTACCAGTTGTGTGACCCTAGGGAAGTTATTTAACTTCTCTGGGCCTCAGTTTTTTCTTGTATAAATTAGAGTTGGAAATTATGATCCCTAAGGTCCCTTCTTAATTTAAATTGAAGATCTCATGGCTTTTTGTTGTTCAGTTATTTTTCAGTATTGACCAACCCTTTGTGACCCCATTTGGGGTCTTCTTGGTAAAGATACTGGAATGGTTTCCCATTTCTTTCTCCAGGTCATTTTACAGATAAGGAAATGGAGGTAAACAAGGTTAAGTGATTTGCCCAGGGTCACACAGCTAGCAAGTTCCTGAGTTGGGATTTGAACTCAGGTCTTCCTGACTCTGGGCTCAGTGCTCTGTCCATCCCACCACTTAGCCACCCATCATATGTTTATATATACATACTAATAGGTGTGCATATACACTTAAAACTGGTTTTTTTCGTATCAAAAAGTATTGTCACTCTCAGAACAGAATCTTAAAAGGAAACTTCAGAACAATATAGAGACTCATAATGAAATGTCATGTGAGTGATTATAAACCCACCTAGACCAGTGCTCCTTTCCTCCCCCTCCTCTAGCATCCCCAGGTCCCTGTGAAGGAAGCAAAGCTCCTAGTGTAGTGGAAACCACTTGTAGACGTGTAACCAGATGACTTAGTCCAGGCGCCAAGTCCGGGTTCTGTCAGTTGCTAATTACGTGATTGTGGGCAAATCTGTGTCTCAGTTTCCTCATCTATGAAATGGGGATAAGGATACCTTCTATACCAGGACTGGTAAGAGACATCAATGAGATAATGCAAGGGGAAGCACTGACTGTGCAAATAAAAGGAACGGATTTCAAGGAAAGGAAGTGATCTTGAATTATTTCTTTTTATTTTGTTTTGACAAGCTAATCTCCTCTCCTGACTACATAATTTATGAACAGAAAAAGCCAAAGAAAAATCAAATAAAACAAAGGAAAAGAGCAAGGAACCCCCAATCTCAGAAGGGTAGATTTGTGAATGCAACAGCACCACCTCCTGGAAGGCAGGAAGATAGCCACTGAAAAGAGACAAATTTTCCTATTTACTAGAACCAGAGGAAAACACACTTTATTTAAAAGGATTTTTAATCAGCATGAAATAGTCACTTGTCAATTTAATAACTTCGTAATGTGCTGTCATCAGTATGTTAATGATCACTTATTAAGTACTTACTATAGAGAAAGGCAAAAAAAACCCCAACAAAACAGCCCCTGCCCTTGAGGAGAGAGACTCAGGGAGACAACATGTAGATATAACTGGCTACATATGAGATAGACAGAGTAGGTAGAAGGTAACTTTAAAGGGAAAGGTAATAGCTGCTGACGGGATTGGAATATGCTTCTTAAAGAAGATGGCACTTGAATTTTAATGGAAACCAGGGCAACCAAGTGGCAGAAGTGAGAGGGACAGAGCATTCCAGGCATGATAACAACAAGGTAGTACAAAGGCACTGAGATGGGAGATCAAGTGTTGTGTGTGAAGAACAGAAAATAAACCAGTACAGTTGGATTGTAGAATGTGTGGAGGGCACTGAGTATACAAAGACTGGTACGGAGGTAGCCAGACAGAGGACTTTATATTTGATCCTAGAAGAGTGAGTGGCCTGGTCAGATCTATACTTTAGAAAAGCAATTTTAGCGACTGAGTGGAGGATAAATTTGAGTGGGAAAGAGAATATTTCGATGGCTTTTGGAATAGTTCAGGGCAAGAGGTGATAAGGGTCTGAGCTAGGGTTGTGGCTGTATGTATAAAAAGAAGCAGCATGTGAGAGTTGTGGTAAAGGCAGAAATGACAATAACTGGCAATGGTCTGGATATATGAGGCAAGTGAGAGTATGGAACTGAGAATACCATTGAGCCTCTGTGTCCCAGAAGGTGGATGTGCCCTCAATTGGGGGACATGGAGTAAAGGAGGGGAAGGAAGATGATGAGTTCTATTTTGGACATATTGAGTTTCAAATGCATTTGGAAAATCTAGAATGAAATGTAATGGATGACTGTAGTTCAGGAGATTAGAGCTGGATCTCTCTAGAGATGATAATTGAACTCATGAGAGCTAAAGAAATTACTGAAAGGGGATAGCATAGAGCAAAAAGAGAAGAAGCCCAAGACATACAGAGCCTTGGGGAGGGGGTCCTAGGTGTAGTGGGTGTGATGTTATTGAAGACCAGGAAAGGAGGCAGAATAGAAAATACAGTCTTGGAGTCAGAGAATTGGGATCCTCATTCTCACTGTGCAATCTGTGAATTTAGGTGAATCACTCCGCTTAGGATCATAAGGTATATATTTGAAGCTAGAAAGGACCTCGAATATCAACTAGTCTACATTCCTTATTTTGCAGATGAGTAAACCGAGGCACAAAGAGGCAAAATTACTTTTCCAAGGTCACATGGATAGTTGGTAGTGTCAGTGTCAGAATTTGAACTTTGCTCCTCTAATTCTAAATTCAAAAAGTACTCTTTGAGGACCACAGAGAGGTTTCCTCATGTGTAAAATAAGGAGTTTCAATCCAGGTGATTTCCAAGGACTCTTTGGACTTGAATAGGGTACGATCTTATGAAAGGAAGCAAAGGAGAGGTCAAAGCAAATGTGGTTGCTAATTATAAGCTTTCAATAGATGTCATCACTCCAAATGTGCATAATTTCCAACCAAATAGAGTGAAAAGCTTTCAAAATGTAGAGACCTACCTGACTCAGGAGATCATAAGTACTATGGAAAGAGGAAGCAGTGAGTATCTTGTCTGTGACTGGAATTGTGCTGAGGATGTGCTCAGTAAATCTACAGAGCATAAGCTGATATCCTAATATTTTTATTTTACCAGGAAATTGTTATTTCATCCACCTGTGTGATACCCTGTAGAAGAGTAAATGTAAAAGAATAGTGGCAGGATATCCACTTGTCCCAGGATTTTCTATGTGAACCCCACCAGATAAGATGAGAAGACTGATAGAACAAATTGTTATTGTTCAATGATTTCAGTCACGACCAATAATGACCCCATTTGGATTATTTTGGACAAAGGTACTGGAGTGATTTGCCATTTCCTTTTCTGGCTCCTTTTACAGATAAGGAAACTGAGGCAAACAGGGTTAAGTGACTTGCCCAGGGTTACATAGCTAGTAAGTGTCTGAGGCTAGATTTAAACTCAGGTCTTCATGACTACATCCCATTGATCTATCCACTGTATCATCTAGCTGCCCCCCAATAATAATACTAATGATAATAGCTAGTACTTATATAGTGCTTTAAGATTTACAAAATACAAGGAGGAGCCAAGATGGCAGAGTAGAAAAGACTCATGTATGCTAGCTCCGAAACCACAGCCCATAAATCTCCTGTAAAAAGAACTGCCCACAAATTCTGGAGCAGTGGAATCTGCACAGCAATGCAGTGGAGGAGATTTCCATTCCAGAGAGCCCTGAAAAACTGCCACCAAAGGTCCGTTGTGGACTGGAGAGTGGATCCCAGCCCTGTCCTGCCCGTGCGGCCTGAGAGGAGCAGATCCGAGCAGGTTTCAGGGACAGAATCAATGGGGGCAGGATAGGATGGAGGGAAATATAGTTAGTCTTACACAACATGACTGTTATGGAAGTCATTTGCAAAACTACACAGATATGGCCTATATTGAATTGCCTGCCTTCCCAAAGGGAATGAGTGGGGAGGGAGGGATGGGAAGAATTTGGAACTCAAAGTTTTAGGAACAACTGTCGAGTATTGTTGTTGCTACTAGGAAATAAGAAATACAGTTAAGGGGGAATAGAAAGTCATCTTGCCCTACAGGACAAAAGAGAAGATGGGGACAAGAGAAGGGAGGGATGATAGAAGAGAGGGCAGATTGGCGATAGGGAAATTAGAATGCTCGGTTTATTGGGGTAGAGGGAGGGGACAAATGGGGAGAAAATTTGGAACCCAAAATTTTGTGAAAATGAATGTAAAAAGTTAAATAAATTTTATATTAAAGAAAAAAAAGATTTACAAAATACTTTGCATATCTTATATTATCTTGTTATATAATCATAATAACACCATAAGACTTTTGGAATATGTCTGATCTTGAGTCACAAGTGCTTTATTGCATTTATGCAATAAAATTATTGCATAATTTATGAATTATGAACTGTCTAATATCTAAAAATGAAATCAAAAGGTCTTCCATGGTCAAAATCCAAATAATCTCAAACAGCTTATCAAAAGAGACGTGTTAAATAAATAAGTCATGAGGATTTAATTGGAGTTAATTATAGAGGGAAAGGTTCAGGCCATTGCCACCAGAAATTGTAGAAGGGTCATCCTAAAAGAGCCTGTACTAATTTATATATATGTATGTATGTATGTAATTATATACTATATATGTATTTATATAATATACATAAAATATACAATAAAATATATGAATACATTTGCCAAGAAATGGTTGAAATGATCTGCCCATAATACTGCCTTTTGCAAAAATATAGCACCTATCAAACACATGCCAAGACATGATCAATTGACCAGAATTATACACTAGAAGCGTTCTCTACCTCATAAACTAATATATGACAGATCCCAATATTATGAATATAAATTCCCAATGTCCTTGAGATTTCAACAAATGAGCTATAGTAAAGAGAACATCATGACTGACAAAAAACTATTGCCCATAATTTCCCAGACATAATGCTCATTCATAAAAGCTAAGAATAACACTTTAGTAGGTATCGCCTTAATGAATACTGGACATCAAAACTGCATCAGAAGGGAAAGCTTTCAAATACATTAAGACTCAGAAGAAAAAATAGAATCATGTGGGAGCAGGATGTAATACATGTCATTCCCGTCATCTTATTTGCTGCTGGAGTTACCCTGAATATGCTTTCTGTGAGTCTACAGAAGATAAGCTTACATCTAACACTTATTAAATAGAAAAGCAATAATTTTATCCACCTGCGCAATGGTCCACTGGGCATTAAACATAAAAGAACTATTGTAATAATAATAGCTAACATTTATATAGTGTTTTAAGATTTGCAAAACGCTTTACATATATTATCTCATTTGGGGATACTGACTTGTCCTAGTACTGTTTGTATCTAAATTCCATCAAATAGGAGATTCGGAAATTAGAATAATAATAAAATCATTGAAAAAATTTCAATTCAAAAAATTTCACCTATAGTTGCATTTTTTCCTTCTGAAGAGAGCTCCAATGAGCTAGAAAAATCTCTTTCTCTTTTAATTGCTCTCATCATCCTAGGATGACAAAGAGAAGGGAGGAAATGAAAGTGTCGTTTTGACATCATGAGGAATCTATTTCTTTACTATTATCCAAAGGAGCCTAAGGTTCCAAAGCAGGCACTTAAAACTATGGATATGAAAATAGTTTAATGGGAATGTAAGATCCTGCAGTGAAATTCCCATCAAGAGGATGCAGGAGGCAGAGAGGAGTCTGTTCTAGCAATAAAGCACCTCCCCTTAATTTCCTATTCCTGACTCGACTCTGACTCCACCATGGTTGCTTTGGACCTAATCAACAAGTATTGGCTGAGTATCTCCTGTGTGCCTAGTGTCATCAATAAGAGTATCCCTGTAGTTGGTTGTTTCCCACATGACTTCATTTTAAAATCAATACACAGATCATTACAAGACCATTCTAGAAGCCCTTGTCAAGCCACAAATTGATTCCATACCAGAGAATTACATAATGCAGTTAGTGCCAGAATTGTAGCCATGAGATTTACCACGACCTCTTACATTTATCATTGTATCTTTCAAAGTTGTTCAACAGATCCATTTGATTCATCACATATTTTATTACAGAAAATTACCTGACAAGGAAACTAGATTATTTATCTGCTCAGAGTGTTGGGCTGTTTATATTTTTGTGAAGAGGATTTCTGTTTCTAACAAGCTAATTGATTTCCAGGCAAATTTTATGTCAGGTATGTTAAGTGAGATGTCTCCGCACGTAGATGCTGAAGCCACAACTGTTACTAGGATGAAAGTGGTGGATTTGAAGAAATCAAAATTTAGGAGAGTTTGACAATATTCATGGTTCTTTAACAATGAGAAAACCTGAACTTAATACCTCTTTAGCAAGAATGAGTTCAATTGAGAAGCTGCGATGTTATTGTTTTTCCCATTTCAGTGGTCCTCCCTTAACCATCCCCATGCACATTTTCTGTCATCTGCCCCAGAAACTACTGGGGCTACTGGTTGCTTCTACCAATAAGAGTTCTCTTCACTTCTCTCCGAGTACAGTCTAAACATCTTAAACTCAACCAGGGACAAGATGGCATCTGCTCAGCCACATTTGGTGCCCAGCAACTTGTGGTCCTCAGTGGCCTTTCTTGTCTGTTTTGCTCTCTGGCCCATCCCTGGCCTTGGCTGTTATTGATTGCACAATGGGACTAATTAATCATTAATTTCTCCTTTCTATTGAAACTAAGGACTTAATTAGTCAAATGAATTGCTAAATTGGTATTCTAGACACTAGGCTGGCTTTAGGGCAAGCTGTCCATGCCTCCTGAGTTGGCCAAGAAGCAGAGGGGTGTTCCCAGGGATGACCAGCAGAAGAGGTTGACTTTATATACCCCTAGATCTATGAAAGAAAGCCAAAAATCTGTGTGGAAAGAACATTTAAAAGGTCATTGCTCCCATTTTGAACACAGGACTTTATATTTTTTAAAAAGCAAATTTTTATAAAGACTTTTCTAAACTGTAGTCATATTCTTTGTACTTGTCAAGAACCAGTGATGTACATTTTAAAATCACATTCTGTCAGTCAAGTACTGGGTGACCTGTCCCTCCTCTTCCATCAGAAGAAAAGCAATTTACTTAAAGACACAGAAGATTCAGGACCTCCATCTAGTGGTGGCATCGGGAAACTGAAAATACATGAATAGGAATTCAGTGGTTCCAATAAACTAATAGAGACCTTGATATACAGTTACAGCAATACATCTGGCTAGAGTCATGGATATCCATGTCCTTTTTAAAAGACTTCTAGCAAGGGTCTTATGACCTAGCATTTAACAACACATGCTAACTAGAAACAACTTTCCATATCACCTGATTGCTCATGTTCAGTACAGGTTCTCTTCTTGACTCAAAAAATAGAATTACTTTCTCTGTAAGGAGTCATCCATTTTTAAATCTTGGTTCAGTCTTCTTTCTTCAAACTATCCAATTATAAAGTTTTATATAGAGAAGGCATTGTCATGTAATAGAAAGAATATTGGGCTTTGATTCCAGTGAACTTAGTTTTAATTCCAGGTCTACTACTTACTAATTGTATGACTTGGGAAAGTCATTTTTCCTCTTTAAGGCTAGTTCCACATGTATAAAATGATTAGATTTGATGATTTATCCCCACTCTAAATCCTATGACCTCCCTACTTCCCCATAAGTTCAGTTTTCTAGTCTTCTAATTAGCCACTTTCATTGGTATCCTCTGAACATTCTCAAAGTTGATCACACTGTCTGAATTTGTTGAGGAGCAGAACTGGGTTTAACTGCCATGGTTTGTTTAGAAGCCTTCAGTGGGGAAATCTTGAACCTTCCTCAGCTGTGCTAATTTCATCAAATCAGCCAAAGAATCTCGAGGTCAGCATAAGGTGATGAGGGAACTCTCAGGTTCTTTCTCACTGCATTTTTTGCTGGTCTGTAACTTGCTTCTTTATAAAGGAAAAATGAACAATCCTGTCATTTTTTGCTACATGGAATCAAAGTATATCAGAACTCCAAAGTTGGAAAAAACCCTCAGGAACCATCTCATACCTCCCATTCCTTCTTTTGCCAGTAGAAACTAATCTCCCATTCTCTACTACAATTCGGTGACCTGAGATTGTTAATAGATGGTGTGTGTGCATGCATGTGTGTACATATAGATATACACATATGCACACATATATACGTGTATATATACACATACACATCTCTATGTATATGTGTGTATAGACACACATCAAGGATGCATGAGTCTATTCCTCCATTAACTTCACTCTACCCTAATTCAACACCAGTCTTGCCTTCAAGGAAGAGTCATGACTAGATTAGGAAAATTGGGCTTTTGCCCAAAAATCTATGGGATGCTATCAGGACTTATACCATTTTGGTGGTTAGAAGCAATTGAGCTTAGCACCTACTTGAGAGAGGGGAGGGAGTAAGCATTTATATAGTGCCTATTATTTGCCAAGCACTTTTTTACAAATATCTGATTTGATCCTCCCAACGATCCTGTGAGGTAGATGCTAGATGCTCTTATTATCTCTATTTTACAACTGAAAAAAACCTGAAGCAAATAGAGGTTAAGTGACTTTCCCAGGGTCATACATGTAATTAATGTCTGAGACTGGAGTTGAACTCAGGTCTTACTTATTCCAGGTCTATTGCACTAACCAAAGAATTTTTAATTTTTTTTCTTATACAAGGGATACAATTTTATTGGCAATGAACTTTTACATATAGTATCTCACAAATTATAAATAATTATATTATGTATATAATATATATTATATCAATATATAATATATATTATATATAATATAAATTATAAATATAAAACAAGATAATATTAACTATACAGACTGTCACTAGCACTTACATAATATGACTTTTCTAAGTTTTGTGCGTGTTGTAACAACTAGCTTCCTATAGTTAGCAAGAATAATCCAATCCAAGTATGATCTCAATGATATAGACATTCTGTCCACTGACTGAGATCACAGTTTCTCCCTACCTGTCCCTCTCATGTGATTGTTGTTTCTGCTTTCTCATGAATTTGCCAAAGGAGGTCCACCATGGTGGAGTCCTTCCTTGCATTCTTCTGACATTGTATATGAAACATATAGGCCGTCCGTTAATTGCCCTTCATTCTTACTAAGTCACTGGTCCTCTTTTATACAGCTATATATATATATATATATATATATATATATATATATGTATGTATATATCTGATGATATCCTTTATTTTACCTATCCTGGAGAATTCCTTATCTCTAATGTGCTACAGGTGTCTTTTGATATTAATTATTTGGAGACTGTAGTATTTCATGACTTGCATCTATACAGAAAAAATCAGAGATTTACTTCTGGGAACCAAGATGGTGGAATAAGCAGTAAATTGTTTTAACCCTGTATTGCCAAGGTAATCACAGCACTGGTAGTTTCTATGACTATGCCACCACAGTTCTCAATTGCAAAGTATAATAGATTCCCCATATAGACAGTACAAGAAAAGCATTTATTCAGACACCAGAAAGTCAAATCCATCATAGTAGCCAAGAAGTCAATGCACATTAGCACTGCAGGGGACGAAGTCATTCCTAAGCCTCCCTGCCCCTTCTGGGGCCTTCCCACAAACACTCAAACACTCATGAGTCTAGCTGTCTACTTGCCTGTGTCCTCTCTCTCTACCCTAACTGCTCTCACTCACTTCCTCTCATTTCTGTTCCACCCTTCCTGTTCCACCTATTCAGCAAGTGCCTTCCACCACATGTGACTTAGGGTTCCATGTGATTAAGCAGGACACATGGGCTTATTAATGAATGGGAAAGATCTTCCCATTTAAATTATCATTATAAACCCTAACCCATATTCAACTCCAAACAACCATAAAATAGCACAAAACAAATCATGGAAAGCAACTATATAATAGGGCAGGAAAGAATGTCATTAGGGAAATGTATGACTGGAGAAAAAGTGGGCCAGCCATTTAGCAAGAGTACATGTTCTTTATAACCCACCAAAAAGGACAAATGAAAAAATATTCTGAAGACTGGGTCCTAACTGGAGTCTCCCCAGAACACTCACATGAATCCTGTGCTTTAACCTTGCTATATTCTGAATATACCATTTTTAGGTCTACCACTACAGCTTCCCTCTACTTGGGCATCTCACCTGAAATGCCACCCTTCACCTTTTTCTATCCAAATCCTCCCCATCTGTCAGTGCTCAGTTCATGTCTCAACCTCCCCATCTGGAAACCTAACCTGCTAACCTAAGCTCTCAGATCTCTCCTCCTCACACTCTGAGACCTGTCTATTTCTCTCATTTGGCAGTCTGAGTGCTCCCTTGGTACTGTTCATTTGTACTTTAATATGCATAAATCTATTCCAGGAGAAAGAGACATCATCTCTATCTCTGCAAAGTATTTAGCATAGTATATCCTCAAGGAATTGAGGGGAGAAAAAGAAAGAAACTGAAAGGAGAACAAAAAAATTGCAAATAAGTAATTTTTGTCTAATGGAAATTGTGGGATTATTAAAGCAAAGGAGAGTCTTTGATCTTACTGTAAAATTAAAAATGATTTCTTTCATTCACATAGCAATATTAATTCAAAGTCTTTTGCTTCTTTATCATATTTCCCAGTGAATGAAATGAAAGGAATTGGAGAAAGACAAAGTTTAGCAAAAGGAAAATCATGGGTCTCAAAATAGAGAGTATTCCCCACATGATCAAGTCTCTGTCTTCCCAATTAAAGAACATTAGTGACAATTCAGGGGAAAACTATTGTCAGATCTATAATAACAGTTATGAGAGGCAACATGAAAGAATAAATAGAGGACTGACCCCGGAGTCAGGGAGAGTTGGGTTTAAATGACATCCCTAACACATGCTGGCTATGTGTGCCTAGGTAAAGTCACTCAGTCTCTCAGTGTCCCAGGTAACTGTAAGGCTAAACGTTGGAGAGAAAGTGATCTCTGATCTCCCTGTTCAAGTCTCTTCTCTCTCCAATACTTTCTTTATTCTACTATTAAACTGATCTTCCTAAAAGGCAGATCTGACGATGTCTCTTTCCTCCCTCATTCAGCAAACTCCAACGGTCCCCTATTACCTCCAGGATTAAACATAAATGTCTGATTTTTAAAGCCCTTCACAACTTGACTACCACTTTCCTTTCCAGTCTTTGTCTACCTTATTCTCCTGCATGAATTTTGTTACTATGACTCTGGCCTCCTTTCTGTTCCTCCAGTTAGATATTCCATCTTTCTGTTCCAGTCATTTTCAAGACAATTTTCCATGATGATTTTTTGAAATACTACGTCCAGGTTCTTTTTCTGATCGTGACTTTCATGTAATCCAATAATTCTTAAATTAGCTTACCTTTTATCTCCTCAATTTATTTTCCAGGTCAGTTGCTTTTGCTGTGAGATAGTCTACATTTTTTCTGACTTTCCATTCTTTTGATTTTGTTTTGCTTCTTGATGTCTTATGGAGTCATTAGCTTCCACTTGACTAATTCTATTTTTTAAGGAATTATTTTCTTCAATGAGCTTTTACACTTTCTTTTCCATTTGGAAAATCTAATTTAAGTTGTTTTCTTCAGTGAATTTTGTACATCTTCCCCTCTGCCTTTTCTTGCTTCCTTTACTAAGCTGTTGACTCTTTTTTCATTATTCTCTTGCATTATTCTCATTTCTTTTCCCACTTTTTTCTACCTCTCTCATTTGATTTTTAAAATTCTTTTTGATCTCTTTTAGGGGTTCTTTTTGGGCCTGACACCCATTCTCATTTTTCTTTGAGGCTTTACATGTAGCCATTTTGAGATTGCTGCTCTTGTCTGAGTTTGTGTTTTGATTTTCCCTGTCACTACAGTAATTTTCTATGGTCAGATTCCTTTGCTTTTGTTTTTTGCTTATTTCCAGCCTATTTCATGACTTTTAGCCTTATGTTAAAGTTGGCCTTTGCTCCTGGAATGAAGGAGGTGCTGTCCCAAATTTCTTGTGCCAGAAGCTCAAGGCCTCCCTGCTAGCATACTTGAATACTGGACTGTGCTCCTTCTTTACCCCAGTGAGACAGACCCTTCCTGCCAACTTTCTAAGCTGTCTTAGGATAAGTTGTGTAAGGTGTTTCTCTCTGTCCTTTTGCTGGTTCTGTCTCTTCAGAATTCATTTTGAGTTGTTTTTAGAGTTGTTTGGAGATGAATTTGGGAAATTTCGGCAAGTTTCTGCCTTACTCTGCCATCTTGACACTACCGTCCTACTGCAGGAATTTTCACTGACTGTCTCATGCCTGTAATTCTTTTCCTTCTTATCTCTGCTGACTGGATTCCCTGGCTTCCTTCAGGTCCCAGCTAAAATCCTATCTTCTACGAGGAGGCTTTCCTCTTCTATTGATTAGCTAAATTTATTCTGTATGTATCTTGTTTGTATAGAGTTGTGCACATGTTGTTTACCTGTTAAATTGTGGGCTCCTTACGAATTCAGTTCAGTCATTTTTCAGTCATATCTGATTCGTTGACCTCTTTCGGGGTTTTCTTGGTAAAGATACTAGAGTGAATTGACATTTACTTCTCTGACTTATTTTACGGGTGAGGAAATTGAGGTAAATGGGGTTAAGTGACTTGCCCAGGGTCACATAGCTAGTAAGTGTCTGAGGCTACATTTAAACTCAGGAAGATGAGTCTTCCTGACTTCAGGACTGGCACTATATCCACTGTGCCACCTAGTAGCCCAACTCTTTAAGAATACCAAACCATATTCATCATTAAATAACACAATCTATATTTGAGAAATTAATCTTATTTTTAAATGGGGGAAGTACATATAGCTACATTTGAGGAAATGAATTCTTCAGGTCCTGTCCTAGAGCATTGAGTTAACCTTTTTGACCCCTAAAATATTGAATTTCTAAGAATCAATCTCCTAGGGTCAGACCAATTGATTGAAGAAATATTTCTATCACATTTAGATTCCACTTAGATTCCCTTTACTAAGGTACATGGCATAGGGAAAAATGTCAGACCTCCCACCCAATATGTTTTTTTCTTGGTCCTCCACCAAGAATTTGTCATTAGCTCCTGGAGATTTTCCTTCTGAAGGTTTCTGTGTTATTGCCTGAAGGCTATTCCCTGCTAATATATTCTACTTCTTGCATTCAAATTGCAAGTAAAAAAAAATCCAAATGTCAATGGAATTAAATAAAGTGCAACCTTACATCAGGTATTCAGTCAGGCTCTCAACAGTTTTCAGCTTATAATTACAGAGAGGTTTTAGTCGCTTATGTTCTGGGTCAAAGCTTGGTGGTAATAATGGTCATGCAGATGGAAATACTGGGTTCATAATCATCTCTTCTGGGATTCAGTCATTAGCAGGCACACCTCTGAGCTGATGCTTTGGGACTTTTCATAAGTCTGATTGTCGTCTTTGGAATAGGGATTTGTGCTCATTTCATACAACAGCTCTTCTTATCTGCTTGCCATTGTTTATACTGAAGGAAATGGGTGTTTAGGGTCTAAATAATTCAGGAAAAACCAGTGATCCGTGACAAGCCAAGCATCTGGCTGTATTGCATAGCTATTTTTATAATTAATAATACTAATAAAAACAATGCCCGACATTTATATGCTGTTGTAAGGTTTTCAAAGTCTTTTTCTTACATGAAGAGGCAGGGTAGATGGGGTGGGGCTGAGAGTTATAAGTAAATAGGTTCAAGTCCCACCTCTGACATATGTGACCCTGGGCAAATCACTTAACTTCTGGACCCTTATCCAGCCAACTCCCTAAGATTATAAATTGCAGAAGAGCAACAAATCTACATTGTTAGAAGAAGTCTATGTATCTGGATTTCCCTATGTCAGTAAAATCACAAATCTGGACCAAAAAATTACTTATGTTATTTCCTCTAATCTGTATAACACTTGTGAGGTAGCTACTACAAGAGGCTAAGCTTTTTATCAAAAGCCACTAAGTCATATTGTTTTTAATAGACACGATTTTCTCCATGTGGGGAGCTCCCAAAGAGGAAACTCTCTTGACCAAAGTCCATCTGAAACTTCTAGTCTTAAAGAGTTGCCAAGGGACACTGAGAGGTTGTGACCTTTCACATGGCCAGTATGTGCTAGAGGCAAGACTTTAACTCTGGTTTTTCTGCTGCTAGGCTAATTCTCTATCCACTACACCATGTCGTCCATCCATCTGTCTATCAACTATCTATTTATCTACACACATACTTACATACATAGACATGTACATGTGTGTATGTACACACATATGTATATGTGTGTATATATGTGTATATTAGTTTAAATTGTCCACCCTCTAATTAAAGTAAAATCTCTGAGCCAATGGTACTTTACTGAAGGCATATGGTCCCCTCTAATGGAGTGGACCTCAGATCTCCCTCATGATCTGAGATGCCCATGTCCCAAATACCTTACTTTTATAGGATTTGATATCCAAATATGCAAAAGGAGCATGTAAAATACAGAATTTCATTGGTGGATAGACCTTGCTGTAAGGTAATTGCCCAAAATTAAGATGGGCAAAGCAAGAGTCTTCCCTGGTGACCAAGTGGTCATAAGATTGTCATAAAATGGTCACTTGCTGATGCTGGGGGAAAGAGGGTGGTCTGGGGGTATAAAAATAAGTTGGGGGACTTTCCAAAGAATCAAGGCATCCCACCTATGCTGGGTTTGGACATGGAATTTGGGTAAAACTAGGATGGAGATGTCTTTGTCAGTATTCTTGTGGTTGTGCAAGTGAGTTTCATAACCTAGTAAACAAATAGTGAATATTACATTAAAGTTTGAAGCCCACTGTAAAGGTCTACTAAAGAACCTATCTTATCTAAGTATTCCTATATAATTTATGCTGAATATCAAAAAACTGATTAGTACCAATCAAATAGGGTAGGGGCCCAAATGAATTATTTCTCTCTGTAAATACACACACACACACACACACACACACACACACACACATATATATATGTATTTTATTCTTATAATGACTTGGGTATTTAGGATACTGGATGATTTAGAGAAAGGCCATGTCTACAAGCCCTATCATCCATGTCACCAGGCTCTTGCTCTCTTTCATAATAGTTAGGAAGAATTGATTAGGAGACACAGCATTTCTACATCTTAACTAATTATGCCTCTATCTAAGGCTGAGACTTGGGCCAAGGGTGAGGTAGGAACTAGGTTGCTCAGTGGCTAGAGCACTGGGCTTGGAATCAGGAAGACCTGAGTTCAAATTTAGCCTTAAAAAATTATTAGCTGTGTAACCCTGGGCAAGTCATTTAACCTGTTTGCCTTAATCCACTGGAGAAGGAAATGGCAAATCACTCCAGCTTCTTTGTCAAGAAAACTCCATGGATAGTATGAACCACAGGTCATGAAGAGGCAGGCATTGATTATTGAAAAACAACAAGAACAAGGACAGGAACTAGGTAGGTCAATCCAAACTAGGGCGCATATTAATTGTACCCTATGTAAGATAAGCCGTGGTTTTGACCTAGAAGAGTAACCGAAGAGCTTATAATGTGGATGTCTTTTTATCTTATGTAGATATTCTGTGCTTTCCTACTTTTATGTCTATGTTTATACTCCCCCTGTGCTCAAACATCCTTTCTCCTGCTCTGTTAATGGATTGTGAAGAACTTTAGGGTCCCAAGAGAGGATTTAATATTCTATTCTGGAGGTAGTAGAGAGTCACAGGAGTTCATTGGGTTGTGTAGGATTTGGTCAGACTTGTCCTTTAGGAAAATCACTTTGGCATTTGAGTGGAGGATAGACTAGATGAGGCAAAGACCAATATTGCTATCTTAATAGTCCTGTTGATAGGAGATGAGGATGAATGTAAAGAAAGGAACGTGTGTGAAAGATGTTATAAAGGTAGAAATGCCAGTGATGGGACAGAAACTGAATTAGGCTTAAGAACTATTTACTAGCTGAAGTAATTTGCTGCCTCAAGGTCTAGCTGCCTTTTTTTCCTCCCTCTGTTTGGATAGGAGACAATTTCTAAGAATGACTGATCTGGGGTTTACAAGGGAAGGTTGAGAAGCAAGGACAGGGAATAGATGTGGCGTAGCAGATACAGTTCCTGGAGGTGCCAAGGCAAGCACATAACATGGATTTCTTACCCATCAGGCTTTCTGAATCCATCAAGAAGCACTTGTTAATTGCCTTCTATGTGTCAAGCACTCTGCTAAGTGCTGTGATACAATGAAAAGTAAAAGACATTCCCTTGATCTTTGGAAAATCACAGTGTTATAGGGAGACATGTAAACAACTATGGGGGAAAAAGATATATAAAATAGAGAAGAATTAAGATTACATAAGACTGGGCAAATCTAACAGAAGGTAGGACTTTAGCTGAGACTTGAAGGAAGTCAGGAGACAGATGAGGAAGGAGAGAGGTCCAGGTAAGGGGAGACAACTGGTGAAAATGTTTGGAGCTGAGTGATGGAGAGTCTAGTTTGAGGGACAGAAAGAAGACCAGTGTCACCCAATCACAGAGTATATGGAAGAGTGTGATGTGTAAGAAGACTGGAAGGATAGGAAGAAGTCAGGTTATGAAGGTCCTTAAAGTCAAACGGAGGAAATCATTTGATTCTGGAGGTGATGGGGAACCACTGGAGTCAATAAAATAGGAGGTGGTGATACGGTCAAACCTGCATTTAAAAAGATGGCTTTGATAGATAAGTGGAGGATGGCCTAGAGTGGGGAGACCAAATGAGCCACAAAACATCTTCAAACAGAAAACCTTTCCTCCTCCTTACTAAGATGAGAGAACCCTGGTTTAGAACATACACTTCTTTATAAAATCTTACAGAGTATGAGAGAGGAAGATTCCATGTAGGATTACCTTGTAAAATGGTGAGAAATAGTAGAGGGAAAAACTCTACATAAAGTTTGGCAAGAGGTCCAAGTAAGCCAGATCAGCTGTAGGCTATTTCAGAATAAAGCTGAAAAAAGGATGAAAAAATGGGGAAAATATCCGCTGAAAGATTGCACAATAATGCTTTTTATTTATCAGTGATGGTGAAGCCATTACATCTGGACTCTAGCATCACAGTCCCCAAAGTGTTACCTAAGGAAGTAAAAATAACACTGAAGAAGACAAAGAGAAAAGAAGCAGTTGGATTATATCTAGACTATAGAGAAGTCTGTGCTGGAGGCTGTACAGTTTTGAGAACATTAAGGGATCAGTTCTCAAGAGGTCTAAAAGAGGAGAGGATACCAAAATGTTTGGAAGTAATCAAGGACCTTTTTTATTAGCCTGCCTCCCAAAAGGTAATGTAGAAAAAAATAATAGCAACCCATGCCTACTTTCCTACTTTTTCATCTTTACAAAATCTTTATTAAAATAATCCTTGAGGATATTGAGGGCATTTTTCATTCCTCATAAAAAATATGAAAAAGGAATAGGCAAGCTATTGCAGCTTATATTTCACAGCAGACCCCATCCTTAGAGTCACACAATTGACTGAAATGTGTTGAAAATAGAGGAATGCAAATTCAGTTACTTACCCTTGAGAGACAATGATGCAAAGATGAAAACTGACTGTGCATGTTATTATGACTTGACCCTGCCTCTGCCTCTGACAATGAGGGATTTTCTCTACGATATAAATCTTCAAAGAAGTATAGCTTCTGAAAATGATAGAATCTTAGAGTTGAAAAGGACTTTAGAGTTCGTGGAGTTCAACCTCTTACTTTTTGTGGGAATTTCCTCTCAGTCTCCTTGGAAAATAATGGTCCATGTTCTAGTGGCCAAGAGTCAGATTGAACGAGGAAGGTTGGGTCAGTGGAATAGTAAATGGGAAAGAACTGGTTCTTGTCCCAGGAGCCTCTCGTTACTACCAACAACCTTGGGACACTATTCAGTTTGATGGAGGGGAGGGAAAGATAACAGAACCACAGAAGTTGAGAGCTGGAGCAGTTATCTATTTTAACCCATACCTGAAATCTATTATAAACAGCGGTACGAGCGAGCTGGCTCCCATGGCTCAGGAGAGCCCCGTGTTAGCTCTTTAGCGTAAGCATTTCCACCTTGGAAATCGGCAAAGGTTACAAATTAGGGTTTGATTTATTGTTTTGTTGATTGTCTAGACTTAAGAAAATTATGAAAAAATTTTAACAATACAGATCAAACTTAGAATTGTGTCATGCATGCAATTTATGTTTTCTAGAGAGCTGATTATTAAAGTAGCACACTCCTGATTATAACAAATCGAACAAGTAGTTATCTGGCTTCTGTTTAAAGTTCTGCAAGGAAAAGGAACCTGCCATTTCTCAAGGCACTTTTGAACTTCTCTAGTTGATTAAAAAAACTTTTGCTTCACAAGTCAAATCAATCATCTATTTGGCAACCCTTCAAATACATCTCATATATCACCTGTGTCTTCTTTTCTCCAGATTAAAAACCTCGAATTCTTTCAACCAATCCTTACATAACAGGGACTCAAAGTCTTTCATCATCCTGATTGCCATCCTTTGGACCAATCCAACTTATCACTATCCTTCTTAAACTGTGGTGCTAGGAACTAAATAGAGTACTATGGATGGAATCTGAGGAGAGCAGAGTATCAGGAGAATTAATGCCTCTTTTATGTATCCAAAGATCACAGTACCTTTTTAGACTGTTATATCATACTATTGTCTTATATTGAGCTTGCAATCCAATGATTCCTAACTATTTAAACGTGTCTTTCCCCATCTCGTACTTACTTAGATTTTTATACCTAAGTATAAAGTTTGACGTTATCCATGTTGAGTTTATCTTATTAGATTCAACCCAAATCTCCAGCCTGTCAGGGTCTTTCTGAATCGTGATTCTATAATCCAATGGGTTTGTTATCTGTCCCAGACTAATACCAGCTGCAGACTTTATGAACATGATATCTATGCCCTCGTCTAGGTCATCGATAAGAAGGTTGAGCAACATGAACGCAAGCGCAGATCCTTAGGAGTCACCATCAGCATCAGGTGACGTGCATTCATTAAAGGTCACTGGGTACCTTAGGCTAACAACTATAAGTTCCAAACTTTTAAAATATCAGATATATTTATTAATACATGTATACTAGTGTGACTTTCTGTGCCATCACTCAGCCACTTTTGTCATTTCTTGCACAAAGGTTATTTTCCTTGGTGGAGAAAAATAAAGCAAACTAATGAGAAGAGAGTGTCTCTTCCCTCTGTTTTCAGCATAACACACTTTTCTGGATAGTCCCTCGGCTCATGCTTACTCATGCTCAAAGCTCAAAGCTCACAGCTTTGTAGGGGGAATGACTACTTTGGGTTCCAGAGGCAAACCTGTGGAGCTGTACTTCTACTGTTTTAGTTCATGAGCTCCCACTGGTGTATTTTCTATTAACACTCAACCAGTAGTCACAACTAGTTCTTAGCAAAGGTATTTATTGACATATCATTGTAATAACAATAGCTACCAAACATCCCTCTTCCTGATGCTAAAAGATGTCTATTCACCTACCCAAGCACAAAGCTTCAATGGAAAGAGAGGGAGTAAATTTATAAGAAGCAAGCCAGGTAGTACAATGGATAGGGTGGAGTGAGGATGACTCATTTTCCTGAGTTCAAATATGACTATAGTTACTTACTAGCTATGTGACCTGGGGCAGATCAACTCCATTTGCCTCAGTTTCTTTATCTGTAAAATGAATTGGAGAAGGAAATGATAAATGACTCCAGTATCTTTGCCAAGAAAACTCCAAATGGGATCAAGAAAGTTGAATGCAACTGAAATGAATGAACAAAACAAAGAAGCAAACATTTAGAGGACACATGGGCCAAGGCAACTCATTACTGCAAACCTGTAATGATTAGAAATGTTCTCCTTTTATAATCTTCTATATAGTCCAGCTGTGATGCCAAGGCTGCTATTCTCTTGAATCCATAATCAGTTCTTTTCTGGATCATGCTTATTGATGCTTCCTCACTCATTGATTATCTCTGTTTCCATGTCTATCTGGAGTATATGTGTCTGCTTCAACTGGTCCTCAGACTTTCTCAGTCTGACTTTCCTCTTTCTGGGGAAGAGATTCCAATACTAGGCTTCCTTATTGATGGGAAAGGGAAGGGAGAATCTGTTCTACTCTTCTCCCCCCACAGAGGGCTCACTCTATAACTACTCTGAACCTTGTCTATCTTCAATTTCCTCCTTATTCTAATTTTCATCTCATGAGGCAAGTAGGTGGTTCAGTGAATAGAGCACCAGTGCAGGAGTCAGGAGGACCTGAGTTCAAATCTCACCTCAGACACTTGACACTCACTAGCCGTGTGACCTTGGGCAAGTCACTTAACCCCAATCGCTTCATCCTGGGTCATCTCCAGTCATCCTGATGAATATCTGGTCACTGGATTCAGATGACTGTGGAGGAGAAGTGAGGCTGGTGACTTGCACAGCCCTCCCTCACTCAAAACAAAGTCAAGTGCAAGTCATGGCGTTACTTCTCTGATGGCATGGTCTTCTTCAGCAACGAAGGATGAACACACACAATTTCCATCTCGACAACCATTTCTTCCCCATTCCAGAATTGGATTTCATCTGCCTTTGGAAGGATGTTAAGACAAGTCAAGAAGTTTTGGCAAAGAGCTCTGGCAGATGTCCAGATAATTGAATCACTTCTAAATAATGTCTCTGTGACAAGTTTGTGATATGTTTCCCAAACTCCCCAACCATTTTCTCTTTTAATTCAGTTGATGTGTAGTATACACTGATGATAAAATTATTCTGTTTCTCTCTATTGATCTACCATGCCTTTCTCTTAAGGTTTATAGATTTCCTAAAGTGAGCATTTCTGCCTTAATATGCAATGTTACTCCCTCTGCCCACCACCAAATGTGTTGTACTTTTCCATTACTTCTTTGTAATAAACCATAGCCA
Organism: Bettongia penicillata ogilbyi; assembly: GCA_023548195.1. Taxonomy (NCBI): domain Eukaryota; kingdom Metazoa; phylum Chordata; class Mammalia; order Diprotodontia; family Potoroidae; genus Bettongia; species Bettongia penicillata. The sequence goes on along the minus strand of JAJHZJ010000009.1, from coordinate 5,172,713 downwards.
TTTAAAGTCATATGCTAGTCATGGCTTTCATCCCACAAAGTCTAAATGACACAGGAGGTCAAATTTCCCTCCTTGATTTCAGATTTCTAGTTCCTTTTACCTCATTACCTAAACTTTTGGGCATTTGCAAATAGACATTTCAGGCAGGAGTTTTTGCTATTGATTCTTTTTTTTTTTTTTGAGTTTTATTTTCCATGAAGTTCTGCATTGCAATTTTTCTGTCTGGTATCTAGCTTGGGCAATATACAGAGGTAATTTTTTCTTCACAAAAAGAAGGGAAGTGGAGAGATAGTAGATTGAGGTATCTTTTAAACAAGAAAAGCATTTTTGTCCCCCTAGTTACCTTCAACCTTACAGCACTTGTCTGGAAAGGTTGGCCAAAGTGAACCCCCTCCCTCAATATCCCTCTTCCCCATTCTACATATAGCTACTGAACCTGGAGTCAGAAAGACCTGAGTTCAAATGCGACCTTACACTTAATAGTTTTGCTATGAGGATAAAATGACAACAAAGAAACTTGACAAATCTTAAATTGCTTTATAAATGCCCTCTCTCTGTCTCTGTCTCCCTCTCTCTCCTTCTCTCTTGCTTTTGCTCTCACTCTCTCTGTTACTGCTGTTCTGGAAAAGAGTTCAAGATCTGAAGCAGCAATTGTAGGATAATCAGGGGAACTTCAAGAGAGAACGAGGAGGAACAAAAAAGAAGCTGCAACAAGAAGCAGCCGGAGAAATTTATGAGCATGAATCCATGGGGAAGCCTGGCTAGGGCTCTAGCCAGAATGCTCTGATGAGGTGGGGAATGTTTTGGCTGCAGTAATTGCTTTATCTGTGGGGGACCCTTCACCCACCTGCATATATACGCTTCCACAATATAGAATAATAAAAACTTTCCAAGCCACAATTTAGCTGGTTTGGTTATCTTCAATCTAGCATAATCCCTGATTAGTGATTGGTCCTTACCACACTCCATCCTTCCATTCAGGTCACGGGAATCTAGGTTCCGGTTCCATTGTTGAACAGCTTCTGTTGTTAGAAATTTCCTAAAGACATTTAGGCCAATTCTATCTCCCTTTAACTAGAATCCCTGCTTTTAGTCCTTGCCTTTGAAGCAACACAGAAAGGCACTTAATAGGTATTGGTGGATTGTATATTCCCTCTTTTTCAGGACAGCATTTCACATGTCTAGAGGCAGCCGCCATGTTTCTTTTTAGTCTCCTTCTTTTCCTAACTAAACATCGCTAAATGCCTGCATGCATTCCATGTAGGGGAACCAGGAGAGAAACTACCTGTTAGCTACTGCTACCTGTTGACTTGCTTCTTCTCAGTCTCCTTTGATGGATTCTCATTCAGATCATACTGTAGCTGTCCCCCAGGGTTCTGTCCTCTCTGCTATTCTCACTGTCAATAATTTCTTCAGCTTCCATCGTTTTAATGACCATCTCCATGCTGAAAAATCTCAAATCTACCCATTGTGTTCCAACCTCTCTTCTGACCTCCAATCTTGTATCTCCACCTTTTAGACATTTCCTACTGGATGTCCAGTAGATATCTTAAATTTGATACATCCAAAATGGAATTGATTACCTTTTCACCTAACCTCCCGCCCCACTTCTAACTTATTTGCTCATTGTCATCCCCATTGGATGGTGAGCTCCTCTGAGGCAGGGACTGTCTTTTGCCTCCTTCTGTATCCCTAGCATTTAGTACAGTGCCTGGCACATAGTAGGCTCTTAAAAAATATTTATTTATTGATAAATTGTGGTAGATAGTTTCAAGTCTCTTCATGATCCTGGAAACTATCTTGTTTGCTGACCTCCCCTTTAAAATGTGCTGCTCAGATAATGCTCTAGATAGAGCTATCCTATGTAACCCAGCATTATTTTTCCTTTGAACACTTTATGAATGGAAGACAATCCATCTTTCAGTTTTGGCATTTTCTCTGACTTGGGTCATGCATGGAATGCTCTCCCTCCTCATCTCTCACTCCTATCTTCCTTGAGTTTTTCAAGTGCCAGCTAAAATTCTACCCTCTATAGGAAAACTGTCCCAAATCTCTTAATTCTGATGTCTTCACTATGTGGATTATTTCCTACTTATCCCACATATTTTTTGTTGTCTCCCCTACTAGACTATGAATTCCAACATGGAAGACTGTTGTTCACCTTACTTTGTATCCTTAGCACTTAGCACAGTGCCTATTACATAGTAGGCACTTAAGAAATGTTCATTGACTGACTAGAAAAAAAAATTCTTAGCTTATTGGGCCTGTGATAACAAATGGTTATCAAACCAGATCTTCCACAATTTGTATTTGTGAAGGTGATTTTCCCCCATTTTATAATCATAACTGCAAGCAACTTTTCTATACATTAGGATTTTTCCAAATTAGTTTACTAATATTAATATGGGACAATTTCATTTTGATCTTTATATATCTAGGCCCTAACACAGTATTAATAGAATAGTTTATTATAGAGAGCCTAGGCCTGTTATACAAGTAATTCTTTCATAAAAATATTTGGGTCTTTTGATCTGGAGGAGTCTGCAGTTTACTAGATTAAAGGGGACTTAGGTAGACTCCTCCATCCTCATCTCCTAGAATCTATCTTTGCCAGGGAGAGGGAGTGAGAACAGAATCTTCTGGTAAACAAGGACTCATTAGCACATAATGTATTGATGACTGTTGACAGCTGGAAATTCTAGTGGACAGAGCATCAGAATAGGTGTCAGAAGACCTGAGTTCATATCCTACTGAAAATAGTTACTAGCAATAGAACCTAGGGGAAGTCACTTAACCACTCTCAACCTCAGTTTTTTTTATTTGCTAAATGGAGATAATAAAAGCACCTGTTTCACAGTATTATTGTAAGGATCTAATAGAATACAAAATGCTTCGCAAACTTTGAAATGCTATAGAAATAGTAGCCATTATTATGAAAAGTCAATAACACTATATGATATATCAATGACTCTCTGGAGCATGAGATGAAGTGTTATATTGGAATTCATGATTTTGCCTCTTTGGCAGAGTTATTGTATCCCTTCTAGATTGATCTCTTTTTAGCAACAGTCTATTTCTATATTCCCTTTACACTGTTTGTTTTTCTATTTCTCTCTCCCTTTCCTTTCATCGATCTCAGTCACTTTGTATCTCTAAACATACTCCTGTTACTTGCTCTCTTTCCTTTCTCAACAAATAGTCTAATTCAATAAGCATTTCTCTCCCTAAGAAACATCTCTCCATTCTGTCTTCATTACGGTTATTATGTTAGCATTTTTATGTTCTTGGCACATCAGTATAATGAAGCTCAAACCTCCCACAGCACCTCCTTCTACCACGCTCTCAGCTGAGGATTTTGTCACCATTTTTTTCAATCAGGTGTGAGGCAATCTGACAAGAGTTTATTCTTTTTCACCTCTCCCTTATCTCACCTGCCTCTGACGTCATCCCCCATCATCTCCTTCTTGACCCCTGCCTCTAAAAGAAGAGATGCCCTTCTCTCTGCCAATGCCAACCCTCTACGTACAACCTCAATCCTTCTCTTATTTTTTGTCAGATTGTCTGCATCTCTATTCTCTCCCTAATCTTCAATCTCTCCCTAACTTCTAGATCCTTCCCTGCTGCCTACAATAATAATGATAATAATATTAATAAAAATAAGTAGCCTTTATATAGCACTTCAAGGTTTGTGAATCATTTTACAAACATCAGCTCATTTTATTCTCACAACCTCGTATGTCCATTTATAGCCTTAATCTCACCTGAACTCCAGTCCTGTATCTCCAGCTGCCTGTTATTGTCTGTTAAGCAGGTTGAGTTGGATGTGCCATAGGCATCTCAAACTCAACATCTCAAAAGCAGTACTTACTATCTCTGCCCCCCACCCCTATTAACCTGACTACTTGAAATTCCCTATCCTATTGAGGGCACCACCACCCTTCCAGAGGTTCCTATTATCTCCAGGATCAAAATTAAAGCCTTCCCTTTGGCATTTAAGGCTTTCCACAACCTGTGCCATTCCTGATTTTTTTCCAGTATTCTTCAGCTTTATTCCCTTCCGCCCATTCTGGATCACAGATACTGGTCTAGTCACTGTTTCTTGCCGATGACACTCCTTGTCTTCCAGCCTCTTCCTTGGCTGTTTTCCTTGACATCCCTGGTTTCTCTCAAGACAACTGAAACCCCACCTTTATACGAAACTTTTCTTGGCTCCTCAAACATTTGAGCTTTCCCTTGTAAGTCATCTTTCTTCTAATCTGTATGTATCATGTGTATACCAATTTCTTTTCATATCTCCCTCCCCGCACCCATCAGAATTGAGCTTTTTGAGGGCAGTGACTGCTTATGTATTTTTGCATCCCTAGCTCTTAATACAAGTGTATATAATATATATATGTATATGTATAAAGTATATATGTAAAGAATATAATAAGTGCTTAATTCATGTTTGTATTAATTTGTTTTCATGTTTTATGTATTTATGTTTAATACAGAGTTTTGCTCTGTACGCTGCATGTCCAAAGTCGATAGGGGTGGTCACTTGCCAGCAGATAAAGTGGGGCAAAATATATGACAGGAAATGGGATCTATTTCCAAGAGTACAAGAAGCTACCCAGAAAGTAGAAAGGTCCAGGGATCTGTCCTCAAATAGAAAGGAAGCCAAGAAGACAGTCACTACATATTAAGAAGGATGATCTCTTACGTTTCCTACTGCCTGCTTGGCATCTCGATCTGACTCATCACATTCAATGTGTCCAAAACACAACACTCTCCTCACCAAGCTTGTCCTTTATCTTGACTTGTCTGTTTATTTTGATGATACAATAATCCTCCTGGTTCTTAACTTTGCAATTATTTTCGGATATTCTTCCTTTTCCCTAACACTTGACATGCATCATATCACCAAGTTCTATCCTTTTTAGGGACAGTGGCTGAACTTAGGATTTCATTACTATAGGGAAGTCTTGAGTGAGGAAATGCAGTTTGGCACCTTTTCTGCAACTGATAGTATTAGAGAGTTGCCTAGAGCAGAAATGTTGAACTTACTACCAGCAAAAGTGAGTTTGAGTGCAGTCCAAACTAGATTAAAATGCAATTGGGTTTAACAAAATAAATAAAAACAATATAACTGAAATAATATCAATTTGTAGTTTTCTAAGTTAATATAGGGACAACAAGGACTGTTTCTATTTGAGTTTGACATGACCAGCCTAGAGCACTGAGGTTCAATGACTTGCCCAGGGTCATATAGCCAGTATGTTAGGGGTAGGACTTGAATGCAGGTCTTCCTGATTCTGAGCCTGCCTTTCCAGTCAGCATGCCAGGCTTCCTTTTCTGTCAATTCACCTCAATAATGTTGTCTTCATCCTGCCCACAGGAGGGCCTAGTTCAGGCCCTCATGCTCTCTGACCTGATCTACTGCTGAAGCTCCTGATTGATTCCTTGCTTGAAATCTATTCTCTCACACAGTGGATAAAGTGATTATGCTACAGCACAGTTCTGATCACATTCCTGCTTTGCTCGAAAGCTTGCAGGGATATTGTGAAGTAAGCCATGTAAGCGTCACAGAAATAGGAGGTGGAATCTTTGTTCTTACTTTTGCTCTGATATTGCTGCAGATAATGATGGTATGGTTCTTTATGGCCCATACGATCAAATTTAAACCTTGGTAGCCAGGCATTCTAACAAATCCTGTCACATTCTGGATCCAACCTACTTTTCAAGTTGTATTTCCTGCCTACTTCCCTTCTTGCAGTCTGTGCTCTGACCAAACTGAATTAATCTGGACAAATCATTACCCAATTTCATCCCATTCTTTTATGCCACCATGCCTTCGTATATGTACCATATCACACGCCTGGAGTGATTTCTACGTATAGGTTGCCAAAATTCAATTCGACACACATTTATTATGTACCTTCTATAGGCAAGATACCATGGTAGGGCCTAGATATATAAAGATAAAAATGAAACTGTCCCGGCCCTCAAGAAGTTTGCACTCCAGTTACAGATATAAGTTTTAAATAGGTAAAATAAGTAACTACAATATAATTTTAGGTAGGAGACAACATTAACAGCTTCCTTACGTCCCACTTTAACAAAAGACTTCCATGACTTCTCCTTCCCATGAGAAGTGACAGTTTCCTTCTCCCATCTTTCATCCTTATGAGTTTGACTTTTGTGTACTTATCCCAGTCAAATTTGTATTATAATGATTCATGTGCATGCCTCAATCCAGTTAGAAGATTGTAAGGTCCTTGAAGGCAAGGGTTATTTGATTTTTCATTTGTATATTTGCAGTTATGCATAAGACCCAGCCCGTAACAGATGTCTGTAGAATTGAATTAGGGAGAAGTGGTATGTTCCAATTGTAAGTTTGATGGGCAAGTCATTTAACATCTTACACTCCAATTCTACATCTCTGTAGGTGGGATTGTTTAGATGTGACTTAGAATCTCTGGTTGACATCTCTTCCATGACTGACACTACTAGGACATCTGCCATTCAGTTTCAAGACCAACATGGTCTGTAATGATTCAGTGGGCAGGGGTCAGAGCAAATAATGAGAGGAACACAGAGAGCCAGGCACTAGGTTTAATTTAGTGAAGCTGAAGGGAGAGAGGGGACGAAAGAAAGCGAAGAGAGAGAGAGAAAGGAGCAGGGAGAGAGGGAGGGTAAAGAAAGGGGAGAGGGAGGAAGAAAGAGAAGACAGATAATGATCATGCTATGACAACTCCTGCTGCTCATGATGTCTCCCACCTGACCTTGAAAATATTGAGGGGCTTCTTCTGCCTCTCTTGCACTTTTTTTCCATTTTCTTTTGTTTGCAGATTCATATTCTTTCCCTCTCATCTCCCCCTTCTTCCAGCCATTGAGAAAGCAATAAAAACAAAATCCATTAAAATATAATCAAACAAATTCCTGCATTGGTTACATAATATATACATACATGTATACATACATATGTGTATACATGTATACATACATATATACACACATATACAAGTATGCAGTCTGAACACTGAGTCCATCTCCTCTCTATCCAAAAGTGGGTAATATGCTTTATCATGAGTTCTCTGGAACTGTTGATAGTCAGTGTGTTACGTTTTAAAGTTCTTTATCTTTACAATATCATTGTTCTTATATAAATTGTTTTGTTTCTGCAGTTTTCACCCTTAGGTAGAGTCTTCTCATTCCTTTTATCATTTCTTATAGAAAAATAATATCCTGTCACATTTATATACTGTAATTTGTGTTACCATTACCCAGTTGAGGAGCATACCCTCAGTTTCCGATTCTTTGCCACAGCAAAAAGGGCTGATATATATATGCATGTATTTGTACATATGGGTCTTTTTCCTCTTTCTTTGCTCTCTTTGGAGCATAGACTTGGTAATGATATAGCTGGGTGAAAGGTAGGTGAAAATAATTTCAGTTTTTTGGGGCATAGTTCCAAATTTCTTTCTGTAGAAGTTGGACCTTTTCATAATTCCATAAAGAGTAAATAAATGCACTGCTTTCCCACAGTCCCCTCAGCATTTGACATTTTCCTTTTTTGTCAACTTTATCAATGTGATGGGTATGAGTTGGTACCTCAGAGTTGCTACGATTTGTATTTCCCTAATTATTTCTTACTTGGAGCATTTTTTCCAGCTTGGATTTCTTCCTCTGAAAGCTGTATATTCCTACCTTTTGTCCATTTATCAACTGAACCATTTCTCTATACATTTTAGAGACTTTTATTAAGGAAACTTGGTGGAAATAGTTTCCCCAGTTTCCTACTTCTCTTTGAGTTTTAGCTGAGTTGGTTTTGTTGGTACACAAACTTTTAAGTTTTATATAATCGAAACTCTTCATTTTATCTTGTGTAAACCCCTCTCCAACTTATTCAGTCATGATTGCTTTCTCTCTCCATAGACCTGATAGATATTTCCTTCTATTTTCCTACAGTTTGTTTACAATGTCCCCCTTTGTTTTTAAATCATGTCCCTATTTTGATCTTGTCTTGTTAGATGGTGTGAGATGTGGGTCTATGCTTTGCTTCTGTGAGACTACTTAGTTGTTTTAAAGTTTTTTTTCCATAGTGACTTTTTGCCCCAATAGCTAAAATCTTTGGGTTTATGAAGTACTAGTCTACTTTGTTAATTTTGTGTATTGTGTACCTAATCTGTTCCACTGATCAACTTCTTTATTTCTTGCTCAGAACCAAATTGTTTTGAGGATGATGGGTTTGAGTTTCAGATCTGGTTCTACCAGGTCTTCTAACGTTTAAAAAAATCATTTCCTTTGTTATTCTTGAGCTTTTGTTTCTACAGATTTATTTTGCTATTATTTTTCTAGTTCAACAAAACAATCCTTAGCTAGTTTGACTTATATGATATTAAGTGAGTAAAATAATTTAGGTAGTATTATCATTTTTGTTATATTGACTCCAGTCTATTCATGAGCAATTAATATTTTTCTAATTACTCAGATTTATCATTGTGTAAAGAGTATGTTATCAATGTGTTCATATAATTTCTTTTCTTTTTTAAATTTATTTAAATTTTACATTCATTTTCACAAAATTTTGGGTTCCAAATTTTCTTCCCATTTGTCCCCTCCCCCCATCCCAATACACAGAGCATTCTAATTGTCCCTATCACCAGTCTTCCCTCTCTTCTATCATCCCTCCCTTCCCTTGTCCCCATCTTCTCTTTTGTCCTGTAGGGCCAGATAACTTTCTATTCCCCATTATCTGGATTTCTTATTTCCTAGTAGCAAGAACAATACTCGACAGTTGTTCCTAAAACTTTGAGTTCCAACTTCTCCCCATCCCTCCCTCCCCACTCATTCCTTTTGGGAAGGCAGGCAATTCAATATAGGCCATATCTGTGTAGTTTTGCAAATGACTTCCATAATAGTCATGTTGTGTAAGACTAACTATATTTCCCTCCATCCTATCCTGCCCCCATTGTTTCTATTCTGTCTTTTGATCCTGTCCCTCCCTGAGTGTTGACTTCAAATTTCTCCCTCCTCCCATTGCCCTCCCTTCCATCACCCCCCCCATCCTGCTTATCCCCTTCTCCCCAACTTTCCTTTTTGTAAGATAGGTTTTCATATCAAAATGAGTGTGCATTTTATTCATTCCTTTAGTTGAATGTGTTGAGAGTAAACTTCATGTTTTTCTCTCAGCTCTCCTCTTTTTCCCTCTACTAAAAAGTCTCCTGCTTGCCTCTTGAATGAGAGATAATTTGCTCCGTTTCATTTCTCCCTCTCTCCTCCAAATACATTTCTCTCTCAACATTTACCTTCATTTTTTTAAGATATGATCCCATCCTATTCAATTCATTCTGTGCTGTCTCTGTGTGTGTGCATATATGTGTTCATGCGTATGTGTGTGTGTGTGTGTGTGTGTGTGTGTGCAATCCCACCAACTACCCAGATACTGAAAAGTTTCAAGAGTTACAAATATTGTCTTTCTATGTAGGAATGTAAACAGATCTACTTTAGTAAGTCCCTTATCACTTCTCTTTGCTGTTTACCTTTTCATGCTTCTCTTCATTCTTGTGTTTGAAAGTCAAATTTTCTTTTCAGCTCTGGTCTTTTCATCAAGAATGCTTGAAAGTCCTCTATTTCATTGAAAGACCATTTTTCCCCTGAAGTATTGGACTCAGTTTTGCTGGGTAGGTGATTCTTGGTTTGAGTCCTAGTTCCTTTGCCTTCTGGAATATCCTATTCCACGCCCTTCGATCCCTTAATGTAGAAGCTGCTAGATCTTGTGTTATCCTGATTGTATTTCCACAATACTGGAATTGTTTCTTTCTAGCTGCTTGCAATATTTTCTCCTTGACCTGGGAATTCTGGAATTTGGCCACAATGTTCCTAGGAGTTTCTCTTTTTGGATCTCTTTCAGGTGGTGATCAGTGGATTCCTTGAATACTTATTTTGCCCTCTGGTTCTAGAATGTCAGGGCAGTTTTCCTTGATAATTTCATGAAAGATGATGTCTAGGCTCTTTTTTTGATCATGACTTTCAGGTAGTCCCATAATTTTTAAATTGTCTCTCCTGGATCTCTTTTCCAGCTCAGTTGTTTTTCCCATGAGATATTTCACATTCTCTTCCATTTTTTCATTCTTTTGGTTTTGTTTGGTGATTTCTTGGTTTCTTGTAAAGTCATTAGCCTCCATCTGTTCCATTCTAATTTTGAGAGAACTATTTTCTTCAGTGAGCTTTTGAACCTCTTTTTCCACTTGGCTAATTCTGCTTTCTTCTCTTCATTGGCTTTTTGAACCTCTTTTGCCAATTGAGTGAGCCTATTTTTCAAGGTGTTCTTTTCTTCATCATTTTTTTGAGTCTCCTTTAGCAAGGTATTGACCCGTTTTTCATGCTTTTCTTGCATCTCTCTCATTTCTCTTCCCAGTTTTTCCTCCACCTGTCTAACTTGATTTTCAAAGTTCTTTTTGAGCTCTTCCATGGCCTGAGCCCATTGAATATTTATTTTGGATGTTTGGGATACAGAAGCCTTGACTTCTGTGTCGTTCCCTGATGGTAAGCATTTTTCTTCCTCATCAGAAAGGATGGGAGGAGATATTTGTTCACCAAGAAAGTAACCTTCTATGGTCTTATTTTTTTTTCCCCTTTCTGGGCATTTTCCCAGTCAATTACTTGACTTCTGAGATTCCTCTCCACCCCTGCCTTGCCTCTAGATCTACCCAGCTAGTGCTTGGGGTCTGAGATTCAAATGCTGCTTCCCAGCCTCAGGGCTTTCAGCAGGGGCAGGGCTGCTATTCAGTGTGAGACTAAGTTCAGCTGCTGGGGTGTGGGCAGGGCCACCCACAGGGGGCTCAGTTCCCTCAGAGGATTTATGCGGAGACCTTCAACAATGGATTGGAGCTCCTGTCTACTTTGGGAGCTCCTGTCTGCTGCTGCCTCCACTGCTGCCTCCCAAGGGGCCTGTGTTATGGAGACACCCCACCCCCCTCTCGGCCAGCCAAAAAGACTCTCTCCCTGACCTTTGCATCTGTGGGTGGAGGGACCTGAGCAGCCGCTTCAGATTCTGTCCCTGAAGCCTGCTTGGATCTGCTCCTCTTGGTGCTCTGCAGCCAAGGCAGGGCTGGGCTCTGCTCCAGGTTTGGACCATACATAATCTTTGACCAAGCAATGCCACTACTAGGTCTTTGGCACCTGTGGGTTAAGGGATCTGTGAACAGCCACTGCTGCTGGGGATTCCCTGCTCCTCTCAGTGCAGCCAAGGCTGTACTAGGCTCCACTCCACATCTGGTGAGACAGATTTTTCCTGTTGACCTTCCAGGTCACCTTTGGCTGGAAATCTCCTCCACTTCGTTGTCCTGTGGCTTTTGCTGCTCTAGAATCTGTTGAGAGTTTTTCTTTACAGGTATTTTATGGGCTGTGGGGGAAGAGTTAGTGTATGTGCATCTTTCTACTCTGCCATCTTGACTCCTCCTCTGTTCATATAATTCTTTTGTGTTTGCTAGCAAGTAGAGTTCCAAGTATTTTACAGTATCTATAGTTATTTTAAATAGGATTTCACTTTCTCTATCTTCCTGCTGGATTATGTTAGTGATATGCAGAAATACTGATGATTTTTGTGGGTTTGTTTGCTGAAGTTAATTGTTTTTATGAATTTTTTCAGTTGACTCTCTTGGGTTATCTAAATTATCTCATCTGCAAAAAGTGATCATTTTGGTTTTTTAATATGTTTATTTTTAAAAATTTCTATTTCTTATCTTATTCCTTTAGCTAGCATTTTTAACATTTTAATGAATAGTAATGATGGACATTCTTACTTGACCACTTAATTTTATTGAAAAGCCTCCATAGATCTGACAGGTAGACTATTCTTTGCTCTTCTAATTTGCTTATGGTGTCACCCTTTATATATAAATCATGTACTCATTTTGACCTTATCTTGCTATATGATGTGAGATGTTAGGTGGAGAACCTGTGACCTGGAGGTCACATGTGGAGGTCTTCAAGTGCAGTCTTGTGACTGAGTCAAAGTTTTGTACTCAAACTTCTACAACACATGACATCTAGGGCACAGATCCCCCACCCATAGTCTATACCTAATTTGTGCCCTATTATTTTCTAATTTTCTCAATAGTTTTGAGTTCTTATCCCAAAGGCTGGGGATATGAAACACTTTGGGTTTCTCAAACACTAGGTTACTATGATCATTGATTACTATATCAATCTATTCCATTGATCAAGCACTCTATGTCTTAACCATTACCAGATAGTTTTGATGATTATTGTTTTATGTTATAGTTTGAAATCTTGTATTGTTAGGTCATCTTCCTTTTTTTTCTTTTACTCTGAATACAATGTATTTATTTTCAGTTTTCAATATTCACTTCCACAAGATTTTGAATTCCAAAATTTTCCCTATCTCTCTCTTCCCCCAACCTAGGACAGCATACACCCCAATCACCACTTGCCCTAATCTGTCCTCCCTTCTATCACCCCCCTTCTCCCATCTCCATACCGTCTATTTTCCTGTAGGGCAAGATAGACTTCTATAACCCATTGCCTGTATGACTTATTTCCCAGTTGCATGCAAAAACAATTTATAACATTCATTTTTCAAGCTTTGAGTTTCACAATTTTTCTCTTCTTCCTACCACCCTCCTCCCCATTAAGAAAGCAAGTAATTCTATATAGGTTGTACATATGTAACCATGCAAAACACTTACATAACAGCCATGTTGTGATAGGCTAGCCACATTTCCTTCAGTTCTGTCCTGCCCTCCATTTATTCCATTCTTTCTCACCACAGTAGTGTTTGCTTCTGATTACCCCTTCCATCTGCAGTTCCATCTATTATCCTCCCTCTCCTATCTCATTCCTCCTGGCCTTCCTGCAGGGTAAGATAGTCTTCCATGCCCCACTGAGTGTGTGTTATTCCCTCCTTAAGCCAAATCTGATGAGAGTAGACTTACTTATTCCCTCTCATCTCCTCCTTCTTTCCTTCAATTGGAAAAGCTCTATCTTGCTTCTTTTATGTGAAATGATTTACTACATTCTACCTCTCCCTTTCTCTTTCTCCTAGTAAATTCCTCTCAACACCTAATTTTATTTTTTAGATATCTTCCCTTCATATTCAACTCATGCTGTGCCCTCTGTCTCTCTGTGTACATATATATAATATATCTGTATATGTGTGTATATACATATATACACACATGTACATGTACACACATATAGATACATACATACACAAATACATGTATACATGCATATACACATACACATGTATATACATACATACACATGTGTGAGTATTCCCTCTAACTACCCTAATTCTAAGAAATGTCTCATGAGTTACAAATATCATCTCTCAATAAAGGAATGTAAACAAACAGCTCAACTTTCATTTGTCCCTTATGGCTTCTCTTTCCTGTTTGCTTTTTCATGTTTCTCTTGATTCTTGTATTTGAAAGTCAAATTTTCTATTCAGTTCTGGTCTTTTCAACAAGAATATTTGGAATTCCTGTCTTTCATTGAAATTTCATTTTTCTCCTGAAGTATTTTACTCAGTTCTACTAGGTAAGTGGTTTTTGGTTCTAATCCTAGCTCCTTTGACCTCTGGAATATCATATTCCAAGCCCTCTGATCCCTTAGTGTAGAAGCTACTAAATCCTGTGTTATCCTGATTGCATTTCCACAATATTTCAATTGTGTCTTTCTAGCTGCTTGTCATATTTTTCTCCTTGACCTAGGAACTCTGGAATGTGACTACATTATTCCTAGGAGTTTTCTTTTTGGGATCTCTTTCAGGAAGTGATCAGTGAATTCTTTCCATTTCTATTTTACCCTCAGGTTCCAGAATATCAGGGCAGTTTTCCTTGATAATTTTTTGGAAGATGATGTCTAGGCTCTTTTTTTGATCATGGTTTTCAGGTAGACCAATAATTTTTAAATTATTTCTCTTGGATCTATTTTCCAAGTCAGTTGTTTTTCCAATGAGATATTTCATATTGTCTTCTATTTTTTCATTCTTTTATTTTGTTTTGTAACTTTGCAAAGAGGACAGCATCTGCTAAAGTTTGATATCACCATGTATTTCCTAATTAAGTTATTTTGCTTTACTATGTTATGAGATATGAGTGAAATGTTGACATCTACGTTAAAGGACAACGGTTTTCAAAAGATGAAGGATCAGCCCAGAATTAGCTGGGACTTGAGATAAAAGGAAAACGGAACTAGAGGGACTATAAACCCTAAGATTACATCACATCTTTTCTCTTTCTGCGAAATCAGTTCATTAGACTGGATAACCCCTATTACTATGATCCTGTGTGTTTATATGGAAGTTTCAATGAGAGTCAAACATATGTTAGATGAGAGAAAGAACAGTTAAATTGAGGCTAAAACACATCTATATGTTTTGACATGGTTATAATATGTATACTGCTTGTTCTTTTAAGATTCTCTTTTTTCCCCTCAACATAATTTTATAAACATTTTCCACTCATCAATATAGGCCCCCACACTGATTTCATGACACTAGTGTAAAGTACTATCCACCCTTTTGCTATGTGGTCATTTTGGGTACTGAGAGGGATTGGGGAAAAAAGAAAACTTTTGTGCTGGGAACACAGATAAATTTAGCTTGAGAAGAAACAGCCTTTCATATAAGAGGGCTTTAGGAGAGATGAAGTCTATTCTGAGGAATGGAGAGAAAACTGTCTTTCAGATAAATGCACTTAGAGGGTATGTTTGAAAGTAGAGGATTGTTTGAGGGGAAGGTAGCCACAGTGGATTGTGATCCATCAACTCATTTTCATATGACTGTTTTCAGAGATTTTTAAGGCTTTAGCTAATAGACTATAAAACAAATAACTGTTGGAGGGGTATTGAGTGATTAGATCATGTCTCTTGGAATCATGTCTGAGGGAAAGGTGAACTTTCAGAGTTTGACATCATGTGTTAGAGGTAGGTGAATGGCTATGAAGAAACCCTGATCTGAGGTATTAGTAGAGAAGGTAGGAGGGGACCAGATGATAGATGCAGGAGAGCAACTTCAGGGAAGGAGGAAATAGGGACAGAAGACACAGGAGGAAAGGAAGAGGCTACTTACAAGTGACACCATAAAGAAAATAATAGGTTCTGATCTTAGGCAGCAGTTTGCTGGGAGGCATGCTAATTAGAAAAGAGGCAATACCTCAATGAGAGAAGTTTGGTTGGAGAAAGATGGCATTGTGCTCTGGCATTTTCTATAATCCGAGAGGAGAAACCTCTCAGGGGCATAATCCATATTGCCTGTTAATTAACTCTTTAGTTTGAGAGAAACAGAGGAGGAACTACAGGTTTTATGCCGATTTTACAATGAGTTATATTGATTAGAAAAGAGGTATAGCTTTGTTGAAAGTTGATTGAAGAAACAAAGTGCCCACTATCTGAAGGCATAGAAAGACTACATAACTGGGATAGCAGCATAGCTCAATGATTATCTCAGGAGATCTGAGGAGCTTCACAGTTCTGTGGTTTGAGGGAACACTTTATCCTTTAAATAGTTTAACACTTTTTAAACACCCTGTTACGGGTAGCTGGATGCTAAAAGAGTTTGACATTGCTTGAGTAGGCTGAAAGTAATAGAGAAGAGGGTTCATCCAGTGGGGAAGCTGTGACAACCAGAAGAATAAATAGCACAGAAATTTTACCCAACAGCTGACCTGTAGGCATAGACTATTCTATAAAAAGACCAAGGACATCAAGACCTGATATCCAAAGTTAGGAGCTGTCCTGTCAAACAAGTTTACCAATTCATATGCCTCCTTGCTAGATTCTTGTGTGTACCCATTCTCACTTACAGACATTGTGTTCTGTGACCCAGATTTATGCACAGACTGTTATACTTGGATTATTCTTGTTTTTGCTTTCTCATTTAGTAAACATTTCACATTTAAAAATTGATAGTGCTATTTTTACTGATTTTTTTTAAATGGGAAGTACACAGATAAGACCTCAGGAGATATACAACACCATACACTCTCATACAAGCCAGATTTATCCTTAGAATGTTGAGAGAGTTTGAGATGTATAGATACTCCTCAAAGGATACTATTCTGACCTACTGGAGTGAGTGTATTTGGGGTAAGTCAGTCAGACCCAGCCTCAGAAGAGAGAGTGACCATGGAGAGAAATGCTTGTCAGTGCCATGCTTCAGCTGCACTACTATACTATGGCTTGCTTAGTCATTTCTCTATTATGGTACATGTGGGTTGTCTCTAATTTTTCATTATTATAATTAGTACTACTACTATGAAAATCTCTGAATAAATGTTTTTCTTTTGGGTTGAATATTTGGTATACATTTCATACAGTGGAATTATTGGGTCAAGGGATATAAACATGATTGTGACTCTTATTACTAGTTGATGGACTATTCTCCAGGAAAATTAAATTGATATCCAGTGTGTTTTTCCATAACCCCACTAATAAGGTATTTTATCATACATGCTTATTTTTCCTAGATCACTAAATGCATCATTATCCCTTAAATGCACATTTTAAAAATTGCTGGTAATATTCCCCTAGCATAAATTATTTATTAATTTCTTTTAATCACTTAGTAGAATGATATTGATATGTGTCAATTCTTTATCTTAAGTGATGTATTTTTATTAGTTTCCCATGTTTTGTACATTTGTACCCCTTCCTCTATTCTGGTGCTTTCATTTAATTATTTATTTTATCAATGTATATTGCATGAAGGATTGTTCTTACCATATATTTTAATATATCCATCTTGTCTCAATTATAAAAAATGTTCCTTTTCTTCCTAGCTAAGATAAATATGCCATTCTAGTCTTGAGGTTTTGACCATAGTCTTAAAAAATAGGGCAACACTTTGTCCCACTGGGAACTTGTGGCAGTGTATAATGTCAAGTAGAGATCCAAGTTAACTTGTCTCCATGTTGTTCTATAATTGTCCCATTATTTGTTAAACGATAAATATAGAAATGGTGTTCTATTCCCCATTGTGATATTCTTGCTCTGCCACCATCATTACAAAAAGTCAGAAGAGTCAGAAGAGGTCATCTAATTGAACCCCTATCTGAAAAACAAATCATCGCATACTCAAATGGGCCATCTACCTTGTGCTTAGTGATTTGCAGGGAAGGAGGACCCTCTCATCCCCATTTGAGGCAGTCCATTGTACTTTTGAGTGACTTCAATTGTTGAGAAGTTTTTCCATCTATCTAGCCAAAGTCTGCTTCTATGGGACACTGACCTTGCTCTCTCTTCTTGGGTTGAGCAGACCAAGTCTAATCGCTTTTCCATATGGCAGACTTTCTGAATAAATCTTAAAAGAAAGCCAAACCAAAACTAACACCCCAGGTACAATAAAAACAAACCAACCTGTAATACCAATGTGAATGAACCAGGAGAACAGCAACAAATTTAATGGTACAGTTAAGTTTTCAAAGGACTTTAGGCGTTCTCTAATTGAATCCTTACAACAAGGTAGGTGCTATCAAATGAGGTTAAGAGAGGTTAAGTGACTTGTACCAGGTCACATAGCAAATAAGAATCTAAGGAAGCATTTGAACTCAGGTCTTCCTGACTCTAACACTATTCGCTCTATCACTTAGATGCCTAGTCAGTTGGACAATAATACCATATTTGTTCAAGTTTAGATCATGCTACAAAAATGAGATATTTGTTATGTCTCAATGTATTTTTTTAAGTGGTTTCTATTTTATTGTTATGATTTGGGCTACAAAAAGACACCTAACGTTATTATTTACTGTTTCATTCTCTCAGAAACTTTTATTCCTGTTTAGAAATCTAAAGAATTACTAATTCAGTAGAATTACTAATCAGCTTTAATTAACAGTTTGTAAAGCTATATCAATGAAATCATAGATCCAAGATTCAGCCCAATCTCTACCCCTCTCCAGTTCTGATAGTACCCACAAGGAGCAAAGCATGACAGAGTGAAGAGAAAGGGTGGCTTCACCATAAGCACAGCACTTGACCAAGATAAGTATTCTTTTTGAGATCAGGATGAGAATATTTCCAGGCTTTAGACAACCTGGGGCACTGACAAGTTTAATGACCTGCCCATGGTCAAATACAGTTAATACATAACAGACTTAAGACTTGAGCACAGGTTTTTCTTATTATGCAGTCCTCTGTCCACCACACTGTACTGAGTTATCCTCTAATAGATGCTAAAGTTGAATTCCCTTAGTTTCCAGGAAATACAAATAGGATCTGTTAAAGGAGTAGCCCAGTATAGACAGAGGAATGATGAACTCAGGACACTATTTTTTTTTTTTGGACACAGCTGGTGAGGGAATTTATTTTGCTGAACTATGCTTATTTGCTTTTCTTTTTCTTTTCCCAGTTGGGCTGGTGGTGGGAGGTAGAGAAAATCAATTCTTGTTAATTAAGTACAATTTAATTTAAAAAATGGATTTTGTTCTCCCAGACTTTTACTTCTTCAAAATTTGAGGGGGAAGGTTTGAAGATATGCTTATCCTCTCATCTTTTAATATCATCTCTTCCTTCTTTTTGGTAATATATCAAATCTTCCATTCATCTTTAAAGATTAAAAATTTGACCAATAGGTGTCTCAGGTTCTTTGAGGATTTCCTGAGTGGTGGGACACTATGATCCCACTTCATATTCATGCCAAGATTATTCAGATAAGTTTCTTCTTCAATTATAGAATGAGGGCACTGAAAAGAAAGAATCTCAGACTTGGACTCAGGAGACCTAGATTTAAATTCTGGCTCTCCTATTTGGTTAATGTATGATCCCAGGAAAGAGAAAACTTCTTTGAGTCTCAGTTTCCTAATCTGTAAAACAGGAATGATAACATACGTCCACTAAATACTGCACAGGATTATTATTAGGAAAGTGTTTTGTAAATCTTAAAGGACTGTTTAAATATGAGCTATTTCCCTGATTACAGTCTTCACGTTGCTGGCCTTTTCTATTTTCCCTGGCAGTCCTCTTATTCACAGACTAGATCTCTTTGATGTCTTTTCTAGGTCTGTCAGTTTCTTTTGCATTATTAACATCTGTTCGTGTAATTTAGCACTGATTCAGCTTTGCATATCTTCAGCATTCCTGCTCTGTGTCCTGCTGCATCAATTATGGCCTCCCTTGATGTTTTCAACTTCTCTATAGTGTTTCCAAGTTTAATTCTCTCTTGTTGTGTCCTGGCTTCTTTCTTATTTGCAATCATTGTTTCTTCTTTTATCCTTAAAAAAAAGTATTTAGTGGTGGCTCATTTATCTTTGTCAGAGTCTACAGGTAGTATTGAGTTTTGACCACTGTTCAATGTTATTGGAATAACGACAAAGTGCTGTTCGAAAGATCTGGGTTCAAGTACTGACACTACCAGTTATTAGTTTTATAATTTGAGGCAAGACACCCTTTCTAGTCTTAATTTCCTCATCTGTAGAATGAGCGTAATCTAGTTACCTTCATAACTGACCTCTACCCTGATTTTGTCAGCCAATACCACTCTTCAAGGAGTTCTGAAACTATTGCCCTATTTTCAGTCTCAAATCTGTAATAACTCTTTGGGGGGTGAGGGGGGCTTACTATGTTTGGTAAGTTCTTCTTGCTATTAAGAACATGATTTATGCATTGGAATAAAGAGTCTCACTTAGGAGTATGATTCAGAATTTGTGTGTGTGTGTATCGGATTATGCCTTTGAAATTATGTTTCTTTATTTCTTACATCACATGGGTTTCTATCACAATCATATTGTCATAGCTGGTTCAGCCATTCCCCAACTGATGAACATTATATTATTTTCCTAGTGTTTAAGCCTTGCAAAAAGAACTGCCATAAATATTATTATACATAATATTTTGTACATTTGTACATACATATTGATCTAGAGGTAGCATAGCTAGGTCACAGGGCATTTACTATTTAGTAACTTTTTGTGTCTTCAGATTTATAAGAATGAAACCCAATAGATAAAAATGTAGTCAGAGTATATGAACAAGCAATTCTCAAAAGAAGATACCCAAGCTACCAATAATCATATGAAAAAATACTGCAAATCACTAATAATGAGAGAAATATAAATTAAGCAATTTTGAGTTTCCACTTCATATTTATCAGATTGGCAAAGATGAGTTTTTAAAAATGGAAACTGGGACTTGATGGAGGAAAATAAGATTGCTGATTCCTTTTGGTGGCGTTATGAATTAGTCTAGTCATTCTGGAAAGCAATTTGGAAGTATATCCTCCAAATTACTAACTGTGAATACCCTCTGACCTGGCTCTGCCACTATTAGGCCTATAATCCAAAAAGATCAAAGAAACATAAATATGTTCATAGCACTTTTTGTGGTGGTACAAATTATGGGGTTGCTCATCAACTATGGAATGGTCAAATACATTATTGTATAAAATGCACCGGAATATTGTTGTGTCATAAGAAATGATGAAATGAATGGTTTCAGGGAAAATTGGGAAGACCTATACAACCTGATGCAGAATGAAGTGAGTTGAACTAGGAGAACAATATAGAATACTTAACAAGAACATTATAAAGAAAAACAACTTTGAAATACTTGAAAACTGATTAATTTAATGACCAAGCATAACTTCAGAAGACCAAAGATGACACATGCTCCCCACCTTTCTTCAGAGAGGTCATAGACTCAAGATACAGAATAAGACAGATTTTTGGATGTGACCAGTTTGCAAGTTAGTTTTCCTTCACTGCGCATATTTGCTACAAGGGTTTTCTTTATCTTTTCTTGTTTGTTGAGTGTATTGTGGTAGGGAGAAGGCGGGAGAGAAATCAAAAATTGTTAAAAGTTTTAAAAAGAAAAAAAACTGGGAGGGAGAGCACTAGCCTTTCAAGAATATTTGAGTTTTAAAACCTAAATAAAGGATTTTCTATTAACTTTCATCTTGCTGGTTTCAGACCAGCATTACTACCTAACAACATAGTTTTCAATATTGATTCTTTCATTAGATATTCCTCAGGTTTGTTATCCATAAATTTGATAAGCATAGCTCCATGCAAGTCACTGACAAAATGTTGAACAAGATAGGTTAAAAGAATCTAGCATATTCTCTTTCAACAGAGCTGCTACTCTGGAGGGCAGGAACAAAACTTTGCCTTAGGACATTGAAATCTTGAGGCACTGACATTTAAACTACATGAGCAGCACAGAAACGACTGGGCTCAGTGCTTAGTGACCTCAGAATAAACACTTGTAACTGGAAGCAACCAGTAAGCATACTCATCTCCCTGATGACTGTAACCCAGATGAGTTCTTTCTACTCTGACCTATCTACACTTTCCACAAGTAGAATTATAGTGCTAAAGTATCTCCACCAGCTCCTGAACTGAATTTGTTTTTAAAAATTGATTTGAAGGTATTTTGCCCCTCTTGCCAAAAATGCTGGTCAGGGCTCTATCTTCTAGCTTGACAAAGTCATTAATCAATCTTCTTTGAGTAGCATTATTCAACCAACTGTGAAACCACTTTACTACCTTTTAGGTCATAGTTCCAGCTTCCAGCCATGATACTCTTCTCTGACTTTGTCAAATAATTCAACATCTAGATTAGGGTGAAATCTCAGAATAACCTGGAAGGTACACTCAAGTCTGGTGATATTAAACTACAGCTCGTCTCAAAACTATCTTTTGGTTTTCTCTAGTTTATGAAGGTATGTGACCATCCATTTCCAAAAACTGAAAATCAGTCCTTCAACAAGACTGGTCCCTTTAGGGATCAATTCCTCTTTTAAGTGTATGACTCAAAACAACAAACTGAACTCGTACTGTACCACAGGGAAAAGAACAAACGCATTGACCAAAGCGGATATTTTCATTATTTATTTTTCATAATAATAAAAATAAATTAGTCATAAACAAAAATAGTTAATTTTTACCACATAGAAAATTACTGCATTTACTCACATAATTCTTCCCCCTCTCCAAAAAAATCTTTATTTTTAAGATATATATAACATATATATATTTTTATTTTACTAAAATACAGGTGATTTGAAGGGTAGTGGTAGCTTTATTTGAGAAAATTTTTCCCAGCTATGATGGATGAGCTCTGGGATTTCAGTTGCTGTTGCCAAGAGCATAATTTCTTCCCAGTTGGAGGTTCTGAAGGATTGGTCTTAACAGATAACATGGTGGCATCTCTTTAGGCACCTTTCATATTCTGACCAAACCTTAAGAGTAACTTCCGTTGATGATGCTGACAAAGCAGTGGTTTGTCTCCATGTCCCCAATCCCCATCCCCAACAGGAAGAAATAACTCAGAAGGAAAAAAAGATCATATATTTCTCACTACAAATTGTGTGTGTGTGTGTGTATGTGTGTGTATGTGTGACAGAGAGATAGAGGATGGGAAATGTGGCATGGAATTGAGGGGAAGGGGGGATCACATCAGTGAGTAAACATGATATGTAAGATGAAAAGGGTGGCGATTCAGATGTCGTTCAGTTATAAAGCTAGGGATAAAAACCCCTGAGCTCAGTCACAAAGTATGATAATATACATTCTGCTTTAAATCCATTCAAAGAGATTGGCTAATGAGAAAGTTAAACAATGGTAGCTATGGATTTACAGTATGACATATATAAGCTGTAACATTCAAGGAAGCTGGATTAGTATATGATCAAAGAATTTTATGCAAATGTAGACTGTATATGTAAATAAATACCTGTTAGGTCTCTTTTTAAAAATTAGCATATTCTAAATAATAAACTATTTTGGTGCAGAGGCCTGTTCTGTAGACATAGCTCCGAATATGTATTTCCTATAAACATCTTCTATTTACAAATAGTAAAATAATAATTTATCACAAAGTATTTCCTTCTGCCAAACTGGATGGTGATGGATTTGGAGATGAGTTCAAATGGAAATTTGTTTGTGGAAGGCATTTTAATTATGTCATTCATGTAAAGAGCTAATACTCTGAAAGATGAATTTGTATTGACCTGAGAAAATTGGCTAAAGTGAGTCACCATTACTGGATATATTGAATTTTCCAAGACAGGAAGTGTGGGATCATAAGAGAAAGCATTGGATTTGAAATGTGATGTCCTGGCTTTGAGTTTCTGTTTACTTACTAGCTGTGTAACCTTGAATAAGTCACTTTACTGAGTTTCAGTTGCCTCATTGGTAAAATGAAGATTACAGTACCCATCTCAGTAGGTTGTTCAGAGGGAAGTTCTTTTCAAATTGCAAACTAATCAAAGATAAGCTATGACTGTGATTATCCAAGCAAGCAACTGATATATAAATTTCATGGTCACTTATATCTAATGATTTTTTTTTTAATGAGAAAGAGAAGGGGGAGGAGGGGACAAAGAGAGAAGAAGATGGGGAAAGAGGAAAAGTCGGGAGAGAGAGGAGGAAAGAAAGAGAAATGGTCAGGGGAAAGAAGGGGAGGAGAGAAAAATGAGAACTCCTACTGTGGCCCACTGTGTAAACAGGAACATTTCCTAGATAAGTGTGGGGTCACTTTCCTGCAGTAAAGACCCAGAGTAGGACTGAGACATCAGCGAGCTGTGGGAGAAAAGAACTACGAAACCCAAGCTCAGCTCAAGTTCTGCCATCAACTAGCTGAGTGTTCTTTGCCAAGTTACTTCCTTTCCTGGCTCTCTGTTTCCTTATCAGTTAAGGAGAAAGGCATATTTTATTATTTCCAAGGGCTTTTTGCCTCCTAGCCTAAAGCTTAAAAGAGTGTAATACTCCACAAGGAACATCCTTGGGCAGTCAAGGCACAAGCAGGGCTTATGAACTAACTCCCAGCAGTCCCTGAAGAGGGTATGCTTGTTTTCATCACTTTTACTTAAATGGTTTTATTGACTTCTAGATAAGCCATGTCTTATGACATTTAGATGCTAAAGCAATAGTTACAACAAAAAGAATTTGGCTTAATGGGATATTTGTAATAACTGGATTTCTCCCCACTAAATGACTTTTCCCTGTGTCCCATGACTCAAGCTGTCTTAAGGAGGTCGGTTATGCTGATTGTTTTGCCTGCCAAGGAATTTTGACAATTCTTTCCCCAGAGTGATATGAAAGCCGGGCTTCCCTGACTCTGGAGGGCAGGAGAGAACCCTAGTGACCGGCAGTTTATCTAATCTTGATGTAAGCAACTCTTTAAAAAAATGAAAATGAAATTGAAGGTGTCACACATAGCAAAGCTAATTAGCTCATTTTGAGGTGCCAATGCACTTCATAGATTTAGACCTTGGTGAAATCCCTTCATCTCTCTATACCTTAATGTCCCCAACTGTAAAATGATCTAGGAGGTTGACCTGGAGGACCTTGAAGGTCTCTTCTGACTCTCAGACCTATGATCCAACTTCTTTACTCTTTGATTTACTGTTCTCGGAAAGCAAGAGCCTTAGAGGCAATGTGCTTCAGTGCAGTGAGCATAAAGGAGTCCGAGTCAGAATACTTGCTGCTCATTCTGCCATGTACTACATGGATGACTTTGGGAACACCATGTGGACTCTGGGTTTCAGTCTTCTCTTCTGTAAAATGGTGTGTGTGTGGGGGTGGGGGTGGGGGGAGATTAGGCTAGATGTCCTTTTATGGTTCCTTACAACTCAATCTATGATTATAGGGTTTCTCTACTACCAAACTTATCAATAAGAGAGGCTAGATGTGCCTCATTTCAGTTACTTCTTTACTTCTATGCAAGAGTGCATTAAAAAACAAAAATGAGACTTATTCTTCACATTATCATAAATTCAATTAGGAGCCTCCTCCAGGGCTCAACAGTCAGAAAATACTTCTTTATGCTTATTCCTTAGCCTCAATATTCCTTGCTACCATTTAAAGTTCATCTTCTTTTACTCTAACCACCAGGGAAGCTGAAATTAGCCACTCAGCATCTTCCTTCAAATAAGCTTTTCAGATGGCCGTATCAGCTCTCTCCCCTTTGTTCATGGAGGCTGCCCGGCTGGTATTCCCAAGAGCAATCATAATTTCTACTGCTTTGCCTCTGGTAGGAATAGCTTATGAACCCCTTGAACAATCCAGCTGTTCCTCTAACTAAGCTAAGAGAATGGTGACTGTAGCTTAATCTCTTTTGCAGCATGTAAAGTTTCATGATGTGTGGACTTCTGGGCTCCAGCCTGCTGTTGGCAAGTCTACTGCTGTCCAACATGAATCATAGACTTAGAATTGGAAGGGAAGTCAGGTATCATCTACTCCAATCCCTACCCAAATCATGAATCCAATTTACAACAGCAAGCCAGGCAGGGGGAGCTCACTAACCCCTAAGCCAGCTCATTCCACTTTTGGGACAGATCTAATTGTTAGGAAGTTTTTCTTTATGCTGAGCTGTGACTTATATTAATGGTGCCTTTTTTCCTTCTTGGAAACAAAGACAAGTCTCTGCACGAAAGCCCTTCAGATACCTGCAGGGGCAGCTAGCTTTCTCTCCTTTGCCCTTGCCAGAATACTCTGTTCTCAAGGGTGAACATTTCCTGCTCTTTCAATTGTTTATGTGTGAATTTGATTGGCCTTAGCAATTGTAACCCGTTCCAGTTTGCCATGTCCCATCTAAAATGTGGTAACCCTAAACTCCCTCTCTTTTTTTGCAGAGGTGGGGTTCTATGGGTGTGGAACACTCATATGCTTTCAGAGCTGGTTAAACTTTCAGTTAGTTTTGCTGAACTGCTCCACCTTCCTTCCCTATGGTTTTTTAAAAATTCCTTATTATAAGGGATGACTCTCTGGGTGGAACAGGATAGGGATATACATGGGAATGAAGGTGATATGAAAACAAAATATATTAATGCAAATTTAAAAATGAAATAAAAATGTGGTGTCAAGAATCAAAGTACTCAAACAAACAAAAAAGAATCAAAGAACTCCATATACAGCCTAAGAGAGAGTGCATCAGGATTATCAATATGGGGCGGGGTGGCATAGGACAATGGAAAGTTGGCTGGACTTGCAGTCAGAGGATTTGGGTTCAAATCTTGCCCCTAATACTTATTACATGTGTGACTTTGAGCAAGCTATTTAACCACTCTGGGCCTCAGTTTCCTGATCTGTAAAATAAGAGGATTTGATGAAATGACTTCTGAGTGTCCCTTCTAGCTCTATTTCCATGATCCTATGATTTTCCTTGCTCTGGACTCTGTGATTGTCTATTGCAGCCTGGAAATGCATTAGTTTTTGCAGCTACCACATCATTCTGCTGACTCATATTCAGCCTTTGCAGTAAACTCTTTATTCTATTACAGCTAATAACAGAAAACTAATCTTACTAACAGCATATGGAGACTGCAGCTTCTAAGACTGAGAAGAACACTAGAATGGCACATCCATCCAAGCAAACTGTGGACTGGAGGATTCCATTGGATGACTGTCTTTATATATGGGAGCACTGCTCTTTATTCACTCGGGCTTACTATGGACCAGTGGACATGCAGATGGGTAGGAGAATCTGACTAGGACCATTAAGGACCAATGCATGCATCTTATCAGCTGAAGAGAATTTTGGAAATTGAAGGGTAGATGCCTAAGAGCACAGGATGCTGTCAATCATAAACCCTGCTCATTTCCTTTAAGCTGTAACTAAACTCCACTAAAAGGATTTTTAAATTATTGGGAACCTGTGGGATAGGTTTAGTTGTAAGAATCTCTTTTCTGCCCAGAAAATGGAAATATACTCAGTCCCTTTCTCTCAATAGGATAAACTTCCTCTATGATTAAATTGATTTAGCTTGAAATTCTTTTCAACAGGGGAGAAAATCTCTTTGAAAATACTGTATTACAGAATTTTCAGAGAGTTCACCCCAAGTCTCTCTTGGGTACCTTATTCTGGCAAGAATTAGAAGGGAGAAGACAGGAGAGCTTCTGAATAAAGGGAGAAACTGAGGCTAGAAGGGCTTGAGTCTATAGCCCCTTTTAGATTATTTGCATAAATGTAGACCTGTGTTTGAGGAAGGGGACAGGGGAGGCATGGAGAAAGAAATCACTTCAGAAAAATAGGGCAGTCACTGTGAAGAAGTCTTTCACATCTGAAAACAGGCGGTTCCTTAGGGAAGCTGTTACAAGCCTATCTTGTTGGTCAAAGAGGTAAATCCAAAAGAGAGGAACCCCAAATGTGGTCATGAAGAATAAGACATGACTAATCGAATAACAGCAACGAAACAGCATTCAGGAGCAGGCTTCTGCTATTTAGTAATTTGCTTTTAAGTTTGTACTGAACAGCATACTGGCATTGGTCTCAAAGACCTGGCCTTGAGTGCTATCTCCACTGTTGGCCATTCTGTGATCAGGATCAAGTCCTCCATGTTTCAGGGATATTCTGTTCCCTGAACTGCATGTACCTTTTCTTTTCCCTGACTGCCTTTAAGATTCAGTTCACATCTCATCTTTTACAGAAGGCTTTTACCTTTCCCCATGACTTCCCGTCCTTACCCACGTATTTACCTTATATGTATCTAGTTATTGACAAGTTGTCTTCCCTATTAGAATGAAATTGCCCTGAGGACAGAGATTGTCTTTGCTTTTCTTTGTATATACTATACCTACTCATCCTGGCACATAGTAAGTGCTTAATAAATTCTTGCTTACTGATGGAGTTCATAGACTCACAGGATCATAGATTTACAGCTGGGTAAACTGAGGCACACAGAAGTCAAGGTCAAACACATAATAAAGTGACAGAGGCAGGATTTCAACCTTACTTCCCTGAGCCTCTGCCTCTTCATCTATAAAATGGAGTCCATCACCCTTGTGTTGTGTCACAGGATAGTTGTGCAGAATGCACTCTGTAAATTGTAAGGTGCTCTAAAAGTGAAGTAATGGAAAGAGGCCTAGATTTGGAGTCAGTGGACATAGGCTCAAATTCTGCCTTGCCAACTCTATTAGCTACATGACCTCAGGGGAATTTTTTCACTTCTTGGGCTTAGGTTTCCTTTTTGGTAGGATGGATCCGATGGATTCTAAGATTACCCTAAGCTCTAGAATCTATTTCTGAGCACAAAATAAAATTGTGCCATTAGTCAGTGGGTCACAGAAGAAAAATTCCTATGGCAGGTGATGGATAAAAAGAGGGTAAAAATTTCAACCAATCAAATCACTAGCTGCTCAGCCCTACCAAATATTACTTCATTGGCAAAGCCATAAGAGATCCATGCATCTATGGTTTGTGCATATTCCTGGAGATGGGGAGGAGAACATGGACTGGACAGTTTTTAAGGACAAAGTATTGGGGAATTAAGATTTGGGGAGAGAATTCTTACTCAATGTTCTCATACTCTAGGTTGAAAATTTTCATGCATTAGGTATTTTATAGGACATTTTGTATTGCTGAAAAGGTATCTGGTTATTCAGCATTTTGGTTCTCTGGTGACCTAGGTAGGGTATGTGATCCTTGGCAAGGCCAGACGGAAAGCAGGCATGGGTAAGTTGAGATTAGAAAAAGGAAAGGATATGCATCACTCGAAAAAGCTTAATGAGGTTGGTAAATACATTACTTTTCCCAGGTCCTATCTTTAGTTGACTAATTTTTAGAAAGTCTACAAATACCAAGAGCCACAAAACACTTCATCAACAGCATTGCCTATTTGGAATATGTTGGGATAATAGCTTGACTGCTCTATTGTTAATGTGTTTTTGTTTACTTTGAAGTTCTTTCCCATCCACTAATGGACCCATGTGACCTGCTTGGAAGGACTAAGTGGAAGCCACATGGAAGCCTAAGTCAGATGTGATGGAAGGAGGTTGCTAAACAGGTGGAACAAGAAGGGTGGAGCAGAGCTGAAAGGAAGTGAATGAGAGCAGTTAGAGCAGAGGGAGAGAGAGAATTCAGGCAAGCAGAGAGCTAGGACTGTGAGTGTTTGTGGGAAGGCCCCAGAAAGCAGGAAAGGCTTGGGAATGGCTTTGTCCCCGGCAGTACTAATGTGTATTGACTTCATGGTTACTATGATGGATTTGGCTTTCTGGTTTTGGGATTTGACTTTCTGGTGTCTAAATATATGTTTCTCTTCTGCCTTCTATATGGAGAGTCTGTTATATATTGCGATTCAGAACTATGTGGGCATATTCTTCGTCGCCGTTGGTGCTGTGAATATTTCTCATGAGGGCCTTTAGCTGATACTGGGTACAAAGGATAGGATTAATTAATGGGAGTATTCAAAGGATGAGGCATCACTTGAGAGCATTGTTTTTCCACTCCTAATATACTCCCAGATACCTCTTCCCCATTATATTTAACTGAAGGGATGTGATTAAATTGTATTTATGTGTCCCCTGATCCAGGCAGAGCCTGCTGAGAGGTACCCACAACACTGCTTACATATCTATCCAATCCTAAAGTGATTGGAATAGGCATTATCTGCGCCCTGTAAAACTCGATTGTCTGTTGGCCACTCTTGTACAGGATGCACAGCATGCAGTCTTGTAATAGGTGTACACACAGAGCCGGGCCTGGACCACCACATTGCAGTTGTAGTACTTGTCTTTGCAGTTTTCATCTGGAGTGAAAGAGAGAAAAGTTTCAATAAGCATCCTCCTCCCAAATTCCTGGGCCTTTCTGGTGGCTAAGCTGTAGTTGAAATGTTAGCACCTCCTGTGTATAACCTGTCCTTTAGAATAATGGTATAGTAGTTAAATAGGGGCAGTTGAAACCACTCAGTTACATCCCTTTTTTAGGCCTCTAATGTTTTCTGGAGGACCATCAACTTTGCCTTCCAAATCAGTGAGAACAGTATAGGAAAGGGTGTGAACAGCTGCTTTGTTTGTACTTCTGGTAGGTGAGGTCAGAGTTCTGAAAATATATTTATTCTTCATACCCAAAGGAGTGGATATATCAATAACATCTCCAATGAGTCTCTAGGCAAAAGACAAGAAACTCAATGAGAAAAAAATGGTGCAATCTGTTGTTCAAATATTGATTTAAACTAGTCAAGTGTGGTGCTGAAAAATTCCCTTCATATTGAGGTCAGATTTTGTGAATTTTTATTATATATACAATTTGCCCTATGAGAATGATATTTTAAGAAACTCAGTGCCACATAATGGATAGAGGGCTGACTCTTGGGAATTGGTAGGATACTTAGGTTCATGTCCTGTCTCCGTTACATGCTAGTTGTGATATCTATTTGTATGCACATATACACGTATACATTTATCTATGTGTGTGTGTCTATACACATACACATATATAATCATATTCGTATGCATATTATACATGTTTTTGTATATATCTATATGTCTCTAGATAGTTGTATCTACATAGATAAATAGATCAGGAATTCATCTATTCATTATAACACTGATCATGTTATTGAAAGATGAAGAGATTTGCCTATGGTCACCAAGTGTTTGTTAGAGTCAGAATATAAACTCAGCCCTTTCCGTCCCCAAGGCCAGTCTTCTTTATCAAATTGTCTCTCTATAAACTTTCAAGTATTCATAATTCTGTTGGTGTTGGTAATATCTCAGCTGATAGAGATTGCAAAATTTCTAGACCTTCATATATACTTTTCATGAGTTGCTCCAATTAAAGAAATTAAACTTCCAGTGACATGACTTTGAACTCAACAAGGTCATTTTTCTTTGATGGACACACTGGACTGTACTAAAAACTTTCCAAATTAGTAAGGTCTTTCATAGTCTACTGACATTTTGAGTGAATGAATGAATGAATGAATGCAAATGTATTTGTTAAATGCCTATTATGTGGGCATTTGACAGCCCAAGGTTTTTTTTTACTCCATGATAAGATATCACAACAACAGGAATGAATTTAATTTAATTAAGTTAGTATGCATGCATCTATCATCTATAAAGATACATGGTAACACTAAAATATAGAATTTTGGGAAAAGAGATTCAAATTACTAGTGATGTATTTGTGAGGTAAGTGAAGGGCATATTAAAGAGACAAAAGAAAGAAAGAATAAGGAAATGAACCATACTGGTCACAGATCATTTAACATAGTTCACTTAATATGAAGAAAAATGTTAAAATGTCATACAGAGGAATCTTAATCTATCTTTGCTTTTTTCTTTTTTTGCATTCAGAAGAGCAGTTATAGAGGGCAAATCTTGGGAGTATACATAGGTGATGATTACCTAAACACTATCTCCCTATCAGCTTACTGAGACTTGGGGTTCCCATCATCAAAATTATTATTGGAGTGGATAAAAAACCCTCAAAACAAAAAAACAACACATTGTCTCCAGAAGGCTTCCATTATAACATATGCATATATGCCTCAGAGGACCCCATTTAGACCCTCTTTTCCTAGGTTTATTTACTAGGTTCAGGCCTGTGACATCTCGACCCAGCTTAATAGAAGACCTGATAATACTTAAGGTTCCTTTCTCCTCTGGATGGAAGACTGGAGTTCAAACACCAGGATTTCCAACTTACCAATTTCAGGGACACAGTCCTGAGGATTGCAAGATTCTTTCTCTTCTGGTTTATACTGAGTTTCACAGTGATTACTTGGGGTCATGTCATCTGACAGACAACGTACCTCTCGTACTCGGAATCCACCTTGGCAACTTTTGGAGCACTAGAAGGAATGAAGGATGATAGAAGTTAGGAACCCATAGTTTTGAGGAGTTTGTTGTCTCTAGAATACTTGGGAGGGAGGGGGAGGCTAGCTAGTTTGTAGTTTTTCTTCAGTGTGTGTGTGTGTAGGAACTGCTTATTGTTTTTTAATCTGATAGTACTTTGGACACAAGAGCTGCTAAATAAATGTTAAATTAAATTGTTGACCTGAATGTGTGTGTGTTTGCATGTACATATTATGCTCATCAATGTGAAAAAAAAATACATGTATAATGAAATGTTTCCATGGGGTCTTAAGCAGATAAACATTGTTTGCTAATTCTCTGTGGTTTCCTGAGTACTTAGGTAGCTGTTACAAGAAGAAAATTCATTCCACTCTGTATACTTTATATGTCTGTTCTTAGAGGGAGACAAGTATATGGGAGAATCACCTTATTTATATCCTCATTGATTTGTGTTTATAGGAAGCTCTTTTTAAAATTCAGAACAAGGAGGGGTGGAGCCAAGATGGCAGAGTAGAAAGGCACACATATGCAGGCTCTCCCCATAGAGACCATGAAATACCTATAGAGAGGCACTCTCAACAAATTCTGGAGCAGCAGAAATGGAGAACAACAGAGTGGAGGAGATTTCCAGTCCAGGGTGACCTGAAAGGTGCACAGGACATGTCTGTTGCACCTGACACAGAGCGGAGCCCAGTCCAGCCTGGGCCAAGATCCCCAACAGACCTCAGGGAGGAATCTCTGGTTGCAGTAGCAGTGGTTCGTGGATCCCTCAACCCACAGTTGCCAAAGGTCAGTGAGAGGGTTTTTTCAGCTGGTCAGGAAGGGAGAAGGGCCTTCCCATAGCTCTGGCCTTAGGCAGCAGCCACAGAGGCCACATCAGGCAGGCAGCAGCAGTTCCCACAATAGCCCCTATAGCAGCCAGCATCCATTGTTGGATCGTGAAAACCCTGGGGGCACTGAGCAGCCCATTCTTACCTCAGCCCTGTGTAGAGGCCCTGAGGGAGCTGATCTTTATCTCACAGTGAATGGCGGCCCTGCCCAAGAAGCTTATCTGAATCTCAGCCCCCAGTGCTGGTTTGGTAGAACTAGAGGCCAGGTGACTATGGAGAGGAAACTGCTAAGATTCTGGGCACAAAAATCTCTTACTACTCCCAGACCAGTGTACATGCTTGATTGTGCCACCTTACAGATTCCCAGAGTATACCCTACTCTTGACAAAGGACCCAAAAGTCAGGGCACTATGAAATAGTTCAGTGATCATAGGAACAGGGAAACCCTATCAGCTTTCTTTCTTAACTTCTGCTTTTGAACATAATATATATTTCATGACTTTTTCCAGAGGTTAGACAAATAACAGAATTTAGAGTTACAAGGGACCTTCAAGATACAGGCTAATTTATCTCAGCTTAAAAATGAGGAAACAATCTCAGAAAGGGAAATTGCATTGGCCAAGGTCATACAGACAAATGGAACAGATGAAATTTGAACTCAGATCTTATACCTCCATTTCAATTTTCATTCTGACTAGCATCAGAAACTCATATTAAAAGGAAAAGATCAAAAGAAATGAGCTTGGATCAGTAGGATCAATAAATTCAATAAAACCATAAGCAAGTTTAGGGACAACTACACATTTTTAAAACATAAGCCAATTCAACTTGGGTAAAACTTTTTTTAGGGTAAATGTATACATTACTAACCCATGGCTCATCCAATTCGACAAAAAAAAAAAAATTCATCAGTGTACTTCTTTGGCACTGTTGAGCTCATGTGACTATTTTAGCAAAAATAATTAAATTACTTAAAACAATTATAAAGAGATATATCCCGTCAGCTAGGGGGTATTTGAATGATTTAGATTTATCTGTCCTATAAAAACTACGGACTCAATGTTTAAAAAAAATCAAAACACTGGAATTGGAACACTGATAGTGACTTTCATCTTTGCTACTTAAGGATTGCAAAATATTTTACATGTTGTATCTCATTTGATCCTTATAGCAATGCTGTGAGATTATTGTCTTTCTTTTTTGCAGATGAAAAAATAAGGTTAAATGCCCCAAATTTTACAACCATATAAGAGAGCTTTTTGAACTCAGGTGTTACTGACTTCAGTCTCAGAACTTTATCTGCTAGACTACCTGGTTGCCTAAGTTATTTAACTTCTCCAGACTTCTGTAGGGAGTTGGACCACATGTCTTTTGAGGTCTTCTCAGCTCTAATTTCCTGCACAATCAGTCAACATAGGAATTGAGGATGGCTGCACATATCATATCTAAGGTCTCTCAGGCTAACCCATTGTGTGTGGATAGGGATTGCTGCCAGTTTCAGGGTTTTCTGTCTTCAACACATTAACACTTAACACTGCGCTTCAGACTTGTCAATCATGAATGCATTTGAATTTGAGAATCTATTTATATTTTTGGCCTCTATTAACTCATGGGCATATGGAGCTCCATTAAGTTTATTACTCTTATGTTAAAGCACTCCTTCCTTTTATTTTGCTCTAAACTTAGCTTTCTTTAAACTTCAAAGGTATCATGAAAAGGAAAAATAATCTCTGTTTACCTGGTCCACTTTTTTAAAGAAGAGAATGGTCACATACAATTTTTTGCCTTTGTCTCTCCAGTCTAAAGAGTTCTAATTATTTAAACCTGCATTCATTTGGCACTCCCCCCATTCCCTTTGAGTTTCTCTTCCTCCAGATTCTCTCTAGTTCAAGTATGTCTCATTCTTAAAGTCTAACGACCAAAATTGCATAGAGTATTCTGCATATAAATGCCTCGTGAGAATTGTGTGCCTGTAAATATCTTTGTGTGCACGAAATCCTAAATTAGTCATTCTGGAACCCAGCATAAGTAGCATATAAGGTGCCTGCAAAGCTGTGATGCAGGGATGGGGAGTATAGAAGACTATAGAGAGAGGCCTCAGACTCCAACATATGAGTTTCTTGAGAAGAGAAGAGATTGACCTAATTTATTGTAAATCTCTTGGCTGACAGGTCTAAATACATTAAGTACCATAGTGGAAGACCCTGTGGGACTGTTTAAACCCACTTCTGGGAGAAGGGAAAAGTAGGAAGAGAATGGGTAAGAACTCACCTGAGATATGGTTATCAGGAGAAGCATGCCATCTGATGACTTTCTGTTTTTTCAGCAATTATTTATGTTAATTAAGGCTAAGCTCAGCCACTTCTACTAGCTGAAGAAATATAAAAGCTGTCCTCATCTTACTAATTTTAGTGCTTTGGAGTAAAGCCTGAGTAGCCCCTATCTTAGTCCCAGCCCTAATACGTGCAAATATTTTCTGCTTTGTTTGAATCAACCTTTCCAATAATCCTAAATGTCTGGCTGATCACAGCAGCATTCTTTAAACATCTATCAGGCCTTTCTTAGATTATAACTGATCTCTCTGAATCCTTCATTCTGTAAGTATAGTTTGGGTCAGGACTATGTTCACCACAGTTCTTACATCCCCTGTATCAAGGCTCTTCATTTGGCTGCCCCACACACATCCCGGGCCAGCTCTTCCTTCAGTTTTCATCTCCATTGGCTCAGACCTCACGAGTTTGTATTCTGTTAACCAGATGGCTGCGCAATGATGTTGTTTCTGCTTCCTTAAAGCACCTTGTAAATATTAACATCATCAAATTCCATTTCTCAGAAGGAGAAAAATTTCCCTCACATCCAACACATGGCTTTCAGTCTGCTTCTGGGCTGATGTGTTAAATATTTGAAGATTGCTATTGAGTGGGGCAAATGCAATATTTGGCAACTGGCTTCTCAGAAACTTTTCCAGTATGTAATGTAAGTTCCCTGAGAAGCCCTGAGATTGACCTCATTCATTATAAATCCTTGGCCAGCAGACTTCTGTTTCAATAACTTCACAGATATCCATTTTCTACCTTCCTGAGCTGGGCAGGTTGACTTCTCCAAGACCTCATACATGTCTACATAGTGTATTTCCTTAAAGTAGATGGATGTTTGGAGAAAATGTTTAAAAATGTTTTCCTCCATCTGCACAAATGAAATGTTTTTTTTTTAAATTAGCATTTTCCCCTGGATCCTATTTAAATAGCAGTCTACACTATGACTTCAAGATTTCAGAAATTGGGATCGTCATATCTCTGGTTTCTACATCTGACTGATCCAGGCACATGCTATAGCATAGATTCTTCTAGGGGAGTTATGCAACATGGGAAGACAGGAAAATACTTATTCATAAAAAGTATAAATAACATTAATTAGACAATGACTTACCACACTCCATTCTGTACTAAACCACTTGGCACCACAGGGTTTGAGGTAGCAGGATTGCTGACTGGGAGGTTTTTCTAAGAACGAACATTCATGTGGATCCAACACATCAAAGGTATCTGGATTCTTTCTGATACAAATCACTTCCCTCTGTTGGGTTCCTCTTCCACATTCAATTGAACACTACAAAAGGAATAGGATGAGAAGCCCTGGGTAAGATCATTAGACCAATATCATTTGTAGGCGGTGGGTAAGCTTCTCCACCAAAGGCTGCATAAGAGGAAAAGACTTAAAGTGCAACATCATCCTCAACTTCATCATCACCACTATCAACATCACCTCTAGCATTTATATAGCACCTGGAAATTTACAAAGCACTTTAGAAATATAATCTCATTTTATCCTCAAAACTCTGGGTGGTAGGTGCTATCATTATCCCCCTTTTTCAGATCAAGAAACTGAGGCGGGCAGAAGTTAAATGATTTTCCTGAGGTCTTACAGCTAGTAAATATCTGAGGCTATATTTGAACTCAGATTTTCCTGTCCAGCGAACTATCCACTGCACCACCTAGTTAAATCAGGAGTTGGTTTAGAACAAGGAATAAGTCCTACCAAGATAACTAGCAAAGATACAAGTTGGTGAGTCCAAGGGAATGTTGGAAGTTCCTTCACCTGTGTGCATAAGGAATGCATGCTGGGATGCAGGCAGGGAGGAGGAGGGGAGTAAGAGACTGTGGAAATTTTTCATCGATTCAGCCAAACATCCTCGGAGGAGGAAAGCAAACCAAAAAAACAAGGAGTGGGCAGAGGAGAGTGAGGGACCTGGTGGGGAAGAAGGAGCTATCTCCTGCACCAGCTGGCCTGGTGATAGAGATCAGAACTGTACAGCCCTGGAAAGCTTATCTAGTATTTTGTGTGTTTAAAAAATTTTAATTTAGAGACAATAACATGGTTCTAAATAGAAAATATTCTATTGATCTACACTTTAAATTAAAAACAGGGAAAATAAAACACATTTAATCAATACAACAAATAACTTTTATATTTCAATTTGAGAATTAAGAGAGAGAGAGAGTCAGAGAGAGGAAGGAAACAGAAACTCAAGAAGAAAATAGACAAAAAGAAATGAATACTTAGATACACGGAGAAGGCAGAACAGAGACAAGAGACCTGTACATATGGAAAAGAAACACCCATACCCACAGATATATAGGAAGATTAATATGAACTGGCACCTTTATCTTGTGCCTTTTAGGAAACTGTCAACAAAAGACAGGTATTTCTTTGTCTAAAGTATACATATAGATTGGGATATCAGTTCTTGGTACCTGGGATCAGAAGAGCATAGATTTTTAATTGTAAGGGACCTTAAAGGTTATCTGGTCCAAATCCCTCATTTTATAGATGGGAAATTGAGACCCAAGATACATAGGTGACTTGCCCAAGGTCATGTAAAATACATGGTGGAGCCAGGATTTGAACTTAGGTCCTTTGATTCCTGATCCCTCACTTGGGATCAGTTGAAAGGTGGGCCCTCAAATTCATTTAAGTCAGAGTCTGAATTAAATCTTTCATGTAGCCAAAAGTTCCTCTTCTAGTCTTTATATGAAAATTCCTCATAATTGTGTGTCATGTGAGTTTTATATAATGGTTCAACAGGGATGGTTTAGTGGTGACATTTATTATCAATTCAAGGGGGTGAAGACCAGTGCATATGTATAACTAGTTTATAGGCAGTGAGGAATTTGATATATTTGGGTCATTTTGGGAATTACAGAAAGAAAAGAGGTCAGGACTCCTCAAGGGATTTTATAGGGCTTCTCTAATTGAAGGGGAGAAGCACCCATTGGCAGCAGTGGGGTGGGGTGTTGAAAAAGGCTTCATGTAGAGGATGGATTGGAGTAAGGAGAGATTTGAAGCAGGAAGAGCAATTTGGGAGGCTATTAGAATAGTCCAGACTAGAAGTTATGAGAATGTGAATAAGGAAAGTGATGAGAGAAATTTTGTGGAAGAAGAAATGACAAGATCTGGCAACTGACTGGATACGTGTGGTGAGTGAAGAGTGGAGAGGGAAGCCAAGGCTATGGACTGAGGTGACTGAAAGGATGGTAATGGTGTTGACAGAAAAGAGGGGAGGTTTGCAAGAGGATGGATTTGGGAGGGGGAAAGGAAGATAAGGATATTTATTTTGGACATATTGAGTCTGAAATGCCCATGAGAACGGTTCACAAAGTCTAATAAGTAGTTTAAAGCAGGACTGGAGTGCAGGAGAGATACTAAGGCTGGATACAGAGGTTTGGGAATCATACAGAGATGAAAATTGAAGCCACAGAAACTGGTGGTGGAGTCATTTAAAGAAAGTATAGAAAGCAAAGAGAAGAGGCCCCAGGTCAAAGCACTGAGGGTATACCCACAGTTAGGGGACTGATGTGGGTGAGATAAAGAAGCTGAGAAGGAGCATTCATACGGGAAAGAAAATGATGAGAAATCCAAAGAGGAGAGAGTATCCGGAGAAAAAGTGGTCACTGGCCACAATGCTAGTGGGGCATTATCATAGAAATCCAAAGAGGAGTGTCCAGAGAAAAAGTAGTCACTAGCCACAATGCTAGTGGGGCATTATCATAGAAATCCAAAGAGGAGAGAGTATCCGGAGAAAAAGTGGTCACTGGCCACAATGCTAGTGGGGCATTATCATAGAAATCCAAAGAGGAGAGAGTATCCGGAGAAAAAGTGGTCACTGGCCACAATGCTAGTGGGGCATTATCATAGAAATCCAAAGAGGAGAGAGTATCCGGAGAAAAAGTGGTCACTGGCCACAATGCTAGTGGGGCATTATCATAGAAATCCAAAGAGGAGTGTCCAGAGAAAAAGTAGTCACTGGCCACAAAGCTTCGAAGAGGAAAAGAAGGTTGCAGGATGAGAAAAGACCATGATAGTTGTCAGCTAAAAGATCACTTGTAACTTTGGAGAAAGCATTTTCAGTTGAGTGATGAAGTTGGAACATAGGTTACAAAGGGTTGAAAAGTGAGGAGAGAAGGAGGGGGAGGTGAGAAAGAGTTTAGCTGTGAGAGGTAGGGTTCAGTGAAAGGTAAGGATAATAGTGTGATGGGATAAAAAAGGGAGAATGAGTCTTTTAATGATAAGGGAGACTTGGGCATATTTGTAGGCAGAAAAGAAGGAGCCAAAATGAGATTAGGGGGAGAAAGGGGGCAATTGAAGAGCAATCTATTGGAGAAGACAGAAAGTGATAGAATCAAGGTAAGGAGAAGCATTTCCTTAATGTCAGTCTGGAGGAAAGGAGGAGAGAACTGGGGGATAATGTCAGGGAGTTGTGAGATGTAGAGAAGGAAGGGAGAAGGAACTCAGAGCAAATGGTCTCTATTTCTCAGTAAGGTATGAAGGGAAGGTCTCATCTCTAAGAATAAGATAGAGAGGCAGCTAGGTGACACAGTGGACAAGAGTGCTGGCCCTGGAGTCAGAAGGACCTGAATTCAAATCTGATCTCAGACATTTAGTAGCTGTGTGACCCTGGGCAAATCACTTAACCCCCATTGCCTCAAAAAATAATGAGGTAGAGGAGAAAGTGGTGAGGAGGGATGGAGGAGAGAAGGGTAAGTTTGGAACTGAAGGTTCTTTCTTCCTCCATTTCTCTGTTTTCTCATTCCCACTCATGTCAGCCCTATGGCAACCTTCTGTTTCATAATCCCATGCCACCCTGTCTTTCCATTGTGTCTTGGGTGCTCCCTTTCTATTGTTAACAAACTGTTTTTCACATTGAACCTGAAATCTATCCAGATGTTACTCTGCATAAATTTTATCTTTTATTTTCTAGGTATATGTCCCCTCTACCCTAGGGAGTAAGTTCCTTGAGGGTAGGAATGGTTTCCTTTTTATCTTTGTATCCCCAGAGCCTAGTACAGTGTCTTAATTTATAGCCAGAACTTAATGAACTTAATTTTCATTATATTTAGAGAAGAAACTATGGGCCACTGGGGATGTAGTGGCATTGTTGAAAAGTGCTGGTGAAGGCAGTAATTGAAGCTGAGAAATAAGAAGTTGGGATTCAGCTGGAAAAAGAAGACAATACCAAGAACCTTCTGGGAATATTCTGTCTAGGTGAGAAGGATTTCAGCTAGTCTAAGCAATATGAAAAGGCATATTTAACACACAGGTGTCACAATTCATTGTGACATTCACAATTCATGACAATATTTCAATTATATTATGAGGCGAAATATTTCTGGAATAGATAGGCAAACCAGTGTCTTCTGCAAGAAAGGGACTGTGTTGTTTCTGTGGGAAGGAAGGATATATGTATATGATTGTCCAAAAAAAGCAAACAAAGGGGTCAGGCAAAATTTGACTGATACCAAAGGTCCAGAGTGAGAGAGCAATTCAAATAGTTAAACTGAATTCTGGGAAACTGCAGATAACAAAGTAGTATTGGTGGACATGACTAAAAGGGGCTATGAAAGAAGGGAGGGGATAAAATGGAGACCAATTCTAATTGGAGTAAGAGTACAAAGAAAGGCTAAAATAGTCTTTCTCTCAAGAAGCTCTCCATACAATATTTATACAACATCTACATAGCTATATACATTCAAGATATATACATAGTAAGTTAGACACACTCCAAGACAGGAAAACACTGGCCTTAAAGAAGATCATGAAAAACTTCTTGCATAAGGTGGGATTTTAGCTGAGACTTGAAGGCTGAAGGAAAATATTAACAGACTAAGCAAATAAATTATAACTAAGGAGAAGGGCCAAGAAAAGTCAGCCATGGAGAGCAACAGCTCTATGAACGAAAGAAAGGGAGCATTTATGGAGAAGAGAGATATCAGTTCCATTCTAGAAGTAAAATTATGGTTAGAGACAGGAGAAGGAAAAAGGAAGACAAAATTGAAGGCCAGAGAGTGAAAAAAAACCAGGGAGACCTGAAAAGAAAAATATGTTTTCTGTTTTGGGAGGAGGAAAGTTAAAAGAACACAGCTTAATTGACTTTGTGGATAGGGGTTTTGACAGCACTGAGCAGAAAGGGAAATGTCATCTTTTGTGGCAGCAGATCTTCCTAAGGCCCCTAAGTATTTTGGATGGGTTCTGAAAAAAACAGAGGCTGTGGTATATACGATGAGATATTCTTGTTTAGATCATATAGTGGAAAGAGCAGAAATTAATTTCATTTATCAGGGAGATTTGGGAAAGGGATAAGTTTGGATAAGAAGTCAGTGTGAGTGAGAACCAAAAAATCTTGGTTCTGGTCTCAACTATGCCATCTAGTTGTATGATCTTGGACAAAGTGCTTAATAGGAATTTAATTCATTCATCAAAATAAGATAAAAGGGGTTGGTTACATTAATGATTATTAAGATCTTTTTCTATATCAAGAAGTTTATGACTGTACAAATGAGATGAGAAAAAAGTTAAGGGGAGAGAAGATTTTTACAGGATGCCATGGCGCTGGGAAATAGTGCAAAAGGGGAAGAAGTAACGAAAGTACTAACAATAATTGAGTAAATATTACAGTTACAGGACTCAGAAAGCATTATTTATCCCAACAGAAAATGGAAACATTAATAGAAACAAAGGAGATAAGGCAGAAATAGCAAAACAAATCAACAGAAATAAAAAAGCAAATGAAATTACCCAGAGAAGATGAAGGATAGAAGAGATAAGTAGGTGAAAATAAAAATATTGACAATTGTAACATGAACGATAGAGAAAAGATTAATTTGAAGGACAAAAATGGACAAATTTTTAAAAATCCTAGAAAAAAAGATAGTATAATTATTATTTTGGAAAATAAATAGTACCACTGAGGGGAAATGAGTCTTTTTTTGATTTGGGAAAAGTCTAGTGATTTGGAAGTTCTGGATAGGAGATAGGACTCAGGGACACGGATAATTGTTTAAGTTCTTAATTATGTGCTGCTGGGAAAGAAAGGATACAACGAGATGTAAATAGTGTTATGTGTAGTGCATAAAAAGAATAAGATTTGTTTTTTTGGATGATGGCTTTATGATGCTTGACTGATGTCTTTCTGGAATAGGATGAAATGCATTTTATGAAGCCTTGAGAGGACTTTTGTCAGAATATTTGGCAATCTGATTGAGGTGACTTTAAACTGAAGTTTGAGAGGGGAGAAAAAAATTCCTCGAAAAAATGGTAAAACTGCATATCATGGAAGGCAATTCATGCAACAAGAAAGAAATAGCAATAATGGAAGAGAATGTAAGTAGCTCTCAGTGGAAAGTAACAAGGAAGAATATTGGGAATTGTAGATATAACCGTAGAAAACTATGTACCAATGAACAGAATATGAATAACAAGAGTGAATATGAAATTTAACTACATAGTTTTCATTTAAGATTTGACAGGATAATGGAAGGCAATAACTCCAATTGAAAGAGTTGGATGTTTGCATATTTTAAAAAAGGCATCTTCCTGGATTAAAAGATAAGATATAATCATGAAAGTACATGCTGAGAAGAGATGATGGTCATGAGGCAAGAGATTACAAATAAATAGGAGAGTGTCCCACTGGTCTCTTTGCATATGCTGGGAGAAATAAAGAAAGGCCCACAGTATGTTAGGTAGATTCTTTTTGGGTAAACTTATAGGAGAATATGGACAAGAAAGGGGGACACATCATTGGGCAGAACAGCCCAGTGACATCACATTTGCGATATGACAGCACAAATACGTTGGTGTTTACTCCTATATTTAAATCCATGAACCTGAGGAGAAATTTACAGTGAAGCATATGGGGGCAAGAAAAATTGAAACAGTGCATATCACTGTGGAATATGCTTAAAATCGCCCAATTATGGGTATGAGAATATCGTTTAAGAAGAGAATGTAGATGAAGCCTTCCTTACTATTAATTTCAAAATTGTCACAAAGGCCAGACGTAAGAGTCGTAAGGGCCTATAGCTATCCAGATAATTACCATCTCATCCTTAACACATGGTGAAAGTAGATAAGGTGATGAATTCTTGACTTGCCTTAGTGGCAGTTTCCTCTTCTGGAAGATAGAGAAAACAGAAGAATTGCTACTCTGGTTTTAATTCTGCCCAACATGGCAGAAATATCAGGAGACATTTCTTATGTGTGACAATATAAACTGACAGGGACCTTGGGAAAAAGTGACCATATATCATTTCAGGATTCATGACAGCAAAGGAGAATTCTAGTGTATGTGTGTGTATATATATATATATATATATATATCACACACACACACATATATACATATATATGTATATATGCATTTCCATTATAAATTTATGTACCACAAAAAAGAAAAAAACGCCTAATAAATATTACATTCCATTCCACTCTAAATTCCTTCTGGTTTTTGTTAATGTACATATATACACGTATTTGTGATTGCAAACACTTGCATCTACTTTGAAACTTAACAGCATTTCTACTTGTTGATTTCCATACTTTTTTCCAGTTCAGTACCTATCAGTATATCATCTTATTAACATCCACAGCAGCATGGCAAAGTGGCTAGAGAGCCAGGAAGCTGTAGGTTTAAGACCTGCCTCTGCCACATACAAGTTATTTCATCCTGGGCATTTCACTTAAGCCTTCAGGACCCTAGTCAGAGTTATCAAACTGGGGGCCCACGGGCCTAAGGCACCTGTAAAATTCTGGCAGTTTGAGCCAGATTAAAATATAGTTGGAAATGTTTGACAAGATAAAGATGCATTAAAACATAGATAATGTTAACTTGTGGCTTTCTAAGTCAATGTGTGGCAATAATCTGCTTCTATTTGAACTCGACAGCACTGCAACCAGGTAATTGAATAATACAGGGGTTCTTAATCTTTTTTTTCTTATATCATGGGTCCCTCTGGTAATCTATTGAATTCTATAGACTCCTCAGAATAATTTTTAAAATGCTTAAAATAAAATGCATAGGACTACAAAAGAAACCAGTAATATTGAAATGGAATCATCAAATTTTTTTTTTTTAGTTGCAGAGGAGGTGCTGATTTGCATTGACAATGTGAATTCCCTCACCAGGGATTCTCCTTTATCAGTACTATCACAGTACTGGTCCCCTATCCTTATCCTAATATAAATGTAGTTTACTTGGCCATTTTCTTCTTGTTAAGAATTTGGAAAATTTTCAATTTTTGCAGATTGTAAAAAGTTCTAGAAAAATATTTCAGAGACTTAATGGGGAAAAATATGAACAATCTCTTAATAGGCAGGGATTCTAAAGTGCAACATGATTGAGAAAGGCTGGAATAATCTAAAACAGATGAAATTTTGAGCATACTAATACAAGTAAAAAAGAAAAGAAGAAAAAAAGGTGTCATTATGGCTTCATAGGGAGTTCTCTGATGAACTGATAGTAGATAAAAGTTAAAGTACATAACCAAGGAAGATCGTAAGTCTGACATGAATCCATTTTTTTAAATATGCCAAAATCTTGAGTCCAGAAAGCAGATGCCACTTGCAAAAAAAAAGTGCTAAAAACAAATATGGCTTTGTAGATATATACTACATAAAATGAAGAAGGGGTGGATGGGCCCCTTCCTTAGAGCAGATGAATGACAAGAAAGAAAGCAAAACCATTCCATTTTGATGCTGCTTTTTCTTATCAAGAAGAAATGTTTAGTGATAAAAA
This sequence comes from Bettongia penicillata ogilbyi, assembly GCA_023548195.1. Classification (NCBI taxonomy): domain Eukaryota; kingdom Metazoa; phylum Chordata; class Mammalia; order Diprotodontia; family Potoroidae; genus Bettongia; species Bettongia penicillata. The sequence continues at coordinate 5,128,290 of JAJHZJ010000009.1, read as the reverse complement.
TGAGATAAACCTATTAAAAGAGAATTGAAACTCAAGATGAAAAAGATAGTAAGAGAAGCTACAGGAGATGTGTTCATTGAATTCAAGATTCTAGTCCCAGATTAATTATATTCCTTGGCGCGGAAGAAAGCGGAGATTTGATTCCAGAATCAATGTTCATATATTTTAAGAAAAAATGAGGAAGGTGTTAAGTCACAAAGAAACTGGAGGAAGTATAGTATCTATGAACAACTGTATATGTATTACAATTATTTTTAAATGGAAGAGGGGGAAGGGAAAATTTCTGAAATAATAGCCCTTAGTTTATTTCTCAGGAAAATTTCAGAATGGACTCTAAAAGACAGGGTTTATGAGAAAATTAGGGGAAAAAATAGGGGGGTAATGAGTAGCAGTTATTGTGCATTCACCAAGAATAAATCTGGCCAAACCCCATTCTTTCCTCCCACCCTTTGGTTAACAGCCTGCTTAGTCACTGGAGTAGTTTCAAAATTGTATGACTCAGTTTCAGTATGGCATCAATTTCTCTCATTTGATCCTTATGAGAATCCTATAAGTTTCTTCACCCTTAATTTACACCCATATTAAAAATGAGGAAATCGAGGCTCAGGGAGGTTGCGACTTGCTGATGACCACAAAGTTGATAAAAATTAAAGCCCATGTTTGAATATTGGCCTTTTTTGACCTAAAGTACAACACTTACTCTTTCCATTACACTAAGATGCCTCTCTTTGACTTTCCTTATGGATATGATTGAAAAATGTCAACTGGATGATAGTGTAATTATGCAGATTGAAATTCCTTTCCCTGAGAACTTTGCAAAGATTGGCTACCTCATCTATTTTTTTCTCAGAGAAAAAAGTAATCTTGCATTATGAGGAAGACTGTACATATTTTATGAAGGAAAATATAGATGTAGGTGGTGGAAGATTTTGAAAGCTAAGAAGCATGTAGAAATTATGGACATAGTACTAAAAGTCTTGGCTTGGAGTACATATACTGGCTCTTCTACTTCTTAGCTGTGTAATCTCAGACAGGTCAATTATCATATCTGATCCCCAGATCATTTGTAAAATAATGGAGTTGAACTAGAATCAATAGTGTCAAACACAAATAGAAATAGATGTATGCACAAAAACATGTATGCACAAAACTATCACACAAGGAATCTGAAGGAGGGCTAGAGCACAAAGGTTGCATATTGACTTGTTAAGTCATGCGGTTCTGTTCAACTCTTTGTGACTCCACGGACTTTGTCCATGGGGTTTTGCTGGCAAGGATAACTGGAGTAGTTTTCCATTTCCTTCTCCAATATGTCCCTATGTTACAGATGAGGAACTGAGGCAAATAAGGGTTAAGTGACTTGTCCAGGATCACATACCTAATAGGTGTCTGAGCTCAAATCTGAACTCAGATCTTCCTGATTCCAGGTCAAGTGCTCTTTTCAATGAGTTGCCTAGTGGTCCCCAGATATTAGCTTAGAAAACTTCAAATTAACATTATCTATGTTGTATTGCATTATTTGTTTATTTTGTTAAACATTTCCCAATTACATTTTAATTTGATTGCAGGAGTTATTATGGGTAATAGGTACAAGTCTGACACCTTTAAACTAGATGACCCTTCCAGTACCTGGTACTATTATACAAAAGAAAGAAATGATTTGAGAATAAAAGTCACGACTACGATTTATACAATATGAACAAGCCTAAGTAGGAAGTACACAGGAGACTGCTTTCACAGCTGAATTTTATAAGACTCTTAAGAGCCACTTAAGTAAATTCTGGCAACTGTGTTTAATAAAATATTGAGAAATGACCAAGTGAAGAAATGGCTTTATATCTCTATTTATAGCTCCTGTTATGGCCTGTTTAAATGCATTTAAAAAATTATGTCCTGGGGAAAAGAGTACAATGCCTTTAAAGGGTTGCTGTATGTGTCAGACACAAAACTATAAACACTATGGGGTACCAAGAGTTGTTAATAAAAGTGCCAGTTTTTTCAGGATGTAAAAACAAATTAATCAGTAAACCTTTAGCAGCTATATAATAGAGAAGAAAGTTAGACTGCACTAGTTTCTTGGAGATTGAGATAACCCTGTTCCCTCAGTCCATCACTCCTGCTCTGATGTCACCTTTTTTCCTCCAGTCATGAGCCTACCACTCACCAGTTCAACTATACAAGTCTTCTATACTTGATTCTCTTGTCTCCTTGTTCTATAACCATCCATGTCCTGTCAATAACAGTGGTAATAATAATGATTTGCATTAATATAATGCTTTAAGGTTTGCAAAGCACCTTATAAATATTCTCTTCTCAGATCCTCACCATAATCCTGGGTGGTAGGTGCTATGTATTCCCATTTTACAGATGTGGAAACTGAGGTTTAGAGAGCTCAAGTGACTTGCTCATGACCACATACTTGGCAAGTATCTGAGGCAGGATTTATAGTCCAGCATTCTGTCTACTTCTTTACCCAGCAACATCGGTGATGCTCCATCTCTGGTCTCCATGTCTTTTTACTCGCTTTCCTTTATGTCTGGAATGCTCTACCTCTTCACCTTTTCTCTTAGTTTTTCTAACTTTATTCAAGACAAAAATTCCCTATCTTCTAGGAGGCCTTCTCCAGTCGTCTTCCCATCTCCCACCCCAGTCCAAGTTGCCAATGGCCTTTCTTCTCTGAAAGTCTTCATTCTATTCAGCATATATCATGTATCAACTTAGCTGTTTACATGTTTTCTCCCCTGTTACAATGCAAGCTCCTTCAGGGCAGGGAAAGTTTTTGCTTGAGATTTACTCCTTCCTCAGTTCTACCTTATTGAATCTTTTCTCAAGGCTCAACTCAAGTATCAACTTCTAGATAAAACCTTTCTTGGATCATCTCTCCTCCTGGCCCCTGAATCATTATTTTGTGCTCTAGCCCTCCTTCAGATTCCTTGTGTTATAGTTTTGTGCATACATGTTGCATCCTCCATCTCAGTTCGGTCTCCGGACAAGTAGGACATTGAAACTCCTTAAAAGCAGGGACTATTTTTTTCTTTGTATCCCTACTGAGTATCACAATGCTTTGCACACAGTAGGAACTCAATAAATTAACACATGTATGTAGAACATAGCTACTGATAAATAGCTATGGCATTTTGCCACAGTTTGATAGCACTTATCTTTCTTATTTATCTTTGTTAAGAGAAGAGAGGATGAAAGCAAAAATGTGATCATGGAAGAAGCCAAATGGTTGTTTGGGAGAGGAAGGAAGACCAACTAAGGTCAACTCTATCATTAACTAACAGCCAGTGAATGGTGTCTGGGAAAGAAAAAGGATCAAATGCTGGAAGGAGCCTGTCAGCAAAAGCTTTGGACACAAGTTTGATCAGGGGTCATGTAGCCTTAGATGAATCCCATGATATTCTAGCTTTGGGTTAGGAGATTTAGAGTGTATAATTATACCTACTCAAGCCTGAGGAAAATCAAGATTAGAGAACACAGGCATCCATTAATGAATGAGGTACCTCATTATGGTCAAGCGTCTACATCTACTCTTCAATCAGCTCAATTAGTGATTTATGGATAACTAAAAGTTACATTTTATTTTTTAAAAAATACACACACAATTGAGCAGAAACCACACCTGTAGGGAAGCCTAGCTGTTTAGACCCTGAGGCTGTAAACAAAAGTTGCCTTCCTCCATCCATATGGTGGAAAGATGCCTTATCAGGACAGATTCAGCTGTACCAGAAGATAAATAGCCTCATGAATTTTGGCTTCGCAAACCAGAAGTGTTAAAACATACAGCTGCATACCAGCATACCAACCTCACTTATCCAAGTGGCTATGCAGCCAACAGTTAAAACAGAGGGATCCCTCTAGTTTTGGTGGGCATGAAGGTAGCCTCAAATAAATGGCTAGGGTCATTCTTTGGCATTCCATTTCAATAAATGAATGATTGAAAATATAGAGTCCTTGCTCATTGTCACCTGACATACTTTAGAGACAACGGTGTGAGTGAAGTCTAGTTATTAGGATGGTTAGTAACTTGAGACTTCACAAAGTACTATAGATAATATCTGGGAATGTCAATGCAGATATAATACAGAATAGTTCAATAGGTCTTCAATAGATTATGTTCATTTTTGAAGGAGGGGGAAGAAGTAAAATGACATAACATGATAGGGTCAAATTGCTTTTCCATCAATGGCTATTATAAAAGCACTGGGGACAGTCACCCTATGAACACACCCAATTTCTTTTTTTTTCATTTACAGAAGAAGTCTAATTTAGAGTAGATTTGTCACTCATCTCACAGAGTTCTAGAATCTTAAAACTGGAGGAGAAATTCTCTGAAATCATCTGGTCCTAATCTCCAAATTTACAGAGATGGAAACTGAGTCTCAAAGAGGTAGAAGATAATATTTGGAAACAGTGCTTAGCACAGGGCCTGGCATATAGTAGGCACTTAATAAGCCCTTGATCTGTTGTGACTTCTTACTCTGCCTCATTGTGGTTTGGAGATGACTCTATGTCCTTAAAAGTTATGTCAGGGGAATATATGCTCTGATAAATACATCAAGATGGATAACCTTTAAGTATACAGTCAATCTATAGATATACATGGGCTGGCAGTTATTTTCTCCTATTCATAAGCCCAGAGGAAGGAGCAAAAGCTGAACTTAATTGGAGCAAACACCATCTCAAAAGCAAATGGGCAAGCTTTCTCTGCCTGGCACTTGAAGCCTCTTCTAGCTAGGATTATTCCTGACTGAAATGGAGAATTACAGTGGGGTCAGATGGGTAAGAACGGTTCAAGCTGCACCTGGTAGAATTTAGTGTTGCTGGCACAGATGCCAGACAAAGAGCCTAGTGGGAAACATGTCCTAGGCCTGTGAGACCCTCTGAGAAGGGGACAGTAAGCAGGAAGATGGGGGGAATTTTCCACCTCTTCTTGGCAATGTAGACAGACAACTCAGGTGGCTTTTCTGGCTTAAGTAATTAGAAAATTCTCATCAATGTGTCACAGCAGCGATTCCAGCTGTGGGCTCAGAATGGAGACTTTGAACAAAGGCAATGGATCATATGCATCATGAACAATGATACACTGTGCTTACTGTGAATAAATGTGGTATGGTGAAACAGCTGGCAACAGGAGGATGGGAGGATAGAGGTTTGACTTCTGGGCACCAGGTGTCTTTGGGTTAATACAGGCCAGGGGGTGCAAAGTACAGCAGGTCCATTTTCATTTCCCCAGCCTCTTTCTGGCCTCAGCTCAGGTCAAATGGGGCTTAGATTAACCAAGGCTACTAACTCCCCAAAACACTGGGGAGTAAAGGATTTTCTAGGAACATAGGATTTATAGCTGGAAGGAATTTGTCTTTGAAAGGCTACAGAAGTTAGTGGTGACATGCAATCAATGCCAAAACACTTAAGAGAGCAACACCACAGGCACGCTATTATATGATATCCAAAAGGGAATGTCAACCTTAGTTAGGTGTGAATGTGACACGGGAGAGTCTCACAAGTTTTTTTCTCTTCTCTGCCTTTCAACGCATTCTTCATCTCTAAAGTGAGGAAGGCTGGACATGATCTTTTTCAACTCCACGTCTATGATACACCCTCATGAAACACCTACGATCTGAAGAGCACTCTCACAGATGTTAGAGTTAGATGGGGAATGACATAAGGTTTAGAAAAATTTGGTCCCTGATCCAAATGGAAGTTATAGTCTAATATGATGTGAAATGTGCTTTTGGGGGAAAGGTAGAGAGGGTGAAGTCTCTATGACTGCATCCACCCTGGGAAGTCACAGTACAGACACTTCTATCCATACAAATTAACAATTTTTCTTTTATTTACAGTCTTAAAGAGTTATCTGGGGGTCCTGAAAAGTTAAGTAACTTGCCCAGTTACATAGCTGGTATGCTTTAAAGGCAGAACTCAAAATCATTTCTTCCTTCTTCCTGATCATATCATGATTAGTGTCATGGTAGTAGAAGTATGGTGGTACCATGTTGGTTCTCATGAAACGTGCACAGACAGTTGAAATACGCAACGATGTATGAGTGCATTTGAGAGGTGTCAGGGAAGCGTGCAAAGTTTAAGGGGAGAGAGGGGTAGATTACTAATGATATGAGGGATCAGAAAAAAAGCTTCATAGAGAAGGGGAGTATTGAATGGACTTCAAAGAATGAGTAAGTATTCAACAAATAGGTAGACAGACCACATTCTAAGCTCAGGGAATATGAACAAAGGTACTCAATGAATCACTGAGAGTAAATCTGGATATAATGCCATCTATAAAATGAAAGGACTGACCTAGACTGCTTTTGAGGTCCCTTACTGCTCTAACTCAGTGTCAGATCACATCAATCTTAATGAGAAAACTAAAGCTTAGGAAAGTACAGTGACCTACTTAAGATCAAGCTACTTGTTAGTAGTATAAGCAGAACTAGAAGTGAGATTTTCTTTACTTCCATCCAGTGTACTGTCCATTACATTATCCTGCATTTTCTCTAAGCCTCCCTAAAAGACTTATTGTTTTTGTGTTTTTCACAGATCCAAAGTCATTTAACTAAAGAACATTGAAAAATGTATTGTGTTTAACCCTATTGGCATGCAAATTTAATATGCCAAGCACAATGAATTTGAAAATGTACTTAAATAAGAGTAAAAATTAACTGCCTTTTAAGAATGTCTATTTTTTAAAAAATAAATGTTGTTAAAATAGTGATAATAATTGCTGAATGTTAAACAATCTAACAATTATCTCTAGGCTTCTGTCAGTTTATGAGACACAAGAAAATCTGAGAATGGGAAAAGTCATCAATTTTAGAGAAAAATACAGAATGTGATTACGACTCCCCCATCCAAACTTATTAGCAATGCCAGGTAGATAAAGAAAGAACTCATTTTCAGAAGTGACCTAGACTCATTTTCTGACTTTTTTCTATTAGCATTTTTTTGCTTGCTCTTATAATTATTTTTTTTCTAAATCATCTTCCAAATTTTATATGGATAGTGAAGCATAGAGAAGGAATAATAAAAATATTACCTTTTACTTTTAGACAAAACCTTTTATAATGTTAAAATTGTGCTAATAATCCTGTTTTGTGGAGTTTCTAGCATCATAGTACTGTATTTTGTCAAAGGCTTCTCCTCCCCCTGCATCTGTTGATATCATCATATGGTTTGAGGATGCTTTTATTTTTAACTACACTGTTTATCTAAAGTTGAACTGTTCTTTCAACCCCGGTGTAAATCCACCTTGATTATAATGAATAATTGTTTGACTATGTTGCTCTTAAATTTTTACTAAGATTTTATTTTAAAGTTTTAAATTTATAATCATTAGTGATATTAGCCTATGGCTCTCTTGCTTTGCTTTATGTTTCCCCTGTTAAGTTATTAGGATTGTATTTGTCTCATAAAATGAATCATTAGATCTCCTTTTGATCCCCAGATCTATCATGTAATAGGTCTATGATAGGGAGCAAATCACTTAAATTCTTTCCAATAATATATGTATTTTTCTAGAGGTCTGTGCTTGACCCTTGGCTGTATAATGTATTCAATAATTTGTATACTATGTAGATGAGAGGCAACAAGGCATTATAGATCAAGAAATGTCCTCAAGCCAACATAACATGGTAAATGGTACTACTATAGGGAGGGTCTATGTAATACCTACATAGCTTCAAATATGAATGGGGATTGTTGTGTGGTGGTAAGATCAGTACCAGTATGTGATGTCACCAACTTCACAAATGATGACATATCTAAAACCACTCCTCTTGTGAAGCACATCAACATCCCACTCATTCTCTGGATTGGCTCCCTCATTCCAACCTGCTTTCACATTAGCAGGTCTAAGTTCCCCAAGCTATACCATCACCATGAAGTTATAGTTAAACTTTTTAAAGGCCTTAAGAATAATTGTGTTGGGGAAAAATATACTTTACCTCTTCTCCATTCTTACTCTAGGGTCTCCTTCCACTATCCTTTCTAACTACTCAACTAGCCACTCCCAAAATAAGGCATGTATACAGTGAGTCATATTTACTTAGCCAACCACTTAAAATAATGACATTGTTTATATCTTAAACATTAGTATTTGCTTAACAAAAAGCAAAAGAAATAATATTACAGATGCTAATGAAGACTAAATAATAGGATAGATACTACTATATTAAGGTAAATGCAGAAATAATAAAATCCAATCACCCAACTAGCTACTTACAAAATAATGCATCTACACAGTGAATAATATTTATCTAACCAGCCACTTAAAATGAAGACACTTTTAGAACTTAAGCATCATTAAACCAAAAGCAAAATAAATATTATAGATACAGCTGTATCAAAGGAAATGCACAAATAATAAATTACAGTATATAGATATATACCGCATAAATACACATACATCAAATTGCATCACATTCTCCTACCAATGCACTCAGCATCTGTTGGGAACAGTGGAGGCACATGAAAGAGGAAAACTCATTTTTTAAAATAGTTCACAACTCTGGACTACAGGTGTACATGTTTCTAGTCCACCAGGCAACATCTGCGCCTTGCAAAACTGCTTCTTTTCTCACTACTTAACTGTTACTCATCATCATTCTTTAGGCATAGAAATATCCCTCTCTTCCTCATTCAAACAAAGCATTTATAAATTCTTTCAATTTACCATACTTGCCATCCATACCACCCTTAAAAGGGCTTCTTAAGAAAGCATTAACTCTCAATGTGAACCACAACTCTGTTTAAGTTGGAGAACTGCTTTTCTGGATTATATAGACTGAAGGGAGGGAGAAACCTGCCTTTTGGATCCAAAGGGCTGCACTTGAGGCTTTGAAGCTGCAGATTCCCAAACTGATATAGACCATACTCACCAGTTACTCACTCACCCAAATGTTGGGTTCATAATGGAGTTTCACAGCAACACAGTTCAGAATAATTGTTTCAGCCAGCTCACCAAGATAACAAAGTAGCTGGAAGTGTCTTAGACTCCCTCCTTATCCCCAACCTTCTTTCTTAAGCCAGAGGTGACAGGATAAGCCCTAAGCAAAAGCTTCTCTCCAACTCTGCTTGGTACAGTAGTAGTGACAGTAGCAGTCAATACAGCTTTTGGCCAATGATTTCAATTCTCTCTTTGACCAATGGGGAGTTGTCCAACTGATACTTTGTATGAGCTATTTCTAATAAAGTCAACAGAGCAGCTCTGCTGTCCCTCCCCAAGCTCATGTCTCTTTGTTCTCTCAGATTCCTATAGTCAAATCCTTTACCAGTTCTAATTCTTCCATGTCTTAAATAAAAGCCTTCTGATTTGCTGTGATTTTCACTTAAAAAGTTACAACTCTACACATTTTCCCTATCACATTGATAGCCCTTTGTAAATCATACCTTAGTCTCTAGATGTTTATATGACTTCTCATTTTTAGTCATAAAACATGAATATGAAAATTAGTTGGTATAATATATTGCTTTGCAGCTTTGAAAGCATCAACATGGTTGTCTGTCTCTGGTACCCTTGAAGCTGTGTTTCTTTGAACTCATATTTTTCTAATTTTTAATAAATAAAAGCACCTTCTCTGTGTCTTTATGCATTAAACTGCCCTGACACAAGCAAGATATCATTCTACAACAGTCACAGAAATTTGTCTGTAAATATTTTATAAACATTTCCTTTTCTCTTCAAACCTTTCTAGATCATTCTTGAAAGCTATATTTTTGTACAGGTGTATTAGCAGCATGTATTTTAATAGCTCATTAAAAAAACTCCTTTTAGATATCAGAGTATTCTTTTACACTAGCAATGGCAATATCTTATACATCATTTGAAAATTTATATGTAATCTTTCCTTTACACAAAAAAGCACCTTTTCTGTTGTTTTATCATTAAACTGGCCCATGTGAAAAGGGTTTTAAAAGGGATAGTGAACCTTACACTAGGGAGAACTGAGCTCAAGACCCAGTGTTTACTATGCCACTTTGGTCAAGTCACTTAAGTGCCCAGTGCTCTCAGCCAGGAGTTAGCAAATGACCACTGCCTCTTTTTACATGATCTGTGAGCTCAGAAGAGATTTTAAATTAAATTAAAAATATTCTTAGCTTTGTGGACTTCACAAAAACAGGCAGCGGGCATGAGTTGGCCAACTCCTATTGTAGACAAGTCTATAAGTTGCAAAGATGATGACTTTCATTGGTAGAGGAATTTCCTGACCTGGATGTTCCTTGTACTAATGAAATCATAGGGCCAATGCCTTTCCTTATACGCTTCGGGTACATGTTCAGTCTTGCTTTGATGCCTATGAAAAAATAAGCCCCCAAATCTGGTTGATGTAATCATAAATGCAGTGGGTCCTTCCTCCATGGACATCTTGTCCATTGATCTCTAAGTAGTGCAAGACATAGTATTAGAGCAATTCTATTTTGAGTAGATGCCATTTCTCATTCTCTTTTTGCCTCTAAGGAAGTCTTGCTAAGAGAATGTCTGGTGAACAGATGGCATACTTATCTTATGGCATTTCAAAATCTTTCCCGTTGATATTTGTTTTCTATCATGAACAGTGGTATGCCAGAAACTGTTCTCAAAAAAACAGTAGATTTTTTTCTTGACTTTAGGGTATATCACCTAATCTACAAATGATGTTAGTGGGGATTTTTCTTCCTTTTTTCATGAAGTTTCTAGCAACATATGGCCACTTGAGGTAGTATCCTGGGAAGTCTTTTATTGTGATGATGTTAGACCAACAGCAAGAGATGAAGGAACCCTCTTGCACTTCACAAAGCTGCTTGCACTCTCCATACCATAGAGTTCTTTTTTAATCATCAAAAAATTTCTGGTACACCAAGATATTTTAATTACCTTGGATTCATTTGGAGACAAGCATATTTTGGCAAATATGGTCCCTTCTTTCCCCTCCCCTAAGTAATCTGCAGTGTGGAAATGATTCCATGTGTTAGATGATGTCCTCAAGGTGGGAAAAGAGAAATGGGCTCCAAGCATCAAGCACATCCAGCCCTCCAATCACATAGGTCTTGATTCCACAATGGAATCCCCCTTAGAGATAACTTGGCAAAAGCATTCTGGCCTATTGGACCAGTCTTTTCATAGACCCTGGGTTTTGCCACACAACACTATATTAGGAGGAATTCAGTTGTGATTTGCATTCGTTATGACAATATGCTACTCTAGCTGACAATAATTCTGAATTAATATAAATTTAAACCCTAGTCTTTTAATAAAGAAGTATGCTTTCTTTCATCTCTTTTGAAACAACTGGGTAGTATAGTGACTTGAATACTAGACTTGAGTTTGCATTCTGAGTCAAACATTAAGTAGATATATGACCCTGGCAAGCAGCTTATAAAGGTGCTATCAATATCCCCATTTTGCAGGTGAGGAAACAGAGGCAGAAGGGCTAAATTAATTGTCCAGGATCACTGATTCAGCTGATTCACAGTCTGAGGCTGATAAGCTAAATTTGAACTCAGGTCTTCTTGATTCCAAAGTCCAGTTCTCTATCCAGTGAACCAGTTAGCTGCCCTAAATGTAGATATACAGATAGATGATGTAATTATAGATAGGCATAGGTCATCCTAGTTCATTTTTGAAGTAATAAAGTCCTTGATGAAAATGGAAAAGGAAATCTTTTGTCCCCATTTTCCTTTCTTATCCACTTAAAAATATAGTTCCTAGGCATGACTTTCACCATGCTTAAGTGAAGGTTTATATAGATTTTTTACCAATCCATAACGGAGTTTGCTTTAGCAGTGTATGTGTTGGCTTATGTTTTGTGATTTGCATTCCACACATTTGATTATCACTCACATTGCCAATATCTACAATTCCTGATTGTCACTGTCTTTGAAATTCCACCATTGGAAAGTCATTCCATGTATCCTAATTCAAGATGCAAGTCTCTGGGAAAGGTGGCACATTAAATCATTATATTTATTGGATTCCTCTCAAACAGAAGAAACAATCTGGGCTGAGGGCAAAAACCCTTGAAGGAAAGGGGCAGAAGAAGGCTGAAGAATGGACACATGACACATGTCTAAGACAAACCTCCTTATTATGCTCTGGCAATAAACAGAACCATTTATGGCTCCTAGATAATGCGTTGTTTCATTTATGCTTCTGAAAAAGGACATTTGAGCTGAATGTCTTTGGCTGTTGCTCTCTGATGTTGATTTTCAATAGAATAAAAAACTGTTTCAGGCTTGTCCCTTTCACTTAAAGGAGCATTTCTGAATGGCTCAGGTTCAGGAAGATAAATGCCACATTTCATCATGCATTACTTTCTTGCAAAAGGTTTCTCAGGTGGATCCTGGTCCTGATGGGATGTTCCTTTGTTAAAGATAATTACTTTTACTTCCTTAGGTTTGCTTGGGAATAGTGTGAGGAGCACTGTGGAGTTCAGGGTCAGAACACTTTTACTGCTGGTGTTTTTGAAGGAAGTCTAATTGGGCAGAGACGATGGCTTCTTTTAATGGAGTCTAGTTGTTACTGTCTTGGAAAACTCTTGGGTACTCAGAGGTTCCATTTATTCATTCCACGCCACAATCATTTGGTGAGGATTTACCCTTATACTCCAATGCCTTCTTGTGGTATGGAAGTGACCCTGCATCCTCAAAGGCTGTCCCAGAAGAGAGCCAGCTCTGGCAGGGTCTACCAACCTGGAAAGGCTTTGAGGGAAGGCTCAACAATGAACTCTGCTTCTGTGAGTCCTGGGGCTAGCCAAGTTGGGCTCTCAGACATCCAGCATCAAAAGGTTTATTGGCCACAGGAATGTTATGAACCATGGCACAGAAAGATTAGAAGAGGAAATATCTTCAACAATGAAGTTTACTTTGAATCCAGGCCTGTGGGAAGGACTATGAGAGATACAGAAGAAATATAGACCACAATCCACATAGTCAAGGAGCTCATAGTCTAACTGAGGAGGTGGGAGAGGCACATACAAGGTAACAAAGTATTCACCAATTGCCAAGCATTTATGAAGCACCAATTATAGCCAGGTAAAAATGAAATAGTCCTTGCTCTCAAGGGACTTAAATTCTACTGGGGTAAACAACATTTATATATAAAAGTATATTGAAAATAAGTTTGTATAATTTTTTGAGGGAAGAGCACTGGAAACTAGGGAGGGGATCAGGAAAGTTTCAAGTAGAAAGTGATGTTTGAACTGAGTTTGGAAGTTAATTAGGAATTCTAACAGATGGAGATGATAAGGGGATTGCATTCCATTCCTGGGGGAAGCTAATGCAAAGGAGATGAGAAAGGTATTATTTATCGTGTTGGGGAACAATATTGTGCAGTGAATTGAGAAGACTAATATACACTAAGGCTTGAAAGACAATATGTGATTAAGTGTTCAAACCAGCAATACAAGTAATAAGTACATTAAATAATAACAAGTTATTCATTCTTTTAAATACAGGAAACCCTCCAAATAACTGAACTGATTTTTCATTGGTGCTATGCTAAACATCTTTGCCTTTCTCTGTCCCAGACCTCCATATCTAATACGTTAGTATTAGGTTACTCCTGGTTACGCCAGATATTGGCAAAGAAGGGCAAAAGCTAGAGGATTTGACTCTGTGAAATAGTGTTGATTTGCTGTGTTTTTATCCCTAAGTATAAAGAGCAATAGTTGACGATAGGGGATATAGTCAGCATAGACCCAGGAGAGAGGTCCATGGTGCTGACAGGCTGGTTTTGAATTGTTTCGGTCCTGGTTCCTCTGTGCATTTATGACACCAGGTGTTAAAGGATTTAACTTCCCTGTTGTGATTGGTCAGTCTTTAATGATTTGCTTTTCTATAATGCTCGAGCCTGATTGGATCGTTTCTTGGTGCTGTAGGCTGTTGGATATATTTATGTTGGCTTATTATTTTTTTTTCTAAAAATGCATTTACTACTTGGTTAAGTTACCAGTTCTGAATGGTTCTAGGGCATCTCCTGATTGGTGCAAACTTTGAGGACATCTCTGTATTAATTCTTAGAATGTTCTAGGAACATTGGATTCCACATATTCACTACCATGAGACATAGACATGTTTATCTACTCAAGAACTGCACTAAAGGGAGAGAGTAGATACATGAATGGCTTCCTGGGATGAGGGAGCTCCTTTCTTCCTCTTCTGATAACTCCAGACGATACAAGATTTTTTATTTTTTTCTCTCTCCTTCCATTTCCCCCTTTTCTCCTTCCCCCTGCCTCCTTTCTTCCTCTCCCTTATTTATCTCTCTTTCTCTTCACTTTTTAAAAAAACTTCTTTGCAAGTCTTAGTCAAGAAGAGAACTCCATCTCCCCCACTTAGAATTTCCCAGTCATTTCTCTTAGATGTAAAAGTCACCAAGATGCTAGCCAGGGTCTCCTTGCCTTATTAAATAGCACTATTGAGACCTCACCTACTTTTTTGCTGATGGTAGAGCTGATTCTATTTGGTGATGAGGCTGAAATATAGCCTTGTTCTTCAACAATGGTGAGTGAGATGCTCTATGGTAACCCCTTTTCCAACTAATATATCTTTTATTTGCTCTCCTTGAAGAACCCCTGGTACCTTAGGTCAACAGGGACACCAAAATTTCTTTTAACTCTTCATTGATCCCTAAAGAACAACATTTTTTAATATGCTACTATGTATTGTCCTCAGAAAGACAAGTGGCAACCTTTCTCTTGGCTCCTATTTCACAATTTGAACATATTAGCTTCTTCCAACTCTACCATTTCAATTTAGGTTTTGTTGCCCTCTTCTGACATCCATCACCTGTGTTTCCAAGAACTTGCATTGATGATAATAAGAAGCCCAACAGCACAAGAATAAATTCCTTTTCCAGGGTATTCTAAGGATATAATAAATCACTCTGCTATTATCTTCTCAGGGCTGTTTTTTTTTTTTTCATCAAAATGACTTCAGGTTTTTCCCTCTTTACTTCCAATATGGATTGGTCTATGTGGACAGGAGTTACTTTTGAAATATGCCAATTAAGATGCCAAAAGGGTACACTCACCTGACTCCAACTCCCAGCAAACCACTCGACTTTTCCAGCACAGGGCCCATTGTCACAAGGGGTAACTTCTGCTGGCCTGTTGTTGCCACAACCCTCCAAGGGCAGACTGCTGACATGGTTGGTCATGCACACCACTGAACGTGTTCTCACTCCAACACCACACTCTGCAGAGCACTGCAAGACAGGATACAAATACACTGAGGAAAATTCCAGATCTGCTCTTAAGGAAGGCCACAGAAAAGGAGCATCTTAGATTCATGATGTTTCCCAATGGAAACTTGAAAAGAGTCCTTTAAGTGTCAGCAACCCAGTGGCATAGTTGAAATGAGTGCTGAGCTAAGAGTCAGGGAGACCAGAGATGGAAGCTTACCTCAGTTACTTATTAGCTGTGGGAATCTGGGCAAGTCACTTACCTATTCACAGCCTCAGTTTCCTCATCTTTAAAATGGTGATAATGGCATCTACCTCACTGAATTATTTTAAGGCTTAAATGAGATAATCTATGTAAGAAAAAAGATAAACAAGAATCATATAGGATGTGAAGCTTGTAGATAATCGGCAACCAGGCAAAGGAGTATCCATGTCTTTGACATCATGGATCCATTGAGTAGCAAAGTATTATTAAGAATCATAACCTATACCATTGTATTTGTATAATATATGTATAAAACAAACTTATTTACTACTATATAAATACTAGCTATTTTAAAAATAGACTATTGTTTATATATAAATGTACATTGAATAATAGTTATTATTAATATTATTATTAAAATTATAATCATTATTATTTCCCCATATATACCATAGAGTCTTTGGAAAAGCAGATAAGCAAAGGGAAATCAGGCTCATGTTTTATATAAGGACAGAAGACCAAGGCACGAGAACAGGAAGTTGAACAAGTCTGTAAGAAAGACATCAGTAAGAGTGAGGAAACCTCTGATCCACATTACTACAGATAACATTAACCTAATAACATCTGGTCTTGGCAAAAGTGGAAAAAAAATCCTCAATGTCTCATATTCCTTGGTAGGAGAGAACGGTTGATACCATTTTCCTCCTCATTTTCTATATAGTTTTCAGTGTTCATTTTTAAAACTACTACCATTACATGTTAGGCATTCAAAATTCATGTCCTCTGGGCACTAAGCATCCTGGAAATTAAGTATAACTATATCCTGTGCTTTTCTGGAAAGTATGAGGGTTGCAGTTGGTCTCCTCCAACATTAGCTACTGCTGCTGTCACAAGGAATGGTCTCAATCCCCAAGGGATTCACCTCAAAATTACAGAATGCCATATGTGAAAGGGAAATTAGCAATGATGGAGTTCAACCTCATACGATTATGGGTAAGGAATCTGGGGTCTTGAGAGAAGAAGCCTTCCCTAAGAACAACACATAGTTTGTGACAGAATCGCTCCAACCCTGCACCTCACCTTAGAATCCCATTGCCTGTCACTTAGAACATTTTTTTTAAAGTGTCATCTTATACTCTCATTATCTGCTGGCTGGACATAGCCATTTACCTCAAAGTCTATAGAATCTTCTACAAAAAAGAAAAAGGAGCTCGTCATGAAATGAAAGAAAGGGATGACGTGGACAGGATGTGTGTTGCACTGGTATCCATCCAGTAATTTCTCTAGGAAAGACAGTATGCCGTAGGATTTGGAGGAAATAAGGTGGGTTCTGATCACACTTCTGACACTAGTTGCATAATAGCGTTGAGTTCGGTTTCCTCATCTGTAAATGAAGGATGATAATGCCACCAGTACCTTTCATAGGGCTGCTGTAAGGTTCAAATGAAATAAGGTATCTAAAGTATTATCAAAACCTTAAAACACTCTGTAAAATTTAATGATGGTTATTTCATTACTATGTACCCTGGGAAAGTCACTTGAATTCTGTTAGACTCTGTTTACAAATCTGTAAAATGAGGGGATTAGCCTAAATGATGTCCATCATCACTTCTTTTTCTAAATCTATGATCTTATGGAAGGATATGGACAAGAACTGGACAGGATGAGAAGGTGTGGGTTTCAATTTACATTGGTAAAGGTCTGTCTTGACCTACCACATCCAATGCATTTGCTTTAGGAATTAAGACTTTATTTATTCATCAGACTTTATTTCATAAATACCATAAAATTCTATATTATCACCACAGGAAGAGAAAGCTAAGTTGAGGGAAGAAGGCCTGTATCTATATTTATACGTTCAATTAATGCACACACACACACACACACACATGAATACACAGACATATAGCATTTGAAAGGTGGGATATAGACAATTTGAGTCTTTCTTGCTCTAAAATTATCACCGACTCTATCCCAGCTTCCATGCTGAATCTTAGAGCCAGGATTCAAATCTAAGTGTTAACTCCAAATCCAATGCTGTCGCTATCTGTCAGTCAGTCTGTCTGTCTTTCTGTCTGTCTGTCTGTCTCTCTCTCTCTCACACACACACACACAATGACAGAGAGAAGGTGAGATAAAGTGAGTGAGGGCAGAAGATATAATAGCAAAACTAAAAATAAATCTGTTGTTGAAGTAGCACCTATCAGTAGGTTCCCAGGTGAGTAGTGTACAGATGTATTGTTTGTCAGAGTTTATTGTTCACTTGATCTTAAAGGCAAGTTGTCTCCTGCTACCTTTATATGTTGACATTTTATTATCTGAATAACTGGCGTTTAATGTCTCTTATCCACAAAACTCTTGGGGACCTTTTCTAGATGATGGAATAGTTACAGTGGACCAGCAAGGAGCAAATTATTCTCTGAAGTACAACAGAGATAGGCAGAATACTATGTTCTTGTGGAATGGAAAGAAATCAAAATTTGGGGCCTGGGGTTCCCCAGATGCTTAAGAGTAAATGATGAGAGAAGAGGCTAGAAAATGCAATTGTGTCTACCGAGCTGGGGCAGATACAGTAAATGCAATACATTTTTTCCCATCTATAACTGATTCTTACTATTCTGGGCATACCAAAACTTTTTTTGGATCACATATATGGCCTAAAATGTTTCTTCTGGCAGTGAACTGACAAAATTATGATCAAATCAGGTTTTATTTTAAGATCATTAGGTAAACTGTGCAGACTTGAGTGATTTTTGAAAAAAAATTACTGATAATGACAGGAAACTCAGAAAAGGCCATGTCTAGGGGTTGTAATGACAAGAAGAGTTGGAAGCCCAGGAAAAAAGAAATTCTACTCAAAACAACTTCCATGGAATCAGAAAGAAAAGGAAATTGGAGACTTCTGATAGCAATTTTACTAATTAAAGAGCATGTTCCTTGAGAGCAGGAAATGTGCCTTACACATTTTTGTATCACCTACAGTGCCTACCCCTTAGTAACTGGTCAATAAAGGTTTGCTGAATCAATGTATAAGCTTCTCTGTGAGTTAGATGCCAATCCTATAGATACTCTAAATTTAATCTTGATCAACTTGTGAAATGTTTTTTATGGGGAAACATTTAGCTAATAGTAATTGCTAGCTATAGTTTGAAGATTTATCGCATTCGAAGGTTTGCAAAACACATTAAAAAAATTATCTCATTTTATGCCTCCAACAACCCTGAGATAAAAATGCTATTATTACTCCAATTTTACAGATAAGGAACCTGAAGCATATAGTTAAATGACTTGCCCAGGGTCATACACCTTCTACGTGACTGAAGAATGATTTATACCTGGGTCTTCCTGGTCCAAGGTCCAGTTCTCTCCATTCACAGAGCTATATATATATATATATATATATCTTGATGGTGTTATTATGTAAGGTGTCCTTAAAAAATGAATAATGCCCCAGTTGATAAATGGTCAAAGGATATGAACAGGTAATTTTCAGAGGAAGAAATTAAAGATATCTATAATCATATGAAAAAATGCTCTAAATCACTTTTGATTAGAGAGATGCAAATCAAAACAACTCTGAGGTACCACATCACACCTATAAGATTGGCAAACCTGACAGAACGAGAAAATGATAAATGCTGGAGAGGATGTGGGAGAGCTGCAACACTAATTCATTGTTGGAGGAGCTGTGAGCTCATCCAACTATTCTGGAGAGCAGTTTGGAACTATGCCCAAAGAGCTACAAAAATGTGTATACCCTTCCACCCAGCAATATCGCTACTAGAACTGTATCCCCAAGAGATCACAAAAATGGGAAAGGGTCCCACATGTACAAAAACATTTATAGCAGCACTCTTTGTAGTTGCCAAAAACTGGAAGTCAAGGGGATGTCCATCAATTGGGGAATGGCTGAATAAATTATGGTATATGAATGTAATGGAGTACTATTGTGCCATAAGAAATGATGAACAAGAAGACTTTAGGGAGGCCTGGAAGGACTTATATGACCTGATGCTGAGCGAAAGGAGCAGAACCAGGAGAACTTTGTGCACAGCAACGACCACAGTGTGTGAGAGTTTTTTCTGGTAGACTTGGAACTTTGTAATAACACAAGAACTTAAAAAACAAAATTTCCAGTGGTTTTCTAAGGCAAAATGCCTTCCACACTCAGAGAAAGAACTATGGAATTCATTCACAGATCATATTTGTGTATGTGTGTGTGTGTGCGTATTATGTTTTGATTTATTATATGATTTCTTCCATTTATTTTAGTTCATCTATAGTGAAAACGTATTCAATAGGAAAGTATATGTAGATCCTATATAGAATTGTATGCCATCTTGGGGAGGGAGGGGGGTGGTGGGGGATAGGTGTGTGTGGGGGGTAAAAATATAAGTTTTATGGTAGTGATTGTAGAACATTAAAAAAATAAATAAAATAATAAAAAATGAATAATGGATTTGGAAAGCACCATAGGTTAACAGTCAAAGCATGTGGTTATTCCAATAGTGGTTTTGCCACAAACATAAGGGATCTTAAGTAAATCTCTTAACCACTTTTCAAACATGGTCAATATTTTAATGAGTTTTTCTTGACTATACTTATTTGTTATGAGGCAAGGCCCTACTGAAGCAGGGGTTGGTGAAGGCAAAAGGGAAGAGTCAGGGCAGTGAGGAATTTTTTTTTTAAAAGAGCTTCAATAGAACTATTTTTAAAGCACGTTTGCAGGGCTAGATGCAAAGTTTAGCAAATAGTAAGATGATGAAGCTGACTCTATAAAGTTAGCAGACTGACTCCATGAAAGTCTAATCTACAGAAACTGTCCATTTTAAGTCATAATGCAATTTGGAGTGAACGTCACGTGGCTTGGTGAGAGGAAATACCGTAAGTGGTAAATTTTTTGTAGTATATGTCATTCTACATTAAGTACTAGTCGCAAAAATAGCAATACAGCAAACATATGAGTCTTAAAAGTTTTTGGAATGAATATTCACTTATATTCATTATTTCATTATATTAATTACTAATATAGAATATTATTAATCATTAATTACCATTAATTTTATTACTAATTAATATTTAGTGTTATTGATAATAATTAATATTATTCATTATTAATATATTATTAATGTTTTAAGTAGATTCAATTTATTCCTTTGGAAGTCCTCATATGAGCACTTGATTTGGTTAAGAGTAGGCCTTGATTTGCTCTATGCCTCAAAGTTCTCTAATAAACTTTTTCTAAAGGAAAATACTTCTCTAATAAGGGCTACCAAAGATGTGAATATCACTTAACGGTCATGAAAATTCATGATTTTTGAGCTTACCATCATAGGGAATGAATCAAAGTTATATATCTATAAGGCAACAGTATATCACAGCCTTACTAATACTATGCTTACATGTTTGTGATACTCTATAATATTTGTTCTTCATTATATGCTGTTTCTTCCATCTTTTGCATATATCCTTTTAAAAGTCTAACTCCTCAGAGCAATCCCTGTGCAATCACATTAATTTCTTTTGGATACTCTCTCTTTTTTTTCTGATTAGGCTTTTTTTGTGATAATATAGTTGTAATTTCCCATTCTTCATAAATTGGCTCCTTGTTTAAAATCTCAGGCCATAGAAATGTAGCTCTGTGATGTCTGAACTCTAAAGTCTTGAGTGCTTACTTAAGGATGTTCAGTATTTTTTTTCTTGATCATTTGAATTGCAAAACACTTGAACACTTTATCCCAAGATTTCTGTTACTTCCATATCACTAATTAGCTCTTCCTATTGGTCAGAATTAAATACATGTTAAATATAATATATAATAAATATATTATGTTTATTAATGTAAATATATATAATATTTACATTATGTATATGTACATACAAATATGTATTTATATAAATTCATAAATTTAAATATTTAATATATTTATATTATGATTATGAAAATTAAATATAAATATAGCTTCTCTACTCATTGTTTTTTCTTTCTGAGAGAATTTATGAGTAAGGTAAGTTCCAAATCTATCAGCTACTCCTCTTTGTCAAATGAGTCTCCCAGTGGAAATCAGGATAGTTGAATACCCAACACTCTCCTCAGCATTACTACTGTGACTTATCTAACTTGTTTGATTTAGGGTAAGGTTTTACACTCTGAGTTAAAATAGCATTATCCATACCTATTTCATGGTCATCTATAGTATATTCCCTAAATACCATCACTACTATTTCTATCTCCATCATGCTTCCTTCTCCAGGAGGGTAGATTTCTGTACATTATCTCCTCTTATGAAAAATATTTTTGAACAATGTATATCTTTTAATTGTAATACATATTTGTAGTACATACATAATACTTTATAATTCTTCCTTTAGTATTGTAGGTAGTTACATTTTGGAAAAATGGTCCTCCAACAGAAGGGCAGCTAGGGGAGTGTGTAGACAGATCAATGGGTCTGGAGTCAGGAGGACTTCAGTTTAAATGTAGCCACAGACACTTACTGTGTGACTCTAGTTTTCCTTAGTTTCCTCATTGGTAAAATGAACTGGACAAGGAAATGGCAAACCACTCCAGTACTTTTGCCAAGGAAACCCCAAATGGATTTACAGAGAGTCAGATGCAATTGAAATGACTGAATAACAAAAGTCTGACACAAAAACTGCTATATCCCTGTAACTCCATTTTAGTTAGCATCAGTTGGGAGGAAGAGAGCTTCCAGTAAGGAAACTCCTTGTACCGGTGCTGAATTACAACTCTTGGCTTTCTATCCATCATGTTGTGCTTCCTATTATAACTATCATTGTTGCTGCTGTTGTTTTTGTTGTTGACTTGGCTGTAAGTTGTTTATTTAAATTCGGCACAAATACATAAGACCATGGGATGACAGATATAAAGCTGGAAGGGAACTCACAGGTCATTTAGTCCAATCCTTTGATTTCATAGGTGAAGAAATGAAGTCCCGACAGGTAACTAGCTGATGATCACATAGCAAGGTTGATAGCAGACTGCATATTTAAAATCAACATAAATTCATGGGAGACTAAATCATCACTAGTTTTGCTTTTGGGTAATCTCATGCGAAATTGTTTGACAGGCAGTTATCGTGAAAACCAAAACAAAAAACTTCCTGAGAGTAAATAATTAATGCCTTTACTCACTGAGCATTCCTGGGTTTCATTTACCACTTTACCTTCCCAAACCACTTGATAGGGTTCTAAAAGCATAGCCATATGAAGAAGGAGCTGTGTGACCCTGGATAAGTGACTTAACTTCTCTGTGCCTCAGTTTACTTATTTATAAAAATAAGGAATTCAGACTCAATTGCCTCTGAGGTCCTTCTAGCTTTAAATCTAAGATCCCACAACAAGTATAGTAAAAAGGAACACTGATGTTACAGTCAGTAGACTTGAATTCCTGTACTAGTTTCGTGTGACCCTGGGCAAATAACTTCAATTTTATCTTCCTCATTTGTAAAATGAGGAGAACATTAATTGTGTTATCTACATCACAGGTAGAAGAATGCTTTTCAAACTTGAAGGTCCTCAACAAATATGAGCCATTATTCTAAGTAGAATGAATTGCAGAATAGAGCCAATGAGTCAGATAATTTAAATAAAAAGAAATCATTTTGCTCCAATTATATGAATATATCAGGCTAAAAGTTTTTTTGGCCTGTACTCTCTACTGCCTCTTCCAGCTCTGAACAGTAAGATACCGAAATTATCCTAAAGGATAGTGAGGTAGATCAAATCCCAATTAAGTCAGGCTGCCAGACTGTAGGAATTAAAGTAATTTCCTTCCTCTTACAAATGATGACCTATCTCATATTTAAAAATCCAAATAATCATGCCTCAGTCTAGAAAGTTAAGGGTTTGTCCTGCAGCTGCATCACATTACATCCCAAGATACCATGTAATCATGGAGACATTTTCAGTTGAAGATTTTATCCTGCAAATAGTTCTTTCCAGGTAATTTCCACTTGAATATCTAATTTAATTCCTTTTTTCTTCCCAAGGCAAGCTGGAGATCTCCATGAAAGCTTCTACATGTCCTCTATGGGCCTGTCTAAAATTACAGTGTCAGGCCTGAACTACAGTATCAAATATACCAGGTTAGTGCCAAAGGAGAAAGCATAGAAGCATTCATCTGCTGAGTGCTGTCAGATCACTTTTTCATTACATTACCCACAGAGGACTTTTCACAATAAACTTGAATCTGAAAATCTTTTGACTTAGTGCTGGTTCCCCACAACCCCTCCTCTTACTCAGAGTTCTCCTATATATTCTTAGATTAGCCAGATCCCTGGAAAGTGAAATGGGGATATATGAAAAATAAATTACAGATAATGTAAGCCAGCTTTTCTGTAGGGGTAGCTATCATTTTATAACTAGAAGTTTATAGGGGCATTCAAGTTCTTAACTTTCATTCCCAAGAGTTAACCAATAAGTAGCTTTTGATGATAGATCAAATGTAATTTAAAAAACAAACTAGAGAAATTGCATGGTACAGTGGACAGAAAACCAGCCTTGGACACAGGAGGTTCTAGACTTAGCAGTGACCATGGGTAAGTTACATAAACCATCAGTGCTTGAAGACACTCTTTTTAAGACTATATACTACATGGGAATTGCTAATCTGCAACAGTGGAGGGAGCTTTCCCACTGGGAGTTTCCTACACCAATGAAACCATACATCTGAACATGCATAGTGCATTGAAGAGCATGAACCAAGTTTCTAAATGTCTCTTTCTGCTCCAATATTGGTCTGCTTCAGATAATTCTGAACACACAGCCATCCAAACATCCATCTCTCTGGTTGATGTTCTCTGGTAACTTACTACACTGATAAATCAAAGGCTTGGACATTCATGAATAAATAAGATATGCTAGAAAGATAGATGGAGAAATAATATAAAAACCATAGTAAGTTTCTCTGATAAAGGTTTCATTTCTCAAACACATGGGGAATTGAGTTAAATTTATAAAAATAAGATCCATTCCCCAATTGATATATGGTCAAAGGATATTAACAGGTAGTTTTCAGAAGAAGACATTAAAGTTGTCTATAGTTATGTGAAAAAAACACTCTAAATCACCAATGATAAGAAAAATACAAACTAAAATAACTCTGAGGTACTAAAAATGCTGGAGGAGGGGGAGAGAAAATAGGTACAGTAATGAATTGTTGGTGACATTGTGAACAAGTTCAACCATTCTAAAAACAATTTGGAATTGTGCCCAAAGGGCTACAAAACTGTGCATACCCTTTGACTCAGCAATGCCACTACTGTGTGTAATTACTGTTAGTCTGTATAGTCTCAGAATTTGGGTTGGTTGTTACGGTTTTAAGATGCATTTGTTAGATTGAGTTTAGAAGACTCAGAGGAGAAACAGGGCAAGGATTTTTGAAATAAATATGGAGCAACACCCACAGAGTACTCAAACTGTGCATACCCTTTGATCCAGCTATACCACTACTAGTCTCATACCCACAAGAGATCAAAGATGGAGGAAAATCATCTACATATGCAAAAATATTTATAAGAGCTCTTTTTGTGGTAGGGAAAAACTGGAAACTAAGGGGCTATCCTGTCACCGGGGAATGGCTAACTAAATTGTTGTATATGAAGGTAATGAGATATTAATGTACTCCCATGGTTCCCCACCTCTATGAAGAAATAGTTGGAGGTATCCTTAAGGAAAGCTCTTTTCATTAAACTGTCTAATTTTGTCGCAGTCTCCATCTCTTCACTCCCCTGCTTGCCACACCTAGGCAGCTTGAACATGCTTCTCTAGTGTGAGGATTCAATGACCCTAATAGTTTATGTCCCAATTGTTAGATTACTTACTTCCCTTTGGAAATATTCTTCTTGGCTGCTTCCAAAATCAATTAAGATTCTGTCTCATTTCAGCATTTCTTTACTCTCTCTCACATCCTCTTTTTCTTTCCCTATCCATGAACTCTGTCCTTTGGCACTTTTCTTCTAACCTTGACTCATGTTCATTGGACACACAAGCAGCAGCTAGTATCTTATTACAGAGATGTAAAAACACTCGAACCAATTGGAAAGATGTATTTTCCACTTTACTTTCTAGGGAATTGCAGAACAGGACCCTCCTAGTATTTTTTTTTTTTAATCCTAAGATGGTGCTGAGCTCTCCTTCCAAAGTGAGATAATTGAATTGTCAGTTTCAGTTAGTTAATTTTTCTTAGCAAACCTTCAGCAACTTAACTCCAGTTATCAAACAACTTGGAAATTTTCAGTTGATTTTATTTGTTATAATACAACAAAACAAAAGAAGCGCAAACTGGTTTCTGTTGTATTGAGCTAGGTGATAGAAGTTGCCAGAGTAGGGTGCCTGACAAAGAAAGACTGGCCAAATAATGAGAAAGGCTGAAGTTTTCCGATAAGTTTACGTCTGTAATGACTACTGAAATCATACTGAGCAGCTAGGGTATGAGTTATAAAGTTAAGGCATATAAACCACAGGTCACATTAAAAAAAAAGATTGAATGATATTTTGTATGTATAATGATATTACAATCAATACACCATAGACTCCATGATTTCATCAGTGCGTGGGTACTCCTTTCTCTCCATTGGCATATTGCTAAACATCTACTTTTTTTGCTAAACAAGAAAAAATTATCAATGGATTCTGGTTGCAGTTAGCTACGCTGCTTTCCGCCCAACAATTGACAGCTAGTCATTATATTGGCCTTACATTCCAAGACTTTCTGGACTGGTTGCCTTCCAGAAGTCAGATATACTTCCATGACCTCCACGCCACAATCGGGGAGAACTTTACCAGAGGTAAAAAATTAATTTAATAGAAATGATTTTTGATAAGGACGTAGGATCCTAATGGTTGTATCTGAAGTGGAAAATGAAGTATGATGGTTAGCCATATGTCCACATTGAATCCGAAGACATAGAATGCTTATGATTAGTCAGTTGTTTTAGGGTTAAAGACAGGAGAATATTTTTACTCAGGATGTATAGGTACTATATGGAAGACAAGCAGTAATGACCGATAGATAAGGGGTGAAATGGAAAAAGGAAATAGAATGTTCAGTATATTTGTTCCAGAGAGGGAAAATCCTACCAATCAGGAGGGAGTAACACTTCTATTACAAATTGGACAATTAGAATCAGTTAATAATTTTTTCTCAATTAGCTAATGAATGAAGGAGTTCAGCAATCTGCTAGGAGAGAGAAATACTGATGAAATTACAATGTCTATGATATGTTGATAGTAATATCTTTCCACATACGCAGTATAATTCAATAGTACACATGAGAGCTATATTAGAAGGACAATGAAAGCAACCCCAGCTCCCTGGTGGGAGGGCTGATTCTGGTGAATACCCTTGACAAATATCTGGAAGTAGCAACCAAACATATTTAAGCCATATCAGCTGCAGAGATATGATTTGATTATGAGTTAAATCTCTGGGATTAAGCAGCACAGACATTGGAGGCTTTGGGGGAATAATAGTTAATTCGTAAATAACCTTCTGGAAATGGCTTGTCTTTTTTATTCCAGCTTTATTTACATACTAACATAGTTGAATTGATCCCGGGAGAACTGTAAACATACAATAGCTCTCCTTAAAATTTAATTTTGCATCCCATCTTTTGAAATTTAAATAAGTTTTTTTATCACCTCTTTTTTCTCTTGATACAACAGAAGACATTTTTTATAATGAGAAACAGACATGCCTCCTATAAGGTTGTCTCAGTCATCATTTTAAATTATGTTTATAAATTGTAATGAACTACCATCATAAAATTGCAAAATCTTGCTCTAAATCTTGCTCTAATGTCATTTGGCACATTTTACATTTATAATTTTGCTCCCATGTCACTAGTTCACCTCTTTAAAGTTGTTTCCTTTAATGTTGTATTTTTCAGAGAACTGGTTAATTCACTTAAGCAGGGCATCCCTGTATTTATAGAGAGATAGGGATTACAGATTCAGTCAGATTCAATTCAATTCATATATAGGGAACTCCTGGGGGAACAAAGTCCAGGGCGAATTTGTAATTCTAAATAGATCAGGGGGATACTATAGGGGTTTGGTCTGTTTGCAATTTCTTTACATCTTGGTTTTTTTTTGTGGTATCTCTCTCTGTTTGTACACTTTCAATACACTTTCAATCACTTTGTGGATATTCTAATAGGAAGAAAAAATGCAAATCTAAGCATAGAAATGTATGCTTTGAGATACAGCTGGCTGTACCTGAGGGGAAAAGCAATTTGTAAAGCTTATGCTGGTCCTAGGCACCATTGTTATTTGATGGAAGCTAGCTAAAATGCTGAGCTCAAGAGGATCTACACAGTACTCAAAGGCCCTAACTAGGCTCTAGGGAACATTCATTCATTCAAACACTTTTATTACTATCTTAAGATTCTAGGGAAATATGAGGATAAATAAGGTTTGGTCCTTAGAAGAGTCAGTGGGGAGAGGTAAAGAATGTTCATATATAACTACAATACAAAATACCATAGTAAGTACACATGATACAGTTCCATGAGAGCTCCCTAATTTATTTTCAGTGACAACAAATATCACATCTAATTAATCTATCATAATAATCTAAGTTTATTCTGTAGTTTCTGGTTGATAGATTGATTACTTCCTCCCTAAACTTTAGTTCCTTCCAATTACCTCACTGATTTTTCTAGAAATACTTCTACGTTTCTTACCTACTCTTCTAAGAAAACTTCATTTTTAAAAAAAATCCATCATTTTTCTTAGATTTCCGATGTCTTATTTCTACTTGTCATTTAGGGGAAATTTTTATTTCTCTCTTTAGATTTACTCCACTTAATCATCAGGTGTTTTATAGCTTTGAAACCAGATTGAAGAGTTGTGGTTAATGAAATATTTTGTGTTTTTAAATTTTTCTTCTGAGATATATGAGGTATATCAGAATCTTTTCACTTTCCTATGCTCGCTCTATCCCCTTTGAGGGCCCGGGAAAAATAAATGTTTTCTCCAGAAGGCAGGTATGGTGATGAGTGGGGCTTGTAATTGGTAGAGACTGAACAAAACAAAGTAAAACAAACAAAAACCATGCATACTAGATGAGCCCTCCTTCATCCTAGATGTAGCCTGCTTGAACGTAGCTGTTTACATGTTGTCTCTCCCATTAGACTTTGAATTCCTTAAAAGAAGGCAATGTCGTTTGCCTTTCTCTTCCGCCTAGTAGGTAGCTCACTGTCTGGCACATAGTAGATGCTTAAAAATGTTTATTGCTTGTTTGACTTTAAGTTAATATATCTATGGGTCTAATAGCTGTCCAGTAAAGTAGCCCTGTTTTGTTTCTCCTTCTTTTAATGCAACTTCTGCTAATGTCAACTACCTGCTAACCAGTGCTTACTGGAAGGGAGCCGGTCTTAGCATACTGAAGGAGTACCATATATGTGTTTCCTAGTTAGGGGTTATGAGCCAATATGATGACAAAACCCCTTTATACAATATTTGGTCCTTCATGTCATGTGGGGCTCTGAAACAAGTATTAACAATATCAAGCAATATAAATGTATACCCCTAAAGGAGAGGTCTTGATTCAGGTTCTTAGATCTTATAGAAGGGTTTATTTATTAAGAAAAGTTTCACTGTATAAATGAGTCGGTCTTTGGTTAATTGCAAAACCGATTTAACTACAAAATATTAAAGTCCCTGACCCCTTTGGCTAACTAAGTTGTTACTTTACTAGTCACTACAAAATATGGGGAATATTTAGAGCATATGGTCTATTGTGGTGACTTGAGATTTAATCCTTAATATTTTAAGGAAAGAATAATAGATTTTTCAGAGCAAAAGGAAGCAAAACAATTTTGACAGAAGTAAGATTGAATGTTTGGAAATAACCAATTCATTTATGATCCAGAGGAAAAAAAGAAACATAACTTCAATTTGTTTTTTTTTTTTCAGCTTTCAACTTCCATGGATGAAAAACCTTTTTAAGGAAGAAAAAAATTACTAATTACAAAAATATCTCCCTCAATGAAGGGGGAGATAAATGCATCCATGCCTGGCTCTAAATAAGGATTTCAAATTAAGTGTTTGATCTAGCAAGGAAACATATCAAAATGAAAGCAAATTTACTTCAAAGTGGGGAGAGGGGGTTATATGTCATCATTAAAGAAAGATAGCTTTACCACAAGTAAAATGAACCTTGAATAACTTTTCAGGTAGAATTAAACCATTGAACATAAAGGAAATATGAAATGGCTTGGGCCATGGTACACTAAGTTATTTACATAGTGGGCCTTCTAAGTACCAGAGGCATTCTGAATCTAAATAACCCCTTAATTATCTGGTGACTGACTTGTGCCTCACATAAAGGACTTGACAATGCAGTGTCACCATGGTGCACACCAAACTTACAGTTAGAGAGTTAGTTTGAATACTGTTTCTATCACTGGTAGTCTGGGTGACTCAAGGAAAGTTCTGAACTTTTCTTGGTTCTTCATGTGTAAAATGATGAGAATGGACTACATGAACTCCAAAGTATCCTCCAGCTCCAATTCTGTGATCCAATGAGTATCACTTTCTTCAATTACAGATGCCCCCACATCTGTTCATATTGACCACTGTGGCTACTCAATAATTTTGTTTTCAAATTCGGACATATCAACAAGGTGTCTTGGACATTCTGCCTCTTAGAAAAGCAGAAACGGGGGTGGAGCCAAAATGAAGGAATGAGAGCAACTACTCACCTCAGCTCTTAAACAAACTCCTTCAGATACCCCTAAAAAGAGAATCTGACCAAATTTTGGAAGTGCAGAATCCATTAGGAGACAGACTGTGGCAGATTCACAGACCAGGACAGACTGGAAGGTCAACAGGAAGGATCTGTTCCAAGGGAGTGAGCCCTCAGCAGAGCAGGAAACCCCCGGGGTGGGCTGAGGCCTGAGGGATGGCAGAGTGGCAGCCCAGGGCAGGAGATGAGTGGAGCCAAGTGAGTGACAGCCACGGAGCCCCAGGTATCAGTCACAGCCTCTCCCAAGACTTTCAGCCCACAGATTAAATATCTGTAAGTCACCTACCTGAACTTCTGGGAGCCAAAATGGTGGAGCGATTGGTAAATTCTCTTTCCCCCTCCCCTTTCTGGCCTTGAAAGAACCATAAAATATTTCCCCAGAAAAATCTTCGATCAATGAGATCAACAGAAGGAGCAAACAGTGTTGTAGCACCTGATGCTAGGAAAACTGCTTAAGAATATTCCTCTTACTGTGGCAGAGGTAAACCAGAAGGAGAGGAGCCCCAAGGGAGTGGACACTTGCACTAGGACCCAGGCGTAGCTCAGTGCTCCAGGGGAAATGGGAAGACAATAAAGCAGCTGGGATCACCAAGCACTGAGCTTGCCTTTGCTCTAGCTCAGCTGAGGAGAGCTTTGGATCAGACCACACCTTCCCCACACTTAATAAGCTAGCCCCAGGGCTGATCCAGGAAAACACACACAAGAAAGAAAAAAAGGCAACTGCTGCCCTTAGCTTTTTCACACCAGTCAGCTCAATACCAGGTTCTCCAGCTTCTAGCTGAAAGAACCAGAGATCACAACACACAAAACCTCATTATCATGAGCAAGAAGAAGCAAAGCAAGCAGGAGACCATAAAATCTTTCTATGGGAACAAGGACTAAAACATGAATACCAAAGAGGTCAGTATCTGAAACTTCAGAAGGGACCATGAACTGCTCACATGCAAAAATAGCTCTCTTGGAACAGCTGAAGAAAGAAATAAAAGAAAAACAGGTCAATGATTGTAAAAGTATGAAAAAAGAATTCACAGAAGAGAATTTTAAATTCTCTTTTAAATTTTAAAGAGAATTCCTCTTTAAAAAGGAAATTGAACGAATGGAAAAGGAAGCACGAAATTTAACTTTGGAAAATTGGGCAAGTGAAAAAGGAAGCACAAAACCTAGCTGGAAAAATTGAACAAATGATAAAGGAGGTACAAAAACTAACTGGAGAAAATGATTCCTTAAAAGGAATAATTGGACAGATGGTAAAGGAGATGCAAAAGTTAACTGAAGAAAACAATTTGATAAAAATTAGAATTGGGCAAGTAGAAACTAATGACTCTATGAGACATGAAGAATCAGTCAAACAAAATCTAAAGAATGAAAAGACAGAAGAAAATGTAAAATATCTAATTGGAAAAACAACTGACCTGGAAAATAGACACAGGAGAGATAATTTAAGAATTATTGGCCTATCGGAAAGACATGATGAAAAAAAGAGTCTGGACAATATCTTCCAGGAAATCATCAAAGAAAACTGCCCAGAAGTGCTAGATTCAGAGGGCAAAATAGTCATCGAAAGAATCCACCACTCACCTTCTGAAAGGGATCCCAAACTAAAAACACCAAGAAATATTTTTGCCAAATTCCAGAACTATCAAGTGAAGGAGAAAATACAGCCAGAAAGGAACCATTAAAATATTGAGGAGCAACAGTCAGGATCACACAGGACCTTGCAGTTTCTACTTTAAAAGATATAGGGAATTGGCCTCTGACATTCCATAAGGCAAAGGAGCTGGGACTACAACCAAAGATCAATTACCCAACAAAGTTCAACATAACATTTCAGATAAGGAGATGGACATTCAATGAAATAAGGGATTTCCAGACCTTCATGATAAAAAGGCCAGAGGTCAATGGAAAATTCAGTCTTCAAACACAGATCTCAAGAGAGTCATGAAAAGGTAAACAGGGGAAAAGAAAACTTGTTACTCAATTTGGGCAAACTGTTTGTCTCCCTATAAGGGAAGAGGATATTTGTTAATCTTGAGAATTTTGTATCTATTATGAAATATAAAAGGGGTATACGTAGATAGAAGAAATGGGTATAAAGTAAATGATGTGAGGATAAAAATATGATTTAAGCCTGCAAAGGGATTGTAACAGGAGATGTGAAAAGGAGGAAGCAGAAAATGGTAAATTACATCACAGAAAGAAGTACAAAATTACATTAAAGTAGAGGGAAAGAGGGGAGGGTGATAAGCATTGTTTGAGAGGTAGTCTCATCTGATTTGGTTCAAGGATGGAACAATAAACATAATTAAGTATAGCTCTATAGGCAGTAGGAGGGGAAGGGGGAAGAAAGGGGAGGGGAAGCTAAAAGGAAGGGAAGAAATAATAAGGGGAAAGGGGAGTAAAAGGGAGGAGGGCTGAAAGAAGGAAGGGAAAACTGCAGGAGATGGTGGTCAAAAGTGAAAACTCTATTGAGTAGGGGAAGGGAGACAGGAGAACTAAAAGCACAAATGGTGGGAAAAGAGGAGGGAAAAACACAGATTGTAATCATAACTGTGAATGGAATGAACTATCCTATAAAACAGACACAGACAGTAAAATGGATTAAAAGTCATAATCCAACAATATGTTGTTTACAAGAAATACATTTGAAATGGGGGGGGATATACACAGGGTAAAAGTCAAAGGTTGGAGCAGAATATATTGTGCTTCAGCTGCTGTAAGAAAAACAGGAGTTGCAATACTGATCTCAGACAAAGCAAAAGCAGAAATAGATCTAATCAAAAGAGATAAGGAAGGAAACTATATCCTGCTAAAAGGCATGTAGACAATGAAGCAATATCATTACTAAGCATATATGCTCCAAGTGGTACAGCATCCAAATTCTTAGAAGAGAGATTGGGGGAACTGCAGGAAGAAATAGACAGCAAAACTATACTAGTGGGGGACCTCAGTCTTCCCCTCTCAGAACTTGATAAATCTAACCTCAAAATAAGCAAGAAAGAAGTTAAGGAGGTGAATAAAACTCTGGATAAGGTAGATATGATAGATCACTGGAGAACACTGAATGAGGATAGAAAGGAATATCTTTTTCTCAGTGGCATATGGCACATATACAAAAATTGACCATGTTTTAGGGCATAAAAACCTCAGAATCCAGTGCAGAAAGGCAGAGATAGTCAAAGAATCATTCTCAGATCACAATGCAATAAAATTATATGTAATAAAAGGCCATGGAAAGAGAAACCAAAAATTAATTGGAAACTAAATAGTCTAATCCTAAAGAAGGAGTGGGTTAAACCACCAGTCATGGAAACAATCAACAACTTCATTCAAGAGAATGACAAGAATGAGACAACCTACTAAATCTTATGGGATACTGCAAAAGCAGTATCCCATAGGGAAGGTTTTATATCTTTGAATACCTACATGAATGAAATAGAGAAAGAGGAGATCAACGACTTTGGCATGCAGCTGAAAAAGCTAGAAAAAGAACAAACTGAAAATCCCCAAATAGATACAAAATTATAAATACTGAAAAACCAAAGGAGAGATTAATAAAATTGAAATTAAGAAAACTATTGAACTAATAAATAAAACTAATAGTTGGTTTTATGAAAAAACTAATAACATTGATAAACCTTTGGTCAATTTGATTAAAAAAGAAGAAAACCAAATGAACAATATCAAGAAGGAAAGGGGTGAACTCACCTCCAATGAGGAGAAAATAAAACAATAATTAGAAATTACTTTCCCCAACTTAATGCCCATAAATTCAACAATCTAAATGAGATGTATGAGTATTTTAAAAAATATAAATTGCCCAGATTAACAGAAGAGGAAGTTGAATGCTTAAAGAAACCCATCTCAGAAAAAGAAATTGATGAGTTCATCAATGAACTGCCCAGGAAAAAATCTCCAGGGCCAGATGCAAGTGAATTCTATCAAACATTTAAAGAATTGTTAATTCCAATACTACATAGACTCTTTGGGAAAATTGGAGAAGAAGGAATCCTCCCAAATTCTTTTTATGACACAAATATGGTTTTGATACCTAAACCAGGAAGAGACAAAACAGAGAAAGAAAATTATAGACCAATTTCTCTAATGAATATAGGTGCAAAAATTTTAAATAAGATTTTAGCAAAAAGAATACAGCAACTAATCATGAGAATAATACATTATGATCAGGTAGGATTCATACCAGGAATGCAGGGCTGGTTCAATATTAGGAAAACTATTAGCTTTATCGACCATATCAACCACAAAACTAACAGAAACCACATGATTTTCTCAATAGAGGCAGAAAAAGCTTTTGACAAAATACAACACCTATTCCTATTAAAAACGCTGGACAGCATAGGAATAAAGGGAACTTTCCATAAAATAATGAGCAGCGTCTACTTAAAACCTTCAACAAGCATTATATGCAATGGAGATAAGCTAGATGCATTTCCAATAAGATCAGGGGTGAAACAAGGATGTCCATTATCACCACTATTATTCTATATGGTACTAGAAATGTTAGCTGTAGCAATTAGACAAGATAAAGAAATTGAAGGAATTAGAATAGGCAAAGAAGAAACTAAGTTATCACTCTTTGCAGATGATATGATGATATACTTAGAGAATCTCAGACATTCAAGTAAAAACTACTAGAAATAATAAACAACTTTGGCAAAGTTGCGGGTTACAAAATAAACCCGCACAAATCTTCTGCATTCCTATATATTAGCAACAAAGTCCAACAGCTAGAGATAGAAAGAGAAATCCCATTTAAAGGTAGGGTAGACACTATAAAATATTTGGGAGTCTACCTGCCCAAACAAACCCAGGGACTATATGAACACAATTACAAGACACTTTTTGCACAAATAAAATCAAATCTAAGTAAGTGGAAAAACATCAGTTGCTAGTGGGTAGGCCAAGCCAATATGATAAAAATGACATTTCTACCTAAATTAATTTACTTATTTAGTGCCATACCAATTAAACCATCAGATAATTATCTCCTAGAGCAGGAAAAAATAATATCAAAATTCATCTGGAAGAACAAAAGGTCCAGAATATCAAGGAGTCTAATGAAAAGAAATGTTAGGAAGGTGTCCTAGAGCTACCAGATCTCAGGTTGTATTGTAAAGCAACAATCCTCAAAACCACTTGGTACTGGCTAAGAAACAGAAGGGGGATAGGTTAGCTACTCAAGACACAGTTGTTAATGAATATATCAATCTGCTGTTTGATAAACCCAAGGACCCCAGCTTCTGGAATAAGACTGTTTGACAAAAATTGCTGGGAAAACTGGATTAACAGGATGGCAGAAACTAAGCATAAACCCATGCCTGACACCGTACACAAGAATAAAGTCCAAATGGGTACATGATCTAGGTATAAAGATAGATACTATGGACCAATTGGTGGAGCAAGGAATAGTGTATTTATCAGATTTATGGAGAAGGGAAAAATTTTTGACTAAAGAAGAGATGGAGAGCATTATGTAGTGCAAGATGGATAATTTTGATTACATTAAACTGAAAAGTTTTTGCACAACTAAACCCAATGCAACCAAGATTTGTAGGGATGCAGAAAACTGAGAAAGAATTTTTGTAGCTAGAGTCTGTGATGAAGACCTCATTTCTAGAATATATAGAGAACTGAGTCAAATGTACAAAAATACAAGTCATTCCCCAATTGATAAGTGGCCAAAGGATATGAACAGGCAGTTTTCAGAGGAAGAAATTAAAGATATCTATAGACATGTGAGAAAATGCTCTAAACCACCTATTGATTAGAGAGATGCAAATCAAAACAACTCTGAGGTACCACATCACACCTATTAGATTGGCAAACATGACAGAACAGGAAGATTATAAATGTTGGAGAGGATGTGGGAGGGTCGGAACATTAATTCATTATTGGTGGAGCTGTAAGCTAATCCAACCATTCTGGAGAGCAATTTGCGACTATGCCCAAAGGGCTACAAAAATATACATACCCTTTGACCCAGCAATATTGCTTCTAGGACTGTATCCTCAAAAAAATCATAAAAATGGGAAAGGGTCTCAAATGTACAAAAATATTTATAGCAGCTCTCTTTGTGGTGGCCAAAAACTGGAAATCAAGGGGATGCCCATCAATTGGGGAATGGCTGAATAAATTATGGTATATGAATGTAATGGAATACTATTGCACCATAAGAAATGATGAACAATAAGACTTCAGAGAGGTCTGGAAAGATTTACATGAACTGATGCTGAGTGAAAGGAGCAGAACCAGGAGAACTTTGTGCACAGCAATAATCACAATGTGCAAGGACTTTTTCTGGTAGACTTAGAACTTCACTGCAATGCAAGGACTTAAAAAAATTCCCCATGGTCTTTTAAGGCAAAATGCCTTCCACATCCAGAGAAAGAACTATGGAATTCAATTGCAGATTGTAGCAGGTCATTTTCTTTTGCATTACATTTTGGTTTGTTATATGATTTCTCCCATTCCTTTTAATGCTTCTACACAGTGTGACTATAGTGAAAATGTATTTAATAGGAATGTACATGTAGAACCTATATAAAATTGTATGCTGTCTTGGGGAGGGAGGGGGAAAAATCTAAGTTATATGGTAGTGATTATAGAACACTGAAAATAAATAAAATTAATTAAAAAGAAAAGCAGAAGCAACTTCATCACTGTATGTCATAGTTAAAAATAATCCCGATTTTTTAATACATAGCTAGAATTAGGGGCATGAACCAATAGTGCTTAAATTAGAACCAAGACCTATTCCTAGGTTTTCAGGAGACCAGTTGTCCCCATTGCCTGGGTACATTCCATTTGCCCTCTCTAGCTAGAGGTTTGGCTCTTTCTAAGTCACACTGACGCCTTAGGG
This sequence comes from Bettongia penicillata ogilbyi, assembly GCA_023548195.1. Taxonomy (NCBI): domain Eukaryota; kingdom Metazoa; phylum Chordata; class Mammalia; order Diprotodontia; family Potoroidae; genus Bettongia; species Bettongia penicillata. The sequence goes on along the minus strand of JAJHZJ010000009.1, from coordinate 5,091,275 downwards.
GTCAGCTGGGAGTGAACCACATGAGCTGGACATCTGCAGATAATGAACAAGGAGGCCAAAACCAATAAGTGCAGGGACAAATGGTTCCAATGAGATTGTTATACAAAGAGTAAAATGACTTACACTCAGAAAATGAAAACTAATAGGATTATCTCCCACTACTTCCCTCTACTTTATGTTCTAACTAAATCATTCCCTAAACATACTACGTATTTTTCTATCTCTTTTCATTTTTTTCTCTTCATCTTTATCTCTTTTTCTATCTTTTCTATCTCTATTCATGTCATTTCTTTCACGTGGATTGCTCTCTTGTCCATTGTAATCCGGCCCATTCTTCCATCAGGATGCCTATTGCCTTAAAAGCATCCTTCCCTTTAAGGAGTGAGAGATGGTAGCAATCTCAGCTTATACAATTCAGATTGGTAGCTAAAGGCTGCGCCGGATATTACAGCTTTTTCATTGTTCCCTTCAGTGGTATATGTTGTGTATATTTATGCAGGGATTGGGGGCAGTGATGGTGGTAGAGCTTAACAGTACCATGACTTATACTCAGAAAATAAGTAGCATTCCACCGAGTCTTACCCTTTCGCTCCACTCTGTCAGGAACCAGCTCTTTGCACAGGGCCCCATATCACAGTTTTCAATATCATTTGGCCGGAGCTTCATGTTACATTCCTCATCATCGACAACATCTCCAATGTTGCTGACACACTTTACATCTCGAGTTCTTTGTCCCACACCACATGGTACCGAACACTAAAAGGAAATATCTGTTAGGTCAGTGGAATATCAGGCTTTACTTACTACAGAGAAAAATGATAATAACAACAGGTACATAATACTTTAAAGTTTTTAAAGCATTTTACATATGTTATTTCATTTGAGCCTTATGGCCTTGAGAAGTGGGTGCTGCAGGTATTAATAATCTCTTTTATTTTTGTAGATGAGCAACATGAAAGTGAAAGATGAAATAACTTGTCTGCAGTCACACAGCTTATAAATTTTAGAAGTTTAATATGTTAGTGTTAGAGGTAGGGTATGAACTCTGGTCTTCCTGACTGCCAAGTACAACACTTTTCACTCTGTCCTCCATGCTGCCTTTTGAGAGACTCATGAATTGTATCAGTTTCAAATTTTAAGTCCTCATTTCCAGACAGAATTTCAGAAAGGGCTACTTTGTCTTTCGTTACCTGTTGCCTAAGAATATGTCCAGTGGAGACCACTCCCCTATTCATGGTAGACTTCTTTTGAAGAGTCTGGTGAGGCAGAGAGGTAGTGTGGTTTAGGAAGAGGTAGCAGAAAGAATGCTGGATTTGGAGTCAAAGGTCTTGGGTTCAATTCATTTAACCTTTATGACCCCAGGTCCTCATTTTTACAATGAAGGGATTGGCTTGGATGTCTTCTAAAGTTTGTTCTGCGAAGTTTGATGGCAAGGTAGATAGAGCACCAGGCCTGGAGTCAGCAAGACTCACCTTTCTGAGTTCAGATCAGACACTTACTAACTGTGTGACCATGGGCAAGTCCTTAACTCAGCCTCATCTATAAAAAATAAGCTGGAGAAAGAAATGGCAAACCAGTTTAGTACCTCTGCCAAGAAAACCCAAATGGGGTCACAAAGAGGCAGATGCAACTGAAACATGAATTAATAATAACAAAAGTCTCTTCCAGCTTCTACATCAACGATCCCCATGATCCTAGCAGTTTTGCCCATGAAAACTCCCTCTAGTGCCCTATTTTCAATGCCCTTCTTACCAACCTAGTGTCACTATGTCTATTAGCCATATTCTTTCCTATTATTACAGAACAAATACTTAACAGCTGGGAAGATGCCATTTGTATAAAGATTGGGAGGATCAGGTGTGGGGAAGTTATTTTGATGATTTTGAGCTTTGTCATTTGGCGTTAAAAATGTTAGTCCCATGTTTTAAATATTATACGACTTGGGACTTCCCATGGAGAAAAAGTCAACAGAATGTTAGCTGAGACTTCAAAGGTCATTGAGTTCAATCCTCTCACTTTACATGAGGAAATGGAGACCTCAAGAGGCAAAATGACTTGTTCAGCAGCATGCAAACTCAACCTAAACTTCCAGGTTGTTCTTAAATATGAAAGAACAGATTAGAAGGTGATTTGTCTGCAGAATTTCCAGATCCAAAGCACAACTCACATCTTCCTAATTTCCCTAAATCTTCTATTTAACCTAAGCATGCTCCCTTATCCATAATCAATTGGACAAGGTGAGAAGGGGTAGTTCTTTCATCCCATAGGAACATTTGCCTACTCTTTGGATTTAGTAAGGGCTGAGTTTTGAGCTGGGCTTTCAAAATTCACCCAATATCAGGATAATATCTTGGCCACTTTCACATCTACTTTGAAATTTTTTAGTCCTTTGCAAACTTCAAAGCATACTTGCAAATAAATGAGAAATAGATACTAGGTGGCAAACATTTCAACTCTCCTGCCTCCTAACAGACAGTAGTAAAAATGAATAAGATTTGCATTATTTTCTCTTTAGCTTGGCATAAATTATTACTCCAGGGGGAAAGATCAAGTGACCACTTGAAAAGCCTCTGAGTACAAGGGCAGTGGAGACAAGCATGGTGATTTGAAAACACTAGTGTGATCTCTGTCACAGGCCTACGTGAGAACAACATGGATGGGACAGATTTACAGAGTATGGAAGTTTGCCTATTCTGACATTTTACTTCTGTTTTCATTTTTCCCTAGTCTTCTCTTTTGACTCATTGCCTTTTCTATTTCCTCCCCGCCTTGCCTCATCTGGTTCTTTCTTCATTATTTTAGCCAAGCAGATGCCCTTTAAGGGGTCATTCTCTCCTTTCCCCATGAGCATGCATAGAGCACACCACACTACCAAAGTTTATTTCAGGGGTATTCCTTAAAATCCCCAGCCCATGGTTTACCATGGAAATTGCAGACATCTATATATCTTTGAATGCAAAAGGATGGGCTTAGAGCTTAGAGGTCCTTAGGTACAACCCATTTCATTTTACAGGTGAGGAAAATGAGACCCAAAGAGGTAGAGTGAAATTCCCAGATTCAGTTGCAGATAGTAAGTAACTGATGCTAGAGTCAAACGCAGGTCTGCCAGTCTCCAAGTTCAATGCTGTATCCATTACCATGATGCCTCTAGGAAAATATTCTTTAAGGCTACTCCATGGAAAGCTAAGGGAAGTCTTTCATTAAGAGTCTCTCAAGACCTCAGAGTATTACTGACAGTCTTTTGGTTGACAGAGTGATCAATGGCCTCTATAAATGAAAAGAGAAACCAGGAAGATTAGGCAGTAGCCATGGTGTAGGGACTGGAAGGGCAGACATTGTATGCTGGAAGCTCTGGAAAAGTGGTGTCAAACTTAAAAAGAAATGGTGGCCATCAAACTATATGCGTTCAACTGGGTGGCTTAATGGAGAGAATACCAGGCCTGTTTGAAAGAGTACCTCATCTTCCTGAGTTCAAAGCCAACCCCAGATACTTAATAATGTGTGACCCTGGGGAAGTCACTTTACCATGTTTGCTCAGTTTCCTCATCTGTAAAATGAGCTGGAGAAGAAAATGGCAAACCATGCTAGTACCTCTGCCAAGAAAACCCCTAAAAAAGGTCATGAAGAGTCAGACACAAGACTTAAAAACAACATACTGTACGTAAGGATGCCTGTGAGCTGCATATTGACTTGTAAACCATGCATGAATATTATCTATATTTGCCAATTACATTTTAATTTGGTTTGGGCTGCACTTGGGCGTGTTGTGTGTCACATGCTGCCGAGGACCATGTGATTGACCCTTCTTCTCTAGAGCACAGCTGCTAGGGCCTTTGTAATGAAATTGGTTCACACTTAGCAGGTATCTAGGTATTGACATGCTGTCTTCCCCATTAGAATATGATCTCTTTGAGGTCAGGCACTGTTATTATTGCTCATACCTTTGGTGCTTAGCACAATCTATGCCTGGCACACAGTAACGGCTTAATTAATAAATACTTAATTGACTGATTGAATAATCGAGCTGGAAAGGATTTTAGAGCTTTGTGTGGAATTGAACTGAGTTCAGTGAGGCCATTTAGCACTCACATTGTGCAGACAAAGAAACTGAGGTCCAGAAAGGAAAAGATAATTTTACCAGGCTGAAGAACTGGTTTTGTTATTTGTCCTTTTTTCCTGAAGGGGATCAGTGACTTCAGAAGGGTGATGACTTCCACGTGAATTGGATTTAAATGAGGCAGAGCTGTGCAAAGTCACCAGCCTCAGTCTCTCTTTCAGAGTCATTGGAATCCAGTGGCAAGACATAAGTCAAGGTAACTACAGATGACCCCAGATACGTTGGTTTTTTTTAAGCTAAGGTCTTTCCCAGGTTTCACTTTATCTGAGGCTACCCATTCAGCTATTTAAGGCTGGGTAAGAAATGAGGCAGAAGAAGACCCAGTTTTCCTACTCAGAAAAAATAAAAAATCAATCTGGGAGAGGAAGACCCTCAGAGTTTCTGGCTAGAACAGAAAAATTACTATTTACACTCACTCTGAGCCATCAAAACCCAAACAATGACCAAGTAGAGGTTGAGTTGGGACCTATTCTTGGCCAATCAGTGAGAGCCAGAGTGATGTGAGTTTAAGGCATAGTCAAGTAGTTCCATTTGAATCTCAGTGTTTTCCAGAACTCTATTTCAAGAAATCATAAATGAAACTATAGGACAAATGAGTTAATTGTCTCAGTTTTTCAGGGAAATGATAGAATAAATAAGTAGGGAAGACAAAAAAAGATATCTTGAGAGGCTGCAGAACTAGGTCACAACGGATCACCCGGATTTTATAATTCTTGTTCCAGTGATTTTTACGTATAGAGCATAAAAATAAAAAGGTAGAGGGAAAGAGAAACCTCAAAAAGAATGAATATGAGAAGAGGAAAAGAAAACTGTGCCTTCCCCACTAAGGTTATTAACCACTGACTGTGTGTCTCTTGTCTACATCTATTTTTTCATTGTCTCCCTCTTTAAAATGTAAGTTCCTTGTGGGCAAAGACCGCTTTTGTCTTTCTTTGATTTCTAAGAGCTTTACATAGTGCTTAGAGAATAATCAGCACTTAATAAATAGTTGCTGATTGGGAGCCATTAACAGCTGCCTTGAGTTGCCATGTTGGAGCACATGCATCTTTACTCAAATTAATGGACTGCATTGTTAGAAAATCAAAGACTATGGGGCTTATTGAAAATACCGTACTAAGTTTGGCCCCTTGTTCCTAGAGCCCACTAACTATTGCAGCTAGGGCAATGCAGTTCCCACCAATATGTTCCTATTCTTGAAACTCTGGGACAAATTCTGTCCTAAGGAAGGGAGAATTTTAGGAATGCTAGACCAGGAGGATGGCATGAAATTAATCTTGTTATTAGCTAATCTGTCATTATACCTCTGTTACAAAAATTGAGATTGAGTTTTAACTATTCCTTTTGCCTGAAATGCATACAAAATCAGTTTGGACATCAAGTTGTTTCTTAGATTTGAGACAGCAGATCAAAAGCTACTGCTATTTCAGTGATTTACTCAAAGCCTCTGTCTTGTATTTTAGTACCAGTAACTGGGCCTTGTCTTGGTTCCCTGCTGGGTATCTCAGTACTTATAGGATTAAAGTACTTTCTTATATCCCATTTCTTAGTCTTTCTAAAGATGGGACTCCTCAGTACTCTTGGCAGGGTACCTGATATCTGTTTCCACACCTTTCAGATCCTGATTTCTGCCTGCATTTGTGTGAATTGTCTGTTCATAGAACGTCTTTCCTTCCTCCCCCAGGCCCTGCTTTCATGTTCTACCTCTCTGCTAGGATATTTGCCTTATTGCTTCATCCTGTACCTTCCCAGTGATGCCTATCAAGTCACCTATACCTTTCTGGTTGGCCTGCCTCACCCCATGAGTCTCCCTGGTCCCTAGGTTCAAGGCATTTCTCATCTATCCTACCCCTACCCCTGACCAAGGTCTAATTTTGACCGATATAGGTTATGTCTTTCTGAATGATTTATCTGAGAATAAATGAATTGAATTAAAATGTTGTTTCCTGATCAAGGGCTCAGCACATCTTGGAATCTATAAAAGCCTGCTTCTAAAATTGCTGCTGTTCAGTTATTTCAGTGGTTTCTGACTCTTTCTGAGTCCATGCAAAGACAATGGAATGGTTTACCATTTCCTTCTCTAGCTCATTTTATAGATGAGGAAACTGAGGCAAATAGGGTTAAATGACTTGCTCAGGGTCACACAACTAGTAGGCATCTGAGGCCAGATTTGAACTCAGGAAGATGAGTCTTCCTGACTCCAGCCCCAGGGCTGTATTCATTGTGCCACCTACCTATCCCATTCAGGTATAATTAAAGAAGAAGGTTACTCATCATCCCCTTCTCAGGCTATTTTCACCATAAAAACTGGAGACGTAACTTAGACATCCTCCTCCAATCCCCAATAATAAAGCAAACTCCAAACTACTCTGATTTACCGAGGTCCATTCTGTCCGGATTTGCCACTCACTGCAGATCTTCAGTTGGCAAGTACTGGTAGTCTCTGGTTTCTCCAGGTGCTGGCAGCGGTAGGGCTGTACAGTTAGGGTCCTGTTGGCATACATCTGGCGGCAGAGGACTTGGCGGTGTTGCATTCCAAGACCACATGTTTTACTGCATTCAGACCATTCCCCTATGTCCCAGCTAACCAATGAAACAGACACCAGAAACAGAGAGACAAATGATTACCTACCATGAAATATTAGGGAAAGGGGCAGGGGAATGAATGAATAATGATAGTAGCTTGTTGCTTCAAAGAGACCTCCTTGAATTCATAATGTTGAAGAAGCTAACTGTCATGTTTACAGATCTTTGGAAGGGGAGCACCTTTCAAAAGTCATTTGAATGTTCTTAACTCACAAATGAATGACATAAACTTAGCTCTCTGTGGGGGATGTTCACAGTAGTACAATTATCTTACAGTTAGGTCAAATGATTAGGAACCCACTGAACAAGGGCCTGGAAAAAAAGAAAAAAAAAACGAAAGGAAGAGAAATTGTTTTCCATATGCCTCCCTGGGACATCCCTAGGTATGAGGAGGGTAGTGGGTGAAGGGGAATATTTTTGCAGGATGGTTTTGTTGAGTTTTAGAACTTTTTTTTTGTTCAGCTGAGAAAATTGCACTCAGGGGAATGAGCTATAAAAGACTACTGGAAGCTGACTTCACCTATGTGAACAGTGCTTTGCTCTATCGTAGGGGTTTTTAACCAAGGGTTCATGGAATCACAAGGAGTCTCTGTGGATAGATTTCACCAAGTGATGAATTTGGAATGGGGGAAACACCTTTATTTCAAAATAATTGTTTTCTTTTGCAAGAGGTGCATGGGCTTCACAAGTTGGTCAAGAAAAAATACCAATGAAAGTTAAAAAGTTAAAAAATTTAAAAATGCTTGCTTTCTAGAATGTATCAGAGCCTATGATTCTGTGAGCAGGTATCTGTTCTTGTGTGTAGAGTTGTCCCTCTTCTTCTTTGGAAGCATAATTTCCCTTTGCAGTGTCCTGCTTCACCCTATTTGGACCTTCTCCCTTATTCTGGTACTTATCTCCTTCATGCTACCTCCAGGTAGGACTTCTCCATTCTCTAAAGCCTGTTTCTACACTCTTTTCCTGCAAAACCAGGGTCAGATGAATCCTAATTCATCATGTAAATGGGAAAATGCAAGGAGCATCAGTGGTTTGCTGGGTATGGAAAATTCCCACCCCTCAATGACTTAGGATCAAAAGATAGTGGATTTTTGAGCTGGAGAAAATTTTACAGCTAAAGAAACTGAGGCTCAGAGGGGTGAATCTACTTGTTGAAACTCATAGAGGTATTAAGTGATGGAACTTGAATAACTCAAGACTTCAAATCCAGGACTCTTTCTGCCACAACAATCTCTTCCCTACTTAAGAGATAAGTAATAGGGCATTGACTGTGGATAAATCATGTGCCCCGAGTAACTCATTTGTTAAATTAGAGGAACTAGGTGGTGCGGTGGATAGAGTTCTGGACCTGGAGTCAGGGAGATGATTTTAAATCCTGATTGAGACTCTTATGTTCTCTGTGGCCCTGAGCAGGTCATTTAATCTCTGTCTACCGTAGTTTCCTCATCTGTAATGGGGATAACAAGAGCACCAACCTCCAGGGTTGTTGTGAAAATTAACTGAAAATACTTGTAAAGCACTTGGCAAAACTCCAAGTATTACACAAATTCTAGCTATTATTGTTGTTATGTATTGGAGGTGGGATTCCAATGTTGTTCTTTCTGATTCAAGTCTAGTACTCTTTCCAGTATACCAGGTGTATCTCTAATTCATACTAAAGGGTGAATAACCAGTAACAATTGTCTTTATTATTAGTGGCATATGATATTGCTATATACCACCACACTAATGATGATGTGTGTCATCAGAGAAAGCCATGGTGAATTCAACAATTGCATTTAACCTTGGTGTAATGGAAAGAGCCTTGAACTTTGAGCCAAAGGATCTGCATTTGAGTTTTGGCTCTACTACTAATATATATATATATATATATATATATATATATATATATATATATGTATATATATATATATGACTATGGGCAAGTCATTTCTCTTCTAACCTCCAGTTTCTTCATCTGTAATATGTAGGGGATGTCCTGGCTGACCTTAGGTTCTTTTGTAACCTTCCATAACATAGACAAAAACCTCTCCTGGTATTTGAAGTACAAAGTCAAATCTTGTGTTTGTCTATGCTACTCTTGGAATATTTATAACCAGGGCTTATAGTTCTATTGTGATTTCAGTGACCCACATATTTCACCCAGCAAGCACATATGAAATAATCATTTCATTTCAATTTACCAAGAAGAGGCAAAGAAGCTCACTAAATTGCTTTAAAGTAACACAACTTTCTTCTTAATCCTGGATGACAGGCATGTTTGCTCCATAGAAAGAGTTTAATGCATAGTCCACATCCTGATTTGAAAATTGATAATTATATTAATGGTGTTCATAGGTGGTGGTCTTACTTTCTTCCTTCTTTTGTGTCTCTCTCTCCCTCCCTCCTCCATTCCTCCCTCTCTTCCTCCTCTTTCTCTCTCTTGTTTCTCTTTCCCTCTCTCCTTTCTTTCCTTCCTTCCATAGGAACTGGTGTTGGCATCAGAATCTCTCAGGTCTTCCAATACAGGTCAGTACCTTCTCTGTAACTTGTGGACTCAGCGTTGCCCAATGCACAGAGATTAGTTAAGTGACTTGCTCAGGGTCACAGTCAGAAGGTCTTGAGACTAAGGTCTTCATGGCTTTGAGGCCAGCTTATCCCTTACTCCACAGTATCTTTTTTTAAGTTATTAAATATAATGGAGAAATCACATCACATAGGAGATATAGTTATGAATTTGGCATTAGGAAGACCTGGATTCAGATTCTGATTGTGGCACTTAGTAGCTAGCTGTGGGTTCACAGGCAAATCACATAACTATTTTGAACCTCAGGTAATTATCTAAGACTTTAAGTTATAGACCTGTTGTACTGCATATCAGTAGACGAAGTTACTACATTGGGAGTTCTGACACTGATGAAATCATAGGTACTTGAGAAATTGATGTACACTATTAGCAATCCAAGCTCCCAGATTAAGAATGAACAAAAGTTTATAAGTCAAAGTTGATATAAAAAGGTAAATTAAAGAGAAGAATCATTTGGATCCCTTACAAGGCTGGGCAAGGGAAAATATTGCAGGGTTCTTCCTCAGGAGTAGGTTTGGTGTTGGGGTCACAATAGCTGTCAGGAGTCTCTTCATGAGAACTTCTGCTCACACAGTGAAAGATGGGGTATTGTGATCCTGAAATGACAATAAAAAGGTTGGGTCATTAGAAACACACATGCACACACACACACATATACAATGGTTGAACAATGGTGGTACATACAGAAGAAAAAAAATCCCTTCAGTCAAAGTCTCTCCCAACTAAAACCAAAAAAGATTAATATTTCCTTGAGTGAAAATAAAGGCAAAGAGATGATGAGATGAGAAGCATTCTTATAGATATCTCCATTGGTGGGAGGCAAAAATATCTTAAGAAATATATACTGAATATCTACTATATGAGTAGTTCATTATGTTGGGGGCTGGAAGGATGGAGAGGAAGTACAAATTTAAACCAGGGGTGTGGAACCTGAGGCCCCAGGTGACCTCTAGGTCCTCAAGTATGGCCTTTTGACTGAATCCAAATTTCACAGAACAAATCCGCTTAATAAATAGATGTGTTTTGTAAAACTTTGACTCAGTTAAAAGGCTGCACCTAAGGACCTAGGAGTCCCCATGAGGCCTTGAGGCCATAGGTTTCCCACCCCTAATTTAAACACAGCTTCAACAAACATTATTTAAGTACCTACTCTGAGACCTGTACTGATTATATGGAGATTTAAAAAATGATAAAACATAGTCCCTAGCATCAAGAAGATGGCTCTTGAGGGAAGAGCTCCAGACTTAATGAGTCTTGAGTCCTGCTTTAGACATTCATTAGCTGTGTAACCCAGGTAAAATTACCTAACCTCTCTTAGCCTCAGTTTTCTCACTTGTAAAATGGGACTGACAATAATATTTATCACAGTGGGTTGTTATGAAAATCAGATGAGATAATATATATGTGGGGCATTTCACATACTTTAAATCAGTACAAATGTTAGCTGTTTTATTATTATCTCCATTTAACAGATAATGTTTCTTTCAAGGCAGTCATTTTAGTATAATTCCAATCAAGAGGAAAATTCCCCTGCAATACCACTTAAATCTGTTTCTCTGAAACTGCTACCAAACAATTCTAATCCCTCTGCTATGTGAAAATCCCGCAAATATTTTAAGCATTTATGATGTCCCACCTGTCTTCTCTTCTCCAGGTTAAATAACCCTTGTTCTTTCAATTGAATCTCACATGGCAGGATCTTGAGGAGGCTCTTCACATGATTCTCCTTCATATAATTTGCAGGCTAGCCTCCATCTACTAGCCTTTCATTACCCATTATCATCGTGCCTTGTCATGCCTCTTCATTTACCAATTTCATCCTCACCCCATTTCTAGAGCAAATTAATTTTACCTTTTCACTTCTTGAAACCCTGCCCAGATTTAAAGAGAGGCTAAAGATTTTAAATTGTCAGTGAAATAGAAAGAAGTATTTTTGGGGGGTAGGGAGACAGGGAGATAATTTAGGAGACCACTGAAGTAGTTCAGGTGACAGATGATGGAAGTCTGGACCAAGGTGACAGCTATGTAAGCAGAGAAGAGAAAACAAGTCTATGAAAGATGTGGATGTAGGGTTAGTAGGACTGGAGATGGGACTCAGGGAGCGCTGGAAAGGGAAAAGTCCAAGAGGAAACTGAGATCATGACCCTAGGTGATAGGAAGAATGATGACAGAAGGAATTTTGGACGTATTGAGTTTGAGATGCCTATGGGACATCCACTTCAAAATGTCTGGTAGGCAGCTGGTGATGCCAGCTGCAGTATAGGAGGAGTAATGGGGCTGTGTATGAAGATGATAGCTGAACCCACTGAACTGATGGGATCACCACTCAGAATGCTACATTTCTACTTCTCCTTTTATTTTTTTTTTGTTTTTTAAAGAATTAAATCTTTTTTGTTGTGTTTTTTTAAATAGTTTTTTTAATTTTCCCCAGAAAAATTTTATTCATTTTTACAAGACTTTGAGTTCCAAATTTTTCTCCCTCCCTCCCCTTCCCTATTTGATAGCACTTTTATATTGCAGATATCAGAGATAGTTTCTAAATGGAAGATTGCATCCATTAGGTGCCAATGCAGCCATCACAAGAAGGAAGAGATTGGTGATACTTGCCTACTACCAAACAGCAGGCTGTTGCCTAAGTCCTATGGGAGGGAATTGGCGATTGTATTCTTCAAACACTTCTGGTCTCTGCAGCTAGGTAGTGCAGTAGATAGGGTGGCAGGCCTGGAGCCAGAAAGACCTGAGTTCAAATCTACCCTTCAGACACTTACTAGCTGTGTGACCTTGGGCAAAGCACTTAGTTTGGGTTTCCCTCAGTTTTCTCATCTGTAAAATGGGGTGATATTAGAACCTATCTCCCAGAGTTATGAGAATCTAATGACATAATACTTATAAAGTGCTTAGCATAGTGCTTGGAACACATTAGGCACTATATACATGTTCATCATCATCATTATTATTCTGCACCTCAGTTCCTTATAACTGCGGCTTCAGCTTGAAGGATTACTGTCAAGGCAAACGTCTGAATGTTTCCTTAGCAATGACTATTTCTGACTGTTTCTCTTAAACTGACGTATCTCAGACAGCATGCTAAGCCAGAGGACAATGTTTTTTATAAAACTCGACAGCTAGTTGTAAGGCTGTATTTGAAGCTGAAAAGGCCATTTGCGTAAATTGCTCTTGCAATAAAGCTTTGCAATATAAGGCAACACTATTATGTCAGATAAAATAATGTTCCAATTAAAGTCTACCACAGGCTAGGCAAAAAAGTGATGTTGATTGAATAGAAAATATATCAAAAGGAAAAATCTTGGCAAAGTTACATTTTATCCTGCTTTATACTTCTTTTTTTGTTAGAGAGAACTTTTCCATCTTGAGAGAGCACATCAGTATTTCTTCTCATTCTTTGCTATTTGCCTCTGGAATTAGATTTTCTGATAATGAGAGTTCACATTTATATATTTCTCAGTGGTGGAAAAAGTGGTTTCCTTATGATCACTTTGTGAGTTACTAAGCCCAGGTATTTTGTCCTCATTTTATAATGGAGCTTACTTTCTAATAATGGTGATACATCTTGGGAAGACAGAGTTGGAAGGAAAGGAGGGGGAGCAGAGAGTATGAACATAGCACCATGGCGTTGAGATGGCTAGGCAGTGGCATGGTGGGCCTGAGGCTTGGTAAGAGCAGATGAAAATAAACCAGAGTCCAGAAGCACAATGGTGAGAGTCTGGATTATAGTGGGAGGAGGAGAAGGAAGCAAGAGTTCAGGTAGCATGGCTTGGAAATGGCCACTAAGTATTGCCATATTTTTTTTTTATTGTGTTGGGTATAACTACCTGGAGGATTAGGGTTCCTATTTATAGCACCTTTACCCCAAACGTTTAATAGGTATTTTTTCCTAAAATAACTTCTATGTATAACATACCTACTAGCTTGTCCTCTCAAATAGAACAATTTTACCATAATCTTAGGGACATAAACTTTATAAACAGGCAATAACCAAGACAAGTTTTCTTCAGTTTAAGAGCTAAATCTTGACTTTGTTCTCTTAGTCAAGAATTCTTCATTCTAGCCCATTCCAAGGTCGAGCAGGGTCTTTGTCTGATTCCTTAAAAAGTCAATATTCTCTAAGGGTGGAGCCAAGATGGCAGAGTAGAAAGACTCATGTATGCTAGCTCCGAACCCACAGCCCATATATTTCCTGCAAGAAGGACTCCCCACGAATTCTGGATCACTGCAAGGCATGCAGAAACACAGTGGAAAAGATTTCCGTTCCAGAGAGCCCTGGAGAGCCATCCCCAGGGTCCGTCACGCCCCGGAAAGCAGAGTCCACCCCTGAGCTGCCCTGGCCACATGGCCGAGAGGAGCAGATCCGAGCAGGCTTCAGGGATGGAACCTCCGGGAGCCAGGAAGGTCCCTTCGCCCACAGACGCTACAGGTCAGTGAGAGAGACGTCTAGGCTGGCCGAGAGGGGAGCGGGGTGTTTCCGTGGCTCCGGCCCCATCGGGAGGAAGCGGGCGTAGGCAGAGGCAGGGGCAGTGGCAGAGGAAGCGGCGGTGGCAGCAGCGGTGGCCCAGGACTCCCCAAGCAGCAGGCAGAAGCTCCAGTCTCTGCATAAACCCCCTGAGGGAACTGAGTCTGGGAGACAGCCCTGCCCCCACCCCCCCCTTACTGAAGGTTTCTGCATAAAGCCCCTGAAGGAACGGAGCCTGGGAGGTGGCCCTGCCCCCACCTGAGCACCAGAACTTAAGCTCACAGTGAATAGTAGCCACACCTGCGGCACCTGCTGTGGAAAGCCCATTTGAATCTCAGACCCCAAGCACTAGCTGGGCAGATCTAGGCAGAGGTGGACAGGAATCTCAGAAGTCAAGTAACTGGCTGGGAAAATGCCCAGAAAAGGGAAGAAAAATAAGACTATAGAGAGCTACTTTGATGGGGTGCAGATGTTCCCGCCTTTCAATTCTGATGACGAGGAAATATTCTTACCATGAGGGAAAGACGTGGAGGTCAGGGCCTCTGTATCCCAGACATCCCAGGTGGATGTCCAGTGGGCTCAGGCCTTGGAAGAGCTCAAAAAGGATTTTGAAAATCAAGTTAGACAAGAGGAGGAAAAACTGGGAAGAGAAATGAGAGAGATGCAAGAAAAGCATGAAAAATGGGTCAATACCTTGGTAAAGGAGACCCAAAAAATGCTGAAGAAAATAACACCTTGAAAAATAGGCTCACTCAATTGGAAAAGAGGTTCAAAAAGCCAATGAGGAGAAGAATGCTTTCCAAAGCAGAATTAGCCAAATGGAAAAAAGAGGTTCAAAAGCTCACTGAAGAGAATAGTTCTCTCAAAATTAGAATGGAACAGATGGAGTCTAATGACTTTACAAGAAACCAAGAAATCACCAAACAAAACCAAAAGAATGAAAAAATGGAAGAGAATATGAAATATCTCATGGGAAAAACAACTGACCTGGAAAATAGATCCAGGAGAGACAATTTAAAAATTATGGGACTACCTGAAAGTCATGATCAAAAAAAGAGCCTAGACATCATCTTCCATGAAATTATCAAGGAAAACTGCCCTGATATTCTACAACCAGAGGGCAAAATAAGTATTGAAGGAATCCATCAATCACCGCCTGAAAGAGATCCAAAAAGAGAAACTCCTAGGAACATTGTGGCCAAATTCCAGAACTCCCAGCTCAAGGAGAAAATCTTACAAGCAGCTAGAAAGAAACAATTCCAGTACTGTGGAAATACAACCAGGATAACTCAAGATCTAGCAGCTTCTATATTAAGGGATCGAAGGGCGTGGAATAGGATATTCCAGAAGTCAAAGGAACTAGGACTCAAACCAAGAATCACCTACCCAGCTAAACTGAGTATAATACTTCAGGGGAAAATATGGTCTTTCAATGAAACAGAGGACTTTCAAGCATTCTTGATGAAAAGACCAGAGCTGAAAAGAAAATTTGACTTTCAAACACAAGAACGAGAAGAAGCATGAAAAAGTAGACAGCAAAGAGAAGTCTTAAAGGACTTACCAGAAGTGAACTGTTTACATTCCTGCATGGAAAGACAATATTGGTGACTCTTAAAACTTTTCAGTATTTGGGTTGTTGGTGGGATCACACACACACACATACACACACACACACGTAAACGTGTGCATGCACACACATACACACATGCATGCACATACAGAGACAGAGAGCACAGAGTGAATTGAATAGGATGGGACCATATCTTAAAAGAAATTAAGGTAAATGATGAGAGAGAAATGTAGGGGGAGGAAAGAAGGTGAAATGGAATGGGGTAAATTATATGTCATTCAAGAGGCAAGCAGGAGACTTTCTAGTGGAGGGAAAAAGAGGAGAGCTGAGAAAAAAACATGAAGTTTACCCTCATCACATTCAACTAAAGGAAGGAATAAAATGCACACTCATTTTGGTATGAAAACCTATCTTACAATACAGGAAAGTGGGGGAGAAGGAGATAAGCAAGGGGGGGGATGATGGAAGGGAGGGCAATGGG
The DNA here is from genome assembly GCA_023548195.1 of Bettongia penicillata ogilbyi. Lineage (NCBI taxonomy): Eukaryota > Metazoa > Chordata > Mammalia > Diprotodontia > Potoroidae > Bettongia > Bettongia penicillata. Next base: position 5,075,490 of record JAJHZJ010000009.1, on the reverse strand, counting down.
AGGAGGGAGCAATTTGAAGTCAACACTCAGGGAGGGACAGGATCAAAAGACAGAATAGAAACAATGGGGGGTAGGATAGGATGGAGGGAAATACAGTTAGTCTTACACAACACGACTATTATCAAAGTCATTTGCAAAACTACACAGATAGGGCCTATATCGAATTGCCTGCCTTCCCAAAGTGAATGGGTGGGGATGGAGGGATGGGGAGAATTTGGAACTCAAAGTTTTAGGAACAACTGTTTAGTATTGTTCTTGCTACTAGGAAATAAGACATACAGTTAATGGGGAATAGAAAGTCATCTGGCCCTACAGGACAAAAGAGAAGATGGGGACAAGGGAAGGGAGGGATGATAGAAGAGAGGGCAGATTGGTGATAGGGAAAATTAGAATGCTTGGTGTATTGGGGTGGGGGGAGGGGATAAAAGGGGAGAAAATTTGGAACCCAAAATTTTGTGAAAATGAATGTAAAAAGTTAAATAAATAAACTTTTATTAAAAAAAAGAAAAAAAAGAAAATTACAATTAAAAAAAAAGTCAATATTCTCTTCCCAGTTCCATTATACTTTCAGTCTAGTCTAATATGCCATTTTCTAGTCAACTAAGCAGAATTTTTCTAGCTTTTAGTCCAAGTGGACCCTTTCCTTTGACTATCCACCAAACAGAATCTAGAGAATAGCAAAATTTCAGAATTGGAAGGAGCTATGGAAGCCATCATGCCTAACCCACACCTGAGAAAGGATCTCCTTTCTAACAGTTTGCAAATGGATGTCCACTCTTCATTTAAAGGTCTCAACTGAGCCTTTCCAGGCATCCTATTCCACTTTTGGATGGCTCTAGTAGTTAAGATGTATTTCCTGACATCAACTCCATATTTTCCCCTTTGCCACTTGTACCTATAACTCAGTCGTGTCCTCTGAGTCCAAGGAAAATAAACTCAAATCTCTTGACATAAAAAGAGCATCTCCTCTTCTCCAGGCTAAACATCCTTAGTACTCTCAATTATTTGTCATCTGATGTCAAAGTTCTTAGGATACATTATAGTCTTTCTTTAATATATTCTTTCATTTAGAACAATCCCAAATGTTTTTAGATAAAGGGGGAAAGAATGATGACCTTAGAATGAGAATAACTGTGATTGAGTCTCAACTCAGCCATTTATTAGCTATGTGGCTCCAGAAATTGAAATAACCTTTCTGAGTCTCAGTTTATTTATCTGTAAATGAGAAGAGCTGGATAAGATGATGTTGTGCTGTTTTGCAGCATTCCTGACTCTTTGTGACCCCATTTGGGATTTTTTTGTCAAAGACATTGAAGTGGTTTTCCATTTCCTTCTCCAGTTTATTTCATAGATGAGAAACCTGAGGCAAACAGGGTTAAGTGACTTGCTCAGAGTCACCGAGCTAGTAAGTGTCTGAGGTCAGATTGAATTTAGGAATATGAGTCTTCCTGATTTCAAACCCAGTGCTCTATCCACTTCACCAACTAGCTGCCCTTGGATAACATGGACTCTTCTAACTGTAATCCTACAATCCTGTTAGTCTTATCACTTGCTATGTGTTTGGCACTATACTAGTCACTGTGAAATGAAAAAGTAGGATAAGTTATGTTCCCTGTGCTAAGAAAATTTACAATCTTGTTGGAAGTAATTAATATGTAGTAAGGGGCTATCACCATTGCTCTTTCAGGTTAATTTTCTCCTGCTTAGCTTTTCTTAAATGGCAAAACGAATGCTGAAGTCTGACTTCTTTATGAGATCTAGCTGCATCACAAACCAACAAGGAAGCAAAATCCATGTACTCAGTTATTAGGGATGGTGGGAGATCACATTACAATGTAGGAGAAAAATGTCATAGGATCAAGAGTAGAATTGTGACCATGATGGAGGATAAAAAAAAATAAAACCCAAGCTATATTGTTCCTGGTTTAACAGCATATGAATGAAGATGTCCAAACCCAACATGAAGGTACTCCAAATGAATTGTATGATGTTACTGAAGTCACGTCATGTCTCTGACCAGCCATTTCCCTATCTATAAAATTAATAAACTATAGGAGATGATCTTAAAGTTACTTTTCAACTCTAATATTCTATGATTCTAGTAAGGTATTAAATTAAGTATAATCAGTATCAAGAAAGATGAAACATACCTATAAGGTCATTTACCATAGACTCACAGAAAGTATCAGTTTATTTTTATCAACCATTGGATTAGATCTTCGAGATAAGGGATTTCACAGATCATCTGGTACCACAAACCTATTCAACCCTGACAAAGGATCATCTAACTTTCATTTGAAGATTTTCAATGAGAGAAAATCTTCTCTCTCTGTCTTTCTCTTTGTCTCTGTCTGTTTATCTATCTGTCTCTCTGTAGCCCATTTTGATTTAGGACAATTCAATTTTTAGGAAGTTTTGACTTAATTTGACCTTAAATAAACCTTTCTATAATTCTATGGATGATGTTTTCCTAATTAAGGACAAGCAGAATAAATATGATATCTTTCATCTAGTGACATAGGGTCATATATTTAGAGCTGGATGTTACCTCAGAATGACCCTCATCTCTGAGTACTTCTTAGAGCAGCACATCATCTAATCCTCTCATTTTGTATGACAGGAAATGGAGGTCCAGTATGGTGACCCTTGAGATATTTTCATAATTCCCATATGCCTCCTAATCTTTCTCTTGTCCAGTCTAGACATCCCCAGTTTCTTCAGATAACCCTCAGACCTTATGGTCTTGATTGAGGTATGTCACCATTTTAGTTATTTTCATCTTGACATCCTCCATCTTTCCAATGTCCTTTTTAAATTATAAAGGTCAGAACTGACCATGCTATTCCTGTGGATAAGGGAGAAATGCAACAAAAGAGGCAGAAACTACCTCTTCTGAACGCTAAATCTGGCTTTATGTAGACCAAATTTGTTACTGACCATGTTTAGCAAGCTGGTGTATTGAAAAGAGAATGGAACTCAGGAAAGATATGGGTTTGAATCCCACTTTTGACACTTAATAGCTTCTTGTCTCTGGGCATAATCCCTCTGAGTCCTCAGAGATAACTTGTGGTCAATAGTAGCTCTGTGACCGAGCTCACAGAGCAGTTGTGTGGTTCAAATAAGATAAAATATGTAAAACATTACAGAAAATTTAAAGGGTTACATAAATATCAGTCATTATTAAAAACCAGAGATCTTTTCCCACACAAACTGTTGTCTACCCATGCTTCTCCCACAATACACATGTAACATTTACTGTTTATTTCTATTAAATTTCATCTCATTAGATCAGCTCTCCACCATAGCCTGCCAAAACATTCTGAATCCTTACTCTATCATCCAGCATGCTAACTATACCTCTCAGATTTTTCTCATTTCCAAATTTGAGAAGCATATCTTCCACACCTAGAACCAAGTCATTGATAAAAATGTTGAATAGCACAGGACCAAATAAAGGTATTTTGAACACTTCTCTCTAGAGACATTTATATCCCTTCAACCTGGCACTGATCTATTCATGATTGTACTTTGTGTCCAAGATGTGGTGTAATGGAAAGTAAATTGCAATGTACAAAGGAGCTGGGTTCAAAATTTGGCTCTTATTTTTTTCCTATGTGATCTTGGCAAGTCATTTAGCATCTCTTTATTTCATCTGTCAAACAAGTAGATTGGATGGATGATACCTTAGGTATGATTCAGCTAGATGGCGCAGTGGATAGGGTGTTGAACCTGGAGGCAGGAAGTTACTGTTATTCAGTTATGTCTGACTCATGACCCCATTTGGAGCTTTCTTGGCAAAGATACTGGAGGATTTGCCATTTTCTTCGCCAGCACATTGTATAGATGAGGAAACTGAAGCAAACAGAGTTAGGTGACTTCCTGAGAGTCACACAAGTAGTAAGTAACTGAGGCCAGACTTGAATTCATAAAAATAAATCTTCCTGATGCCAGGCCCAACACTGTGCCATCTAGCTGCTCCCTGAACTCAGGAATACCTGAGTTCAAATTCAACCTCAGATACTTACTAACTGTGCGACCTTGGGCAAGTTACCTCTATCTACTTCAGTTTCTTCAAATGCAAAATGGAGATAACAACACCACATATCTCACAAGGTTGTTGTGTAGTCTAAATGAAATAGTATTTGTAAAGTTCTTAGTATAGTGCCTGGTACATAGTAGGCACTCCTTCCCTTTCTTAAGGATCTGTAAAGGTATCAAAACATTAGCACACCTAAGGTCCCATGTTTTGGCAAATGAAGTTCTTAGCTAAGAAATGGGAGAATGAACAAATTCACTGCCTCTAAGTCCACTCTGCTCCTATGTCAGATTTTTTTTGATTGTCAGAGACCACATTCATGTCTCACCTTTCCCACAGGTAGCTGAGCACTCTGTTGTCCCAACCTGCTTCCAGTTGTGATCTCTGGTTCTCCGTGGTGGCTGTACAACTGGAACCAGGTTGTCTGGCTGTCTCACTGGGAAGGTGTGGGTGGTATCTTCAGTAAATATTTCCATCTCCCCACTGGGGAATTTCTCCTTTTTCTCTTCATGCTGCTTCTCTTCTCCTCCCTCTGAATTCCTTCCATCTGGCACTGCTAACTGTCCATTGAAAGGCTCGCCTAGGGAAAGGCAAATACAAGAACAAACACAGGGAGTGAAGGGAACTCTCCAAAAATCTGACAGCCTATTTAATAAGGAGGTGCACAACCAGCAAGCTGTGTCCACAAACAACCTTCAGTATTGACATTGTGCCATAAAGTAGAATGATGCCAATATGCCATAAATACAGAGACATTTAAAAGTCAGCCAGGAGCTTCCAGTGGATATTGCAAACTGTTTTCAGGCAGACTGTTTTTGTTTATTTTACTCTTTTTAACCATGCACTCTCATTTTCAGCCTGTTTCTAGCCTACTTATTCAGATATAAACATATTTTAAAATAAGTAAATACTTATAAGTTCACTTACTGAAGTAGTCCATATTACTTCAGAGTTAAAGGAAATTGTTTGGACCAGCAGAGGCAAGGAAAAGAAAAGAGTATACATCTGTTAGGAAAAGTTGTAACGTAGTTGAATCCCCAAAATGGGAACTCCTTACCAATTTACTTTGGACACATTTCTCCCATATAAGGATGCAATGGGCACCCCTGTATGTCTTTCCTTGACTCTCCAAGGAAATCACTAGAATATCTTACCCAGGCCTACTCTCCCCATCCCATCCCCAGGATTTGTCCCTGACACTTAGCAAATCTGAAAAACTCCCTAAGCTAAAGAGAAAACCTAGAGGGGCCCCTAGAATTCTTCCCTTGAAGGCAAATTCTTTTTACTTAGAGGACCATGCCCTTGGAGGTTGTATAAGCCAAGAGAATGAAAGAAATGGTAAGAATAACGGGTTAGCATGATGGACAGGAAGGACATAGCAATTAGCACCATGGACAGCGAGTGGCCCCCTGGTGTGTCAAGAGGACTTTTGTGTCCTCTTCAAATCACTATCTGGGATTATTTTGCCTACTCACAGGGGCAGCCCTGCAGACTGGTAAGATCTGGTATCTATTTCAGGTTTAACTGTTTCTGTTTTCATAGGTTGAAATGGGATTTTTCTGAAACTGAGGCAAAATAGAAAAGGCTTTTCAAATTAGCAAAGTGTAGGTATAAAATGTCATTTCATTCTTGCACTAGACAAATGGAACTCCTTACAATGATTTCTCAGACACAAGAAGATCATCCTACAGCAAGTCTATTCATTTTGGAAATATATTACTGTGGATTTTCTTCTTGTGGGTCATTTGAGACTGAAGGAGTGAGAGTAAGAAAAGAATGAGAATTTGTAACTGATACACAGACATACCCCACCACTTTCCACCACGAAAAAAACAATAGGATTTACCTGGTCTTCTATGAGGTGGTAGCTGTGGGCTAATGGCGTTAGTTCCTGAGATAACGTACTCATAGTGGACTCCTGGGTTGGGTTGCTGGTGTATCATCTATGAAAACAAAGACTGATGTTATCTTATTCAACACAGCTGTATATATTATGATCATTGCTTATGTTTCAGCATCATGGATGTATGGGATAGAGATCCAGCCCCTCTGACATAAATTGGCTGTGTGGCTCTGGGTTAGTTACATTTTCTCAGCACTACAGACAATCTTCTAAGACTATAGAAGGCAACAATGTGCATTGAAAGAGGTAGTTTCCTCTTTCCTGGGAGATCCCTATACCAATAAAATCATTGGTCTAGTCTAGCCAAAATTATAAGAGTCTGTATATAGATGAGACAGTGAATGTTAGCACACTATCAGAATGAGAACTTAAAGAAATAGTTTTCACCTGCATTGCTAGAGTAGGGGCCAGGAATTTGGTTTTGCACCACTAAAACTAAGATGATATGGCTGAAAGAAGAAAACAGTGAAATATGAAGATGTACGTAAGGCTTTCCTAGCTCCCTTCAGTCACCACCAGGCTCTCCCTGTCCAAAGGGATCAAAGTGATAGGTGTCACTCAGTATAAAAATCCATTTAACTGGACACTAGGTGGCGAGAGAGATTCATGGGTGAGGGAAACACAAACTTGATTTTGAAGGGACCTTAGCAATTATGTAACCTGATTTCATTTTACAGATGAGGAAACTGAGGTCACGAGAAGTAAAATGACTTATATAAATAGTAAGGAGGAAGATTTTGGACTAGAATCTAGGTATGAATTTAAAGAGTCAACCAGAAGTCTGTCAGTTTATTTGAAAGTATATCAACCTGTTATGGAGGGCTAGCTCTAGGCTAGGTAAAAATGTAAAGGAGGAAAAGTTTAACTTTGGCACTCTCTGGTTTCTCCTTTGGTAGCCCCTCACTCATCTAACTGGCTATCAGAATCATAAGAAAATCAAGTCTGAGAGAGCTTCTGGGGTGGAGATGGGGGCAGGGAATAAATCTCCCAAGGTCAATATAGAGAGATCTGGAAAGGACCTCAGATGCCATGTGTAGACACCCTCATTTTACACATGAAGAAACTAAGGCCCAGAAAGGTCTTGCTCAGAGGCAGAATCCAGAACTATGTCTGTTTACTCCCATACCAATAATCTTTCCACTATAACTACATGTTGTTTCCATGAACCGAGAAAAATGGATGCAGGGAACTGAGAAGAGGAGGAAATTAAATTAAAACTCAGTTTGTTTCGGTTGGATAATTTACTCCCTGCAGACTTTCAAGCAGTAAGGTAACTGTAATTTTTCTAACTGAGAGGTAGTCTACTATATTGCAATGAACACTGGACTAGGAATCAGGCAAGGATCTGCACCCGAGCAGAGCACATGTGGCTTATTCCAAGGGCACCTCACATCTGGCACCCTGATTCTTTTCTCTGATAGGTCTTCTTTATGTCGTTACCTCATTCCTCCACTAGTCCCGTGCCATTGCCCCTACATTCTCAGTGGGACTGCTTTTGCAACCTCATTCTGTCCTGACCTTCCTCTCAACATACTTATATGCACACCTGATTGAACTCCTTTCCCCTTCTCCTAAGGACAGTAGTCTCAGGGTCTCTATCTTCCCCCTGATGGCATCTTGTGTCTTTCCCATAAGTCCCTTTTCACACTGCCCCCACTTTCCAACTTGATATATCCAGAATTGTTACAGCTTGGATTAGGAGTTCTCCGTTCTAGACCCAGCTCTGCTTCTATCTATACTATGCTGCCTAGCCTATTCCCTTTATCTAACAACAAAGGAAGATGAGGTGTGACTTGCCCCATGTTTACAATGGAAGTAAGCAGGAGAAGTGAGATTCTACTTGAAGCCCTCTGACACCAAAGTCTGAGCTTTTCCCATGTTTCTAGGTTCCCCCACCTCTATCATAGAAAATTCACTTTTTTCTTTTGCATGGAACGTATTTTGCCAATGTGACTCTTTTAATATTTATAGCATTATTGGTCTCTACCGTACCAGACCACCCATCATGCATCTTGAACCACGTGAGTTTTACTATTTTTATTTTTAATGCATCAAGAAATTTACTCAGATTGAAATAACTATACTTTCTTGTTAGTCTATAAGAAAATCTCAAAAGTTAAAAGAAGACTTTATGACAAATGGATTTTTTAGTTCATGAACTAATTAACAGAGTAGCAGTGAATGTGTTAGTTAGGGTGATGTTAGGTTAGAGTAGGGTGATGATCCTAATTACATGTTAAACTAAATACACTGAAAAAAGAAACAACAAAAAACTAAAAAAAACATTGCACAAACAAATAAAAAAACTAAATAAACTGGAAATTTCATAAAGCATGGTTTTGGACTCAAAAATGTTTTTCTAGGTATTGGCATATTTCAATTCGCTTTAGGTAGAGTCCATTAAGTGTATGACAGTGAAGTATTCTCTGTTTCTCTACTAAAAGAACGCATCATGATTGTTACCTTTTATTTTACAATCCTTGAAGAAACAGATGCTAGTGGTTTTCTTGCTTTAATTAAAAAAAATGAGGCATGTGGACTTTTTTCCCCTCCTGAGAAAATCAGTGTTGTACCTTCATGTAAAGAAAACCAAAGCTACATCTTTTGTGAAACAGGGAATTCCTAATAAACCTCTCTTGTAACAAGGAATTTTATTGGTTCATCTGGTGTACACTAGGGCTTTGATTTCTGCCCTCACTTTAATATGGTATCAAGAAGGCTCAAAGCTATGAGAAGGCTTGCCTTGCCCAGGACATTTGCTTTGGTCTGCCATAAAACTAGAACATGCCAAATTAGCATGAGGAGGAAAGGACTTGGAGCAAATCCAACTCTTGTGAAATAAAGGCTAACTAGGTTTTACCTCTGATTTGATTCAACAAGTAAAATTGGTTTTACTGGGTCCATAAACCTGGAAGGTAACAAGCATCTGGTACAATTTAGAATTCTTGTTAAGTTAGGCAAATTCAGAGGTAAATGGCCAAAAGTGTCTGGGCACTAAATGGGCATCTTGAAGGGGCTACGTTTAAAGAATAAAGTCAGATGGTGTCATTTACAGGGCTGGGAACAAAGAACATGACAGAAAGAACAGAAGCGATCCAAACTTACGTAGACATCTAGGATCTCATTAGTGGGACCTTCAGCTAAAAACGATTCTCCTGCAGTGCTAGAGATTTCGTTCGGGCGCTTGTAGGTGAACATTGTCCCTCCACCTTCGTATTTACCAGGCCGGTCAATTGCCCAGTTTCCATTAATGATGGAACGGCCTGATCGGCTCCGAAGTGCTGTTAAAGACATAGAGAGGAACACACATGTAAGTCTAGTGCGCCTGTAAGAAAATGCAAGGCTCCTTCTCTGCCACCCATCAACCACTTAAGGTTTTTTAAAGAAAGGAGAGTGAAAAAGAGTTGGTCAGGAAGAGAAACAAAAGAGAATACTTATTTGAATCTCTCATTATTTTCCATTTTTGTATTCCTAGCACAGGACCTTTTAGATAGTAGGTGCTTAATAAATATGTGAATTGTGGAATTGAGCCCATCTCAGCAGAAATCCCCTTTATCCCATCCCAGGAAGTCATGACCTTGCCACTATCCTCTCCCTGAAGATTTCCAATCAATGAGGAACCCACCACCTTCCAAGGAAGGAGTTTTTATTTTATTTTTTTAAACTTATTTTATTATTTATTTTCATTTATTTTATTATTTATTTTTGGAGAGTACTGTTTGTGAGGAAGGTTTTAGATCAAGAAATATGTGTTTGAAACTACACATACACATTCATAAGAGTCAAGGCAAGTTTATAGCTCAGGTTCTGTCTGGCATCCTGGATTTGGATGAACTCAAACTTCTTTAAATTTCTTAAATATAATGTAATAGATCTGGACTGGAAATATTAGAATATCAGAGAAAGAAGACTGGCTAGGACTATGTGATCCTAGTTCCTGGAGAGATATTCACAGTGGAAAGAAAATGCAATATTCTTTTTTTTCTTCTGTGCCAAATTATAACCAATTAAACATGGCTAATTCTCATAATATATTTTAATTAGAACATTTCTTTCTTTTTTATTAAAAAGATACCTCTAAGTACTTATTAATTTTTAAAATTAAGAGGCCATGTGTTTTTAAGGGCTGAATTACCTCCTAGTCAATTTATTTCATCTACAGTCTAGGTATAGACAGAAGACTCAAATGAGGTTGGCTTGAAATATACCCCAGATGGAATTTTTTAAAAAAATACTCAAGCTCAGAGTGTGAGTAATTCTAGGTGACCAAAAGACTATGTTCCTTAATCTCTCAATATGCTGTTATCCTTTTGTGTAGAAGCGTAAGGACCTTGGGACAAGCACCAATTGAAAAAGGCTGCTTCAGATGTCATATACTATGAGATATACATACTTTTTTGTCTTTAGAAAGTATTATCTTTGTTTTAATCACTTTCATTTGGATATATTCCTTCTCTCCCCTCCCAAGAGAGTCACCACTTACAATAAATAAGAAAAATGGAAAGAGAGGAAAAATAGTTCAGCAAAAGCAGGTGACTCCTCAACCAAGTTTAAAAGCACATTCAGTGGCATCTGGGTATTGTGAAATGGCAGACCCCTGACTCCTCTCAAGTACCTGGACTTGAGGAAAACAAGGCAAACACAATGCAATGCCTCTGACTACTTCCTTCATTCCACACATCAGCACCTCCATAAAGAGAAACCATATTGTGCCTAGACAATATCCTCCAGGGCACTTCCTGATCCATAGTGCCGGCACCTGGATACATAGACCAGAGGAAGCTTCCTTTTGTTGAAAAAAGGCTCTAATTTCAACAATGACAACGACAAATTTTTAGACACAGTATTCTTAGCCATGAGGCACATGATGAAATTTTATACATTCAAGCTGAGATTGCTTTTTTTTAATGACTATAATTCATATTCCAGGCACATGGGGCATTGTGGTGACAGAAATAGCTGGGGGACACATTATTTCAGCTGAGAATAAAGAAGACAGCTAGAAGACTGTGTCAATAACTTAGTGGAAAGAGAATGAGTTGACATGATGGAGAGGTCCCAGGACAGGTTGTTTCAGGGTGAACACCATATAAGGGGAAACAGCAGGTGTTAGTGAGATAATGGTTTATCTCATGTGATTTATTTATGTAGAATAGCATTCTTTAAAGTGGAGGCATGCTAACCACAAGTTCCAAGTCACTTCCCTGCACTGCCATAAACTATAATCTTGGGAGTTAGGGAACCCCAACAGCTAAGGGAAGTGGTGGTAGCAATGGCTGAAGACGGGGTGGTATAAAATGGAAGTGATCTCTCAGAGCTGGGTGCTGGAGAAGGAGACATTGCATTCTCCTCTCCACTCCTGCTCAGGCCCCCATTGCATCAGAGTCCTTCTTTGAGTCTACTCTGAGATGTCCCAAGTAAGCTCAGGGGAAAAAAAGGAGTGGTACTATCCCAAACTTAGTGGAATCACACATTTTCTTACTCCGTTGTGTGTGATTATGGTGCATTTCTCACATGGTCAGTCTCAGAAAACCTTCATCACATAATGGTTAGAAAGAACCTAACTTGGAAATCATTATGGATGCTATTAAGAACTTTATGTGAAATCAATGAATATGTCCCTGTTGTAGTGGAGAGAGTATTAGACCCGGACCTAAGAGAAACATGGATTTTAATCCTGCCTCTAATATTTATCACATGCAGAACCATAGTTAAGACCTCTTAGGATCTTGATTTCCTCATGTGTAATATGAAAATAATAGTATTTGTATTATCTATTTCATAGGCTGCCATGAGGTTCAAATGAGATTACAAATAGGAATCATGCTGTAAACTTTAGTGTCAATGAATGTGAATAAAAATTTATATTAATACTGTAACTGTTATTATTCAATACAAATAGGAAACAACCAATCTGGCAACCCAGCAATGGGCCAGAAGACAAGACAAAAATGAAGTAAAATAATTAGTTCAGGAATACTGTCCTTATATTCAATGTTTCTGCAACCTATCCTTTATTCCCACTTGATATGTGTAATAAGCCCCCTGACTCTACAATTGGATAGTACATGAAGGACTCTCTATGGGTTATTTAAACATATTGGAAGATAGATTTTCACAAAGGAGAAATATGAGCTACTAGATTCAAGAGAGGGGCACTTTTACCCATCATCCAATTTTATGTATCCTCTATCTACTGGTCAGGCTAACAATATGCAAGTTGGTCATGAGCCATACCATCCATCTATTTGGTAAGGCTTTTAAAGAAACTTGTACCTTTCTAAATTTGGTTGAGTATTTAAAAAACAAACAAAACATCTCACCAGCAACATGCTTTATAAATATAAAATATGCTTTTTGAACAGTGAGTCATATATACTTTATTATCCTACATTATGGAAGGCAGTTGACCTTTAATACTTTATGGCTAAACATACATGCAATTTGGATTCATAGGACAGCACCTTACTTACACTGGCAAGGTTTTTACTTTAAAAAAATGTCCTTTTACATTTACTACCTCAAGTGTTATGTATGCTTTAGTATAGTAAAAGTCAAGTGGCTGTAGATAGACAAAATGACAGTATGTTTCCCACAAGCTCAGTATGAAACATGGAATTTCAGAGCTAAAAAAGACTTAATCTCTTCTAGTCCAATTTTCTCATTAGGAAGGCAACACAGTGTAGGGTTAAAAACAAACCAAAAGAACCAAACAAAAAACCTGAGTTTGAGTTCGGGTTCTATGGGGAAGAGAACAAGCATTTATTAAGCACCTACTATGTGCCAGGTACTGTGCTAAGCACTTTACAAATACGCTCTCACTTGATCCTGGGGGACACGTTATCCTCATTTTAGAGTTGAGGAAACTGGGGGAGGAAGAGGTTAAGAGACTTGCTCAGGGTTGTACAGATACTAAATATCTGCAGCTGGATTTGAACTCAGGTCTATCTGACTCCAGGCAAAGTGTTACTGAGCTGCTTCTTTGAGCCTTAGTTTTTTCACCAATCAAATGGGTATAATACTTGTGTTATTTACATGTTCTTTTTTGAAGAGCAAAGGCGATGCATGTAAAATACTATGTAAATTATAAAGCACTATATAAATATGCACTCCCCCTTTTCAGAAGGCAAAACTAAAGGGAAGACAGATTTGGATGACTTGCCTAGGATCGAACAGCTAATTATCCTCGGAGGCAGGGTGAACCCAGATGCCCTGATTCTGACTGTAATATTTTTCCTCCATTGCTTCTAACTGAAACCTTAGTTTTTAAGTCAACTCTTCTGCTATCACATAGAATGACCCTGTGCTGATGAACAGAGTTTCCCCATACTAATGAAATCACAGGTTTGGATCCCCTGACTTCCCGACCCCAACCCTACAAAAAAAAAAAATCTTTAAAAACATGTCACCCTATCCACAGATAAGTCAAATCCTGAATGTGAAATATGATGCTAAACATGGATGAAACTGAGGAGTATGTACAATCTAAAAGTCTAGAAATACCTTGGTATTGAGGGAGGAGGTGGAGAAAGGAAAAAGGAAAGTGGGAAGGGAAGGAGAGGGAAATAAGGAGAAAGAAAAGAAGGAGAAAAACAGAGGAAGAGGAGGGAGGGATAGAGGTCCAAGAGAGACAGAGAAGGTATTTGGCTGGGGCACAAGTAGAGTGGGAAATGGAGAAGACAGTGTTTTTCTTTTCATAAAAAGGACTGTGGGCTTTTGACCTTCCTGATCTTAGCTTGGAGCAAATGTTCAGCAACTGGAGTATTTGCCAAGAAATGCCAAAATGCTGTAAGAAAAAAAAATAGTCTGGCATTATAAAAAGTTTTCAGTTAAATGCATAAACTTGAGGGCTTCATAGACATTCACTGTGACATGTTCCTATAATGTAGAAAAGGAGACACTTTCTCAGCCTTTGCTCTAAAAACATCTCTAACTTTTCTCTCCAATTTCCCACCTCCATCTTTGCCGGTTCCTCTGCTTCTGAGAGCCCAGGTTGTGTCCTGTCATTGCCTCCAAGTCTTTCTATTGATTTTTAAAAAATCAACTTTACCACTGAAATGATAGATTTTGTTTCTCTTGGAACTGATGAACTTTCTTCTCTTAGCCTTATTGTCTCAAATCAGCCTCTAAAAATACAATATATTTAACTTTATTTGATTTATTCATCACTAAATTAGGTTAATGGGTGAGAGGCTGGGGCTCAGAAAATAATTATTGCCACCTAAGTGCTATGCCTCTACTTTCTTCCTCCTATCTCACCCGCCCTCCTTGACCAGTTTCAATTTATTGCCGAGAGGGAAAAGAAAAGGAATAACGAGACAAAGCTTTTCCCTCCAAACCTTCCACCACACAACATTGCTTCCAACTGAAATCTTAGTTTTTAGGTCAGCTCTTCTGATATTACATAGGATTACTCTGTGTTGGTGGACAGAGTTTCCCCATACTAATGGAATCACAGTTTTAGACCTCCTGACTTTCTAACACCCCTAAGAAACTTTAAAAACAGGATAGAAATGTTGCTACCATTTATTGATATGCTCTCTATTATATTTCTTCTCTCCCAGATAAAGCATATTTCACTTTATTGCATTTCACAGCTACTGCATTTTTTTACAAACTTAAAGTTTGTGAAAACTGTGTTGAGCAAGTCTATCACACCATTTTCCAACAGCATGTGCTTACCTCCTGCCCCTATGTCACGTTTCGATAACTCTTGCAACATTTCAAATCTTTTTCATTATTATCATATCTGCTATGGTGATCTGTGATCACTCGTCTTTGACATTATTATAATTGTTTTGGGACACTATGAACTACGCTCATGTAATACAGCAAACTTAATAAATGTTCCATGTTTTGACTGCTCCACTGAGCATCTCTCTCACTTTCCTTGGGCATTCCTATTCTCTGATTCACAAGAATATTACAATTAGGCCAATTAATAACTCTGTAATGCCCTCAAAGTGTTCAAGTGAAAGAAAGAGTCAATTAAAGGACAAATTTCATTGTTGTCTTATTTTTAAGAAATTGCCACAGTCACCCAAACCTTCCAGAACCACCACCCTGATTGGTCTCCAGCCATCAACATTGAGGCAAGACCCTTCACTAGCAAATAGATTACAACTTGCTGAAGGCTCAGATAATGGTTAGCATTTTTAAATTAAGGTTTTATTGTTTTCAGGCATAATACTCTTGCATACTTAATAGACTATAGTATAGTGTAAACATAACTTTTATATGTACTAGGAAAGCAAAAAAATCATGTCACTTGCTTTATTACAATATTTACTTTATTGAAGCAGCCTAGAATTAAACCTGCAATATCTCTGAGATATGCCTATACCTTCCTTCTTCCCACACATGACTTTAGGAACTTCAGAGTCCCTGCCCATCTCCTGCTGTCTTTGACAGTTTGGTCTTGGGGTTGTCCAGTCTAACTATCCACATAGAAAAAACCAGATGGATAAAGAATGCCTGTTCAGATGCAGTTGGTTGGACAGGAGAGGTAACATTTCCATTCCACAGATAAAGAAATGGAGGCTGAGAGAGGTTGTCATTTTGTCCCAAATGGAAGAGTCAGGACTAAAGCCCAGGTCTTCTGTGTCCTTCATCGAATGCTTTCAAACACTCATCTTGAATGTGCATATTCTTTACATCCCCTCACCATGATCCTTCTATATCCAAGTCACATTTGAGTGTTTCAGGATCCCCTGACATCTGGCAGGGGTACACCTGAGATCCACTGAAGGTGTTGGTAAGGGCTTAATTAGGTATAGTCATTTCCCCAAGTCTTTATTGTGCTTTATACCTAAAACCCAATAGCCTAGCCCACAAGACTTCCACAGAGGAACATAAATACAGTGGCAAGTCACTCAGAAGCACCAGACTTCAGCTCCACAGTGTTATCATGAAGAGATAGCTTGGCTTGTATGTATCGCTGTCTCTCCTTTGCAAACAATCAGTTCTGTACACAGAGATGTAAAGGGAGCTGTCTAAAACACCAACCCAGAGGTTTGGCCTTTCTCTCTGTATTTATCTTTGTCTACAGGCACCCTCTGAGGGGGAGAGAAGCTGGTGCTCTTTATATAGAAGCAGTAACATAGGAATGCATGGAGCTTTGCACTTGGGGTCAGGAAGGACTGTGAGTTTGATTCTTGTCTCAGATGCTTAGTGATTAGATGACCCTGGGTGAGTCATTGAACCTTTCAGTGACTCACGTTCTTTACTTATAAAAATGGGATGGTGATAGCTGGTAAATTATAGGGTTGTTGTGTGGGATGCATGAGAAAACATGAAAAACTTACATCCAATGAAAAGAGAATGTACCTTTCTTCTTTGCAGAGGTGAGGGATTATGGTATGAAACACTGCAAATACTGCTGGATTTGGTTAATTTCTTTGTTAGTTTTGCTGAGATACTCTCTACCCTCCTACGATTTTTTTTGGCATGGGAAGAGAAGAAGGAAATTTTTGGAAATGAAGATAATATAAAAACAAAAGCTATCAATAATTTCTCTTTAAAAATCTATGTAAAACATCTTGAAATCCTTAAATAATAAAAATATATTATGAAGTATGTAATAAATGAATAATAAAAAATGCTAGATATATTTAGGGTTATTGGTAGCTGCAGCTACTGCTTGCCTGCCCTGACAGCTCAATAGTCTGACCTCGATGGTGCTATCATGATTTCAGAGAACAAAGTCTCTTCTTCCTCCTCCTCCTCCTCCTCCTTCTTTTCCTTCTTCTTGTCTTCTTCTTTTCCATATTTTCTTATTCTTTTCCTTCTTTTTCTTCTTCTCCTCCTTCTTCTTTTCTTTTCCTTCTCCTCCTTTTCTTCTTCTTTTCCTCCTCCTCATCCTCTTCCTTCTCCTTCTCCTTCTTCTTCTGTCCTTCAAATATCCACCAGCTCTTTGGTGTTCACTTATTTGCTGCAACACCTATTGCTGCCCAGTCCATATCCTGAAGCTCAAGAACCTTTCAAGCCTAAAGGACTTCAAGTCTTTCCATGTCTACATTTGATGAGCCACCCTAGGTTTAGCCTATATCCTAGATTCACAAAATCCTTAGGGATTCAAAACCACTCCAAGAAGGACCTCACAAAATTCGGGTTACCTCTAGATCACTCCACCATGGCTACAGTCTAACCTGACTTACTTTCTCAGGGTTATCTGGATCTACAATATTGACCTGAACATGAAATTGTCTAGGTTAGGGTCTACAGGCCAAAGTAATAAACCCTCAATTATTACAGTTTGAAAGGACTTTAGAGACTCATCTTGTCCAACCCCCTTATTTGGCAGATGAGGACACTCAAACCTGCAAAGATGAAACAACTTTTCCAGCATCCTAGAGACAGTTAATGTCAGAACCAGGTCTTTAACAATAAATTCAGCTTTCTTTCCTTTAAGTGGCATCATCGTTTTGTGCTCCTCCTCTTTGTAAACTTCTCTTCTGCTGTCTTTGGTCACTACTGGCCATCAGTTTATAGAAAGAAGAAAGCTTAGGATGTAAAATGAATAATAGATTCCATTTGCACAGGGCTTTAAGATTTATATAGTTGTTTACTAACAACAATCCTAAAAGACAGGTGGTAGAAAGTATAACCAACCCATTTTACAGAGGAGGAAACAGACTTGGAAAGCTGAAATAACTTGCCCATCCATG
Organism: Bettongia penicillata ogilbyi; assembly: GCA_023548195.1. Taxonomy (NCBI): domain Eukaryota; kingdom Metazoa; phylum Chordata; class Mammalia; order Diprotodontia; family Potoroidae; genus Bettongia; species Bettongia penicillata. The sequence goes on along the minus strand of JAJHZJ010000009.1, from coordinate 5,057,885 downwards.
GTCTCACAACAAACAAATTCTGCTTGTTGCTGTTTAGGCATTTTTTAGTTGTGTTCGACTCTTTGTGACCCAATGTGGGGTTTCATTGGTAAAGATACTGGAGTGATTTGCCCTTTCCTTCTCCAGTTCATTTTACAGATGAGAAAACTGAGGCAAACAGGGTTGTGATTTGCCCAGGATCATTCAGGAGTAAGGGTCTGAGGCCAGATTTCAAGAAGATAAGTCTTACTGAATCCAGGTCTGGCACTCTATCCACTGCACCACCAAGTTCTGGTGCAAGGATTCAAATCCAGGTCAAGATTCCAAGCCCTGAACTCTTTATACTATAGCATCATTAGGTATCTTCAGGAAATAACTTTAATTAAAAACTGTCAATTCAAGAAACAATGATCACATTAATCAAAAATCTATTGGCATGTATTTAATTAATTTAACAGACACTCAATAGAATATAAGTGCTATGAGGCAGGGAATATCGATTTTTCTTTGTGTCTCCAGGGCATAGCACAGCATCTAGCATGTCCTTGAGGTCTTCGAAGAGGACCAAAATGACATCACCATGATAAATTCAAGTTTCAGTGTGTCCAACTGTGGCTGATCAGACCAATATGTGCTCGGAATGCTCTATCACAGATTGAGCACAGATAGTCTATGCGAACATTTGGGGTGGATACTCCAAATTTGTGCATTCTATGTTTCTTTTGTGCTGTCTCAATTATGCTTTGCTCATAGAGCACAGCACCCTTTCTGATGTGGGCATGCCATGCTGAGCGGTCCTGTGCCAGTGTCTACTATGTTGCACAATCAAATCCAAAGTTCTTTAGAGAGACCTTGAGAGTATCTTTGTATCGTTTCTTCTGACCACCATGTGATTGTCTGTCCCATGTGAGTTCTCCATAAAATAGTCTCCTTAGTAAGCATACATTTTGCATTCGAACAACATGGACAGCCCATCAGAGTTGCGCTCTCTGAAGCATAGTTTGAATGCTTGGCACTTTAGTCCAAGCAAGTACTTTGGTGTCTGGCACCTTATCCTGCCAGGTGATCTTCAGAATCTTCCTAAGACAGTTCAAATGAAAGTGATTCAGTTTTCTGGCATGGCACTGATAGATTGTCCATTTTTCACAGGCATACAACAATGAGGTCAGCACAATGGCTCTGTATACCTTCACTTTGGTAATCAGTCTAATACCTCTTCTCTCCCAAACTTTTCTTCAGAGACCCCCAAACACTGAGCTAGCTCTGACAATCCATGTGTCAACCTCACTATCAATGTGTACATCCCTAGAAAGTACACTACCAAGGTAAGTAAACTTAACCACAGCATTCAAAACTTCTCCATTTGTTGTAAGTGATGGTGCCACATATGGATGGTGTGGTGATGACTGATGGAGCATCTGTGTTTTCTTGGTGTTAATTATTTGGTCAAAATTAGCACAGATAGCAGAGAATTGATCCATACTTTGCTGCATCTCAGCTTCAGAGGCTGTATTGGATGTACAATCATTTGCAGAAAGAAAATCATTCACCAACACTCCCTCCACTTTGGTCTTGGCTTGTAGTGTTTTCAAATTGAAGAATTTACCTTCACTACAATAGCTGACCTTGATGCCTTAGTTTAAGAATGCCTCCATTGCCCATCTCTATAAAGGTAAAAGAAATCTAATGTCCTGTGACAGTCATGGGTGGGGGGTGGGTCTCTCTCTTAGTCACTGCTGGCAATATTCTTGCTACAGTCCTCCTTGACGGACTGATCCTTCACCTGGAAGATGGTCATCTACCTGAGAGCCAGTGTGGCTTCAGAAAGGGCTGAGAAACAGTCTGTAATGGTGTTCGCTGAGGTCTTGTTAAAGACTTCCCAAATGGATAGATTAGACACGTAACAGATGCACCCTCTCTGGACTTTGTTAGGGAAAAGAATAAACTTTAGATGAGACGTATTTCCTGCTCTCATGGACACTGCAGACTAGTATGGAAATAAGACATATTCAGCTACCTATAATACACAATAGATAATAAGCATGTTAATTATAGAACAAAGTATTAAATGATATCCAAAGGTTTTATAGGAGAGTTAAAAAAGAATCCAAACTAAAGTGAGTTTTTGCATGATGCATCCATTTAAATTATTCACATTCTGACCTAGAGTAGATGAGAATTCCTTGCTGAGCTTTCACTTTTTTGTTGTGTGTTTCAGACCAATGTTATCATCAGTGCAGGGGCATTCCTGGTATGGAATTTTCCTGCATGATGCAGAGCAGCAATTCCTCTCCAACTTACAAACTTGGTGAGTAGTCTGGGAGGGTGAGGTTAAGTGGACTAGGGACAGGAATCTAGAGGCAAGACTTGAACCCACATCTTTCTTGTTTCTAAAAAGTCAGTCCTCTATCCTGTATGCTAAGCTGGCCCTTTTTCTTACTCCATTGTCTTCAAAAAAACTAATTAAAGCCTTAGTTATATGGTGAATAACCTACATTTAAAAAGCCATAATTTTTCCTTTCCTAAACTCTGTCCTTACCCCAGTTGCTTTCATCTCATTCACTGGGGAACATATTAATAAAGAAGTAAAAGATTTGCAACTATGTGCATGCTATGTGTATGAAAAATATGCTTTTCAATTTTTTTTAGTAATCAGATCAAACGCTCCTGTTACTTTAAATCTCACATATCCTATGAAACAAGAATTGTTTATTCCAACTTTCTTGGTTCTCTCTCATTTTCATTTCCCTTATTCACTCAACAAATATTGATTAAGCATATATTGTGTTAAGCAGTGTGGGATGGGCAAAGAAATGTCAGATGAGGTCTCCCTCAGAAGTAGCAATCATAGTGGGGAGACAGGATATATCCATATGAAAAAGAATAGTAATGTAAAGCAAGGTAGCCTGCCAAATGAGCAGAAAAGACAAGATGCTGAGTAGGGAAGGTTAAAGTGCAGTGGGATGGGCAGGGAAGGAATTCAGGAACAGACTTGAACTGATCCCTTGATGCTTAGGCAGGATTTGTTGAAGAGCAGCTGGAGGCATGACATTCTAGTTGGGACACACAATGAGAGCAAAGGCTTTTGGTAGAAATGAGACTGTAGTCAGGGTGTAGAGGACAGTGAGGAAGATCAGCTTGGTGGAAGCACAAGGTAATTAGGATCTTGGGTTTAGAGTTGTAAGGGACTACATAGGTCCTCTAGTAAGCACCCTCTTAATCTGAGGTTTGTGAACTCGTTCTAAAACATTTGTCACTGTATTTCAACACAATTAGTTTCCTTTGTAGCCTCAAATGATGCACTGAAAAACGTTTTCTGAGAAGGAATCCATAGGCTTCAGAAAACTGTTAAAGGGGTCCATGAGCTCCCAAAGTTTAAGAGACCTTGGTCTAACACAACCTCCTCATTTTATAGATGAAAATGGGCATTTGGATCCCTTCCAGGACCCTAACATTCTTTCCAAACTTTAACTGTCCAATTTGCCTTCCAAGATTCAAGATTCATAATGTTTGGAGGGACAACTGATGGAAGCTGAATAAAGGAAGGAATAAAAAAAAGTATCTATTAAGTGCTTACTGTGTCAAGCACTTTGCTAAGTAATGGGGGTAGAAATAGAAAAAAGTCATTTCTTGCTCTCAAGGAGTTTGCACTCTGACTGGGGGAGACAACACACATAAAAGGCTACTACAGGCTGCTGGAAAAGCCTGGAAATCCTAAAGATGCTGTGACAGGGTGGATGGTAGGGCGGTGCCCAAGTCTTTGGAAAATGAAAGATAGGGACTCTCTGGTACCCTGAATGATGCCTGTCTCCCTACCACTGGGGACACTAGATTTATAACAGTCAGGCTATGCCATGTGAGTGTGGCCTCTACAGCATTATATTGGCATCTTCTTGCAGTACTGGAGTTTCAAGGACAGACTGAAGTCCTACGGAATGCTGGAAACTGGAGAATGGCATTCTTGGAACTTGAACAATATCTTACAGTTTTCTTTGCCTGTACAGTTGTGAGCAGCAGAGACATCTACATTTCTACGCTGCTTTCTAAATGAGTTATAGGTTAAGCAGGTGTATACATTTCCACTTTTACTAGAATCTGGAATGTTTACAACCATGAATTCCTACCATTCCATTACTGCAACCTAGGTCCAGGAGGCTCTGGATAGGAGAAAAGAAATGTACCCCAGCATATTTTTTTTGCCTACTTGGGGGATTGTCATGGTAACCGGATGAAGGTTCCAGTGGTTAATACTTTGATATAAACATCTTTCTGCTTCTTTATCACCTTGATTAAATGCTTTATAAAGTAATGACCCTTGTATAAACTGATTCAATGGGACACAAATTAAAGGACTGGAAGGGGAGCAGCCAGAAGCTGAGGGGACCAAAGGTGAGTGATTTGTTTGGCTGCCACATCTGACACAGACATGCCTGTAGATACAGATGTAAGAACACAACATGACCCATGCAAGGTTTGAAACTAAGGTGGTGAAGGGTAATCAGTAGCCCTAAGAGCCTGACAGAAAGGATTAGGTAGCTTTGCTTGTATTCATAGCACTCTTTCATGTTAGCTGGTTGTCATTATAAAGATGAGGAAACAGGCCGAGAGAAATTGCGGTAATGTCAGATAGCTATTAAGGGGCAAAGGCAAAATTCACGCTTGTTTCTAGCACAGTAACAGCAAGAGATAAAAATAGAAAGTTAGGAAGGGGTCAGATTGAATATGTCTGTGGAATTTAAGATTAAGGAGATTGGAATGTGTCCTTCAAAGAGAAGGGAATGTGAAGTTGGATAATGGGATGAAGACTTTTTAAGCAGTTTTTTTCTGGCAGTGGGATAAAGTATATATTGGAAAAGGAGAAACCTGGTGACAATAAGACCTGTTAGGAGACTGCCATATTAATCTAGAAGAGGGACAATTAGGGTCTGAATTCAGGTGACAGAAGCAAATTAGCAAAAGAAGACATAAATGTTTCAAAGGAATAACCAACAGGGATGATATCTGGTTGGCTTTGGTTGAAATCTGCATAGGGAGTATAAAAAATAAGTCCTATTCACTCGCAGCCCTAATTTTTATAGCCTCTGTTGCATGTTGATAAAAAAGACACATCTCCTTGGGTTCACCTTAACCTAGAACAATCCTGGGATTCCAAAGCTGTCTTGTGCTTTTGTTCAGTTCATTTCAATTCAAGACAGAAATCTTAGAGTGCCTTTACATTCAAGGTATTGTGGTAGGTGCTAGAGCTACAAAGACAAAAATGAAAACGACCCCATCCTAAAGGAGCTTACATTCTATTGGGGAAGGGAAAACAAATATATGACAGGTACAGAGACAAGGATGTGCCAAAAATGCAAAGCCATTTCAAGAGAGAGATCACGGAATCATCTAGAGCTAGACCTGCCTCATTTAGCTTACCTGTCTCATTTTATAGATAAGGAAACTGAGGCCCAGAGAGTTTAAGTTAGTTGACAAAGATCACACAGTGGAAAAAACCAAAGAGAGGGAAAGGAGAAGAAAGAAAAAGGAGGAGAGCTGACAAACTGGGGATCAGGAAAGGCTTCATGCAGAAAGCAGCCCCTGAGTTATGTCATGAAGGTAACTTTGAATTTCAAATCCAGGGAAGAGGAAGATTATTCCAGTTCCCAGACATAGGAAGCTACCTGTGCAAAGACACAGGAACCAGTTTGCAAGGGATTTGGAAGTGAGATAATCAGTGTAAATAACCCTTTCCAAGAGTTTAATTTGAAAGACATAAGGGGTATAATATGAAAACTACACAAGTTAAAGGTATTTGAAGTATGAAAAAGACCCGATCATGTTTTTACCTAGAAGAGACTAAAGATAAGAAAAAAAAAAGACTCTCAGTAAAATAGAAGCAAAGTCCTTCGGTAAAATGTGGGGAGGAATTATTGTTGGAGGAGAGGGAAGGTTGGACTAGCCTTTGCGGAAAATGTGAGAGAAAATCAATCAGGCAAAATAAAAGGATTGTCATGCATCAGTGAGGGCCCAGTTGAGATTAGATAATATAAATTTGTAGTGAACCCAGTCAGCACAGTTGCATAAGAGCTCCAAGATCATTCAATGGCTCATGAGTAGGAAAAGAAAAGGCAGATGGTGGGATAACCGAGGGCTGGGTTTTGGCCAAAGCACTACTGAGAATAATGGGTCAAGGAATTCAAGGGTAAAGGATAATATAAAGGAAACCTCATTAATCACAAGGTGAAGATTGACAAAATAGAAATGAGGAAGTATCAGGGGTGACAGACTATAGCCTGGGAAAATGGAAAGAATAGGTTTAGCAGGAATGATGTGGAGGGAAAGATCTGAAGATAGGCGGTTCTGGTCAGGAATTTCAGCGTTCTGGATCACAGACAAAGAACAATTATGAGTGATGATCCGATCAAGGTTATGGCTCTCCCTGTGTGTGACCAATCCAAAGTGAAGATGAATGGCATGAAAGTTTAGGAGGCTAATGAACGGGGAGGCCAGGGCTTCCAAGGGAACATGGATATGCATATTGAAGTCCTTTAGTAGGAGAGGTGGTTTGGGGTTGGAAGGGAAATTGTATTCAGGGTACTGGACTTCATGTAAGAAAGGAGGGAAAACAATATGAAGGCCTATAGACAGATGACTGCAACATGGGATTGGACAAGTTGATGAATGTATGTGAAGTGAATGAACCTCAAGAGAAGAGAGGATGTTGGGGAATGCTTTCAGTAGGTCAGTCTGGATGTGAGAGTGAGAAGCAAGGAGTGTTGCTCATCTCAGCCTAGTCTTCTAGGGAGAGGGAAGGAGCATTAAGTACTGGAGATATTCCCTGCAATATCTTTGGAGAAGATCTGCATTTGGGCTATTTCAGGGAGATATAAAGTATAAAATGATTGGGTTCCAGAGGATTCAATAGAATGGGAGGATAGAGAAGAATGGGAGGTATGTATGGGATAGAGATAAGATGACTAGGAGAGATGGGATGGGGAAAAGATTTCTGTCTCATTAGATACTGACTCTGAATCATGAGGAAGGGCGAATAGCAGCAATCATGGAATTCCATCATGGAATGGGAAATGACTAGCTGTTAGGTACGCCCCATCTGTAAGGGTCCTCCATTAACTAACTAGGGAATGAATGTCAGCCCTCACTGCCTTTGCCCAGAGGTGCTGAGGATCTCATAGTTCTAAGACCTCAACCGCTAGAGGAAACAAAACAAAATAAAAAATATAGTGAGGGTTAGGTTCCTGGAGGCTGGGCTGAGCTCAAATTCCACATCTGTGTAGAAGGTTCAACTCAAGTTGACAGGAGTTGCAAGAGTCATTGTCAGTATTTATTTGGTATGCAGCATCCACCTGTGCTGATACAATTTGTACCTCAGTGTATGAGGCAAGGAAATCTCTTTATCATTTGCTAAGAGATTGAGTGGCCAAAGATTTACCCATTCCACTTTTCCTCACTTTTCCTTTATGTACTTAACACAACCTTGGATCTGACAGGGTTTACCTATCTGGATGAAGTGATTAGCTTATTTTCACAGCTGCCCTAAACTCAACAGCAGACTTTATTCATTTTCTCATCTCTTTCTTTTTTCAATAAATATTTACTTAATGTCCAATATGGGCAATGGTCTCAGAAGGGGGAGAAGTCAGTGATGGTTAATGTAAATATAATTAGCACACCCTTACTGCCTTACTGCTATGCAGTTAAGCCCAGAAAAAGGTGCACAGTTTCTTAGAATGCCACATGGGTGGTATGCTGTCTAGGAGAGTTTTCTTGAGAATCATTTTATGACTGCACCCTAGATGTATCCAATCCCAAATTATGAAAGAAGGTGGATTGCAGATTATAAAGAGAGGAGGCAGAAATCTTGAAAACTGGGACTGGGAGTGCAGGAAAGGGACTATATTTAGGAGCGGGGGAGGAAAGAGGGAAATCAAACAAAAGATGAGCAGGGTGTGTGTGTGCATGTGTGTGCATGTGTGTGCATGTGTGTACAGGTGCCTCAAATCAGTCAGCATCAGGCAGGCAAGGCAAAGTGAGAGCACAGAAAATAACTAATTCAATAATAAATGTTTATTTACTACTTCAAGGTTTGTAAAGTGCTTTCTAAAGGCTCATTGGATCACACAACTCATTGGAGATGGATGGGAACTCAGAAGCTGTGTAATTCAGTCTTTTTATTTTAGAGATGAGAAAACTGAGGTTCTAGAAGGTTATGTGACTTATCCAAGGTGAAGTATGAGTTGGAAAAGGCAAACTGCAAGTAAGGAAGTCAATGGGGTGGAGAAGATTGCAATACTTCAGGTGAGAGGTGATGAAGGCCTGGATAAGGGTAGGTTATGGTGGAAAGAAACAGGAAACCTATTTGAAAAAGTTGATGTGGAATTAACAGAATTTGGCATCTGACTGGATGGGGGTGGGTGGACAAGGAGAGCTGTTGAGTGACAGTGAGGAGGTGAGGATGACTCCTAGATTGTGAAACTGTAAAAGAAATAAAGAAGTTAGGAGAACGGGTGGGCTTAGACGGGAAGGGAATGAACTCTGTTTTGGATTTGTAAGAGTTTGAAATCCCTACAGGACATCCAAGTGGAGATGAGTAGCAGGCAGCTGGAAATGTGGGACTAGAGCTCAGGAGAGAGATGAGAGCTGGATTTGAAAATCTGGCTCACGTTCTCTCTCCAGGACTTGGCAACAAACACTTGGAAATAACTTTGACTTTGTGAGAAAACAAGACTGAAAACCTCAACTTTGCCTTTCAGCTCAGTTTCCTATTAAGGAGGAATTCAAAATTTCTTGTGTTCATATGAGGACTCTAAGGATCCTCTGCATTTGAAAATATATAAAGGTTATTATCACTGCTTACCTACTCAGGATTATTTGTACTTTTTCAGAAAAATGGACTGTACTTTGAAAATGGTGCAGCTGTCACAACTCTGGCACTTTGGCTTTCAACTGAATGGTTTCTTCCCTCAAGGGATGGCTGCTGTCTTCTTCAGAGGCTGGTGTGTACAACAAAATTGTTTTTATTGAGCCTGACAAAGCTGTAATTACTCCTGTGTAAACATTTCTTTTGTTCTCAAGTAGAGCAATATAGCTTCATACCCTTTGGATGGGATAGTTTTTAAGGAGAGACAGCAACCCTAATTAACAAACCAACCCTAAGGTTCAGAAAAGTGTCAACATAAGTATATTACTAATTTGCTCATGTCAGCTGGCATTAATTATATGCCAACAGATCTTGACAACCCTCTTTCTCACTTCACATTGGTATGAGAGTCATGTATTTCAGAGGTTTCTAGGACATCAGGGGAGAATAGCAATCCAGGATGAATATGGGACCTGACAAAGTAGAAACAGGACACTGGCCATACAGGATGAATTCTTCCTAAAAGGCAGCTAGGTGGCAAAGGGAACTGAGTGCCAGACCCAGAGTAAAGAGCTCCCTGAGTTCCAACCTGACCTCAGATGCTTATTAGCTATGACTTGGGCAAGTCACTTAACCTCTCTATAGACCTCAGTTTTCTCAATTGTAAAAACAATGGGGATGAAAATAGCACCTACCTTCCAGGGTTGTTGTAAGGATAAAGTGAGATAATATCTGTAAAGCACTTTGTAACCTTTAAACATTATATAAAAGCTATCATTAATATTAATCTATTCATTATATCAGTAGTTATAACTAATGAATGTAGAATTCTGGCTTGAAAATTTACCACTTTCCTTCCTTTAAATTCTTAACTGCTTCGTATTGCTAAAAATGATAATAATGGATTTGGAGTTAGACAATCTGGTGTAATCTCAAGCCAATTACATCTTCTCTTGGGCCCTCAGTTTTCTTATCTATAAAGGATGTGGGTTGGATTAATGGATCTTTCAGGGCCCTTCCATCTCTAAACCTATGATCAATCAATTAGATAAGCATTTAGTCTTTGCGGTCTCTTACCTATATAACATTTCATCATTGGCCAAGCCTTCCTTGCTCTTAACATGGAGAAAACTGAAATAATTGTGAGCATTCCAAACAGATGACATCTTCAAAAAGGAAAGGCCTGTGTCTAGTACTTGCAGGGCCTTTGCTCTCTCTGCCTACAAGTTCATTGAAGGCAAGAAGAGAAAGCCTTCTAAGTTATATAAACCTACTAACATTATTGTTTCAATAACCATAGTTTGATAGACAGCCTGTTGTAATAGAGTGCTGGCCTTAAGAGTCTGGAAGACTGCTTCAGATCCCATCCCAGACTCTTACTAACTGTGAAACTAGACAAGTTATCTAACCCCCGCAATCACAAAGAGCTCTTTAAAACAATGAATTACAGCTGGGTTATGATCTTCTTTAGTGGAAGGAAAATTACACACAGAACCAGAGACCCTTTGCTCTGAAAACAAGGCATAATTGCCCTGAAATTCCTTAACACATTAAACATGTCGGGTGTGGCAGTAAAGTATGCTAGAAATAATACATCATGACATCTATTTGATATGTGGGGAAAACTACAGACCAAGAGGCAAGAGACAAGGGTTATAATTCCAGCTTTGTCATTAACTAGTGTGTGATTTTGAGAAAATAATTTCCATTTCCTGGGCCTCAATTGTCTTATATACCAAATGAAGGATTGGTTGAAATTAGGGCTTTTCAACCTGGAGTCCATGAACTTGGTTTAAGAAAAATCTGTATTTCAATAGAATTATATTCCTTTGTCTTCCTATCTTTTATTTTACAAAAATTTCCTTTGTATTTTATTTAATTGATTTAAAAACCTTATTCTCAAAAGGGGTCCATAGGCTCTACCAGACTGTTAAATTGGTTCAAAGGAAAGTCAAGAACCCTTGGATTCAATCAAATATAAGTTCCCCTCCAATTCGGATATTCTATAATTCTTCGATGAAGGTGCAGATTACTCTGCCAGTACCTGAAAATGAGAGAACAGCTCTCTAAAGACTGATTCCAAGAATGTACTTTTGTTAAGATGTATTGGCTTATCCCGAGGACTGGAAAATATCATGCTGGAACACAAGGGCATGAAATTGTTTTTATTTGAGAGACATTTGTTTGGGGAAAAGGCTGCTTTGTCCAAGCAAATACTTAGCTTGCTTAGTTAGAAGACAATTATAGTATTTATTGCTTAATCCCAGCCTGGTATTTTGGCTTGAACTCTCTTGCAAGTTTGATTCAGGGAATTGTTATTCAACTTTGGGCCAGTGAACTGGAGGTTAATCTGATAACTGTTCATTTCAAAACAGCCTAAAAGATAAGAAGTAAAGCCTTGAGAAAAACGTTGTGGTTTTAAATCCAGCATCCCGATGATACAGTTCTGGTAATGCTTATACTTACTTAGATTGGAGGATAATGAGGACTGGCTCTTAGTTGCATGGAATCACACAACTTGTACTTTTGAAGTTCTCGATGGCTACATATTGATTCAATAAAAAAAAATTAAAAATAAGGTATGAAGCAAACAGTGCAGTTCCTAATACGATGTGTGATTCAACTGATATTTTATTTTTCTGGCTTTGGCTGAAACTCGAACTTTTTCTTTCTCATTTTCCTTGACCTCTCCAGTTTTGGACATGACTGTTCGTGCCTCTGTCTGTTGACTTTGGTGATTTTTTCTCTCCTGGTGGATTTCCTATTACTTTTCTTTTTTAAAAAAATTAAATTTTCTTTCTTGTTATGAACTTAGTTATCAATAAACATAAACATTTGAGTATACAAAGATAAGATTATATATGAAATTACTACCTTCCATTATGTGGCCTTTATAAGTATATATTGAATTGATACAGTAGTAACAAAATTGCCAGTTGCTTTTGTAATTTGTAAATGTTTTGTAGATGTTCTTTCTTTGCATATCCTACCTTTCTCTCTCTCTCTCTCTCTCTCTCTCTCTCTCTCTCTCTCTCTCTCTCTCTCTCTCTCTCTCTCTCTCTCTCTTTCTCTCTCTCTCTCTCCTTAGTACTCACTAGCTCATTTCTTTAACTCTCATTATCTCTTCAACTATTCTTTCTCTGTTAATTACTGCAATCCATTACTGCATTCTCTCTTAATTCCTTTCATGTAATTTCAGGTAGCTCAGAAGATGTAGCCCTAGCCTCTTCATTTAAAATTATGAAATATACAGTGGGTGAAATCATCAATTCAGGGCCTCATCTATGCTTCAATATCATTGCTTCTGATTATTTAAAAGTCATGTCTCTTTGAAATCGATCTCTCATCTGAAATGCAAAATATTCAATACTAGTACACCTATCATGTATATTTTTTATATTAGTTATCTGCATATGTTTTCTGTTCTACTAGATTGTAAATTCTATGAGGAAAAGAAGCATGGTTATCTGAAATGTTTATTTTCCCCAGGACCTAGTACAGCCCTCTGTACACAGTAAATACTTATTACTTGCTGGGCTAATGTCTAAAACTGAACTCATGATCTTCCCCCCACAATAGACTCCATTTATCACATCCCTATTCCTATCAACACCATTACTATTCCCACAGTTTTCTGGGCTCAAATCCTCAATTTTCTTTGACACCTTCACCTCCTCAATTCCCAGTTCATTCAATGTGAACTGATGAGATTTTCTTTAACATGTCTACAGAATCCATCTCTTCCACTTAATTCTTGCTGGCACCATTCTAGTCTGGTCTGTCACTACTTTATACCCAGTTCTAATCTATTAGCTTGTTCCTATGCTTCTAATTTCTCCCTGCAATCTACTGTGCATGAAGAGACTTGGAAAGATCATCTAACCCAATGCTTTAATTTTATAGGTAAGGAAAATGCAGCCCAACACGTTCTCATGGGACTTCAATGATTGAATGTGAGTTCCTTGAGAGAAGATAACATTTCATTTTTGCATTTGTTGCTCTTACGCATATAGCACAGTGTCTGGTATATCAAAGGTCTTCAAGAAATGCTTCTGATTAAATGACTGACTCAAAGTCACACAAGCATTAAGCAACACAACCAGAATTCAAACCTAAGTTTTCTGGCTCCCAATTCCATTCTTTTCATAAAAGGCCACAATATTGCCAGATTACTAATAACAAATTACTGCTTTTAGCACACTATGGTGAGATGGTTTGATATAAATCAGACTTGTTGACTTCAAATTCCTTTTAACTTTTGTTCCAGGTTATTTTTCTTTTTATCATGAAATGGCTTCTTCTTCTTTACGGAATCAAGTTCTGTTTTGATCCTGACATTTGGATCCTGAACAATTCGGTGCCATCTCAACTAAACAACTCCATTACTTCATACTTTTAAACATAAACTCTCTGTTCTAGTTGAGTCAGTCTCCTTATCTTCATAATACTACAAATTCTCCTGTCTTGCTAATGCTGGTCCCTCTACCTGGAATGGCCCCTCTTTTCCTGTCATTCTTTGTCTCTTGTGTCCTACTGCATTCCTTAAAGTCCAGCTCAAATCTTACCTTCCCAACAAAGCCTTGCCTAACTATTCTAGCTCAACTTGATTCTTCCCTTCTCAAATTCCATTGCACTTAATCACATAATTTAGCACTGAATTATATATGCAATGCTTCATGCTTTAGTATCTTCATCATTGTCATGACTGTACTCTCATTGTGGTAAAGTCACTTTATAACTCTATTTTAAGACTCTATCAAAGTTTCTCTTTAAATATTTAAATATTAATATGGGTCCCTATCATTCACCTTATATCTATCTCCATCCCACTACTAGGACCTCTGTCCCTGCTCCAAGGAAGGGCTGGATCATGAAATAAAAGGATCCTTGATACAAATTTGAGTTCACTAAGGACTATATTCCTGTCAAAATCATGAGACACCCCAAACCCTCATTTGAGCCATAAATCTATTCAAAGTAGATAATCCTGCCATCAGACAGACATCCAAATGTCCCAGGTGGAAAAGGACTTAACCTCTTACATCAGGGATCAGAATGTGTTCTAACAGATACGGCACACCTTTGAAGTCACTGAAAATTCATCTAAGGATCTAGGCTGAGAGGATAAGACTTGAGCTGCCAAGAATATAAGATCAACATTTGCATCATCAACAAAGCTGCAGAGAGCTCTCCTTGGTGCTGACTCCCCCCCAAGTAAACTCCCTGGAGCCCCCCCCCCTACATTTTCATCTTGATCCCATCCTTAACTCTGTCCCTTTAACCTAGAGATTCTTAACCTGGTGTCCATTAATAGATTTCAAAGGATCTATAAGCTGGGATGGGGATAAACCGCATCTTCATTTTCACTGACCTCTTGAAATTTACCATTTCCTTCAATTGCAATTAAAAAGGATATTCTGAGATAGAGTACATAGGATTTACTAGACTGCCAAAGGGGTCCATGGTTCAAAAATCAAACATCAAAAATCAAAATATAACCAAATTGTTAATCTAAATCTGTTTATTTAATTCAAACTGTTTTGATTCTTAATTGTCCAAGCAAGTTTCTCTTTTAAATTCTGGCTGCAACTGTTACCTACTCAATTTTTACTGATTGTACATTTCTCTGGTCCCCAATGTCTGAGTTGTTTTTGCCCTGCTCAGAAAGAGGGTGTGTGTGTGTGTGTGTGTGTGTGTGTGTGTGTGTGTGTGTGTGTTTGTGTTTTCCTGAGAGAGTGTTTTAGAAAATAATTTTTAGTATGAGCTGAGATTTCTTTGATCTCTATCAGGCAAGTTATAAGAGTGCTGCTTGCTCAAGGGGATATATTTCAATGAATCAGCATACAAAATAATTAGTATATAGATTCCTTTTTAGGCAACGTGTAGTGTAGAGAAGAAAGGATTTTTCTCTCTTTGAATAAGAAAATAATACTCCTTTCTGATTGGAAAAAATAACTATTAAAGGTTTCATGTTGTTGGTAGAGACACTATAGGACTGTAATATTTCTTTTATTGTCTCTGCTGTTTCCAGGGAAAGAAACAAAAGTGGGAAATCAGAAGCAGATTGCAAGGCCATCCTTTCAATTAACTCTAAATGGTCAAACAAAGTAAACAGACTATTGGTGATCGTGACTGAGAAAAGTATTTGGCAGATGTGGATAACTAAATTGAAAAGACCTTTCCAAGATACCTTGAAACCCTGGAGTATTCATTAAAAGATGTAAGATTACAAATTTCAATAAATTGAAAGCAGTAAAGGATTAGCAAACTCCATTAAAATCTTATTCCATAAACTTATTATGGTATGATGACCCTGGGCTGTTGAGGACTATGTCAGTGTATAAAGCACATTTGGGCAGGGGTGATAAAATTTTGGAAAGGTTTTTCAAACAGGTCTAATGATGAATAGTACATCCCTTGTTCAAGTATCAGCCTACATGTATTTTTTAAAGACTAAGTCTCTTGGGCAGGTGGAAAGCATAGGGGCTATTCACAGCCCAATTTGCTATTTTTCTGCTAAAATCCCAGGAATTTATCATATCAATGCCAAGGTTAGTGAGCACACTCTATTGACTTAGTGCATAAGAGTTCAGAACTCCAGAGTCTGAGCTCTCTGCCATCCTCAACCTCCTTGGTAGCAGAGAATAAAGATATATGCTAAGAAACCTAGCAACCTTGATCTATTTTGTAAGGTACATACCAGAAGCGTAGTTACCAAGTGATAAATATTTCTGGCCACAGCAACTTATGAAGACTATCTCCTAGGGTACAAAATTTATAAATGGTAGGTTTCCATATAAATGTAAACTATTACAATTACATTATTAGATGTTCTCATCTGCACTGGAGGACAGATTCTACAAACCAATTGCGATAGAGATCCCTGAAGTACTGATTGGAAAAAGTAACAAATTATACCCTAGAGTTTTCTTTAAAAATTTTGCCCTAAGTACTACTTTTCTTGCTATGCGAAGGCATTTTCATACTATTGTTTTTGTTTAAAAAGTGTAATTGAATAGAAAAGTGAACTATTTTCTTTACCAGTTCATTCACAACTCAACATGTCTAGATGTTTGGACCCAAGAAGGCTATAACTAAGTTAGAAGAGCATGGAATTAGGGTGGAAATGACCTTAGAGGTCACCTACCCCACTTCCCTGTCATTTCAGGGATGAAAAGACCTCACTGAACTTCAAGTTTCTCATCCGTAAAACAGGGATTAAAAATAAGCAGGACTGTTGTGAGAATCAAATGAGATGATATATATGTGAAATGCTTCATAACCCAAAAGCATTATATACATGTCACTTTTTCATCTCTAGCAAACTTTTTCAAATATATACATTTCAAATATATACATTCACTAACTTGTCCAACAGGTCCCAGTGATATTTATATATCCTAACACATAATCACAAGAGTGAGTTAAGCCCAAGTAGTCACCTTTATCCTGGAAAATCAGTGAGAATTGATTGCCAGGGATTTTGGCTAGCCTATAGTACTGTCTTCAGAGATCTCAGGGGCTAGGTAAGATCCAAGTTTTTAACAAGCAACATATAGAAGAACTGTACTAGGTTTCAAAGTTACCTACACATGGTTTGAAAACCATTAAAATAATAATTGAATGGGAATTGCATAACAGCTGGTAATTATTCTTGATTAACTTGAAACCATGCCACATAAATTCTGCAGTAAGGCAGACCCATAGGGCTAAGCCTCAGTCTCCTTTCTTATATAAGTTAATAAAGGGACAAAGTTTACATTTAGCCATCATTTTAGTGCTGAAGGAAATAATTACTTTTAGATTTATATAAAATATTCAACGAGCCAGTAGCAGTTAAAGTAAGATGCAAGCCCCCCACACAGGCTACATTTTGGGGTAATCATTCTTAAAATGATGCTACACTGGTTCAAGTTCTAAGAAAGAAATCGATTTCTATATCCACAATTTATATTATTATAACTAATTGTGCTATTATAGTGATTCATAGCATTTAATCTTAAAAAATGGTATGAAGATCTTGGTTCTGAACTCATTAATGTTACTAGCAATCTGGCATGTAACACATAATAAGTGCTTCTTGAATGAGTATTCTACCTCTCCAATTAGATTGTAAGCCTTTTGAAGGCAGGTACCGTATGTTATACTTCTTTTGTACGCTTCTGCAACACCAAACACTGTGAAATGACATTCTGGATATTTAAATGATAGAAAAAGTCTTCTTTCAAATATTATTTATAGTCACGTCCCTTGTACACAAATGATCAGGAAGGATTTGTGTTAGGAAAATCCCTTTCCCCTTAGGAGTTTGATTATGAAAGGAGGAATTTTTTTAAAAGACAAAAAAATTATGGCAGAACCAGTAAATAATACAAATCATACTACTTGTTGCTCTGCGACTGCTCTAGTTTGTTTTTAAAGGGGACCTGAAGCAATTTAATCAAGTATTCTCAAAAGTTCTCAGAAGTCATGCATAACAGACCTTCCTAAAGCTAAATTCTAGGCCCTATAAATAGAAAACAATTTATGAATTTATTTGTGGTGCACTCTCTTATAAGAAAGATTGAACAAGGTGATAAAGATTAGTGAAAAGTAAACATTTTATACTATAACTTGAATGTGCTATTTCCTCTATTGAATGTGCTATTTCCTCTATAATTCAAGGTGTGGTCATCTATCTTAGCAGAACCCAAAACTAATTTATGTCTCTTGTAGCAAAAATGCAACTTTTTATGAAATAAAATAATGTCATATATTCCTATAATTTTCCTACAGAAATGATATCTTCTTTTGATTTTAGCTTAACTCACCTTTCCTCATTTAAAATTTCTAGATTATAGCCTTCACATGTCTATTTTTTTAAGTACATAAATCTTTGGTGTGAAGAATGATCTTCCTCATTCCTGATAATATGTCCTTGGAACATCCCATTAAGACAGGGTATGTAATGTTTTTTGAGGTCATTTCAGAAGTAGAGCTATTATTTTGAATGGTAATTATAATAGTTTACATTTATATGGCATTTTATGGTTTACAAAGCATTTTCTGAACACTACCTCTGTGAAGTATCTTCATTTTCTAGAGAAGTAGATTGAGACTTAGAGGTAAAGTACCCCTGTTTACATGCTTATGAAGTGTCAGTGAGGGGATGGATGGCAAGCAGTTGTGTCTGCTCTTGTATCAAGTGGTTCTAATCAATATTACATATGCCAAAGATTGTTTAGTTCAGTTGACTCCACTCTCTTCCAGGTGCATGTCTTTATCTGGTATTCATTCAGTCATCAAGTAGTTGAGTTACAATGTGCTCGGCACAGTATTGGGTGTTGCAGGGAAGTACAAAAGAAGTATAAAATACATTGCCTGTCTTCAGGAGGCTTACAATCTAGTTGGAGAGACAGAACATCCATTCAAAAAGCAATAAAATGGTGGTACAAGGCACTATATGCAATAAGTGACTAAGTGAATGGTGTGTGTAGGTTGGTGAGGGAACTTAAAACATAGCATATAGAATTCCTGAAGGAACTGAGGATATTTAGGTTGAATAAGTAAATGCTCATGAGGCACACCATTACTATTTTTAAGTATCTGAATGCTTGACATATGGAAGAAAAACTAGACATATTCTACTTAGCCCCATATGGAAAAAAATTAATGGTCTAGACCAGGGGTGGGAAATCTGAAGCTTCAAATGCATGTGGGGCCTTCTAGATCCTTGGGTATGGCCTTTTGATTGCATCTAACTTTTGTGGACAAATCCTTTTACTAAGGGGATTTGTTTTGTGAATTTGATTCACTGAAAGGGTCACACTTGAGGACTCAGAGGAACCAGGTTCCTCACCGTGGGCTAGACATTAGAGAAGAGACAGATTCTGACTGCATAAGGGAGAATTTCTTTACAGTTGCCACTGTCACCAAATTCAATACAATATTTTAGGAAGCAGCAAATTCTGTCATTGGAAGTAATTGGATAACACTCGATGGCCACTTATCATTGATACTGTTGAGGAGGTTCACCAATGAGGCAGGAGGTTGGATCAGATGACTCTGAAGTTCCTTTCCAATGCTACATTTCTGTGAGAATAAGTGCTCCACAAGTATCAGAATTCAGAGCAGCAGGAAAAGCTATCTAATGGCAAAGCCCAACCACAAAGAACAAAATGAATGGGTATATCACGAGTAACTTGAGAACAAGGAGTATTTGAGTGGAATAGAGCCTGAAAAGCCCAGATGGGGAATCTGAGCAGCTTGGCAGAGCTGCAGCTGATCTGAAGATAATTTTCATATTTGACTTATGGGCTGTAGAACTTTGTTATCTTTGTCAGGTCTTATTTTCCATGTGTTTCTAGTCAATACAGCTGCTGTCTTTCTTAAGGATCAGCTGCAATGAGAACTCGCCTTCTTTCCTCTTCCTTCAACAAACCTTTTTGATGAGGTCAGAAATGGTCCTTTGGGAATTATAAAAACAAACAACCAAAAAAAGATTACACCACCACAGGAACTTATTTACTCAAATCAAGAAATATTGTACATAATAGCTTTCCCCCATGCCTGACCTCTACAAGAGTATTCCACGTTGCAACTGCTCAAACCGTTGATGAGTCTAGGATGGATTGGACTATAAGATCCTGGCCTGGATCATACAGAGAACCTATGGAATCTTCTTCAAAGCAGGGGGCAGTGGAGATACTTTGAAAGAATTACTTGATTCATATGAATCTAGTGTATGGTTACAAATAAACTCTCTTTGAATGGAAAAATGTATATGGGTATACACTAAGAACTCATACCAATTATAGGCACTTCTATTAGTCTGTGTCACCATGGTGTGAAGGTGACTGTGACCATGGAAGTGTAAGGTCTAACATGTCCTACCAAAGTAGAAAGACTTTGAGTATGGATCTTGAAATTGACTATAATAAAAGAAGTAGTATACCTAATTTCAAAGTGTTTCATCCTAGAAAGGCAATTGGGTTTTAGATAGTTATATTACATAATAATAATTATAATATAATGTTACATGTAAATATATATTATTTCACATTGCATATTATATTAAGATATAATTATATTATATAGTACTTACATGATATATAATTCATTCTCTCTAATTTGCTATATCAACCCTTGATACCATCTCTTAAATTGTGGAAGGGTTGGTGGGGCAAACAGTTAACACTGAAGAAGTCATCCACTACTCAAAAAAATTCAGGCCACACTCAATCGATCTGGGGGATAATGACAGTCTATGTCTGTACCAACACAGTAGGCCATTGAGGTACTGTGGTATGGTGCACAGATAACCTATCTTAGAGCAGGGAAGACCCCAGATTAAGTCACTTCTGACATTATTCATCATGTGACCCTGGGCAAGCTGTATAACCTCTCCATGCCCTAAGCAACAAGCTCTAAGACTATAAATGGAAAAACAGCTGTAGAATTGCCTTGGAAGCGAAAGTTCCCTCAGTGGAGATTTCCTACAATGAAATCACAGGTCTGGACCAAAGCAGGGAAAAACCCCACAAAACAAACAAACAAAAACATAGGCAAAGCACAGCTGGATGTTGGGATGTGTAATACAAATAACCCGAAAACACAAGAAACTATTTAGCCAGCAGGGCCCTAAGGAAAGGAGAACTCAGCAAGATTTTCATCCAAGAAGTGAGGCTAAATACATAGAGAAACAGTATGGATATCAAGACACAAACTTTCCCTCTGGTCAGCAGGAAGGAAGAGTCATGTTGGGGTAAATGGGATTGCCATTTAACACATTGAGGATATTCTAATATATACATAATACAGATGCATCTGTATGTACATATCTATATGAATGTGTATATGTATCATCCATCCATTTTTATATATCATATATCTATACATATATCTAGGAGGAATGACGTACAATCAGAGATGAGAGAAAGGAATGAAAAGATCAGTTTTATGCTCTCTCAAGCACATGTATAAGCAAAAATATTAAGACTGTCTCTTGTACTTGGAAGCAACCTCTTTCTCACCTTTACCTCCTAGATTTAATTTAAGGCTTAGCCCTGGTGTTAAAGTATACATGAGTCTTATGTAGGTTTCCTTGGTTGCTAGTGTTTTCTGTCAACTGCCAAATCAAGTTGTTATTCAGTCATTTCAATCTGTATAACTCTTCATGACCTTGGTTTTCTTGGCAAAGATACTGGAGTGGAGATCCTCCAGTTTTATTTTACAGATGAGGAAACTGAGGCAAACAGAATTAACTGACTTGCCCAGTCATAGCTAGTGCCTGAAGTTGGATTTGAACTCAGATCTTCCTAACTCCAGACCTAGCACTCTCTCCATTGTGCCATCTAGCTTTGTCTATATTTTATATTTATTTATATTTGTTTATATGTTATATTTATTCATCTGCATAGGTGCCACTTCCCTCAGTAGAATGCTGAGTAATAGGCTGCTGGAGGATAAAGCCTGTTTTGTTTTTGACTTTGTATTCCTAGCAGCGCATTGCCTGGCACATGGTAGATACTGAATGGATGAATGAATGAACGAACGAACAAATGAAAGTTCTCCCCAAAAACATATGTAAGGGAAAAGATTTTAAAGATATGATACCTTCCCCTTGCAGAACAAAAAAAAATGGTGGTAATCAGGGGCTAAGTCAGGAGGAGACCTGGAAGGAAGGGTTGCAGGAAGAGGGTACTACAATCACAGAGTAGTCAATCATGTTTCAGGAAAAGAAGATAGTACAGAAAGTGACCTACAAAGTAAAATATTTAGAACTGGCAGCTGACATGATACAGGACTGAAAAATGCTTATTTCATCTCCCACTCCACTCCTTTTTAACACATACTCATTCAAAAAAAGATAATTGAGCTAGGTGGATAACTGAATGCTCAGTGATGAAAGGTTGTGATATGTATCGTGGGAGAAAACTGCTTGTAGCACAGGAAAGACAGTAAGAGCTGACATTAATTTCCCCAAATCCAGGAAATGTGGCAGAGGCATATGGAACTGAGCAAGTATCTGTTAGAAGAGGAAAATCATAAAATATTGTAAGAAGAATTATCAAGAGAGTAAGGAGGTCATTTTTTAAGATACTGCACAGTAAATAGTAGGTCATGCCAAAACAAAAAAATGTCTTTAAGACAAATGTCTTGATGGAAGGAGCAAAAATAAGAGATACAACATAGATGTTCCTATCTATAGATGTACAATATACACAAAGACTACCTAGGATTTACATAGAAAATCCATATTCTTAAGGCCTTGGAATAGCAATAGTGAATTAAAAGGTCAAATGAAGGCTTTGTAGATGAGTAGATTCAAGATTTTAAGTGAAAAAAGAGAAGGTAATGTAAGACAGAAAGTCCTTGCCTAAAAAGACACCTTAGAAAGTGTATTGAAAAGAAAAAAGAGAGTGACAGGTTTAGGAGCCAAAAATAGCCTGAATAAGACTAAACCCAAGGAGCACCTAGAGAAAACAGAGGTGACTGTTACAGAACTGTCTCAGGGGCCAGGAGAGAGACAAAGTGAGAAATGAGGATGTGAACCACTGTCAGGGTCATATTATTGAAAAAAGGAAGCATTCTGGGGGCTGTAGGTCCCACTGGTAAGTTCTACTGGATTTCCAAGGCTTTCCTGAGAGAAGTTGTTTTTGATGACCTTTGGGAGAAAGGTAAAATGAGGGTTACAATAAAACAAGGTGTATTAATAATGATATTTACAAGGAAAAGGAGGATATTAGAAACTGAAGGCCATTTAATTTACTAAATAAAGTTAATAGGTTTTCCATAAGTCTCACTGTAACAGCAGTAAGATTCATACCCACAACCCCACCAAAAAAACCCTACTATCCTGCATAGAGTAATTTTATATATATGAAATAGCCATTGTAAATACAAAGTAAGTTTACAGGAGATGGGTTGGGGAGAATGACTCTAGGGTGTTCCCATCCCTCTGTCCTTACAACTAATCACTTGTCCCATCTTTGCCTTGGGCTGGCACTAGGCAACAGAAGGGTATTGGAGGAAGAATCCCAGGTAACAATGAGTAACCAAGTCTTCTAAAACAGGAGCATGAGAATGCACATTTTTCATCTCTGAAACTAAAATATCTTTATAATTTCTAAAGGTTGATTAATGTCAGCAAAGGAACCAATTTGGGAGAAGGGAATGTAAGGAAGAAGGCTATATTTATGAAGTAATAATCAAAACCAAAAATTGTTTTATTAATTGTATCTAATTAAGAACACAAAGGATCCTTAATAGAGGAGACATAGTAATACTGCTGAATTTGGTATCTTTCAGACATCTGAATAAAGAGATACAGTAGTTTCCTGGTGCTGTCTTCCATTTTGTATTATGGACATGTTGATCATTCTTTGTTAAGATCTTAATATATTTGGGGTTTCACAGTCAGCCAGACCCAAAAACATGAAAAGGTCATCTGAAATAAGAGAGGAAAAAATCTGCTGTGTATCTTCACTGATTTTATGTTACATCTCTTGGATCTCAGAGAAGTTATGATGTTCTAGCTAGGAGACTGTCCTCTCTAGGAGGATGTGGCTAAAGGGGAGCAGCAGCAAAGATAATGGAAAGAGAAAAAGCAATGGAGAGACACTGTATGGGAAGAATTTTTAGGACTTGGTGACTGACTGGATGTGAACAGTGAAGGATGGTCAATGTCCTTGAGGCTAATCTGCTTTTCCTCTCTCTCAAGGTGCTGAAAGTAAAATAGATGATCAATAAATTCTTACTGATTGACTGGGGAACAAAAGATAATGTCAAGGTCTTCAGGTTGAAAAACTAAGAAAATGGTGATGTCATGAAGAGAAGTGAGTAAGTGAGAAAGTCCTGATTTTGATGGTAATGATAATAATGTCAATTTTGGATATGCTGAGTTGAGGGGATGTTATCAATTAATGAATCAGCAAGCATTTATTAAGTGCTTACTATGTACCAAGCATTATATTGAAGGTATAATTTAAAAAAAGACAATTTTAAAGGGTGGAGTCAAGATGGTAGAGTAATAGCATGCACTTTATAGAGTGCTATCCCCAAGCCTGCCAAATACCTATAAAAAATGGCTCTAAACAAATTCTGGAGCTGTAGAACCCACAGAATGAGAGAGTGAAGCAAATCTCCAGTCCAAGATAGCCTAGAGGGTCACAGGAAAGTAAGTGTTTATCAAGAGAAGCAGGGGGCAGGGCACAGTCCACCGTGGGTCACATGGGCACAGACAGGAACTGAGCAGGTCTTGGGGAGACTGAATCTCTCACATGAACCTGTGGCAGTTTCCAGACTCCAGGACCCCAAAATGCTGAGGACAGATTGGAAGGTCAGTGGAAAAAGCCTGTGGGACCAGTGTGGGAGAGTGGAGTGGTCTGGCCCCAGCCCCAGAGCAGCAAAGGGGGGAGGGGGCTGAGAAACCCACAGCAGCAGCAGGGACAGCTCTCAGCTGTTTCTGAAGCTCTCAGCTCACAGATTGTTGGGGAATAGAGTGACTGACAGTATATCCCCCAACCCCACTGGAAGCAAAGATCTACCATGATAGAGAGCTCAAAAGTCAGTAAATGGCTGGGGAAATGATCAAAAACCAAAAGAAGAATCAGACTATAGAATCTTTCTTCAGTGACAAGAAAGACAAAAACATGCAAACAGAAGGCAACAAAGTCGAAGCTCCTCCATTCAAAGCATCTAAGAAACATATGAATTGGTCTCAGGCTATGGAAGAGCTCAAAAAGAATTTTGAAAATCAAATAAGAGAAGTAGAGCAAAAATTGGGAAGAGAAATGAGAGTAATGCAAGAAAATTATGAAAAATAAGTCAACTGTTCGCTAAAGGAGACCCAAAAAAATGCTGAAGAAAATAACATTGTAAAAAATAGACTAACCCAAATGACAAAAGAGGTCCAAAAAGTCAATGAAGAGAAGAATACCCTAACAAGCAGAACTGGCCAGATGGCAAAGGAGGTTCAAAAGTTCACTGAAGGAGAACATTCCTTAAAGATTAGAATGGAGCAGATGGAAGCTAATGACATTATGAAAAATAAAAAAAAATTATAACACAAAACCAAAGGAACTAAAAAATGACAAACAATGTGAAATATTGGAAAAACAAATGACTTGGAAAATAGATCCAGGAGAGACAATTTAAAAATTATGGAACAACCTGAAAGCCATGATCAAAAAAGGAGACTAGACATCATCTTTCAAGAAATTATCAAGGAAAACTGCCCTGATATTCTAGAGCCAGAAGGTAAAATGAATATTGAAAGCATTCACTGACCACCTCCTAAAATAGATCCCAAACGGAAAACTCCTAGGAATACTGTAGCCTATTTCCAGAGCTCTCAGGTCAAGGAGAAAATATTGCAAACAGCTAGAAAGAAACAAATCGAGCATTGCGGAAATACAATCAGGGTAACACAAGCTCTAGCAGCTTCTACATAAAGGGATCACAAGGCTTGGCATATAATATTCCAGAAGTCAAAGGAATTAGGATTCAAACCAAGAATCACTTACTCAGCAAAACTGAGTATTATTATAAATACTTCAGGGAAAAAAATAGTAATTTAATGAAATAGAGGACTTTCAAGCATTGTTGATGAAAAGACCAGAGCTAAATAGAAAATTTGATTTTCAAACACAAGAATCAAGAGAAACATGAAAAGATAAACAGGAAAGAGAAATCATAAGGGACTTTCTAAAGCTGAACTGTTTAAATTCCTACATGGAAAGATAATATTTATAACTCTTGAGACTTTTCTCAGTACTAGGGTAGTTGGAGGAATTATATACATATAGATAGAGGGCACAGGGTGAGCTGAATAGGAAGGGATGATATCTAAAAAATAAAATTAAGGGGCAAGAGAGAAATATACTGGGGAGGAAGGGAAAAACAGAATGGGGCAAATGATCTCTCACATAAAAGAGACAAGAAAAAGCTTTGTCAATGGAAGGGAAGAGAGGGGAGGTGAGAGGGGAAAAAGTGAACCTTACGGTCATCACATTTGGTTTAAGGAGGGTATAACATGCATATTCAATTTGCTATGAAACTCTATCTTACATTACAATAAAGTAGGGGAGAAGAGGATAAATGGGGGGATGACAGAAGGGAGGGCAAATGGGAGGAGGGTATAATTAGAAGTAGATACTTTTGAGGAGGGATAGGGTCAAAAGAGAGAATAGAATAAATGAAGGGATAGGATAGGACGGAGGGAAATATAGTTAGTCTTCCACAACATGATTATTATGGAAGACTTTTGAATAACTACACATGTATAACCTATATTGAATTGGTTGCCTTCTCAGTGGGGATGGGTGGAGAGGGAGGAAGGGAGAGAAGTTGGAACTCAAAATTTCAAAAATGAATGTTAAAAATGGTTTTTTACATGCAACTGCGAAATAAGATATACAGGCAATGGGTTTTAGAAATCCATCTTGTCCTCCAAGAAAACAGAGGGGATAGGGATAAGAGAAAGGAGAGATGTGATAGAAGGGAGGGCAGACTAGGGGAAGTGTAATCAGAATGCATGGTGTCTTGCGGTGGGTGGAGGAGAGAGATGGGGAGAAAATTTGGAACTCAAAATTTTGTGGAAATGAATGTTGAAAACTAAAAATAGATAAATAAAATAGAATTTTAAAAAATATTAAAAATTTACTTAGGGCAGAGAAAATGGAATTTTAATCTAAATCTCCTCCCTTAATCTAAATAACAGACTTCTATTAATGCGGGCAAAGATTGCATTAGGTTTTCTGGCAGTCAATTACACTAGTGGCTTAAGTTGAACTTAACTGTAGTTAACATAAACTTCCAGGTCTTTGTCACATGAACCACTATTAAACTAGGCTTATTAGATCCTGTACACATGTGGTTGATTGTTTTGTTATTTATTTTACTTGAGGGCATTTGTTAAGTTTCATCTTAGTTTTGGTGCTTGTTAAATTTTTATGAATCTTGATTTTTGATTTCATATCTTTCCCAGTTTTGTGCCATGGACAAATTTGGTAAGTATGACATCATTTCTGCTTTCGTCAAATATAATGATTAAAAATGCTAAAGAATGAAAAAAAATTTAAAAACTCTACCTTCAAAAAGCTTATATTGTAATAAGAGAGACAAGTGCATATATACAAATATAGATACAAATAAAATAGAATACAAGTAGAATTCCTAGCTTCCTTTAAGGAATGCACCCAAGAGATCTTTGCTTTGCCCCATCCCCAAAGTGGCTAGCATCTTCTTTTCTAAGGTCACTTTCCATTTATTCTATATTTATCTTGTATGTTCTGATTTTGATATGATGTCTCCCACATTGGAATATAAGACTTGTGAGCAGGGACTATTGTTACTTTTTCTTTGTGGTCTTACACTTAGCACTGCATGTGGCACAAATCAAGCTCTTCATATGAAATGTTTTTTGTTTTCTTGATAAACACAAAGTAGCTATAAAGAGGGGGCATGATATGGTTGAAGCCAGAAAGAGCCATCAAAGGAGACTGAAGTATGGCCATATAGCCAGGAGGAGAACCAGGAGAGAAAAATATCATGAAACTAGAGAAACAGGACAACAGTCAGGAGGAGAGAATGGTCAGCCATATCAAATGTAACAGAGATGTCAAGAAGACTGAATACTAAGAGAAGACCATCAGATTTGCCAATTAAGAAATTTTTAGGAGGAGCCAAGATGGTGGAGTAGAAAGACTCACGTATGCTAGCTCCGAATCCACAGCCCATAAATTTCCTGTAAAAAGAACTCCCCACAAATACTGGAGCAGTACAAGCTGCACAGAAACACAGTGGAAGAGATTTCCGTTCCAGAGAGCCCTGGAAAGCTGTCCCCAGGGGTCCATCACGCTCCAGATGTGGAACCCACCCCTGCGCTGCCCTGGCCGCGGAGCGCAGCCCTGGTCACACGGCCCGAGAGGACCAGATCCAAGCAGGTTTCAGGGACAGAATCCCCGGCAGCTGCGAAGGTCCCTCCACCCACAGGTGTTCCAGGTCAGTGAGAGAGACTTCTGGGCTGACCGAGAGGGGAGCAGGGTGTCTCCGTGACTCGGGTCCCCTTGGGAGGCAGCGGCAGAGGCAGTGGAGGTGGCCCTGGGACTCCTGGAGCAGAAAGGAGCTAAGGGCCGTTTCTGAAGATCTCTGCATAAACCCCCTGAGGCAACTGAGCCTGGGAGGCAGCCCTGCCCTGACCTGAGCACCAGAACTTAAGCTCACATTGAATAGCAGCTGTACCACCATGCAAAGCCCTGAGGCTGGGGAGCAGCATTTGAATCTCAGATCTCAAGCACTAGCTGGGCAGATCTAGGCAGGGGTGGACAGGAATCTCAGAAGTCAAGTAACTGGCTGGAAAAATGCACAGAAAAGGGAAGAAAAATAAGACCATAGAAAGATACTTTCTTGAGGGACAGATGTTCCCGCCTTTCATGTCTGATGATGAGGAACAATTCTTACCATCAGGGAAAGACGTGGAGTTCAGGAACCTCTGTATCCCAGACATCCCAGGTGGATGTCCAGTGGGCTCAGGCCATGGAAGAGCTCAAAAAGGATTTTGAAAATCAAGTTAGACAGGTGGAGGAAAAACTGGGAAGAGAAATGAGAGAGATGCAAGAAAACCATGAAAAATGGGTCAATACCTTGGTAAAGGAGACCCAAAAAAATGCTGAAGAAAAGAACACCTTGAAAAATAGGCTCACTCAATTGGCAATAGAGGTTCAAAAAGCCAATGAGAAGAAGAATACTTTCAAAAGCAGAATTAGCCAAATGGAAAAAGAGGTCCAAAGGCTCACTGAAGAAAATAGTTCTCTCAAAATTAGAATGGAACAGATGGAGGCTAATGACTTTCTGAGAAACCAAGAAATCATAAAACAAAACCAAAAGAATGAAAAAATGGATGAGAATGTGAAATATCTCATTGGAAAAACAACTGACCTGGAAAATAGATCCAGGAGAGACAATTTAAAAATTATGGGACTACCTGAAAGCCATGATCAAAAAAAGCGACTAGACATCATCTTTCATGAAATTATCAAGGAAAACTGCCCTGAGATTCTACAACCAGGGGGTAAAATAAATATTGAAGGAATCCACCGTTCACCACCTGAAAGAGATCCAAAAAGAGAAACTCCTAGGAACATTGTGGCCAAACTCCAGAATTCCCAGGTCAAGGAGAAAATCTTGCAAGCAGCTAGAAAGAAACAATTCCAGCATTGTGGAAATACAATCAGGATAACACAAGATCTAGCAGCTTCTACATTAAGGGATCAAAGGGCATGGAATAGGATATTCCAGAAGTCAAAGGAACTAGGATTCAAATCAAGAATCACCTACTCAGCAAAACTGAGTCTAATACTTCAGGGGAAAATATGGTCTTTCAATGAAACAGAGGACTTTGAAGCATTCCTGATGAAAAGACCAGAGCTGAAAAGAAAATTTGACTTTCAAACACAAGAATGAGAAGAAGCATGAAAAAGTAAACAGCAAAGAAAAGTCATAAGGGACTTACCAAAGGTGAACTGTTTACATTCCTACATGGAAAGACAATATTTGTAACTCTTAAGACTTTTCAGTATCTGGGTAGTTGGTGGGACCACACACATACATACACACATGCACATGCACACACATGTACACGCCTGTGCACGCACACACATACACACATGCACACACATACAGAGACAGAGAGGACAGAGTGAATTGAATAGGATGGGACCATATCTTAAAAGAAATTAAGGTAAACAGTGGGAGGAGAGAGGGTGAAATGGAATGGGGTAAATTATATGTCATTCAAGAGGCAAGCAGGAGACTTTTTAGTGGAGGGAAAAAGAGGAGAGCTGAGAAAAAAACATGAAGTTTACCCTCATCACATTTGACTAAAGGAAGGAGTGAAATGCACACTCATTTTGGTATGAAAACCTATCTTACAATACAGGAAAGTGGGGGAGAAGGAGATAAGCAGGGAGGGAGGCATGATGGAAAGGAGGGCAATGGGAGGAGGGAGCAATTAGAAGTCAACACTTGGGGAGGGACAGGATCAAAAGACAGAATAGAAACAATGGGGGGCAGGATAGGTTGGAGGGAAATACAGTTAGTCTTACACAACACGACTATTATCAAAGTCGTTTGCAAAACTACACAGATAGGGCCTATATTGAATTGCCTGCCTTCCCAAAGGGAATGGGTGGGGAGGGAGGGATGGGGAGAATTTGGAACTCAAAGTTTTAGGAACAACTGTTTAGTATTGTTCTTGCTACTAGGAAATAAGAAATACAGTTAAGGGGGAATAAAAAGTCATGTGGCCCTACAGGAGAAAAGAGAAGATGGAGACAAGAGAAGGGAGGGATGACAGAAGAGAGGGCAGATTGGTGATAGGGAAAATTAGAATGCTCGGTGTATTGGGGTGGGGGGAGGGGATAAATGGGGAGAAAATTTGGAACCCAAAATTTTGTGAAAATGAATGTAAAAAAGTTAAATACATAAATTTATATTATAAAAAAAAGAAATTTTTAATAACTTTTGGAGAGAACAGGTTTCATTTGACTGATGAGGTCAGAAGTCAGACTACAAAGGCTTGATAAGTGAAGGAAAGTAGAGGAAATGGAGGTAGGGAGTAAGACATTCCAACATAAAAGGCTGGGAGAGAAATTAACCTTGTTGGAATTATTTGAAGCATGCCGGTAATCGTCAGTCATGTTGAAACAAATGGGATATAACTTGTGTCTGTGGGAGAGGTAGAGGTTATTTTTTAAATTTCTTGTCACATATTTAAAAAATGTGAAACCCTATATGTTTATTCCACTCTCCTTGGCTTGTCTGGCCTCAAATGAATGCTAACTAGATCTTTAGAATGCTCTTTATCTAGTTGATGGAAAGATATTTTTAAAAATGTATTATTCATTTTAGAACCAAGCAACCTAAACTTGGTCAGTCAACTCAATGGGAAGGAAGGAAGGAAGGAAGGAAGGAAGGAAGGAAGGAAGGAAGGAAGGAAGGAAGGAAGGAAGGAAGGAAGGAAGGAAGGAAGGAAGGAAGGAAGGAAGGAAGGAAGGAAGGAAGGGAGGGAGGGAGGGAGGGAGGGAAGGAGAGAGGGAAAGAGGGAGGAAAGGAGGGAGGGAGAAATTCAGACTAATGTTTTCTATTACCCATAAGCTTTTTCACCTGTCCTTCATGTCAGGAAAAAATGCAGAAAAAAATGGGGCTTTTTTGTCTTTAACATTTTGATTTTTAGGGATACTCCCTAGTGTTTGGCTGCAGGCAAAGAAAAGGAATGCACTTTCTTATGATAGGGGTGATTCAATTGATTCTTATATCAAGCCTTCTGCAAGAAGCTCAATTTCCGGCAGCCTGCAATGAGTTGTCACAGGAAAGAAGGATGGAAAGCATAAGACAGTCTCTTCACAGATAGCTTTAGAGACAGAACTATTTCATCCTGAGGTCAAATTTATGGAAGAGAATGGAGTAAATATTATCCTTTGGGTCTCAGTTCCAAGCCAACACCCTTGCACTGAAAACAAAGGAAAGAAATTAGAAATGAAAGGACTCTCCCTTCGTCTAAATAAACAGTTCTTTTGCTTCAGTGGGTTTTGTAATTCTAGTAGGTAGCAGAGAAATGAGCTAATTTTCTTGAGCCCAACAGTATAGAAATGTGGGGGGTTTGTGTATGTATAGTCATTTCAGTGGGGTTGATCCAAGAGTTGAAGCCTGACAGTACTAAAAAATTGGAAAGAATCACATGCAATAGCATTTTAGGCATAATATATTATATTAGAAATTTTAAAAGCTCTAGCAGCCCATACAGTTCTTTTCTGTTTTTGGATAATCTGATAATACATTGGCTTAGATTTTCCCTAAGGAATCATTATTCGGCAATGACTCCCAAAGACTATTTCAGTCTTGTTGACTAATTTTAATTCTGATCTCAAACTATCTTAAAAGGGAGGTAGTAGTACCACCACCATTTTATACATGTGAGATAATATGTATTACTTATGGAAAGAACACTGGATTTAAATCAAATGATTTAGATTTGAATTCTGCCTCTGCTTTTCCCCTATATGTATAATCTTGAGTAGGTGTCTATCTCTCTGGAATTCAGTCTGGATAATGGTAAATTAGGGGGCTAGATGATCTCCAAGCTTACTTCCAGTTCTAAATTCTTTAATCCCATGACATGTCAAGATGTGGGGAAATACAAGTATATTTTGATATATATTAGGCCATTAGGCCCTTGGGTTCTTGGGAGAAGGGCAAAGAGGGATATAGATCATGAACACCAATAAACAGGCATGAAGGATACCAGTTGTTTGAGCAATGATTTGGGGGTGAAAGTTGTCATTATGGCTGTGGCTTGCATAGAGCACTGTAGAAAGTAGACTTGATATCAAACTGCAAAATGGAATGTTGTCTACCCCAAATCCCAGCCCCTAACCCAAGAAGCAAGGGCAAATTACCAGTATCCAAAGCCTATCCAAAGGTCATATTTTGAACAGTGACTAAGTCAGAGCTTAGAAGTCAAGCAGGTTCTAAAGTCTAATTCTACTTCATTTTTATTTTTAAATAAATTTTATTTATTTAAAGAGAGAGAGAGAAAGGGAGAGAGGGGGGTCTAATTCTACTTTTGTGTGGATAGAAACAGGTCATTTTACTTACATGTTGTAGTTCCCTTGTCTGCATGGTAGTATTATACTTAACTCAATTTGCCAATTAGCACTGGGCTATGTATTAAAAATACAGACAAAAATGTAGCAGTCCCTTCCCTCAAGTAGCTTACATTCTAACAGGAAGATACAACATCAACATAGAGAAGTCATTTCATATGTACATATGTCAGTATATACAAAGCAAAGACAAAGTACTTATTTTGTGTCAAGAGAATGCTAATCACTACGGCAATAGGTTTCAATTTAGTGGTGCTTTAGCCCCTTGGAGGTGCATAACAAAGGTTTATCCTAAAAGTTCTATATTGGCACTTTATGCCATAAGTAATTGTAAAGGATATTACAGGTACTATATAAAACTATCCCAGCAACTCAGGCTTGCAGTAGATAGAGCACTGGACTTGGAGTCAAGATCTGAGTTCAAATCTATTCAGTCTCAGACTGGTAAACTGTCTCAATTTCCTCATCTGTTAAAAAGAGGGATAACAACAGGACCTACCTCTCAGGGTTTTCATGAGGATAAAATGAGAAAATATTTATAAAATGCTTTGCAAACCTTAAGGTGCTATATAAATAACAATTATTAGTATTGTTATTTTGTTGAAAGGAACAAAGTAAGTTGGGGACTACTGTATTAAGAGGACCCAGAACGGCTTCCCATTGGAAATAACTCTGGATTGGAGTCTTGAATGAAAACAGGGATTCCAGGATGAAGATAAGAGGAGGGGGGGAAGAGAGAGGGTGGAGAGGGAGGGATGGAGAAAGAGAGAGAGAGAGAGAGAGAGAGAGAGAGAGAGAGAGAGAGAGACAGAGACAGAGACAGAGACAGAGACAGAGACAGAGACACAGAAAAAGAGAGGGGGGTCAAGGAGAGAAAGAGAGAGACAGAGAAAAAAAGAGAGAGAGAGAGAGAGAGAGAAAGGGAGAGAGAGAGGGAGAAAGGGAGAGGGAGAGAGGGAGAGGGAGAGGGAAGACATACATAGTTGCCCAATAAATCCAAGGACTTCATGTTATATGAAGTCATAGACTAGAAGATCCTAGAGATTAAAGTACCATCTCATTCATTTATTCTTCCCTGCAATATGCAGGCATTGATTTTAATGATGATGAAAATGTGAAACATACTTCTCTGTTCATCAGGGCATTGAAGTGATTCCAAAGATCATTTTATATTGTATGTGCAAAACTTCTAATAGCTCTGAAGGTAGCAGGGAGTGTAATGAAAAAGCACATGCCCCAGAGGTAGGAGGTTACCTCCTTCATAGTCATGGCATTTGGAGACTTCCTCTTCATCCCCATGTTCTGCCAAGGAGTTTAGCATACTTGCTGTTTCAAGGGAGCCTTAGAGTCACTGCTACTAGACTGATATCTGCCAAAGAAGATACTGGTGCTAATATATACCCTCCCTTTCTTTGTTCCTCTCCCCGGAAAGCAATGGAGACCTAATACTGCCCATCGACTATGGGGAAAATGGGAGAGAAAAGGGTAATCTGTTGGGAAAGGTCCATCTAGCACTCAAGTCATTTCTCCAAGAATGGCCCCTTCTCACACATATAGAATCTTCCTACAAATAATTCATTGGTTCAGGTACTAGAAAGGTACATTCTCTACAGAGTGGAAGGGCTAGCTCTAGGTTACTGAAGGGATTTATACATCATTTAGTAGGTGAAAATGCACTTATGTATTATTCCAGTCATACTTGCAAATGGTAATCAGGCTATTCCCTCACAAGGTTGTCCCTTTGTCAATGAAGAAAGTACAGACGTCTTTGTATTTTCAATCATTTCTCACATATGTAAGCCAAATAATCTAGAGGAATGCCTGTTAGGTGCTATCATAAATTCATAGGCATTTCCATAACTTTTCTCCATCTATATTGCTCTTGGGTGTTCCATGTGTGCTACATGGAAGCAGAGGATTTGATCTTCATGTCAATGAGAATCATTAAAAAAATACATCACAAGAATAGTATTCCAAACACATCTGCTACAACTTGTTAAAAGCATAGATTCAAATAATAAATGTCTCCTCCCAGGAAATAAATTAAATTTTCATTTTTTAATTTAAAGGAAAGGATTAAGAAATGATACATCTCCTTTCTTAGGAAATCAAAAGGAAAACTGTATCAGCTCTGGCCACCTACAATGTTCGGTGAAAACTTCACCTAGGGAAGGGATTGGCAATGCATCAAACACTTTCTAAGGCATTTTGTCCCGATTCTGGGGCCACCTTTACCTCCTTAGCTGCCACTCTTATCCGTACCTCCAACCAAGGTGGAGGAGGAAATGAAACCAATAGCTAGACTGACTATACCACAAGTAAGGTGCACTTGAGATCAGGATGCTGCTTATTATACCATCTCCTTCTTCAGGGGCGTTGTGAGGTACATCAAGTCTCCAAGAATTACAGAATCTCCAAGTTAGAAGGAAATCAAGAGACTGTCAGTCCAGTTTATACCTGAGTAAGATTTGTCCCTATACCTTGCCCAGAAAATGGTCATCCTTCATCTACTTGGAGATACCTAGGGAGGGGGCAATCACTCCTAACACAGGATGTGCTACTTTAGGATGGCCTTAATATTTAGGAAGTTATTCCTCATGTCAAACCTAAAGCTGCCACTTTGCAGCTTCCACCCACTGTTCCTGGTTCTTTTCTTCATGGCCAAACAGAATGAATAAAGTTCCTTTTCTCCATGATGACCCTTCAGATATTAAAAAGCATCTATGATGGCATACTGGAGCCTTCTTTTCTCCAGGCTAACCACTCTTTAGTTCCCTCAACTAATTTTCAGATGGCAAGGCCTTTTATCATCCTAGTTGTCTTCCACTGGAGACTCCTCAGCTTAATAGTGTCCTCCCTAAATTGAGGTATTCGGAATTGAACACAGAATTGAACAATACTCCCAACGTGGCTTGACTAGAACTTCCTAGTTCTAGATATCATATATTCCTCTCTTAACACAACCAAAGACTAGATTAGTTTTCTTAATGGACATATCACACCACTAATTCAAACTGAGCTTGCAGTTCATGATAATTTTTAAATATCTTTCAGATAAGCTGCTATCTACCTTGCCTCCACTATCCTATTTGTGACATTGATATTTTGAACCTAAGCTTAAGACTTTACATTTATTTCTATTACATTTCATTGTATTAGATTTGGTCTCTTGTTCTAGAGTGCCAAGATCTTTCTTTGGAGTCAGATTGTGTCATGATTGCTTTCTTTTTCTCTCCACCATCCCTCTTTGCATCACCTGCAAGTATGATAAGAATGCCACTTATACTCACTTAAATCCCTAATTAAAAATGTTAACTATCACAGGGAAAAGAACATATTTCTTGTACACTCTCCTAAACATATTTCAAGTCTCATTTCTGAAATGAACTGAATGCTATGCTGTCTTCTTTCTAGGCCTCCATAAAATAGACTTTCCCTTGCCTGAGTATTGATCCTGTCTCAAATTCTGGCCTAAAGGAAAATGGTAGAGTCAATGATCTTTGTCTTGAGTAGGTATCCCTTGTTGTAGGCTTTCCTATCTTTTTTGGGGGGTACTATCCTTTTGTCATCCTCACAGAATAACTGGATAATAACTGAACTGGGACTTCATTCTAAAATCTAGTCCAAACCTCTATTTTAGAAATTATTAAACTGAGACCCAGAGATGTACAATCACTTGCATAGGACCACAGAGGTAGTAACTAACAAAGGCAGAATTAGAACCTAGGCATTCTAACTCCAAATTATTTTTCCCCACTATCTGGAACTTTAAAAATGGCAATGATAATGAGAACATCATGTATCAAGTGAAAGCAAATTTGTAAAGCATTTAACGCAGTGGGGTGCTTAATAAGGGCTTCTTCCTTTCCCTCTTCCCCAAGTCCTTTATGGAGTGCTTGAAGGTTTGCAAAGCACTGTACATATACAGGGTATCCCCAAAGACTTAGTGAATTTTTAAGCTGCAGCTTAAAGTTGCATTTTTAAGCTATGGTTTTAAAATGCTTTAAGACTTTGGGGACACACTTTATCATCTTATTCAACTCTCACAACAATCCTATGAGGTAGGCACTATTATTCCTAATTTTACATATGAAGAGACTGGCCTGAAAGAGAGAAATTAAGTGATTTGCCTAGACTCACACAACTAGTAAGAGTTTGCATTAGGATTTGAACTCAGATTTTCCTGGGTCTCTAGCACTCTAACTTCTGGGTCACCTAGCTGCCCTGTTGTGTTTGTCCTTCGTTGCTGAAGAAGACCATGCCATCGGAGAAATGATAACATGACTTGCACCTGACTTTGTTTTGAGTGAGGGAAGGCTGTGCAGGAGCTGCCATGTATGTTAGAGCTAGAAGGAGCTTTAGAGATAATTGAGTTCTAACCCTTCATTTTACAGATGAGAAAATAGCCTCTAAGAGATGATGAGATTTTCCCAATGGGGCACAGCTGTATTAAATGGCAGTGCTGGAGATGAGACCCAGGTCTCTTAATCCTCTTTCCATTAGGGTGAAATGAATCCTTGTAGATTCTGGAAAGTTCTAGCTTTGGTTATTTTTGCCAAATAGTTGACCTCAAGAAAGGAAGATTATTTTCCAGGAATACCTAGAATGCTGGTACCTCAAGTTCTCTTGGTTGTCAGGTGCTGGGCAATGCACTTGTTAATACAGTCACATTTTTTCCATATAAGACAAAGTCCAGAGGAAAGAATGTCTTGAAATGTTTTGAAGGATGAATAAGAACCAAAATTCTGACAAGATGACCTTATGGTCTCCAGATGAAATGCAAAGCAACTATTAAGTTAGAATAACAGACACCAAGTAATTGAATAGAACAGAAAAATAGAAATTAAACTCAAATGTTCACTTACACCCACACCCACATCTCCTCTGTCGATCAAGACTTTGATGCTTTGGAACACCCTTCTGTGAATATTTCATGTCCTGGAATTTGATCACAGGCGGACCCTTAAACTAATTAGTTGGGAAATTGGCCGATCTCAGACACTGCTATGCTTCCTTGAATACGGTATACACCCAACCATTTCTTTGTAAGTTTGGGCATTTGTTTTATTTTTTTTAGCTAGGATTTTGATACTTAACACTTTTTCTCAGAGTAGAAAATGCCAGCATTGTCACACTGCATTGTGTGCTAATGTTTCATTCTTTCAGCTAGTTAAATCTGACCCTCTGTAGGAGGGATTAAAAACCTTTCAGAGATGGTATAATTCACTATCACTTATTTCTCCCCAGGAGAGGAGATGATCAGAGCCCATCAGCAGTGACTTGTGCTGGAGACACCCAAGTGAATCCTTCCCTCCATAGTCATCCCCACGTCCTTTTTAAAATGTAATTAGCTCTGGTATGAGTTATACATTAAGCCATAATCATCTAATACTTAAGTGATTAATTTTCAATATACCTTAGATTAGAGTCATTAGACTTTGGAGTCATAGATTATTAAAGTTGGAAGGAATCTTAGATACAATTTAGTTCAATTCTTACATTGGACAGCTGAGGAAACTGAGAAACAAAGAGATATGCCAAGGATCCCATAATTAGGAGGCAGTGCATTGTAGTGGAATGAGCACTAGGTAGAAGACCTGGGTTCAAATTGAAGTTCTTCCATTAGGTAGCCATGTAACTGTGGGCAATTTATTTAGAAAACAGGATCATAAAATCACAGATTTAGAGCTGTAGGGGATCTCTGAGGTAATTTGGTCAAACCATTTCATTTCATGGATGGGAAAACTGAGGCCAAGAGAAGTTAGGCAACTTCCTCAAGGTCAAAAGGTAGTAATAAAGGGGGATTTTTGAGCCAGGTCTTCTCATTCCATACCCTTTCATTGGTAGCACACTGCAGGCAGAACTAGGAGCAATAAAGAGAGGAATTTAGTTGAGAGTTAAGAAAATACTTAATAATTACAGTTACCCAAAGCTACAATGGGCTGCATTGTACCTCCAACGAGGAAGCACTGAATTTTAGTGTGGTACACTGGTCAAAGAATCATGGGATTATGATATTTGCAGTTGGATGGTTGTCTAGTCACAGATTCACAGAACATTGGTATTGGAAGTGATCATAGAGGCCATCTAGATCAACTGGGATTTGACCAAGAATATCATCTACAATATTCCTAGAAGTGGTCGGTCTCCCAGTCTTCAGTTAACACTCAGTAAAGGGGAACTCATTATCTTGCAAGGCAGACCAATCCCTTTTTGGACAACACTGAGTGTTAGGAACTTTCCTCCTTTATATTCAACCTAAATCTACCTCTTTGTAGATGCTAACCCACTCTTCTTCCTTTGATCCTTGGGACAGTAAAATACATCTAATCTGTCTTTCTAAGTGATCACCCTTCAAATACTTGAAAGAAAGACACAATGTTCCCCCTAAGTCTTCTTTTCTCCAGAATAAATAACCCCAGGTCCTTCATCTCAAGGTCTCAGTGGGGATTCTCAATGCTTTCATCAATATCCTAGCCAGCTTGTGAATATCCTTCCTAGAATGTTATACCCAGAACTGAAGACAGTTGTGTTGGTTTTTTTAGATAGTGGAACCAACACCTTTCCTTGTTTTGGATACTATGCTTCTTTTAATGAAAACTAACATCATATTAACCTTTATCAATGTGACTTTGAATTGCCAACTTGCAGTCCATCAACTATCCCTGTTTTTTTTTTTATGTGAATTGTTATCTAGTTATATCACCTTCATTTTCTAGTTATCATTATCTAGGGCAAAGATACTAGAGTGGTTTGCCATTTCCTTCTCCAGATCATTTTACATATGAGCAACTGAGGCAAACAGAGTAAAGTGACTTGCCCAGGGTCACACAGCTCGTACGTCTCTGGGGCTGAATTTAAACTCAGGCTCTCCTAACTCCAGGACCCACATTTAATCCACTGTGAAATCTAGCCACAATGCACAGATTTATTATGGCTTTCTCTGTTACCTTCCTAGATCTGTTTTCCCTTCTATAAAGTTGGGCCCTTGAACCATATGATCCCTAAGCTCCATTTTGGCTGTAAAATTCTATGATTAACCCTTTCCTGGTGATTTTCAGTATAAGGAGAGCAGTCATGAAACATCCCCTACTCCACTACAGAGCATGTGTGGAGCTGAGCCTTTAGAGGCCAGCTGTGCTCTTGCTCATTGCTGAAGGACTTGGTGCTATGAGTTAACACAATTGTGCCTTTGTTCTTGTGACAGCAGCAAGGAGAGGTAGGTGCATCAAAAGAGGAATGCCCCTAATCAAGGGTGAAGCAACATCTACTTTTGCTCTCTTTTTTGAGTTTCTGAGAACAAAGGGATTCTGTGAGACTCTCTCA
Source organism: Bettongia penicillata ogilbyi (assembly GCA_023548195.1). Lineage (NCBI taxonomy): Eukaryota > Metazoa > Chordata > Mammalia > Diprotodontia > Potoroidae > Bettongia > Bettongia penicillata. Next base: position 5,018,078 of record JAJHZJ010000009.1, on the reverse strand, counting down.
TGGACTTCCCACAGGGACACCAGGAGTATGTCTCCTTCTATCCCTGCATTTATGGCAACTGATTACATATGGCAGCAAACTCATATGCTCATCTAGGTGAGCCTGAGTTGCTTTATGTTTCTTTCATTTAGGCCAAAGAACTGTCCCAAGATGGACATCTTCAAATTTGGAGATTAACTCATGAGTTATCTCTGCCTGTAGCTCCTGAATCTCTTAGTCAGAGCTGACTGGTAATAGGAGTTTCCTACAGTTACACATCATAGAGGTGAGCAGCGACAGAAAGATGAGCTCCATCCCTGATCTGTCTTAACAGGAGTCACAGACTTTGAGGGATTTGTTTGGACAATGTGGAGCCAAGGCAAAATGAAACAGCCATTGTAGCTATATGCTATACAGCTATATGTAGCAGTCCTACATATTGTGTCATGCTTTGATGCCTTAAGTTCCCAGAGGAGTATTAAGAAGAGTTATAGACTATTATTTCATGTTTATCATGTTCTTTTTAATAGACATATATGATCTTTCATTTGAAGAATTTCTTTTGTAAGGAGGAAATAAGTAGCTGTCATATACCTGACATATCATTGATGATCTTGACTCTCTTTTGGGAAGGTCCAAGACAAGCGTGATTGTTTAACTTTAAGTGACTTTCCCCAGGCCTCTAGGTTGAAGACTCAAGGAGCCAGAGATAATAACAAAGAACCTGACACATTTCTTTAGCAGTTAGGTTCCCCCAAGACTCAACATAGCAGTATAAGACCATGGCTGAAGTGTCCCCTATTTGGAGAGGGTAATCCTAGTCTGCCTATGCTATCAGGTTCTGTTGTAAACAACAGGATCACAAGAGTTAGAACTGGAAAAGGACTTCAAAGGATTTGTCACTCAGTAGAATCTCCTCATTTAGCTGATGAGGAAAATTATCTCCAAAGGTGGTGATTTATTCAACTTCAGATCAGCAGAACTAGGATTTGGAACTAGGCTTTTTTACTCCAAATCCAGTGTTCTTCTCACTACACTAAGGTGGAGACTTGGATTCCTTCCTCAACTAATTAAGTATACAGAATTACTTGTCCCAAAATAAATGACTCTGGAGGGTTTTATTTGTTTTAAATAATTTTTCTCCTCAATAGTAGGCTCTCAGATATCATATTCAAGGATGCCAAATCTTATACTATATCCTTGTACCTGACTCTAGCACCATCTACTTTTCATTTTCATTTGCCTGCAAAACCAGGCAAACCAAGAGAATTCAGAGCACAACTGAAATCAGAAAACACAGGTTCTGAGGGAAGGCATCCCCATGAATAAAGGACCATAGTACCTAAAACACTGCTAGCTACATAATAGGAACTTCATGAATCCACACACTAAATGAATATTAAATTAAACTACAGAAAGTAGTTACAGTATTAAATTAAACTATAGAAAGCAGGTATGAATTTAAAAAAATTAAGTCCATTTAAATATAAATAGAAAGATTTAATCAAAATGTATAGGATTCAAATATAGAACTTGGAGAATAATAACTTTAGAGTTGGAAGAAATTTAGGAAAACATCTTGTTCAAGTACTACCCAAATCAAGAATCCCATCAACTGTGGACATTCTTGCTATCCCCCTTGTCTCCTTTGCTTCTTGGCTGCATGGTATTCTTTCCTGTGGCACCATTCCTTATTTGAAAAAATATCATATCAAATAGCAACCATCTGACCACTGGGAAAATAACAGGGAAAAGATTGTGCTACCCTTTCTCTCATAGATGGGAAAGAGAGGAAGATGCTAAATAATCTCTTTCTCTTTCTGAGAGTCTACAGAAGAAAAAGTGTGCAGAAATCTTCTGGTATTGATGTAATAATTCTTTCAATTAGGAATGGAAATGTCAAAATGAAAAACTGAAAAGAATAGAGCTTGAAGCAAGAGATTATTTCAAGATGTTAACATTTTCCCCAAGAAAAAGTGGGTTAAAAAAAGTTACAGATCAACTTATAAAAAAAAAATCCCTAAGGTTATTAAGTTGGAAACTCTTAATAGGAGGGAGTTAATCTTCTCAATTGTGACCTTTTTTCTTCTTTTTCTCAATTATTTCTGTTTAATGGGCTTGTCAACTGAGCTGGAACTGATTATGAAAACCTTGGAAATGATTTTAAAATATTCCATTATCAGGAACAACATTTTATTACATTAGCATTTCACCTTTCAATCTTATGAATTAAAGGCATTTCAGGGTTTTAAAAGTTACTATTTGAAAATTAGGATTATTACTGCATGATTACTTCATTTAGACATGGAAATATAATCATTTTTAAGGTAAAGTGTGGGTTCGAGGGTCAGTGACCCTACAAAAATCCTTAAACATTGTAAAGGTATCATGACTGCTTCATTTATAGGAATTACCAGATTAAGATATTTTGGAAAGGATTTAATTAAGACAGAGGTCTGCCACGTAAGGGCATTCAATCCCTTGGTAAAGAAATAACATGTATCAATTGAATATTCTACATCAGTGTTTTTTAAACTTTTCTCCCTTTTATCTTTTCAGCTTTGTTTGTTGGTGTTTTATGGCCTGAGGGCATGTGAAATACAAAGTGCGCATGCTTTGTGTTCAGAACCAAGGTTATGGTGAGGTGACATGGACAAGCGCTGCCAAAATCGCCTCAGATTCATTATGAATTTGATTTTTAATCAATTTTTGGTCATTGCATGTTACGAAAGCTTTTACTATTGCCAAATTTTTCTTGACCCCAACCACAATTTAAAAAGTATTGCTGAATTATGTGCTATATATTTACAGGAAGGATTATGGAGAAATATATAGAAATGAGAAAATACATTTCATGTCCTCAAAGAGATTATAGCATAAGAGTAAAGAGATAAAAAACATCATGCCTTATACATATTGACAAGTGATGGAAACATTGATAACCATTGTGGATAGATCTGTGCCTCAAACATAGCAGAACATTTAATACTAATTAAGTCTTATGTCTTTTCTTTGTTATTTCCCATTTATCCTGTGTATATCTTATTTGTACATATTTTTGCATATTTTATGCTGCCCCTCTCCCCATTAGACTATGAGTTCTCCTAGAGCAGGGACTGTCTTTTACCTTTCTTTCCTAGTGCTTAGCACATTGCCTAATACATAGTAGGTATTTAACAAATGTTGGTTAGCTGATTGACTTTTGTGACATTGCCATGTTTTTAGAGGGTAAAATTCACAGGCTCAGCACTCAAGACATTTTATATATATCTATATATACATATTTTTTTTCCTCTTAAGTATTTTGTCTACAATTAAGATGTTCTGCCACAAAGTATGTGGTCTTATTGCTCAAGGGACCAGTTTTCCCTTGCTTAGCAGAGAAAGATTTCTATGTACTTCCACTTAGTTTTCCTCTTTTAAGAAAGAAAATCAATTACTGTCAAGACAGGTAAATATACTGACAGAGAGAAGATAGAAAAATTCAGAAGTACCAATTTTTAAATGAATCTAACACCTACCGATAATTAGGTACCTTGTTTACTTAATCATTATTGACCATAGCTTAGTGTCATACCATTTGTTTCCCCAGGCTTGAGTATAATTCTTCCTGCAGCTTTGAATTTAGATTTTAGCATCAAAAAACTCTACCAATTATATCTAAGGCTCTACTTCTCTGATCTTCAGGGGACCCAGCCATCAAAAGCCTCTGCCTTGGGTTATTTCTCTGCAAAAGTCTTTAACTTGGCTATTTACAAAGGGTAGGCATTTTTCCCCTTTCTTACACTTCCCAGGGTTTTAAGATTCCTAACATCAGTGACTATTTTGAAGTGCTACCTACCTTTCCAGACCCTCCACCCATCTACATGCATTTCCGCATTTGTCAGAGAGAAACATGGCCCCACTGGGGGGATAAAAAGGAGAAAAAAACCCAACTTAACTGTATTTCTGCATTTAATACATTTTAAGGGTAATCTGAGTTCAGCACTCCATTTAGATGTGGAGTGAATTCGCATGTGCATTTTATGTCCAACAGCAACAGCCACCTTCATGGCTGTCCATTCTGACACAAGGTGCTTGGCGTAACAATATTGAGGTATAAAAATCCTATAGATCTGCCTAGGATTTTTGAAATGACTTACCAAAATGACTTACTACTGCCTCTTCTATCACAAACCATTTTAAAGCAACTTTTAAATAGCATATCCAACAAGGTTTTTATACGAAGCAGAAAGAGCTGTTGATATGGAACAGACAAATTTGGGATCAACTCTTGGTTCTAGCATTTACTGCTTGTGTGATCTAAGGAAGTTACTTCATATCTCTGGGAACAGTTTGCTCATTTGTAAAATTAAGGAGTTGAACTAGATGTATACTAAGGTCCTTAGATAGATGAGCCCATTTAACTTTCTAAAGCATATGGTAGCCACCTATCAAGGACTCCCTTACTTTTTCCTTTCATTTCTCTCATGGTCTAACCTTAGGGCCATTTGAGGAGAATCATATTACTTTAGGTTTTCATCTACATGGAATAATATCCTTAATAGCATTTCCCACAGATACTATAGCTACCGTTACTCTAACTTTAAGAGGGAATGGCATATTGGACAGTTATGGGAGTGTGTGAGGGGACTGAAAGTTTCAGTGTTGCTCTAGAGAGATAGTTAGGTGTGACAGCTCAAGAGACAACAAAGGAAATGGACTAAGAGAACGTTTCCTGATAGAACTAAATTTAATCCCATACACTGTGAAAAATATGAGGATTTTTGAGAAGTGACTTTTAACTGATCTTCTAAGAGAATTGAATGGTAGGATTATGATTCCAAAACTGAGGAAAAGATGGTAGTTTCTATGATCATTCCCACAATCGATAAAATAGTTGTTATAATTTGTCTTTATTTTATTATTGGTTATATCACTACTATGATATAACTACATAACAACTATGATTTTTTTTAATTTAGGAAATTAGGGGGTAATGAGCAAAAGCATATAGGAATACAGGTCTTTCCAGTTTGCTAAATACATAATATTGAATAAATTGGGTTGAGGTTCAGATTTATATATTTTTTATAATTAATAAGGAAATATTAAAGTATACCACTTGATTTCCTTAGAACACAGGAAGAGAATGAGTAAGGAAAATGAGCTAGGGAGAAAAAGGTTGATCACTTCCCTTAGGCTATATTTTGAGACTTGATTCTAAACTTCTATCATACTCATGTCACAGCTAAAATGGACTATGGCTAAACTCCTACACCCTCTATCTTTCTTCCACCCCTCCCTCATTTTACAGGTGAGAAAAATGGAATTCAAAGAGATTAAGACTAAGGATACAAGGCTAAATAGATGTCATGCTTCATCTTCAAACTCCCAAATACATTCCCACCCCCATAACTGCTCCTATTTCATTAAGACTAAAGGTTTCCCAACTCTTCTGGTTTTTAACTTCTTACAGTTTATCTATCTTTAACTACTATTTTCTTCCTAGCCTCAGAAAAATCAAGCAAATTTAACTGGTAGTATTTTAAAGAATTTTAAAATATTTTAAAATTAATTTAACAAACTCTAAGCAAAATTTGATTTATATAGCATAATAGGAAAATAAGTTTGTAGGTGAAGCTTCAAATTTATGTGATATGTATTTTCCTTCTCCAAAAGCATGCAGTAAATTAAACATGTTACTTTCAAAGCTGTCCTGCATATCTGTGTTTCCCTGTGAATCTTTCTTCTTCAAATTGAGAAAAAAAAATGCTTCATTGACCTTCTTTGTTTCTTTTGTTTTTCTTTTTTTTTGCCACACTATTTTACATTTTTCCAAAGAAAGATCCTGCAAGTCTTAGAATTCAGCCAGAAAAGGGGACCTTAGCCCTTCTAATCAGAAGTAAGGCATTGCGGTTAGGATGGAGTAACAGACTTCAGAGATGTTATCATCTGTCCTAAGAATCATTGCCTAAACAAAGAGATGTTATTGTCTTGCTAAAAGAGATGAGAAAAAGCATCCCAGAGTTAAAGCATCCCTAAATTCTTCTATTAAAGCCAACATTCAAAACACACATTTGGGGATTTATCTGGCAAAACTTAAAATTTAAAAATTCTCTGGAAGGGAAATAATACTTGGATTTGGGTGGAGGGACAGAAGGAAAGCAGACAGGGAATAGTCAGATTTTTCAACCTGGAAGATAAAACCAGAAAAGGAGGAGATATGTTCTACTTTATTATAGTAGCAGAAGAGAGTTTTCATAAAATATGTACAGGAAAGTCTATATGATTTGGACATGGGGTACTTGAGTTGATACCAAATTTCTGCCTATAGTTTTCTTGCTCTTGGCTGCTTTAGATATCTTTGGAACAGGTTGGTGTTTGTGGCTTAGGTTCCATTTTCCTTTAGTCAGTAAACTGTATTTATTTAATGTTCTTTTAAAAATTTTAGATCCTTCCCTCTGGGGCTAAATTTAATTCGATTTAGTAGTTCAATAATATAACACATCTCCAGAAGGAGTTTGCTGATTTGGAAAAGGGGATGTCCAAATGAGCCTAAGGGTAGACAAGCAATAAGGTAATGTGTTTGGGCAAAAATAATTTAAACTCTTAGATTCTGAGCTATATTCCAGGTCAGAAACCTGAGGGTGATTATAACTTTTCCTAGAAGACATGGACCCTCTGTTGTTGATCCAGGTATTTAAAAAAAAAAAAACAAACTTGAACAGAATCTTTTTTTCTAAATCACCCCAAATTCTTATCATAGTGTAAGAATACTCCTGAGACTTGTTTGCAAAGTTACAGGATTTGAGATCAGTTTAAAATTTAGCAGAAATATATGTTGAAAAAAATAATTTGCACAAACACAGGATGGAAGAAAACTGTATTTAACAGAAGTTTGTATACAACAGAAATACAAACAGGGCTCATTAATCACTAGCTCATGATCCGCCAACAGTATGAAATAGCTGTTTAAGAAAAAAAAAAAACTAGGGCAAATTAAACTACATTACTAGAAACATAGATCCCATATTCAGGATTTGGCAAACGAAGACGATCCAGGCAAATTTCAGTGCCCCTCTGACACATGGCACATTATTGCTCAGAGAAGCAGTACTGGAAAAATGTATAGAGACTTTGCACTAGAATTGGGAAAAACTGGGCTCAAGTCATACTTCTGACACACACTATCTGCCTTCCTGCCAGTGCATCACTTGAACTCCAGGTGTCTTAGTAAAGTTAGAGACAAATTCCAATTTGCATTAATGAAGTTCCCCATACCTGTGGAATTACGTCTAGGCAAAATGATAATTAACGATTCAAATGTTTATAATACTTTAATTTTTATAAACTGCTTTTGTCACAATAATCCTGTGAAACTGACTTGCCCTGTGCTGGTCCATGTATAATGAGAGGAAGAAAATAAATGCATTGGCCAAACTTACACACTAGCTATTGTGGGAGGTGAGAATTGAAATCACTTCAGTCCAATTGACTTCTACATCGCTGATCCCTTGAAAGCTACATAGAATTAAAAATCTAATTTGTTATGTTGTTATGTTGGTTACCATTTAAGGCAAATGTCTATTCTATTCCCCCAAAGCGGCAGTAAAAAGGTTGTGACTATATTAAAGCACACAATAAGGATATTTACTTCAGTCTATTTTGGGAAGGTGAATGACTGTCAGTTTTCATCAGGATATTCAAGGATGAACTCAGGGCACTTAATTCCTCAGTTAATGGCTTAATTCTACGTTAACATATTCCAAATGGTATTCTAATCTTTCTCTCCTTGATAAACATACATGACAAGTCTATTTCTGATACTTTAAATTATCTATCACCCTTTTATGGATAAGATATGATATAATTTTTCCATCATTCTCTTTTTCTGAAATCTTTACTATTTCCTCCAATGACTTCCTTTAATCTATAGGCAATGCATATATTTCTACCATGAGTAAACCAAGTAATAAAAAAGCCTCCATTTGTTCTATATCTCCTATTTGCTACCATCTTATTTTCCTTTCTTCTTTAGCATCCAGGATTGTCCAACAAGTAGTTTTACCCACTGTCATATTTTTTTTCATCATCTATTCATTCTTCCACAAGATCAAGGCAGCTCTGAAACTCACACTTCCTCAGTATCCCCTAGAGCTAGGAGCGGTTTAAGAGACAGTAAGGCAAGAATGTATTGTAGAAAGACTACTGGACTAGGAGTCAGACTTAGGTTGAACCCTTGCTCCAATACTAGCTGTGTGGCTAAGAGTAAATCATTTAACCTCTCTGAGACTCAGCCTTTTCATCTGTAAAATAGGGATAATTTTGTCTGTAGTAACTTTCTCAGAAGTTTGTTGTAAAGATCAATGAATATTGTTATGTAAAGTGCTTTGTAAATCTTGAAGTTCTATTGAAATCTTAGCTTTCATTAACATCTAAATACTAGTCCACTGCCTTGGTTTAATGGACAAAGAAGGCAAAGACACACAATTTCTGAAGTCCTGGTATTTAATCCAAAACCCTCTGAACTCTAAATCCAATATTCTTTCTTACTACATCAGAGTGACTTTATTTCCCCATGGGCTACCAGCATTGTCTCCACAAAGTAGATGCTCAATAAATGGTTGCTTTTTGTTGTTGCTGCTAATGATAAAGTCTGGAGTAACACTTGGTTAAGATTAAGAAATGACTATTAATATTTCAGTAACAATTGGAAAAGTCCTGAATTATACCTTAGTCTTTTTTTACTTTTAAAGTTAATTTTTTTCTCATTTAAACTCATGTAGGGTAGTACTATTTATATTTTGATACAATTGCTGTATTGAAGTCAGAAAAACCTGAGTTCAAGTCCTAACTTGAACGCTTCCTAGTTGTGTGACCCTGGGTCAGTTACTCAACCTTTCTCAGGCTCAGATTCCTCATATGTAAGATGTGGATGACAACAGCATCAACCTAAGAGAGTTGCGAAAATCAAATGAGATAGCATGTAAAAAGCTTTGTAAACATTAAAGAGTTATATGAATGTTTGTTATTTTTTTTATTATTATCATTATTTCCAGAAAGGTAAGTCTCTAAGATCACATGTAATAGAATGGTTGTTGAGGTGCATTAATAGTGGGAATTTCCTATGCCAATAAAAACCAGGGAATCAGGTAAAATTATTTTTATCATACATTGCCGTTTATGTTTAAACAAGAAAAAAAAATTCTTCACTAATGGATATTTAAAAAATAATGAATAAAGAATGTCTTAGAAATTAAATAAGAGAAACAGAAAAAAATTAAGAATAGTGAACAAAAATCTTGGCTAATCTCCCTCTTAGCTATGACTGTGACTTAAGCTTTGTAGTTTATCACCTATCACTACCGGGACAACAAACCAATACAGACATAAATTAAGTTAAGGATGTAATTTACAAAATATTTCCATGATAAAAAAGGTGACTTCCATAAAATTGAATACTTAACTAGCTCAACATTCTCAAATTTGGGAGAAGCATCCTATTAAAGAATATTGAAAATTCCAACTTTTACAAAAGCTGTGAGTGCTTGGCATTTTTCTAAAACAGATTATATGACTTTATTTTAAAGTCACAGGTTATATATTCCCTCAAAAACAAAAAGTTACTTTAAAAATGGACAAACATGAGAAATCTGTGCTACAGTTCACATTTTCCACCGTAACTAGGCACTAAACCAATATACATGAAAGTTAAAACAATAAGGAGGGGAGTTTATTTTATTTAGCTCCAGTGTATCTAAAAGCTTTTTGGAGCAGCCACAGTGGATATTAAAGAAAAGGGAAAACCAGTGTAAACAGATTTAAGGACATCTTAGAGCTTTTCTAAGTCAAAAGAAAACATACTTTCAGACACCAGGTGGAAATTATGTAATGCAAAATTAAGTCCAGGAGCTGTAAAGCAAATACTAAAACCATCCTGAAAAACAGTGTGAGTGCTTGCAAGGTATTGCCTTGAACTTCCTGGATTAACTCAATGCTAAAAAAGGAAGAAAATAGAGAAAAGCCAGTTTGGGGAGGGGAGAGGGTGATGAGTCTTGTTTTTTGGTGATAGTGAGTTATTTAGGTAGAAGTGATCAGGGGATAGCTGGGAATGTAGAGCTCCTGGATGGATGTAAAGGTTTAGGAATGACCCACACAGGTAGATGGTGCAGTATCCTATAGTCAGGAAGATATAAGTTCAAATCCAGCTTCAGACACTAACTAGCTGTGTGACCTTAGGCAAGTCACTTAACCATTTTGCTTCAGTTTCCTCCTCTGTAAGATGAGCTGGAGAAGGAAATGACCAACCACTCTAGCATCTTTGCCAAGAAAACCCTACATGGGATCACAAAGAGTCAGACATGACCGAAATGACTAAACAACCAACACATTGAGCATTAACGTGAGGATTTGCTAGCCAGGATCTGGAAACATCAAAAACCTAGGCCAAATCTGAACTCAGGTCTTCCTAATTACAAGTCCAGCACTCATGCTGGAACTCTCTTCCTCCTCTGTTCCAACTATTGACCTCCCTGGCTTCCTTTAAGTCTCAACTACAATCCCACATTAAGGGCAGCTAGGTGGCACAGTGGGAATGGGGAGGAGGGCACTGTTATATTACCCAAGTCTCCCAAAGACATATGTTCTTTGCCTCTTTGCTCTGTGGATCCCTCTGACAGTCCAGCAAAACTGATGGACTCCTTAGAATATTTTTCAGTGCATAAAATCAAAGGCATAAAATGATGGAGGAAACCAATTACAATGAAATTTAGATATCAAAATATTTTTACACACAAGTTCATGCATCCCTAGTTGAGAACCTCTTCCCTAATTTAGGCAGCCAGTGGAGAGTATGTGTATCTATCTATGGTTCTCTGCTGGATGTTTGGTGTTACAGGACTCTGGACTAGATAGCCTCAGATGCCCCTTCTAACTCGTACCTTTTAGACTGTTTACCACTCATATCTAGAGTCCCAGAACCTCTATTTTGGAAAATTAACCCACCAAATCCACACTCCAGGAAAACTTTGAACATTCTACTTATTCTATCCTAATAAGCCTAGTTATCAAAGGGAGAAGATATTTCTAACAATCCCATATTTGAGTTCTATGCCTGACATTTAGCCTTTTATATAAATCTGAAGAAAAAAAATTACGGTCTGTACTTCACAAAGCTTTATGATGTAAACTCATAAGATCTTCCTCCTTAGGCTTGTTCTGTTAGTGCGATCTATATTTTCTCAAATTTCTCAAAGCACCATCCCTTCTCCTACCTCATTCAGTTTTCCCTCTACATCTCAAGTGAAATTTTATCTATTTACACAAACAATAGCTCAAGGAATCCTTAAATATTCATTGGAATCAAGTTAGAGACCACTGAACCCTCATCAATCAATGAATTCATCAGCCAAAAAAAATTGTTGAATACTTAATACTAAGGATGTGTAACGTAATGGAAAACCTGCCCCCTCCCCTCCTTCTCCCATCATGAAGTAAGTCCCTACATCTGTCTGAGTTGGCCAGTTTATGAAAAGAAAATAAACAAGCCAGTTCTGCCTACCTTGTCAAGGGTACTTTGATAATTTAATAAGATAATAGATGAAACATTTTCCTTCCTTTTCCAGTCTCAGATGGAAACCACCTTGGGGGTCACCTAGTCTAGGAATTCTTGGGTCATGGACCCTTTTGGCAGTGTGGTGAAACCAACTGGCCCCTTCTTAGAATAATATTTCTTTAAATGCACAATGAGATACACAGGATTATAAAGATACCAATTATATTGAAATACAGTTACCAAAATGTTAAAAAAAAAAAAGTTCATGATTTCCAGGTTAAAAGCCCTTGATCTAGGGGCCTTGAGGCTGCAGGTTCCCACCCCTGTTAGGCCAAAGACTTCATTTTACAGATGAGGCAACAGACCTACAGAGAGGAAGTAATTTGGCTAAGGTCAAGTAGGTGCTAAGGAGGAAAGTTGAAATTTAAATAAAAGTCTGACTATAAATCCAGCTTCCAATAGGACGCATACTGTTTATCCAAATGTCGTTCAGTTCTTTCAATCCTGTCCGACTCTCTATGATTCCATTTGGGATTTTCTTGGCAAAGATACTGGAGTGGTTTACCATTTCCTTCTCTAGCTACAGATAAAGAAACTGAGGCAACTTCATGCTAAAGGCATTAGGGGGCAGAGGCAGTGCATAGGGAGGAGCCCTGAGTTAGGCAGACCTGAATTCAAATCCTTCCTCAGACACATACTCAGACATATTGTGACACTATCTCAGTTTCCTCATCTGTAAAATAGGAATAATAACAGCACTTATCACATATAGCTATTAAAAGGATAAAATGATATATTGGTAAAGTTCTTTGCAAACCTTCAAGCATTAAATACTATCCTAATTATTTCTATTATTATTTTCCTCTCATCTCTTAATTTTACTAGTGAAGACTTCACTCATGTAGATGGATTTAGAAGAAGAGCTGTAGATCTTTACTGCTGGAAGGAACTTGAAAAATCGATGACACCAGCCCTCTAGGCCACAGACTGTGAAGTGCAGCTCACAAGCATCCTGTGACTTGTCTAAAGCCACACAAGAGTTGGTCCTTCCTTCCAATCATGCCACTCTTTGCCTCTTCCTGTTTCTGCTTTCATTCCATTTATCTCCTTGCCTCTGTTCCCCATTAGTTTATTTTCAGCTCTGAACATCTATTCTACTCTTTAAAACCTTCCACTGCTCCTTTCCTTCCCTGGAGAATTTGTTTCAAGCTCCTTCTCAAAATGTTCCTTCATACTTTGGCAACAGAGCTCCTCACTACCTTGTATATTGCTTTTGTTGTGTCTTCTGCCCAAACGTGATTTGAGAAGGATTCACTTTTTTTTGGCCCAACTTTTCTGCTCAAAGAAATCCATTTTTACTTACAATTGCATGATTAGAAAAGACACAGACTCCCATTTTTATTCCCGTTCTGTCAAATATCAATCCAGTCAATTTGAACAATATATTCTTTTTTTAAGTATTTCAAAATAATGATTATGTATGTCTAAATCAGAATCTTTTTTTAACCCCATGTTTTTACAAGCAGACTTGAAGTAATTTTGTTCTTTTATTACTTTCCTGTCACTTCTGGATCTGGACTCTCTGCCGAATGGGAAACTGAAGTCTCCAGGTTAAAAACAAAAAAACACACATCCTTTTAAAATAAACATCACAGGATCTAAGATTCGGAAGGAACCTTGGTGATTGTTTAGGTCAACCTGTGCCTGCTCAGCAGTTCTCCCTATAATATTCCCACTGTTCCACACAGACCCCACATATTTTTTCAACAGCCTCATTATCTTCGTGAGGCAAATTTTCCATTCTCAGTGGCTCTCATGCAATTGGCAAAGCCCCAAGTTCTGTTTGTGGACCAAACATCATCTTTTTTTTTTTTTTATGTACAGCCTAACTTCTTATATCAAATTTGAGCCTACTTATGCTTGTTGGAAGTCCAGTGAGATGCATATATTGCCTTTGATTAATTAGCACTTATTTATTTAGCACCTGGCACATACTAACTTTGTGGGTCTTGGGGAATTCAATTATTCTCAGGATCTTTATCTATGCCTTAATCAAAATGAGGAGATTGAGACTAGATAATGTAAAAAGTTCTCTTCCAGCAAAAAGTTTTTATAATTCTATGTACTAGGTGCCCAGTCTTGGAAAAATCATCATACAAGAGAGAGTGGTGAGTTCAAATCCTGCCTCTGACACTTACTACCTGTGTGACTTTAGCCAGGTCAAAAAACCTCAGTGTATCTCAGGTTCCTTATCTGTAAAGTGAGGGGGTTTGAATTAGATGGCCTCTGAAGTCCTTTCAAGCTCCAGATCTATGATCCATCCAGTGATCATTCCTTAACTTATGAGACTTGGAAGGGCTAAAACACAATCACTTACCCTCAAGGACTTCTTATAATTTCTGTGTTTTTATGCAAATGACATGAAATATCCCAACATTCAGTTGCACTTGACCCACATGTGTAATTAAATAGTCCTTCAAATTTTCCCTCCAAATTGTTCATTTTCTTTCTACTTTGGCTCTTGTTTCTTTTTTCTTTGTCTTTTCTGCTCTGCTTGGGCTCTCGGTAGCACTCCTGAAGTGTATTTTTAGGATACGGCTTCCATCTTTAGTACATTTATTGCCCTGTTTGGTTTGGTTCTTTCTCTCTCCTTTTCCCTGTGTACCTAGAATAAAGCTTTTTCCTTTGTGACAAACGTAGCCTGCATCTTTTCCAAGTCTGAAGCTTCTTCCTGCTGTTTACCTTTCATGCTCCCTTTTGCCTCCTTCTGTGCATGTGCTCTCTTCTGCCTCTCCCAGACAAGGCACGGTCCTGTTCCTTCATACTCTCATATGTACTGCACCATGCTGCACGCTCTGACATCTCTCACAGTCTCCTATGGATAATCCTTTTCTGTCCTTAGCATTTAGCACAGGGGGTTGGTACACAGTAAGTAGTTAATAAACGCTCTTTTATTCATTCTGTCTGTACACCTGGTAGGTAGTTTAAGTAAGCAACCAGCACACCATGGTAAAGTTTCTAGAAAGGCAGAACTAAGACCAACGAATAAAAATTAAGAGTAGATTTTGATTTAATATTAGGGAAATCTTATTGACAAAGGTGGTAGTTCTCCCTACAGCCCTTCCCCCAAATTACTTTGCATTGACTTTATACATTTTGAGTTTGCTTTTCTCTTTAAATATTGTCCTTGCCCCATCCCTCTCCTCTAATCATCCAGTGTAATAGAAACTTCTTAAGGGCAGAGGATGTTTTGTTTTTGTCTTTCTTTTCCCCTAGTGACTAACATAGTGCCCTGCATGTAGCAGGCACTTAATAAAGGCTTGTTTAACTGAATTAAACAATTAGAAACAAAGCTCTCTCTTTATCTCCCCCCCCTCTCTGTCTCTCTGTCTCTGTCTCTGTCTCTCTCCCTCTCCCTCTCCCTCTCTCCCTCCCTCCCTCTCACTATCCCTCCATCTCTCTCTCTCTGTTTCTCTCTGTCTCTCTCTGTGTCTCCGTCTCTCTCTCTCTGAAGTTTCATATTCATAGAAGTCTTCAAGCAGAGGCTGGATGACTGGTGAGTTACCTGGCACCATTAAAGTGGCTAAATTAGATGACCCCTAAAGAATCTTCTAAATCTGATAGTATGCATATTGTTCTTTGGGGTACTCAAAGCACTTTACATATATTATTATATTATTTGCTCCTCTGTACAATCCTGTGAGACAGGTACTATTATTATCCCCATTTTACAGATGAAGAAATTGCCACCTCGGGAGGTTAAGTGACTTACCCACAGTCACACAGCTCACAGTATTTGCAGTTATGTTCAAACTCGGGTCTCTTTCACTTACGTGCAGCACCTTGTCCACTGTGCCATCTAGCTCTTCTATGATGAAAATTATTATTTCCTGTCTAGGTCATAGGCCGAATGCCTTGAGATTTTGCTCATCATACCTGGCAAATCCTTGAGCTACCTTGCTATAGTTTATAGGAATTATTTATTAGTTTCTATAAACAAGGGTATGTTGGTAGATGTTTAAAAACCAGCTCACCAAAAAAAAAAATGTATACATGACATATTTTTAAGTTTAACTTGCATTATTTACTTTTCTTCCATCACTTTTCTAAATCTAGACAATGGAGAAAATACTATATCAAGTCCAGATTTGTAGCATATACTGATTTCCAAGTTGTATATGCTCACAATGAAATTTAAACAATTGCCTTTCCTGAAAGCTGACTCCAGAACACTTCCTGTCTGTCATTGTCTTTACAAACTTAAATCCGCTCAGTGATGGTAAATATCATTGTTTCCTCAGGCTTCCCTATATCCACTATGTCACCTAATTGCCTTTAACTTTTTGTAGCTAGCCTCTGGACAATAGGGAAGCTTTAAACATAGAATAACAGAGCTAGATCTAGAAGGGATTTTAGAGGTCATTTCATCTAATGTTACAGATGAGGAAACTGAGATCCAGGGAACTTTGGTCACATTGAGGTCATGTAGATAGTAGGTATTAAGAGTGTGAGGTGAACCTAGGTTCTCTAATTTCATGTCCTTTCCCTTGTATTAAATGGAATCAAGTCATATCAAGTGATTGAATATCCCTTCAATTGATGGTAAACTTTAAAATATAGGGTATAATAAATTATGAAATGAATTAATGAGAAAAAAGAATAGTGCCTAGAAACTTCAAGTGAAGGTCAGTCATGCCTCGAAACCTTGGGTATAAGTGCTTTTCGTAGTTAGAAACTTTGGCTGAATATGAAGTCAAACTAACATAATGTACTTAGTGAACTTTGTCATTGTGTAGCCTCAAGTAAATCATGTCATCACGACTCTTGTGCCTGGGTCTTCTCTTGTAATAGGAATTAGAATATTTGTACTACCACGTTCACAAGACTGTTGTAAAGATCAAATACAATTAAGGGGAAATGTATTGTAATTATAAATTGCTGCATACATTTCAGTATTGTCATTCGTGGGTCACAGCACATATGTTTCCTAGAATCATTGTTTCTTTTTCCCTCAATCCAAATGTGCCTAGCACATTGGTAGTAAAAAAATACCCATAGAGTACCAGATATTGAGAAGATGACAATATTCCCAAGAAAGAAAATAGGAAGGACATTAATGTAAAAGCTTTGAAAATTGCAATCTCTGTTTTTTGACCTTTGAAATGCTGATCATTACCATTCTTCTTAAAAACACTTTAAGGATAATGCATGCCCAAAGGGGAAGAGTTATTACTACTTTACAGTTTATCGGTGAACTCCTAGATTCTTTGAAGTGAAATACTGGTCAATAGTAGCAAATGTGAATAATCGTTGCTAAGTATATTTTTATGCCTGCTTTTTAAAAGTAATTAGTTAATTTACTTTTAGTTTTCAACATTCACTTTCATAAGTTTTAAATTTTCTCCGCCTCCCTCTTCTTTCCCCTCCCCAAGCCAGCATGCAATCTGACACAGGCTCCACATATACATTCCTATTATACCCATGTTCCCATGTCATATTGTACAGAAGAATTAGAATGAATGGGGGGACCATGAGAAAGAAAAAAACGAAACAAAACAGGCAAAGAGAGCAAATAGGATGCTTTGATCTGTGTTCAGACCCCATATTTCTTTCTCTGGCTATGGATGTAAGTCTGCTTTTTCTGACTGTTTTACTGTAAAGTTAAGCAATTGAATGGACAAAATTAAAGCAAAATTCAATATTTCATCTGGAATGATCATTCTAACTGCTCAGATTTCTATTAATATAATCAAATTACACTTATAAACCTCTTTTTTTAAAAAACAGGGACTTAAAAATACTTCCTAAAAAGGAGCATGGTGTAGTACAGGGGTGGGGAACCCGCAACCTTGAAACAGCAGAAATGAATCATGGATTCAGTCAAGGGGCTGCACTTGAAGACCTAGAGGACCACATGGGGCCTTGAGGTCACAGTTTTCCCACCCCTGGTGTAGTAGGTAAAGAGTTTGACTTGAAGTCAAGAACACTTGGGATAGAAGTCCACCTTAGACACATAGAACTATGGTCCAGGTACTTGCCCTCTCTCAGGTTCAAGCTCCTTATTTGTGAACTAGCAATAAAAATAGCATCTGCTTCATAGGGCACAAAACAAATGAGATTACAATATGTAAAGTGCCTTGCAAACCTTAATATTATAGTAATAGTTAACATTTATACTTACTATGTGCTAGGGACATTGCAATGACTACCTCGTTTGATTGTCACAACAACCTTGTGAGATAGGTGCTTTTGTCGTCCCTATTTTACAAACAAGGAATCTGAAGCAAAACAGGAGTTAAGTGACATGCCCAGGGTCACACAGCAAGTAAAAGTCTGAGGCCATATTTGAATTCATGTTTTCCTCACTCCAGGCCCTGTGCTTTATCCCCTATACCACCTACCTACCTCTAAAGTGATAAAGACATAGTTGTGGTGGCTGATATCAGCATTATTCTTTTGCTCCAATCATACTCTAATATCTTATTGAGACATAAAGGAAGCCTGGGAACAAAAGTTGGCAAGTTCTATTAATTTGAAAAACCTTCCGGTATGGGACCCATCAAGAAGAAACTCAAGAATGATCTGAGGACCAGCCTAGCTAAATTCAGACAGGCTCTTAAACAAGGTTGGCCATGTCAACTCATCAATATCACTCTGCTAAGGAGTAGAGGGGTAGCAATCTATCAGAAAGCAAAATTAGTCATTTTGGCAGAAATTAAATTTATGCCATATATCACAACAAATAAAAAATGGGTACATGATCTGAACTTTAATATTCATGATATTAAAAAAATAATTAGAACAGAATCTGATCTAGTACCTTTCATAGCTATGGCTAGGAGGTGAATTCTTACCCAAACAAGGAAGAGAAATCTAGACTTTACTTTTACAAACAATAAAATAGCTAATTTAGATTATGTGAACTGAAAAATTTTATTTGAACAAAGTAATACAACTAGGACAAGAAGGTAAATTATGTGGAAATAATCTTTATATCAAGTATCACTAAGAGTCTGCTATCAAGATATTATGGAAAACTATCAAAAACATATAAGACTAAAAGCTGTTCTCCAATAGATAAAGATATGAAAATAGAATTCTCAAAAAAATTGAAAACTATTAAGAACTTCATGGAAAATTGTTCCAAATCATTAATTAGACAAAGGTAAATGCAAATCAAACAATTCTGAGGCTTCACTTCACAAGAAGTTTATTGATAAAGACTGGAAGAAATTTTGGAAGGGCTATGGGAAAAATATGTACACTAGTTCATTGGGAAAGATGTAAATGGTTCTACTATTCTAGAAAGTATTTTAGAATTTAGATACAGGATTAAAGCATCCATACCTTCTAAAAACCTAAAGATTCCATTGCCAGTTATATACCCCATAAAATTCAATGATAAAAACAAAGTCAAAAATAAGTCAAAATATTTATAGCTGCCTTATTTTTTTTTTGTAGTACAATGAAATCGAAACAGAACTGAAACTCATCGTATGGGGAATCACTAAACAAATGGTGTTACATAAATGTCATGGAATATCACTGTGCTATAAATAAAATTAATAGGATGACTACAGAGAAGCATGGAAAGAATTAAAAGAACTGCTACCATGAGAAACAAGCAGAAGCAGGAAAACAATATATAAAATGACTACAGAAATGTAAATAGAAAAAATAACAAAATAAGTGGAACTGATTGCTGCATATCATGATCAAACTCCCTCCACCAATGAAAATTAATATCTTGTTTAGAATCTTGAAGAATTATCTGGAGTCCTTGAAAAGTTAAATGACGACCATGGTTCAAATGCTTATACAAACGTATCAGAGACAAGACTTGAATCTAGACCTTCCCAAATCTAACAATGGCTCTCTAACTATATGCAAGGCTTCATCTCATTTGCCCTTTGTCTTGCTTTGTACTTTCTAAAGTAAAATATCATCTCCCCCACTCTGCTACCTCTCCTCCCTTGACCCCTACAAATAGACATTTTCTTTGATATCTTTGCTGAATAACCCCAATTTTTATTTCTTCCTAATAGAAATTCTCATCAATTCTAAAATACCACACTATCCTTGGTTCTCTGACATCTTCAATTATTTCTTCTATTTTTCTTTTGATATGTTCTTGTCTTTCTCCTTTCCCTTAGTTGTAAGCATTCAAGTTCTCATTTATTTGATCTACTGTTCTGTCTCTATGCTCCCTCAGTTCTCATGGATTCAACCTTCATTACTCTGCGGATAATCCTTAAATCTCTGGTCTAAGGTTCCTACCCACATTTCACCTTGATTGCTTAAGTTATCTACCAGACATGGGAACAAAGAAGAAAAGGAACACAGAAGAGTGGACAAAAGGGGTAGGAAAGCATGATTGAGGTCCTAGGTCACAATGGAAACCGCAGTTATTCAAGCTGACATAGTTGAGTGGCAAAAGCAGAATGACAAAGGAATTTCTTGATCAGCGGGAAAATTCTTGCACCCAGACTTTCAGAACAAAGGAAAAGTTCCTGGACAATGCCCAGTTCACATTTTCTACTAAACAGTCTAACTTGTACACCTTGGTACTTAAACTTCAACAGGTCTGGAAAGAATTCATCAACTTCCATTCTAAATGAAGTTTACCCTCTCAATTTCTTTGTCTTGATCAATGTAATCATACTTTCAGGCTAGAAGACTTCAATTCACCTTTGATTCATCCCTCTTTCTATCCCTCTTTCATGTTTTACCAAATTTCCTAGATTAAATTAAATCCTTCTTTTCAAATATTCTGCATACATTTCCTTCCTCTATTTATCCACAGCTAAAGTTCTACTCAACCTTAACATTTTTTTATGAAACTCAGCCTAGAGGAGATTATGCATATTTCTGTTTGATATTTCCTTATATTTTTATTATTATATCTTACATTATGTTGATTTATTTATATCTTATCTTTTCTAATCAATTGCGTGTTCCGTGAGGACAGAGATTGTGACTTTGTGCCTTGTTCAGTTCATAGTAGCTCTTAGGAAATACTTGTATTGAATTGCTGAATTGCAATATTTGATTCTCTCTTTGATTCAAGTCTTTCTACACTTCAGTCTATACTACTATCAGACTAATCTTCCATAAATACTGCTTTCCTCCCAGCCACTCTATTCTCAAATATCTTCAATGACTCACTTTTCCATTATCCCATCAAGTCAATATCCCCTTGCCTGGCTTTCAAGGCACTCCATTATCTAGATCCATTATATACCCAATGCTATTTTCCATTGCTCCTCAGTACCCCAACTCAGCTCTAGTCAGATCAGCCTTCTCACATTTCTGCCAGCAAATCAAGCTTATTTCCATTTCTATGCCTTTACTCAGAAGCAATAAACCTCCATTGCCCCTATGCTTGTTCAAATCCTACCCAGTCTTTAAGACCCAGTTCCATGAACCCCTCCCTGACTACTTGAATTTACACTGAGGTCTAGAGTGTTTTGTTTTTTTTTTTGCCTGAATATACTATCTTATGTCATGTATCATTTCATGCATATTAATACCGTCTCCTTAAATAGGATTTTAATTTCCATAAAAGCAGGAATGACATTTTATACAACTTTGTGTCCCCATAGTCTTTGAGTACACAACCACTTGTTAATTTCCTGGTAAATTGATTGATTCTCCCAGTTAAAGTTAGAACACAAGAAGATTAAGAACACTATGAGAAATTACAGCAGTTTTAAAAATACAGTTTGATTAGAAGCTTCAGAAGCTAGATGTGGTTCTTAAATTGGAAACTACCTATTAAAGCAATCCTGGTTTTAATTAAAACTCCAATTGCTTCAGTATTTTTTTAAGCAGGATAAACCAAGATGAACTCAGATTAAAATGGAAAGGAACTACAATTTCTATAAGTTGAAAGCACAAGGTTAGACATCAAAAACATTCATTACTTATTGGGAAACTGAAGAAACTATTGGGGCAAGCTTTTTAACATGAGATCTTTGCAAAATTGCATTTTAGTTAGATCCTTGTATGTTTATCCTAGTTCTCTGGGATAACTGGGAAGGGAATGAGACCCATAAATTGCATGTAGTATAACTGAAACACTGATAGGATCAATGACTTAGAGTTCAAAGAAGCCTTAGAAGTCATCTAATCCAGCTCCTGCATTTTACAGATTAGAAAACTGTAGCAGAGAAAGATTTTTTGGCTTACCCAAGGCCTCATAGGAACTAAGTCATAGGATCATTGATTAAGGGTTGGATGAGACCTTAGAAGCCAAAGACTCTAATCCCTTCATCTTGGAGTTGAAAACTGAAGCTAAGACAATGCAAGTGACTTGCTCATCCATAGTCTCACATCTAAGTGTCTGAGGTAGGATTCGAACTCAGTTCTTCCTGACTTCAAAGAGAGAACAACAATATTAGGAGGGCCAAATCCATGTTAATTTTATGAACAAAGAGCTAACCTAGTCAGGAGATTAATTCCTCCTTACCTAGACTCTAGAGTGATCCAGGACCTCTAAATACAGGGTACATATTTCTTTTTTTAATTATTTTATTTGTTTTCAGCGTTCTACAATCACTCCCATATATCTTAGATTTTTTCTCCTCCTTCTCTTTCCTCCCTCCCTCCCTGAGATGGTGTGCAATCTTACATAGGATCTACACATACATTTCTATTAAATACATTTTCACTTTAGTCATGTTGCATAGAAGAATTTAAATGAATGGGAGAAACCATAAAACAAAACAAAAAAACATAACACAAGAGAAAATGGTCTGCTTCATTCTGCGATCCGATTCCATAGTTCTTTCTCTGGATGTGGAAGGCATTTTGTTTCAAGGTTCAATGGGGATTTTTTAGGTCCTTGCATTGTTGTGAAGGACTAAGTCCACCAGAAAAATTCTTCACACACTGTGGTTGTTGCAGTGTACCAAGTTCTCCTGTTCTCCTGGTTCTGCTCCAGGGTACAT
Organism: Bettongia penicillata ogilbyi; assembly: GCA_023548195.1. Lineage (NCBI taxonomy): Eukaryota > Metazoa > Chordata > Mammalia > Diprotodontia > Potoroidae > Bettongia > Bettongia penicillata. Next base: position 4,995,614 of record JAJHZJ010000009.1, on the reverse strand, counting down.
ATTTTTAAGGCGATAATAAACTTCTAGCTCTACAAATAAGAACATTCTATTAAGTTAAAGCTAAGTACCCAGACTTGGGGCAGCTATGTAGCTAGGTGGCATAGTGGAGAGAGTGCTGGGCCTTGGAGTCAGAAAAACTCATTTTCCTGAATTCAAATATGGTCTCAGCACTTAGTAGCCATATGACCTTCTGCAAGTCACTTATCTCTCTTTGCCTCAGTTTCCACATCTGTAAAATAAGCTGGAAAAGGAAATGGCAAACCACTTCAGTATCTTTGCCAAGAAAACCCCAAATGGGGTCACAAAGAGTTGGATAAAATTGAACAACAGCTCATGCTTAAGGTTAGATGTCTTCTTGTACTGGGATAATAACTTACTTAAGACTAGCAGAAAATGACCAAGATGATGGGCCCCTAGCTGGAATGATATAATGTGATTTTATTATACATCTTTAAGTGTGCTCCCATCTTCTTGTACAAGGCAGCACACCTTCCTTGACCTTTTGGATTGAGGAAATGGAAATAAGCTTATTCTTTTTAGAGACACTCATAGTGTCTCTAGACTCAGCGTAATGAAATTTCTGGTTATCTTGTTTTGCATTTTCAACTGTAGTCTTCATTAAACTTAGAATGTCTAGATTATCAACAGTTCTTCCACAACAAAGGCATCCAATAGCTGACATCTGCACTATTTTTGTTAAAACTTATATTCTTACAACCATATTCAGAACCTAACACTAGTAAAGGCCTGGGGAAATAACAGGGGAAGAAACAACCACAGTAACCAGTAGCTGTAAGAAATATTTCACAGAATGAAAAGAAAACGGCAGATGGCAACCTCCCGATGACTTAACAGATAAATCCTCTAGACTTTTCCTTTCGACCTGATGAGATTTGATTAGTTTCCTAGGGACTCAGAATGTGGCTTTAACAGAAGCTGTGATAACATATTTTTTTGATAAGCATTCATTTTAACTGTATTTTAAATATACATCCTAGAAGGAAAAAAAATAAATAGTTCTTTCCAGACAAGTCTGGCCAAAACTAGGTTCTGAAACTTCTGGAAGCCAGTTAAAGTAGTTAATAGGTAATTTTAAGAACTTTGATACAAATTAACTTTTATATAAACACTGACTTCAAAGAGCAAAGAATTAAGAGGAGTAGCATATTCTAGAGTAAAAATCTCCCTGCTAGCAAAAGGCTGTTACAGAGGAGGGAGATGCTGAACATGCACATTGTAACCTCTCTCATCTAGCTGAAATGGTGCTACATGAAAAACTGTCAGAGATACAAAAACAATTCTTTCTTTGCAAAGGAAATGAGAAAGAAGCAATGATAAGTAAGGTCAAAACTAAATGGGAACTGTTCAAAGGGAAAATTAATGGCTTCTCAGTGAAATTTTAAAGGCAGGTAGTTAAGTGCTTTTGATGCCAACAATGATCCAAAGTCCACCAAAATTACAGAGCTGGAGTCATATATAATGCTAAAAAGGCTTCTAAATCTCAGTAAAGATTTAGGGTAAATTGAATATTTTAAAAAAAAATCTTTAGTAGGGAAAGTTAGGTTGGAATTAAGTAGCGATTTCTAAAATTTGAAGTTGAATATGATAGGTATCTAACAATACTTGGGGGGATTATTTCCTTAAATTAAACTCTAAATTGTATATCCTTTGTCAAAGAATTATAATTAGACATTAACTAACATCTCTGATTATCATTTCATTAAAGATATTTTTATGGAAAAAGCAAACATGATATATCACTATACCAATTTAAATGTACCCAATCGCTCCTGATCTCAGAAGCTAAATTAGGTCGGGACTTAAATTACAAAAGCAGAAATCAGTACTGAAATTCATGGGCTACCTGATCTTTGATTCACTTATCTATGTCTGGGTCAGTTGGTCTATGAGGCTAAAAACAGGCACCATCCTCTTAATTGTAGGTGTAGTACCTGTAAGGAAGTAGACTGAAATACTTTCTTTATAAATGCATCTCTTAAGTGACACACACATCAAAGGCATGACAGGTAAAATGGGCTACATTTAACTTAGTAACTCAACCTGAGCCTCTTAGACAAAGATTCTATTGTACTTCTTATAGGTTTCACTAGCTCAGTGGGTTCCTTTCCCCTGCTTGGTGGCTGATGACTGTAATTATCATATCTGGGTCAAAAAGTGACTTCTGAGCCTTTGTTTTCGCCTTAAGATCTCAGACTGGCAGCCTTTAAATATGGATTTAGTTTTCTTGGTATAGTTCCTCCCTGGTTTCTGATTGTAACTTGTGGGTTCATAGCAGGGCTGGCTATTGTACTATTGTCACTCTGAGACTGATAACTGATGCGCTAACTTATTCTGATAAAGTCTATCTACTTGGATAAAATAGGTGTGCACACATTCAAAACAGAATGGCAAAGATACGCTACTTTCAAATGCATCTTTTAATTTCAAGAATGGCTATCTCCTTATTGATCTCACAAGCATCTGGTTCATTTTTTTCTTTTGTTTCTACTGCTCTGACAAATGATTATTGGTGGGTTTTTTTGGAGGAACGGGGGGTAAGAAAATTGGGGGAAATCCAAACCTGTAAGCTTCCTGAAGACAGGGCCTGTTTCAATTTTTATTTTTGACTCCCTACAATATTCAGTAGGAATTTAATAAATGCTTGGAAGGAATATCTGGTAACTGGACCCAGATGGCTCAGGAGAAGAAAGTGAGATTAGTGACCTTGCACAGCCCTCCCTCACTCAAAACAAAGTCAAGTGCAAGTCATGTCATCATTTCTCTGTTGCCATGGCATTCTTTGAAAACGAAGGATAAACACAACAGCGACCATAAATACTTGTCAAATTGAACTGCATTGGAGTAGAGAACTCCTGCTAAAAGATAACTCCTGTACTGCAATTTATTGAGAAAGTTGCCTGAAGGTACTGAGAAGTTACATGCTTTTTTAACTAATCAAAGTCGGTACGAAGCAGAAGTGTGACTTGAACCCTCATTTCTAATTGAGAGTCCAGTGCTCTATCAATCCTAATAGTGGTTCTGGGCTCATGTTGGGCCATACTAGACAAAGTATCCTATGAACTGTATGGAACTCCTAGTCCTAAGTTGTATGGAACATGTAATCGCCTATGCACATGTGGATCACCTAGTTTATTTGTGATTTTCCCAACTGCAAAGATTGACACTTAACCCTGGGCAAAAAGAAAACTTTGTGTGTCACTGCATTATACCATGTTGCTTCTACAGAGATAACTAAAATAAACAAATTATCATTAACTTCCAAAATCTCCTTCCCTACTCTAATCACAAGAAATTACTGTTCTAAAAGAAATCATATCTACACTTCACAAAAATAAAATGTACCTTGACCTGAAGTACGAAAAAAGGCAAATAGCTGCACGAAGGAACAAGAATGAACATTTTTACAGGGGACAGAAATGATTAAACCAAGCTCTCCTGACTACTGGTTTAAATTGTGTTTGATTTAAATCCAATCCTCACTGTCAAATACAATTGCTGCAGTGTTACTAAACCTGCCTAAGGAAAAAAGACAGCCAGGAATACTATTGGAAGGTCATTGGGATTTGATTCAACTTCATTTCTGAGGAGGTAAATTTTAACAAGAAGAAAGATGTGCTAATCTTGCAATTGCTTTTCAGATAAACCTTCATTACAGTAAGGGCTATTTTACCTATGGCTGTAAACAGCTAGCCAATCCTCTAGCATGATTGCCATGAAAATACTTCATTTTCTCTGACATCGCTAGCTGGCTGAAACCAGCCTGCCAATCACAGCATCACAGATTTGGAGGTGCAGGGGACCTTAAAAGTCATCCAGTCCTAATTTTACAGATGGGAAACTGAAGCTAGAGAAGTTGAATGTCTTGGATTGTTGGGTTTGTTTTTTGGCAAGATTTTAACCTAAAAAATTAATAAACATTGATTTTCTCTCCCTCTACCCACTTTCTACCCCCAATGGGGAAAATAACGACAACAAAGAAAAATAAAAACCTTGTAACAAATACGCATAATCAAACAAAGCGAGTTCCCACAGACTTGGGCAATCCTTGTTCCTCCTTCATTTATATCAGATTTTCACAAAAATTGTAAACATTTCAGTAGTTTCTGGCCATCAGATTTCCAGCTAGCCCTTAAGGATTTTCTAGCCCAGACCTCACACATCATTGTACTTAGAAAGGATCATAGATTTAGAATTTAGGAGATTTTACTTAATTTTGTGGAAACTGAGACCCAGAGGAAGGGAAATGATTTGCTAAAGGTCACCAATGCATCTGAGTAATTAGAATACAGTTCTCTGACTTAATATCCAGGATTTTCTGCTGCATCACACTGTCTCCCCATCATCAAAAAAGTGTTAGTTCACTTTAGGAGTCTACATGATAATGGAGCAATCCAACAGACCAGCAAAAAGAGAGAGCAAAACGTTTATTATACACTCATATCATATCCTGGAAATTGATACCCTATCTTAAACACTTGGAAAGCAATGAAATCAGGTCTTATTTTGGAGTAGAGATTTACACTAGCCTTGTAGACACAAAGCTGATTCTGGTTGACTCCCAGGAGACCAAGGGAGTTGTGAGTAGGCTTTCTAAGACCCTTAGAATATAGTGGAAATCCTTCCTTGAGTTTCTTGGCTTCTTGATCACTATCCACAATGGGAATCATCAAGGGACCAAATAAATTTTCTAAGTATAGTAATATGTGTGAGGGTAGCTAGGTGGTGCAGTGGATAGAGCACCAGTGCAGGAATCAGGGGAAACTGAGTTCAAATCTCACCTCAGACACTTGACACTAACTAGCTGTGTGACCTTGGGCAAGACACTTAACCCAATTGCCTCATCCTGGGTCAGCTCCAGTTATCCTAATGAATATCTGATCACTGGATTCAGATGGCTCTGGAGGAGATGTGAGGCTAGTGATCTGCACAGCCCTGCCTCACTCAAAACAAAGTCAAGTGCAAGTCATGTCATCATTTCTCTGATGTCATAGTCTTCTTCAGCAAGGAAGAGCGAACCCTCAATATGTGTGATGACCCATGGGACTTTATAGCATTAAAGGTAAATATCTTGAGATTGATAAAGGTCAGTTGGACCAAGCATTCCCCTCACCGGCATTTTAAGATTCAGGAAAAAGTAGCAACAGTCCTACAGAGACATATGTAGGAAAGATAAAAGAAAATAATAATTTTAAAGTGGTGCTGGAGGAGACAGGAAGACTGTTTCATCTGGAACATACCTTGTAATAATGGTCACTCCAAATGGATACCTCATAATATTAATTCTTTAAAGAACAATTCCAGGAGTTAATAAAATAGAAGAACCAATCTTTCTTGCCAAGGAAATGTTACCAAAAAAACTACACAAAGCTACCAAGAGGTTACATAACATGGCAGAATGTTTGCACACAATGGTACTCCATTTATTTTCCACTTCAGGAGATGGGATGTTTATAAATATTTAATCACTTATCATTACACATATTTTGGGGGTTGAGAGAAGAAGAGATTTTTTTAAAAAATGGAAAAAACACTTTCTTTCATCAGTTATCCCATTCAAACTAGGAAAAATAGACTAAAGACTAAATTGGTGGTGTGAAAAGACAAATAAGTTGAATCCACCATTTTAATTTGATCATTTGTTACCCACCCCCTTGGGATAAGAAAATGAGATCTTTTCTGGTTCCATGTATATATGGTGTAGATCACAGATTTATATCCAGGAGAGAACTTAGAGGTTATCTAGTGCAACCTTATTCTTTTACAAGTGAAGGAAAGTGAAACACAGAGCTGTTAAGTGAATTGCTCAAGTGAGTGAATTGCTCATAGTGAGTGTCAGTGGTAGGATTGAAACCTAGATCTTTCCTACTTCAAGTTTAGTGCTCTATCAATACTGTCTCTCACAAATCCTATAGAACATAGCTTGGGATTTAATACTGATGGACCCCTGGCACCTATAGACTCAGAATTTCTGATTCTCAAGCTGTTAATGGACCTCAGTTTCCTTTGATTGCCGACTGATCTTCTGGAAGTCTCGCTGGGACACCCAGTAGGATCAAAGACTACATGACAGAATATTGGAATATGTTAGATTTGTTATCACTCTACAGTCATTTCAGTCATGCCCAACTCTTTATGATCCCATTCTGGAGTTTTCTTGGTGATTTGACATTCCCTTCTCCAGTTCATTTTACAGATGAAGAAACTGAGGCAAACAGGATTAAGTGATTTGACCATAGTCACACTGCTAGAAAGTGTCTGAGGCTGGATTTGAACTCAGGAAGATGAGTCTTCATGATTCCAAGGTCAGTGCTCTCTCCACTGTGCCACATAGTTGCTCCAACTCCCTGAACTAATACATAGGCATTCTGAGTGGTAAAGATTTGCTTAGTCATACAACTAGGAAGTATCAGAGCCAGGTTGGTCATTTTCTAAACTCCCAAAGCCGTTGTTTTAGCCTCCTCTGGCCACAAGAAGGAGCTATGGAACCCTCACTCTGTAGCCAAGCTGTCCTGATAGGTACGACCACATTGTATCTCATTGGATTCAGCCCAACCATGATCATTTACCCTAGTTATCTTCTAAACTACTACCACACACATTGTTAGTCAGCAAATAAAAATCTATTAAGCATCTATTATTAGAACTGTGCTGAGAACAGAGGATAAAAATAAGAAAAAGAATGATGGTCCTTGCCCTCCTCAAAGAGCTTACAATCTAGTGGGTAAAGACAATATGCAAAAGAAGTCTGAAAAGTATGGAAGTGGAGAAAGACATCATGGCTTACCTGCTCATGATGTTTGTAGAATCAAAGCCAATCAGAGTTGCTGATGGAAAATGGAGAGTCACCTGCGAAATTTTAAGCCTTCTGTAAAGGAAGGCTTGGGGGAAATTTATTGCTCCTTCCCCCATTAAAGGGGAGAAGTAACTGATGGAGCTGAGAAAGGACTGAGCATTAAGAACTGAGTCAATCTGTATGACAAGATTTTAGGTGATGGACACATTTGGGGAGAGGAAAGATGTTTGTGGAATTGAAACTAAGCAGAGCCATTAACGGAAAACAAAATGTACTCTACACACTCCCTCCTTCCCCTTGCTCAGGTCTACCTTTGCTTTACCAATCATAAAAAAAAAAAAAACCACTGCTTTTGAAAATGGGCATGTCAATTTAATGCTGTATTACTTTTATTCATCATCCATCTGGTTTTCCAGAATGAAATACGTTTCCTTGACCACTGTTCCCCTACATATTTTCTTTCTCCCAATAGAATATAAGTTTCTTGAGGATAAGGCTGTCTTATTTTTACACATTTATATTCAGCACTTCACACAAAGTTTGGCAGATAAGTACTTAACATGTTTTTTCATCCAGCCATTCCTTCCTTCATTTATTGAGTCGAATCTTCTAATTCTTAAACATTGCTCTTTCCATTATGTTTTGCTTCAGATAAGTATTTTTAAATAATATGAAATACACTGAATGGGGGTACAAAGCTAACTGATTAGTGAGAGAAATGTTACAATTTTATTTATGAAAATTAGACAATACTCCTTGATTACATTAGAATCTAGGATGAGAAGATGAAGAAGTAAATGAATAAGTAGCAAAAAAAGAAAAAGAGATGGGTGGTAACCACAACAAGACTTTGTGTAAGAATTGTCAGTAGTTTTAGGACATTGCTTTTCACAATTTAGATATGAATCCCCATACACAGTTAATCAACCTAAATACCTTCCATTATGGGTTGGTTTGTTTTGTTTGCATTCAGATTCTTTAGTTCATGTGCCCTGGAGTATTAGGCAAGGATCTCATCTGTAGGTAATTTTGTGAGCATGGACTCTCAGCATCGGAGGTATTTCCTAAACCTGTTCTATAGTGGTTTTGTTGATTTCTGTCCAAAGACTTGATGTCATAGGCAGCCAAAGCAGAAATAGGAAGAAAAAAATATAGATCCGTCTTCCAGAGCCCAAGGAAATGAAGGAAAAGATCATTAACCTTTCTCCCCCAAATCCCAAACCATCAGACTAGAAGTTTCCTTAGTTATTCAGCCTCCCTTACTTACTCAGGGTGGGGAAATGATTTATGCATCTATTCATTTCCTTAACTATGTCTCTCAAAACAAAGGGGGACTGGTTTAAATATATAGATGTTTCACATATGCTTGCTACATGAGGTTTTTTTCTTTCTTTTTTTTTTAACATCATCCATCCAAATGTATAATTCTAAGGGGGAGGATTTAGGATGGAAATGCTAAGTGGTAGCTCTTGAGTTACTGCTTGCTAACCAGAGAGACAAAAGTATCCATCTGAATTGGAGACAGATGAGTGTGTTCTGATGCCTCTTGTGCTTCTGGGATGGATACACCATTAGGCAATAGACCATTTCCTTTGGAGGAAAAAAAAAGAATAAACTTACCTAAGTAATTGTTGCTTTTATACATCTCAGTGATGTTAATTTTTGTGGCCCCTTGTGGGATTTCAACAACGCGGTGATAGCCCAGGCTGGTAAGCGTGTGCTTAAACACTCCTGACACAATCTGACAGCCTGTGTTGTCTCCTCCACATATACCACATTTATCTACAACCTTGTCAGAGCCTAGGTAGTCGTCACAGCCAATAGTCTGCAAAGAGGAAGGGAAAGAAGGATGTTTGCAGTTGTCACATACACTTTGCCACAATATCAAGTTCATTCATTGAGGGAGGGGGAAAGGGGATCATGGGGCTTGAAAGACCCAATGAATGGAAAAGTTCTCAATGGCCACTAAATGTCAATGCCCCTTTATCTTCAGCACCCTCTTGATCCATTCAGCACCAGCACCCCCAGTGGCAATCTCTCTCATGCTTCTTTTTATTCCCCTCACCACAAGTACATAAGGCCAGATAGGAGACTGAGGAAGAGTGGGGATTTGGGCAATTTTGAGTTTCTACAAAAAACTATCCACTTTGAACTAACATTTAACTTATGACCATAAGGGGTGTGTGTGTGTGTGTGTGTGTGTGTGTGTGTGTGTGTGTGTGTGTGTGTTTATCACACACACACATCCTTACTCAAGTTCTTTATGTTAAAGTGAACACAATGAGAAGGCATTCATAGAGGCTAGGTCTACTTGTTCAAGGAATTAAGGTCAATAAGGTTTTGAGGTTTGAATTACTCTGACAACTGTGGATATTATATCCACACCAGCCCACACCAAAGGCTTCATGTCACTTTGCTAGATACAAGAGAGTAAGGAAAACCATAGCAACAGAAGATGTAAGGCTCAAAGGTACATAAGAGGTCACCTAATCTCACTTCTATTTTACAAACAAAGATGCTGAGATGGAGATAAAGTGGCTTGGCTAGGGTCACACCCATAGTAAGTAGAAACAATGAGGATCAGAGAGAAAACTAGAAATTTATGTTCCCCTGGTAAATGGCATGAATCATGAGGTGAGATCAAAGTTGGCCAAAGAGGAGGTCACCTAAGGTGTGTGAGATTGGCCACTTGAGAGGCAGTTTCCAGAACTCTCTATTTTAACTATTCACCCCTGATAAGTAGGTGATGAGCTCTGGTTCCCAAACTGCAGAAGGATCTACGGGGTTGTCAGCACCCTCTAAATCTTGGCTTGCTGGAGGACAGCCCTGATCATTTCACAGCAGTCATTGGTCAGGCCAGGATTAGAACCCAGGTAACCTGATTCCTGATCTAGCGATATTTCTACTACAGCAAGGTGCCTTCAGATCCTCCAATTACTCTATAAAGTCAGGTTCTGAATAACAAAGACTTCTCTGTCCTAAATACTTGAGTCTGCACTGACATAACTAATACTTAAGAAGAATCATGAAACTTCCTGCATCTCCTTCCTAATGAAATTTTGAACCACTAATTCTGGCAAAGAGATAATTTTTCTTCTTTTCTCTGTCCTTTGCATACTTCTTGCTTTTCATGTAATTTTGAGGCCAAAAAAACCCCACACCAAAAACATTAAACTCTGGAATCAAAACTCAGTGACCTTTGTTCGAGTCAATCATTTTTCAGAACTTGGCCCAGTGCCATATAAACTATTCACTTCTTCAAAGTGTCAGAACATTCTCAAATCAAGTTGCAGGCACAGTGCACTCAGCAAACTAATTTGAGTTCTCTGATTCCATCAAACAATAGAGGGTCTCTCATTTAGAGTTTCAGGTGTCAAAGGACACAACTCAAACTGCTTCATGCAGGAAGGCATTCAGTATTTATTCCATGCCTGTTTAATTTATTTTTTATATGCACAACACATCTATCTTATTGCTTCCACATTTGTCAGCGGACATTTATCCACTAGTGATAACCAGGATACCTTTCCTAACAATCTCTCTGTAAAACATTATTTTTTGACAGAAATAGAAACACCACCATCCTATGCCAAAATGTCCATCCAACATTCTCTTTTTCTTCTAAAATAACACATTTACTTGTGTATTTTCCCTTCTCTCAAAAATTTCTACCCTGCTCCATGCACATTTTGAGAAGGCAAGCAATGACATTTTCTATATATGTGTCAACCTTCATGCTTTTCTCTTCATTTTAATCATTTGCTACTCTTTAAGTTTTGCTAATCAACTTGAACAATTTAATTTCAAACTCACAACAGCCCTGCAAAGTACTGCAGGCAGTATTGTTTCCATTTTATGGTAGAGGAAATTGAGGCTGAAGAAGCCCAATGACTTGCCCAGGATCATCTAGTCAGTATAGATCAGACACTGGATAGGAAACCAGGTCTTCCTGATGCCAAGTCCTACCCACTATGCAATACTGTCTCAGAATCTAACAAAAGAAGAAATATAACACTGATGGAACAAGGTAAAAATGGAATTGAAGTGATTCCTGCCTGATGCTGAATGAAGCATACTCCGTTGATGTATCTCTAATATTGAATGAGATCTCAGAGCCTAAATTCAGGTTATTCCATGCTATGCACAAGAAGCAATTGAGATATATAACATTAAGAATATGACCTCTGATAATTCACAAGCTGAAGCTATTAAAAAGGCATGAAACAAAAAAGACTGGCTTTTAATCCATAAAGACCAAGTTCATGTATGTACTAAATAATTCATTACCATGTCAGCAAGAGGGCATGTTCTACCATCATGTGGTATAGTGAGGCAGGATTCATAATGAGTTGGGAGTCAGTGGTTCAAATGACTGCTCTGCCTTCCTAACGCTGTGACCTCAGAAAGGTCACTTAATCACTCATGGTCTCACTTTTTGCATCTACAAATGGAGAGGACTAGATTCAAAGACCTCTACGGTCCCTCCCAGCTTCAAGCCTATGATCCTTTGCTTTCTCTTGAGAAGAACAATAAATTATGTTTAGAATCTGCTTTACAGTACACAAACACTTCTTCTCAACAACCCCATAGGCAAGTGGCACAAGTATTATCATTACATTTTCTAGAGGAAGAAACTGAGGGTCATATAAGTTAAGTGATTTACTGATGGTCAACCCAGTCACTAGATAACAAGATAAGATTTAAAAGAAGGTGAAAGTTGAAAAGGTGAAATCACCTGGTCTGATATTTTTATTTGACAGGTATGGAAAAAACAGCTCAGAGCAAAAAGGCACCGTATCTAAGTTCATGCAACCTTAGTAACTGCCTGACTGATGATTTAAACCAAGATCTTCTGACTGTAAGGAAGTGTTCTTCTCATAACACCATGTTGACTTTCTATGCAAATGGAATCAGAAGAGGCTGCATTGCCTAGTAGATAGCGTGCTGTTTCCTACTGATATGGTCAGTGAAACTAATATTTGATATAAGAAGCAGTGAGGCATTGTTAAGAGCACCAACTGGGAATAAGGAGACCCCAACTCTTACCTCAATTCTATCACTTAATAGTTATAGAAACAGCTGAGAACCAAAGCAAAACCAAACTTCGTGGGGCTTTGATGGCAAGATGGTAACTGAGCATGCATTCCATAATTTCAAAGTGGAAAACAAACGCTAGATCTGAAAACATACCTAATATCATTTCTAACCAAATTATGTAGAACCAAGTTGGGCACAGACTCTAGATTACCTGACTTGTAGGTTTAGATTCCAGTAGCTTGACCGGAATTTGGTTTGACTCCATGAGCATTTGACTCCATGAGACTTGTCTTAACATCACCCCCAAATGTATTAACTGAATTTGAAACTGAGTCATTTATAGTACCTCAAAACGCAGTCCAGTCTCCTTTTGCCCCAAATATCACCTCCTAGGTAATGATTCTTTCATCTTGGAGAGATCCTCAAAGTATATAGAATTAAAGGAAAGCTAAGAGTTAAAATGGAAGAGAGCAATCTTGCCTATACATCATGGAGTAGTAGAAATAATATTGAATTTGGAGTGAAAAGCTATAGGTTCCAGTCTTGATTCTGCCATTGACTGTGACTCCTTGGGCAAGTTATTTCAATTCTTTGAACCTCAGAAGAGACAGAATACTTTCCCTTCTAATCTCACTGGATAATTCTGAGGATCATGTGAGATAGTATATATGAAAGTCCTTCATATACTGTGAAGTCTTCAATACATTTGTAAGCTATTATTACTATCACAGAAAAGCTGCAGGTAAATTCTGTTTCTTTTTCCTACCTTTTGTATAGTTCCAAGACATTCAGTGAAAAACAAAAGAGAAAAAACATCTTTCCCAGGTATCATCATGCAAGGACACTTGTAAAAAGTAATTTCTGTGTGAAATAAAGCCTATCAGATGAAGCCTGGCTATCAGCCAGGGATCTTCAGTGTTCTTCCAATAATTTTTGCAACATGCTTTGGGAAAAACTTTACAAGTTGCAAGTTAACACTGGAGAAATTGAGCAAGAATTACACCCAATTGTGTGCCAAAATTAACTTCCATGAAATCTCCAGAGAGAAGTGAGAAGCAATCTGGATGAAATATACAGTGGTGAGCTTTGCAGGAACTCAGGGCTGTGTATACAACAGGATTCGTCCAATGCCAGGCTTGGAAAGCGAAAAATTCTCAAATGGAAAGCAGATGTCAGTGTTCTAGTGCTGAAACAAACACATGAGACTCAGAATCTCCAGTCAAGAGGAATGATGAACTAAACAGGTAAAGTGCTTTATCTTTGCTACCACATGATCATAGCAATGGGAAGGAAATGTAATCTAAAAAAAATTTATGAATGCCTTTATTAATTCCTTGTAATGATTTCCTAATATCTCTCCCTAACTTGTAATGAAGAAAAATTTTTAAGCAAAACTGATTGGTTGAGTTACCACACCTGAAGTCACATACAATACTCTACCTTAATAGCCCTCCACTTCTCTAATGAGCAGAGCAAAGGACAATTTCATCATATCTCATCCTGGACCAAGACTGTTTGTTACAATTAATCTGAGCTTGGCTGCCCCTTTTTGGTACTGTTTCCATTTACACTATTGAGTATATTGTTCTCGTTCTATTTTCTTTACTCACTATAAATGGATAAGTCTTTCCACCTTATATTAAATTCAGATTATTTGAAAAGTTTTAGTACCTAACTGGTTGAAATATACAAAGATGCAGAAAATTTTATTTGTGGTAGCCTGAAGCAACACAGCCCAGTGGGAATAACACTGGACTGAGAGTCAAATGACTTGGTTCTGCAACTGTTGCAAATTGCTTCCCTTTTCTGAGACTTAGTTTTCTCATCTGAATAAAAGGAAAAGAAAACCATATTACGTATTTCACGGAATTACCATGGGGATAAAGTGAAAAATATATGCAGTATTTTTAAAATTACAAAGCACCATAGAAATATTATTATCACTATTATCACCATCACTGCTATTACAGTTATCCCTTCTACGTTGCCACTTTCCCCACTGTGGTTTTGGTATATCATGGATTGGCATAAGAAATTAAATCAAAATTTTATGGGAGTCTTACAGAAGCCAGAGATGTCACTCAGAGATGAGCAGATGGTATAGAAAAAGTTTAGAAATGCATAAAATATATGTTTAGTACTCTATTACATCAATATATTTCATCTTTAACACCATAATAATTCAAATTTCTCTTCTGGTACGAATGGAAGGTCAAAAAAATTTATGTAGATTTTCCAGATCAAGGGAGAGCCACACCCCTAAATCTTGTGATATGGAAGGAATAACAGTGCTACTATTGTTACTGCTGCTATGACTGCTGCTACTACTACTACTACTGCTACTACTACTACTACCACTACTAGTAGTACTATCACTCCACCATTACTACTGCTACAACAATAACAGGAAGAAACCTAACAAACAAGGTTCATATGAACAGTTCTTCTAAGATTATCGTGATACTCTGAGTATTGATAACAATAATGATAGTGAGAGGCAATATGGCATAGTGATAGAGAACCAAATTTAGGAATCAGAAGAACTAAGTTCAAATACTGTCTCTGACATATACTAACTGTGTGATCCTGGATAAGTCATTTACCTTCTTAGCCTACCTCAATCATCTCTCCAAAACTGTAAGTTGCAAAATAGTTGCGAATCTTCTTACAAAGGAACTTCCTCACCAGGAGTCCCCTCTGTCAGTGAAATCACAGTCTAGACCTATGACCTATAATGATGATGATAGTGAAAATGATGATGAAAAATGGTGCTTATGATAATAATTAAAATATTTGCTTTTTTTTACTTCACAAGGTTGTTTTTCGCATCATTTCTAAACGTATTATCTTAATTTCATTTGGAACTGAACTAATTTATTTATAAGACCTCTCACATAGTTCACCCTCTGCTAGCCATAAATATGTCCTCTGAAGCAACAATCCTCTCATCTTGGAGAGATTATCCAAGTGTAAAGAACTAAAGGAAGACTAAGAGTTATGGTGGAGACAATTAATCTTGCCTCTACACCATGGAGTAGTGGGACAAACACAGGGCTTGTATGCAAAAGCTTCAATAATAATATTTATAACTATAACAATAGTCATCACATCCCAGAGAAATATTAAAGGTTTATTATAGATATATAGCATTTGATTTGTCAAATATAACTGATTTACTACTAAATAAAACATATGAAAAATTAAGATTCAAGAATGGAACCCAATCGGCCTCCATGGGTGACCTCCTTCCATTCTCAACCCTAATAATACGATGAAAAAATATTAACAAATGACCATGTCAAGCTAATTTACTTACAGAAAGGGATTCAAGATAGCAAAATCTGATCTTTTAATTGCCCTTGGAAAATAAAGTCCATTCCTCTGGAGCTTGGACTTAAGGTCAGATGTAGATTTTTGAAAGGAAGAAATTGTTCAACGTATCACTGCAGACTACAATATACTGTATGCCACCTACTGACTATCTAGAAAAATACAATCAAGTGGCCACAGCTATACACCAGAAGCTGACTGTTTTTCAATAACTAATAGATTTCCCTGGGGCAGCTAGGTGGTGCAATGGATACAGCACCCTTACAGGTGTCAGGAGGACCCGAGTTCAAACCTCACTTCAGACACTTGCTACTCACTAACTGTGAGACCTTGGGCAAGTCACTTAAGCCCAGTTGCCTCATCCTGGGTCATCTCTAGTCAGCCTGATGAATATCTGGTGAATATCTGCATTTCTGCATTCATATGGCTCTGGAGAAGAAGTGAGGCTGGTGACCTGCACAGTCCTCCTTCACTCAAAACAAAGTCAAGTGTCATGTCATTATTTCTCTGATGGCATGGTCTTCTTTGGCAATGAAGGATGAACACACCAGAAAGATCATACAGATCATACTACAAATACAAACTTCAAAATATCCTTACAAATTCAACAAATAAGTTTTCCAGGAACCATGGAGTCAGAGGACCAAGAAGAGACCAGATAGGCCATCTAGTTCATCTTTTTCATTTTATAGGAGAGGAAAAGAGGCTCAGGGAAGTTCTATAATGTTTCTGAAGGCATTATATTTACAACATCAAAGGCAGGACTTGAACCCAGGTCCTCTGACTCCAGAGTCAGAGATAAGACAACTACCCATAATTGTCCAGAGACAGTATTGACCTACAAAAATTTAAGAATAACATTTTTAACAGATGTTGCCATAACAAATGCTCATGACCTCCAAACTATGTAGCCCAAAAAGCTTTTTAACTACAGAGAGCGAGTAGAAGAAATCAAATCCATGTGTGAACAGGAAGACGTACATCCTTGAGTTCCTGTCTACTGTTAGAATTGTCCTGAAGACAATTACAAAATCTACTTTACCCACGCAATGGTTCACCAAGCTCTAAACATAAAAGGGTAAAAGCAGACCAGAGAGCTATCCCAGAAATACTTTTATTTGTGCTTCATTGAACACAAAAATGAGAATAATTTTCACTGTTACCATAATCACGATAATGTCAATGAAAGTAATAACTAAATACTATTTGATCATCTGAGGTTTCCTTCCCAGAATAACAACAAACTCTTCATGATTCAGTAAGAGTTTATGTGGAGGTCTTATTTCTGGGAAGCTAAGTCCTCGGGAAAAGGGTTCCAAAGGAACCTGGAGGTGAGTGCAAAAAAATCTATTTCCCCCACCACCCAACCCCATCTTTATAAATAACTTTTCTGGAGCCCTAATGCATATGCCTGTCCTTTGGTTCACACTCAAAGTCTTAAGGAGCTAGGTTGGGTTTTCAGTTTTACCAGAGCACAGAAGATTAGAAGCAGTAAACATGAAGTAGCAGTTGGGGATGGGGTGCAGAGAGCCCCCAAGCCAGTTTCCCGGTAGTCTACATATGACAATTTTCAGCTAGGCTCTCTTTCTTGGAACACAGACTATTGTAGACAGACACAAGGACAGCAGACTTGCAGCTGACACATGAAAGCGAAAGACACAAAAACCACAACAACAAAAAACCCATAAAGCGGCCACAAAGCAATGCTGTTTGTTAAAGAGAATGGATGTTACTGAGAACTTTGCATCATCAAATAAATTCTAAATGATTTTTTTGTATCCTTTTTGAAAACAACATGAAGCATATAACATATTTTAGAAAGATTTCCACCAAAAGTAGAAACAAAGCTTAATACTTGTAGTAAAGCTTCAGTTATCTCAAAAAAACAAAACAAAAAAATATAAATACAGAATCAGACAGCAACATAGGGTGTTGAATTTTACTGAGATAATTAGTCAACTGAGTGCATTCTCATGGATGCTATGAAATTTCTCTAGGTCATAAAAATTATAGACTCATAGACCTATCGCCGGTTGGGGTTACTTCAGAGATATTCTAGTCCAATCCCTTGTTTTACAGATGAGGAAACTGAGGACCACTTTACCCAAAGAGTCAAAGTGACTTACTTCAGGTCACAGAGGGAATAAGTGGAAGAATGAGAGTCTGAACCCAGGTTGTCTGTTGGCACATGCATCATTCTTTCCACTATGCCATACTGGCATAGGCTATATATAAAAACCCTTGAGATCCTGGATTTAGTCATGGGTTCAATGTTCAGCTTGGTCACGTCCTACCTCTGTGATCCTGGACCAGCTTATTCTCTGGGTATTAGCTTTCCTATCTGTCAAAGGTAGAAACTGGACTAGATGTTTTCTAAGATTCTGAATCCACAATCCTTTGATCTTTAATCAGGTATGTTGAAATTACAGCACTTTTAAAAACTCAAATCTTTCATCTAGTAACCACATCAGCCACTAGAGCTAATTCAATAAAACACAAATGTAATGGGTTTTTGTTCCCTTTTCATGATTCTGTTAAGGTGAATGAGTCATGAATAAAAAATAAAATAATTTTCTCTGAAACTTCCCACAGAGATAAAACAAAAAGCTTTAAAATATCCATGAAAATTCACCTAGGTAGCCCTGTGGATGGAGTATTGACCTGGAAGCAGGAAGATCTGAGTTCAGATACTTACTAGCTCTATGACCTTGGGCAAGTCACTTGACCCTGTTTGCCACACTTTTCCTCATCTGTAAAATAGGGATAATAATAGCACCTGCCCCTCTTGTTGTGAGAATCAAATGAAAGACGGTGATTGCAAAGTGCTTGGCACATAGTAAGAGCTATAATAAATGTCTCTATATAATACATATGTATATATGCATATATATGATTGCTTATATGAATTTATGTAATAATTATATTAATATGATAATTTTATATAGTAGTTAATAATTAAATGTAATTTTAATGACTATTAAGATATATTAATATAACTATTATGTGTAATTAATTTAGCTACATATTTGTATATATATACATATAGAAATACATACATGCAGACAGACAGACAGACAGACATACACTAAGCACCATCTATGTATAAAGTGCTATGTTAAGATGCAGTCATACACAAAAAGCTTACAGTCTAATGGGGACATTCGTACATGTTAGTCATTTGAACAAGTAACTAGAATGGCAGAATGAGAAAATGCTGAAGGAAACTCTGGATGAAATGTTGTGAGAAAGATTAGGAGGAAGAGATCATACTGAGCGAGGGAAATCAGGAGAAGCTGTCATGAAAGAGGAAACTGGTCCACAAAGAAAGAGTGTCTATAAGACAGCCCAAAAGTATAGTATGGTAGGAGCACTGACTTTGGAGCTACAAGACATAAGTTCAAATCCCACCTCTAATATTTACTATATGTGAGACTGTAAATAGCAACCCAATAGATAACAACCTAACAGTAACTTAACAGCAGATAGTCAACCACCGTGGGCCGCCATTCATAGAATGAGAAAGTTGAGCCAGATGACTTCTATGTGTTCTTTTTGGAATAAGTCTCTGATGCTGTAACTCCTTTCAACATCTTCTGCAGACTAAGCATATCAGTAAAATTAATTCTTCCATAGTATAGACTCCATTGATTCCCCATTTTGATAAATGTGTTATCTACGTTATGGTACCCAGAAGGCAACAGTATTCTGGATATGGTCTGAACTGTGCAGCGGGTCCGCAATCTCTCTCATTGTGAACACTCTGTCTCCTTAACGTAGATTGAGATCCCATGAATGCATTAGTATTTTAGTTGCTACATTACGCTATAGACTCATAATGAATTTGTAGTCACCCTGAATCTTTTCCACAAGAACTATTATCTAGCCATGTCTACTCCATTCTGTATTATCTGGACCAGAATATAATGGTAATGGTAACTGACACCACTGAAAATGAATACCGCATTTCACTACATAATTGTTGGCACGGATAATCATCACATCTTGTTTTTTTCAGTCAAAAAATTGAATTATAATCTCTCATCTTATAATCATCATATGGTATAATTCTGTATATCATGCTGCTTAAAAGGTAAACAGAGCAGCAATGTATTTACCACTGGCATATGGATCCTCATTTATCTCTCACACATTGTGAACTATGAGCCTAGAATTCTCAGCTCACATGCATTATCAATATATTTGCAAATGCCAGTGTGTTTGTTTAAAGTGCTCCAGTACTAGTGGTATTGTCATTTAACCCAATGAAGGAGCTGTAGGTACAAGGAGAGTGGGCAGGTAGGTGAAGCTGCCATGAGAAGTCATGTGATATGGCAAGATTTCCCACACTAGCTAAACTGTACAGTTCATTAGCCAATGATACACTAACATGCAAAGGATTTCTTTCTGATTATGAGTAAATATAAAAAATGATTCTGTGGGCTTCAAGTCGAAAGTGATTATATTCACTAAACAGCATAGACACAGAGCTGTGGAAAGGCAGTTTTTCAGTGAGTGAAAGGTTGGTGTGAGACTGGCGGAAACTAAAAGACAAGTGATACCAACACAATTTTTTAAAGCTTCATATAATGGTCACATCCCATTTCCTGCCTTCCCCCAAAAAACTGACATAAAATCTGTGACAGTTATGAGATGAAATGAAATTTACAAGATGAAATACGAAAAATATGAAAAAAATATTAATTACTGGCCATGGCCAATCATTGTACTAAGTCCTGGGATACAAATACAAGAGATAAGAGTTTCTGCCCTTAAGGAACTTACACTCTTATGGGGGTGAGGGACATAAAAGAAAGTCGTGACTAGGGAAGGGAATTATATTTTTAGGGAGTTACAGGGAGTCTGACTTGCTCTATAGGGCAGTAAGTTGGCATGCTGATTCTAAAAGTTAGGCTGTTGTTTTGATTGCTATAACGCCAAGAAAGAAGTGGATAAATGAGGGCAGAGACAGAGAATGTGCATGGTAGTATGGAAGATGGCAAGATGACCTAGGTGGATAGATGAATGGAATGTAAAATATAGTATGGTCTGATATGGAATTGGCTTGATATAGTGAGTTAGGCAACTTGGCACTCACTCAGTGACCAAACAAGACATCTCAGCCCTTGGGTATGAGCTCCAAAGCTGAGATTAATTTTCTCAGGAACTACAGCTAAATAGCCTGAATAAATAGCATCTATGATTACATTTGCTTTATCGGTTGAGTTGCCTTGTGCAGAGTGAGATCAAAAGATGTAGGCTCCAGGCTTTGTTGCTAAGTAGTTACGTGACTTTTGACAAGTCACTTTACCACTCTGTGCCTCAGTGCCTTCCATCTATACAATGATGTGTAGACACTCCTTAAACTCAGTTGTAGCTTGTACATGCCATGATAATCCTAGAACAAAGAATCTTGTGGTAGACAAATCTGTGGTAATCACCAAGATGTGCTTTTCTTACAACAAATGGAATTGGAAACAGCACTCTAAGAGATCTAAAGTGACAAAGTTATTGATCTAAGGCACAAAACTGATCTCCAGAATGAAGGGAATTTTGGTTTCCTTAATGAAGGCAACTGAAAAAAAACGAGCAGCCTGGTTTTAATCAAGTTTAAGGCAATGAGTTCTCAATATCTCATTCTGCTTCATCAGAGAAAATCATTTTTCTGTATGCCTCGGTTGTAGGGAAAATGCTGCTGATTGTGTACAGATAAAGTTGGGTGAGACCCAAAGCTTGTGGCTATGAGACTTCTACAGCAAGTTGATAAATCTGATGAACAAAGCCCTGGAGAGAAACATTTTTCACTGGCAGTGCAGTGAGAAAGTAGCTTCACCTCCTGAAGTGGGGATTATGAATCAAGGATGCTCATGTCAGGCCAGGGGGGCAAAGCTTCGACTTTTACTTGGAAATTAGGATCTTAAGCATTTGAAATTGAAATAATGGGGACATTCATACATGCTACGTTAGACATTTGAACAAGTAACTAGACAGCATGCATTTGAGTAAGTAAAAGTCAATGAGGGTTACTTTTAAATAGATGTGTGTATTGTAAAGCCCTGCAATAGAGATACAATAAGGGAATATGATATCCAAGACAGTCAAAAAGACCTTTAACTCAGCTAGCTGTAAACCTAGGAGATAGCTACATACTAATCTCTTTTCACTCTCTCCTCCAACTCCCTACTGAATTCCTATCTATCCTGTAAAGCCCAAGGTAAACATCTACTCAGCAAAACAGTTTTTCCTAATACCTCCATTCCCTAGTAGATGATGGCATTTCCCTGACTTGAAACCCATGTATCATTTTGGTTACAATATATTATGCACTTATGCTGTATTATTTTACATTAGTTACTTGTAGATCTGTCTCACACACACACACACACACACACACACACACACTACTTTAAGCTTCCCCAAGGACAGGGATCATGTCTTATCACACCCCTGGATCTTTCCCATTACTTTGATGCACTTTCTTCACACAAATAGACTCATGTCTGCCTCTTTGCATGTCTGCCTCTCTTTGTCCCAAATAGAAGGTAAGTCAAATGTCAAATAAGCTGTCTATTCAACTAATGCTATAAAAATCATGATGTAACATAATTAATATCTACCAATGATGCTTCTGAAAGTGGTGTAATGGAAAGAAGACTGAATTTCAGATCATAAAAAGCAAGTTTGAGTTTTAACTCTGCTATGTGTTACTTGTGCAACCTCTGGTAAATCACTCGATCTTTGTGGGACTCCATTTCCTCATTTGTAAAATGAGGCAGATGGAGTAGATGACCTAAGATGTCTTCTATAAAGCTATGCTTCCATGATCCTATAGCTTCTCGTGTTCCTCTAAACAGATAATCTTATGAAATGGGACTTTTTCAAATTAACGATAAATAAGACAGAGGCCCAGTAATGGTAGCATATTCCTGTAATTTATGCTACTGGGGGAAACTGAGGCTGGTGAGTCACTTGAGTTTGTGGGTTCTAAATCCTAGTTGAGTTAAAGCTAATCAGGTATCCATGACAAGTCTGGCACCTAAGCTGCCAGGAATAGATGCCTCAGGAAATCTGGGTCTGCAAAATAGAGCAAGTGAAAGCTGTCAAGGCCATCAGTACCAGTATCTGGGCTGAGAACTGCCTCTGTACTTCTAGCCTTCCTGGGGAGGGACACCTAGCCCCAATAAGACAGTGAATGCAACTGATAACAATTTCTTAAAGATAGTAAGATTAATTTTATAATAGCTGAAGCTATAAAAGAGGGCAATAGGTTTTCATGCTGAGAAAAAAAAGGGAAAGGGAAGGGAATACACACAGACACAGACACATACACACACACATATACACACACAAACACACATACATTCCCTTCCCTTTCCAAGACAGAATTTCAGATCATAAAGTGCAAGTTTGAGTTTTAAGTCTGCTATATGTTACCTGTGCAACCTCAGGCAAGTTATTTTTGTATGTATACATATATATATATATATACATATATATGCTTATTACATATTATAGATAGGTAGATAGATAGATAAACAGATACTGTAGATCTATAGGGGTAGGTAGATAGACAGATAATGAGATACTGTAGATCTAATAGGGGTATATGTGTGTGTATAAGACCAGAAGGCAACTGAGTCTGAGAATTCTGAAAGTTATCAAGAGAGAATGTCTCTAAAAAGCAGATTTGAATTCTTATCCTAGGGTACACATTGTTTGCTCTCTGCTCTGTTTAATCCACTCTTTCAGATACTGAACAGCTCAGGCCTCAATTCCTGGGATCCCATCCAAGAGGAAGTGATAGATTTAGAGGTGAATCCTAGCCCCTGGCTGAGGCTTGGACAGAGATGCCAGAATCCTTCACACCCTTACTTTTTATATGTTTCTCCACAAGATGGCACTTACAAACTATATCAATGGGGTAATCAGACCAGTTCAGCAACTGCTCTGCTCAAAGCATAATAAAGATGTTTGAGGATGATTAGAAACTCTCAGAGTAAAAATTCCTTTACGTTGTGTTAAGCCCTTGGGTCAAGCCCTAGGTTAAGGGACTAGAATGAGTCTCTTAACATCATTATTATTTCTTTAAATTCTTTACTTTTTTGGTGAATGAATTTTCCTCTCTTCTATGGAGAATCTGAAACATTTTATTATCATAATTTTAAGCAAAACTTTAAAACTATATTCATGGGTTAAAATCTTGGGACTGGAAGTTTCTTAACAGGTCATTGACTCTATCCTAGGGGAACAGAAGAAATGGTCAGGTTGAAGTAGTTTACATACCGGAAAAAAGTGAAAGATAGTGGGGAGGAGGATAAAAAGCACTGAATGTCAAATAGAGCTATTTCGACAACATGATAAGCAATGGATAGCCATTATAAATTCACGAGAAAGAATGACATATTGAAATGCCCTTTAAGAAAGACTCATCTGGTATCTGTTGTACTTGGGAAGAAAGAACTGGAAAATCTGAGGTAGAAGCTGTAGAGATATAGATATTGCTTGATGTGAAGAATAATCCGTAATGATTGTAGTATTTCATAAGTGGAATGGGATTCCTGCCAAATGGTAACAAGTTCCCCTTCCCCTGAGGTCTTCTTGTGGAGTTGGGATGATCATTAGCAGGGAAGGCATAGAGAATCTTAGCCCAATAGGTGTACACCTTCTGAATCCCTTCCAATTTTGGTTCAATGATTCTATGGTCTCTTTACCCCTTCAATTTGTGACTTTCTAGGTTTCTGGAGGGCAGCTAGGTGCCCAGACCTGAAGTTAGGAAGATTCATCTTCCTGGGGTCAAATCTAGCTTCAGACACTTAGTAGTTAAGCAAGTCACTTAACCTCATTTACCTCAGTTTCCTCATCGGTAAAAGGAACTGAAGAAGAAAATGGCAAATCACTCCAGTTACCTTTGCCAAAAAATCCCAGATGGAGTCATAAAGAATTGGACATGATGGAAATGACTACACAACAACAGGATTTCTGGAAGGAGAAGTACATATTAACTCTCCTGAGCTTCTCTTGAAGGGTCTCTTATGGTACCATATTATCTTACCTATTTTAATATTTTATTTATTATTGATTTTCATTCAGGAAGCATGGGAAAAAAAAGCACTGGAATCTAGGACTCTAGGTTTAAATCCCACCTCTATTACAATGTGTGTTATTTTGTAAATCATTTAATGTCTTAGGGCCTCATACATAAAATGAGGAAGTATCTAAGGAAGATAGTATCTAAGGTAACTTAGAGCATGTGTCTACAATCTTATTCTTTAAGGGTTCCAAGTCCTTGTCACACATCTCCCCCTCCTCTTTTTATCTTTTTTACAAGTAACTGGTCAATGAGCTCAGTCCCTAGGAGCATTTAGAGAGCCCTTGAAGTAATTCCTCATGTGGAAGAGTTTGAGGAATCTGCTTCTGAGGGAATCATGATAATGTGTAACATAAATACCTTGGAGAATCTTGAGAGTATGTGTAGACATTCTATAATTGGTTATGGTTGACTAACCATATGGTGAAAAGGAGCCTCTTTGACTGGCTGGGGAGGAATTCCAAAGGCTTTAGATGGCCCAGACTCACTGTCTTGGTTAGTCTCTTTTTTTTAGCCTCCCTCTTATTAGTTGACAATTTATCATGAGAGAGATACTATAAAGAGAGAAGGCTTGCACTTTTGTCTCATCTGTGGGCAACATGTGGCAGTCGCTGTGAATATGGACTTCAGCTCTTAGCCTGATTCGATGTTGGCTCTTTCATTTTAGTTGAAAGCATTGGAGGATGCAAGGTCAGGAGAGCAAGCCACTTAAAGTGTGTGAATCTAGTTCAGTTCATGCCAGATTTTTTAGTTCCAGCATTGTTGGCCTAAGGGATGAAGAGAGACCTTTGGGATTCTGCTCTTTTTACCTATAGAGCACATGCCGATAACAGAAGGGTCAAGCAAGGCTAGCAAGACTCCTTTTCGTTTATTGCTTACTTATTTAAAAGGGTGGGAGGTGGCATTTGACTTGGCAGAGCAAGAACATACCTTCTCTTCCATGGGTGAGTCCCATGAAAATGATCAGAAAATGCCAGGTTCTCCTTGACAGGCTATATAGTCTGATTATATCAGCCATGTCTGCAGGAGACAGCATTTGTAGTCTGCCTCATAGGATGGTGAAGAAGCCAAGAAGAGGACCCATCTTTCACCAGTGCCACATTTGGATGTGAACTTGGTTTGATCAATGCTGTGCAAACACTGGACTAAGTCTGAGCCTAGTCTCCCTGGGGAACAAAGTGTTATATGAGAGGGAAGAAATATCTCAGTTGCATCTTTGTTTTATTTCAATGTTGATATCACTTCGCAAAAGCTCATTGACGTCAATTAGTTAAATGAAACTGGGACATTAGTCATCTATGGCTAACAAAGGGGTGGGAGGCACACAAGATGGTTTCAGTCAAAAACATTAGAGAAGAGACATTCCAACCCCTAAGGGAAACTCCTAGAACCCTGAAGGGAGATGTTGCCATTCTTATTTTAGGAATGTGAGATCACTACATATGTACTCACTACATACATACTTATGTCTCTGAAGAGTCTTTATTTTCCTTTGTCACCTTGATTACTTTACATGTTCAATCATTTACTCCTCTAATTTCACTATTTCTCTTTTCACTTCTTTGCCTTTGTTTCTTACATCTATATTTTCTACTAACCACTGTATTCACTGGAATTATACTGCTTTAGTCTTAAATGCCTTCTCAAATCACTATCTGAATGTCCTATTCATAGACATCTTAGGAGGGAAATGAACTTTCCCTGCCTTGATTATGTCTCTTAACACATTGAAATTTTCTCCCCCTCTTCCATCATGAATTTACTCAGTCTCTAAATTTCTCAGTCCAACTTCTCAGCTTTTGAGAAATTCATTTCAACTCTTACTACTGCATCAGTTGAAAAAACTGTACAGTCAGTTCCCAACTTACTGATGGGTTGTGTTCCAGAAGGTCGTTTGTAAGTTGGTTGTTTGGAATTCACAATGCATTTTTTCCCATAGAAACAAGGTCATAAATTTTGCTTTAGTTCTCAGGTTAGCCCGCAAAAGCCTATTAACCCATATTGTAGTTGAACTATAGTACTTCAAGTGGTATAAAACTAAAGAACTATGTACTGCATTGTTTCCATGGGAAAATGCCATCTGAGTTCCAACTTAGCATGCCAAGAACACATCTGTTGTAGTTCCTAAAGGAAGAATGAGAAGCTATAGGGTCAATGTCTTTAGAAGCCACGGTGACAACTTCCACAGCAGGATACAGAGAGCTCCAACCACACTGGATTAGAGGAGGGATGAAATAGATCAGTCTTTCTCAAATCCTAGTTAGAATCAAGTGCTTTCCCCACCTGCAAGATGTTAGCTACCAAATGCCTTTAGTGAAGAAAACTTATAGACTTCAAAAAGTCATTCCTTTTTTGTGTTCTCCCTGTGTTCTGCTCCTTCTACCTCTAGTGTCCCTGTTCCCTAGTCTCTGCCCCTTGAGCACTGAGGCTGTGGAGGGCAGAGTGGTCTAAGGTAGGGAATTTATATATTTTATCATCTTTGGGAGAGATTGGGTTGGGAAATACTGCAATAAACAATCTCAAAAGTTCCTTTCAGCGATAATGTTTTATAATTCTATATTAGTTTTCTTATGTTTTTCTTATGTACATACCAACTTACGTACACACCAACTCCAAGGTGCCTAACTAATGTTTTTTGTATTGTTTATATATGTGAGCAGATCTTTCCTTCAAGGCACAAAGTCCTGCAATAACATTGCATAACTCTGCTCATTTATAACTTTTATAACACTACTCCTGTGAAACAAATTGTTTCCTGTAATATAATTTTCCCTAATAGAATATTTTTTCACAAACAATTCTTTATATTAAGTGGAATATGTCTATACAGGTCATTTATAAGTTGAGTATTCCTAAACTGGACTGCCTAGATATTTCATTTTATGGGTTATAACTTCTTTTTTATTTAGCATCTCATCTAGACTACTTCCCCAATTTGCACTCATACTCATAATTCATACCCCCAGAAGGCTGCTACTACTGCTTGGTTCTTGGATACACTGTGAGTACCAACTCTTAGCATTGTATCTTATAAGATCCAACTGTGTGTTTCCCTTTAATAGTCAGTCAGTAGACACAATAAGCTCTTAGCAAAGGAATTTACTAAGGGACCGTAGTAAAAAACAGTAGCTACTTTTTCTCCATAAACCTGCAATATGCTCTCACTAATCCAAATGGCACATATTGGAAGGCGGGTATTAAACTCAGACTATAGTAATAGTAATGAGTAAGAATAATGACGCACACATGAAATGAATACATGTAGCCAAAGCTATTCATACTTTCAGTAGTGCTAAGCCTTGAAATCTTTTTTTCTCTTATGGATTTTCACAATGATCTACTCAACTCTCCCTCAAGCATAACATCCTTTCCAGCCAGATCACTCAGCTAGGTTCTCAGGGTCTACTGCTCGTAGAGGATACAATTATACTCACTCCACTTAAAATAACTGAAAAGATGATATACTTAAATAGGTGAGAACACCTCTGTTGAATCAAAGTCATTAATTTAGGTGTTAAAAGGCTTTAATCAATTTCAAAGGAGTAAAAGCCATTGGATGAAATGGAATGTTACCATAGAGAAAATTTATGGCAATTGATTGAGGAGACTCCATTATGCCCTGTTAGGTTTGTATAAAAAAATTTTTGGAACCTAGAATTTGAGTGACTGGTGATCCTGAGGGACAGAGTGGTTTCTTCTAAACTACCAAGAGGGAATTAGGGAAAGAGGGAAGAAGAGCTATACTCCTCCCTTCCCCTGGACCAGAGTATGAATTTGTAAACTTCAAAAAGCTGAAAAAATGTGGACTTCTCATCAACATCTTAGTAGCATTCACAGCATGAGTATCTGCACTGAGAGCTGAAGACAAAATAGATTCCCTAATGAAAGGAAGCTTGGTACTCCACAAGAACAGAAGAATCTACACTCTGCCTAATTGAATTGTCATGAAATCCCCACAAATAGGAAGAAGAGGGCTTTGGGAACTGTGAGTTACCCCATTTTCCATGCTTGAGCTTGAGCCCTGGGGACTTTGCATGTACTTATAGAAGAGTACAGCCCTATGGCAGGGTGTTTCATCAGCTCATCTTACTATACCACCACCTCAGTAAATATCCGTTTCTCAAAGCCAATTAATTCTGGCTTCTTAATTGATATCTAATTAATGGAAACTAATAATTAGTGGAAAAAAGCATACCAGTGAGGCTTGTGAGCTATTGCATTAAGAAACCATTGCCGGTCCCTTTTAGTCCAGTAAAATCCTGAAATCCCTTCTGGGGACCCAAACTTCTAGTGCAAATGGGGACTTTGGAGAGTGAACCCAGAGCATTATGCAATTTGTGGACAATGTAAAGGTGGAAAAGAACCTAAAATGTAGGATGAAAGAATACACAGAGAATCTAAGATGAAGCCTAATAGAAATATGAAATCATATGCATTGGATTAAAAAGCCAAGTGCATGTATACCACGAGATGGGCATGGTGGAGTTCATGTGAAAAAGCTCTTGTTCAGGGAAAATGACATGACTAACACTTAGGCTCTATCAATAGAGACACAGTGTTCAAGTCAAGACAAGTGATAGCCTCCTTATAACCTCCCTTTTCAGACCAAACTGGATTTATCATGTTCCTTTCTCAATGCTCCATTTTAGAAGGAACATTAACAAAAAGGAAGGGGTCCAGAGGGAGGCAACTAAGATGATGAAAATATTGGATACCTTGAGATAAAAATGATTAGTGCTGCCTTGGGAAGACATGATTTAGGGGAGACATGATAACAAAAGGTTCTACATTTGCTCTTCTTGAGTCAGAGGGTAAACCTAGAAAGACTTGGTGTAAGTTGAAGAGAGGAAGATTTAGGTTCCATGTAAGGAAAAAAATTTCCTAAAAATTAATATTGCCCCCAAATAGAACAAGCTAGTTGCCTTAGGAGATATTATTTTTGGAGTTTCCTTATTGAAGGGTAGATGACTATATAATTGATCATGTTGAATATTGACGAGAAGACTCATGGTCAGAAACTGATAATTCAGCAGTTTTTTAACTGTGGGTCGAGACCCCAGACAGGGTTGTGAAAAATGTGGCAACAATAAAAGGTTTCTGAACATGCAATGACCAAAAATTCACTAAAAATCAAATCCATAATGAATCTGAGGGGTTTCTGGTGGCACTTCCCCGTATTGCATCACACAACTTCACTGTATCTTTGGGTCTAAAAGCAAAATATGTGCACTTTGCACTGTGCATGCCCTTAGGCCATATAATGCCTAAGGCTGCCAAAATATAAAAAGGGGTCAAGATTGGGGAAAAAAAAATTTAAGAAGTCCTGTAATGACTTCTGGAGTGCCTTTCAATTTTTAATAGCATGAGAAACCAGTAACATTAATTTAAATGCAGTTTGCAATCCACAGGCTGGGTGGAACGCTGGATGACTATTTAAAATTCATGTAACTTCTTATAGGTAGATCTTTGCTCATGGCCAAAGGCTAGAATCAAGAATTATTTGATTGTTTTGAAAGATCATTTGATTAACTTTCTTGAATCAGCTAGAAGTCTTCATATGTAAAAGATCTTGATAGGTGGTTGACCTCAATATCTCTCCCTATATTCTCATTATATATATATATATATATATATATATATATATGTTTTATTTATTTTTTTGCTTAACTGCATGATTTTAATGGGTTTTGTTTTTCTTTTGTTCTGTACTGGGGAGTAGGTTGGAGTGGGAAGGAGAGGGGAAGAATTTTTGCTGATTGAAAAATAACTTTCCTAAATATTTTGTGAAGCAGTTACTTTAGTGCAGTGTCAAATTCTAAAACAAAATGATTACAATGAAGATATTTCATATAGTTGTCTTTTTCCATATGCCACCATTATAATTCAAACATTTTCTTGTCTACAGCAAGGATGTTTACTTTTAAGTCTGAGATAACTGAGTTTTATTATTCAGTACCTCACAGCATTTACTTGCAACTGCTGAAGATCTGGAATTTTCAAGAAAATCAGCCTACAGCCCCATTAAGCGTCTGCTTTCATTGGGGAATCTCTTTTGGAAATGCCTAGAATGTCTTCATATCTTATGCTTGATTTTCTTCAAAAAATTTATCATAAACTAGAGCAATCAGGGAAGATTACAATGAGAATTTCACAGTATGTCATATAAGCAACTCAACATCATGTTGAATTCATCACTTGTCAGGAAGAGCAAAATGCTACTGAAGTGATGCTAACGACACACATTTCTTGGTTCCTTTTTCTGTCAAATGATGCCCTTTTGTGGCTACTTCTCCTTTGTGCCTATGACCTTCAACTGTGATTCTTGAGTAACAAGGAGGATTAAAAGAAAATCACTTTTTAGTCAGAGTCTGAACTCTCACTTGACTTAGATTTGTGCTTTTTTTCTTTTTCTTTTTCTTCTCTCTTTTCCTCTTCTTATATTTCTTCTTCTTCTTTCTCTTAGGCTTCTCTTTACATTCTGAGGAGCTGGCAGTACTGCCATCTTCATCTGAGGTAGAATCCTCCAGTAGCTTCTTTAGCTGTTGCATCCTCGCATCTTTCCCTTATAATGTCAGACATGGGATCTTCATGTGCTACTCTGAATTGTTCTCATTTCTGATCGCCTTTGACAAAGCACGAGTATTCTTCGTCACTTGTTCTGTGTCCGTGCTGTTTACAGCTCCAGCATGGCATAACCTTGACGTCTTCCCCCAGGGGCATCCAGAGTCCTTTAGTTGGAGCATGAGCCAGAAATTCTCTGGCATGATCGTTGCCTGGTACATCTGGTATACAGTTTTCTGGTTTGCTCTCATCTTCCTTGATAAGTCCAGAAGGAGGTTTTTCATAAAAGGACTCGAGATACTGCAGCTGCTACTGCTGCTGCGTGTCCCACCAGAGCCGCTACTGCTCCAGCTCGGCCAGCTCCCAGGCCGCTTGAGGGGCAGAGGCATGGCCCGGCCGGGCTATATGTTTTTATTTTCTAAGAATCTTATAGAACATAAAGCTTACCTGTCCTCTCTCTTCATTTTACAAATGGGGAAACTGAGGTCCAGTGAGATTAAGTGATTTGCCCATCATTCTACACAGGTAATAAGTAAAAGATCTAGAATTCAAATTTAGGTTCTTTGATATCAAATCTAGAATTATATCTATTATACAACACTGCATCCATTCATGTTTATATTTGATATTAAATATTTCCACGCACCTGCCACTTTCCATAGGACCATTTAAAATACCAAAACTTTTTTTAGTTAAATCACATCCTCTCACATATCCACTATCTACAGACACTCTATAAGATCTTTAATCTTCCTTCAAACCTCACAAAATTCTCTCTTGTCACCTACTTTATTCACTACTTATAGTTATAAATATTTCTCTAAAATAAACTCAATTTCTTTATTTAGATGTGAAGAATTAAAACTGAAATTCAAGTTTCTTGACTCATACAGTTGATCCCAGAATCAGCAAAACATAGATTTTTAGAGTAGGAAGAGACCTCAAAGGTTACCTAGTCCAACCTGAGATCAGCCAGAGAAATCCCCTCTATAATATATCTGACTAATGGTCATGCAACATGGTCTTCAGCCCATTTCTCAATGTTATCTAGAGTGTGTGTATGTGTGTGTGTTGCCCATGTAGGTTAGATGTGTTCACATGGTTCTGTCTAGATGTGACTCCCAAGGAGACATGAATAGATATCTCTAGAGTCTCCAAGGGTGACTGTGATTCCTGCTAGAAAGGGAAGAAGGAGGTGGATGCTATAAACTAAGTACTCTCTTCTCCTTAGCTTCTCTGAGGAGTATTAGGCTAGAATTATATTCACCTGCTCCCTCCCCAAATGTTGTTAGTCTAGGGGAAATAGAGTTTTGGATCAAACTGTACCCTTTTTTGCTGTCCCATAACAGGGAAGGAATGCCCTAAAGGATATATAGAAGACTTGACTTCCTTTCCACTAAATGACTGTTACACAAAGATCATATATAGAAAATAGCAAATAAACCCATTTATCCAAACCAAAAGCAAATACAAAACAGAGAAGATTTACAGATGAGAACATAAGCTCTCCCACTGGGAGTGAGATATCTCAGTTCAACCAAGAGAGAATTTCCCAAATCTTACCCAAGGGGAAATTTCTCAAAATCTCTAGTATAATAAGCTGAAGATATGATCAAGATTGAAGAAGCATCTCCTTAGCAGCATAAAACTTTTGAAGGAATATAAGAATACTAGGCTTGCAGATAAAAAAAGGAGTTTATGAGACCATCCCTTACTGTTGTTTTTTTTTGTCATAGCTCTTCCTAGTTTAGCCAGCCAATTCCTTCTCCTCCAAGAACCTAGCTTTCTGAAAGGGCTAACTTCTATATTCTTTCTCCTAATCTAGTCCATTTCTGGAAGCTATCTGTCTTTCATATATATAGTCTTCCTTCATTTCTGCCCTTCATCTTCCAGCTTGATTTTTTTTCTTCTGTACCCCACCCCCTCCCAGGAAGAAGGAAGTTAAGATTAAAAATAAAAAATTCTCTTTTTTCTACCACTCAAAATTTCCCCAGTTCTTTCGTGGTTATAAACATCTAAAGTGGCATAGCTTTTCTCCATAACTCATGTTTTCCTTTGTTTTAGAAACCAACTTCCTATTCTGTTCTCTAAGGTTGCCTCATATTTCTCCAGTCTAAGAACTGAAACACTGAAAGATTCTATTTCTTCCTAGTATTTCTGCAGTTATAAATGAACTATTACCCCCCACCTTGTCAACTTTACTTGGTCTCTCCTCATCTAGAAGTCCCTACCTACAAACATTCCCCCAATAAACTATTAGTATCCGTTTTATGAGGTAATTGCTTAAAGCTAACAGAAAATTATTTTTCCATTTCTGTGTGGAAGACAAAAAAAACAAGAGACCTTTTACAACACAGGGGCCTTAAATAAACCATAATTTGACAAAAAAGAGGATCTATAAATGGAATTCAGATTTCAGAAACTTACAGGAATAAATTCCTAAAAGATAGAGAAGAATGACTGAATAAAAATCCGGGTGTAGAGTCAAGGAGAACTTCATTACAGTTCAGCCTTTGATGCTTAATAGCTTCACAAATCTTGCCATGTAATTGAATGTCCATCTACCTCAGGCAACTATCTTCAAACCCTTATGGGTTTGGAGTCTATAGGAAGTTCCCTAGGTTGATCTGTATTACTGTACAATAATGCTCAAAGGCAAAAAACAAAAATGAAAAAAAAACCTCAAAGATATTAATTGACTTGTGAAAATAGAAATCCTACAATTCAACTCATCCCCAGCTTGATTATGTAGGTGTACACACAGATATGTTATAAATGGCTTATCCTAGTGTCTTTCTCATGGCCTACTGGGTTCATCTGGAAGATTACAGCTACATTGTTTTCTGAAAGACTGCATGGACTCAAAGTGGCATTTTATGGCTGGGAGATAAAAGTTTCCACATGAATGACTTCCAATTCTGCTGGCAAATTGCATCAATCCCTTACCTCGAAGGGTAAATAAAGACTGATGTATGGTTTTGATGTCAAAGATTCAATTTTCCCATTACATACAGTCACTGGAAACTACAGCTGTTGGAATGAAGAAGACTTGGCCAAAGCACAGTGATCCTTCAGATTTAGAAGTATGTTGTCTTCTCTATGGAATTTCATCCCACAAAAGATAGGTTTGGTTTGTGTTTGTTATAAGTAAATTATATAACAAATGGAATGCTTTCCATAATAAAATTACGTTGGCTCCCACGTCTTTCCACTAGACATAGCATTGCAGAATTATATAATGTTAGTGTTAAAAGGGAATCTCGAAAACACATCTAGTCAAAGTTCCTTACCAGTATGGCAATCTTCTCTATAATAATAACAACAGCCTAGCAGAAGACATTAAAATCAGATGGAAATGGAATTAGGGACATGCCATTCACATTGTCCTGTCCTGTTCCCTATTGTGTGTTTTTAGTCAATGAGTTTCCTTCTCAATATTCTTTTTCAATGACTGAAAAAGCAGACACTTTCTCCACCTGTGCAACAGTATGGAGAACATTAAATATGTAAGCAAGATAGTATTTATCCTCAGTCTATCTGAATTCCATCAAAAAAAGTTTAGACAAATGATATAACACATTGATAGCATGTCATTCCAGGCTGCAAAAAAATAGCACCTACCAATTTCTAGGAAGACACAGCCTGGTAGCTAGAACTAAGCCATCTGAAACTGAATATTTTCGGAAACCAAAAGACAACAAATTTCTATATTAGAGATACAAACCTAAAAATATCTTTCAGAATTTGAAAAATAAACTGTAGTGGAATTGGAGCATTATCCCAGATAGAATGGTTGCCCACAATCACTGGATCTACAAAAATATAAAAACAATGATTTTTAATAAATGCCTTTCCTCCAAGATCATCTCCATTTTTTCTTATACATAGATGTTGTACATTCATAGCTATCTGTATGCTCTCTCTATCAGACTGTGAGCTTCTTGGGAGTAGAGATTGTTTATTTTTTAGTTTTCTTTTGCTTTGCTTTCTATTCCTGGCATATAACCCAGTAGCTGGCACAAAGTAAGTGCTTGAATAATGCTTGCTGACTAGATCCTGCCATGCTGAATATTCATTAGCTCTAACCTATGTGGAATGAAAAACCTTCAAAATATAGAGATCTAGCTGGAAAACAAAACAAAACAAAAAATATAGAGATCTAGCTGGAAAACAAAACAAAACAAAACTTTCTGTCAGAACAGAAAATGGTACATATCATTCTTGTCATCTCATCTCCTATAAGAGTTATTCTAAAGATAATTCCAGTACAACTTCATCTGAATATCTCTAGATTATAAATTCCTTGATGGCAAGAACTGTATTTTGCCCCTTTTTTTGTATCCCCAGAGCTTAGTGCAGTGCCAATATAAGTAGGAGCTTAATAAATGTGTATTATTCATCAACTTAATGCTTTTGCTCAATTACAAAAAAATGAAGTCCCTTTATTTGCAAGTGAGCAACAGTCCAGATTACATTAAATATGCAAGGTAGCATCTTCTCCAAGGACCACTTCTATCTTCATTTCATTGAATGCAAATAAGAGACATGAGACAATTATAAAAATGATAATTCACATTTATGTAAGACTCTAACATTTATGAACCCTTTCCTCATAACAGTCCAGTAAATTGAGTATAAGTATTGTTCCTCTTTAATAGATGAAGAAATAGAAATGCAGAAGGCAATCTAAGGTCACACAATTATTAAGTGCTAATGCCAGGATACGAATAAGGTTTTCTGACTTGAAGATGAATATGCTTAGCACCTATTACATCATACTCCCTACCTCTCTGTATCATCCCAGTCAAAGAGTCATTCAGCCTCTATTTGAATAGTTCAGGTGATAGGGGAGCTCACTACCTTATGAAGCAGTCCTGTACTGTGCACAGCTGTAGAGACACTAGCTCATATGTAGTAAGAATCTGCTTCCCTGTAACTTAAAGCCAGAGATTCTCATCCTGCTCTTAAGCATCTTGGATTGATCTGTATCACTTCCTCCTCAATACCTTCCATCTGGCTTAAGATACTTGCCAGAAACAGCCCCTTCCCATCTTTCTTCTCAGTCCCATCATTCCTACTTTTATCCTTGCTCTGTCAGGTTTATGAGGTGAAATGATTCTGGAGGAGCTATGTCCCCTGGATTCTGCACCAAATGCTAAGGTATCTGGATTCACTTTGTTCCTGCATGGGGGAACTTAAATCAAAACAAATGTTTCTCAGTTGGACTGATCCACTGCTACAGTCAGGTTTGTCCATGATAATCAGAGCTTAAAAAAAGACCTTGTAAAGTCTTTACCACACTCATCTTATTTAAAGAGGTTAAATTACTCTAATGTAACAAAAATTATGGCAAGGTTAAAAAAGGTTAAATTACTGTACCATAGAAAGTTTAACATGTGAAGTATTGAGGCCACATGAGCGGTAAAAATTGGTCTTTGGGATTTTTATTTTATCCTTTTGGTTAATACGAGTAAAAGTTTGCCCCTTCAATCATCCCAATTTCTCCTTAGTTCTCATCGTCATTATCCAATGGTGCTTTCCCTGTTGCTAACAAACATAAAACCACCAAAACCCAAAAAATAAACCCCTTCTCTTAAATGAATCATCACCTTAAGTTACTTTTCTATGTCTCTTCCCTTTAGCAACCAAACCCCTAGAAAAACTTCTAGCGCTCTTTTTCACTCCTACTTTTTTAGATTACACCCATAGGATCCTAGTTTCAGCGTTCAGAGCGCCTTCCTTGGAGATCATTGAGTCCAACTGCCTCATCTTTGTTGTTGCTGCTGTTGCTGAGCTGTTTCAGTCATGTCTGACTCTTTGTGATTCTACTTGGGTTGCCTTGGTAAAGATACTCAAGTAGTTTGCCAGCTCATTTTACAGATGAGGAAACTAAGGCAAACAGTTCTTCCTCTATAGATACTCAAGTAGTTTGCCAGCTCATTTTACAGATGAGGAAACTAAGGCAAACAGTTCTTCCTCTATAGATACTCAAGAAGTTTGCCAGTTCATTTTACAGATGAGGAAACTAAGGCAAACAGTTCTTCCTCTTATCTCAAAAGGAAATATCCCCCACATAGGGGAAGAACAGGAACAACATCCCAACAATCCAAGGAACCATGAGCATCCAAAATGGGGTATGGTCAACAGTGTCAAACACTGAACAGATCAAGAAGGAAGTAGTATCCTGTTGTCAAGACTTGTTGATTTTTACCTCTGTGACACATTTCCCATCCATTTCCTTATCTCTTATGACACCACAACCACCTTTGCTTAGGGCCTCATCATCTCTTAGTGGTATTACTGCAATTTCCTCCTAATCTGTCTCCCAGCATCACAATTCTATCTTGCTCCATTCATCCTCCACAAACAAAATTAATATTCCAAAATCACAGGTCTAATAACTTTAGTTTTTACAAAGTAAAGCACTTAGCATAGGGTCTGGCTCATAGTAAATATTTTTTAAGATAAATGTTAGCTTCAGTGACTATTGTCTCAAAGATGAAAATGCAATTCCTTTATTTGGCATTTATGACCTTTATAGACTGACCTGTTCTTTTAGGGTCCCTCCTCAGCACTATTATTCTAATCCAATGACTTTCTTGCTATTTTTCCAGGCATAACTCTCTAGCTCTCAACTCCTTGCTTGGGTACAAAGTGTCCCTCATACTTGGAATTCTCTTCCTCCACCTCTTGGAAACCCTAGCTCTCCTCAAGGTTCATTTCAAGTGCCTCATCCTTCAAAGGACCTTTCCTAATGTTCCCAGTAGTTAATTATCCCTGAAATTACCTTGTATTGATTTGTAATACATCTTGTATTCAATGGGCATACATTATGTACATTGTTGTTTTCGTCCTTCACTTTTGAAAAGGACCAATGGATCATTGACTTGTAAGTGAATTGGATTTAAGTGAGGCAGAATTGCACAAGGCTCTCAGCCTCTTCCTGGAAGAGATAAAAAGTGGCAAGATAAAAGTCAAGATGACTGGCAATGCCCCAGGATGACCTTACAGTGACTGACCTTGGCGTCTTTAACATCTGACCAAGCTGCTTCAGGTACCTTCATAGTCATTGGAACAAATTGTTCTCAACTACCCATTAAATTATATACATGCATCATATACAATCTATGTTGTCCTTGCAGAATTTAAACTCATGGTGGATAAGGACTGTATTTTTTGTCTTTGTATACTAAGAAAACACTTAATAGATTCATTTAAATTAAACAAAAAATAAAAATATTTATAGCAACTCTTTTCATAGTAGCCCCAAATTGTAATTGAAAAGGGCATTTTATTGTTGGGGAATGACTAAACAAATTACGATATGTAGATGCAATGAAATATTATAGTGCCATAAGAAATGATGAAACAGACAGCTTTGGAGAATACCAGTTTCTCTGTAAACTGACACAGAGTAAAGTGAGCAGAACTGGAAGAACAATTTATATGAAGTCAACACTATAAAGGAAAACAACTTTTCAAGACTTTAGAGCCCTGAACAATACCGTGACAAATTTTGTTTTTTCCTGCATTTTAAGTTCATCACCTCTCCTACAGGAGCATGGCCATTGTGGGAAATTTTTTGCTGGACAATACATGCTTGTGAAAAGAGCTTTTTTCCTCTTTTTGTGGTTTTTCAGTGGGATGGACAGAATATAAATTCATGTAAAATAAATTAATTTTCAAAAACTTTTTAGAATAAAATAAACACCAAGACAATGGCCATCAATGAATATTCATTACCAAATTGGTATAAAACTTGGACTAGGTTCAAGAAAAGGCACAAAAGAAGTGAAAGGTATGGTCCCAAGCTTCAAAGAATTTACATACCAATTATTACAGTGTATGGTAAAATTAGAATTATATTAGGCAGAAGTCATTAGGAAGATTTCATGGAAGATGGGAACATATGTAATTTAAAAAATTTGCAAATGCAGCTAAGAGATCAGAGGTAGCATAGAGTTGCCTCTAGATATCTCAAAGGCCATGACAAGCTCTAGCACATCCTGTCAATGGAGAAAAGTCTTGGTTATGAGTGTATCAAAGAGTATCTTTCATCCAAGCCTATGTAGATATGGAAAGGTTCATTATCCCAAGGATGGCCAAGCTAATAAACTTTTTTTCAGTTATAACCACTCACAAAGATACTCTATTACAGTCCAAAAAGGCCCTCAACTGCAGTAGTAGAAGCTATATTTACACTGAACACATAATTTGCTCTCAAAATATCCAAGTTAAGGCAATATAAACACCACAGAAGTGTGAGATTTCAAAGCAAAAGTCAAGAAGATTTTATTCTATGTCTATGCTAACCCATCATTCTTATATCCAAAAGAGATGAAAAGGACCTATTTATGCAAAATTATTTACAGAAACCCTCTTTGTGGTGGCTAAGAATTGGAAATGGAAGGGATGCCTGTCAATTGGGAAGTGGTGTAACAAACTGGTATATATGATTGTAATGAAATATTACCATGCTATAGGAAATGACAAAGCAGAATGATTTCAGAAAAACCTGGAAAGACTTGCATGAACTGATATGTTGTACATGATAACAGGAATATTGTTTGATGAAGAACTGCGAATGACTTAGTTATTCTCAGAAATCCAATCCCAAAGGACTAATGATGAAGCCTACCATCCTCCTTGAAAGAACAGATATTGTCTGAATAAAGACTAAAGTATGCCATTTTTTTTACATTCTTTCAGTTTTCTTTTATTCAAGTCTTCTTGTTCAAAATGACTAAGATGGAAATGCTTTACATAATTGCACACGTACCAACCATCATTTTTGCCCTCTGTTCTATAGATATTTTTCAAACCCTGTACTTCATCTCAGTGAAATTAGCCTCCTAGGACACACAGATAGAATTTATATTATTACATTCACAAATGAATTGTGGATATTTATGAGTTTTTGGTCAAGATAATATAGAGACTTAGTGGAAAGTGAGTTTGATTAGGAATTAAAAGACTTGCATTCATGAGGCAGCTAGGTAGCATAGTGGACAGAACTTTGGCCTTGGAGTCAGGAAGACTTGAGTTGAAATCCAGTCTCAGACACTATCTATGTGACCCTCGGCAAGTAATTTAACCCTGATTGTTCCCACCTCCAAATAAAAAGACCATTTGACATGGTGCTTGACCTCTGTGGGCTTCAGTTTCCTCATCTATAAAATGAAGGCATTGGGCTATATGACCTCTAAGTTCCAAGTCCCCTCAGTCACACTGGACTAGAAAATTTGACAAGTAATGACCAAGATTTAGAGCTGGTAAAGACCTTATTGCTGTTGTCCAGTCATTTTTCAGTCATGGTACACGATCCCATTTGGAGTTTCCTTGGCAAAGATACTAGAGTGCTTTGCCATTCCCATCTCCAGTTCATTTGACAGATGAGGAACTGAGGCAAGCAGGGTTAAGTGACTTGCCCAGGGTAGTAAGTGTCTGAGGTCATATTTAAATTCAGGAAGAGGAAT
Source organism: Bettongia penicillata ogilbyi (assembly GCA_023548195.1). Classification (NCBI taxonomy): domain Eukaryota; kingdom Metazoa; phylum Chordata; class Mammalia; order Diprotodontia; family Potoroidae; genus Bettongia; species Bettongia penicillata. The sequence continues at coordinate 4,955,311 of JAJHZJ010000009.1, read as the reverse complement.
CTTGCTGACTTCAGGCCTGGCACTCTATGCGCTATGCCTCCTAAATGCCCTAATAAAGACCTTAGAGCTCATTAAGTCAAGTCCTTATTTTACAAGTGAAGAAACAGAAGCAGGAAAAAGCTAAGTGAATTGCCCAAGGTTACACAGACAGTTGGCATCTAAGGAATAATTTAAATATGGGCATTCTTGACTCCATTTGCAAAGCCCCAATAAATATATCATGTTGCCTCTCTAATAATGACCAAATACTTAAATTCCAAATACAGGATAAAATATTTTTATGTTCCTTAAGGCATTTTAAACCTTTCATAATTTCCCCTTCCCCTGCAGACTTCTTATTCTTTATATCATAAGCATTTATTAAGCTCTCCCTGCCCTTCATGCATCATAGAACACTGGCTACAGTTGAGAATTCTTATCACAACTGATATACATATATACATACACATGTATATATTTATATATACAGGTACATATGTATGTATATTCTGCAAAATAATAGCTTACATCCAATTTGATGAAAAATAGATTCTTTAGCAGTAATAGTCTGCTATGTTCATGATATCACTGTAGAATGCAGAGAATTTCAGGGAGGGACCTCAGAGGCCATCTAGACAAGAAGTTTTGTAATCTGGGATCCATGTATATGGTTTCTAATGTGGGTGGGTGCACGCACATGCACACACATACCTATACACACATATACACACATATATATCATACATATATATGTATATATACATTGATATGATTTGATTTCCTTTGTGATATTGTAGATATTATTTTATGCATTAAAACATCATTCTGAGAAAGGGTATAGGCTTCAACAGCTGACTAAAGCAGTTCTTGGCACTAAAATGGTTAAGAACCCCTATTGTAGACCACATTTGAACAAGAATTCCCATTTTACCACATCAGACAAATGATCATCCAGATTTGTTGGTCTCCCTGCCACAACACTCTCTGAGTTCCAGTTCATCTTCCACTCAGCTGTCAAAGAGATCTTTCTAAAATGTTTTCTAAAGTGATTTCTGACCAATTCAATAAACTCTAGTATCTCCTGGATCAATTCTAAAATCCTGTTTGGCACTCAAAGACCTTTATAATCTGTTCCCTACCTCCTTTCATACTCAGACCTTACACATATTATATACTGTGATCCAATGACACTAGTCTTCTTACATTTCCTCAAACAAGACACTTCATTTCTCCCATCTGGATATTTTCACTGGCTTAAATATTTCAATGAATATTTCCCCATGTCAGGAATTCTTTCTGTCCTCATTTGTACCTCCTGGCTTCCTTCAGGTCCTAGCTAAAATCTTTCCAGAGGAAATCTTTTTGGATCCCCCTTAAATCTGGTAACTTCCCCATATTGATTATGTCCAATTAATCATTAAATACATATATACATAAATATACACACATAATAGACATATATTATAGGTATGTATATACAATACATATATAAAATGAGTATGTACATATACATATATGTATGTACATATATACACATTGCATATGCATCCATATGCATACATGTATGTGTTAACATCTTTGATTTTACATAAGTGTTTTCATCTTGTCTTCCCTATTAAATGTGAGCTGCTTGAGATTAAGGATATTCTTTCATTTTTCTGTATATGCCTAGAGCTTAGCATATTGCCTGTCACATAGTAAGTGCTTAATGAATATTTACTGACTAATTGCTTCTGTAAAAAGACCTCAGTGAGGAAGACTCCATTACTTCCCAAGATAGTCTAGTCCATTCTTGGATAGCTCTATTAGGATATTTTTCCTATGATATGAAACCTAAATTTGCTTCTCTGAAACAACCATTCATTACTCTTAATTTTGCCTTCTTGAGACAAGCAGAACAAATTATAAGTTAAACCATCCCAATGGTACTGAGGCATGAAACTTAGTAAATCAAAGAATGTGAGAAAAGGGATCCCAAGCTTTCATTAGAAATAGAATTCCCCCAGGACTGAACTCTATCCAACCCTGTGCCTGAGTATAAAACAGAGAGCATGCTCATATGTAAAAAGCATGGTCCCAACCTTTAACGAGTTTCCATTCTAAATTGTTAGAGTAGAGGGAGAAATACAAGATTCTAAAAGAATATGGTCTGAAACAAGCACAAAATTATGGAACACAAGCTTTAAGTACATTAGGCTGAAGTCATGGAAAAGCTTTCATGGAGTATGTGGACCATATGTAATCAGAATTTGCAGATAAAACTAGTATCAGAGATGGTGTGAAGATGCCCCTAAATATCTCAAAAGCTATGTCAAGCTTGGCAGGTCTGACCAAGGCAGAAAAGCCTTGAGTCTGCACCCAGCAATCAATTTCTTTCATCTAAGGACAAGCCTCGCTAGGTTTGGAAAGATTCCTTAACAAGTAATGACCAACTGTATAAGCAATGACCAACAAGTATAAGCTTTTTCATCATGCCTACTCATAAAACAAGACAGCGTACAAGGGTGCAAAGGGATAATGAACTGCAGCAACAGAAGCTATATCTGAAGTGAGATTCAAACCTAAGTTTTCCTAAATCTAATGCTAATCTACTTACTACCATGAGGTGCTATGGCTGAGCCAATACAGGAGGTGAGAGTATTAGGACATTCATAACTTGAGTAACCTTTGACCAGTTACTTGACCTCTCTGGGTCAGTTTTCTTATGTGTAAAATGAGGGAGTTGGATTTCATGAACCTCAGATATCCATTGTCAGCCTGAAAACTAAGATTCTTTGAAGTCTAATAGCTATTTCATGGCAGCCCTTCAAACACCTAAATGCATCTATTGGTTCCCCTAATCTTTTTTAATACCTAGCATCCCCTAAAAGTGATACTACTAAAAAAAATTGATACCACTAAAGTCTGATCACCTCTCTTCCTTGCTCAGGAAATCCCAGGAACTCCCTGTTACCTCTAGGACTAAGTATAATCTCCTCTGTTGAGCATTTAAAGTGGTTCACAACCTTCCTTTCAAGGCATATTATGGATCAGTATCCTTCATGTACTCTATGGTTTAGTCAAATTAGACTTCTTGCTACATTTCCTTCCTCCATGCTTTTGCATAGGCATATCCCCTCACCCAATCTGGAATGTAACATACTCTCCTCTATCACTTAAACTTCCTTTTCTACTTCCAAGTTCAGCTTAAATACATCATGTATATGAAGCCTTTTTATAATTCCTTAGCCACCATACTTCACACCCCTGAAATTACCTCATGTATATTTTGTATGTACTCATTAGCACGCCATATTTCTCTCTTATGTAAGAAATTTAAGGGTAGGTACTATTTCATTTTTATCTTTTTATATCATCTCACAAAGTAGTGTGGGCCCTAATAGGCACTAAATAAATTCTTATTAAATGATTGATTGATCAATGTCTGTTATTGAGTATTCTCTCCTTTGAGTCAATCATTCTCCAACAACTCAAAAGAATGTGCAAAGGTTGGCATTCTCAGGTAATTTGCAGCCACAAATTAAAATCTTAAAAGTAGTTCTCAGCTGGATGAATAGCTGATGAGACATGCGGGGTGATTTATCTTTGGTTCTCCACTTTAGAACTAGTTGTGGATTAGATCCACTTTAGATGTAGTCAGTAATGGGAACCAGGAATAGGAAAGGTATGACACTGGCCCAAGGCATGAATAACATTTGGGGAATGCTACAAGGGCCACACTTTATATTAATTTTTATAAATACATACATTTTCATGATGAAAATCTTTTCTCCATTGGCTTCTATTTTGTCACCAATTTTCAGTCTAGGTAAGCTAGGTTTGGTGCCTTTGTTAGTCAGAATCTTAAATGAACAGAATTCTGCCTTCTCTCTAGATAGCAAAGAGGTTACTGTACTCCTGAACAGTGTTCTTTTCTTTGAGAAGAAATGGATACTAGAGAATATTGAGCTTAGAAAAGTTATGCAATATTAATTCTTCTTATTAATTTTAATTCTTTATATTAATACAATTAACCTATATTAATTATAATTCTTCACAAGTTACTCTATGACATCAAAGTTCCTGTGGTCCCAGTGGTAACAAACATGGGTATGATACTTAAAAGAAGACAGGGGATGATGGTGGTATTTTTAAACCTTGTCTTTTCCTACTCTGTAACCAATCTGCAGCTTATCTTCTGAGATCAGATAAGATAGCCTTAAATACAGCAATCATCCCTAATATGCAAACAATGAGAAAACTCTCTTCCTTGGGACTTCATTTGCTCCCTGTGCTAGAATTCCAAGTGTATATGTAGAAGGGAGAAAAGGAGTTAAAAGGCAAGGGAGATCAACCGAAAGCCCTGAAAAGAGCTGGACACGCAGATGGAGGTCCTAGTGTGGAAGCTATCTTTCCAGAAAACCAAAGACGAGAAGAAAGATGAGAAGGTTATTGAAGAACCTCAAAAGTCATCTAGTCCAACCCTCTTATTTGACAGATGAGAAAACGGCAGCTGGGAAGAGTCATATGACTCAGTCACATGGTTATTAAGTGACCGAGATGGGAATCCAACCCAGTCTCTCTCTCTCTTCTATTCCTGCCCACCATCCACTATGCTGAAGAGGGAAGAAATGGAGAGAGAGAAGCTGAGGAGTAGAGGGCAAAAAGGGAGAAGGAAGACAAAAGCACTAGAACATGTAAAATCCGAAAATGGGTTGGTAAGTGGATTTTGCTGGGTTCTATTTTGTCACCAATTTTCAGTCTAGGTAAGCTAGGTTTAGTGCCTCTGTTAGTCAGAATCTTGACATGAACAGAATTCTGCCTTCTCTCTAGATAGCAAAGAAGTTATTGTACTGATGAATAATGTTCTTTCTTTGAGAACAAATGGATACTAGAGAAATTATGCTACACTTATTTTCAATCTCCTTTGTGGAGTTACAGTTACAAATCAGCTCATTTTTCTTTACAGAAACAAGCTGGTATCTTTAAGGCCATCTTTTCACATGATTCTTTTTCCCAGCTAGGTTTTCATTTTCCAGTGTGCCCCAAATAAAGTATGTGTTCATATGTGTGTGCATTCATGTGTATGTTATGTGTGTCCCCACCCAATAAATCTCTTGTCTAGGGCAAAAGTGTTGATAGCTTCTGTGAAAGGGTCTTTTTGTCCCTTTTTGTCTAAATTTCATTTTCATTAGACTGCTGGAAGTTTAGGTAAATGCCAGAGGGATTCCAGCACCACTTGGCTTTTCTCTGATGTCCAAATTATCTCTTGGAAAAATACAGTCTTGTATTCACTGTAGCTAATGGTAGTGACAGCTGAGAGAGCGTCAAATCTGCAGTTAATTCATGGCACTGCACATATGTGACCAAGACATATTTGCTGAGAGAGACTTAAAATAGCATCAAATGTTTGTAAGCATGAGGTCCCATAGGCAGCAGGAAATATCTGAAGGCTTTAATAGGATCAGGCTTTTGTGTAAAAACAATGAGTTGCTAACCATGACCCAGCTGAGAGTCATTAAAATGTAGTTTATTAGTTTGTGGTGCTGTTTAAATTCTCTCTTGAATCGTCCCTAATCTAAATGCGGAGGGGGTAAAACGAGTAAAGGGTATGAGGCCACTGCAATCTAGGTTAAGTACAAAAAGTAGGTGAAGAGTCTGTGATCCATCAGAGCTCCAGAAGACAATGTCGAATGTGAGACTTCTTTTGTATTAAGTAGTCAAAATTTCCAGTAAACTGTCAGCACCTTTAGGACTTGGAAAAGTGAAAAATACTACAGAACTTTCTGCCCCCCATCTACTGAAAGTCATACACTTCAGACTCACCAGTATAATTCTAGTCACTACAATCCTTGAATGTTGCTGTTCTGAGTCAGTTAAGCAGCTCCGTCTTTTTGATGGGTGAGTTCTTCCATTTGGAAATGCTGGTCAACTTGTGGGGTACATAAAATTTTCCAAGATACAGCAAACATTGTTTTCTGGCATACAAGTAACTGGAACTCAAACTTTTATCAGGTGACCTCTCTAATGTCTGTGGCACTGTTGATCACTGCCTCCTTTAGAAATTTCTCTCCTTCCTGGTCCTGTGGGCACTTTGGTATTTGGATTCTTTTCTTTCCTAAGAGTTTCTTCTTGGTTTCCTTCACTGGCTCTTCTTCTTTCTGTCCCCTTAAATTCAGGCATTCTCCCAAGACAGAATCCTTGGATCATCACTTTTGCTTTTCCTTTGAAGACTTCAAACTTTCTTCTGGTTTCAATTAGATTAAAACCTCAAGATGTATTCCTCTGTGAATCACCTACCGTAGAGCTTTGGACATAGTAAGGACCCAGTGGATGTTTACTGAACTATCATTTTTTTGAAATTGTCTTCCCTTCCCTGAAATCATGTGTGAAGTGACTTGTTCCAGACTATAAAAGATTTAATTGCTATGCTAACATTTATGCTAATTCCTGTAACAAGAAGACAATCAGACCTGGAAAGAAGGTGGGTGACTTGTGAGGACAGAAGACCCTGTCCAGAGGGACCAAATCAGGAAGTAAAGGAAAAGAAAGCTGTTTGTCAAAGAAGGAAAATATTTCACATTTATATCAGACTTGAAGGATTGTGAAATACTTTCCTCATCAAAAAAAAATTTGTAAAGTTGATAGTAAAGTGTTACTATTCCCATTGTGGGGAGGCAAAGGGAATGTTAGTTACTTCCACACAATCATGAAGGTAGTATGTGCTAGAGTTGGGATTTGAACCAACATTGTGTGACTTCATGCTAACTCTTTCCATTACAATGCAGATAAGAAAGAAAAAAGGGGAAGTTTTTGGAGAAATTAACAATATGAAAGCATTAGGACACCATAGCAGTGTCACAAGAAAGATCCTTGAGATGTCCGTAATGCTTCCACATTCAATGCATTATGTAGGTTGAGAAGACAGTTAGGGCAGTGAGGTGGCATAGAGAGAGTGCCAGGCCTGGAGTCAGGAAGATTTATCTTTCTTAGTTCAAATCTGACCTTAGACATTTATTAGCTTTGTGATCCTAGGCAAGTCATTTAATCCTGCTTGCTTCAGTTTCCTCATCTGTAAAATAAGCTGGTGAAGGAAATGGCTAAGTACTACAGTATTTTCACCAAGAAAACTCCAAATGGGGTCACAGAGAATTGGGTAACTGAAAATGAATGAACTAGAAAACACAGTTATGAGACATTTATATTTATGATATCATTCCTTAAATACCATATATCATTGACCATATTCCTTATAAGGAGATAAAATAGAGAGTTTCCTATAATTATCCTATCAAGTTATTGTTGTTGTATCTTACCAGAGATTTAGAGTTGTAAGCAACTCCTTGTGTGAAAATTCCCTCTACCGATTCAAATTAGCTCCTACTCCAACAACTTACACACTTAATGAGTTGACTGGGGGCACTCCAAAGTTAAGAACATGGTCCAAGCACTGGTTTCCTATTGTCACCCAGTCAGTATTTTTCAGTGGAAGGAAGCCCTGTGAGACTCCTTTAAATGGCAGCTTCCAACTGACCTTCCTCTCAACTTTGTAGCCTTGTAAACTCACTTCTCTTCTGTCTCAGTTTCTCTTTCTTTCACCCTTTGTCCCATTCACCTTCAACAAACTTTTCTTCTTCCCATTCTCAATTTTTCCTTGGCTACTATTTATTTTTTGCTTATCTGTAAAAAGAAGGGAATTAGATGATTTCTAAAGTCTATGAAACTATCAAGCTTTAACAACACTCACGAGGGGGGAGGGGTTGATCTCATTAATAAATGTTTTTTGTCCTTCTCTTTTCTTCCTCACAGCTTTGTCTATGTCACAATTCTCCCTTTTCTTTAAATAGAACATAGAACATTGCCACATGCCAAGTGACCCTATTTTCCCTTGGACATAGGGTTACAGACTGGGAGAAAGGTATGAGACATTATTTTTTGACCTGTTGACTGAGAAAAAAACTTCCTCAACTTTATATAAGAGTTTGGTATAGAATGCCCTACATGCATGGCCCTAAACATGTCAGGGTTAAGTCACTTGTAGTAGGTACAACTCTGCGAATTTTGGGACTTTGCATTACTACTGCTGGACAGCTCCAATGGGAAGTCTAAGTAAAGTTGGTTATGTTCAGAGATGGAACCTCTATGTAGGTAAGTAGAGCAGGATTGTAATGACTCAAAATCCATGCTGCAATGAATGTTAAATACCGAAAGTCTAATCTCAGAATGAGAAGGTCTAGATTCAAGTGTCAATGTTGTCAGTCAATAGCTATGTGACCTTGGGCAAGTTACATAAACTCTCTAAACTTCAGTTTCTTTAACTTTAAATTATCAAAAGTGATACTGGAGAGGTTGGTTCAGGATTATGAAGGTGGGAGAAGGCCCCATAGTCAACTTCATTAAAGGGTACAATTTCCTTGGTTTCCTCCAATAAAAATAAAAGGTTAATAAGGAGAACACTCTAGACGCAGAACCACAGAATTTTAAAGATGGAAAGAACCTAAGAATACATCTAGCCTAAACTATTCATTTTAACAGCTAAAATCTCACACAGGGAGATTCCTAAAGAGTTGGAGTAACTTGCCCAAGGTTGATTTAATTGAATCCCTGATGAATCCATAATTGAATTTTAGTAATATCCAACAGCTGTCAAATTGAAGTTTCTCAATACAGATAAAAATGTGATGGGAGTTACAAATACATTGGAGAAAGCAGCATGGCAGCATGAGATCAAATTTTAAAAATATAGTCATTGTAAATGAATATCAAAGTGACTCAGTATAGTTTTATGGATCAAGATAAATACTGTCACTAAAATAGTTAAAGTAGTGTGATTTTTTTGGAAGATAACAATGAGTATCTCCAAACAATTGTACAAAAGTTCAAGACATTCATAACAAAAGTCTGAAGGAACAAATGGTCCCAATTGAAGCAATGAAAGAAATCAACTTCAAGAACATTTTCCTGTTGCAAGTCAATCGATAATAGAGTCCTAATTGGTTCCTTCTCTAGGATATTAGTCACTGTGAATATAATTTCTTCCATCTACACCTCCCTGTCTCTCTTGTCTGAGACTGTAATAGAGAGAAAGCTCAATAAATGACAACTATCTCTCATGGTAGCCAAAAACCTAATCATCTTATGTTGCATCAGGAGAGATAGAGTCCAGAATCAGGGAGGCTATATTTCCACAATATCCTATCCTGGTCAGATCACACCTTGAGATGACACATTTTTTTTTCTGTATAAAATACGTGGAACAAAGTCTACTAGATTTTAATTATTTCCCTTGCCCCCTGCAATCTAGTTCTGTAGATTAGTAATTGACTGTAGTCAACTGTACTTCGAGAAATCATTCAGACTGACTTTGGGATGTTACAGAATAGGTCTTCCTGCATTAGAAAGATTAAAGCTTTGCACAATATTTAAAGAAACAATCACTACCTCCCCAGGAATATTATCCTCAGCAGAATTGTAAATGGATGGCATCTTTCCTATGTCAAGTGCAAGGTGAATGGGGAAGAAAGAAAAGTCCAAGATATTCTCTCTACATAACAGTGGGTTAACCAGGGAAAGCAATTTGCTCATATGAAAAGGGAGCTTCAGAACCCTGTAGGGGTCAGCACATTCATGTCTCTTGGTTTGCTCATATGAAAAGGGAGCTTCAGAACCCTGTAGGGGTCAACACATTCATGTCTCTTGGTTTGATGTTATGTGATCATGGAAGTTGTTTCTTCCCTTCCATCACTGGAAGGTCCATCCAGGTGTCTTGAAGGCTGCTGAGTTTTCTGCAATTCTAGTAGCCTGAACTGGAATGAGCTCCATTGGTGATGGCTTCTGAGTACCTCTAGGACTGAACACTGAAACCAGTGTCAGATTTCTAAAGGGTACTTGGTCCAAAAAGGCTCCATTTTTCAGATGAGGGTTTCTCTCTATCTCCATTTCCAGAGTCCCTGCTGCTGACATCTAGGCTAGGTAAGGAAGTAGGAGATCCATGAGTAAACCAGCCTCTGAGCTTTTGCTTGGGAGAAGAACGGGGTGTACTACTTGGGGAAGACTGAGAAGACCAGTCTCTCTTCTTTTGTCATTTCTCCATTTTGTAACTTCAATTTATGTACTGCCTCTGCTACATGGTGGTACATGTTTTCTTCTGTGATGAGGCCTTTATGCAGAGTGTATCCAACATCTGTCAACCCTGCCTTCTGCTCAAAGCACTGGATGCTTTCTTGTGTCTGTTTTGTAATTAGACAGTTGATGATGATGTGCACCACCTTGCACCACTGAGGTCTTGTTCATTTGGTCACTGGAAGCTGAGGGGTTTACAGGGAAACTATTTTCTATGTCCTCAACTTTGGAAAGCTGTTCGTACTTCTAATCTGGGATGACCAGCTTTTTCCACAGAACCTTACTGCACATGTCAGATGAAGGTGGAGTCATCGGTTTGGGATCCTCCAGGACATCATAACTGAATCCCCGATGATGCATTCCAATTGGCAAAGACATCTTGCCTAGAAGCCCACCTGTACTGTGCTCAATAGCAGGCACATCTGACTCTCTGGATGATGCCATGAAAGACTATGATCCAGGTCTTTCTCTAGATAGATATCCAAAACTCAGATTCCCAGCATCTATGGAAGTTATGCAGATAAGACAAAGATGTCACAAGGGAACACTCTGCAAATAGTGATGGACTAGCAAAGAACTCCAAGCAGCTCTCATACAGAGGGTCTACAAATAGTTGGGTTTCTGTGAGAATTGGGGTGGGATGGAGGAAAGGTGGAGAAGAGACCATCCACAGCCCAAGGCTCCACCACAGACAGGAAGCTGAGACTAACAAGGTTCTAGGTTCCCATCACTCCCAAAGCACTGAAGCATGGAGCAAACTGAGGTCATGACGCAAGCCAACCCAAATGGACTCAGTGAGTAGAAGTAAAGCGAAGCCAAGATAACATATTTTGAGGGAAATTCTTGATATGCTGGAACACAACCAGAGAAGGACAACTAAGATGGTGAAGAGACTTGACCTTATTCTATGAGGATCAGTTATAGGACATGGGCTTAAAGAAGAGAAGATAGGTAGGGATGGGAGCTGTTGGCAAGTTCATGCCCTTGGTTTGGTCAAACATGGAACCTTCAAATATTTGAAGGGTTATCATCAGGAAGAGTGGTTATGCATTTTTTGCTCTGCACTAAAGGCAGAACTGTAAGGAATAGATGTAAATTGCAGAGGAAATTTAGCTTTAAGGCAACTAAATATTTCTTAGCAATTAATGCTGTCTAAAAGTATATTGATCTGCTATTGGAGATAGCGGGTTTCTCATTATTGGAGAACTTTTCACCCTCTCAATGCTTGATTTTCTTTATTGTAGTTTTCAAGTTGATGCCTTTTGTTTTTACATCATCATCATTTCTCACTACACCCCAACACCCAGTGACCCTCCCTTTGCAACTCAGGGAACAACAAAAAACATTTAAGTAAGTGACAAAACCAACTTATACATTGACCGTATCTTATATGCAACTTTTTTCACTGATAGTCCCAAAACAAAAGGGAGAAGGTGCATTTCTTGCTCTCTTTTCCAAGCCAACATTGGTCATTATAATTATACAAAATTCGCCTTCATTTCATTATTCTTTTCATTTCCATCATTATAAATATTGATTTCCTAGTTATGCTCTTATTGCACTGATTCATATAAGTCTTTCATGTTTTTATTCATTTTTCCTGTCCTCAGTGGAAGTCTTCAAGAAAAAGGTGGATGACTAGTTGTCACTTCTTGTGGAGGAAATCTTCTTTTATGGTACAGGTTACACAAGATTCCTTTGAAAGTGCTTTCTCATTAAGATTCTGTGATCTCCTCATTGCTTCCATATAAGATTTTTCTGTGAACTTACATAATGGGAAGACCTTTCATGGAAACAAAACTGTGCAGTGTGCCACTAGGTGAGTTTTGTACTGAGCAATGATGAGATGTATAAATAATTCAATTCACTTCAACTGAGCAAACATCAGATAAACAAAGGCATAGCTACATTGCAGAGTCAAGAGAATACTTTCATTCACTCATTAAACAGGTGTGGACGCTAGTACTTGGTTCATGTGAGCTCTTATATAGCTTTTTTTAGTACAAATAAATAAGACCCAGCATGAACCTCTGAAAGGAAATTAATCAGGAATATGTAATGTTTCTCAGTTATAACACTCAGTAAGAAAATAAAACTATTTTTAAAAAATGAAGGCGAAAAAGTAATTCAATTAAATCTAAGTCATATTAGCTGAGGGAAAATTATTCAATGCCTAGAATGAATTGGAAGTACGATGAAAGTACAAGGGTAAAATGAGTGATGCCCTTCAATATTTCCTGTCGTGATTTCCAGGAATCTGAGATGGTTGCAACCCTTTATGGATGAAGGCAGCCTGTGTGACAAGCATTCCTATGAGATTAAAAAACTTTATATTATTGAAAACTTTCTAAATTTCTTCTGATTAATGTTCAGTAAGTATTTGGGTCAGTTATGTATGTGTCTTAAGCATTCTTCCAGGGACTTCCTTCCCTTGGTTTTTAAATAATTCTATTTTAAAATAAGACCAATTTAGCATTTTTAAGACTTTTTTTCCTGTGGCAACATTCTCTCGAGGCTCCCCTACCCTTTCCCACAAATCTAATTTCCTTTCTTCCTAGAATGTTTTAGGTATTTCTCTCCCATTTTCCTTCTATTTTATTATAATGGAAGAGTCAGGGGCACAAGTTTAAGTGTTGGATCCTCAAGAAAACTTTCCACAGAAACCTCCTTGCCTTCTACAAAACTGGAAAAAATACCAATTCAATACCAAAAAACATTATAACAAACAATTTAAAGTATCTTTTTCTGTTAAAAATATTGTGCAAAGCACAGAGAGATATATATGTGTGAAAAGAACATTCTATCTCCCCTAAAGAGACTTAAAATCTCTTTAAGACAGAGCAGAGAAGAAGACAAAATACAAAGTAAGGGGTGGAAGTATATGACAGAGAGAAACAAAGCATTAGGGGAGATCGCAGTAAGGATCACATTTCCAGTTAGAGCAAGGTTCAGTGAAGTGGTAGTATCTGAGCTGGGTTTCAATAACTCAATTATCATTTATTAAGTGTTTTCTATGTGTCAGATTCTGTGCAAAGAATTGGATATACGAAGAAAGATAAAAAACAGCCTTAACGAATGGAATTTTAGAGGGGAAGGTACTAGCATTGATGATTTAAATGAACAGTTATGAGGGAAGGAAATTTCAGGGAAAGAGGAGAATGTGATCTTGGCAGAGAATCAGGGAAGTGGAGGACATGTTTGAAGAAGATGAGTATTGTTAAACTAGAGTATAGGACATAGGTAAATAAATTAAAACTGGAAATGTAGGTCAAGTTGAGAATGTGGAGAACTTGAAATGTTAAACTAATGGGTTTGAAGGTTATTTGGCACACCCTGGAGAGCAACTAAATGCCTTTGGATGGGAAGGGAAGCTATCAGTCAGACCTATGGATTAAGACGATAAATTGAAGGAGCTAAGATGGGCGAGGAGCAGGAAGAAGTAGAGTGAGATCCCTGCACCAAATCTGAACAAAATAAAACTCCTCCAAATAGAAACAGAAAATACGCCAAACCAAATCCTGATAGGGAAATCCAAGAAAAATCACAGAGAATCATTCGTCCAGCCCAGGTGGGCACAATGAGACAAAGTCTGTGGACACTGGGGATAGGGAACACTTCTAAGATGCAGGCAAAGGTTGTGCACCAGGTCAAAAGGTTGATACCAGAGTACCACATGCAAGGTGTATGAAAATGTCTTAAGTGGCAGCTTTGTTTTATACTACCCAGTTCCAAGTCACATATCCAGGGTGGATTGAGAAGGGACTTGCACTCAAGGATAACATTCTGTGATTTTCCCTGGTCTTAGGCAAGTTTTGAAGCATGAAACTTTAATTTAGTTCGGATCAAATGAGCAGAGAAGCATATCACTTTCAGCTTCTAACGCAGTCTGTGGTCTACAGATGGATAACCAGGTCAGAAATTTCAGACCAAAGGGGATCCTTCAGTTCTGTCACTCTGAACCAGAAGCAGAAATCCACAACTGGCTGATAGTGACTGATTTCAGAAGCTGTTTATGGTTGCTCAGACCCAAACTCCATGTCAGAAACTTGCAGAGCTTACACCAAGGGACAGCAATCAGAAGTTGCATAGAGCAGACCACTGATTTAACATCAAATCCCTAAGAAAACAGGACCAGCCTATAGAATTCACTCATCACCTCCTGAAAAATCTCCCAAATTCAAACCCTCAGGAGCATCCTAGCCAAAATCCAAAGTTTCCAAGTGAAAAACAAATATATTGTAAGCAGCCAGAAAGGAAACATTCAGGTATTAAGGAACCATAGTAAGAAGTATAGCAACCACCATTATAAAGGAGTGGAGAACTTGGAATACCTTATTCCAGAAGACAAAGGATACAGATTCAAAGCCAGAAATAATTTACCGAACAAAATGGATTATAATCCTACAGTTGGGAAATGGATTTTTAATGAAATAGAGAATTTCCAAGTATTCCTGCTGAAAATACCAGAGCTCTGTAGAAACTCTGAAGTTCAAACACAGGGGTAAATAGAAAAATTAAAAAGTGAGTATGAACAAATAACCAAAAGCACTAAATAAGGACAAACTGCTTAAATTCAAATATGGGGAAATAGTACGTGTCCTCCCTGAACTCTATAATCATTGGAGATCATATAGAGGGAGTCTAATTAGAGAAAGCTAGGGAATGTTTCCATTCTGTCTTGCTTAGGAAAGAATGGAATAAGTGGGGATGAGGAAAGCTTTTGTAAGGAAGGGAAAGAGATAGGACGGTCAGGGATAATTATCCTGTATAATCAATTACATAAGTAGATACCTTGTGTTCATCCTTTGTTGCCAAAGAAGACCATGCCATCAGAGAAATGATGACATGACTTGCACTTGACTTGGTTTTGAGTGAGGGAGGGCCGGGAAGGTCACCAGCCTCACTTCTCCTCCAGAGCCATCTGAGTCCACTGACCAGATATTCATCAGATTGACTGGCGATGAAGCAGGATGCACTGGGAGACCTCACTTAGGGTGAGGCAATATCCATTCATTGAATGGGACTGTTTAAGAGGTAGCCAGGGCATGGCCTCTTTAATGAGGTCAAGAAAAAGAAAGATATCAGGTTGGGAGCTAGGAGGGCCCAGAGGAGCCCTTATAGGCAGGGGCCCATTGAAGTCCAGGCTTCAGAGTGTAGTAGGTTTAAGGTTTTGGGAGAGGAAAGGAGAGGAGAGGAGGGGAGGGGAGGAGAGAGAAGGAAAGGAGACAGGAGAGGAGAGGAGGGGAAAGGAAATGTCTAGAATACTTAAATTTTTCTTAGAAAACTTTTCTATCTTAGAAAGAGAAATTGAACAAGCCATAAATGATCTTAAGAAAACATCCCCCAGACCAGATAGATTTACAAGGGAGTTTTACCAAACATTTAAGGAACAATTAATCCAAATACTTTAGAAACTATTTGAGGAGGAGCCAAGATGGTGGAGTAGAAAGACTCACATATGCTAGCTCTGAACCCACAGCCCATATATTTTCTGTAAAAAGAACACCCCAAATTCTGGAGCAGTGCAAGCCATGCACCAACACAGTGGAAGAGATTTCCATTCCAGAGAGCCCAGGAAAGCCACCCCCAGGGGTCCATCACACTCCGGACACGGAGCCCACCCCTGCGCTGCCCTGGCCGCAGGGCCCTAGAGGAGCAGAGCCAAGCAGGCTTCAGGGATGGAACCTGTGGCGGCCGCGAAGGTCCCTCCACCCACAGGTGCTCCAGGTCAGTGAGAGAGACTTCTAGGCTGGCAGAGAGGGGAGCGGGGTGTCTCCGTGACTTGGTCCCCCTTGGGGGGCAGCGGCAGAGGCAACAGTGCTCCAGGAGCAGAAAGGGCCTTGGGTCCATTACCAGAGGTCACTGCATAAACCCCCTGAGGGAACTGAGCCTGGGAGGTGGCCCTGCCCACACCTGAGCACCAGAACTTAAGCTCACATTGAATAGCAGCTGCGCCCACTGCTGAAAGCCCTGAGGCTGGGGAGCAGCATTTGAATCTCAGACCCTAAGCACTAGCTGGGCAGATCTAGGCGGGGGTGGACAGGAATCTCAGAAGTCAAGTAACTGGCTGGGAAAATGCCCAGAAAAGGGAAGAAAAATAAGACCATAGAAAGCTACCATCTTGGGGGACAGATGTTCCCGCCTTTCATTTCTGATGACGAGGAAATATTCTTACCATCAAGGAAAGACGTGGAGGTCAGGGCCTCTGTATCCCAGACATCCGAGGTGGATGTCCAGTGGGCTCAGGCCATGGAAGAGCTCAAAAAGGATTTTGAAAATCAAGTTAGACAGGTGGAGGAAAAACTGGGAAGAGAAATGAGAGAGATGCAAGAAAAGCATGAAAAATGGGTCAATACCTTGGTAAAGGAGACCCAAAAAAAACTGAAGAAAAGAACACCTTGAAAAATAGGCTAACTCAATTGGCAAACGAGGTTCAGAAAGCCAATGAAGAGAAGAATGCTTTCAAAAGCAGAATTAGCCAAATGGAAAAAGAGGTTCAAAAGCTCACTGAAGAAAGTAGTTCTCTCAAAATTAGAATGGAACAGATGGAGTCTAATGACTTTACGAGAAACCAAGAAATCACCAAACAAAACCAAAAGAACGAAAAAATGGAAGAGAATGTGAAATGTCTCATTGGAAAAACAACTAACCTGGAAAATAGATCCAGGAGAGACAATTTAAAAATTATGGGACTATCTGAAAGCCATGATCCAAAAAAGAGCCTAGACATCATCTTTCATGAAATTATCAAGGAAAACTGCCCTGATATTCTTGAACACTTCAGGGGAAAATATGGTCTTTCAATGAAACAGAGGACTTTCAAGCATTCTTGATGAAAAGACCAGAGCTGAAAAGAAAATTTGACTTTCAAACACAAGAATGAGAAGAAACATGAAAAAGTAAACAGCAAAGAGAAGTCATAAGGGGCTTACCAAAGGTGAACTTTTTTACATTCCTACATGGAAAGACAATATTTGTAACTCTTAAAACTTTTCAGTATCTAGGTAGTTGGTGGGACCACACACACACACACAGGAACACACGCACACACATGTACACACGTGCGTGCACACACACATACACACATGCACACTCTTACAGAGACAGAGAGCACAGAGTGAATTGAATAGGATGGGACCATATCTTAAAAGAAATTAAGGTAAACAGTGAGAGAGAAATGTAGTGGGAGGAGAGAGGGTGAAATGGAATGCAGTAAATTATCTCTCATTCAAGAGGCAAGCAGGAGACTTTTTAGTGGAAGGAAAAAGAGGGCAGCTGAGAAAAAAAACATGAAGTTTACCCTCATCACATTTGACTAAAGGAAGGAATAAAATGCACACCCATTTTGGTATGAAAACCTATCTTACAATACAGGAAAGTGGGGGAGAAGGAGATAAGCAGGGTGGGGGGGATGATGGAAGGAAGGGCAATGGGAGGAGGGAGTAATTTGAAGTCAACACACTCGGGGAGGGACAGGATCAAAAGACAGAATAGAAACAATGGGGGGCAGGATAGGATGGAGGGAAATACAGTTAGTCTTACACAACATGACTATTATCGAAGTCATTTGCAAAACTACACAGATATGGCCTATAGGGAGGGATGGGGAGAATTTGGAACTCAAAGTTTTAGGAACAACTGTCAAGTATTGTTGTTGCTACTAGGAAATAAGAAATACAGTTAATCGGAATAGAAAGTCATCTGGCCCTACAGGACAAAAGAGTAGATGGGGACAAGAGAAGGAGGGATGACAGAAGAGAGGCAGGTTGGTGATAGAGAAAATTAGTATGCTTGGTGTATTGGGGTGGGGGGAGGGGATAAAAGGGGAGAAAATTTGGAACCCGAAGTCTTGTGAAAATGAATGTAAAAAGTTAAACAAATAAATTTATATTTAAAGAAAAAAAAAAGAAACTATTTGAAAAAACTGGTTAAGTTGTCCTACAAAGTTCCTTTTATGACATAAATGTGGTTGTATTATCTAAACCAGGGAGAGCAAAAACAGAAAGAAAACTATAGTCCAATTTTCTTAATGAAATTTGATGCAAAAATTTTAAATAAAATCCTAGCAAGGAGATCACAGCAATGCCTCATCAAGATGTGAGACTATGACCAGATGAGATTTATATCAGGAACATAGCGCTGGTTCAATGTTAACAAAACCAGCAGTATAATTGACCATATCCATAAGAAAAACAACCAAAATCCCAGGATTCTATCAATAGAGGTAAAAAAGAAAAGTCTTTGACCAGAATACAACCCTCATTTCATTTTACCTGGCTAGTCAGAGATGGGCTTTGAACACAATTCTTCATGACTTCCTGATTGAACAACATTGTCCTGCCCAAACCCCACTTCAGGACTGTTTTCTGGACCCTCCTGGCTTGAGAGTGATTATCAATATTTACTGTGGCTGTTCCCCTCTCAGCCTGATTTAATTATTCTTTCTTTGGCTCATTAAAGGGGCCATCCCCTGACTACTTTTTAAACCGGTCTATTCACTGAATGGGAGTTACCTCACCTTAAGTGAGTACCTGAATAGGCTGTGGCCTAAAGGTACCAGAGTCTCCCATTGCATCCTGGGCCATCTCCAGTCATCCTGATGAATATCTGGTCACTGCATTCAGATGGCTCTGGAGGAGAAGTGAGGTTGGTGACCTGCACAGCCCTCCCTCACTCAAAACAAAGTCAAGTGCAAGTCATGTCATCATTTCTCTGATGGCAGAGTCTTCTTCAACAACGAAGGATGAACACAACAACCTGGTGACTGATTGAAATGCAGGCAGTAGAAGAGAAGGAAGAGTCTACAATGACAAAATAAATGTCTCTTGAGCCCAAAGTGTCTTCATGTGTTTATATCTCCTCCTTGAAGTGCGAAAGTTGCCTTGGTAGTAACTTCATGTCCCAAGGTAATATAATTAAGGACTATCACTATATTCTTAAGGGGTTTCTATGTTTGCCTTTCTTGCCACATTGCTTAACAAATAGAAAGGTTTAAAAATAGTCATGCGGGGCCATAGCACACTGGCAAAAGGCTGAAAGAAAGACATCTCTGTCAGCAAAGGGGGAACCATGCCATACCCACCCTAGGAGTACATTTATGCCTAGAGCTTTTGCACCCCCTTAATTAGATAAATACTATGTCTCAAGCAAAGCATGACAGGAAACAAGATCATTGAAATTTGGGGTAAAACATAAACAAATGTTTTGGCTGATGCACTAAACATTTTTAATCCCAAAGTGTGTTTTCAGAGCACATTGAGCTCTGCCTAGAATGGCTCAAATTAAGGATCAAAGGCAATGCCGTGCCGGGCTGAGCTATGTTCAGTGCCAATTCAACAGCTCCATTCTGGAAACATCCATGTGTGTATTCATTCGCTGAAGATGTGCTTCTCAGAATTAATGATCAGACAGCAGCACTGATCAAAAGGACTCAATTTTTTTTTTAATATGGGAGAGAGGAATTAAAGCAAGTGTTTAAATAGCACAAATTATAGTTGGTTTTTTTTTTTTAAACTCAATTAAGAACCAAGTTAAAAGGACTACATTTGATACTTGGAAACTAGAAGACATCATGACATCCTACCTTCTTGTGTGAAATTGATGACTGGCACATTAGGGAAAGAGGACACTCTAAATCATGGGTTCGTAGCTTGCAATTTGAGAATTTGTGTTGTAAAATATATTAATGATCCTATTTAAATATAATTAGTTTTCTTTGCAATCCTATGTTTTATTTTATGCATTCAAAAACATGATTCTAAGAAGGGATTCATGGACCTCATCAGACTGGCCAAAGGGTCCATGACACATAAAAAAAAGTTAAGAAATTCTGTTAATTCATATTTTTAAAAAATTCTAATATATATGTATATAAATATATATATGAGTTAATGATTCTCTTTAGGGATCAGCTTCTATTTACAGAAAAAAATGTACCTGCAGGGTTTTTGTATTTTATTTTTTTTAATATCTATATGCCCTAGGAGCTATGAAAGCATTCTAGGAAGAGTTTTATGGTGGCAAAGGATTTAAAATAGTGAGCTAAGTTGGCCTAGCATTTAACACAGTGCTTCACACATAGTAGGAACTTAATAAATACTACTTGACCAACTAGGAAGGTTCAGCTCAAGTCCAAGGATGCAAAGTCTGGTATCATGTTTTAGAATTTAAGAACATTTATGAACATTGTTCTACTGCCCCTCAGTAGCACTTGTTCAGTAGGAGATGTGGCTATTAGGACTGGGCCCTTAGACTCAAATAATCCATTACCTGGGGTTTAGGATAAACAAGAGAAGATAGGAGGAAACGGTAATATCTAAGAGTCACAAGGACTTGGGTTCTAATCCTAGCACAAACACCTAATCAGTGTGTGACCCTGGTAAATCAAGTAATTAATTATCATCAATTAATTAATTTTAGTTTCCTCATCTTTAAAATGAGAGATTTGGACCTGAAGACTTCTAAGATTCCTCCAAAATCCAAGATTTTGTGAATTAAATCTTACTCATGGAAAGGGGTTCTGATGATATATATTAATAGCTCTATAATGAGGGTAAACAGGCTGGTCATCCAGGATTGATTCTTGAATGATATTTGGGTAAAAGTTGAATAGTGCCTGCATTCATCACAGGGTTGGTAGTGGGGAATACAGCTTAATGAACAGAATGTCCCATGTTTATAGGCTAAATTAGAATCAGGACACACTAATGCTTTGAAAGATCCCCACGGAGCCTTGTCAATATTATGGTAAGGTAATGAAAGCATAAATGTGCTCATCGATGCTACATCTGCCTCTGTCTAGTACAGAGCGGCCACCATAACTGCTAACATGTGGTGAGATTGGTTCTGGAGCTGGAGGATGTGAGTTCAGGTGCTAGCTCCGATGCTGATGACCAGTGTGAATAATTTCATTTAACTTCTCTTCTTCTCACCTCACTCTTCATCAATAAAATAAGGGGGCTGGATTAAATAACCTCTGAGGTATCTTCCAGCCCTAGCTCTATTATGATCCTAATTTAGGGGAGAATTATGAAGGCACATCGTAATTAACGTTTTTGCATACAATGAAATTTGAAATAAATTGCTCTCTGTCCAAACTAAAGGCTTATTTTACTTAAAACATTGTTCTAAATGTGCACATTTCTCTAGAATATATTCTTCATTCCTAACATTTAGTCAGAGGCAGTGTGACATAGCGGACAGAAGGCCAGCCTTGGAGTCAGGATGTTTAAGGCCTATATTTGACATATATTATCTCTGTAATCCTGTCCCTTAATCTCACTTCCATTCAGGAAACTCTTCAGAGCTTTGAAATGCTGCTAAAGCATTCCTTTTTTTCAAAGACTGAGCCTCACTACCTCCTTCAGACTGGACTGTAGTATAGGAGCTACTCATGCGCATCACAGTAATCTCTGCACATGATGCAGAATTGATTAATTCCCCGGGAAGATGTCTAAAAAACCTGGCAAATGCCTCAGAGCACAAACAGCAGCTGGGCACCAAGAAAGTGGCCTTTCTACCCTTCTATACTTTTTTTGCAAGTTGAATGTCTGGAGATCACCTGCCTCTGAATATCAAACTTCTTTAAGACTTTAGAATTCGAAAAACAGAATTTGAATCACTTCTATTCTAGGGTTCTGACCACTTGCAAAATATTTTCTCTTTGTGTGAAGGCTATTTTGCAGCCCAATATTTATTTCCCTCTCAATTGTCCAAACAAAGATTTCTAGTCTTTGCCAAAGTTCTGAAAATTCCCGCTATTGCTTGGATGTTGTTGCTTCGTTGTTTCGGTAGCGTCCAATTCTCAGTGACCCCATCCGGGGTTTTCTTGGCAAAGATACTGGAGTGGTTTGCCATTTCCTTCACCAGCTGATTTTACAGATGAGGAGCTGAAGCTAACAGGGTTAAGTAACTTGCTCAGGGTCACACAGCTACTAAGTATCTGAGGCTGCATTTGAACTCTTCTTCCTTATTCCAGGCTGTTCTATCCACTGTGCCACCTAACTGCTCTTTGCTTGGATAGAGCCTTTTCATCTCCTACCAGCACCAGCCACCTAGTACATAATAGGCATTCCATCAATATTTGTTAAATGAATATATTGATTTATTCTTTTTGCTTTAGAACCAAAATAAAGTGCTGCCGGCATGGCAAGAAACTTGTTCATCAATAGAGGAACCACTGACCTTTTGCTGCTTTGAGAGTTAAACTGACAGGTGACAGTTAAACCATCAGAGACCAAAAGTGTTGATAAGAATAATAAGAGTCAAGCATCAGCTTGCAGGTCTGGATGTAGCTGAGTTTTATGTTTAAAGTTTTATGTTCCAAAAATGTATGCTTCACAACCCCTCTGTGAACTAATAGATCCACTGAGTCACAGAGTTCAAAAGGATCCAAATAATCATTTAGTTTAACTTCCACCTGTTAAAGCCATTTCTATAAGAGCCCTGACAGATGGACATGTAGTGTTACCTTCAAATATTTCCTGTGACCAAGAACTCATTATCTTATAAGATGTCCCATTCCATATTGGACAGTTTTAATCATTAGAAAATTTTTTGTGATAGTTGAGCAGAAATCTACCACCCTGTATCTTCTTCTGTCCTTGGGTCATAATTTTGTCTTCAGGAGCTACAGATAATTCTTTCATCAACATGACAGTCCTCCAAAGATTTCAAGACAGTAATAAGGTCTCCCTTTGATCTCTTTCTCTCTCTCTCTAGGCTAAAACATCACCAGTTCCTTCAACTTTTGCCTGGCTATACTCCAGTTCATCATTACCCCTCTTAAAAGGCGGCACCCAGCTCTTTTTTCAGACCATTTAATATATATGTCATCAGAGTTAACTTGCCAGGTTGTGTCACTTAAATCATCTGGGCTCTAATCTTCTCATCCATATAATAAAGAGATTCAATTCAATCTTATTTAAACATTTATTTTATGCCTCTGGTTTTACAAAGCTTTATGCTAGTTTCTGGAAATACAAGGATACAGAGTAGTTCTTGCCCTGGAGGAGATTATATTCTAATTGGGAAGATAATAGTAACAGATAAGTAAACATAAAATATATATGCCATAATTCAAAGTAATTTCTAAAAGGAACCAATATTAACAACCTGGGAGATCAGAAAAGGTTTATGTAGGGGGTGACAACTTGAGTTGTATCTTGAAGGAGTCTAAGGATGCCTTAAAAGCAGACATAGCCCTTTTTGGCTCTGTCATTCTAGAATTTTTTTGTAATTGTTGTCTATATTCATTTAAATTTCCCATGTATTAGCTGTGTAACCCTGACCAAGTCATTTAAATTGTCAGCCCCAATTTCTAAGCTATAAAGTGCAGGTAATATATGGTACTTACCTCACAGGGTTGTCGTGAGAATTGCATGAGGTAATGTATTAAAGCATATTGCAAAATTTCAAGTGCTAAATGAATATCTCTTATTGCTATGATAATAGAAAGGAGATGAGAACTAGAATTTATTAAACACTTACTATGTGCCAGGCATTGTGCCAAGTGCTTTACATATATCTCATTTGATCCTCATAAGGAGATGAGTGCTGTTATTATCCCCATTTTACAAGTGGTAAAACTGAGATAGACAAAGATTGAGTGATTTGCCCAGGGCCATATGGCTAGGAAGTATCTGAAGCTGGACTTGCCCTAAGGTCTTCCTGACTCCAGGCCTTGTGCACCACCTAGCATAGTGTAGAAGTGTCAAACACACTACCCTTGCAACACTCCCTAATATGGATGCAACCACATTAAAATATAATTAGCAAATATCTAATAAATAAAAAAATAAGAGAGACCATAGAAAATGTTCATCAGTGAGCCAATAGGGAGCATTATGTACTGTTTAGTGGCTTATTTCTATTGGAATTTGACATTTTCTATATTCTCTTTTATTTTTTATTTATTAAATACCCAGCCTCAGAGTTTAGAAGATGCTGACTGTGTAACCACATACAAGTCGTAACTTTCCAGTGATCCAGAGAACTGTCTCAAATCTTACAGATGAATTACCCATTGGAATCTGTGGAGGGAGTATCCATAGCAAGAGTTTTCTAACCTTGATAAAATCACGGTTTCCCACCACCAATTCTCTTCCTCACCCCCACAAAAAGATGCACTATGATTCATGATCATTACATTAGATAGCTAAAAAACCGAGTCTAGTGTGGATTCCAAGGAGGAAAATGTAAGGATTGTTGAAATCCTTTCTAATGTCACTATACAGCAGGTTTCAGGGGCAAAATAGAAGTGATGCTTCCCACAGGGACTGTTGCAAAATTCTTCATGAACATTGGACAGATGTCCTAGTGCCCTTAAGGGAAACCAAACTTGTCTCATAAGAATGACAGTAGAAGCAGATGACTGGTTTTTTTTAATCCCACCTACTATTTTAAAAGCAGGTTTTTGATGAAACTATAAGTAGATATTTTCTGTTTACAGTACATATTTAAAGTGACTTCATTTTTGTGGCCAACGCTGATAAATCAACAAACCTGTGATATTTGTAAAACTTTGATATTTAAGGTTAATCAAGAAACTGTTCTTTTCCTTATTCTATTTAAGTGATAAAGTTCAAAGGTGGTGCTATTTTTACACCTGCCCTCTTTCTGTGATGCATTACTGAGATGCAGACATTCAGGACTGCCCCTTTCACACTTGTTTAGATGGAAATAAGACCTGGATTTCTTATAAGGATTTACTTGAGTATTCTTTCTGTCAGGGTATAGTAGTGGAGCTTGAGGGCATATTAAAGGATAAGTAAAATTTGTATGGTCAAAAAGAAAAGGGAGGTCTTTTTAAAGGTGTGAGGGAATATTAGCAAATACATGGAGACAGGAATGACTACAGTACTTTTGCTCTGAAGTGAAATGGATTTGATTGGCATATAATATGCATAAAAAAGAGAGGCAGGCATAAAAAAAATGATAGATGGGGTGGAGCCAGGCTATGAAAGACCTTAAAAGCAAGGGAGAAAAAACCTGTATTTGAAGTGGAAATAAATGGGGAGCCACTGAAGGTTTCTGTGAAGAGTAGTGACTTCCCCAGACAACCTCTGATGCTTACTACTCAGAGCTTTAGTCCTCCATAGACTAAGAAGGCTTAGAATGGCAGTAGGATGAAATCTGAGAAGGGAATATTTGGAGTTAAGAAAAACAACTGGGACTATGCACATGAAAATAAAGTATAAACTAGCATGAATTTATATCAGATTAAGGAAAATGGGAAAGGAGACAAAAGAAAAAGAAGTGAGAGAAATATTTCAAAAGAAAAAAATGAGTAAGATTTTGTATGACTGACTACCTGTGAGGAAGAAGAGAAATGAAGCTATAACTGGGGGAATGATGACTTTGAAATGGATAGGAACTTTGGGAGCAGGGACTAGCTTAAGGAAGATAATGAATTCAGATATGACAATGTCAATTTTAATTCAAGTTGAAATGCTAATAAGTACCTGGTGATGAAAGACTTAGGTAAGAAGACAATTGGAAATACAGATTTGGTGAAAATTGAACCTATGAGAATGAACTCTGACAAAAACCTGATTGGTTAATTATTATCCATGGTTCCTCCAGTCTTTCTTCTCTAAGACTCAATTTATAAGTTATAATTTTTTAAAATAAAGCAGGATTTTAATGACATTAAAATTAGACAATATAAAGATGTTACTTCATTAAAGTACATCATTTTATATTAAAAATTTTATGCTAAGATTTAATGTTATACAAATCAGACTTCTAAGGGAATATTTGATAGAGCTAAGCAAGATGATAAAATTCATTCAGAGGCACAAAATTCTTGAACATCAAGGAAAATTACTTTTAGAAATAATAAGAGGGAAATGGAAAACAGGGAAGTAACACTTCTAGACCTCTGATTATACTGCAAAGCAATAATCATCAAATCATTTAGTACCCATTAAATATAGAAAAGTAGATCAATAGACTAAATAGCAAAATCAGAAATTCAATCTACAAGCATTTATTAAGTGCTCCCTGTGCCCTATGTGGAAATATACTAGGCACAGAGAGTTTAAGAATTTAATAATACAGTTTTCAATAGGTCAAAGAACATATTTAACAGGGCAGCTAGGTGATGCAGTGGATAGAGCACCAGTGCAGGAGTCAGGA
The DNA here is from genome assembly GCA_023548195.1 of Bettongia penicillata ogilbyi. Lineage (NCBI taxonomy): Eukaryota > Metazoa > Chordata > Mammalia > Diprotodontia > Potoroidae > Bettongia > Bettongia penicillata. The sequence goes on along the minus strand of JAJHZJ010000009.1, from coordinate 4,929,094 downwards.
GGACCTGAGTTCAAATCTCACCTCAGATACTGGACCCTTATTAGCTGTGTGACCTTGGGCAAGTCACTTAACCCTAATTGCCTCATCCTGGGTCATCTCCAGTCATCCTGATGAATATCTGGTCACTGGATTCAGATGGCTCTAGAGGAGAAGTGAGGCTGGTAACCTGTACAGCCCTCCCTCACTCAAAAGTCAGGTGCAAATCATGTCATTATTTGTCTGATGGCATGGTCTTCTTTGGCAATGAAGGACAAATACACCTATTTAATAAGAACTTTTAGGAGGTTTAGTAGAAAGAGGTTTAGACCAACATCTTGTGCTATGTACTTCAATAAGATCAAAATGGATATACAACCTGAATGCAACAAGTCATGATGTAAAAAATATAAAAAGAAAATCAGGTTATCATAGCTATGACAACAGGAGTATTCTTTACCAAAGAAAAATTTTTGCATAAACAAAATCAATGCAACTTGAATAAGGAGGGAAATTCTTGACTTTGAAGAAATCTTTATATCAAATATTTCTGATATCCAGGATATACGAGGCAAAGTAAATCAGATACATAGCATGGGCCATTCCCCAGTGGAAAAGGAGTCCAATTATATGAGTGAACAGTTCTTAAAAGAATTGCAAACTATTAACAACCATATGAAATACTGCTCCAAATCGCTAATTCTAAGATAAATATACAAATTAAAATAATTCTGATATTTGAACCCTTAGGCATGCAAATTGGTGAAAATGACAAAATATGATGATAAATAATGTTGATGGGGTTGTGAAAAAACATGTACACTGATATATTTTTGGTCTAACCATGTGAATAAAATGTTTTGAAATTATGCTAAATTACTAAAATGTCCATACCTTTGATCCAGTGATCCTGTTACTAGGTTTAGAGGTCAAAGAGCTCAAAAATTGAAAGGCATCATATAAAACAAAACATTTTTAGCAGCATTTTTATAGTTGCAAAAAAGTGGGCAAAATGATGTCCATTGATTAGGGAAAGAACAAGTGTAGTAGGTGCATAATGTCCTGAAATATTACTGCATTGTAAGAAATGATGAATATGAAAATTTTAGAGGAGCATTAAAAGACAAACTGATGTGAAGTAAGCAGCACCAGAAAAATGATACCCACATGGCCACAGCAAATAAAATGCTAAGAAAAACAACAAAACTCTAATTCTTGGGTAATTATAATGATCAATCTTGGACCCAAAGAAATGAGTAGAAAGTATACCTCCCTCCTTCCTCTGGCAGAAGTGAAGTTCTCTGGGTGTGTGTATATATACATATACATACCATCAAATTATGTTGAGCAAGGGATAGCTTTCTGGGAAGGGGAAAGGAGAATGATATATTCGCGAATCAAGGTAAAATAAAACAAAAAACCGTTTTTTTTTTCTACAAGGGAATATAAAAGAAAGAAAGAAAATTTCAAAAATACTTATGCTTATAGATTTTAGGTAGGGTTTTAGGTAGACGTTGAACATTGCTGCATACTCATTTTATCATATAAGTATTTCTTTTTGTCTTATTAATGCTTTTTATTTTTCTGTTAGTCCTTGCCAGACATAACTACGGCACTGTTCAATGAGTATGTTCCTTTCCTTCTAACAAAGAAAAATGTTTAAGTAAAACAAACTACCATAGTGATTGCCATCTGATGGTATATGGCCCATTCTATACCTTTAGGCATCTAGACGGTAGATAGAGTGCTGGATCTATGAGACTGAAATCTGGGTTGAAATCCAGCCAGGTCCTCTCATCCAAAGTCAGTACTCTTTTCACTGAGCCATACTCAGGAAGAACTGAGTTTAAATTTAGCCTCAGACATTCACCGACTGTGAGACACTGGGAGCCTTAGTTTTCTCATCTGTAAAATGGGGATTAGAATAGCATTTATCTCCCAGGGTTGTTGTTATAAGGATCAAATGAGTTAACATTTGAAAAGCTCTAAATAAAAGCTAACTAAAATGCTGACTGCAACACCTTCTACTTTTCACCTCCCTTGTTTCTCTTCAGTGAAAAGAGGGAAATTCGATGCCTTAGTTCTTTTTCATGGTCAGGATCATTCATCACAATGACACAGGCTTCATTTTAGTTTAAATTTCTTTTCCTTTAGTATCATAAAATAATTGAGCTAGAGCTGGAAGGACTCTCATTCACCATCTAGTCCAAACTTCTGATTTTATAGATGAAAAAACTGTGACCCAGGGAGCTTAGACAACTTGCCCTAGGTCATCCAGAGATAACAAGTGCCAGAGGAGAGACTGAAATCTGGGTTGAACCTTAGGTCTTTTCATTCCAGAACCTGTCTACTCTAAACTCTTTCCATTGTCCACTGTTATTTTCCTAATTCTGCTTACTTCACTTACTTTACTTTAGGACTAGTAAATGTAGTCCTTAGCTTTTTATTTCTCTGATTTGGGGCAAACACTGTGTAAACATCCCTAGCTTAGAGGAGTCCGTCCTCTCTATCATGCTGTTTAGTTCTTTCTGTTATGTCTGACTCTCCATGGCACCTTTTGGGGTTTTTCTAGTGAATATACTGGAATGGTGTGCCATATCCTTCTCTTTACAGATGAGGAAACTGAGGCAAACAGAGTTAAGTGACATGCCATAGGTCACACTCTCTATTGTACCATTGCATTTTTAGAGGTTGTATTCCTTTGAGTGCATGTTTCTGTTTGGGGGCTGGGAGGGTGTTGTCTTTTCCACTTGTTACACTTTGGTGCCATGTTTTGTGTTAAAAGGAAGTTTATTGTGAAGCAATCTGTATTGGGTTTGTCAGACGAATGTTTGTACTATGTGTCAGCATAACTTTATATAATCATTGTTTATGCTGCTAAATGATCTAGCTCTTTCAAGAAGTCAGGCTGTAAAATACTCAGTCATTATAAAGGTTCACCTATTGAGATGCCAAGTGAATTGAGAGTAAGAGTAAGCATTTCCGTACTTATGTGTCACAGTGGGAAAATACGACAATTAAGTTCTCCTTTACTGCCGGTTGTTACTTTATGAGGAAGACGTAATGAACAAAGTCTAGATACAGAGTTGGCTACCATGAAGGATAACTATCTTAAAAGAAAAACTATGACTGTGGTTGCTTAATCATTTCAGTCATGTCTGAACCTTTGTGACCTCATTTGGGGTTTTCTTGGCAAGGATGCTAGACTGATTTGCCATTTCCTTCTCTAGCTCATTCGAGGAAACTGAGGCAAACAGGGTTAAGTGACTTGCCCATGGCCACACAGCTAGGAAGTGGCTGGGGCCAGATTTGAACTCTGGTCCTCCTGACTCTAGGACCAGTGTTGTATACAGTCTTAGTCTCAACATAAGCATCAGCCTTTACCTCTAACTTATTATGGTTGTGAGTACCCCAAAGTCCAGTAAGGAATTGCTTCAGGTTTCAAGGTTGGGTCCATGATTCATCAGGCCAACTGAATTAAAAAAAAATTTCTAGCAAAGATTATCATGAACTTCAACCCAACAGTTCCCAAGTGTTCAATATTTTGAAAAGGTTTAAACAAAGAAGTTGATGAAAATAAAATAGGGATACCATAAAGCAAGAAAGAACCAGAAAATGCAAAAAAAATAACAGTGGATCATACTATAAACAATACATGAGACAGAATGTCGAGCTGTATGAGGTAATACACCATATGGAATAAGTTTAAAGAAGTCAATTGGCTTCCAGATTTGGGAGACCAATGCCACTAAGTTATTTTTACTAGTAGAGATTCCATTTCGTGAATAATTCCTGGGGTATGGTGTCAACAGTCAACAGTTCACAAGCTCTTTAAGAAGTCTTCTAATTGAAAAGTTGAATCAAGTTGGACAGAAAATATCTCACAGCTTTCATAAGTAATTGCTATTACCCTAAAATAGGCTCGACTCCTATATTGCACAATTCCTGAAATGATGAGTCAATAAGAATTTTATAGAAACACAGTTTTGATTAATTCCTTCAAACTGACAAATTCATTGCACATGGAACACAGTAAAAATTCCACCATTAATTAAGAAAATTGAGAAATAAAACACAGCCCTAAAACATGCCCTTTTGGGTAATTGGGCCCAGAACTTGGTGGAGGGGAACCCCTGGATAACCAACTTCACTAAGATCAACAGCAGTCCACCTTTCACTATCACTTCAGAAGTAAAGTCAGAATCAAAGTCCCAACGTCTCAGCACCTATAAAGGCCATAATGAAACTCACTTCACAGAACTGGTATCACTGTTATTAAGACAGCTTAATAAATCTTTTTCAAATAATCATTTAGCACAAGTCCATTCTTTAAATAAGATTAGCTCTGGATTATCTTTTATGTTATTAAGGCTAAAATAATTTATTCTCAATTACACTATATTAAGTAATATTAGAAAGAGATCGGGACTTGGATGGAAAAAGATTTGGGTCTGAGTCTTGACTTTGCCACTTACTAGCTATGTGATGTTTGGTAAGCCAGTTCAAATCAAGGCAATTCAATTCATTAGGCACCTATTAAGCTCCAATTTTGTGTAAGGTATTATGTTGGGCACTGAATATTCAAAGACAAAAAATGAATAGTCCCTAACCTCAAAAAACTTGCATTCTATTGTCAATTAACTTCTTGGAGCCTTAATTCCTCAATCGGTAAAATAGGGCTCATGATACCTATACACTGTATAACCTAGTATGTTGTAGTGTTGACATGAGATAATGCAAATCAAATCACTTTATAAACTATTAACCCCTCCCCAAAACACTCCCAAAACACTATTATTTGTTTTTCCAAGACAATGTGAATGTGGTACTCTCACCCAGAATCTAAATTCTCATAATCCCAGATTTGCCCCTTGGGTAAGGTATTTATTAACCCCTCCTCAGGAAATGGGGAACGTGCCTCTGAGCCCCATGAAGAAAGCACATTGTAAACCATAAAGCATTCTTTAAATATAAATTATCATCATAGAAACCCAGACTTCGGGCTCATTATCCTAGTTATCATCAATACATTCTGTGTGTCCTGTTGCATCGATATGAACATACAATGTAAATATCCTTGCTTATATTACTTATACTGTCTTTCATCTGATTCATACAGAAGTCAAAACATCACCCTCATGATGTCATTCCTGTACAAGGACCAAGGATGAAAAACAGTAATGACAAGCTCCATACCCAGGATCTCCTTTCTTCAGTCTTCACTTTTTGTTGTCCTATCCATCCTCCAAGGCTCAGATCACGTTACTTCTCCTCAATCAGGCCTTCATTAAGCCTCCTTTCTGTAAGTGATATCCTGCTCACATCATTTGATATCATCATATACACATCTTGTTCTAATCTGTACTATAAATCTATACATCAGCCTTTCTTTCTTCCACTGGATTGGAGGCTCCCTGAGGATAGTCACGATTTCCCTTATGTTCTCTTACTCTCTGTCTCCTAAGCACATAGCAGACACATAACAGATATCTGGTGAAAGAATAAATGTGTAGTACAAGGGAAACCCAGCTGACCAGAAGTGTGAGTCAGCATCCTGTCATTGACAAGGCACTGTAATAATGATCCTTCATTCGCTACTTGTAATCTCAATTTTAATACTTTGTGTGGAACACACTTTATTTTCTTATTACTTGGTTAGCATGCCCACATGTTTTTCTACTAATTATAAAATGTTTAATATGTGTTTTACTCATTCATATATCATTATTTTAGACCTCTAAAAGAAGTTTTAATCATAGCATCAATATACTTCATAATGAATTTATACACCCCACCCACCCACAATACTCCCCTTTCAGATTTGATTTAAGGGCTGCTTGGGAAGTTCTGAAGATTCCCATGCGGTCCTAAGGCTAATGTTGACCAGCTTCATCCTGCCTTGGATCCTTACTAGCAGTGATCATGAATAGACAGTTCAAACCCTGTGAGCCACAAAGCAAGGATAACCATATGTGTAAGGTTATTTTTAAGGGAATAAGAATACAGGTTAAGGATGTTTTGAGGGGTAATAATACAAAAAGAATCAAATGAGATATTTATAAAGTACTTTCTATACATCAATATACTATATCAGCAGTGATTATTATGTGCTCAATAAATACCTCCCGGATGAAATGTACCAGAAAATGGAGGAATTTTAACAGCTAACCTCCTGCCTACCACCTGCTCAGGATATTCAACCACATAACAACTCTAGCTAGGAAGACCTACTGTTTTATAGTGAAGTAGACCTCCATACCCTGGTAAACATTTTCAATTATTAAGTAAGCTATTAGCTGAAATAGGAAATTAACCTTCTGGCTGTCCCATTAGATTAAAATCTAGTTTGAGGCAGAACGTTACAAGAAAATGTAGAGAGAAAGGGGAAAATTCCACAGAAGTGTGACCAAAAAGACTGGAGCCATGGAAATTTATGTTCTCACCAAGGGTGAGAAAAGAAATTTATGCCGGGCAAGTAGAACAGGATGCTGATGTCATTCATTTTATGACAAGTAGTTACATTGTTTTAAGGGCAGGCTGGTCAAATAGAGTTGAAATGTTTTTGCAACTTTCTTTTCCTTTCTTTCCTTTCTCCTTTTCCTTCCTTTCCTTCCTTCCGTCCCTCCTCTTTTCTTTCTTTCTTTCTTCCTTCCTTTCTTTCTTTCCTTTTTTTATTCATTCTTCCTTTCTTTTCAGAAGTTAAAGAATACAAGCAAAATTAGAGTATTCAAGAATTGGGATTATTTAGCTGAGAAAGGAGAAAACAAAGATATGAAAACAAATACTGGTCAAATATATGAAAGGAGAGATAGCTTGTTAGAAAGATCAGACCTATATTCTAGCTCTTGTTCTTTCACTAATTTGTGATGAGACCTGGGGCAAACCAAGTCAAGGCAACGTGCATTTATTAAGGACCTCCTGTGTGCCAGGAACCAAGCAAGGTATTGTATTAAGCTCTGGGGACACACAAAAACGGTCATCACAGTCCCTTCTCTCACAGTCTAATGAGGAAGATAACATTCAGATGACCATACATGAAGATATATATATATATATATAGATATATAGATAGATAGATAGATAGATAGATAGATAGATGTATGTATACATATAAACATATTATATTACAGGTAATTTTAGAGGAAAGAACATTGAGAGGGATCAACGATAACTCCTTGTAGAAGATGAGATTTTAGCTGAGACTTGAAGGAAGCCAGGGCAGTCAGCATGAAGACAGAGGTGGGAAAACCTTCCAATTAGAGTAGAGTCCCAACAAAAGCACAGAGTCCGGAGGTGAAGTGCCATGCGAGGAACAGTAAAGGGGCCAATGTCACTAGGGCATCTAAAAAGGTGCCAAGTGTAAGAGTACAAAAAAGTAGGAAAGGACTAGGTTTTAAAAGCCAAACAGCAAATTAAAACATGTAAACCTCTCTTTAATTCTCCTAATTAGTTTCTTAATCTGTGAAATGGTCTGAAGGAATACCATGATCTATCTATTTTGTGGGGTTGTAAGAATTAAATGAGATAATGAATTCCTTTTGTTCTATGGATCTAAAATCTATTGACTGAGGTGTGGCTGAAAACCAAATAATATCAAATTGAAAAACCTTTAGTCAGAGGTTAAGGTTAATGAAAGGGAAAAAAATGATAAATTCAAAGGGGTGAGAATTTACACTGCACAAATCAGCAAATATTGCAAGACAGGACTCAATTTATCATTCTGTTGATTGCCTAGTCTTTAAAAAGTGATGGAGAAAAAAGTGATAGAGAAAATTAATAATGCAAGTTAAACAAGTGTGTTGTGTATGCATTTTTTTCAAACTGATCATTAAATATTTCCAGTACACCCCTGATCATGACCAAGTGTAAGATGCTAAAATGAGACAGTGTGACTAATTTCCATTATGAGAGGTTTTAGGAATTTGTGTTTGAAATAGTCCTGAAATTGTTCCACCAGGGAGTAGGGATGTGGATAAGTTGAAAAGTCCTTCCAGTTTTATGACTTCTAGGAAAGGTTAATTGAAGTTAAATTGTATTTTAACTTAAGAGCTAAAGTTATCATGGGATTTAACGTTGAAAAAGGCTTTCAAAATTATCTAGGTAACATTGCATACAGTAACAGCAATAGTGTTTTAAGAACTTTGAGCAAATAGTCGTTTTGAGTATTATAAATTCCTAAATAAACTACAAAGGACACATAAAGGAAGATACTATCTGCAGGCAGAGAGAGCACTGATAAGTAGAAGTGTGTATAAAATAGTTTCACATATACACATATTTGTATCTAATGATATCCATATCTAGGGGACAGAGGAAGGAACAAAAAGAAGGCAAAAAATAAATTTACATGATAACTTTATTATATATTTAAAAGGAATACCAAGTTGTACATAATAGAGTTACAGTTTCATGTGCAATCGCCTTTTTTTTTACTATCCTATGTCATAGAAACAAGTGTTTTATTCCATAAATTAAAAAAAAATATCTAATCTAAAACTTCTCATTTACAAGGAAATTAAGACTTATAAAGGCTACTTGCCCCAGGGCATATAGGTAATAGAAGTATCAGCCAGATTTGAATCCACTCACTCCAAATCTAGGTCTTTTCCCACATCCTGCTGCTCATCATAAACCAGTACATCTGTCTCCATATCTTTAACTTCCATGGTATCTTCAAGGCAGGCCAGTACAATAGGGAACCCATAGTCAGAATTTAATAAACTATTTAGCAACTTGGTATAGTAGAAAGAGTATGAGACTTAAATTGAGGAGAGATCTGGGTGTGAACCCCACTGCTGAGGCTTACCAGCTATGTTACCATTGACAAATAACTTCACCGAACTTCAGTTTCATCATCTGTAAAATGGGAAAAATAATGCCTATGATTGCCAAAGATAATAATGACAGCAACCATAGTTTATTCATCAGACCATGTTATCTAAAGGCAGAAAACATTCTGAACTTATATGAGGAAAGACCTGGATGTGAAACCCAGAGCCAAGGCTTATCATCTGGGTCACCATGGGCAAATAAGCTGAGATATCGTTTCCTAAGCTGTAAAACAGAAATAATAATAAAGACAGCTTACTTCATATAATAACAATAATAGCTATAGTTATTATAATAGATAAATTAAAGTTTCTAATATTAGTCATATTACCAATAATTTTAATAACTATAGTTGCCAATAACTTGCTTATAAAAAACTACTACTACTATTAAACATAGTACTAGAGTCTGTACCTACCAACTAGGGTTATGATGAGGCTCATTTGATATAATCTAGGTGATCTATGTAAATCTATGAACCTATAAAATATGCAGTTATCAGTTATTTTTATCATTGTTATTGAAAGGTTCTTTGGCAAATTGATGGCAGAATCTACCTTCACCAGTCTAGTTCTCCCATTTATCTTAATTCTTTCTTCCTGCAGGTCTCAGACTATTTATACACTAGCCATGGCATCATCTAAGGTGTCAAACCATTAGAAGTGTCCTTGGTATCAAGTCCCCTGGTAGCTAGTACTCCTTTCGGTGACCTAGGTTACCTATCTAGATGAGGATGAGTGCCACATCTTAAACTCTCTTTGGTCATTTTAATTTGAATTATGTGATATTCATAGAGCCAGACTTTTATTTATATCATAAGTGACTCAAAGATTAGATATATAGTCTTTTGCTCTTGAATTCCTAATGTGGGAATCCCCTTGGGAATTCATTTTTCAGATTTCCAACCAAACAGTGCATATTCCTCTAAAGTAGCCCTAGAGTCTTCATAGATATTGCTTTACTTCCTCCCAGAACAAATGGCATGGTTTGCTGCCATCAAGAGAACATTCTAAAATCAGCTTAGCCATCTCTCAGCTTTTATATGACTTGCTTAAATTCAAGAACCCCAGTCATATCACAGATTTTTCTTGAAGTACAGTTGAAAGAGCACAGAAATAAGGGTCAAAATGTCCTTGTATTCCAGTGTCACCATTTATTGCTGTGTGACTTCAGACAGGTACCTCAATCTCTCTGAACTTCAGTTTATTAATATGTAAAATAAAGACAGTAATACTTGTATTACATAACTGAAATGAGATAATTAGATGGCACAGTACCCCAAATTAAAATCTTGCCACTGGTACTTGCTAGCTGTGTGACCCAGGGCAAGTCTCTTAATCTCTGCCTCAGTTTCCTCATTTGTGAAAAGGGCAATAACATCTACCTCCCAGGGTGGTAGTAAGGATAAAATGAGGTAATATTTGTAAAGTGCTTTGCAAACCTTGAAGTGTTATATGAATGCTAGATAGTATTGTTATTACTGAAATAAAGTGCTTTGTTACCATAAAGTATTACGTAAAATAAATGTAATCCTTTAGTCCTTTATAATGAAGTGATGTGGTATGGCTGATGAATAATTTAGTTTTTAAATCTGTACTAGTCATTAAGAAAAACAAATCTCCCTTTAAGGTTCATCGGAACCTTCTTTTGGCACATGCAATTGTATTTTCTTTTCCTAAGATATACTTCACTAGTTTATATGTCGATATTTCTGCATCAAACTAATTGGTGCCTCTGGTTATTTTTTTAAATTTCACTAGTCATCATGTCAGTGACACTCTTCTCACAGCTAAAGAAGACTAATCATATTTTTTAAAAGTGAGAGCAAGAGTAGCTTTCAATGAAACTTAACTAAGAGGGGAAAAAGGTATATGTGTGTGCATATATATGTTTAAGTGTATACATGCATGTGCACACACCTAGGTAGAGGTGAACATATGGGTTGGCATACAGATACACACACGCTCACATGTATGTGAAGACTTACACATGTGTATAGAGACATACTACATGCTTACATGTATGTATATGTAGACACAGATATACATATCTTGATTTTCTTAGAGAAAAAAATAAAATCTTTGGATTTTCCTTAATTTTTTAAAAAGACTTTGATGATTGAGTGTGTTCCCTTCAGCTTTGGGCTATAGCCAGAGAGAGAAAATAAGAGTCCTTTTTGTTCAGAGGCATGTACTGAATCGCTTGGGATCTGTGGCCACCAGCTCATGCCAGCTGTGCAGACACGCCATCAGGAACTAGTAAATGGCTCCTTTGAGGATGGAGATAAACAGAAATAAAGAAATATTACCATGAGTGGTTACCCGGGTTAACTGGAAAACTGTTTTTATAATTTAATTTTATTCTGCGTAACCTTGCTTCCCAAATGTTAGCAATTTAGTTAAAAATGGCTGTTGGCTTTATTAAATATTCACTAATGTTGCACAAAGACAGCTCAGCAAAAACTCATATATCAGAGAAACTCATTTTATGACCATTGTCTCACCTCTGGGGGTAGCCCGTTGCATTTTTTCCCAAGTCCCTCATGCCCAGAGGTAATAACATCTGTATTTTAAAGACCAGCTTTGCACTACACCTGGGTATCGATGGTTTTTTGTTTTTTTTTTTTTTAAGATTTCACCCTTTAAACCAAAGCCAAATGTTTGGCTACAGAATTAGTTTCCAGGGTACAATAGGGTATTAAAAGCAACCAGCTACAAGACATTGTTGGTATGAGCAGTAAATATATGTTATATTGCACATTATATAGACATACGTGTATAATTGATCTAAGTTAATTGAATCCTAGGAGAAATTTTCAAATTAAAGTTTTAGAAAGAAAAAAAGAAAGTGAAGAAAAGGAATGGGTGGGAGAAAAAGAAAGAGGCAAAAGAATTTGGCTTCATTGATGGGTCCATAAATGAAATTAAGCCTTAAGGATCATGGAAAGAATTAAAATGAAAATTTAAGGAAAAATTCTAAAAGTACAGGGCATTCCATTTCCATTCATTTTATTGGGAACAGAAGTGATTTTTTTTTTTTTTAGCCAACAGAGAAGAAGACCACGATTAAATGTTCTAAATAAAAACAGAAGCCAGGAATTCCAGAAAATTAATTTTAGAATTAGTGTAAACAATCAACACTTACTCAGATCTGTGCTCTCACCATGAAACTTCAGTTGGCACATACAATTGTGTTACCCATTCTTCTTTTTATTATAAGTTACAGTTCCCTAGTTTATAGGTTACCTTTCACTGATTACATTTTATCATTTTATGTGGTGGCTTCTTCCTAAGGATTTGTAGGAAAACATTATTTTAAATCTTACCAATAAACTATCTCCAAATAACACTGGTCAATAGATGTCTCGTGAATATGTAAATAACTCATTAGATAGCTGGGAAGGAATTTAAATATTAGTTATTCCAAGTAGAAGTACTTTCCAAAGCAGAAATTCTCTTCTACTTATCTGACAGATAGTCAGACCTCCAGGCCAGGAAGTTCAGTACAAACAGTTCAAATTACTATAGAGATGTCTTTTATTGAGAGTCAAAATTTGACAGTCTATAAACTTCTGCTCATGGGAAGTAGGAGGGGAATTTGGGAAGCAGGGAAGGGATTAAGCATTTATTAAGTACCTACTACATACCAGATACTGTGCTAAGCACTTTGTGAACACCTCCCTTGATCTTCACAAACCTGGGAGGCAGGTACTATTAGTATTTCCATTTTTATAGCTGAGGAAATTGAGATAGATAGAAATTACGTTACTTGCCCGAGGTTACACAGTTAATATGTTTGAGGCTGGATTTGAACTTAGGTCTTCTTGACTCCAGGGCTCTATCCACTTGCCCCTTAATTGCCCATAAATCCCAACTCTGCCCTTTAAATTAAGAGAGAACAGTTTGCCTAAGGTGGGAGTCAATGATCTCGAGAGTATCTTCCAAAGAGTTGAAGACAGCTATTCTCCAGGCTAAATATCTTTGGTTCCTTCAAGTGTTTGGAGAGTAATAAATAGCAATGACTAGTTTTTCTATGGAGCTTTAAGCACTTTATAAATATAAAGACGGTTCTCATTTTACATAAGTGAAATATTTTGCAGACCTCTATGAAAAGCAATTTTTATGTGATGCAAATGTGCCCCCTGCCCACCCATTTCTCTCAGCCTATAGAGCAAAGGTATACTCAAAATAATATCTTTATGCAAGTCATAAAATTTACTAAAACACAAACATATTAAATATTGGACTATGAAAATAGACAAAATTATGAAATGAAAGGTTATGTTAATTGATAAAGTATGCATAATACTCTATAGTGAAGTGAACAGTGCATTATTTTGCCCCTTCCCCACCTACTGTACCTAGTTTTGATCGCTGGTGGTTGGCTGTGAAACATTTTTCATGAAGCTATTGAGAAAGGTTTGGATAGTGGTTCTCTTTTTTCTCCTCATATATCTGATGATACTAAGTATATAATTCCCAACTAATCTTCAATCTTTTAAAAATCTTGAAGTATTTGAATCCATCTTTTTAATCCAAGAAAAAAATTCACTCCAGTGATAAAATGTTTCTGCCAACTGTTTCATTGTGAAGCTTTTTGGTTAGAGGAACCTCAGGTTCCAAAACTTTCCTTTCTTCTTCTGTAACCTTTGCACCTAGCAACTCTCTCAGATTCTTGTTCAGAATCCCCATTTGTATTGCTTTCAGAATTCTTTTCCTAAAGTAGAATTATGGGATACAAATTTATGTAAAGTAACACCTATCTGTGTCTCATTTTATCCTCAAAAATACCCTGGAAGGAGGGACTGTTATGAACCTTATTTTACAGTTGAACAACCTGAGGTTAAACTGAACTTGGAATTTCCAGACTCCAGGTTGAGTGTTCTATACATTACATGACCCAGCGGCCTAAGAGAATCAGAGTCTTAGAGTTAGAAAGGACTTCAAAGGTTCCTAATCATTGAACTCAGTATATGTGGATCAGATAGGATCTGACCAGATCAGAGTATAATTGAACTATTACTTCTTGTGATCAACACATTATATTTCTACTAATGAGGATTAATATTGCTTTTTAAAAATCATACTTTGGCTCTCATTGACCTTTCAGTTAATATGATCCCTAAGATCTTTTTTTTTTAACAACAAAAAAGATTTTCTGCTAACCAAAGCTCTCTTGTTCTATTACTTCATAATTGATTGAAAAAAAACACAACCTAAATGTAGGAGTTTGTTTTCATCTTGTAAATTTCATCTTATTAGTTTGAACCCAGTCACCCAGTCACTTGGGAATGCTTTATGAAATCCTCATTATTCTAAGTTTTTTTTTTATTGTTTGTATTTAGCAGTCTAAGTGCTAGATCATACTGAGTTTATGGTTCCACTAAGATCCTCTCTCTCTCTCTCTTTCTCTGTCTCTCTCTGTCTCTCTGTCTCTGTCTCTCTCTCTGTTTTCTGTTAACTGTGGCCAAACCCCATCTCATCCATCTGTCTCCTCTTGCACAACTGATTTTTAAAACAATAATGTGTTTACATTGCTGATTAGGATCAAAATTAAGATCACTGATCTCTACCTTCCAGAATTTGACTTTTTTTTTCCTTTCTGAGAAGTGGGTTAAAATCAGATTTTATAGCAGGCCCACCATTATCCATAATTTCCTAAAGAATAGATGCTCTAAGATCACATATTCAATTTATTTTATCACATTTGTGTGAATCGAAATAATTTTCAAAGTCTAAGTATATTAACAGTCTCCTCACAATCTCAGTATATGAAGCTGAAAAATCTTATTTTTTTCCTTTATATTTCCACCTCACAGGATTATTGTGAAGTAAGTACCCTGTAAATCTTAGAGAGCCCTATAAAATTAAGTTATTTTTATTGTTACCTTAATGAATTTGGAGATCATTTTTGGAAAATACAAATACAAAACTGGAGTTCAGTAGTTCAGCCCAGTCTGTAAAGTTATACAATTATCCTTAAGCAAAAGTCAACTCTTTTTCTGTTCTAATTCCTCCTCAGACAATGGTAAAAGACTCTTTCTTTTTCATCATAAGAACTTGGTGAAAACCACAATTCACTTAAATATTTAACTTTTCTGACATTATTGTAGGCTTCAAACGACTTGTTCGTATTTTTCTTTGGTTACAAGTTACTCCTTCCTCATCCTGGATATCTTTTGATATATGAGCTATGCTACATTTTTTAGATGCTTTCTTTTCTTTATTACTTAGATTATTCATAATTATATTGTTACAATTTCATTTCTGAGGATCTTCTGCCTGGTGAATCATATTAACTCTTTACAAAAGGAAAAAGGGCAGTGGAGGAGGAAGAAAGAGGAAGAAAGGAAGGAAGAGAAGAAAATATTCTTCACTTCATCAGTTCTCCATGAAGAGGTGGATAATACGTTTCATTGTGAGTCCTTTAGAATTGTCGTTATCCCCTGTGTTGATCAGCTACTAAGTCTTTCAAAGTGGATCATTTTAACGAGATTGTTATTATTGTATAAATCGTTCTCCTGGTACTGCTCACTTCAGTTTGATTCAGTTCATACAAGTCTTCCCAGGTTTTTCTGAAATCATCCCCTTTATCAATTCTTACCATACAATAGTATTCCGTCAGTCATATACTATAGCTTATTCATTCATTTCCTAATGGATGGGCATTTTCTTATTTTTCTATTCTTCATGAAAAGAGTTAGTATAAATATTTTTGTACAATGTAGGTTCTTTTCCTCTTTCTTTGATCTCTTTGGAGCATAGATCTAGTAGCAGTATTTCTAGGTCAAAGGGTATGCACAGTTTAATAGCTTTTTGGGTATAGTTCCAAATAATGCATTAATGTTTAAAAAAGAATAGTTAACAAACCTATGGGGAGAAGTGAAAAACCATAAAACATGATGTCATTTTCCTCATTTCCAAGACCAAATTTAATACAAATGAACTTAAGGAAGTCTAATTTCAGAGTTAAGCTGAATGCCTTTTATTTCTCCAGTCTTACAGTTGAAAACCTTGACTTATATCAGCACAGTCTTTCCCTCAAACTCTAATCATCTCCTCTCCTATTCATAATATCTCTATACTTTCCTTCTTATCACTTATCAACAGAATTTTCAATTCCCAGAATGGCTTTCTTCCAAAATCAGGTAGAGTATCTTTTTTGAAGTTTCTTCCTCTGCCTTTTTCCACTTTAAACCTGAGGTAGTCATCTCTTAGATTATCTTCTTGCTCCTGACAAATGCTTTCTATTTTTCAAGACCTATCTCAAATTCTACCTATTCTATAATTCTTCCCCAAATATTCTAACTTGCCAAATATATCTCCTTCTAACTCCTACTAGTATATAGGGCTGCTAGGTGGTGCAGTGAATAGAGCACCAGTGCAGGAGTCAGGAGGACTTAAGTTCAAATCTCACCTCAGACACTTGACATTCACTAGCTGTGTGACCTTGGGCAAGTCACTTAACCCCAATTGCCTCATCCTGGGACATCTCCAGTCATCCTGATGAATATCTTGTCCCTGGATTCAGATGACTCTGGAGGATAAGTGAGGCTGGTGACCTGCACAGCCCTCCTTCCTTACTCAAAACAAAGTCAAGTGCAAGTCATGTCATTATCTCTCACATGGCATGGTCTTCCTCGGCAATGAAGGATGAACACACACACTAGTATATACCACAAATATGAGCACTTAATGCTATATTGTTTTGTATCATCCCTTATTTAATCCAAGAGTTTAAATCTCATTTCCCATCACAAAGTAACTAACATTCAAACAAGACCAGTGGCTTATAAGCTTGTTAGAGACAAAGATAACATTTATAACAATAGCATCCAAAAAGTGCATAGTATTTTAAAAATTAAAATGTTGTTTTTGTATTTCACTTAATCTTCACAAACTCATTACTAATATTACAGGTAATATTATCCTC
Organism: Bettongia penicillata ogilbyi; assembly: GCA_023548195.1. Classification (NCBI taxonomy): domain Eukaryota; kingdom Metazoa; phylum Chordata; class Mammalia; order Diprotodontia; family Potoroidae; genus Bettongia; species Bettongia penicillata. The sequence continues at coordinate 4,912,357 of JAJHZJ010000009.1, read as the reverse complement.
ATTTTATAGCGGAGGAAACAGAGATTCAAAAGCGTTAAATGACTTCCTGTATATGTACTTATAGTATGATTATTTTTTATACTTCCATGGCATGTATTGTAATATTTGGTACAATGATGGGTGCAAGCACGTCATTCAACAAGTACTTGTTAGCTGGCTAAGCCATTAAGTTTTTACTTCAGATGTTTGGATGTTAATTTATGTAAAGAAAATAATATGTGAGCTCTTTAAAACTGTTCTGTCATGTTCTAATTATATTTTCAGGAGTAAAAAAGGTAGATGCCAAGCAAAGAAATAGTCATTATTAAAAAATATAATCAGATTATAAGACAGTAAGGTTTAGTAAAGAAGCTAAATCAATGATAATTAAATATCAGTGAAGAAAGGGGCAAAGGATTTACAGCAAGATGTTTGAGAGACTGTGTTTAATTCCAACTTTGTAAATCATCTCAAAATAAGAAATTATCCAAATAGATCCAAAGAATAATAACAAAGGGGGGGAACCAACTCACTACAGGAAAATTGTCAGAGAAATAGATAAGAAAAAAATGTACAACCAAAAGAGGTCTGCATTATAATTAATAAATACTTGGGAGTAAAAGACAAAAACAAATACTTTAAATGAAAGTGAAGGTACTGAAACAAGTGTAAGTCGCCTGAAATGATAAATGGGATACAAGATCCCACAGAAGGCTTTATAAAAGTACAGAAATTAGAATGCTCAAAAAAAAAGAAATTTTAAAAAATCAAACATGAAAATAGATAGGGAGAATCTGGCTAATGAGCAAATTCCCTGAAAGGAGGACAGATTTATTAATTAAAAAGGCAAAGAGAAAAGGAAAAAAGTTAGAATAAATAAATCTAACAACACAAATTTCTGATGGTAAATTTGGCATTTAAGAATAACTTCTAGGAAAATTCCCATTAAATCTGTCAAAAATTAGATTTAGACAAAAAAGTTTACAATGTATACCACAAAATTCCAAAAGGATGAATACGCTACATGTAAGAAGTCATATAATATTTTTAAAGGAGAGAGGAATAGAAAATTGTATAATTCACAATTATAAATAGAGTGGAAATTCTAAAGGAGCTAAGACAAATGAAAAAGAAGATTATAAAAGACAAAATGGATCACTTTGAATATACAAAAGTTTAAAACTTCTACATAAGCAACATCAACATGAATAAGAAAAAATAAGGATTACAAAGAACATTTGTGCATTAAATAACCAATAGAAATTAAATAAAATCATCAGGAAATTGACATATATTAATAGTTACAATTCTCTACTAGATGGGGAAATCAAAGGATACATATACCTAAAAAGTGATAATTTTCAAAAGATTTCATTGAATGATTAAAAAACCTAAGGAAAAAATGTTTCAGTTCACTTGTAATAAGAAGAATGCAAGTATTAACAACTTTAGCGGTATTCATGAAAACAAAAATGACAAAAGATGTAAAGTTTTAATTTAAGAGGTCTACAGAAGGCAGATACAATAATATTCTGCCATTAGAACATTGAATTTTTCCAACCACTCTGAAGATCAGTTTGAGAAAAGGAAACTATTCATACATTTTGGTCTAGTAATCTCACCACTGCTCTTATACCTCAAGCACGCCAAATGCCACAAAGATTCCCTATATGAATAACAGTACTTTATGAAATAGAAAAAAAAAATTAGAAATAAACTCTGTATGTCTCACATAGGGAAAAGCTAAAAAAAATGTTTCATATAAATGAAATGGAGTATTGTTGTACTAGAAGGAATGATGAATATACAGAATTGAAAAAAACATGAAAAGGTAGCAGGTGGCACAGTGGATAGATTCCTGGGTCTGGATTTAGGAAGACCTAAGTTCAAATCTGATAAATGACCTTAGACAAGTTGTTAAAGCTGTTTGTCTCATTTTCCTCAAAGGTAAAATGGGGATAAAAATAACACCTACATCCAAGAGTTTTATGAGATTCCAACGAGATGTTTATACAACATTTAGCACAGTCTGCCATACAGTAGACAATGTAAAAACGCTATCATCATTATTATTAATATTAACTGATATAGAGCAAAAGAAAGCAAACCGGGGGGAAATATACACAATGACTATCACAATATTAATGTAGACAAAACGAAAATTTAAGAGAATTTAATTCAAATAACATTGATTAATTTTAATTCTAGATAATTGGTGTTAAAATATAATTCCTTTCAGTTACAAAATAGCAAATTTCAAATACAAAATGTTAAATGTTCTGTCAGTCACAATTGCTGTCAGCGAGTTTAGCTTAAGATCTTTTTTTTAAAGAGATATTTTAGGTGAATTTACTGGGAAGTGATAATCTTGATTCTAGATAATGTAGGTATATGTGTGTGTATACATAATACATATGTGTGTATGTATGTATATTAGAAAAAGGGGACAGTGATCTATTTTCTTTTCTTTACAAGTCAGTACCTCTACTTCTTTCACACTAACCATCTCTACTTTCGCATTGACAATTAAAAAGTGTGGAATAATTGCTTGACATATAAAAGATATTGTTTTGCCTCCATCTTTCAGAAGGAGCCAGGGACCAAGCTCCTGAGATGAGCAAGAAGTAAGGTAATTACATATGATTTGACTCCACCTGAAGTAGCTAGAAGCCACATGAGACTTAGATTTGTTATTTTCCTTTACCAGGATTGTGGCTACATCAGGCTTGTCTTTCTGACTCCATACAAGAGCCCATCTCTCCATCTCTTTCCCTTTCCTTCTCCCTAGCAAATTCTTCACTTTCTCTCTGAATCCCTGCTAGCTTACTCTAATTCCTTGGTTCTAGGTTATCAGACAGAAGAGGCCATGACTTTCTCTGGCTAACACACTAGCCACACCTCCACCTCTCACTTTTCTTCTCTCCCCCACTTCCTCTTTCTTTTTCTCCTTGTATTTGGAGTTTGGAGCTGGTGGTTTGCACAAACTCTTTTAAGACAAGTCTAAAAGGGACCTGGGAGAGATACCAAATTCTAATATTTCACTCTATTGCAGTAATACTTAGATGTCTGTCTTTTAAGGATCATTGTATTTTCAATGGACAGAAATCATTTCAAAGACATATTTGCTTTATAGCATTAACATATCCTTAAAATCCTCTATGTTTGCTAGTTCTCATTAAATACTAATTTCCCTTGAAGAAAGTTATCCGTTTTAATGATTGAGATTTAGCCAAAGACAATGCTATCTGACACTAGCTAGAAGATGCTAAGAATTTCTGGCAGGGAAGCAAAGTCCTTCCTCAAATAATTTTCATAATAGACTAGTAGAGCATGAGGAGTTGTGTTGACAATAAAAATGAAAGGTGTGGGTGTTATGGAAATGTCAACAGACTAGGAGTCAGGAATCTTGGGCTAGATCCCTGGTTTTGCCCGTCAAAAATCTCTTCATGTTTTCATTTGGATTAAACACAAGCCTCAACTCATTCTGTCTTTTATTCTCAGAGAACCACACCACATGTTTGTATGCATCTTTCATGACCTACTCTTACATACATCTTCTATATATGTCTTTTAAAGATTGAATTTGGTTAATGGACTCCATGCTCATCTATATCTTCTTCTTTAGACCATCCAATCTTCTACAGAATCTGAGAACTGGTCGTTGTCCTTCATTTTTGAAGAGGGCCAAAATGACATCACTATATCACAGTCAAGTTACAGTGTGTCCAACTGTAGCTAAGCAGACCAGCATAAGTTCAGAATGCTACCACAGGTCAGACACAACATTTGGGATGGATTATCGAACTTTGTGCATCTCATGTTTCTTTTGAGCTCCTTCAATTCTGCTTCCTGATAAGGGCATGCCATTCTGGGTGGTCCTGTGCCAGTGTCTCTCATATCACACAATTAGTTCCAAAGTTCTTAAGACAATCCTTGAGCATGTCCTTGTATTACTTCTTCTGACTATCAATCTGAGATTAACAGCATTTCAGAGTTAGAGAGTACCTTAGCAGCTATCTGGTCAAACACCTACCTAGAAAATAATCTGATGTCAAACTCAAATAGAAACAGGGGCCTCTAATCCCTGCAGGTTGTATATTGACTTTTAAAATGTAATACTATCTATGCTTTGTTATATTTTTATTTATCTTGTTAAATATTTCCCAATTATCTTTTACTTTGATTTGAGCCACACTCAGAAGCTCTGTGAGCCAGGATGCATAAATGACAACTTTGTCTACACTACTATATATCCAGGGAGTTATGATCCATCCTGTACCTTAAGTTTTCCAGTGAAGGTGGCCTGCCATTCTCTGAGACTGCCAATTCCACTTTGGAGATGTTCTAATTATTAGGAAGTTTTCCTTACAAAAAATGCCCTAAATTTGCCTCTCTGTAATTTCTTCCCATTGACCATAAAGGGCAAAACCAGGAATAAACAGAGTATGTCAAATCCAGTTTCCCCATGACAGGTGATTGCTAGATCTCATCTCTCTTCTGAGATGCAATTCCCATTATCTCTTGGACATGCTGAATTGAATAGGCATCTCCAACTTGAATAAAAGAAATCATTCTCTTTCCTCCTAATCTTTCCCCACATCCAAACTTTCTCGTTACTCCGGAGGGCACCATCATCCTTTAAGTCACCTAGGCTCATAGATCCTGCATCATCCTTGACTCTCCATTGTCACTCACCAAATATACTGCCAAATATCATCATTTCTATCTTCACAGCATATCCCCACGCCTCCACTCATACAGGCACAACCCTGGTTCATACCCTTAACTACTTCTCACTTGGCTACATTTGGTTTCTACAATAATCTCACCAGTCTCCCTGCTTCAAGTCTCTTCCTACTCAAATTTAGTTGCCAAGATTTTTTCCCCTAAAGCATAGATTGATTGTCACCCTTTGCCTCCTTCAGCCCCAATGGGCTTTAGCGATTTTCTTGTATCTCCAGAATCAAATATAAATTCTTCTGTTTGACATAAGAAGCTTTTCATAGCCTGATCCTTTAGACCTTTCTGATTTTCTTACAATCCATTGGACCAGGTTCATACTCTGTGTTCCAGCTACACTGGGCTCTTTGCATTTCCCTGAATATAATGCTCTATCTCTAACCCTTTTGCACTGGCTGTCCCTGATACCTAGAATGTTCTTTCCCCTCACGTCTATCTCTTAGTTTCCCTGCCTTCCTTCAAAATTTAGCTGAAATTCTACCTTTACAGCAGGATGCTTTTCCTGGTCTTGTCCAGATGCTAACACTTTCTCTCTTCACATTACCTTCATTTACTCTGTATATAGTTTGCAGGTACCTAATTATTTCAATTCCATCTCTCCTATTACAATGTATGCAACTTGAGGACAAGGATTTTTCCTCTCTTAACCCTTAGCACAGTACCTGGCAGAAAGTAAGCACTTGAGAAACATCTGCTGACTAACAATCTCCCAAATGCTTACTACCTGTCTGGTAAGGCCAAGTCATTTAAGATCTCTGAGTTTCAGTGCCCTTGTCTGTCAAATTGAGAATTTCGGACAAGACAGTCTCTAAGGTTGCTTCTAGCTCTACGATCTTAGGATCTGTTGAACATTGCTATTGTGACCACTCTGAGTTTTCTTTTCTCCAGGCTAAATCTACCTTTTTACTCTAATAGCGCTTCATATACATTGACTTGAAGCCCTTCCCCATTCCCCCATTCTGGTTGCTTTCTTCCATCCATTTTTAGCTTATCATCCTCCTTCCTAAACTGACCTAGAACTCAAAACAATACTCAATATGTGGTCTAACCAGGGCAGCATTCAACAGAATATCAGAATATATAATAGAATGATAGAAGCTACACTGTACTTAGCTTCCTTGGTCCTAGAGGCAATGCCTTCAATGCAGACCAAGACTGCATTCACTTTTTAATGTGCCATGTCACTCCACTGGCCAATACTGATCTTACAGTCTACTAATATCCAGGAATATTTTTAGATAAACTGTTACCCAAGGTAATACTTTCAAGTTATTTTTTAACTCAAGGGTGACTATACACTCATCCCTATTAAATTAAATTTAATATATTGCTTCCAATGTTTGAACTTATTGCTTCTCTGACTCTAGATCTAGTGCTCTTTTGACTGAACATCTGGTACATAACAACACAATTAATGACTCTGTTAATTGTTATTCCAGGTATAGACAATAGTATTCCATCGTTAGCCACAACGTATAAAACTGACTGCCACCTACTGAGAATTCCAGGGGAGCTGCTACCCTCTTTGCCATCAAACTTTGAGCTCATTGGAGCATTAATGGACTGGGCTTTGGGAACCTGTCACATTCATTAACTCTTCACTAAGGAATCGTTTCACAGCTGAAATCTGGTTTTCTGTGCTAACCTTTCAATTGTAAAACACAGAAAGAACTGTATAGAAAGTTGACTTTGTTCCCATTGGATCCCCATAGCAATGTGTCAAAAGTTTAACAAACTGCAAGGATACCTCTTCTTTTCTTCTGCCCACAGCTGCAGCAAAGATGATACATCCTTTTTCCTGGATGTCAGATGTCTATAAATGTCTGCTGAAATGAAGGCTCAGGCAATGGAAATTCCTGTAAAGATTTACAAATTAGCAGACACAGAGCAGCGTCACATCCATCTAGGGGATTTTGTCTGACTTCCTGCAGGCAGCTTCTGAACTTTAGCTTTGCCATGTCTGTGGAATTTCAGTTTTTTTCTCTCAGTCTCAACCCCTTCTCATACCTTTAATTGGAGAGATTTTTTTTTAATCCCCAAAAGAAAAGGGAGTTAGAGGGAACTGGTATTTCCTTCACTCAAGGTAGTTAACTGAAATTGTCTGTCTTGAACTCATTTAACCTTAGCCTCATTACGTCTCTTACTAAAAGTCCTAATTCTTCTTTAGTGTGTACAATGAAAAAGCTCTAAGATATTATCATTCCGCTGTCCTCTCTAAAAGTCTCTCAGCCCTAGTCCCACTGACCAGGCAATTAATTCACTCCTTGAGTGTTTTCCTTTGTGCCTTTTCAAAAAAGACATCTTTCAATGTAATTTAAAAAGCAATTATTGAGCATCTACTATGTATAAGGCACTGTTCTTGATGATGTGGACAGGACAAAAAAAATCTCTTTGCTCAAGAGGTTTTATTTCTATTAATATTGCACTATTAATACTATTAAAAAGTAGCTACCTTGTCAATTAACATTTCTTAACCTGGTCTCTGACAGAAGTCTACTGAGACAATTGCAATGCTACCAATATTTTCCTTCCTAAAATATTAAACAAGCAATTCTACATATCACACACGTTCATGTGGTATTCTTTCCTATGACAATAGAACTCTTCTCTTTCTTTTTCTGCTCTAAAATACCCCTTTTCCTCTCTCTAGTTTATTCTGAGAGTATCCCAGATCCTCAGACCCATTTTTATGGGTTCCATTCATCCATTTGGAGCTCTAGAGTATCCTTTGGCCAAATTAATTTAGTAAGCCCTGCCATATTTAGACATCTACTTCTAACAAGCTAATCTTTAGCTTAACCACAAAGTCCTAGCACCAATATGTTCACTGGCAAAAATCTCTATATTTTGGAGCCTTAATGTCCCTTAACTAATGAGTCAGAGAGCTCTGCTAACGATTCAAGTAGTTATGAGAATAACTAATTGGTTTCTGAAAAATGACCAGCCAATATTTATAATCTTTGTGATAGAAATCAGTCTTTTCTAAAGTAATATGAGAAAGTTTCTATAAGGTAGAAAATGCTTATCATGAGATACCATTTTCTTCCTTATATGAAAGGAATTTTTTTTCATATTAAATATACCAAAGTCTTAAAGGATGTCTAAAGTAATTGGATTGAAAAAATAGGTAAAGAAGTTATCTAAGAAAGGAAGGAAAAGTAAGAGGTAAAAAGAACAGGTCACAGGAGCACTGGATCATAGGATTTTAGGACTGTGGCAACCTCAGAGATCATTTATTCCAACCCTTTCATTTTACAGCTTAAGAAACTGAGACACGGAGAAGAGAAGTGATTGCCTAAAGAAAATAACAAGGGAAGTAAGTAAAAGAACTAGAATTCAAAAGGGAACATTCTCACTCAAAGTTAGTTTACTTCTAACTACACTGAAAACTCATGGTCCACGGTCTTCATTTTCTCCTAAAGGTCATCTTCTGAGCTCGGGGGTGAAGCTGAAGGAAACTTGGGGAGGCCTGTATAAGGAACTTGCCAGGAGATCATAAAAATTGAATAAAGTAATTACTGAGCAGCAGTTACAGCTCCGATAAACTTAGATTGAATGAACCAGTGATACACTACCTCTATGATGAGCTTTGGTTATGCAGGAGTAGACTGAGTAGTTGATGGCATCTGTGATGATCATTACAATAAGTTTACATTTAGGGGGTATAGGGTGCTTTACTTGCAAGACTGCATTTTATCCTCCAAAACACCCTAGTGAGGGGAGGAAGCACAAACATTATCCTCATTTTATGCATGAGAAAACAGGATCGTTGACATTAACTGACTCCAATGTTACATAGCTGGGCAAGTGGCAGAAGCAAAGTCAGCTTCATTTCCAGTACGGCATGTTGGGGATGAGCCAGGGCTTGGGAACAGCATCGTAGTCTTCTACTGACATGTTTACTGGGAAATGAGAATTCTCCAAATTTTTTGATTAAAGATACCTTTATAGGGAACAGCAGCACAGAAGGCACAAGAAAGGGAAGGGATAAGGGAAAGAAAGGGGAGAGTTTTCTTTATACTATCAAGCAGAACTAGTTGCATTTAGTGATCAGACAGTGAACAATTATGGGAATCCATTCCAGATATGGGATCCATTAAATCAATTCTGGGAATTTCTTTTCTGGGAAAACTAAGTCCTAGGAATAGCAGCTCTGATCACAGGTCCTCAGTGTGTACACAAACACACACACATATGTGTGCACATGCACATGCACTCTCTGTGTGTATATGTATGTATACATATACATGCATTTTATATATATTATGTGTATATACATATACACATACATGTGTATAAACCCACAAACTTGCTCTTTATATATGGAAATGAACTATAAGATAGTTTCCTTTGCCCTCTCCCCATTCTTAGAACTGGAACAACGAGAGATATTTCTGGCATTGTGACTTGGAATTAATTATATATTTCCCCACTGAAGTAGTGTTATTAATGGTAATATGGGGTGACAAATCATAGCATTAACAATATATTTTAGGTACATTATATATTTAAATACACTTCTCTAGTTAGCCTTGGGAATATAGCCATTGTTTATATGATTGATTCCATGGGAAAATACATAGTAAATCACAAGTGAATTTTCAAAATATAAACCATTTAGAATACAGTGCAGCTCAGGACTACCTTCATACAAGCATTGCCCACTATAAGCAGAGCAGAGGCTGTGGTGTCTAGAAATCATTGTATAAGTATCTGAAATTGCAAATAATAACTTTAGTAAAACAGAAAATGATCATCCTCACCATTATTATGATAAGCATCAAACATTTATCAAAGTATCAGGCACCGCTCTGTTGCTAGTGATACAACAACAGATGAAACTTGGTCCTTGCCCTCAAAGGGCTTACAGTCTTATTGGGGGAAATAATTATTTACATGTTTATTTTGAAGATACTTATGTGTGCACAAGTTGTCTTTCTCAATAGAACGTGAATTTTAGGAGAGTAGGGATTATTTCAGATTTTTTTTATCTCTTTCCCTAGTACCTAATACAGTGACTGGCACACAGTACATGCTCAGTAAATGCTGATTGACTGATATAAACAATAATAATACAATGTAGTATATTTTAAATGTCAAAAGTGGGAAAAGGAATGCTATGGGAATTGATAGGAGAACTAAAATGTCTAACACTGAGAAAAGTCAGGAAAAGTTTTGTTGGTCTTAAGCTGTGTTTTCAGTGACTGGTGGAACTTTGCTAAAGGTAACAGAGGAGGGGGAACTCCAAACATAGGGATGAAGAAACAAGCACATCTTATCAAGGGGGCCCAATCTGCCTGGAATGAAAATTTGAGGAACGTAGATTTTGATTCAGAGACAATATGATGATAGGCAATTGAAGAGGAAAGGGTGGTCAAGTGACATAAATGAAAAGATTTTTAGGTGATAAAAGAATTTTCTAAAGGCACAAGTATATGTGCACATAATTCTCCTATTCAGACATTTTCACTGGATCCCTATGGTTCCTTGAATAAAATATATATTCTTGAGTTTGGCATTTATAGTTTTCCTCATTCTGGCTCCAACCTACCTGCCCAGTCTTATTTTATGTTATTCCCCATTATTTCATATTACTCTTAACAAACTGGACTACTAGCTAGTTCCTAAACTCAGTGTTCCTTTTCTGCCTAATGCATTTGCACAAATCACCACACATCCCTGGAATGCATGTTTTCTAAGTCTCTGCCTCTTAGAATCATCATCATCTTTGCAGAATCAACTCAGGGGCCATCTCCTAAGTGGAGCTTTCTTGATCTCCAATTTTTCGGGTTTTATTCCTCTGAAATACCTTACCTTTCTTTGCGTAAATGCTCCACTATTCCCATCTAGACATCTACTGCAAATCATTAAGTGATAAGGATTAGTTAATTTCTGTCTTTACATTACTAGACCTAGCAAGATGTCTCAAACCTAAATAAATATCCATAGGATTGGACTAATTATGTAACACTGTATGGGATGATACAGAAAAGGAATAAATTGGATTCAGATACCACATTGAAGGCACATTAATGTAGAAGACATTGACCTAGGAAAATTTTAAAGCAAATGAAATTTGTAAACAAGCTACTAAATAACCTAGGTATGAAGCTATGAGGGAGAAAAGTTAGGTAACAGCAATAACAATGAAAGAAAATGATGGGAATTGATGACTGACATAATATAGATTGTCAAAAAGAGAGAGCAGTCAAAGATGACCTCAATTTTTCAAGCCTGAATAACTGGAGAAGCTGCAATGCTACATATTGAAATAGGGACGCATTTTTCATTATTTTGGACAAGTGGGGTTTCATGTCTAGTAACAAAAATAACGGATATTTATATAACTCTTTAACTTCTTCCAAGTACTTTGTAGTATCTCGTTTGAGTCTCTCAGTGATCTTACAGATACCACTAACCACATCTCACAGATGAGGACACAAAGTTTCAGGGAAGTGAAGAGTTTAGCCAAAGGTCATAAAACCATTAAGCTTCACAGTTAGCAAGTAAACCCTGGTCTTTTTTATCTCAAGTTCAATACTCCACCATTGTTTTCAGTGGTGCTTGGGAGTCAACTCATATTGTCTTAAGAGAGTGACAAAGAAAATGTTAGTAATGCAGATTCCACTTAAAAGTATGTTGTACATGCATTTACCCTCCAGAGAATGGTTGATAAACTTTAACTATCGCACCCCTGATTATAAGCAAGTAGAGAAAGGAGTTGGACTATAATTCAGGACCTTGGAGATATAAACTTGGACCATAGAGATCAAGGTATGAGGTATTGATTAGGTAGCAAACCCAAGTCTTCCCTTGGCTTAGTCTCAGTACCAGGGTGGTGATATATGTCTGGAATGGAAAAATGAACTGTTCTTCAAAAGCACACTTAATATTTAATTGTATCATGTGGTTTGATATAAATAACCAAGTATATGATAAAATCTTGAGAACATAATGTCAAATTATGTAAAAATAAGTAATTATAACAAAAGGATATTGCATGTAAAAATCTAACATACATTATATGTCAATGAATTTAATGATTTTACTTTTTCACTAGTTAATTTTCATGCCACTGTATTATTAAGAAACCTGAAAGACTGGATTCAGTCTGTAGGAATACAAGGTTCTCATTTTGGGAGATGGGCTACCATATGGGAAAAGTTGAGTGAAGAGATAGTAAGTTTCCCATTATTGGATGTCATGAAGTAGAGACAAGATGACAAGTTTTGATGGACTCTATAACTGTATGGATACAGGTTGACCTGGATTACCTTTGAGTCTTCTTCAAACATTCTCTTTATTGGTGATTAATGAAGACTTGAGAATGAACGAGTTCCCTAAGTTTAGTGACAGAGAGTGCCCAGATTTAGGAGGTAGGAGGGAAAGAGAGTACTTGGTTCCAACTTAGGTAACAAGTCAACTCTCCAGTCACTTTGAGTTTTAGCAATTTCATTACATGCAAATGCTTAACCACCATCCTAACACTTGAAGAAGAAGGAAAAAAAGGTTTTAAAAGAAGGCAAAATTTCCATCAGTAGAAAGAAGAATGGTCTGTTTCCATCACAAAATGAGCTTCAGGAAACAATCTAGAGCAGAAAGCTGAGTCCTCCCAAGTTAGGTCTTCACCATTATGGCTTAATTATCTGGTTGGAAGTGAGCTTCCAGATTATACATATTCACGTTCAAATATAAGCACAAAATATATTCTGAAGTCAGAAATAAATTATTTCACAAACATTCATGCTTCCTTCTGCTCTTTGTCATTAGTTAGAAAAAATGAGAGTGGCACTCTTTCCATATATGTACTGTAAGCATACCTGTCTCAAGCATTTCATTTCTCAAATCTCTCCACAAACAGGATTCTGAAGGGGAAAATGTTATTTTCTGCTGTATTATTTCACCACTGGAAGTTCCCTCCCCTTGTTAACAACACAAGCTGCTTTTCTGGCATGAGTACAGCATCTGAAGAAGTGTGAACTTCCAGGATTTGTTCATATCACTGCTTTAACTAAGCCTGGAGAGGAAAATATCACTTCTCACTGCAGCTGCTGATTCCCTAGAGTTCACCTTAGTTCAAGCAGTTGGCAGATGATTTTTTTTTGCATATTCTGTTCCTCCTTTCACACTATAGTATACATCTCCCCTTGAAAATATCTCCTTCAAAGGAAGATGGAGTTTACATGAGCAAATATAGTTTGTGTGTCCTACTTTATTTCATCTACAAAGTAAGATTATTGATACTTATAGTTGAAAAGAAGTTTTCACTTAGTAGCAGGAATGAGTTTATGTTGAGTCATTCAAATGCTCATGCCAAGACCACCTAGTGTGTGTGTGTGTATGTGTGTGTGTGTGTTTGCATGTGTGTGTACTTGAAAACGTTTGATCGAGTTTTGGCTTTACTTTGGGATCAGGGAACAGAATAAGGCTAAGTGGTCCAGAAGGAAATCTAACCGAGCATTTGGGCCTCTAACCAGCAGAATTAATAGGGAGATACACACATACACAAAAATCTATCTGATCTTTCTATCTGTCTGTCTGTCTATCTATCTATCTTCTACCCGCATATAGGGCTCTAACCCCTAGTACTCAATTCTCTCTAGCACCAACTTCCTACAAACTGAACAAATTAGACACTCATATGCAAAAGTAAAAGCTTCTGATGAAGAACAGATAGGTGAAACTTGAGTGCCAGTTTTCACACTCCAGTGGTGTATCTCCTCTTTGTAAGGGAAGGATGTTTAAAAAAGGATTATCTGTGAAATACAAGGTTTAAAGACTGTTGTACTTGCAAGCACCTTATGAACACCAAATCTGATTTAGTCTTTAGAGAATATGCATATAGAAGGGTATGTTAATTGACAAATCAAAGCAGAAAAGTATTAGGGACAGAAGAATCATAGAATGCTAGAACAGAATGAGATAGGATGATAGAGCGTTTATTCAAGTTTGTTACCATTCCTTATGCACCTACCATATGCACTGTGCTAAGTGCCAGAAGTTAGAAAGTTTAGTTAAGATACAGTCTTTGCCCTTAGAAAGTTTACAGGATAACTGGGGAAAATAACAGACAGAACTACTAAGATCATAAGATCAAGGAACTAGAGCTGAAGGAACTCTCAGAAGCCGTCTAGTCAAACCCTTCCCACGCCCCCATTTTACAGATGAGGAAACAGGATCCAGGGGTTTAAATGACTTACTCAATGTCACATAACTAATAAACTCCAGAGGAGGGCTTCCAGAGCCAATACTCTTACCACTGAGAGAAGATAGAAGCACTAAAGGCAAAACCAAAGCTTCAAATAGAAGATACAAGGCAAATAGTCAATAGGGCAGCTAGGTGGCACAGTGAATAAAATGCCTGGAGGCAAGAAGACCCAAGTTCTAATCCAACCTAAGATACTCACTAACTGTGTGAGCCTGGGCAAGCCATTTAACCCTGTTCACCTCAATTTTCTCCTCCGTAAAATGAGCTGGAGAAGGAAATGGCAAACCACTCCAGTATCTTTGCCAAGAAACCACAAAAGGGGGTCATAAAGAGTTATACACCACAGAAAACACTTGAAAACAACAATGAAAGGGTCAATTGTCAATAAACTTGAAGTGCCTATCTGCTGAGTGCTTTATTAAGTGCTAGCAAGATAAATATGAAAAAAGAAGGACAGTCCTTGTCCTCAAGGAATTTATAATCTAACGAAAGAAGACAAAACACAAAAGGATGCTAGAAAGGCAAATGTACCCAGTGTGGGGGTATAGTGATGAAGTCAGTCAGAGAAGTCCCACAATAGTGCAGCCAAGTAAGAAATGAGATGTCTCTGCTGAGCTCTTTAAAAAGAAATCAACTCATGGCTCCACTTCTACTTAAAGGCAAAGGGTTGATCTAGCAATACTTCTAGACCTGTATCCCAAAGAGATCATAAAAATGAGAAAAGGAACCACATGTACAAAAATATTTATAGCAGCTCTTTTTGTGGTGGCCAAGAACTGGAAATTGGGGGGGTGCCCATCAATTAGGGAATGGCTGAACAAATTGCAGTATATGAATGTAATGGAATACTATGTGCTATAAGAAATGATGGCTAGGCATTCTTTGGAAAAACCTAGAAAAGTTTCTATATATGAAGTGATACTGAGCGAAGTGATCAGAACCAGGAGACACTGTACACGGTAACAACCAAAGTATTCAATGACTTACTTTGCTAGACTTAACCCTTCTCAGCAATGTAATGACCTAAAACAATTTCAAATGATGCATGATGGGAAATGCCATCCACATCCAGAGAAGGAACGATGGACTCTGAAAGCAAAGTGAAGCAGACTATTTTCTTTGTTTGTTTTTCTTTCTCATGGTTCCTCTCATTCATTCTAATTCTTCTACACATGACATGTGAAAATATGTTAATAGGAATGTGTATGTAGAGCCTATATCAGACTGCACACCATCTTGGGGAGGGGGGAGGGGATGGACAAGGAGAAAAATAAAAAAATTATGAAGTGAATATTGAACACTAAAAATAAATAAACTTAAAATTTTTTAAAGATAAAATATTGACATTATACAATACTAAAAAAAAAGACAAAAGCTAGTGATTAGGTTAGAAAGGTCTTACTGGATGATGAAGTTATCCCTAATAGAAAGAGTGAAGACAAAAATAATAGTAAGTTTAGAGAAAAAAATAGTACTCAGTTTTGAAAATGTGTTTGAAGCAATGATAGAACATGCATGTAGAGACATAGATCTAGAACTCAAGGGAGAGGTAAGTGCTGGATGTCCAACCTCTTCATTTTACATATGAAGAATCTAAGACCTCAGGAGCAGCCAAGATGGCAGAGTAGAAAGACTCACGTATGCGAGCTCCGAATCCACAGCCTATAAATTTCCTGTAAGAAGAACTCCCCATGAATTCTGGATCACTGCAAGGTGCGCAGAAACACAGTGGAAGAGATTTCCATTCCAGAGAGCCCTGGAGAACCATCCCCAGGATCTGTCATGCCCTGGAAAGTGGAGCCCACCCCTGCGCTGCCCTGACCATGGCCCCAGAGGAGCAGATCCAAGCAGGCTTCAGGGACGGAACTTCTGATGGCCGGGAAGGTCCCTCCGCCCACAGGCGCCACAGGTCAGTGAGAGAGGTGTCTGGGCTGGCCAAGAGGGGAGCGGGGTGTCTCCGTGGCTCGGCCCCCTCGGGAGGAAGCAGGGAGGCAGAGACAGGGGCAAGAGGCAGAGGTAGCAGTGGCGGCAAGGGACTCCCTGAGCAGCAGGCAGAAGTTCAGGTCTCTGCATAAACCCCCTGAGGGAGCTGAGCCTGGGAGGCAGCCCTGCCCCCACCCACTCCATTACTGAAGGTCTCTGCATAAAGCCCCTGAGGGAACTGAGCCTGGGAGGCAGCCCTGCCCCCATCCCAGCACCAGAACTTAAGCTCACATTGAATAGCAGCCACAGATAGCCCTGAGACTGAGAAGCAGCATTTGAATCTCAGACCCCAAGCACTAGCTGGGCACATCTAGGCAGGGGTGGAGAGGAATCTCAGAAGTCAAGTAACTGGCTGGGAAAATGCCCAGAAAAAAGGAAGCAGAATAAGACCATAGAGAGCTATTTTATTGGGGAAGAGATGTTCCTTCCCCCCTTCATTTCTGATGAGGAAGTACAATGCCTGCCATCGGACAAAGACGTGGAGGTCAGGGCCTCGGTACCCCAGACATGCAAGGTGGATGTCTGGTGGCTTCAAGCCATGGAAGAGCTCAAAAAGGATATTGAAAATCAAGTTAGACAGGTGGAGGAAAAACTGGGAAGAGAAATGAGAGAGATGCAAGAAAAGTATGAAAAACGGGTCAATACCTTGCTAAAGGAGACCCAAAAAAATGCTGAAGAAAAGAACACCTTGAAAAATAGGCTCACTCAATTGGCAAAAGAGGTTCAAAAAGCCAATGAGAAGAAGAATGCTTTCAAAAGCAAAATTAGCCAAATGGAAAAAGAGGTTCAAAAGCTCACTAAAGAAAATAGTTCTCTCAAGATTAGAATGGAACAGATGGAGGCTAATGACTTTATGAGAAACCAAGAAAACATAAAACAAAAAAAAAAGAATGAAAAAATGGATGAGAATGTGAAATATCTCATGGGAAAAACAACTGACCTGGAAAATAGATCCAGGAGAGACAATTTAAAAATTATGGGACTACCTGAAAGCCATGATCCAAAAAAGAGCCTAGACATCATCTTCCATGAAATTATCAAGAAAAATTTCCCTGAGATTCTAGAACCAGAGGGCAAAATAAGTATTGAAGGAATCCATCGATCACTGCCTGAAAGAGATCCAAAAAGAGAAACTCCTAGGAACATTGTGGCCAAATTCCAGAATTCCAAGGTCAAGGAGAAAATATTGCAAGCAGCTAGAAAGAAACAATTCCAGTATTGTGGAAATACAATCAGGATAACACAAGATCTAGCAGCTTCTACATCAAGGGATCGAAGGGCGTGGAATAGGATATTCCAGAAGTCAAAGGAAGTAGGACTCAAACCAAGAATCACCTACCCAGCAAAACTGAGTCTAATACTTCAGGGGAAAATATGGTCTTTCAATGAAATAGAGGACTTTCAAGCATTCTTGATGAAAAGACCAGAGCTGAAAAGAAAATTTGACTTTCAAACACAAGAATGAGAAGAAGCATGAAAAAGTAAACAGCAAAGGGAAGTCATAAGGGACTTACCAAAGGTGAACTGTTTACATTCCTACATGGAAAGACAATATTTGTAACTCTTAAAACTTTTCAGTATCTGGGTAGTTGGTGGAACCACACACACACATACACACACACATGTACACACGTGCACGCACACACACATACATACATGCACGCACATACAGAAACAGAGAGCACAGAGTGAATTGAATAGGATGGGACCATATCTTAAAAGAAATTAAGGTAAATGGTGAGAGAGAAATGTAGTGGGAGGAGAGAGGGTGAAATGGAATGGGGTAAATTATATGTCATTCAAGAGGCAAGCAGGAGACTTCTTAGTGGAGGGAAAAAGAGGAAAGCTGAGAAAAAAACATGAAGTTTACCGTCATCACATTCGACTAAAGGAAGGAGTAAAATTCACACTCATTTTGGTATGAAAACCTATCTTACATTACAGAAAAATGGGGAAGAAGGAGATAAGCAGGGAGGGAGGGATGATGGAAGGGAGGGCAATGGAAGAAGGGAGCAATTTGAAGTCAACACTCTTGAGGAGGGACGGGATCAAAAGACAGAATAGAAACAATGGGAGGCAGGATAGGATGGAGGGAAATACAATTAGTCTTACACAACACGACTGTTATCGAAGTCATTTGCAAAACTACACAGATATAGCCTATATTGAATTGCCTGCCTTCCCAAAGGGAATGGGTGGGGAGGGAGGGATGGGGAGAATTTGGAACTCAAAGTTTTGTTGAGTATTGTTGTTGCTACTAGGAAATAAGAAATACAGTTAATAGGGAATAGAAAGTCATCTGGCCCTACAGGACAAAAGAGAAGATGGGGACAAGAGAAGGGAGGGAATGATAGAAGAGAGGGCAGATTGGTGATAGGGAAAATTAGAATGCTTGGTGTATTGGAGTGGGGGGAGGGGATAAATGGGGAGAAAATTTGGAACCCAAAATTTTGTGAAAATGACTGTAAAAAGTTAAATAAATAAATAAATTGGAAAAAAAAGAATCTAAGACCTCAAGAGATGATGGGATATGATAAAGGTCAAACTCTTTGGGCTAGTTAATGGTAGAGTCAGGACTAAAACTCAGATCTCTTGACTTTTTTTCCCCTTTTTTTTTTCAGACAATCCAGTTCAAGGACAGGTATGTAGAATGAGAAAATATTTGAGAGGCCAATATTTCTCATGTGGTTAGGCAATACTCTATTGTCCAGTATACTTAAGACCTATCAAGTAAATGTCTGGTTTAAATTATAGCAAAATTTTGTTAATTTATAATTTATACCTCATCAATTTGGATTTCTTCCCAACTGGAATATGGCACAATTGAAATAAAAACAAGATTGCAAGAAGAATTGTCATCTTCTTGAAAGTAATGACACAGTTGTTGAGAACTTTGAAACCACATTAACAGCATTCATCTGTATAAGATATGTTAATTACAATTGATTCAAATTTCACTGAGAGAAAAGTAGTACTATACACTTCAAAATAATAAATTTAAATTTCTTTTAAATAACACAGATTTCTCAATAATTCCTGCAGGATTTCTCTTTCTCTCTCTCTCCCTCCCTCCCTCTCTTCCTCTCTCTCTCTCTCTCATCTTCTCTCAAATAAATGATGTTAAACTATATAGCAGATGGAGCAAAATTATATTATTAATTAGCTCACAGAAAAAAAACAGCCAGCAAATGAGTCATGAAATGGAAGAACTAGAATGCACCTTTAATATCATCTAGTCTAATCCTTTTAAGTTATAGATGCAAAACTGAAGTCCAGAAGAGTTCACTGACCTACACAAGGTCACTTACAGAATTAATGTCACTAACAGATTTAATGACAAACATGTCTCAAGTCATGCTCTTTTCATTGTGTGGGAAATTATAAATGTTCCTATCTCTTAATTCAAATAACACTTGCTTTATATTCTTCTTATGCATTTAGGTATTATTTTGTATTTTTGTATACGTGTCACATTCCTACACGTACTAGACTATAAACTCCATGAGGGCAGACTCTGTCTCATATTTCTTGT
Organism: Bettongia penicillata ogilbyi; assembly: GCA_023548195.1. Taxonomy (NCBI): domain Eukaryota; kingdom Metazoa; phylum Chordata; class Mammalia; order Diprotodontia; family Potoroidae; genus Bettongia; species Bettongia penicillata. Next base: position 4,892,915 of record JAJHZJ010000009.1, on the reverse strand, counting down.
CTTCTTATCTTTCCTGAGGCTAATGTAATGATCTTGGGGATAAAAAGAAGAAGAGCTGAATATATATTTGCTGAGTGAAACTGAATAAGAAAATGTACCTGCAAAGATTTAAGTTATAGTGAACTGGTTCAATTTGATAAAATCAGCATGGAGGGGAGAAAGGATTCATATGCTTCTTTCTCATATGTTCAGACAATGCTCTACTAATCAAGCATCTCATAAAAGATATGATTGGGAGCAAGGAAAGAGAAAGATATCCTTTTATAGCTGGGGAAAGAAAACTCTTATCTTTTACTAACCAAAGGAAAGTGGTTGAGAACTTGAAGCAGACATAGTATTAACAACCCTGAGGTACTGTGGGCGATTAAGAAGACAAAACTACATGATCTCCTAGGCCCCTGCATAACCCCGGTGTAAAGAGCCAATGTGCAGGGGAACAACTACTAACTCATAGACTCTATTAAAACAAAACCAAAAAAAAAAAAGAAAAATGAGAGAAACAAACAAGCTGGAGAAGTTTATTTAATTTATTCTTATTGTAATGAAGCCATTCAGTTGTGTCTGACTCTTTATGACCATACTGTCCATGGGGTTTTCTTGGCAGAGATACTGGAGTGGTTTGCCATTTCCTTCCCTAGCTTTCTTTACAGATGAGGAAACTGAAACAAACAGGGTTAAGTGACTTATAGTAAGTGTCTAAAGCCTGATGTAAACTCAGGTCTTCCTGACTCCACACCCAGGGCTCTATCCATCTAGCTGCCCCCTACTTTACTCTTGGTTACCTCTTAATTTACTCACAAATCTCAGTCCAGGAAGTACAATGTACTGGATTTGGAGTCAGACAGCATAGGTTCAAATTCTAGTTCTACTCATTGATACTGTCTGACTTTGGACAAGTTATATAATTTCTCTGTGCCTCAAATGTTTTCACAAATATGAAATGAGAGTTGAGCTAGATCATCTCCAAAGTCTCTTCCCACTCTCTGTGATCTACTGAACCTTCAATGGGGTGCTGCTAGCTTAGACACTGTGACAAAGTTATTAACAACTTTCCATTTTCCTTGATCTGAATATGCTGCTTCTCCTAGCCACATCCCCTGCCCCACAATCCCTCCATTTTTGTTTAAGCCTTACATTGTCACCATGATCTCATTATGATAGCTTGGTGATAGAGCTGTTAACATATCTACATGAAAGAAAGGAATCTGGTCTCCTTTTGTTTCCAAATCAACTTGGGCGGGAAATCAAACAGAAAAATAAACTGTTTTGTCACATTTGGATAACAGATGTCAAACAACATGCATGGCATGACAGAAAGGGGAACTGAACAGCTGGGGACAACTTCCTGCTACATGAGAGCCAAGCCTGAAGGATGAAGCAGGAGAGCCCTATGTTGGGGAGCACCTATTTAGAAAAACAAGAGAAAGTAAACGTGTCAGTTTTGGATATTTTCTAAATAGTAACTTGGTTTTCATTACATTGGAAAATGAAAGGGAAAACTTATCCTGGTTTTACTGGATGCAACAACCTTCTTCACAGATGTGCACACTTTTATGCACACATGTGTACACACATATATGTATGTGTATACACACCCATACATATTCTTCTGGACTCTGCCATGAATTTTTTTTTCTTTCTTAACTCATGAGGAATTACCATTAAGAAGACTGGAAGGTGTACAATTCTGTTTTGTTTCAGGGCACTGAAGGGCTTTGCTGCTTCATCACTTGACAGTGGAACCCAAATCTAGTTACTGATTGTTCATGGACAGTTGGGGCCTTCACAACATTTACCATATAATGTAGGAAGCTGGCAAAACACATGGAACCAGAAAAATGGTGGGCATGGGGACATGGGTGGTTGCAGATTTTGATATAATGTATTGAGGTTTTAATCTTAGGACTTTGAATTATGAATAATAGTTCTCTTAAAAAGGAAGTAGTTATCAAAAGCCAAAGTTATTTCCCCCCTTCCACAAAAAAGCCTTTTGTCACAGCTAAGCTACTCCTAACCCTGTCACATATTTCTGTGTCTCTAAGTTAAAAGTTTTAAAGCCATCTTCAGAGTCTTCTTTTCCTTTATTCTCTGCTTCTTACCATGTTTTGTCTTTTCTACCTCCTAAATATCATTCAGATTCACTTGTTCTTCATTTATACTGTTACCACCAACTCATGTCATAACTCAATTACTGTAATAGTTTCACATGTAGTTTCCCAGACTAAAATGTCTCTCCCTTCCAAACCATAAAGAATGATCTACTTTATGTAAATTCTTCATGTCACTATATGACTGCCCCTTTCCTTCAACATCAAGGAGAGATTGCTCTGACTAGTTTTCCAGGCCCTCCATAATTGGGTCCCACCCTATTAATCCAAATTTCATTTTCACTCCAATAAGCCAATCTTCTTACTGTCCCCAGAAGCCGTTACAAATTCCTTTCTTCGCTTTTGTTGCTTCCCATGCGCTCTTTCTTCTCCCTTATGAGTATTCAAACTCTACAATACATCTAATCCAATCTGAAGTACCTACTTCATGCAAGACACTGTGCTAGGTGCTGGGAATGCAAAGACAAAATGAAAAACAGACTCTACCCTTAAGGAGTTTACATTCTACTTGTATTCCACTTCTATCGCTTAATGTCCAAATCAAGACTTTACACCATGTCCTTTTATGAAGCCCTCCTTGACTACTCTAAAAATCATGAATCATTTCCTTCCTTCAAGTTCAATTTGTCTATATCACATCCCTTGGGAGGAGGGGGGGGTGACAGTATATTTTCACCTGTTAATTGATTTATTTATATTAGCCTTATTTCTCCAACTATCTTATAAGATCCTTGTGGGATAAAGATTATAGAATTAAGAACAGTACCAGGAAAATTTTAGTTGTAAAAGAACTATTTCTTTATTGATCCCAGTCTTTTCACTCTCTCTATTATTTTTTTTACACCCTCTATTATTTACTTTTAAGATAACTTAGTCTATCTGTATCTTTCAGCATAAATTCAGAGCCAGAATTCATGGAACCTCAGAGTTGAAAGGGACTTCAGAGGCCAACAAGTCCAACTGGTCTTAACTGGGAATCTCCTCTATCCACCTCTCTGACAAGTGCTTCACTGAACTATGTCAAGAAACAAGTAAACTAATACTTCCAGAAGCAGTCTGCTCCACTTTGGGATATCTCCAATTATTCAAGTTATTCTTTGTGTTAGAGAAGTCTAAAATTGCCTCTTAGAAATTTCTAACCATTGCTGCTAATTCTGGACTAGGGACTAAGTAAATGGAATCCATCCTCTACTGGATAACACCTCAGAAACTTGAACATAGCTAAATTATCTACTAAGTCTTTGTCTTTTCTAGGTCCTCGTATGGTATAATCTTGAGGACATTAACTATCTTGATATTCCTGTGGAGTTCGCCCAGTACCAAAATCTTACCAAAAATGGATTGCTAAGAACTGAACTGGTCCAGATATAGTTTTAATGGGCCACAGTATACCCCAATTTTGAGTACCATGTCTCTCTTAATTCCAGCTAATAGGACATTTTTGTTTTGTTTTGTTTACTACTATTTCTTATATTAATCTATTAGTCTACTAGAATTCCCATATCTTTTTGAAACTAAATACTCTCATTGTGTTTTCTCCACCTTGCATTTACAAAGTTGATTCTCTGAATACACATGGCATCTTTGGTCCAATCTCATACAGGAATATACCAGAAAATTAACCAGGAGCTTCTGTGGATCAATATCCACTCAAAAACATAGCTCAGCAACTCCTTAATTTGCCTGCTTTTGTTAGACACCTATGGGACTCATTGGCTTAAAGTGAAAGATATTTAATTAAACAGTCAGTGGGTAAATAACACGACAAGAAAAGACACTCTTCATCCCCCTCCCCATGCACACAGATGATACTGGGGTATATTCTTCTTCAAGTTACCACAGAAACAGTGAGAGAAGATAAGGTGCATGTTGGGACAGAAAACATTCAGTGAGTACACACACAGATGTGTGGCCAGGAAACAGATGAAAGGATATATATCAGGAGCTAGTGTGGCCAGACCTCTAGCCTGGCTAAGGCAACTCATATACTATGCTGAGTTGCCAATGTCCTGTGGTAAAATAACCAAGATGCTCTTTTCTTCTCCCTAATAGTAGAATGACCTTTGCTAAGATTCAGTGTTTTATTTGGACTGACTTTCTTTTCTATCAACTCAAGGTCCCTGGTCCCAGAAAACCCTTATGGGGTTATGAATCTCCTTTATGTCCTACAGGGCAGTGTAATTGACAGAGAATTGACCTTAAGGTCAGGAAAACCTAGTTAGGTTCAAGTCTTGTCTCTGATATATACTGTCTGTGTGAACATGGGTAGTCACTTTTCCTCTCAGTTAGCATCCCTAGGCAACTCTCTAGATTGCAAAATAGCCATTCTACCACACCAACCAAATCAAAGCTTTGGACAATAAAAAGTAATTCCTGGAGTCCTGACTGTGAGTCTTCCTCCATAAGTCCCATTTTGGGAAAATGGCCATCAAACTTACAGGAGAAATACTTCAGATGTTGGGTTCATAAAATGTTTCTAATCCCCCAGTCTTCCAGGATTGACATACAAATGGAGCTAGAGAAAGAACAAAATGCTAAGTAAAACACAATGGGTCCACATCCCTGCCTTTATGTTATATCTGCCCATGGCTTTTATTCTGCATTTATTTCAGGACGTATCTTGCTAGCTCCCTATACATACTCTTTACCACCTATGAGTGCTGAAGATATTGTCATATAGTATTCTCAAAGTCAAACTGGTACTTTAACCCATAGCAATAGGACAGATCCTGAAAAGCGATGAGGCAGCCAAATACAGTAGAAAGAGAATTAGATTTGGAATCAGAAGACTTGGATCCAAATTTGATTTCTGTCACCAAGTACTTGTTTCACCATGGTCAAAACATAACTTCTGTAAGCTTTAATTTCCCATAAAATGATGGGATTTGGTTCTAAGAACCCTCCTAGCTCTAATTTATGATCCAATGAAGTCATCGAAGATTCTGAAGAGTTCTTGACTAGAGGCACTTAGATACTTTCATTTTTCTTACTTTTCTGGACATTCTGTACCAATGTTAGAAAAACCTTGAAAGGCTTGCATGAAATAATGAAAGTGAAATGAGCAGAAGCAAGAGAACATTGTGTACAGTAACAGCAACATTGTTTTAAGAATGACTTTGAGTGAATAAGTCATTTTGACTACTACAAATACCCAGATTAACCACAAAGGACATATGATGATATCTACATTCAGAAAAAGGACTGATAAATAGAAGTATGTATGGTATAATTAATTATATATGTATGTGTGCGCACGTGTGTGTGTAACACACATACCCCTTTAATATGTCTAATGGTAACCATCTGCAGGGATGAGAGGCAGGGAAATAAAAATAAAGAGAAATTTAAAAAAAGAAACAAGAATTCACATGATAACTTTGTTATGAATTTGAGGGGGGTAGAGCTAAGAGGGGGTGGAGCCAAGATGGCAGAGTAGAAAGACTCACGTATGCTAGCTCCAAACCCACAGCCCATATATTTCCTGCAAGAAGAACTCCCCACAAATTCTGGAGCACTGCAAGGCACGCAGAAACACACTGGAAAAGATTTCCGTTCCAGAGAGCCCTGGAGAGCTGTCCCCAGGGTCTGTTGTGCCCCAGAAAGTGGAGCCCACCTCTGTGTTGCCCTGGCCGGGCAGCCCCAGAGGAGCAGATCCAAGCAGGCTTCAGGGACGGAAACTCCGGTGGCCACGAAGGTCCCTCTACCCACAGACGCTACAGGTCAGTGAGAGAGACTTCTGGGCTGGCAGAAAGGGGAGCAGGGTGTCTCTGTGACTTGGGCCCCCTTGGGAGACAGTGGCAGAGGCAGTGGCAGAGGCAGCAGCAGAGGCAGTGGCGGCCCGGAACTCCCCGAGAAGCAGGCAGAAGTTCTAAGGTCTCTGCATAAACCCCCTGAGGGAACTGAGCCTGGGAGGTGGCCCTGCCCCCACCCCAGCACCAGAACTTAAGCTCACATTGAATAGCAGCCACACCTGCCACGGAAAGCCCATTTGAATCTCAGACCCCAAGCACTAGCTGGAAAGATCTAGGCAAGGGTGGACAGGAATCTCAGAAGTCAAGTAATTGACTGGGAAAATGCCCAGAAAGGGAAAGAAAAATAAGACTACAGAGAACTACTTTGAGGGGGTACAGATGTGCCCACCTTTCAATTCTGACCATCAGGGAAAGATGTGGAGGTCGGAGCCTCTGTATCCCAGACATCCCAGGTGGATGTCCGGTAGGCTCAGGCCATGGAAGAGCTCAAAAAGGATTTTGAAAATCAAGTTAGGGGGCAGAGCCAAGATGGCGGAGTAGAAGGACGCACGTTTACGAGCTCTGAAACCAAAGCCCATAGAATTAATGTAAAAAGAGCCCCCCATAACTTCTGGGTCAATACAAGGTGTGCAGAAACAGAGTGGAAGAGATTTCCGTTCCAGGGAGCCCTGGAGACCCGTCCCCAGGGTCCATCGCACCCCAGAAAGTGCACCCAACCCCCAGCGCTGCCCTGGCCGCGGCCCCAGAGAAGCTGATCCGAGCAGGCTTCATAGACAGAAGCTCCAGCAGCCGGGAAAATCCCTCCGCCCACAGAAGCTACAGGTCAGTGAGAGAGAAGGCCGGGCTGGAGGAGAGGGGGAGCAGGGCGTCTCCGTGACTCGGGTCCCCTAGGGAGGAAGCGGCAGTGGCAGAGACGGGGGCAGGAAGCGGCGGAGGCAGAGGTGTGGGCGGCGGCTGAGGCGGCAGTGGACCGGGACTCAGGAATCCCCCAGCAGCAGGCAGGATCTTCATTACGGAAGATTCCTGCATAAAACCTGAGGGAGCTGAGCCTGGGAGACAGCCCTGCCCCCACCCTGCTCTATTACTGAAGGCTTCTGCTTAAAGTCCCCGAGGGAACTGAGCTTGGGAGGCGGGCCCCCCACCACGACCCCACCCACTCCATTCCTGAAAGTCTCTACATAAAACCCCTGAGGAATCTGAGCCTGGGAGGCTGCCCTGCCCCCACCCCAGCACCTGATCTAAAGCTCACTGATTGACAGCCAGCAGGAGGAAAGCCCATTTAAATCTCAGAGGCCAAGCACTGGCTAGGCGGACCCAGGCAGAGGTGGAAAGGAATCTCAGAAGTCAAGTAACTGGCTGGGAAAATGCCTAGAAAAGGGAAGAAAAATAAGACTTTAGAGAGTTTTTTCCAACAAATGCAAATGATCCCGACCTTTGGATCTGATGACGAGGACTTATCCTTGCCATCAGGGAAAGACGTGGAGGGCGGGGCCTCAGTACCCCAGACACCCCAGGGGGGTGGCGGGTGGGCTCAGGCCCTGGAAGAGCTCAAAAGGATTTTGAAAAGCAAGTTAGACAGGTGGAAGAAAAACTGGGAAGAGAAATGTCAGAGATGCAAGAAAAGTATGAAAAACGGGTCAATACCTTGGTAAAGGAGACCCAAAAAAATGCTGAGGAAATTAACACCTTGAAAAATAGGCTCACTCAATTGGCAAAGGAGGTTCAAAAAGCCAATGAGGAGAAGAATGCTTTCAAAAGCAGAATGAGCCAAATGGAAAAAGAGGCTCAAAAGCTCACTGAATTTAATAGTTCTCTCAAAATTAGAATGGAACAGATGGAGTCTAATGACTTTATGAGAAACCAGGAAATCACCAAACAAAACCAAAAGAATGAAAAAATGGAAGAGAATGTGAAATATCTCATGGGAAAAACAACTGACCTGGAAAATAGATCCAGGAGAGACAATTTAAAAATTATGGGACTACCTGAAACTCATGATCAAAAAAAGAGCCTAGAAATCATCTTCCATGAAATTATCAAGGAAAACTTCCCTGAGATTCTACAACCAGAGGGCAAAATAAGTATTGAAAGAATCCATAGATCACCACCTGAAAGAGATCCAAAAAGAGAAACTCCTAGGAACATTGTGGCCAAATTCCAGAATTCCAAGGTCAAGGAGAAAATATTACAAGCAGCTAGAAAGAAACAATTCAAGTATTGTGGAAATACCATCAGGATAACTCAAGATCTAGCAGCTTCTACATTAAGGGATTGAAGGGCATGGAATAGGATATTCCAGAAGTCAAAGGAACTAGGACTCAAACCAAGAATCACCTACCCAGCAAAACTGAGTCTAATACTTCAGGGGAAAATATGGTCTTTCAATGAAACAGAGGACTTTCAAGCATTCTTGATAAAAAGACCAGAGCTGAAAAGAAAATTTGACTTTCAAACACAAGAATGAGAAGAAGCATGAAAAAGTAAACAGTAAAGAGAAGTCATAAGGGACTTACCAAAAGTGAACTGTTTACATTCCTACATGGAAAGACAATATTTGTAACTCTTAAAATTTTTCAGTATCTGGGTAGTTGGTGGGATTATACACACACACATACACACACATGTACACGCGTGCATGCACACACACATACACACATGCACGCACATACAGAGACAGAGAGCACAGAGTGAATTGAATAGGATGGGACCATATCTTAAAAGAAATTAAGGTAAATGGTGAGAGAGAAATGTAGTGGGAGGAGAGAGGGTGAAATGGAATGGGGTAAATTATATCTCATTCAAGAGGCAAGCAGGAGACTTTTTAGTGGAGGGAAAAAAAGGAGAGCTGAGAAAAAAAAAAAAAAAAAAACCAAGAAATTTACCCCCATCACATTCGACTAAAGGAAGGAATAAAATGCACACTCATTTTGGTATGAAAACCTATCTTACAATACAGGAAAGTGGGGAGAAGGAGATAAGCAAGGGGTGATGGTAGGGAGGGCAATGGGAGGAGGGAGCAATTTGAAGTCAACACTCGGGGAGGGACAGGATCAAAAGACAGAATAGAAACAATGGGGGGCAGGATAGGATGGAGGGAAATACAGTTAGTCTTACACAACACGACTATTATCGAAGTGATTTGCAAAACTACACAGATAGGGTCTATATTGAATTGGCTGCCTTCCCAAAGGGAATGGGTGGGGAGGGAGGGATGGGGAGAATTTGGAACTCAAAGTTTTAGGAACAACTGTTTAGTATTGTTGTTGCAACTAGGAAATAAAAAATACAGGTAATGGGGAATAGAAAGTCCTCTGGCCCTACAGGACAAAAGAGAAGATGGGGACAAGAGAAGGGAGGGATGATAGAAGAGAGGGCAGATTGGTGATAGGGGAAATTAGAATGCCCATTGTATTGGGGTGGGGTGAGGGGATAAAAGGGAAGAAAATTTGGAACCCAAAATTTTGTGAAAATGAATGTAAAAAGTTAAATAAAAAATAAATTAATTAATCAAAATAAATAAATAAATGAATTTAAAAGGAATGGTAAGTTTTAAATAACAGATTGCAGTTTCCTATGTAATCCCTGTTTAGTATACTACATTGTGAAAATGCTTGTTTTATTCCATAAATTAAAAATAAAATAAAATTTAAAAAAATAACTCCCCTGAAATTAGTTTAATACTTCCATAGTGCAATCATCCCACTTTCATCATTGGAAAGGAACAGCATACCTTGGAATTCCCCTCTCAATCTCCCCAATATCACAACCCCCAAGCCACTACTCCAAATACTTTCCCCCAGCACTTGATCTGTTCTTGAAATATCTCCTTTCCAGAAGCCTTCTCAAATTAATCAAAGGAAGACAAATTACTCCCTTTTCCCACGTGACTTTGGGTAAGTCACTTAACCTCTATCTCAGCTTCCTCCTCTATAAAATGGGGATATGCTAGCCCCTACCTCCTAGGATTGTTGGGAAGATCAAATTAAATAATTTTTGCAACATGCTTTGCAAACCTTAAAGCATTATATTATAGCTATTATTAATTTACCCTTCTCAGTTGGAACTCAGCTACATTTGCTCATTTTCATTCCAGCTGTGCATTTATCTTACATTTCACCATCTGGTCTATCAACATAGTGCTTTAGTGATTATATACTACTATGGTTATGTCCTACATAAAGGGCAAGATGTCAATATAACCATGATAAACTAGAGGCTTTAGCAGGTGAAAAGCAGTTCTGTGTGTAATTATTTAACCCAACAGCATATACAATTAAATTTTAATGATGATACTTTGATGTAAGGATATGTAATGCCAAAATAATAGCAATTTCTGGAGAAAATAAAAGGTCACAGCAATGCCAGTGTTTGGCATATAAAGAATGTGGATCCACCAGAAGTGTCACATCTGGCTTCTCTAGCTTTTTCATCTGTTCACCAGTGAGTCGTGCTGCTCGAACAGTAAAACAAAAGCCAAAGTTATAGCTTCCCATTGCACCTCAACAGAAAAAACCAACCCACAAAAAAAAACAACAGATGTAACCTCTAAGGCCAAATTATCAACACAATTACACAGATTCAGTCATTCAACAAGCATTTGCTAGCTATCTAGTATGTTTAGCTAACTCTAGGTGGAAGGAAGGAAGGAAGGAAGGAAGGAAGGAAGGAAGGAAGGAAGGAAGGAAGGAAGGAAGGAAGGAAGGAAGGAAGGAAGGAAGGGAGGAAGGAAGGAAGGGAGGAAGGAAGGAAGGAAGGAAGGAAGGAAGGAAGGAAGGAAGGAAGGAAGGAAGGAAGGAAGGAAGGAGGAAGGAAGGAAGGAAGGAAGGAAGGAAGGAAGGAAGGAAGGAAGGAAGGAAGGAAGGAGGAAGGAAGGAAGGAAGGAAGGAAGGAAGGAAGGAAGGAGGAAGGAAGGAAGGAAGGAAGGAAGGAAGGAAGGAAGGAAGGAAGGAAGGAAGGAAGGAAGGGAAGAAAGAATAAAAGGAAGGAGGGAGAACGCAAGGGAGGGAGGGAAGAATGAAGAGAGGAAAGGAGGAACACTTAATCAAGCATCTATGATATCATCAAACACTTAAGCACTTTACAGATATTATCTCAATTGTTAGGTGTCAAAATTCCTAACCATTCTCTATCTTCAAGCTTCAAGAATTCATACCTTTAAAAAATATAATTTCTTTCCTATTTCCTCTAATTGAGTTTCTTATCTTTTCCTTTTCCACATCATCATGGACTATATCCAATTAGTTACCACATTCTGTTATTTTCCTATTCCATTGGCTAATATATATTATAACAATTATAATAACTTAATACATAACAATATTTATAGAGCATTATAAGATTTGCAAAGCACTTTCCATATATTATCTCATCAGCCCGCTTCTAAATACATTTGATTCCATGCCCAGCTTCCATTTAGCCAATCACGAACACATGTCAATATCCCAGGTCTTCCTTTGACTGAATTAAATCTCAAAGATTTATGTTTTTTGTTTATTGGAGGCAATTGGGGTTAAGCTACTTGCCCAGGGTCACACAGCTAGTAAGTACCTGAGGCCAGATTTGAACTTCAATACCTATTAAGGAAAACTTAGCCTAACATAAAGGCTAGGCTAGGACATTGTTTTAGGATTTTTTTTAGGATTAAAACACTATTTCCATGATACTAGTTAATAACTCTCTCTAATAAGTACAACAAGTAGGCACCTTGCCTCTGCTTGAAGACCTCTAGTGAGAGCTTCTAAACTAAGCATCTTATATGTGTATGTATGTGTGTGTGTGAATGTGTGTGTGTATTTGATTTATGGAATAAAACAAGCATTTCCATAGCATAATATAATTTTTAAAAAGATGATTGCACATAAACTGAAAATCTATTATGTATAACTTGCTGTTCTTTTTAAATATATAACAAAGTTATCATATAAATTTATTTTCCCCTCCAACTGCCCCTCCCCTCACCCCATAGAGGGCTACCATTGAACTAAGGGTTCTTAACCTTTTTTGGGTATGTCATGGCCCACTTTGGTAATATGGAGAAATTTATGGATCTCATCTTAAAATACTGTTCTAAAACACATAAAATAAAAGGCATGGGGTTACCAGAGAAACACATTAAATATATATATGATTTTTTTTAAAGTTCATAGACTTCAAGTTAAGAACCCCTGGACTCTTACTTCAATAGAGCCCTCAGCAACATCTAGAAGCTCTTGAACTTTAATTTTTCACCAGGTGACTTTGCAGTATTAAATCACTCATCCCCATCTCATAAATTCTTAGTACATCAGATCAGACATTTCCATGACTGTTTACGGTAATGCTCTCCCCTGTGCCACTCACACCCCCAAGCTTGCCTTGACTATTTCAGAACATAGTAAATTTCCCCTACTGAAAATGTCTATTATTTATCATCCATATCAGTCTCTTGGCACTTACACTCCCAGCGGTGTTTAGTAATACAAGTAAGTTTTATCTCCCCAGCCAGATTTTAAGTTCCTTGCCCTACACATCTTTGGTGTCACCAATAGCATGTAGAGTTCATACTAAGTCAATATTTGATGTTTTATAGGTAAATAAAATCAGCAGAAAATCTCCAAAATGATTAACAAGCAAGAATATGTGACAGATTTGATTTTTACTTCTTCTCCTTCTCTGTTCTCTGTTTTTGTGCTTTTACTGATAATTTATTTGCAACCAGCCTAGGTAATAAGCTATCATATCATATCATATCATATCATATCATATCATATCAATATCAACCAGGATAATAAGCATGGAACCATTGAGAGATGACAGTGCTTGAACATTAATTCCAGGAAATAGTTTCTGGAAAAGGACTTTTGGGAACATTTTTTGTTTCATAAAATCTATATTTCATGTTTTTCAAATGACAATGGAAGTAAAATCCCCACCCCACACCTCATCACCATGCAAAACAACTGCCCAAATGACAATGGGCAATCAACTTTAGTAGTGGACAGACAGCAAGGCAAACTCTGTAATCACATCACTAAGCTAGGCACTAAAATGTTTTAGAATAAATTTCTTGGGAGAACCTCCTCTGCCTTTGCTTTTAGACAGCAAAGAAGGATTTCTTTCAGACAAGAGACAGCAGAAGCAATTCACGAGAGACAGGCATTCAGCGAAAGAAACATAAACTTGAACGAGAAACAACTTTGCAAGAAAAAGGAGAAGAGCTCATTAGCATGCTGTCTGTGACTTCCAGTGAAAATTTCATCTCAAGACTTAAAAACAGCTCTTATTCTAAAGACAGCCTGACAAAAGGGGCCTTACTCTTTGTCATTTTTCCTTTAGAATAACCAAACATAGGCATAAATAGGTTTTACATAATTACAAAATTTTATATTCAGAGAAAGAGCTGAAAGGTCCTTAAAGGTGATCTAGTCCAACCCTCTGTCCAGTGTGGAATCTCGCAACAAAATCCTTGACAACTGGTCATCTGAGACTTGTTTGAATAACCCCATGATGCAGAACTCCTTTCTGTTACATTAACTATATATTAAATTCTTTAAAGTCATTTACTTTTTTAGTTGCCTGAAATTCATTGTCATTCATTTGGCTTTCCATCATGCCATAATGGAATATTGTTCCACTCTGTGAATCTGTCTCCTGGGCAGACAGGTTAGCTAATTAATTCAGGATCTCTACCAAGGTTGGATATCCACCAAATTTTACTGCCAACAAGCCCCCTTGCTGTGGAGATGTCAAATTCTAGGCAGAGTGAGTGTTTGAAGACGGACATAGAGAAACATAAATACCATGTTTCTCTCTGGCTTAGCCAAGCCCATGGAAGGTGTGAGAGGCACAAAAAAGAATGTCAACTTGCACAATCCTGTCCAAAGAATTCATGAATAAATCCCATGATGTGAATTAAGATGCATTAAAAATAACATACAATAATTCTGCACCTTTATCATCAGATCACACCCTTTAAATCCACTCAAAAATCTTTCATGGTCATGTGTTTTAAACATGGGTTAACACTCACCTTTAAGAATATTGTAACATTTAATGACAATAGTTTTTTTGTTACTGCTGTTTTTTGTTACACATACCCCAGTATAAAATGTAGCATGTCCCATTTTGAAAGGTGATAACTAAATACAAAATAGCTCTATATAGATAAAAAAGAGGGTGATACAATTGTATTATCAACATCTACTCCAAGTGGAGCAATCATAATTATCCTAATTAATCATAATAGTACTAATTAATTAACTAGATTATCAGTACCACAAAATTCATTAAATAATTTGACTACAGATTTGTGAGTAGCACTTCAGAAAATGAGGGTTCAGAGTAAGAGTAACCTAATCACAGGCTAAGAATTTGGGTACTTTATTCAACATAATGATACACAGCTTACATCCTCAAGTCTAAGAAGGACTCACAGATCTATAAGGAATATATTCAAAGAACTATTTAGCCAGTAAGGACCTCAGAGCTAATCTGGTCTAATCTCCATCCAAAGTTGAAATCCCATTTACAATGACCCCAACAAGTTGCCTCCACTCCACATAAAGCTTGTTGGTCTCTGAAAGAAGCAGCTGCTCTGGTAGTCCATTTCCTCTGGGGAGTTTTACCTGTTGGTAAATTTCTCCTTACACTGCATCCAAATTTGTCTCTATAACTTTCACTCACTGGTCAACATTCTGGCCTTCAGAACCAAGTAAACAGCTCCAATTCCATATGACAAATCTTCAAGATACTTAAAAACTGCTATTACTTCTTCCCTTATCAAATCTTTGCTTTTATACACTATCTCCAGATCTTTCAACCACGCTGTGTCTCGCCAATTTTGAGCCTTTCCACCAACCCAGTCAACATTTTTTGGACACAACTGAGTTTGGCAATGCCCCTTCTATATTATGACTTTCAGAACTGGACACACAGGATGCATGTGCTCTGATGAGAGCAGAGTACAGTAGAAGTATTACCTCTCCTCAAACATTACAGTCACATTAACGAAGCTAAGCTCCCATTGCCTTTTTTGGCTGCCGAATTACTTTATTGACTCATGTTGATCTTGGAGTACGCCTAAAGTCTCAATGTCTGTTTCACATGAATTATTTTCTAACCATTTCTCCACCACTCCCTACTTGTAGATTTGATTATTTTGAACCCAAGTGGAAGACTTTACATTTATTCCAATTAAATGTCATCTTGTTTGCTTCAGTCCATTGTTCCAGTCTGTTGAGACCTTTCTGGATCCTAATTCTGGCACGCATAGGTTGTCTATTTTATTTTCACACTTGATGAACATACCATCTATGCTTTCATCCATATCACTAATAAAAATATTGGATCGATGAGATAATTTCTTAACTAAACTTTCTATCTCTTGAAGTGACCTGTTCTGTACAACATAGGAATTTAAAGAATATCTGTATTTACTTCATGACAGACCTCAACATAAATGAAATCTCTGTTCCAATCAGGACAATTTCCTCACTGACTCTTCTACAAAGCATGTCTATTACTATTAATGCTGTTATTATAGATATTAATTGTCTTCATAGCCTTCTTTCCTCACTCTGTCATCTCCACCTCTATTAATTCTAGCCATCCTTTAAGACCAAGCCTTAGCTATCAATTCCCCATGTAAAAGCTTCTCCAATTCTAGTGGTTGCACTATTGACATAGAGTACACAACCCACTCTAGGGAGAGAAATGGCCTATATGATATGTCCCTAAATACTTCTCTGGTCACAATCCCCAGACCCATCTAAATGAGACTTACACTCAAGTTGTGTTTATTCAATGCTTCTCTTTGTAATATACGTACACAAAACTGCTTTTCATGGTCAAGAAAAACTTCAAGCAGTGAAGTGTTCTCAGGATACATTTCTAATTTTGAAACATCAATGTAGCCTACAAGGATATGTTGAAGAAATAAATAGTTATTCAGTAGTTCCCTACAATGGCAGCTATATTTTCCCCCACTCCCTTGTTATTCACAAACTAAGAACCTTCAAAAATTATAGCCTCTTCAGAATTTATGTGTTCTTCTAACTGTCTCACTTAACTTGACATTTTTATTAGGCTGAAAGCCTCTGACTGAAAACTGTCACAAATATAATCATTCATTAAAGTAGCCAATGCGGAGAGAATCTTGGCAGGTCAATGGCAAAGCCTAGGTCAGTTTATGAAATCTTCATTCCGTTTTCTTTTCCTTTCAGTGGCAAACATTGCAAAGGAGGATTAACTCATTAATGTCTCTTTCTCTAAAATGGTTCAGAGCATCCCTTACTTCTTTAATAAGTGGTTAGCACATTTATTTTCCTCATGGGAAAAGGCAACATACCATATCACTTCACCAACAGGAGAGATATTCAGAAAACTTTGCTTGAATAGAATACTCATTGGAGGTAATATATGCCTCAAGTACTTTAAACCTGTCATGTTTGAGAGAATAGATTTGAATAGATTACAGGTTTAGAGACAGAAGGGAATTAAGAAATAGGTTAGTGTTACAATCACCATCACCATGCTTTTTTGAAAGATGTTTTTATTCTGGTTGATCTCAGAGACTAGAGCTAGGCACGATGGTTGTAAGCAATAGAGAGCGATACTTAAGCTCAATTCATACTGTCCACAAATGAAATGGATGGCTTTAGGAGAGAGTGGGCTTCATCACACTAAAGAGTTTCAATCAGAATCTGGATTACTATTTGTGGGTAATGTTACACAATGATTCTTTGTCATGTAGGCACAAGTTCAAATAAATACCTCTGAATTTTCTTCTGACTGTGAGCTTTGATGGTTTTGCAGAGTCTAGGTTATTCTCATTAAGTCTAGACAAATGCTTCAATGAACACCAGTTGAGAGAGTCATTAAAATCAATGGGCACATATTGCAAATTCAAAAGGGGGCTAAACAGTACAAAATGAAGTGCCTAGATTATCCACTGAATGTGGAAGAATTATGTGCAGATCACTAAACATGTTGATTATAGTTCAGCAACTTTTTCTAGCTAAAATTATCTAACATAATACAACTGTTAGCTCATAAGCATTCCTTCTCCCTACAATCTAACCTCTTTGTTATGGTGGTGGTCATAGTGGTGTTTTGTTTTGTTTTCACAATGCTCATATTGCACACATAGATGGCTGGAAGTGAAATGAAATATGCTTTCAACCAAGTAATCAAGTCATAACTTAAAGATGACATCAAAAATCTGGAAGAATTTGGAAATGAGAAACAGTGACGAATAGTAGACAAAGTTCCAAAGTCCATTCCTAGGAAGAAAGGAAGGAAGAAAGGGAAGGAGGTAGGGAGAGAGGTGTGGAGAGAGAGAGAGAGAGAGAGAGAGAGAGAGAGAGAGAGAGAGAGAGAGAGAGAGAGAGAGAGAAATGATGGAAGAAAGAAAAGAAAGAAAGAAATTCAAGGCTCTGTAGCTAACAGAAAATTCCCATAACATTTTTTGCACTATAGGGGAAACACAAGCACTTTCAGTAGTGCATGACCCTTAAGAAACAATGCTAGCCTTTTCTCACCTTGACAGGGTGCCAAAATTTGCCCTTGAATGCACACACACTCCTCAGTGCCTCTAGTCAGATCTATATGAAGTGATTGAAGCTAAAGGATCTGAGTGATAAAAATTTTTTAAAAATTATATGTGACAGCTACTCTCTACCATCATTGCACCTCATCTAATTTTAAGTAGAAAATAAATAATTTTCCTTTTTTGCAGAAGAACATATATTTTGTAGTGGTACACAATAATAACCCTGCAATGGGCAAAAGTAAGGTGGGGGGGTATCCAGAGGAGGACGACCAGGATGAAGAAGGAAATAGGAATGTTTAACCTAGAAGAGAGGACACTTGGGGGAATGTGATTTCTATCTTCAAGAAGCAGGAGAGCTTTTACATGGAAGGAGGATTTGTTTTATTCTATTTATCCTCAAGGGAAGAACCAGAAGCAATGGGTGGAAGCTACAAAAAAAGTGAACCCAGGCCTGAAGTCAGGAAAGAATTCCCAACAAATACAACTCTCCAAAGTGGAATGGTTTACTTGGAGAGGGAGTGGATTTTTCTTCCTTGGATATCTTTAGGCAAAGACTAGATGGATGCTTGTATGGGTTGAACTAGAACCCTTATTCCCACCTCTTTCAATTCTCAAATTCTGTGATTCTAACTTAGTCAAGATTCCTAGGTTAGAGCTCTTTCTATCACATAAATGTACCGGGGGGGGGGGGGGGGGTAATGACTCAGAAAGTGATAGAGATAGAGAAATAATCTACATACATTTATACAAATATGCAAATAAAGAAATAAGAAGTTTAAATACATTTGATTCTAAGATTTAGCAGGTGAGAGAAAGCAGCACAATATGCATGGACAGGAAAGTTATATTGGATGTAGGACAACACTCCAAGGAATCTGGATTCAATTGAATTCAATTCAGCAAACATTTATTAGACATTTGTCATACACAAGCAACTGGGGTAGGATCTCAGTGTGTGAGACATACATTTTGTTTACACTGGACTTGATGAAAATGCCACATCAACTAATAAACCAAGTAATTTATTGAATGCCTTTGATGGGACTGAGTTCAATGAGTGGTACCAAAAACAAAAAAACCAAAACAAGACAAAAATAAAAAATCCTGAAACACATGGGCTTGCCTTCAAGACTTTCATATCCCTAGGGAACAGAAGCAAGGTTTAGTGAAAGGGCATTTGCCTAGGAGTCTGAGTTCTAGGCTAGGAAGGCAGTATTCATAATGAGTCGAGTATTGGACATAGAATTAGGAAGACGAGTCCCACCTCTGATGCTTACTAGCTGTGTGATTGTAGCTTATTGGATCACAGACTTAAAGCTAGAAAAGACCTCTGAGGTTCAAACCCTTTCATTTTGAAACTGAGGAAATTGGGGGTCACAGAGATGAACTGGCTTGACCAACATCACAAAAGCATCCAGTAGCAGAGTCAAGAGGTGATCCAGATCCTCTGACTCTAACTCTAGCTTTGTCTCCCCTCAACCTCTGTTTCTTTAAAATGTGGCAATAATATTCCAGTACTTATCTCATAGCAATGTTGTGAGATGATATGATATGAGATGATACATGTAATTTGCTGTTCAGTCCATTCAGGACCATTTGTGATCTTATTTAGGGTTCTCTTGGCAAAGATATGGAAGAGGTTTTCCATTTCCTTCTCCTTCTCCAGGTTTTTCCATTTCCTTCTTCTTTCTCCAGGTTTTTACAGATAAGAAAACTGAGGCAATGAGGGTTGTGACTTATCCAGGATCACACAGCAAGGGAGTGTTGAAGGTCAGATTTGAACTCAGGAGCATGAGTCTTCTTGACTCCAGGACTGGCCCTCTCTCTACTGCACAATGTAGCTGCCCCTGGTGCATTCAGGAAAATGTAAAGTGCAATATATTTAAATGGCTTTCATCATCATTACTGGTCTGAACTCTCCCAATGATTATGGTTGGTACTGTGGGTCTATCACTTTACCTTTCTTAGTTTCAATTTCCTCATCTGTGAAATGAATTGGTTCAACTAGTTGTTCCATACGATATCTTCCTGACATTCAGTGATTATATGATCCTACAAAATAACTTTCAGAAACCAAAGAATAAGCTGTGAAACTAACCATTAGTGCTGATAATAACTGCAGTAGGGATTCAGAGAAGGGAGAAATCACTGTGTGTTGGACTTGAGAAACTTCACAGAGATTGGATCTGAGAAATAATATAGGGTTGAGGATAGAATGATGATTGGATTAAGAAAGTCTTGGATTCAAATTCCATCTCAGACACTTCACCATTGTGTGATCCTGGCCAAGCCCTTAAACTTTTCTGGACCTCAGCTTTCTCATCTGTAAAATGGAGATAATAATAGCATTTACTCATGGAGCTATCAGTATGGTCAAATAAGAGAGTGTTCAAGTATTATATTTATACATGTACGTAAATAATTATTGGGCAGCTAGGTGGCACAGTGGATAGAGCAATGGGCGTGAAATCAGAAAGACTCATCTTCCTGAGTTCATATCAGATCTCAGAAACTTACTAGCTATATGCCTGGGCTAATCATTTAACCCTGTCTACCTCAGTTCCTTCATCTGTAAAATGACGTGGAGAAGCAAACGGCAAACCACTCCAGTGTCTTTCCCAAGAAACTCAAATGGGGTTGCAAAGAGTCAGACACAACTGAAATGACTCAATAATAAAAACCAGATAATGACTATTATTGTTAACCTGAGACAACACTAAAAAGTACATGGAATCTAAGTTCATCTTTCTTGTTCATCCAGAGAATACAGCAGAAATTTTCAGTGCTTCAGGATCTTCACTTTTACTTTACAGTATCATGGAGGAGGCAGAAATCTGGTTGAGATTCTTAGTTGTTTGACTCTGGGGTAAACAATTTACTGTACAAGTTATGACAATAGAGGAGAGATGGATTTATGAATCGTTTCATGTAGGAGGTGTTAAATTAGCAAGTCATGGAAGAAATCCACTCTCTTCTTTGTGAGGTTAATTACAGAAATACTGTGCTTGGCAGGAGAAAACCTGAACCATTTGCCCCTCAAAGAAAAACAGCAATTGAATTAGCAGTGACACGAATTACAAAGAAACCTGCATTCACTTAGTACAGGGCTCCTTGGACACACATCGGGAGAACATCTCAAAAGCAAACAAGCAGTGGAATGTTTGGTCCAGTCTCAAAAGGTGGTGTTTAATTACAATGAACATGACTAAGTCAATTGCTAGTGTGAACCGTCTTGATAAAATATGATACCATTTAGTATACCATACCAAGGAATACTGGAATATAAGCAAAGAGACGATGAAAACCTTCGGTGGTCCATCAGTCACATCCTAGATTTGGCACTAAGTAAGACTTTGTGGCCCACACAGATAGACTTATTCTACAGAGTTTTGTTGCAGAGTTCAGCGGTGCTACATACCAGTGGAGTAGTGGTGGAGGTGGTCTTTGGTGTATGTTGCCCCTTTATATATGGATTAGTAATATAATAAATAATTATAGCAACTCATCCTAATACTTTCATTCAGCTTCAAAAATGAATGATTTTGTCTACCTGTTCAACAATCCAGAGTATTGAACATAACTGAAGACTAGTGAGTTAAGTACATGTTCCAGGATCTTTTCTCAGCAAAGCCCATCAAAACAAGAAAACAAGGTAATAATGACTATTATTTATAAATAGTAGCCTCTTTAAGATCTGCAAATTAATTTACATGCATTATTTCATTTAATTCTCATAGTAAATATGTGAG
Organism: Bettongia penicillata ogilbyi; assembly: GCA_023548195.1. Lineage (NCBI taxonomy): Eukaryota > Metazoa > Chordata > Mammalia > Diprotodontia > Potoroidae > Bettongia > Bettongia penicillata. Next base: position 4,871,779 of record JAJHZJ010000009.1, on the reverse strand, counting down.
GCAGGTGTTATTAGTATACCCATTTTAGAGATGAGAAAACCGACGCAGAAGGAGGGCCACAAAGCTGATGTGTCAAAGGCAAAAGCTAAACTTGGGTCTTTTTTTTACTCCAAAGTTGACACTCCATCCACTATACCAAAGTGCTTCAGAGGAAATTAGGTTTGTGAGAACACTTCATACCAGGAAGATTAGTTGCCTGGAATTTTCATAGAAACAGTCAAATGCAAGTTAGGTCACATTGTCTCACTGGGTCATCTCACACATTCAGTGCCTGAGTAACCTGTGCTAACAGGTTTTTCTTCATAATGCATGTCATAGTTCATCAAGCTATTATTATCCTCTGAAGGGAAAAGCAAGTTTAGGTTACTGCAAAGCCAATGTGTTATGGTGGAAAGAGCAGTGGGACTCCTAGGCAGAAGGTCAATGATGAACTTGCATCCTTGAAACTGAGCTCAAAGACCATGAACAAGCTTTGATGTTATGATCTATGAGGTTGGAGCAATAATACAGTATTTTCCAACCCTACCTCTCACCAGGCTATTGTAAACAAGCCATCCTATAAACCTTAAAGCACTATACATGGGAAAACTATTATTATTTTCCCAAAATAATATCAAGGGACTCATTTCCAAGGATAGAGATTCCCTCTTATCTCTATTGAAGATTTTTCCTTCAATGCATCCCTCTCTGACAACTCCTCTTCTCCCCCACCTCGTCCCTGAAGTATTCTTTAACCACCTATGATTTTCCAGGCACTGTATAAGAGGCAGGAAAAAATGAAATCATCCCTATCCTCAAAGACGCAGGGTAAAAATATTCTCAAATTTCTCATTGTTCTTTGCCTGCTTTTCCTTTGTCTTGTGATGTTCTCTTTTTAGGATCTGTAATGGCATAGATAGAGAATTTCCAACTCACAAGGAACTATGACATTTGCCATTTTTGTTATCTCAAGTACTTAGTATCTCACAAACTGAAGACAATGAACATATATTAAAATGAATTAAAAAATTTATTACTACTTTTATGATAGTTTATGTTATTATGCTATTAACTATGTGTGTTTATTTTCTATAAATATAAAAGTCTGGCATCGACATCCTGTGCTAAGTCAAAAAGAGTTGCATATACAACCATCTATTTAGCATTGCTCTGAAAATACACAGAATATGTACCAGATGCTAAAGAACTGAAGCATCTGCTCCTCCAGGCTGGCTTGTTGTTTTCTATAAACCCCAGAAAGAAGACTGAGGACGGTACCAAAAGAGAGTCCTACAATGCAAAGTCTACCAAAGGAATTTGAGAAATCCAATGCTATAATTAAGAAAGAATCTAAATATTCTGTTTTCTACCCCAAAGCAGGATTAATAAAACATTGGTGTTCCAAGAGCAACATCAACAAAAACTCTTCAAAGCTTTACTTTAAAAAGCAAAGAATCTGGACCAAAAAAAGGGGGGGAGGAGGATCTAGTCAAATATTTTGGTTTAGATGCAGTTCCTTGTCACCACACACACACACACACACATACACACACACACACACACACACAGCCATTTGCAAAGCCTGTGGCTTCAGACCTCCTTGGCAGCTTTTCCCTCAGTCTCTCTAACTCTGGCCACAGCTTACAAACCTCAACATTCCTATCAAGGAGGGCCAGGATCACCCCAAGGGCCCACCAACCTCTGCCCTCCTTTTCCACCCTTAATATCGGTATCATTTTGTTCTCTCCAGCAACATAAACTTTTTCCCTGCCAAGAAACCTGCATAATTCCAACCCACCACCATCCAAAAAATGTAAATAAGTAGATAACAGTTCTAGGGTAATGTCTGACACAGACTAAAAGAATCATTTTGCAAGCAGACTTCTTGAACTTGTTAGGCCTTGAAGATTCAGTTGTTATCTATTTCAAATAGGAAAAATCTAACTCTGGTGGAGGTAGGTAGTTGGAAGTACATATTTCTGTTTGTTATCAATGGTTAAATAAACTTGTAAAGACAGTATATCCAATTATAAAGCCTTCTCTGTGCCCTTTTCAAATCTGAAAAAGTGTCATAAGGAAACTGAGGCTCTACCAGACATGATGGAGGTTGGAAGAATGGAAAACTCTCTAATTTCACTTCTCACCAATTTGTCACTGTGCTAACCTTTCCTTTAATTAAATAGATGATTATTGAATGGGGACATGAGGTCATCAATGGAAAGTGACTGGAGGGAAGAAGCCTGAGAATTGAGAACAGAACCTAGATGGATTTGGTCATTTTCCTCTCATTTCATCAGCATCACTATCCCTCATTTTTAGGGGTCCCTAAAAACTCAAATTTCTGCATGGGGCAGATTGGAATGTTTCCCATTTCTTCTGATTCCTCTTTTAAAATCTTTTTTGTCAAATGCAGCACATACCATCATGGAGATTTTTAATGGTAATTAACTAAAAGTATTATACCAGAAACATAATAGATGCTAGGGGCAACTGTCAAAGTAGGACATTGTTTTATGCCTTGCAAAATTTGTAACAGTTTAATTCTTGTCTGAAGCATTAATTATAAGGTACTGGACCCATTCTTCTTCATTTCTTCTTCTCTTTTGTCTGACCCCCTACTAGTCTGGATGTTGATATTAGCTCAGTTCTAGTCATTACTGTGGATTTGGCTGGCCAGCCTCTACCATCTCAAATTTCCTGATTTCTCTAACCTTGATATGGCAGCAGAAGTATGGGGCCCTGAACCAGTACTTCCCTCCTAAGTTTCTGAGCTTAGTCATTTATTGGAATATCCCACCCTTAATCATGAGCTAGGAGATCTACCCTGTCCTGTCTGATTTCTGGATAAGAATGCCTTTTCCTTATCAGCACCCCAAAATGAGCTCCCTTAAGGTTTCAGATTTTGTAATTTCCTTACCTGAAAACACTATGTATATAAATAATAGTTATTATCTGAAATATTCCCTGGGCCCCTAGCAGTTGCATTCTCATGGGCATTTCCTTTCTTGCCTTTCTCTGTTCTCTATTTTTGCTGGCTCATTTAAAGCTAGTCCCATTAACTAGCTCTTCTTGGCTGACCTGGCCTTTGATGGTGCGATCTCTCCCTCTGTTTAAGCATTGCACAGGCATCTGGCCCTATGGATGAGCTCACCAGGCCTCTCTGGGTCTGGGTCCCCAAGATTTTCACACTTTGTCCTCTCTTTCTTCCAAATAAACTGCTTTGTTCCTGTCACCCCACTATAGGTTCCCCACTTATTGACTGAATTGACAGAAGAGCCCTGAAGCCAATGGACAATGACCATTCAAAGTTTCCCTTTGTCTCAGTTATAGCTTCAAATCATTTCCATGTAATAGGACTATGTATCATTGTCTGTGCTTGGGAACTCTCCTCGCTGGGAATGAATCTGCAAAGTCAACTAATTTAGCAGCTAAAATCCCACTATCTCTGAGTTACACTTTCCTTAACCTCCTAGTTAGCAGAACTTCTTCCTCTCACCTCCTGAAATTGCCTTTTTACTACCTGAAATATATTTATATTCATTTATATGTGTACATACTGTTTCTCCTGATAGAATGTGAGTTTCTTAAAGCCAAGGGAAATTTTCTTTTTATTGCTATGTCCTAGCACCTAGCATATTTCCCACCTCAATTGCTTGTCCACTAATATATTGGGAAGTCATAAAAGGCTTCGGTGATGGTGATGATCAGTCTATGGACCATCCTAGCCCAAGTCGGAAGGAGCTCATCATCAGATCAGACTGTGTGATGAAGTCACCTTTTCTTTTCCCCATCAATATTTCCCCTCAAATCCCTTTCCTTAAGTCATAGAGAAATTATAATATATATTGGTGAGAACTGTGTCACATTTGATAAAATCAGAGGTCCTGAAGAATTGAGGTATACCCCTAATCCCCAATGCAGAAAGTACAATATTATTCTCAGCTCCTTGATCCTCTTAGTGGTCAAGAAAGGTCAATGCCCCATTGATGCTGTCATCCTTAAATTTGTGCAGGGAGCAAGGTTTACAGTTTTAATGAGAGGGAAATATATCAGGAATCCATCTCTCTTGAACATTGGTGAAAAGCTAAAGGTTCATGAGTTCATTTCCTATAAACTGCATGAATCTAATAGGATGTTGCAACCTATTCACCAGGTTATTGTACTGCACAGCTAGATGACACAATCAAATAAGACTTTCAAGGTCTACTCACTTCTAAATAGGACACAGACCAGAAAATTTTACTCCTTGGTAAAAGCCATAGCCAATACAAACTGCTGTCTGTAGGATAATGGGAGCGTGACTGCCATTATTCTAATATTTTGGGATACCTTTTCCAACAAACTTTAAAAGGATTGCAGATATTCTTTAATGAATCCTCAGATGGCAATAGACAAAGAAGAAAGAATCAAGAAAGACCTGTGCCATGGGACCTCCCAACCTAGCCATCTTGAAAATAATTCCACAGGGACACAGTCAGAGTCCCAAAGTCAACGATTTCCATTATCACCACTGGATAATAGTTACAATTATCTCAACCATGTTAACATAAGGGGAACTAAAACAAAGAGGGTTAATGATTTGCCCCAGTCTAGTTAGTGATAAAAATTCAGGATTTCTAAACTTGTAGTAATTTTTTCTTTCAAAGCCATGATGTTCTTTCAGAGCCATAATATCCAAACCACTAGTCCTAAATCAATGATAAAATTAGAATCACTGAAAAAGATATAGAGCTTTAAGATTCCCAAAGGTTTTTATGTATACCATCTCATTTGACCTTGAAACTCCAGTGTAAGATGGGTACTACAGACATTAGCCCCATTTTGTGGATGGTGAAACTGAGGTTCAGGGAAGCTTAAGGTATCTACAATCATTCATCAAACACATGTCTTCAGTACAAATCCAGGACACTCTCCATTATGTTAGATTGCTTCTTTAGATATTTGAATATACTGTTCTGAAAAATCGGCCTCTCAACAGTAGAAATCTATTTTTGTTTTTGTTATAGAAAAACATCACACAATAATTCATTTGTTGATTTTTACCTTTTAAAATGATACTTCCAAAGAAAATTAAAGACATAATTCAGGCATTTTGGGCAAGGAACTATGACAAGAGGTGGAAAAAATATTCTTGAAGAAATCACTCATTATTAAGTTCAGTAGAAGTCTAAATATGACTTGTATCATTCCTCCAAATCTGGCTTGTATGAAACCAGGTTATAATCATTTCCTCAGTGCCACAGACATTGACTGAGCCTTGCTGGTTTTCTCAACAGTAGAGGTGGCCAGTTTTAAATAGAAGAGATTTACTGGGCATCTTTGTAACTGGTGTTACTAAGCAATGGAGGCAGATTATCTCCTATTTATAAGCTCAAAGCAATGGTTTGCATGGTTGCTACAACGTCCTAAAGATAAGAGATGGGAGATGGAGAAAAGTATTATCTACTATAGGCATACCTCAGAGAAATTTCAGGTTTGGTTCTAGACCACTGCAATAAAACAAAAATTACAATAAGGCCAGTCACGTGACTTTTTTTTTGTTTCCCAATGCATATAAAAGTTGTGTTTACACTATACTATGGTCTAGTGAGTGTGTCATACTATTAGGTCTAAAAAAAAGTACATACCCTAATTAAAAAATACTTCATTGCTAAAAAATATGCCAACCATAATGATGTCAATGACTGCTGACTGATCAGGGTTGTGGCTGTTGAAGGCTGGGGCAGCTACAGCAATTTCTTAAAATAAGACAATAATGAAGTATGTTGTTTTGATCAACTCTTCCTTTCATTTAAATGCTTGGAGGCCATTGTAAAGTTATTCATTGTTCTAATTTCATAAAGATGATGATTAGACCTATAAGATCTGATGAAGTCAACTAGCGAGAGAAAAGGAAATAGGAAAACGCAGAGAGAAAAGAGGATGCAAGGCAGAGTTTTGGGTGACACCCACAGTTCATAGTTGAAATATGGAAAATGATCCAGCCTAAGAACTGAAAGAAACAAAGTGCACTGACATCCCCTCCTTTATCCATCATCTCTGAGACCAGAGAGCTCCCTTAGGTATGAGAAGAGATTCTTAGGTCTCCTTTCCCTCAGTGACTTTCCCTTATCCTCAATTTGGAGCCAATTTCTTGCTTAGATGACTTTTAGGCTGGAATTTCACAGATGTGTATGAATTAGAAAAAGAAGGCAAGAAAGGGAGACAGGTGGATTCTATGGAGTAGAGGTATCTAAGCTTTACAACTAAGCAGAGGCATGTCCAAGAAATTAAAAGTAAGGGGTTTGGAGTGAGAGAAAAAAGAAAGAGGAAAAAGAGGGTAAAACGTATTTTGGTAAAAACCAAAATGTATGCTGATTTTAGAATCAAATGGTCTGAATTCAAAACCCACCTCTTCCAATGATAACTTGGGAAAATCATTTAAATTCTCCGGTTCTCTTTTCCCACATCTGTAAAATGAAAAAGTCGAACTACATGACCTCTAATGGCCTCCTCAGCTCTAACTCTATAATCCTCTAAAGGTTGGGTAATTTTTCTCATTAGGCTAAGTCTCAGGCAAACCATTCACCTGACATGGAGGTGTGCCCGTAACACAAACTTACTATTTGGGCCAGCTATGTTTCCCATAGGTAAGGTAGCATCAAATTCTGATGAAATTCCCAGAAAGTACAGTATTTCACAATGGCTGCAGCTCTTTTCCATTGTTTGGCACAAAAAGCACCTGTTTTTCTTATTTCAAAGTATAAAGAAAGATTTTCCTATGGAATTTTGAATGTCTTGTATGTGTAAAGCAAAAAGATGGAGCTTTCAGAAATTTTTTTTTAGAGCCTGCAGTTTAGAAGCCTGATCTCCTAGTTAATTCAATGATAATTTCAACATTGAGAAGCTGCTAATTTGTTTTTTCCTCATTTGGGGACACAGAGTTTCTTTCATAGGCTAGCACATTCCCAACTACTTACTATGCTGCTTTGTAAATTGTAAAGATCACATGAATATGAGTTATTAGTATTATTTTTATTAATAGTAGTAGTAATAGTAATTATTAATAGGAGTAGTAGTAATGATGAAGCAATTAGTGATAGTAATAATGTATGGTTAACAGTACTAATAATAGCAGTCATAATGATGAAGATAGAGATGATTATTCCCTATGACTCTGAGAGCACTTGGTTGGCAAGAGAAAGATACTTCCAGTGAAAGCCACTGAAGTAATAAATTGGGAATCACCCTGAGAAGAAATTCCAGAAATGGTGGAACACAGCAACTCATCCTGCTGTTGCTATAGCATCCCCCACCCTACCCCCATCTATGTCTAGAAATCTATCTGTGATTGTTAACTATAGAAGTCAGGGATCCCTGGTCCAGCATATTATTCTATTTAAGGGAATAAGTTTATCCTTTGGGATAGAAAAGTCGCACACTGTTATTTACTCAGTCCCATCCATATACTACCACTCTGTCCCCTGCCCCCCCCCCCCATGTTGTCAGCTACACATGCCTCTGGTACTAGAAGAGCCTGAGAGAACATTCCACTTCATTAGGCTACTGTGCCCTCATCTCCACCCCTAACAAACAGTCTTAGAAGTGACTGACTCTTGAAAACAGACCCCTTAAGGAGAAGGGCTGCCAAGTAAAAAGGTCAGCTGATTCTAAGAATGGTAATTTCAGAGCAAGCCTCTCCTCCATGGGAAGCAGACCCCAGCTTTGCCTGGCAGTTGCAGGAAGACTGTGTTAATCACGCCAAGGGTGGCAGCTTTGGAAATGACCATAGGGCAGAGAGACACCTTAAAAATAGTAACTTTTGACTTCTGTTTTTGAAGTACTCAAATTGATGGCTCCATTTGCAGGGGATTGCCATTCTGTAAGGATGAAGTCAAGGCTTTAGTAATCATTCATTCAGCACCCACTATGTTTCAGTCGCTGTACCTAGTGCTGGGTCACTGTGCTAACTTCTAAGAAGTTCAACTGATTTGCAAACAAAGGTGTTTAAAGTAAGTTTTTCTTTCAGGCAGGTTGTCTTACCTAATGAAAGATACTAAAGAGTAAACAGGATCTCATTATATTTAATAAGGGACTCATGACATCAGCAATTTAATAGACCATCTGTGGATCCTTTGATGCTTCTCTTAGCTTGAACTAAAGCCCCTTTCCCATTTTACCTTGGGATTCCCAGACGGGGGTTATTTTGAAATACAAGGGTGGAGGGGCAGGTATTAATCTTACAGACATGGTTCTTCACTGAAGGTTGGGGAGCTTCTACAAACCCACTCCACAAGTCTTCTGGAAAGATGTCCTCGGTGCGCCGTTCTCCACCACCATGTATTAGAAATTGATCACAAAACTATCACACACATCAACTGACACTTATAGAGAAAACTTTAAAATTTGGACTCATTGGAGCCTCATAATAGCTATCCGAAATAAGGACCACAGGCATTATTTTGTGGTTGTTCAGTTGTTTTCAGTCATGCCCTACTCTTTGTGATGCCATTTGAGGTATTCTTGGCAATGACGCTGGAGTGATTTTCCATTTCCTTCTCCAACTCATTTGACAGATGAGAAAACTGAGGCAAACAGGTGTAAGACACATAAAACACAGTGCACTTGAGGGCTGCTAGCACAGGTTCACTCTTGATGTAGTCAGACAGGAAAGGGGTTAATGATCTTACTTTACTCTAGTTCTCTCAGAAGAGGGTGCTGATAGTGAGAGCACAAACTCCTACAGCATTCCCTAATCACCCTTTTCAAAGGGGCCTACATCTTGATGGGGTCAGTCGAGACAGGTACAACTTTTGCTTCTCATAAATCCCCTCAAACCTCAATGGGGTCCAGTTGAGGCAAACACAGATCCCCCTCAAGGCTTGATGGGGGCTGATCAAGGCATGTACAGCATTCCAGCTTGTGCATTCAACTGTAAGGTTTCCCCCAAGCCTCAACAGGAGCCAGCTGAGGCACACACAGCATTTGTGCATTCAACCCTAAGGGTTCCCCATGCACTGTCTAGTGGCCACCTGTTTTATAGACCAACAGACAAAGAAGGCATATTGACAGCAATGGCCTCACGAGTTTACATCACCTCATCCCTGTATCTTAATGTGCAGCCTCAGTGGATGTTTATATTATTTACCATTGTACCATATGTACAAGCATGGTGGAGATGTTTTGAACCATAACTGTGGGAACTCATATCTAATACTTGAGAACTGTTGATTGTTATGGCTATGGATCCTGGGAAACAGAACTCTGATAAATAATAACAAAAATTCCCTTCACACACACTAAAATCCCCTTTACTTAAACACTAAAATTCACCCTACATACAACAGGTTTAACTGACTTGTCCATGATAAAACACCAATGTAGTATCTGAGGTCACATTTGAACTCAGGGTCTCCTGAATCCAGGCTGGCACTGTATTCACATCACCACCTAGCTGCCCTCATTATCATTATGTAGACAAACAAAATGAGCCTCAGAGAGGCTGTGTCATATCCATGGCAACAAAAACACAAACGAGATAATGACATCTTCTTTGCATCCCAGACATGCAAACATAATATAAAATCCTTAGATTTTAGGGAATCATTATGGTCTACAGAAACTAGATACTGAGATTACAGCATTTGACTTTTAGGTCTTCCTGTCTGTCCATGGAAAAAGGGGAAATGAGTTTCTTTCCATTAGTTTATAGTTTACAGACTATCACCAGCATCCTGGTACAGCAGATAGAATGGAGTTGGGAAGTCCTGGGTTTGAACCCTGCTTTAGATACTTTCTGGAAAGGTAACCATGGCCAACCTCTCTATGTTACTGATGGGTCTCATTTTTCTTAACTTTAAAATGGGTATAATAACAGAAGTTTTGTATTACAGGGTATTATGGTTTTTAACTGAAATAATGTGTGTAAAATACAAAGGTCTAATATGTGTTTAATATTGAAAATTAAATATTAATATAATGATATAAAACATAATTCCTACATATTCATATGTAAAACATGCCTATGCACACGTATGTGCACACACACTAACTGCACACACACACATGCACATGCACACAGTTTACAATTTGATATCCAGTAGAAAACAAAGATCATAGGTAGCTTGTCACTAGCTAAAGGGAAAATGCAGCCAAAAAAATGCATTAAAATCTCTAGGGGTCTAGGGCTCATCCCATGTTATTTCCTTAGCCTCTCTGGTGGCTGTCCCATAAACTTCCATAAAATTCTACCTTTTACCTTTCTCTCTTTTGGCTTCATTTTTTTGGAAAAGGATGCCTGTTTGAGGGTCTACTATGTCACTGAGTAAAGTTTTTTTAAAACCTTTTCTTTTGACTGGACCATGAATTCATTAAGGAAGTTCCTAGTGAGGAACTCCTACCAGTTTATACTGGCATCTTTTCTTTTTTTGGGGGGGGGGGCCGGGGGGCAATTGGAATTAAGTGACTTACCCAGGGTCACAGAACTAGTGTCTGAGGCTGAATTTGAACTCAGGTCCTCGTGAGGTCCTCCAGAACTGGTGCTCTGGCAGACTTGCACTTTTTTTACAACTTAGAATCTGAAAGAGCTGCCTATGCCACTGAGATAATTTAAGTACCATCTTCAAGGTCATATCTCCAGTTGGCATCAGAGGTAAGTTTTAATCTAGCTATTTTTGATTTTGAGGTCAGCTCTCTATCTACTGCAAGATGTTACCACTCAAAAAGAGATCTACAGTCATCTACAGTCAGAGTTGATGCCTAAATTAGATATAGAGATACAATATGGAAAAGCGATCTACTCTTTACTTATCATGAATTTAGGAAGGGGTTCAACCTTGAACCTGAAAAAAGTCTCATATCTATGCTTTATTTAACCAGTTCTTTTACAATAGGGCAACCTCTTCCCTGCCTCTTCTCCTCTTCATGCTGACAGTATGAGGGTGGTCTAAGAGTGGCACAGGAGAGTCAGAATAGTATACGCATACAGCTACATCAGCTTTCTTGATTCATCCATTCAAGGAGAACATTCTTGACCTTAATCATCAGATTTCCTGAGCCTTGTAAATAAAAAATGCCCTTTAAGGGGTACTTTTCCCTCCTTTCTGTCCTCCTTCTGTTGTCAAGGTTAAATGCCCTAAGAAACAGAATGGGTCTCCACATGGAAAATTGTAAGAGTCTTAAAAGTTGGTTTCCTTGTGTCTTTAAAGGATTGCACAGCTAGTCTCATACACAAACAGAGCTAGTGACTACCTGAGAGATTACAGGGTGTGGGAACAAGGGAGAAGATCTTGTGAAGCTTTTTCAAAAGCCTAGGTGTTATAGAACATCAAACTCTTAAAAGGAAAGCAGGAACAGGAAGAAAATGTCATGAGATCATAGCATTTAGAGATGAGAGGGGCCTTTGAAATAGAAACTAGAAAATCCAACCTTTCCATTTTACAGAAAACAGAGAAACAAAAAGATTGAATGGATTCCCCATGTCCTTACAGTTTGCTGGTGTTGAAAAGGGGTTCAAATCTAGGTTTCCTGATTATAAGTATAATGCTCTCTCCACTAAAGCATACTACTTATCTTCCGTTAGGAAAAGTGGGAAAGTCTGGGCTGGGGTGAGGGATGTTTGGCCTTTAGGCCACATGTGGCCTTCTAGGTCCTTGGTGTAGCCTTTTGGCTGAGTCCAAGTTTTACAGAACAAATTCTTCTGTTAAGTGGATTTGTTCTGTGAAGTTTGGATTCAGCCCAAGGGCCATACTTAAGGACCTAGAGGGCCCCATGTGACCTTGAGGCCGCAGGTTCCCCACCGCTGGACTCTGGGGCACTTAGAGAATGGAAGAAAACATTTGGATAGATTAGACTGTGGGATGTTTGAAAGAACAGATCAAACCTCTGAGGCAGCAGACTATAGACCAGGTGGTAGCTCTACAGTAAAGGACCTTGAGAAAAGTATATGGTGACTGAACAAACTATAGTGTATAAATGTAAATATGCGAATAATATCAAGTTGTTAGAAATGACTTAAAGGATAATTTCCAAGACACCTGGGAAGACTTGGATGAACTAACACAGAGTGAAGTGAGAGAACAATTTATATAATAACAATATTTTAAAGACAAACACTTTTGAAAGATTTAGGAACTCTGAACTACACAATGACCAACCACAATTCCAGGGGATTCCTACAAAACTTACTGGGCAGTTGACCACATATCACTTTGTGATGTCTCCTACAACTTTACCTTGTATTATTATTCATCTTCTGGACTATGAACATCTAGTCTGTTAAACTAGATTTTTAATTCCTGGAGACAGAATGATATAATGAAATAAGAAATAGATTTGGGAGGAACCAAGATGGTAGAGTGCAGAGGATCTAGCAAACCCTTTCAACATTCTCTTCCAAACAACTTTAAAAGAATGCCACAAATAAAATTTTGAAATGGCAGAAACAAAAAAGATCAGAAGGAGACATTTTTTTCCAGTCTAAGACAACCTAGGAGGTCTACAGGGAAAAGAAATGAGAGTAGCATAAGAAAATTATGAAAGGAGAATTAAGGACTTGGTAAAAGAAGCACAAAAAAGTACTGAAGAAAATATAACTGTAAATAACAGAACTGACTTAATGGTAAGAAAAAAAGGCACAAAAATTCACTGAAGAAAAGAATTATTTTAAACATAGAATAGATTAAATGGGGAAAGAGGTATAAAAGCTTACTAAAGAAAATAATTCTTAAAAATTAGACTTGGCATTCTAATGACCTCATGAGACATCAAGACACAATCAAAGTGAAAAGAATAAAAAAATGGAAGAAAATGTGAAATATTTCATTGGAAAAAACAACTGACCTGGAAAGTAGACCAAGGAGAGATCACTTAAGAATTATAGGACTACCTGAAAGCCATGAGCAAAGAAAAAGCCTAGACATCATATTTCAAGAAACTATAAAGGAAAACTGCCCCAATAACTTAGATCCAGAGAGTAAAATAGAAATTGAAAGAATCCATTGATCACCTCCTGAAAGAGATCCCAAAATAAAAGCTCTCAGAAATATTATGACCAAATTGCAGAGTTCCCAGGTCAAGGAGAAAATATTTCAAGTAGCCAGAAAGAAACAAAATATCATAGAGATACCGTTAGGATGATACAAGATTCAGCAGCTTCCACATAAAAGGAATAAAAGGCTTAGAATATGATATTCTGGAAATAAAATTAAAGAGAAGACTTCCAGGCATTCCCGATGAAAAGACCAGAGCTGAAGAAAAAATTTGACATTCAAACACAAGATGCAAGAGAAACATAAAAAGGTAAATATGAAAGAGTAATCATAAAGGACTCAATAAAATCAAACTGTATACATTCCTATATGGGAAGATGATGCATGTAACTCCTAAGAACATGATCATTATTAGGCTGTTTGAAGGAGTCTGCACAGACAAAAGGCATGGGTGTGAGTTGGGGTGATCTTCAAAAGAAGAATGCAAGGGTGAAAAAATGGGACTTATTGGGAGAATGGGGAAGGGAGAGGTAGAATGAGGAAAATGTTCTCGCAAAAGGAGGCATACAAGAAAGAGTTTTTATAATGAAGTGGAAAATGGGGGGAGGTGGCAGGCAATGCTTTACTCTCACCTTCATTGGAATTGGTTCAAAGAGGAAAGAATATATATATATATATATATGTGTGTGTGTGTGTGTGTGTGTGTGTACACACACACACATATACACACATATACATATATATACAGACATACATATATATGTACATATGTGTGTATATACATATATAGAGATATAGATATATACTTACTCAGTTGGGCATAGAAATCTATCTTACCCAATAGGGACAAAGGAGGGAAAGGGAATAAAAGATATGGAGGCAATAAAATGATAATAAAGATAACGGCAGACTGAGGTAGGCAATGGTCAGAAACAAGACAGACTTTTGAGGAAGGATGGAATAAAAAAATTTAAGAGGACAGAGAGTAGAAAATGTGATAAAGGAAAATGCACACTTAGTGACCATAACTACAGATGGGAACGGGATGAGCTCACTTATAGAGCAGAACCAGAGAGCAAAAATGGATTAGAAACCAAAATACAACGATGTGTACAAAGGACATAATTAGGAAAGACACACACACAGAGTTGAAACGAAGGGCTGGAGGAGAGTCTATTGTGCTTCGGATAAAATGAAGAGGGAGAGTGATCCTCATGATCTCAGATAAAGCAAAAGCAATAATCACCAGGGAAGCTATATTTTGCTTTTTTGGGATATGACTAATATGGAAATATGCTTTGTATGATTTTACATGTTATAACTGATATATTGCTGCCTTTTCAGTGGATGGGGGAGGTGTGGGAGGTAAGGATAGAATCTGGAATTCAAATTTTTTAAAAAAGAATGTTAAAAAGAAGTATAAAATTTAAAAAAGATAAAAAATACAGATTTGGAATCAGAGGGCTTAAATGCTAGTTCTTCCATTTGCAATCTACGTACCTTGGCCAAATTGAATCATTGTGTGGATCTCAGTTCTTTATCTCCAAAACAGGTGGATCAGACTAGATGATGCCTAGAGGTCCTTCTACCCTTAAATCTATGACTTTATGGTTCATTGCTATACTTTTTTATGAACTCCACAGCACCTACTCGAATACACATCATGCTATAGACCTACAATACATTTGTTGAATGTAAATTGAAGGAGAAGTCTTTGAAGCATTACTGATTGAATTAGAAGAGCTTGGTTAGCATGCTGATTAAGCAAGAATGCTGTCAGTGCTCTTTCAGATTGGGAATGCCTTCCAGCTTGTCAAGCACATACTCATCTTAAAAAAGGAGAAACACTACAACACAAAAGGTTGTAACTTAGCTTGGCAACACAGCTAAAGATGGAAATAGAACATTTTATGAAAAAAGAGCTGCTAGAAAATGGCTTAAATAGAACCTAATTAGCAGAATCCTGTTCATCATAGCAGATTTGCCTTTCAAAAGGGAGTATTACCCATGTTTGTCTTCATATCTGCCCACATGCTTGCATTTTGCAATTAAAAAAGCACTTTCCATAAATTTAAATCTGGTCAATGTGCTTTTAACAACAGATATTTCTGGATATAAGATCTATTTTAATGGGAAAAGTAAAAACATGTTTACCCGTATAATTCTGGGTAAAATACATATTTTAACCTTATGATTATACGTAATTTGTGCCCATATAATATGGCCAATCAATCACCAAACATGTATTAAGCACCTACTATTTGCCAGTCCCTGGTCTTGGAGGTAAAGTTACAAAGTCGAGATGAAACAGTCTTTGACTTCAAAGAACTTATACTTTATTAGGGAAAACAACATGTACACATTTCCCAGCATATGGAAGAATATTGTAAAAGGTATATAAATAGTTAGCAGTGAGCTCTCATACACTCAATGAGTTCAGTTGCCTATGAGCTCTATGGAATGGATACTACAAGATGCTCACCCATACCCCCAGATGGGCTTTGTATGCTAGAGGAATAGACAGTTCTGGGAGTCCTTCCTCCCATATTTCTTGCCAATGCTCCCTTTTCTTTTCCCTTTGTTGAGTGAATGGCAACATTCAATTCCCTCTTCTAAGTTCTGAAAGAACTCAGAAACCTTAATCCATTCTGATCCTTGGGCTTACTCTCCCCATCCCTTGTGCAAACATGGTATAGCCTTTGATGTAGCAATACCACTATTATGTCTGTATCTCAACAAGATCATAAACAAGGAAAGGGACTTGCATGTACAAAATATATATGTATATATATGTGTATATATATATATATATATATATCAGCTCTTTTTGAGGTGCCCAATAATTAGAAATTGAGGGGATGCCCTATTAATTGGAAAATGACTGAACAAGTTGTGGTATATGAATGTAATGGAATACTATTGTGCTATAAGAAATGATGAGCAGACAGACTTCAGAAAAACTTGGAAAGGCTTGCATGAACTGATGCTGAGTGAAATTAGCAGAGAACCAGAAGAACATTGCACACAAGAACAGCAATATTATATGATGACGCACTTTTTAAACTTAGCTCTTCTGAGTAATGAAGTAATCTAAGACAATTCCAAAAGACTCATGATGGAAAATTGTTATCTATCTCCCAAGAAAGAACTATGGAGTCCAAATGCAGATCAAAGCATATTATTTTCTCTTTCTTTTGTTGTATTTTTTTTATTTTTACTTTCTCATGATTTTGTTCTAATACTTCTTTCACAACATGACTAATGTGAAAATATGTTTAATATGATCATACATGTATAGGCTATATCAGATTGCATGCCATTTTAGGGAGGGGGAATTAGAGGAAGGGGAGAAAAATTTAGAACTCAAAATATTATAAAAGCAAATGTTGAAAACTGAAAATTAATTAATTAATTAAAAATAGGGATGGCCACTAGGCTTTGCCATGTGGCCTATAACTTTTGGGTCATTAGGATTTAACCAGCTGCTCCACTGCTGGCATCCATGTATTGCCATTAGACCTACTGATATCCAGTAAAGACTACTGGATTTTGCTATCGGTCTTTCAATTTATCTTTAGGATCATCAAGTCATTCTAGTCTTTCTGCAGTTGAAGTCTGTATGTGTTGTCTCCTCCAATGAGAACATGAGCTCTTTGAGGGCAGACTGGTCTCAGTTTTCTCTTCATTTCCCCACTGCCTAGTTTCTGAAACATAGAGCATACTCAGCAAATGTTTTCATCCATCCATCCATCCATCCATCCATCCATCCATCCATTCATTTTTGTTGCTTCCTCCAGTAGACTATAAACTACTTGAAAGTAGGAACTTTTCCACTTTATCTTGTATACCCAGTACTTAACACAGAGCAGATGCTTAATAAATACATGTTGAACTATATTGAATTGCAATGGATAGGATGTTTCCCTTGCATAGGGTAGACTCTCTCTTCACTTTGGCCACTTGGATTTCCTAGCCTCCCTTCAAAGGTAAAGTCAAGTGCCATTACCTACCTCAGACCTTTCCTAATACTTTGTGGTGTTCTTGTCTCCCCACTGAAATTACTTTGTTTGTAATTTAATTGCAACATAAGCTCCATGAAAGTTCATTTTGTTTATTTTTTTTTTTGAATTTATATGCTGGCTTGGAACATCATAAGTGCTTAATAAATGCTTATAAATGAAGTACACCGTACTTATTTGTATACATTTTTCCCATTACCCCCCACTAAAATAAGTAAACTTGCTGAGCACAGAAACTGTTAATGTTTTTTCTGTCTTTCTATCTCAAGGGTCTTGCATAATGTCATGCATATATAGTAGGTGCTTAATAGTTGTGTTTATGACTCATACTGAATCTAAATCCTTCCTTCAAGGTCCTTTTCTCCACGACGCCTTCCTTGACTATTTCAATAATCATTGATCTCACGTTAACCCATGAGCAGTTTAGTGCCTACAAAAATCTCTTTAAGAGGTGTACAGTACTTGGCCAAGAAGTAACTAGCTATTTGCCAATCTACAACAGAGTTAAGAAAACAAGGGTAACACCGAATCATTTCACCTTAACAGATGTAGTTTTGCCATCTAGTGGTAGAACGTGTAACTGCAAACTTCTTCGCCACAAAAGCCAGTGTAAAGGCATAGCTAATGAAAACAATCTGCTTTGTGGTTGTTATTGATTTATATTTCTGAAACAATTCTCAGAAATAGATTGCAAGAATTTTCAGAAACTTCCTGGATCTCTTTTGAGTCTCCTCCACAACGCTGAGTACTGAAATGGGCTCACTGTGGGTATTAAATGATAATTGGTGCGTTATAAGTGTAGGTTTGGAGCTGTAAGGAAAACCAGAGAGCATTTAGTGCCACCTTCTAATTTACAGAGGCAAACACTGAGGTGGAGGGGACCTAAGTGACTTGCCCAAGAGAGCACGTAGTGAGCAGCAGAGGAGGGAAGGAGATGCATGGTCCTCTGATGTGCAGAGTTAAAACTCTTTCCACTAAATCACCCCACTGACAAATGAAGGGGGTGGAGGGCGGGACGTTATAAACCACAGAGTAAAATAACTGGGAGAGAGCTTAGAGAAGATATAGTCCAAAGCAAACAGGAATGTCTCTAAAGGATCAGAGGATCCAGCATCCACTTAATCAACTTTAGAGCTAAGAAGAGAAAGAATATTTTTACTAGAAAGTGCTGTCAGGTATTTTTTTTTTTGATTCTCCTAAAATAATGCTTTTCTCATATTACTAACTTGCTTGAAAACCTTTTAAATGTCTCCCCAAGGCTTACAGAATAAAGTCCAACTTTACTCTAAAATTCTATAATCTCTTAACATGGAAATCAAGGGCTCCACAATAAAGCCCCAACCTACCTTTCCCCACTTTATTTCTTACTCTGTCCAGGGTTCTAGCTAAGAGTCATAACTAGGGAGAGTCAATTAGAATTTTTCCCCAGGCCATGACAATTTAAAGTCATTTGACCATATTTATTTATTACCATATTTATTTATTCTTCAGGAGGGAGAAACCAATGAATTTAGCACTTAGAAATAATTGGTTAAAACTGGCAGCTCCAAAAAAGCATATTTCCTTTACCTGCTTACTGCACTCCCCCTAGCATTGTCTTGCCCTGTTCCAAGCCCCTCAACTCCCTCTCACCCAATTCTACTTTGTAATATCCCAAGGTGTATGACCCCCATACTCCCCTCATCCAGTAAGGTCCCCAGGTCTCTTCTCCTTCACCACTTGCCAATTGAATTTTTCTTAGAACACTAAGATTTGAGGGTGTATTTTATGGTGCTTGACATAACCGTATCATCTGAAGCATGTCCTAGGTACAAAAATTGGTAGTTACTTAGACCTCTACTAAAGGAAAACTACTTTTCTCACTATCTCAAGAATATGTGTTACTTTTTCACTGCCCTAATTTTATTTCACCCACTTGGAATGAACTCTTCCCTCCTTTTTACCCAGATCCTCCCTATACTTCAAGACAGAGATGAAATTGCACTCCATAAAGTATCTCTTAAGGTCTCTTAAATACAGGTTCATTTTTTGATTGAAGGTCTCTTTTTTGAACTTAGAGTTCATTTCATTTATCTACAACCAGGTACTGTCTTGTGACACTGATTCCATTATTGTCTTGAGCTGTTAGATGTGGTAATAGGTCCTATTTTCTCACAAAATCTAAGTTGTTTAAACTTGTGTGCAATCTAGAGTCTACGTTATTTTTCAGTGCACATTAATTGGGCTTGGCATCTTATATTAACGTAAGTAAAATCTTTTACCCATTCAACTGCTATTTAACTTTCCCCTGTCCTATGTCCTCTATCTGCCCTTTTAGATTGCAGGCTCCTTGAAAGCAGGGACATATAGCTCATACTTGATATCTCCACAACAGAGATAGGAACTGGACCTAGGATGCCATTGGCACACAGAATTCACAGTTACGGAACCTTCCTCTACCCATATAGGTCAGCTCCTACTTTGAAATTTATATCTTAGGGAATTGTCTAGAACACTGAGTATTTGGTGACTTGGCCCTTTCATATCAAAAGGAAGACTTCACACTTGGAGACTGGCTTTTTACACTCTACCTATACCATGTTTCTTTTTTTATTAACAAGTCAGTTAATAATTGTTGTCAAAGACAAAATGGGCAGGAATGAACATAAGTCTCATTTTAAATTCAAGGGAACACAATTTTCAGACCCTGCCTAAAGCAGAAATTTTTAACGTGTGGTCTGTGAATGTATGTATGTATGTATGCATGGGTATATGTGTATATGTGTATGTATAGGTATATATATATACCTACACATATATACCCATATTTTTTGATGATGGCATATAAATATAAGTACTATCCTTTGTATTTTATTTTATGTATTGAAAAATACTATTCTGAAAAAGGGTTTACCAGGCACAGTATCCATGACACACACAAAAAAGGTTAAGAAATTCTGGTCCTACAATACATAAATGCCCTGTCTTAATTTTGATAATAGGTGCTTTGTGTTTGTTGGCTATGTCTATCAGAAATCTGTCATGCATAACTTCTGTCAATTGCTTCTAGGGAAACACTTGTGCTCTTTTAGAAGTGCATACTTCTATTAATGAAGAATGAAATGAGAAAGTAGTGTCCATGAGTCTCTGTGGTCATTTAAACGAACTTCTGAGGACAGACTCTCTAAGCTTAGCTAGGATGACCATTGGCAAAATATAATCAGTCCATCACTGAGCCCATCCTCATAGCCTTTTGAGACTATTTTGGGGACCTCAGAGGTCACCTAGTCCAACCGAACAGGTAATCCTTTCTATAACATTGTCTACAAGTGGTCACCTGGTACAATTTAACTGATAAATGTTCACTTAGCTCTGGTTGAAAGGTCTCCAACAAGGGGGAACACGCTACCTCCTGGGGCAAACTATTCATTGTGATTTAGCTACATGGAATCTTCAGAAAGCCATGAAAGTCTAGTTCCATCTCATAAGGTCTTACCTGTCTCAACTCTTCCTAATTCTAGTTTCTTCCCTCTCCTAATTACTTTCTATTTGTCATACATATTATTTGTTCATAAATGTTTGTTTAGTTGCAGTCTCTCTAATTAGACTGTGAATTCCCTGAGGGCAAAGACTGTTTTTTGCCTCTTCTTATATCCCTAGCACTTAGTACCTGAAACACAGTAGGTGTTTAATAAATGTTTATAGACTAACAAGGAAACACTGCCTAAATTACTTGCACTCTCAGAGTTTCCTAAAATTCCTTTGTGGGAGTTTCTGAAAAGGTTAGAAAGTCATCTTCTCCTAATGAAAATCAAAGCTAATCAAAGTGGTAAGGTTAAGATTAAATTACTTGATGAAGTCACTGCTTGGGAGCCTAAGAAAAATAAATCTGAAAACACAGTGACATTTATTAGGGGAGCTCTAATCCCTGAAACAGCTGATTCATAACATGGGCCAGCAGCAATGTAGAACATATGAATGAGGTATGCATTATAGGAGGGGAATTATATTATGAAATTCCCCAAAGGGAAATTAATTTATGTACTGAACTTTAGGAAATATTTTTATGTCAAAAAGTATGATGTTTTACTGCTGTATAGCTCATATTTAGTAGGGGGAAACGGATCCATTGGAAAGAATCATACTACGTAATTCACCAAGGATAAAATGAAAATTATCAAACATCCTGAAACATTCTACTCTCTTACTAGTTCTTTTGATCTAACACAATTCAATTTTTATTAATGTAATCAATTATACATTCCAGGCTATATAGATGCTTAATTCTTACTCAGAGTCTAACCCTCAACTTACAGGAATCAGAGTCTTTGAGAGCTAGCTGTAAGGAATTTAAGATTAAATATAGTGACCACAATTCCCTTAGTGCCCTTTCAGAGGTTAAGTAAACTGAGGCACAAAGGGTTTCATTAAAGTCATTTACTGGGTTTGCATACTGCTAATGGTAAGTTCCAAATTATTTAAATTGTTTAACCGAAAATTAATTAAATTGTTCAATTGAAAACTAGTTTTGAAAATAACTACACTCAAACACACACAAGATTAGATGATTACAGTATGAACCAAGAGAGTGGTTTGCCATTCTTGGTAAAGGCAAAATTTTCTTTCTTTTTAAAATGGCTATCATTTCAAAGGTGAATTTGAAGTGAAAATGATCTATTAAGCATCCATATATTTTTAAAAAATACCTGCCTATCCCCTGTAAGGCTATCTTACATCTATTCTGAATCTTTTATGTGCCAATTTATATATATTTTGTCCCTCTCATTAGAACATAAGCTCCTTGAGGGCAACTGCTTTTTTAAAAATTTTATACATCCACAGTGCTTAGCACACTTCAAGGAACAAAGTATTTAATGAATGTTTATAGATGTATTAATTGACCAAGGAGCTAATGATATGACAGGGGATGAGCAAGGCTTTGGAAAGAGATAGAGAATTCTAAAAAGTGGGAAGAGTGGAAATATAACAATGGAATCAAAACAAAATATTTTGGTTATCAAGCTTGCTGATAGGTCATGATGGGCTATTGTGACCCTTGACAAGGAAGAACATGAATTAACACTGGCAGAGAACAGGGCTCTTTTTGTTACCGCAAGTAGTCAGAGCCAGGAGTGAGGTAAGCAAGGTAGGCAGTTATCAAGAATATAAAACAGGATCCTATTAAAGGAGAATCTTTCTAATATCACTTTAAATATATGTACACACTTTTAATTCTGTTGTCCATGGCACAAAGGTATTTATTTTATAGTATATGAACTTAAAGGGGTCTTTGAGGTCCTTTTCACATGAAGCAAAAATGTGCTTTTTTTGTAAGGAAGAAAGGATGTAAGATACCGCCTTTATCATTAATAAACATTTTGATGCTTGATCGGCATAAAAAAGAGCTGATTTAATAAATAAATGTATATGAAGAGAAACAGTTTTCAGATGAGACTTGAGTAGTTTTGTACAGAAAGTGAATCACTGTGTAAATATAAAGACTTAAAATGCCTTGTGAAAATATAGGACGTTGTCTCATTTGTTTGTGAATAGTTTGAAATTTTAAAGAGGCAGAAAAACATCAGTTTATTAAAGTTGGGGCAAAAGTGAATAAAGACAAAGATTCTAGGTTACAAAATGAGATAAAGGATCATTTTGGAAACTCAAGGTCTTAAGAACAGCTAAAATAACTGACAAATCACATAAACAGTTGGAAACAGGCATGACTAGAATAAGTACTGTTGATTTCAGAAGACATTTGGTGAGTTTTTACCTCTTAAGTGAAAGATGAGTCATGGAAGGCCAGTCAAGATTTCTCCCATGGTTTTAGCCATTGAAAGACAGAGATTTAGAAGAGAAAAAAATAAGAGATTGAGGAAAATTTAAAAATAAAATTGTAGAGAAATTCTCCACAAAGGATGAAAAACTTCTTTGAGTCAACTGAAGAAACCATCAGCAGGAGAGGTTAGCTGACTTGAAGTCTTCTACTGCTAGTTTCTGATGGACTTCATAAAGATTGCCCTTGAGCGCCTCCTAGACAGGTGTGAGGCATTGCAGCGTCAGAGGCTATTAAACAGTGAATAAGGACCAAGTCATCTACTGCATCTCTAATGGACCTCAGCACAAAGGGAACAGAAGTTTTAAACCTTTCCCAGTGTACGAATGCTCTGTTCTAGCTCTGAAAGGTGGTTACTATGAAGAAAGAGGCAGTTAGAAAGCACAGTGGATAGAGTGCTGGACCTGCAATCAGGAAGATATAAATCAGATTCTAACCTTGGGTGATTAGTAGCTGATCCTGGGCAAGATACAACCACCTCTGCTGGTTTTCTCTTCTCAATGAAGGTAATAATAGCAAATACCTCCCAGTGTTGTTATGGGAGCAAAATGAGATAATATTTGTTCAAGATGCTTTGTAAACCTTACAGTGTTTTATAAAAGTCTATTATCATTATTAATCTATGAGATTGCACCAATTTGAGCAGCAGTGGAAAAAATGGTTCTTTAGAAGGAATCTGTAACTACCTACTGTGAGGGATGATCACTTAAATCCAAGAGCTAGGAGCTGGGTGTCCTCTCAAAACCAGTTTGGGAGAAATTTGCCTTTGACCGAGAGGTAGCGATTTTTATTCCTTTCTGATTTTTATTTATCTCTAACCTTTTGTTCAAGACAACAATCCTTTTGGTCATTCAAGGTCTACTTGTTTCCTTGGGTTCAGAGATCACTAACTACTCTTTCTTCCTTCTTCTGCTGTTTCTCTCATTTCTTGGTCCCAATTCTAGCATCTACTTCCTCCATGCCTGTCTTCTCCTTGAAACCATACAGTCCAAATCACAAGTGTGTCATTTATCAAGTTTATTTGCAAATGAAGAAAATTGTCTACAAAACCATCCACAGGAAGGTTCTGGGTAATCTAATATTCTGACTATGAAATAGCTCCATTTTAGGAGCCATTGGTAAGTGCATTATAGGTTAAACTCCATTCAGGTCTTCTGATCTTGGATGATTCTTGTCTATATCCTCATGCATATCCTTCAAGGAGAACTTTCTCAACATACTGGAGGCTTCTATATAGACTTTTAATGTTTTGTATTCATCTGCTATGCACTGATTCACCTCTTTTATAATCATATATTTTATATATGATTAGAAATAAAATATATATAAAATATAAATCATGATATTTTATATCATATATTTTATAATCATGTATTATATTTTATTATCATAATTTCATCCTTCTTCAATCACCTCTACTGTGTTAGAAGTTATTTGTTAATACTGAAGCAACTTTGGCATCATCAAACTGGATATTGGAGTCTTAAGGATGAGCCTTTTCCCACTGCTCTATGTAACAGTAAGCACCCCAACCCACACTGGGGGGCCTGCTATCACAGGCTCTTAGATTTTTATTCATGAAAGGCAATTTTTGAGGGGTTAGCCATCACTTTAATCAAACACATATATCATTCACTTAGTTCAGCAGAAGTCAGCACCCTGAACTTCAGGGAAATCACAGAGAAATCAAAAGTCAACAGAAGAGCTTCCAAAACTGTCTGACCATTACATGCCTACACATTACAGGCATACTCCTTAGCAGCTTCCCAGAGTCTTGTCTGACCACATAAACACTTCCAAAGTAAAACCGCACCTCAGAGGCTTTATACACTTTTTACAGCCAGAAGACACAACCCTCTGACCCAGTGCCTCAATAGAAAAAAGGTACTTGGGACCCTCCCACAAAACAACTCCCCTAATAAAGCTTCCCACAATAGGCAGGCCCATTAATGTGTGGGGTAAGATCTTCTGAAATCACATTATTCAGTCAAAGGCACTTTTAGTAAAATGAAAGCAACAAAAGATTCTACTTTGCTTGGCCTTACACTATGAAAACCACATTTTCTAATAAATGAGAGATTAAGTGAGATTTGCTCAACTTTTTTGTCTTTTACTATACACAAAGTTTAACTAATGCCAAAAAATAAGCCTATGGCCTGAATCCTCAGCAAAGATTTATTTACTTGGGCACAGGATCGGAAAATATGAAACACTTGGAATAATTACTCCAACTTCTTTACAAATGGTGCCTTCAATTAAATGAATATTCATTAAGTGTGTCCAATGAGCAAGGAACCATGCTAAATTGGGGATACAAGGGAAAAACAAGCAGTCGTTGTCCTCACGGAGTTTATGCATTGCACATTATACTAACTTATACATTATACTAGAGCATATAATATGTGCACAGACAACTAAACACAAGATAATTGGGGGAAGGAAGGCGTACTAACAAGGTGATGAGGAAAAGATTTACAGAGATGACACTGGAGTTGAGCCTAGAACGAAGATAAGCATTCTGAGAAGCAGAGATGAGAAATGAGCGTCTAGGGAGACAGCCTAGGGAAAGGCGCATGGAGATGAGACAAAGAAAGTCCAACAATGTCAATAGAATGTTTCTCAGTATGAAAGAAGAGGTTTAACATTGCCCTTCTTGAAGGAACTGGCGTAAAAGTAAACATATTAAAAGAGAATCTTATAATTATACTACTGTGGTAATCTCACCAACTTGTGGAATTGTTTAGCTTGAATTTCCCTCTTGAATTAAAAAAATAAAAAAACAGTAAAAGAAGCAGCCCATTCAGAATGAGGGAGTTCTTGTTCCATTGTGTTCTGATCATCTTAGACCATAATGAGAAGAACAGGTTCAGTTGCAGGTGGCACATTTTGGAAATGATATTGAAAAACAGAGCTATCTCTACAGAAAAGTAACCAAAATAGCTAGGATTGTTTGAAGGAAGCAGGAATGGTCAGCCAAGAGAAAAGAAGACTTAAAAGGCTCAGGATAGCTGTCTTTAAGGATCTGAAGGTATAACATGCAAAAGAAATATTAGACTTATGGAACTTGGACGCAACCAGTGGATAGAGGCTAGGCCTGGAGCCAAGGCATTGTTTAGTCATTTTCATTAATGTCTGACTCTTTAAGATCTCATTTGGGGTTTTCTTGGCAAAAATACTGAGGTACTTTGTCATTGTCTTTTCTAGCTCATTTTATAGATGAGAAAACTGAGGTAGACAGGGTGAAGTGACTTGTCCAGGGTCACACAGCTGGTGGATGTCCAAGGCCAGATGTGAACTCAGGAAAATGAGTCTTCCTGACTCCAGGATTGACACTCTATCCACTAAACCACCTAGTTGCCCATAGGAACCTGAATTATCTGAGTTCAATTTTAGATTCAGTAAAGGCACTTACATCTCTGTCTGCCTCAGTTTTCTCAACTGTAAAATGGTGATAATTATAGCATCTATTAGGGTCATTGCAAAGTTCAGCTGAGATATATTTGAAAAATCCTTAGCACAGAACCTGAGAATAGGTGCTTAATTTAGCATTAATTAATTAAACATTAATTAATGCTCGTTCTCAGTCTACCTTCTAGAAGTTGTAACTAAAGAGTGAGGAGAAATTCCTGGGAGGCAGATTGTTGGTGCTGCATGGATGAAAAGATTTCCTAAAAACTAGATTTGTTTTAAAAAAGTGGAAAATGTTCTTCAAAAATAGTGGGATTCTCCATCTTAATAGGTCTTTAAGAAGGTACTAAGTGACATTTGTCAGGGATATCATGAAGTAGATGTCTGCTCAAGACAGAATTAGACTAAATGACCTTTGAAGTCACTCACAAGTTTCTGGCATGTCATTCTAACATGACAAAACCACCTCTCTTCTACCACAGAATAAAGGTCTATCTGTAAAGTGCCCAGAGAGTTTTGACTTCCTCAGGATTAATAATCATTCCTCACCACTGAGCATTTGCTAAAAGCTGAATGTCAACACGATTGCACACACTGGAGATCATAGCTTAGTGATTTTCTGACTTGAAATGAGAGGATGCATGCGAATACTCTGTCTGCTCCTGAACGTTGTACAGATGAATTATTATTGTCATTACATTAATAATAATAAATACTGAATAAAGTTTGTGTTAACCAAATTGAATTGTATTCAGCCCTATCCTTAGCTTGCCACATATCATCCCTACCTCCTCCATACCTGGAACCCCCTTGGGCTCCAATATTCCAGTTACGGTCTTCAAATTCACCATGTGGCCATCTCAGCACACACACACACACACACACACAGACACACAGACACACACACACAGACACACACACACAGACACACACACAGACACACACACACAGACACACAGACACACACACACACACACAGACACACACACACACACACACACACACCCCTGATGTGTTGTCTTCTTCTATTACAATATAAGCTCCCTGACGGCAGAGAATCTTGCTTGTATTTGTCTCTCCAGGTATTATCACAATGTACATAGTAAGTACTTAGTGTTCTGTCTGTCTTTCTGTATATAGTATGATGTCACAGATGATTGAATACATAGTAAGTACTTAGTGTTCTGTCTGTCTTTCTGTATATAGTATGATGTCACATATGATTGAAGGAGAAAAAAGAGAAATAAGACCCAGTTCCTGCTCTCAAGAAGCTTATATCTAAGTAAACTGTAGAAAGCAGGGATGGTGCATACAATTATAATACTAAAGAGAGTATTTAAGGGTAGGAGAGGACAAATGAAGGCCATTGAGAGTCAACCAGAGGGAGGGATCATACATGTTTGGGGCGTTAGCCATGACCACCTACCACTCTTGTTTCATTTCAACAACTACAAATCAGGAGGCAGATTACCTGGGGCAGTGGGGGTAATGTTGCAGGGAGGATCCAGGAATTTCTTAATTTTGATACTCTTTCCCCCAAACATGTCTGCTCATAGACTCTTTGAGTGGAGACACAATATTTTTCATTTTGTTCTGCTATAACCATCATTCTATAGGCTTATACTTTACATAATATCTGACATTCAATTTGATAGTTAGCCCAAGTATTATTGTTTCTGTTTTATAGCTAGGGAAACTGAGGCTCAGAAAGTTGAAGGGACTTACCCAAGGTCCCAAAGGTAGTAAGTGGTCAGGCTGAGGTTTGAACATTCATTCTGTGACTCTAAGACCAACTTTCTTTTTCACTGAATCATGTTGTCAAAGGCTTCCTAGTAAATTATGGTCATGCACAGGAATGCGGTCATGTATTAAGTGTCTATTACATGCAAAGTATTCTACTGGACCCTGTTAAATAAGGCACATTCCCTGCTCTCAAAGCACTTATAGTCCTCTAGGGGCATGTGAAACACACACAGATAAGTATAATAATAAAAAAAATATATTACATAAGTGAAAGCACTTATGTGGAGATGCAAAACAAAATGATATGTTGGAAATAAATGCAGTAACACAGTCCATGCTATTGGCACAGGATAACAGTGATCACAAAGAAAATGTGAACATTTTGGTATCTTAAGGAGCTTTCTGTATATGTTTTAAACTTTTTTTAATGTTCCTTAACCTTATTGTGACATTCAAATGACTTTTCCACATGCCCTCTCCAACAGAACCCTTCTTTGTAACAAAGCAATGCAGTTAAGTATGATAAATCAACACACTGGCACCAGTAGTTCACCTTCTTTCTGCAGAGGAGACATGTTTTACTACCAGTCATTTGTCAGTTTTTAAAATTGTAGTTTTTGGCTCAAGATTTACTGGGAAAACTTAATACAGGTCTTGGATCTGCAATTATGTGTATAAAGGGGCAAAATCTTCATTGCTAAGTGCTGTGAAACATCCTGGAATGCAACCCAAACCACTATGTTTCGGAATTTCAGGTACATTTGACATTGGTTATTTCTAGGAAAATACCCAATTTTAGTAAATAGAAGAAAGTGGGTGTGGGGGAGAGGGGTAGATGGCATATTTTAATATTCAGGACCATTATGAGGGATAAAACAATCTACACAGCAGTACTGTGATAGAGATCAGAGCCCAGATTCTAAATTTTAGATTTTGTTGCTTTCTTTTCCTGTTTTTATCAGACTCCAAGAGTGGTGGGTGCCGACTATCTAAAGACGGGAATCGTAGATCTTAAAGTTGGAAGGAATCCTTTATAATTATCTTGACCAATCTCACACTAAAAGCAGGACGCTCCCTGTGGTATCTCTGACAACTCATTATCTAGCCAATATAACTTGGCATTCCCTATGTCAGTGGTTCACCTGGAAAATGTCCTATACCAAATACCATCAATTTTTCTTATATGCCAGTTTTCCACTGAGTGATGAATGGTACAATATACAGGCCAGAACTTTGCATACTTCACACTTTGGGTCAAGAGTTTCATGTAGCAACTTGGAACATGGGCAAATATCTTCTATCACAAATTGTATTTTAAAAAAAACAACCAGAGGAGTACCTCGGAATTAAAAAAAAAATCTTAACTACCTGGAGATACAATCCCTATCTGAATTTAAGAAATTTAGTGATTAAAAAAATGATAACATTCACCTTGGTAATAACTAGATCACGAAGGGCTTTGTTTCCAGGCTCTAAAATGTAGAGGCAATGATATCACTTGACAGCTGGGTTAAACAATTGAATTCAACATGGATTGTTAATTACAATAGAAAAATACCAGATCTGTGGTGTGTTTTCTTCCTCTATAAGCCCACATCTCCAAAGAACTCCCTAGACCAGCTTTCTTCAGTGCTAGAGGCCTCTGGGTTCTGGGTTCTTTTCCATGGCTTTTTGCTCCATGGTCTCTCAGCCCATTAGGGAATATGTCTTAGAAAACTAATTTGTGGATACTTTTTATGCTACTTGTCCTCTAGTGCTAGAACTAGTATGTTTCTTACTGTAATAGAATCTCCCAAATAAGCCAAGGCAGGTTCATATGAACATCTTCAGGCAAGATCACAGGGTCCTCTGGAGACCAAAGTACATGAAGGAAAAGCAAGGAGATAAGGATAGAAAGGAGGAAAAGGAAATTATTAGATGAATGGAGTTAAGACTAAGAGGTTCCTACCTAGAGCAGTAGGAACACTGAACTAGGAGTCAACTGAACAGAAACAACAGTTTGCTCTATGTATGTATGTATGTATGTATGTATGTATCTATCTATCTATCTATTTTATATATATAATATCTATTTTATATCTATATATTTTATATCTATCTGTACATCTATGTATCTATATATTTGTTTGCATGTTGTCTCCCCCTGTAAGACTATAATCTCCCTGAGGCCTCTTTTTGTATTCCCAACACTTAGCACAGTGCTTGGAACATAGCAGGCACATAATAAATGTTTATTAACTTGTTGATTGCCTCCATTTCTCCATGTAAAATGTTTATGATAATCCTTGTACTGTATATTTTTAAGGGAACTATGAGGAGAGTGCTATATCAATTTTGAAGGGTTATTTTTACCATGTGTTATTATTGTAAATAAAAATATTTTCCTATTCTGGGGAGCCCTTTTCATCTATTTGATAACCTTGATTTCTGATTGTAGCAATCATACACTGATCTGAAGACTTCTCCTTCAGGAAATCATCCTCTAGCAAAAGTTTTATGTCCTAGGTAGTCAGTCAGTTGTTGGGGACGTGGCCAAGGGATATCTTGTTTTAAAATGGAGGTTATACTAGACAAACATGAAGTATTTTATAAATCTAAAATTCTTACTTTGCTTAGTGAGCACTCAGTGTTCTTAAACCATGATAGAAGTGAGTTAATAAAAGAGAAGATAAAGTGTTGTCCCAATTAAAAAGTTATCCTCCATAAATTTTGCATGTTTATTCCATAACAAATAAATTTCAAAAGTAGTTTTCAATCGTAATCCTAAAGGGAGTAGCACATGCATATTAACATCTATTCTGTTAAAACCTAATAATTGTGGTACTATAGACTCCTTTCTGATACAAAAGTCTCAGGAACTCATTGGAGACTTCTTATTTTTCTTCCTCATTGCCCCATCCAGATAATTTGGGAACTTCGGTGTCCAACATTTTCCGTCTTAGGTACAGCAACTTCCCCTTACAAGCACACAAGGCTCAAAATTGGATTTGATTTAGGGATTAAAAAAAAAAAAACTAATAAGACTCTTATCAGAACCAATAGAAAGTAGCAGTACATACTAATGAGCAACCCAGTCTATATACTCTTAGTAGCTGAAGCATTGTCCTGAGTAGAGGATCAAACAGGGTTTGTTCCTCTACTTTAATATTCCCTTTCATTGATGTCTTGGCCATTTATTTTTATTTTTTTAAAAATATTTTTATATGTAGCATTTATTTTTCCCAATTTGTAAAGATATTTTTCCCAATATGTAAAGATAATTTTTAACATTCATTTTAAAAAAATTTTTGAGTTCCAAACCTTTTCTCTCCCTCCCTAAGATGGCAAACAATTTGATATAGGAAAAAGAGACACAAAGACAAATATATACACACATATATGTGAAATCATAAAATGTATTTCATATTTGTCATGTTGTGAAAGAAATAGACCAAAAGACAAAAACAAACACATGAAAAAATAAAGTGACAAATAGTACACTTTGATCTGCATTCAGACTACCTCAGTTCTTTCTCTGGAGATTATTATTATTCATCATGAGATCTTTGGAATTGTTTTCAATCATTGTATTGCTGAGAATAGCCAAGTCATTCATAGTTGACCATTGTGCAATATTGTTATTACTGTGTACAGTGTTTTCCTGGTTCTGCTCACGTCATTTTGCATCAGTTCATGTGAGTCTTTCCAGGATTTTCTGGAATCCACCTGATCATGATTTCTCATAGTACAATAATATTCCATTATACTCATATACTACCACTAGTTCAGTCATTCCCCAATTGATGGGCATTCCCTCAATTCTTTTCCATCATAAAAAAGAGCTGCTATAAATATTTTTGTACGAAAAGAATCTTTTCCCTTTTTAATAATCTCTTTGGGATACAGACCTAACATGGGGTCAAAAGGTATGCAAAATTTGGTTGCTCTTTGGTTATAGTTCCAAGTGACTCTCCAGAATGATTGGATCAGCTCAAAATTTCACCAACAATGTATCAGTGTCCCAATTTTCCCACATTCCCTCCAACCTTTACTGTTTTCCTTTATTGTCATATTAGTCAATCTGATAGATGTAAGGTGGTACCTCAGAGTTGTTTTAATTTAAATTTCCCTCATCAATAGTGATATAAAGCATTTTTTCTTAGGAGTATAAGTAGCTTTAATTTCTTTGTCTGAAAACAGTCTGTTCATGTCCTTTGACTATCCATTGGGGAATGACTTGTGGTCTTATAAACTTGATTGAGCAATTCTCTA
The DNA here is from genome assembly GCA_023548195.1 of Bettongia penicillata ogilbyi. Lineage (NCBI taxonomy): Eukaryota > Metazoa > Chordata > Mammalia > Diprotodontia > Potoroidae > Bettongia > Bettongia penicillata. The sequence goes on along the minus strand of JAJHZJ010000009.1, from coordinate 4,839,596 downwards.
CATATCTGAGAAATGAGGTCTTTATCATAGACACTTGTACAAACTCTTTCCCAGCTTTCTGCTTTCCTTCTAATCTTCATTGCATTGCTTTTGTTCGTGCAAAAACTATTCCATTTAACATAATTAAAATTATCCATTTTTGCATCATATAATGCTTTCTCTCTCCTTTTTTTGTTAGAAATTCTTCCCTTCTTCCCTGTACATCAAAGAGAAAACAAATTTCTAGTACCCACTGTACAATATTTTGAGAATGACTAAGGACTAGAATCTACTACTTTGTAATTAAGAAATACAATTTTAAAAGGAAATGCTAAGAAAGAATGGCCATGGTGACTGGCTGAATAATCTTTGGCAAATCATATGGTTTATCTGTGCCTCAGTTTTCTCATCTGCAAAATGAATGGATTGGATTGATGTTCTGTAATGCTGATAGATGTGAGGCATGAGTACTTAAATCTGAGAGAAAATAGTTAACTTAGAGGCTATGTTTTATTTTTCTTTTATTCTTATATACCTCAAGAGCCAGCTTAGAGAGTCTAAACTTTCATGACTCCTTTGCTTTCCTATACTTGTCAATAAATTGTAGGGTAGCATTTTCCCCCTCTTGCTCCAGTTCCCCTGTAATTTATAGCTTGTGGTCTCCGAGGTTAGCCCGGGGCTCATGGGAAATTTGCTTGCTATTTCTGGTTCAAGTTCAATATTTGTTTAGAACTCAATTTACTGCTATTTCCTAAGACTAGGATTGTTTCTCCTCCCCATCTCTCCTTTCTATGTGCTACCTATCCTTCAAGGTTCAGCTCAATTTCCATTTCTCTGAAGTCTACCCCATGGGACTCTGACCCACATTTGGTTCACAGTTATTGTCCATATCATATGATTAGCACCTTATTATAGACTTTCTTATTCTCTAACTGTACCCACATAAATTAGTACTTCATTACATCAGTTAATGTTTCCTCAAGCAAGAGTTGTTTTCATCTGTTCGTGATATGCTTGCATTTTCAGCTAAATTGCTGGCTTCTGGTAGGCAGGCCTATGTGGTCTGTAGTCAAGAAGATGGAGATTTAGGTAAAGCTCATGCTGTGGGAGAAGGACAATCTGACCTTTGTGACCATTCACTAGGGACAAGGGGCATGAGAATTCCAGGATCTTGTCCAATCAGGAAGAGATACCCCCCTTCAACCAGGAAAAAAAAATAGAAGCAAGGATATTGGCTAAGTTGGAATCCTTTGGGTCTGGATGATGTCAAACCTATGACTTTACAGAAAAATGACCAATATTCCCTTGAAATATTGGGGAGAAAGAGACTCTAAAAGTACCTGACCATTCATATAAAACAAAGATGAAATCCACAGATTGGAGATAAAGCTTTCTAAAGGATTTTAGATTCCATATCCTCTTTTTACCTCTCAATTTACACCATTTCTGAGACAGAAAATGTGATTGTAGAGCAGGTCTCTTCAAGGACATACTCTTTAAGATATTATATTCTTTAAATTTCTGGCATCAGAATTATCTTAATCACTATAGATTACATTTTTTCTGACTATCTCCAAGAATTTACTCAGAGGTCTTAGACCAGGAGTAGGGAACCTGCAGCCTGGAGACCACATGTGGCCTTGGGTTTTACCTTTCAACTGAGTCCTGATTTTACAGAACAAACCCTTTAATTAAGGGAATTTGTTCCGTGAAATTTGAATTCAAAGGGTCACACTTGAGGACCTACAGGGTCACATGTGGCCTTGAGGCTGCAGGTCCCCCATCCCATCTTAGACATTTTCTATAGAATTTGAATTTTCAAGTGTTTTTTAATGTTTCCCTATAGGGCAGTGTAGGAACAATGCTTTAATGGTAATTTCATCCTTGAAAAGATAGAGGAATAAGCAGGATATAATTTTATTCTGGATCTGATTTTCACCAGTAATAAGGGAATGAAAATGAGGGAGTCTGGGGGAAAGTAAACATTCTATCTTGGACCTTTGCGATAGCATAGAAGTGGATGGACAAACATGGATTCCTAGGTAAGACTCCATAACCTCACATCCCTTCAAAGAAACAGCAAAGGAAACAAGAGCAAAAGAACAAAATTCTGACGACAAAAGGAGACATGATTCTGTTGAGGCAAAAAAAGCAGAAATTGTCATATTTTAAAAAGGCATGTCCAGAGTTGAAAACAATGGCAAATAATAAGAAAAAAATACAAGAGTATGACATAGTCCTGAATTAATACCAGGAGTGTTCAAGCTCCCAATGACCTCAGGCTGAGAAGGAGAGCTAGAGAACAACAAAGATTTGTAGGTTTTTTGTTTATCTAATCTACAATGGGAAAAGAGGAGGAACAAAGAAGTGTTAAGATTGCTTCTTAGGAAGAATGGACGATGATAATATTTTTATGTGTTCTTTGTTTTCGAAGACCATGCCATCAGAGAAATGGTGACATAACTTGCACTTGCCTTTGTTTTGAGTGAGGGAGGGCTGTGCAGGTTGCCAGCCTCATTACTCTTCCAGAGCCATCTGGATCCAGTGACCAGATCATAAAGAAAAAGTACAGCTATAGAACTTCTTTCTTTTTCTTTTTTTTTTCTGTTTTATCTGCCCACGAGAATGGTCCTGGGAATGACCACCACTACAACAAAAGTCTAATAAAAAGTCAATATCCATCTAAAGTAGGGAGATATTAAGAGAATCCCTAGACAACCTTGAAGAATTCAATTGGGAGGGAAGTTTTTCCTTATGTAGTGGATGACTGGTCCCCTCTTACAGTGAGCCAGCAGGAAACGAAGAACATATGGCTAGTGTTAACAGGGGCATGGCCTGCTGTTACAAATACATGTGTAGTGCTCAGCTGGCTCCACTGAGGCAGTTAGGTGGCTTAGTAGCTAGAGCACTGGGCTTGAAGTAAAAAAGACTCAAGTTCAAATCTAGCCTCAGATACTTACTAATCTAGTGGTCTTGGACAAGTCACTTAACTTCTGTTTGCTCTGGTGTACTCTTATGTAAAATGAGGATGATAATTACACCAGTCTCCCAGAGTTATTGTGAGGACTAGATGAGATTGAAAGCTCTAAAACCTTAGCAGAGTGCCTGGAACACTGTAAATGCTATATACATGTTAATTATTATCCTTATTATTACTTCCCAGCCAGGTTTTGGAGTATGCTTTGACATGTTGTAACGGGTTCCAGCCTGCTAATCGTGTGGCATGCAAGGGCTCCTTTGATTATCTGAGGCTGTTTTCTCAGAATTACTCAACTTTATCTCTTTTCTTTATGTAATTTCTTCCTGTCTAATCATATTCTGGAGAGAGATCATCTTTAAGAGGAGAGGCCTCAGTCTTCCTATATTCAAAAGCTGACATGTTGCCTGTTGACTGGGGTGCTAATGATGGATCCCTCAAAGGCCTTGGACATTCCAGGTCCAAGTGCCTAGTGTTTGCCTGGGGCACCGGACCCTTCCCAATTAATAATCCTTTCTATTGCCCTTTCATGATAGCCCTCATTGTCTGCACCTTGCCCCACCCTAGACTGCCACTCCTGAATTCCACCTAGACTCCTCTGTAGTCTCCTAGTCACCCCAAGCAGTCTTCCACGTTATAAAAAAGGTCAGTGCAGATTTCTTAAGAATCTGGTATTAGCACTTGCATTAGCAATACAAATGATCAGATTCTTAAAATCTGGCCAATAGTGTAGATTCTTGAAATCTCACCTGCCTCAACCAGTGTTTTAATAAACATTGTCTTTATCTGAAAGAAGGCTTGGGTGAAATTCTTTCCAGTCCAGACCTGCATCCTTTGCCCTTGAATTTCAGGGTACGCAGAACCCCTAGACCCCAACACCTATGAATATGGGCCTGGATCCTTTGCCTTAGCATTTTGTTCTTTCATTACAGGAAAGATTGGAGGCTATGACCTTGTAGTTTCAAACGGGGAGAGCAAACTGCTGGGAGATCTGGGAGTGGAGTCTGTGCAAACTTGAAGTCATCTGGTCAGGCTCTGAGGTCCCAAGGAATAACGATTGGGACCTGGCAAGATACAGGTTCTAGCAGGGATACTGCTTTTCAAGTTGATCTTGGTGATGATGAGGTAGAGACTCCAGGACCTCCTCGAGCTCTCCTTGAATCTTTCCACTTAGTCTGATTTTTCATGCCCAGATCTGTTACCCTTAACCTAGCCTGGCTCTCCATTGTCAGTTATCTCTGGATGGCCTCCAGCAGTTTTCCACCTTTGTCACATCTTGATGATCACATCAGAATCCCACTCTCTTCATTCTGATCTGTAGTCACCCCAGTCCAATTAAATGCTCCTCTTCAAGACCCTCCCTAATCCCCCCCTCCCATCACCTCAGACAACTAGACCACCCCTAGATCCCTCCTACAGTTTTTCTGCATGTAAGATCCTTCTTGTCTCCATGAAGGTACTCAGATTCAATCTGGCTCAGATTCAATCCAGTTCTGATTCTATCTGGCCTGCTTGTCTATGTAAGAGTCACAAATGGAGAGGCTTCTTAAGAGTCAACCCAATGTGGTGAATCTTTAATGAACTTTGTTTTTCTTTGACTGTAAGAAGGCTTGGGTCAAATCCATTCAGGCTTGATCCAGGGTGTTGGCTTTTTGAGGTCCCAAGCTTCCCAAACCTCAATGTTATGGTTCCCTGACCTCAACAGTGAGAACAATGCTATGTAGGAATGATGTTAAGTCTGATCCCTTTCTCCCCAGGCAACATGGTGCTATTAGTGAGAGTGTGTTTGAGAAGTGTTGGGGAGTCAAGGAAAAATGTACTTCTATTCTTGCTATATCTTCAAAGGAGATAACCTTTTGTAAAATCTAACCTATCTTAACTGATTAAATAAAACTTTGGCCCCAGTCACTATAGGAGTAACAGTGGGAGGGATACACCCAGAATTGGGGCATAAACTGATTTGTTTTACAGAAAAGATACCCCTACCTAGCTGGGGTATACCTAGAACCCTGATGGGGAGATGTAACTGATCTGTCTCTGAGACAGTAAGGCCAAAACTACTTGCTATACTTATAGCAAGACTAAATTGATTTCTTTTACATTTCTACCCATCATTCCTACTTCTGCCCACAAGGACCAAGGAGAACAAGTCTAACCCCTCTGGGAGAGGGAGTATTTATTGCAATGTAAAGAACACAAGGACTTGGAGTCAAGAAAACCTGAATTCAAATACTACCTTTGTCACTTATTCACTTTGTGTCTCTGGAAAGTGACTTAACCCTTCCAGATCTAAGGTTCTTTATTTATAAATGGGAATAATATTTGTAATATGTGTCTCACAGGGCTTTTTAAGGTTCAGATGAAATAATGTAGACAATGCATTTTGCAAGCCTTAAAATATCAATGTCAATGTATTTGAATAATCATGAGTTTATTCTCAAACTATTTTTCAAATACAGCTCTCATGCTTTTGAAGAAGGTCTTCTCTTCATCAAGTTAGATAATAACAGGTAGCATTTAGTGTACTTTATAAATATCATCTCATTTGATCCTTACCAACAGGCTGGGAAGGTAGGAAGGTAAAATTCCCATTTTAAAGATAAGGAAACTGAGAGTTGGAGAAGTTATGGGATTACCAAGGGTCACACACTAGTAGATGAATGAGGCTAGATTTGAACTTAGGTCTTCTTGACTTCTCATGGTTCAGTCTCCTCTTACCTAATTACCTTGAAGACACCCCCAATTCCTTTAATGCATCCCATTATACTTCATCATATTACATTTGACTCATTATTCTAACCTGGAAAGATTTTCTTGAATCCTCTCTTGTTTGAGTCTTTTGTAAATCAACAAGAATTACTTATGTATCTTTATCAATTCAAGGCTAAAAATGTTGAAGAAAACAGGATCAACTGACCTCTAAGAGAATTATTGTTCCTAGAAGAAAGAGAACGTAATACCTGTGGGAAGGTGGAGGGAGAAAGGCAACCAGAAGCCGGCTTTAATTAGGCAGCTGCCAAGGCAGACTTTTCAAATTAAACTTCTGTCTACTTTCAAGCATTTCATGGGGCAGTAAGAGAGACATATGGATTCTGTTCCTTATGTGTTTGAGGAGATTAGTCAGAAAATTCTCTGATCAATCTCATAAACACCCCCAATCAGCCTAAGTTTATAAAGCATGAGGATATTGAAGGGGCACCTCCACTGCCCTTGCTGATAGGATATGGGGAATTTCAAATAATTGACTCCATCAAGGCTTGATGGAGAAGCTATAACTTTTCATAGTCTGGCAATTTGTAGCAAAAGTACATGTCAGAGATGCACACATGTTTGCACGGGGTCAGAGAAAATAAATCGTGGCCAATATTCATGAAAGCCAAAGTCATTTTTGGAGAAGGACTGATTGGGAATTCCATGGGCAGTATGAGCAGCATTTTCTGATCAAAAAAAAGATTTCAGAAAGTCACTTAATGGCTAACCTCAAATACTGACCTTCACAAGTCTCTCAGGAATTCGACATGAGAGGGAAGAATCTCCTCATGGAGTGTGCTCTTGAGACAAAGAAGAGAATCTTCCACATTAGGTTCTACTCAACATTCTGCTGTCAGAGCAAAGCTTATGAATTACCCAAGGAGAGTACATCTCACAGGAAGAGAACTGACTTTTCAAAAATGCACTATTTACCTCTTGGAGGGTATAACAGGAGGAGGAGGAGGAAGTGTCCTAAATCACAAGGTAGTATTTTGAGTCTTGGGAGAACTAAGGAGTATTTTATGGGAAAGATGAATTAGTAAATCAAAGGAAAATGGAAAGCTCAGCTTCAGTTCTAAAAGGAATCTGGTAGGCTCTTGAAAACTATACATCTCTTTATCTGTTTATGGGTTCTATAAGTTCTTTGTATCTTCTGGATTTTCTGCCTGGTGAAGTAAAGACTGTTGTATGCCTAAAATCTGTATTATACTTTGAATGTTTGAATAGAAGTTAGAGGACTCCATAATTCAAATTTGGAGAAACCCATAAAAGAGCTACTGTTTCAGTACATCAGGAATTTTTTCCCACAGCAGCTTCAGGTGGAACAAGTCAAGGAAAGATAATGAACCCCTTTTGGGATGACACTCTAGACTGAATCCAGTGGGTGCTAGGCCATAATCTTTGGTGAGTTCTATGCCACAAATTATATATAAATGCTATACTTGTGACAGCTAGGTAGCACAATGACTGGAATGCTGGATGTGGAATCAGGAAAACTAGAATTCAAATCTGGCCTCAGACACTTACTAGCCATGTGGGCAAGTCACTTAAACTCTGTCTGCCTGAGTTTTCTCAACTGTAAAATGGAGATAATAATAGCCCCTACCTCCCAGGGTGGTTGTGAGAATGAAATGAGGTATTTGTAAAGCACTTTACAAACTTTATGGCACTATATAGATGTTACTATTACAGCTATCATCACAACCAACCACCTGCTGCCTTGAGGCCACATATGGCCCTCTAGGTCCTCAGGTTCAGCCCTTTGATGGAATCCCTTTAGTAATTTGTTCTATGAAGTTTTAATTCAGTCAAAAGGCTGCACGTGAGGACCTAGGGAGCCGTATGGGCCTTGAGGCTTCAGGTTCCCCACTCCTATAACTAGTTTCATGAAACTTGCTATACTTTTCAGCCTTAATTACATGCACTGACCCAATATTCTACAATGATATCAACTAATTTGCACTTAGGCAAGCCACTGTCAACTAAGTCTCACTTTCTTTACCATGACAAATTTGGCCTTGGAGTCCTTTATAAAGTATTTTCCAACTCTAAATTTATGATCCTATGAACTATAGTCAGGAAGGTAGGTTGAAATTACTCCCCTGCCCACTCAGCTTTCAAAATCCCAAAGTCTCTAAATGTATTGGTATTCTCTCAAAACCCTACTCTCCTGAATTCTTATTATTAGTCCATTAAACATTGTATCAAAAAGGAAGCTGATAGCAAAATTTGATATCACATACATCATTACGATCCCCTCCTCCAACTCTATGCACCCTTCTTTCTTCATTGTAACTACATCCCTCCTTCCCAAAATCTGGTCACATCCATATTGGACCATGCCATACAAGAAACCCCCAGTGTTCTAGATGATTGTGATTTCCCTGCCTGTGACCTCAGGGGTGGGAAACTCTTCACTTCCAACAACATATAGCCCTTCTCTCTAGTTAAACCAAAGGAACTTCCCTTGGGTTTTCTTTTAGACAGAACAAATAAAAAGGTCTACTGCTTTCAAGATTGTATAGTGCCTTTAATCCCTGAAGGCAGTTTAGTCCTTGCTCAGGATTCATTCATTCATTCATTTATTCATTCTCTCTCTCTCTCTCTCTCTCTCTCTCTCTCTCTCTCTCTCTCTCTCTCTCTCTCTCTCTCTCCCCCCCACCCACCTACTCAGCCACACACACACACACACACACACACACACACACACACACACACTAGTGTTTTCCTTGTGGCTGAGTCCTATTTCCCAGGAGATCTTACTAGTGAGAAACTGATTAATTCTACAGAACATTAGTGTCAAAAGCTTAATGATTGCATTAATAATTATTGCAGTAACTGTAAAATCAGAAATAATTCTGATTTAATCATATTGAAGCAGTAAATTTGCTGTAGAAGTAATGTTGATTTAAGAACAGATAGCAGTACAGAAGGATGCTTAAAAACCAAAAAGAATTTTGTAAACATTTATACACAATAAGCAAATTACACACAGGGTATTTCAACAGTAGTAAGATTCAGCTATACACTTATCCAACAAGATAAACTTCAAATATTAAATTGTATGTGTCCAATTCATTAAATTTATGTCATCTTCTTTCTCTTTATTTTTTACTTTCCATTTTCTAAAAATTAGTGACCAGGTCCACAGTGTTAAAAGTTTATTTTTCCTTCATTCTTTTTTTAAGATCATATTTATAATTTCTAAAGCATAATTTTTATTAGGAAGAGAAAAGTAAAATGGTTTCTGCCCACAAAGACCTTCCATTCTATTGAGGAAGACAACATGTATAAATACAAAAAAATACAAGGTAATTTTTCTTTCTGAGGGGGAGGGAATGGCGTTTAGTTCTCAGATACTCCTGGATTTGGTAGTCTTGAATCTGATTTACTTTTCTGAGCCTGAGTGGGGTAGTCACTTAATTTTGTGTTCTTTACATGGTAGGTACTGTGTATCTGTAAGTCAAGTTAACAAACAGCATTGAGTCTAGTAGTAGGTGCTGACTAAAGGCTTGCTGAGTGCTTGATTGATTGGATTTTCAGGACTGATGATACCACCATAGGACATGTTCAGACTGTTTGTCCTAGAATCAATGCAGCAAGGTGCTGGCTTTTGCAACAACATACAGTGACTGTACTTGTGGCTACACTTGAGGATGGGTCCTTGTCAGAATTCTAAGGCTAAGAGAAATGCTATAGCCTGTGGCTATATGGGAGCAGGGGGTCATCCTGGGTAAAGACCAGAGCACATACCAGAAGAGAAGTGACCACACCTCTTGGAAGCACTAAAAAAATAAAAAAAAAAAAACCCAGAGCTAGTTCTGAAAGTAGCATGTTAGGACAGTCCCCCACCCACCCCCTCCCAAGGTATAAAGAGTCCAACTTTAACATAAAGTTCAAAGGCAAGAAATAGGCTAGAACAATGGATCAAACCAAAAACCAAAAACTCAATAACTTTGAGCATAAAAGGCACTATGGAAGTAGAGTAGACCAAGACAGAAACTCAGAAGGAAACTACATGAAAATAGCTACAAATAAAGTCTCAAAGAAAGATACTCACTGGACAAAAACCCAACAAGAATTTCTGAAAGAGTTAAAGAGATAAAAGTGGTAGAGGAAAAACTGAGAAAAGAAAAGAGAATGATACAAGGAAATTATGAAAAGAGATTTAACAGTTTGGTAAAAAAGATGAAGAAAAATACTAAGGAAAATAAAACCTTAAAAAACCAAATTGTACCAGATCTCAAACTTTATTATAAGGTGTTAATCATTAAAATAATGTATTACTGGCTAAGAAATAGAGTGATGGATCAGATTAGATACACAATGTAATTATCTAGTGTTTGATAAGCCCAATTTCACATTTTCTTTTTGAGATAAGAACTTTTGATATAAGAACTCATTATTTGATTAAAACTGGTAGGTAAGCTGGAAAACATATATAAGTATCATTTGCATAATTATATATGTATAATTGATGTAAAATTACTTACTCTCTCGATGGTAGGGAGGAAAAGAAATAATTTGGAACTCAAAAGTTTTTTAAATGAGTGATAAAAAGTTTTTTCTTATAATTGGGAAAAATAATAGTAACAATAACAACAAAATAAACAGAATTAAACTAATGGTTAAAAAAAGGAATAAGAATTCACTGAGGAACTCCTTACAAAGCAGAATAAGTCAAATGGAAAAGAAAATTCAATGAAGAAAAAATTCCTTACAAACCAAAGTTGGGAAAAAAAATTCTTAAAAATTAGAATCGGACACGTGAAAGTTTAAGGCTCCATGAAACAATAAAACAAAGTCAAAAGAATTAAAATATAGAAGAAAATATGAAACATCTCATTGGAAAAACAACTGACCTAGAAAATAGATTGAGAAAAGACAATTTAAGACTTATTGGATTACTTGAAGTCCATAATCAAAAAAAAAAAAAATCTAGATAACATATTTTAAGAATTTATGAAGGAAAACTGCCTTGATCTTAGATGCAAAGTATAAAATAGAAATTTAAAGAATCCACCAATCACCTCCTAAAAGAGATACCAAAATGAAACCACCAAGGAATATTATAGCTAAATTTCAGAGCTCCCTGGTAAAGGAGAAAATATTGCAAGCAGCCAGAAAGAAATAATTCAAGTATTGTGGAGACACAGTTAGGATAACACAAGATTTAGCAGATTTCGCATTAAAAGACTGGAGAATTTGGAATATGATATTCCAGAAAACAAAAGAGATAAGACTAGAACCAAGAATAATATCCTTAATAAAAATAAGTAAAATCCTTTAGGAGAAAAATGAATATTTAATTAAATAAAGCACTTTCAAGCATTCCTGAAGAAAAGACAGGAGATGGATAGAAAATTATCTTTCAAACAGAAGACTCAAGGGAAACATAAAAAGGTAAATGTAAGAAAAATAAGAAAACAATACAAATAATAAAAATTATTTTAAAAAAGCAGTGAGGGGCGAAGCCAAGATGGCGGAGTAGGACGCAAGTTTATGAGCTCCGAAACCACAGCCCATAGAATTAATGTAAAAAGAGACCTCCATAACTTCTGGACCACTGAAAGGTGTACAGAAACAGAGTGGAAGAGATTTCTGTTCCCGAGAGCCCTGGAGACCCGTCCCCAGGGTCCGTCACGCCCCAGAAAGCGGACCCCACCCCAGCACTGCCCTGGCTGCGGCCCCAGAGCAGCTGACCCGAGCAGGCTTCAGGGATGGAAGCTCAAGCAGCCAGGAAAGTCCCTCCGCCCACAGAAGCTACAGGTCAGTGAGAGAGATGGCTGGCTGGCTGAGGGGAGCGGGGTGTCTCCGTGGCTCGGGACCCCTCGGGAGGAAGTGGCGGCGGCAGAGGTGGGGGTGGTGGCAGAGGCAGCAGCAGCGCGGCCGTGGTGGCCCGGGGACTCCCCCAGCAGCAGGCAGGATCTTCATTACTGAAAGTCTCTGCATAATCAACCTGAGGGAGCTAAGCCTGGGAGATGGCCCTGCCCCACCCCGCTCTATTAATTAAGGCCTCTGCATAAAGCCCCTAAGGGAACTGAGCCTGGGAGGTGCCCCCCCCACGCGCTCCTTTCCTGAAAGTCTCTGCATAAAGCCCCTGAGGAAGCCGAGCCTGGGAGGCGGCCTTGCCCCCACCCCAGTACCAGAACTAAAGGTCACATTGATTAGCAGCTGGGCAGCACGGAAAGCACATTTGAATCTCAGAGCCCAAGCACTAGCTGGGCGGATCTAGACGGGGGTGGACAGGAATCTCAGAAGTCAAGTAACTGGCTGGGAAAATGCCTAGAAAAGGGAAGAAAAATAAGACTATAGAGAGTTTTTTTCCAACAAATGCAAATGATCCCGACTTTCGGATCTGACGACGACGAGGAGGAAATATTCCTGCCATCAGGGAAACACGTGGAGGGTGGGGCCTCAGTACCCCAGACATCCCAGGGGGATGTCGGGTGGGCTCAGGCCTTGGAAGAACTCAAAAAGGATTTTGAAAAGCAAGTTAGACAGGTGGAGGAAAAACTGGGAAGAGAAATGACAGAGATGCAAGAAAAGTATGAAAAACGGGTCAATACCTTGGTAAAGGAGACCCAAAAAAATGCTGAGGAAATTAACACCTTGAAAAATAGGCTCACTCAATTGGCAAAGGAGGTTCAAAAAGCCAATGAGGAGAAGAATGCTTTCAAAAGCAGAATGAGCCAAATGGAAAAAGAAGTTCAAAAGCTCACTGAAGAGAATAGTCCTCTCAAAATTAGAATGGAACAGATGGAGTCTAATGACTTTACGAGAAACCAAGAAATCACCAAACAAAACCAAAAGAATGAAAAAATGGAAGAGAATGTGAAATATCTCGTGGGAAAAACAACTGACCTGGAAAATAGATCCAGGAGAGACAATTTAAAAATTATGGGACTACTTGAAAGCCATGATCAAAAAAAGAGCCTAGATATCATCTTCCATGAAATTATCAAGGAAAACTGCCCTGACATTCTAGAACCAGAGGCCAAAATAAGTATTGAAAGAATCCATCGATCACCACCTGAAAGAGATCCAAAAAGAGAAACTCCTAGAAATATTGTGGTCAAATTCCAGAACTCCCAGCTCAAGGAGAAAATCTTGCAAGTAGCTAGAAAGAAACAATTCCAGTATTGTGGAATACAATCAGGATAACTCAAGATCTAGCAGCTTCTACATTAAGGGATCGAAGGGCATGGAATAGGATATTCCAGAAGTCAAAGGAACTAGGACGCAAACCAAGAATCACCTACCCAGCTAAACTGAGTATAATACTTCAGGGGTAGATATGGTCTTTCAATGAAACAGAGGACTTTCAATCATTCTTGATGAAAAGACCAGAGCTGAAAAGAAAATTTGACTTTCAAACACAAGAATGAGAAGAAGCATGAAAAAGTAAACAGCAAACAGAAGTCTTAAGGGACTTACCATAAGTGAACTGTTTACATTCCTACATGGAAAGATAATATTTGTAACTCTTAAAACTTTTCAATATCTGGGTAGTTGGTGGGACCACACACACACATGTACATGCATGCACGCACCCACACACACATACACACATGCACACACATACAGAGACAGAGAGCACAGAGTGAATTGAATAGGATGGGACCATATCTTAAAAGAAATTAAGGTAAATGGTGAGAGAGAAATGTAGTGGGAGGAAAGAGGGTGAAATGGAATGGGGTAATTATATGTCATTTAAGAGGCAAGTGGGAGAATTTTTAGTGGAGGGAAAAAGAGGAGAGCTGAGAAAAAAAAACAATTAGTTTACCCTCATCACATTTGACTAAAGGAAGGAATAAAATGAACACTCATTTTGGTATGAAAACCTATCTTACAGTATAGGAAAGTGGGGGAGAAGGAGATAAGCAAGGGGGGGGGATGATGGAAGGGAGGGCAAAGGGAGGAGGGAGCAATTTGAAGTCAACACTTGGGGAGGGACAGGATCAAAAGACAGAAGAGAAACAATGAGGGGCAGGGTAGGATGGAGGGTAATTCAATTAATCTTACACAACACGACTATCAGGGAAGTCATTTGCAAAATTATACAGATATGGCCTATATTGAATTGCCTGCCTTCCCAAAGGGAATGGGTGGGGAGGGAGGGATGGGGAGAATTTGGAACTCAAAGTTTTAGGAACAACTGTTTAGTATTGCTGTTGCTACTAGGAAAGAAGACATACAGTTAATGAGGAATAGAAAGTCATCTGGCCCTACAGGAGAAAAGAGAAGATGGGGACAAGGGAAGGGAGGGATGATAGAAGAGAGGGCAGATTGGTGATAGGGAAAATTAGAATGCTTGGGGTATTGGGGTGGGGGGAGGGGATAAAAGGGGAGAAAATTTGGAACCGAAAATTTTGTGAAAATGAGTGTAAAAAGTTAAATAAATAAATAAATAAAGAAAGAAAGAAGGAAAAAAAAAAGAGTCAGTGGAACAGAGGTCAGTGAACAAGATACAATAAACATTTTTTTTAAATCCAAAAAAAAAAAAAAGCAGGCACCATTTTTTCTCTCAACTAAAAAACCTCAACTCTCTTGACAATTCTATTACAGGTGTACATATACACCACACACACACACACACACACACACACACACACACACACACACACCCCAAAATTTCCAAGAATGCTAAGCATTCTGTGCCTTTCTCTGATATCGCCATCCCTGGCATTGTGCATATGCATTCCTGAAACAATGTGCACGTGCAAATATACAAATGAACATCCATCAATGAATGGGGTCTCAGTATATGCATATATAAATTATATTTAAAGAATCTCTTCATGACAGTTCCTGAAAGCTAATATATATCTATATCTATATATCTATATGAAAATTATAATTTTATATCTGTTATTATGTCCTAATGTTATCTCTTTCTTCTGATCTCATTGCAATAATTTCAGGTACTGCTACTTTGGCTATTAGTTTCCTTTAAAATGTTCAAGCACTTAAGGCAACTGTGCCTAATCTATAAAGATACTACATTATCAAAAAAACTGACAAAGGGAGATGCCAACATTAAGTTGATGTGCTATAGTCTTCCCACATTCATTTAATTAAATGATTCATCATATCCAGAATAGATTTCTATATTCCCCACATGATTAAGGCTGCCCTCTTCAAGGTTACCAGTAATCTCTTACTTGATAATTCAATGGCCATATCTCAGGCATCATTCTTCTTCATCTCTGTCTATGACACTGTTGATCCCTCCCTTATTTCTCAGATTCCATTCTTCCTAAATATTCTCTCTTTCCCATGTCTTTGGGACAGTGCTTTTATATACTTTTATGAGAAGATGTTCTCAGTCTCCTTACTTGTGTTCCAAACCTCTGTATTTGGCCTTCTTTCCTTTTTTTTTTTTTGATAAGGGGTCTTATTATCTTCCATGAATTCAGTTATCATTTTTATACATCTAGCTTCACTCCCATCTCTCTTTCTTCCTTCCCCCACTTCTCTCTCTATCCCTCTTTTTCTCTCTCCCTCTCTCTCTCTTTCTCCCTCTCTGTCCCTCTCTGAAGATATTTAAAAATTAAATGGTGGAAACTTTGCAATACTAGTTTCTTCTGTATACTTAGGAAGACAGAGTTAGGAGGCTAAAATTTTATATTTGAGATGTGTTATCCTTTTATAACAAAATGACATACTGTAATTACAAACAAAATTCAAAGCATTTAAAAGAATCCAACAAATAAACTATTCTTGAACATGATTACAAATAGAATTGCTGCCCACAACTGCCCAGACAGCACTGACCCATTAAAAAAATTTAAGAGTATTAATACACATTCCCACACCAAATACTCATAATTTTCAAACTCATGGAACAAAAAGCACCATATAGGAAGATCCAAAAATGAAAATTAAAACCATATAAGAATAGGATGACAGATATATCATTTCTGTTGCCTTGTCTCCAACTGGGATTATTCCAAAGTTATTTTCACAGAGTCTACAGATGATGTGTTTATTTCCCAATACTATCATTCATTTACAAAAAATAAAATGGTGACTTTATCCATTTGCATAATCATTCACAAAACATAAAATATAAAACCAAAAGAGGATAGCCTTCCCTTTGACCATTTCTATCTGACCTCTATTTTAAAAAATGAGATGATGATAGCATTAATCCACAAATATTTTAATAATATTTTAAGTAGATGCATCCTGATCAAATATTCATAATCACCAAACTACATGGAATGAAAAGCTTTCAAAATATAGAGACCTAAAAAAAGAAAGCAAAGTCATCCAGGGACATGTTGAGGTATATATGAGCATGGTTGTCCCATGTGCTGCTAGAGTTTTTGAGAATATGCTTTGAGCAAGTCAACAGAATATTTTTTACGTCCCAACACTTTTATTCAATTAAAAAAGGCAATCATTTTACTCACCTGTGTAATATGTTGCAGCACATTAAATATGAAAGAATAATAACTAGATTTTGTTCCTAATTGAATTCCATAAGAAGTGATGAGAAAAAGATGAATGGATGATGATAATGATAATATGATGATGATAATTGACATTAATTTGTCCATGTGACATTCAATAAACACTTTATACATCATTTTGCTCCTTCACTCTATGAAGTATTGTCATTATTCTCATTTAACAGATGAAGATTGCATCCTAGGCCATCTCCAGTCATCCTGATGAATATCTGGTCACTGGACCCAGATGGCTCTGGAGGAGAAGGTGAGGCTGGTGACCTTGCCCAGCCTTCCCTCACTCAAATCAAAGTCAACTGCAAGTGATGTCATCATCTTTATGTCATTGTCCTCTTCAAGAACAAAGGACAAATACAACCCACCGATCCCCATTCTTCCTGTAACATTCTTCACAACATTGGAGGCATCTTCATCTTTTCCTTTTTTCTCATCTCATCTCAATATATCCAAAGAATTGACAAATCTTGTAAATTTTCACTCCAATATTTCCCTTTATTTCCATATATACGATCACCACTCAACTCTCATCTGGATTATTTTACTAGCCCCCACACTGGATCCCTGATTTCTGTTGACTCCTTTCTCTAATCCATTCTGCAAAAAGTCACTCCCTACGTCACTCCCTAGACCACTGAACCTTTAGAAACCAACTTGCCCTTCAATGTCTCTAGGATTAATTACTAACTCCTCAACTTGACAGTTAAAGGACTTTGAAATCTTATTCCAGTCTACCATTACAAGTTTATTTCTTCATATATTCTTTTTTCCCACCAAACTCTCTGTTCTGCAAACTAAATATTGCATTCCCCACTTCCACACCTTTTAATAATTTGTCTTCTATCTGTGGAATGTACTGTATCCTTACCTCTGGTTCTTAGAATCCCCTAGCTTACTCCCCAGCTAAGTTCGTGTTCCATTTCTCATAAGAAACTTCCCTCATACTCTTCGTTATTAGTGTTCACTTTCTCCTCAAATAATTTTTTATATTCTTATTTGTGAACATATATATTCACCCTCCTCCTCTCCCTACTTCATCTCCCATCCCTGTAAGTTACTTCATGTCAATCAGGTTAAGGAGGAGACTTTTTTTCATTTTGTCTAGATATCCCCCATGTCTGGTGAAGTGCTTCATATGCAGCAGGCACTTAACAAATTCTTATTGAACTACATAAAGTTGTAGAGCATCAATAGAGAAAAAACACACATGTCCTTCCAAAACAAACCAAAAAATAGAAAGAAAAAAAAAAGAGAAGACATTCTTAATTAGGATAAAAAGTTGCATGGTTAAAAATGGAATTGTTCTCCCCTTGGGCCAGATAGAAACAGAAAAACAAACCTCCAAGTAAGCAGTGTTTGTACATCCTCATGCAATTTTTTTATAGTCATTACTCCATTTATCCATTAAGACTGTCTGAACTTGAAATTTCCAAACATAGCTGGAATCTTGTCTTTCAATGCATATTAACCTCTAATGCCAAAGTAAATAAATGCATTCACATTTCAATGAATCAGCAAAACAGCATATTTTAAAAAGGAAAAATAATATTTTAAAAGGTAGATATGAAACAAAACTGAAATGCAGCATGCATATCAACATGTAATACAAAAGGGAAAAAAAACAAATGATAGTCAAATAGTCATTTGAGCAAATGATATTTCCATTTGTAAAATTCATGGGTCATTCCATATAATTTGACTTTTAGCAAGCCATGAAACGGTTTTTTTTTTTTTTTGAGAATGGCTTTCTGGAAAAGTGATTAAAAAAGTTAATATGAGATTCTTAAACTCTGCCAGCAAAGTTAACCACTTGCCTCTTCATGTGTTTAGGCTAGTTAACATTTAATAGCAGTGAAGCAAAGTTAAAGAAGTCACTAATGTCCTTTGCTTCAACCTTAGACTTACAACTTCATTCCAGACATTTTATAAAAATGTATGAAAAAGATAAAGCAATTTTGAAATGTATATGGTAGAGCTGCTATCCAAAACAATAACTTTTTTGTTAATTCAGAGAGTATTTGCAGAAATAGCCTCAGATCCTTCTAAATCTTTCCAGGGCCAAAAAGTATCAAGTTTCCTTGACAAGCTTAGCTCTGTGATAAAGAATTCATAGAGGTGGCTCATTTGATAGAATATCAGCCATGGAACGAGGACCTGAATTCACATTTGGCCATAGATACTTATTAGCTGTGTGACCATGGGCAAGTAACTTAACCCTGTTTCCTCAGTGTAAAATGAGATAGAGAAGGAAATGACAAACTAATCCAGTATCAGTGCCTTGAAAATCCCAGATGGGGTCATGAAGAGTTGGACATGCCTGAAAACAACTAAACAGCTACAAATCACCTGACTTTTAGAAGTCCTCCTTGTCCTTGAACATCATTCACTAAAGGTGGATTCATGGCTCATTTATACACCCAACTTATGGCTTTGAATTTGTCCCTTAGAACAAAGAGAGAGGGGCAGACATAGAAAGAGAGAAGCAGAGAGGAGATGGGTTCTATAATTGGTCATTTGGTCAAGCATTCATTACAAATTTACTGTGTGTCAGGCCCTATGTTAAACATTAAGATATAAAGAAAGGTAAAAACTAGCAGAGTCAAGACAGTGGAGTAGAAAGATGGACCTGCTGTAGCTCTCCCCCATAGCCCATAAAATACCTGTAAAAATGACTTTAAACAATTTCTAGAGCAGCAAAAGCCACAAAACAGAGTGAAAGAGATTTCCAGCCCAAAGCAGCCTGGGATGCCAACGGGAAAGGTGTATCACACCAGACTCAGAGTGGAGCGCTGCTCAGCCCTGTCTGCATGGCAGGGACAGGACTGGAGCAGGCTTCAGGGTGCAGAATCATGGGCAGCAGCTACAGTTCCCAGGTTTCTCAACCCATAAAAGTCAAAGACAGCTTCTAAGGTCAGTGAGAAAGCTCTTTCACCTGGGTAAGAAGGGAGCAGGATCTGGCCCTAGCCCTGGCCGCAGGGCTGTTATCAGTCACTGCAGCACAGTGTCCATTTTTTGGAGCCCTCAGCCTAAAGACCCTGGGGGAATTGAGCAGTTGATGTAGATCTCAGCCCTGAGTGGCAGTCCTAGGGTGAGGAAGGGATAATATCTAAAAAAACAAATTAAATGATGAGAGAGGAATATATTGGGAGGAGAAAGGGAGAAATGGAATGGGACAAATTATCTGTCATAAAAGAGGCAAGAAAAAAGTTTTTTCAATGGAGGGGGAAAGGGTAGAGGTGAGAGGGAAAAAGTGAAGCTTACTATCATCACATTTGGCTTAAGGAAGAAATAACATGCACACTCAATTTGGTATGAAAATCTAACACTACAGGAAAGTAGGGAAGAAGGAGATAAATGGGGTGTTGGGGGATGACAGAAGGGAGGGCAAATGGGAGGAGAGAGTAATTAGAAGTAAACACTCTTGGAGAGGGATAAGGTCAAAAGAGAGACTAGAATAAATGGGGGGCAGGATAGGATGGAAGGAAATATAGTTAGTCTTTCACAATATGATTGTTATGGAAGTCTTTTGCATAACTACACATGTATAGCCTATATTGAATTGCTTGCCTTCTCAGTGGAGATGGATGGGGAGGGAGGAAGAAGTTGGAACTCAAAATTTTAAGGACGAATGTTCAGAATTGTTTTTTCTTGTAACTGGGAAATTAGAAATACAGATAATGGGGTATAGAAATCTATCTTACCCTAGAAGAAAAGAGAAAAGTTGGGGACAAGGAAAGGGAGGGGTGTGATAGAAGGGGGGGAAGATTGGGAGAAGAGGTAATCAGAATGCATAGTATCTTAGGGTAGGGGAGGGGAGAGATGGGGAGAAAATTTGGAACTCAAAATCTTGTGGAAATGAATTTTGAAAACTAAAAATAAACAAATAAACATAGAATTAAAAAAAAAGCAAGATAAAAACTGATCCCTTCCCTCAAGAAATGTATATTCTAACAGAGAAGATAACACAACTAAGTAAATAAAAATATATACAGAGTAGATGAAGGCAATTTGAAAAGGGAGGCATTTGTAGCTGTGGGAAAAGGGACTAGAAAAACCCTCCTATAGAAGGTGGGATGTTAAGTAAGTACTGAAGCAAATCAGGGAAATTGAAACGTAGCAGTGAGGGAGCAAAGAATTCCAGGTGCAGGGAACAGCCAGTGCAGAGGTACAGGAGATGGAAGTGTTAAATTTAAAGAACTCTAAGATGAGTAGAGTGTGTGGAGGGGAAAATAAGGTGTAAGAAAGCTGGAAAAATAGGAAGGTGTAAGGTTATGAAAAAGTTTAAAATTTTTTTGTCCATTCATAGCTTCAGCAACAATTTACTAGTTTGCCTATCTTCCCACAACCCCTCAAACACTGACTATTTCCATCTTTTGTCATCTTTCTTACTTTTCTAGATGAAACCCAGGGTTGTGGTTGTTCTGTATTTACATTGCTCTGATTAGCGATTTGGAGCACTCTTTCATTTGGTTGTGAGTAGTTTGCAATTCTTTTGAGAATGAATTATTCATATATTTTCCCCACTTATTTATAGTAGAATGGCTTTTGATTTTATGGTATCTATGTCTATATCTATCTCTTAATTGTTTATATATTTTGGACAACACACTCTTGTCAGAGAAATTTGATAATGCTTTTTTTCCCTATTCCAATTACTTCTCTACTTATTCTATGTGCACTAATTTTGTTTGTGCAGAAGTTTATTCTGCTTCATGCAATCAAAATGATCTATTTAATTTTCTGTAATTCCTTTTATTCCTCCTTTATCTCTAAAAACACAACTCTTATCCATAGTTGTAAGAGGCATATGATCTATTTCTCTTCTAATATGCTTAAAAGTATAATCTTTAATAGTAGGACATGTATTCATTTAGAATGTGAAGTGTTGGTCTGCTTTCTCCGCAGTTTTATCAAATATGGAGTTTTATTCCTAAATAATTTACCTTTTCTCATATACTGGGTTATTGAGTTACATTGCTTCTGATTCTCCCTTGTGTGTTCCATTTATCTACCTCTCTATTTTCAAACCAATACCAGATGGTTTTGTTATCTTCTGTTTTACAATACAGTTCAAGGTCTGGAACTGCTATTTGCCTTTCATCTCAACTTTTTTTTAAAAAAAATTTTCCTTGATAGAGTTTCAGATTAGATTTTTCCCCCCACATCATTGTTGTTATTATTTCATATAGTTTAATAAAGTATCCCTATGGTAAATTGATTGGTATATCATTCACACTATAAATGAACTTTGGTAGTTTTGTCATTTTTAATTAATGCTGGCACAGCCCAGCCATGAGCACTGAATATTGCTATTCAAAGCTATTCTTTACTTCTTTAAGGAGCACTTTGTTGTTTTGGTAGAATATTCTCTAGATAGTTTATGCATTTTTGTACTTTAGAATGGGAATTCCTTTTCTATTATTGTATAGAAATTCCATTAGTTTTGAGGTGGGTTTTGTTTTTGGTAACTTACAACTGTGCTGAAACTTTTGTTTCAGTCAGTATCTCTAGTGAGATATTAGGACTTCCTAAGCAAATCATCATTTTGTCTTTGATAGGGATAATTTTATATCATCTTGATGTATTCTTATGCCTTTAATTTCTTTCTCATATTTTACTGCCACTGTTTGCATTTCCAGAACTATATCAAACAATAGTGTTTGGCATCCTTAGCTTAATCTTATATTTATTAGGAAAGGTTCTAGTGTATCCCTATTACATATGATTCTTACTTTTGGTTCTAATCAGATACTGTTTTATGATATTAACAAAAGTTCCTCTATGACAATGCCTTATGAAGTTTTTAGTAGAAATGAGCATAATGCTTTGTCAAAGGATTTTCCCAATCTATCAATATAATCACATAGTTTGTGGTATTTTTGTTTTCAATATGACTAATTATCTTGATTGTTTTCCTAAGTTTGAACCATCCTTGTATCTCTGGTATAAATCTGGTTTGGTCATGATGAATGATTTCTTGGGTGGATCACTAAACTGTTGAGAGTATTGAATTTTTAAAAATTATTTCCATTAATGATACTGACCTCTAGTTCTTCTATTATTCTTTAAAATATTAATAACTTTTTCTATGAGTCCATCAGGACTAGAAGTTTGTTTCCTTTGGTAGTTTCTTTGTAGCTAGTTTTGTTTCCTTTTCTGAGACTGGATTATTTAAGATTTGTATTTAGTATTTTCTTAGTTTGGGTAAGGGGAACAAGGAAGTGTATATTTGAAAATTATGGAGATGTGAAAGCAAAATATATCAATTTAAGAATATAATTGACTAATCAATCAATTTACCTTTTCCTATATTCAATATTATGTTAGCCTGTGTGCTTGCATGGGAATTGAAAGCACTTTTTCTTTTTTCTACAAATTTAGAAATGATTCAAAATTTGATGTTCCTGGACAAACGCTAGTTTGGAATACAAGTAAAATTCTGATGTTCCCTGGGGAAACTCTAGTGTGGGCATGAGTCAAAGAACATGATAATGAGATTCCTTAAGTTTGAACCCAGTCCAAGTAAGCCTAGAGAGCTGATTTCCTGGGGTTTGAGGGCATGGGTGATATTAAAATGAAGTTACTTGAGCAACTAAAGTCTTCATGCATAGAAAATAGGCCATTTGGGAACCATTTAACTTCTTTTAAAAAACCATATTGATGGGAAAACAGCTAAAGATCCTGACATAACTGACCAGTTACAAGATGATAGCACATCTGTTATCAAATGATATCACATATGTAAGGGGCTACCTCAAAGTGAGTGATAACAGTGTAAAGAATTGAAGTTTTGAAGACATGAAACGTAACCCTCATGTACTCTCTCTACTCTTTCTATTTTGTTTTTTCCCTTGGCATGGAGTAAGGAGAAGGGAAACATGCTCTGGGGGATAGGGAGTGAAAGAGATGTAATGCTTATTTTCTTAAAATAAAGCTTACATTTTGGAGATCTCAAATCACTGAATCAGTTTAAATTAAAACAGAATACTTTGTAACAGAGTTACTGAATAACAAAGTTATTCAGCATAATACATTTATATATAGACACAATACATAATACATTGTAATAAAGTATAATTTAATTCAGAACATCAGAGGATGATATATTTAGAGCTAGAAAGGACCTTATAGGTCATTTATTCCAAGCCCTTTATTTTAAATGAGAAGGAACCAAGGCTGAGAAAGGTGAAGTGCACATAGATACTAAGTGCAAGAATGGTAAAAATCAACATTTGAACCTGGTTTCTCTGATTCTAAATCTACTTCATTAAGATGGCATATTTATTAATTTAACTTACTTTCAAAATGTTTTGTTATTACTAGAACCACAGATTTCTGCACTAAGTACCTGCTGTTGTCAGAAAGAAGTGGTCATTTCCTCAAACACTTATGCTACTTGAGGAAAATCTTCCTTCTATAGCTAATTTTCTTGTAAGATCAGGCTAAAACAACAATAACTGTAAGCCTCAAATGCCTGCAAAGATTGCGTTCATCCTTCATTGCCGAAGAAGACCATGCCATCAGAGAAACAATGACATGACTTGCATTTGACTTTGTTTTGAGTGAGGGAGGGCGGTGCAGGTCACCAGACTCACTTCTCCTCCAGATTCATCTGAATCCAGTGACCAGATATTCATCAGGATGACTGGAGATGACCCAGGATGAGGCAATTGGGGTTAAGTGACTTGCCCAAGGTCACACAGCTAGTGCCTGTCAAGTGTCTGAGGTGAGATTTGAACTCAGGTCCTCCTGACTCCTGCACTAGTGCTCTATCCACTGTACCACCTAGCTGCCCTCCTACAAAGATACAACTGATGAAAATGTATGTATTTTTTTTGATGAAAACTGTATGTATTTTGTGGAAATGCAACCTTCTCTGTTTTTATCCTAGTAACCTTTTCACCTACTCATAGATGATGCTTCTTCATTCAGTTTTCAGATATTGTTTGGCCTTGTCACTGACCCCTGCTTCTGCCTTGGCACAGACTTGTCCCTCTGCCTACTCAGCTGCTAAACATAGATGAGAGAATTCATTAATTCATGAATTTGTTCTAAGAGAGATTGAGCAAAGCATGTGCAAAGCTGACCTTCTTGGTTTTGGCCAACCATGACTCAGTGCTGAAGAGCTTGGCAATTTGAGGTGATGAGGTAGCACACATACTACCCACCAAGTAGGAAGAGCTAATGAATCAATAGAAATGCAAGAGACTGACCCCATCCTTAGAGATTTTTTCCTTCTTGGCTATAGGTCACACAGGAACTACAGGGAGTTGTGTCCCAAAAAGAGTGAGAGAAGGACAGTGGTGAGCATGTGGCATCTAAAGCATGTTTCCTCAGTAGACAAGACTGAACACGGGCTTGGAGTTGCCTCTTTTTATTTGTTTTATTTCCTTCTTAATCTTAGATAAACAAGTATTGAGCCCAAGGTGAAGGTGTTCAGGAGTAGCAGCAACCTTGTGAACTTGAGAGGTCTACAGTTTCTAGATCCTTTTGGTGACAGCTGATTGGTACCAAGGAGAAGATTCCTAGAACCTGTTCCTTATGCCCTTGTAGATCATGGTCACCAATAAGAGGATGACCTACTTTGGGCCCACTGTGTCAGGTGCTAGGAGCTGTTTGGGCAATATAGAACTGAGGTGAAGTGTAAAATTTCTATTTGGCAGTCCCACAGATTGTTTTATGTTCTTTTTTAAAAAAATAATATTTTCATTTTTCCAATTATATGTAAAGATAACTTTCAACATTCATTTTTATAGGATTTTTAGTTTCAAATATTTTCTCCCTTCCTTCCTCCCCTACCCCTCCAAGATGGCAAACAATCTGATATAGGTTATATAAATGTAATCGTATAAATATATTTCAATATTAGTCATGCTGTAAAAGAAGAAACAGAACAAAAGGAAAAACCCCCACACAAAAATGGTGAAAAGAGTATGCTTCTATCTGCATTCAGATTCCATGAGTTCTTTCTCTGGTGGTGGATAACATTTTCATTTTTCAGAATTGTCTTGGATCATTGTATTGCTGAGAAGAGCTAAATCAATTATAGTTAATCATTGCAAATGTTGCTGTTACTGGGTACAATGTTCTCCCAATTCTGCTCATTTCACTCAGCATCAGACCACGTAAGTCTTTCCAGGTTTTTCTGAAATCCCCATAATCGTCATTTCCTGTAGCACAATAGTATTCCATTACATTCCTATACCACAACTTGTTCAGCCATTCCCAAATTGGCTGGCATGCCCTCAATTTCCAATTCTTTGCCATGACATAAAGAGCTGCTATATAGTTTTTTGGTATATGTGGGTCCTTTTCCCTTTTTAATGATCTCTTTGGGATACAGACCCTGTGATGGTATCACTAGATCAAAGGTACGTACAGATTTATAGCCCTTTGGGCATAGTTCCAAATTGCTCTCAGGATGGTTGTATCAGTTCACAATTCTGCCAGCAATGCATTAATGTCCCAATTTTCCCAAATTTTTTCCAACATTTATCATTTCTCTTTTCTGTCATATTAGCCAATATGAGAGGTGTCATATGGGGACACTTGGAGTTGTTTTAATTTGCATTTCTCTAAGCAATAGTGATTTCAAACATTTTTTCATAGGGAATGTTAATTTCTTCATCTGAAAACTGCGTGTTTGTATCCTTCAACCATTTGGTGAATGATTTGTATTCTTATAAATCTGATTCAGTTCTCTATATACTTGAGAAATGAGGCCTTTATCAGAAACCCTTGCTGTACAAATTGTTTCTCATCTTCCTGCTTTCCTTCTAATCTGACTGTGTTTGTTTTGTTTGTGCAAAAGCTTTTTAATTTAATGTAATAAAATTATCTATTTTACATTTCATAATGTTCTCTGTCTCTTGTTTGGTTGTAAATTTTTCCCTTCTCCATAGATCTGACAAACTATTCCTTGCTCTCCTAATTTGCTTATGGTCTCCTCCTCTGTACCTAAATCATGTACTCATTTTGACCTTAACTTAGTATATGGTGTGAGATGCTGGCCTATACCTAATATCTGCCATACCATTTTTCAATTTTCGCAGCAGTTTTTGTAAAATCATGAGTTCTTATCCCTGAATGCTTTTATGTTCTAATGAGATTTAATTATAAACCTCCCAAAGAGTATGTGTGGTAAAATATAAGTTACTGAATCTTGTGCTGTGAATCTTTTAGCAATTCTTTTGTGCTTGAGTATGGGGAGGGACTGTTTCATAATTGATTGGCATTATTCATTTGCACCTTCTAATCCCTTCCTATGGGAAGGCCTAGACATGAGCCAAAATATAGGCCTTAAACAAATTTCCTTGGGGGGATATAATAAGCACAAAAGTATGAGAAAAGGAAGCATGACTTCTCTCACTAAAAGCCAACCTCCCCCAGGACTAAACCCAATCCAGACTGCACACTCGGGTCACCATTAAAAGGCAAAGGGAGTAATTATAGTGCCCAACCCCAGGGCTCAGCAATCCAGCACTGAATAATGTTACATGCTTCAATAAACTTTTATTAAATGCCTACTAGGTATAGGATATTACACTAATCCCTGATGGGGAAGGAAGACGAAAGGTAGAAAAAGGAAGAAAATGTGATCTCTGATCTCAAAAAGCCCTTACCGATTCATTAGAGGACAGAGTGTTAAATGCTTGCTGTCAGGAAGACCTGGGTGTAAATCTTTCCTCAGATGACAGTTTTGAGACCCAAGGAAAGTCATAATGTCTCTGCACCTTAATTTCCTCAAAGTATTACTGTGAGGGTAGAATGAGATTTTATATTATATATATTATATATATATATATAAAACTTGTTTATATATATATAATATATATATATATATATATATATATATATATATATATATATATATATATATATATATATAAAACTTGCTTTGTAAATCCTATAAGGCTTCCAGACATTATTATTGCTGAGATGTTTATAAAGAATCTTTAGTCAGCAAGTCAGGCAGAGGCAATACTATGTTGCAAACATTTTGCCACTACATTGCAAAATGTATATACTTAGAAAAAGCCCAGACTGCCTTCCTGGACCAGTGATGAATGACTGAATTCTGCAACATTTAAAAGTGTCTTTTCTACATCAACTACTAGTTTACTATTTGCTTATCGAAACTCTATCAAAATATTAAAGGATGGAAGCAAATGACATGGAAAGGAAAGAATAAAAGGGTGGCTGAACACTTTGGAGCGACGCACCATTTGTGTGGTTCCTCCTGAAGTGGGAGATCCTGGATCTAAACCATCTGAGGGTGAAAAGAATGCTTATACTCCAAGGCATGATCTAAAGGCATCTCCTAACAGGAGATGTTTTATCAAGGAACACAGAAAGAAGAAATTGGTAATGGTGGCAGGTGACTGAGACTACTTCTTGAAGAGTATTCAAGCAACTATATATATTTTTTTAACTGAATAACAACACTCAAGAGATCTATTGCCTTCATGGGGGCAAATAGTCATTGTACAGAAAAAATAAATCATAATAATATCACTTGATTTATCATTTTAATTTTTGCAAAGCAAATTTATATTGCTTATCTCACTTAATCCTCACAATAACTCTGGAAGACAGGTTCTACTTCCATTTGAAAATGAGAAAACTAATATTGAGAAATATTAAGAGACTGGCCTAAGGTCACACAACTAGTGTTTAAGGAAGGAATTCATCTCAGGTCTTCCTAATTCCAAGTCTAGCACCATCTAATGGCCCTTCTCATGATTTGCCACATTAAATGACCACAGCCAACTTCTGGAGTGTGAACACATATGATACTCCCAAGAATGAATCCAAGGGGTATCACTAAAAATTATAAAGGTTTGGTTAAAAAAAGCCTTAAGGGCACAGGTGGCATTTTCATCATTGCAGTCAATCAGAGACAAGGACTTTATGAGAGAAAGGGAAATTTGGAAATTGAATAGCTTGTTAAGAAGGTAGAATTTGAGAAAGGGATTAAGATTTCTATACCATGGTTTAAATTATAAGAATGTAGGAATCCTGGTTGGTGTGCAATGCACCTAAAAGGTAAGAATATATATATATATATATGCCTGGAGCTTTAGAAATCTGATCAAGTGAACTTTAAATGGAAAAAGAAAAGGAGATGGAGAAAACCATCTATGTAGGCACCATAGAGAATAACTATATCTGAGGAAGAAAAATGGAATCACATGTTCCCAGATTCCCAGGAAAGTCCAAGAAGGGAGCTATGGGAATCACACAAGTGAACTAGAGATCTTAAGTGCCAGAAGCAGTTAAGAGCAGTGTCTGCTAGATCTGGTTCCTATTGGCTCAGAGTAAATTGTTAAAGTTTTAGTGTGAGCATTGACACCTCAGAAATTGATACCAGTACTCCACCTATCAATTCAGTAGGTTTTTAATCACTTACCAGCTCACCATTGGCAAGGAGGCACATTTGACCTCATAGGTAATGACAAATAAAATGATGAGGAGGGGAATGGTGAGTAGCAAAGATATATCCCTGTGAAGAAATCCTAGAAGTAAAAGGATTAAAGCATAGAGAACAACATTTGGGAGATTAACAGAGGAAGAAATAAGAATAATATGGTCATCAGAATGTAGCACAGACCACCTAAACAGAAAGAAGAAACAGATCATACATTTGGGAATCAACTTATGGTGTGCTAGATTTCAGGAGGTGGGGGGAATATATTTCAAAGTTTTCAGAAAATTCACTAGGTGGAATGGGAAGCTTTCAAGATTTAAATTATGAAGGAGGAGGGAGTGGGAAAAGAGAAGAGAAAGAGGAAAAGAGAGACACAGCCAATCATACAGAAGACAGAATTTGGGGAGGAAGCATTTCTAGCTGGAAAAAAAACAAAAACAATCCTCATTAGGTGGTAGAATTTTGCCTTTCCTACTTATAGGAAGGGAAAAATTTTAAGAAGTGGAGTTCACTGTAGACGCTAGGGCCTTTTTCGAAAAATTAATTTGTTAAAAATGCATCATGGATTTGAGATATGGAAACAAGTTTGGGAACTGTTCCAGTAGTTCAGAATTTAAACTAGGGTGGGGGCAATGAGAATTGGCCAGAAAGGACATAGGATTACAGGATCGTAGATGCAGAGCTGGAAAAGTCTTTAAAAATGATCAAGACGAATTCCTTCATTTTACAAATCAAAAAACTGAATGAGAGAAGTTAATTGACTTGTCCCAAGTCACACAGATAGAAAGCAGCAGAGTTGAAATTCAGACCCAGTTTCTCAGTTTCCAAATCTAGCACTCTCCCCATTGAACTAGATTGCCTTCATTGATGGAATACAAATGCAAAGAATGTATACAAGAGATATTATGAATGAAGAACCAGCAGGATGTGGCGATTGATTGAACCTTGCATTCTCAGGACAAAGAATCATCAAAACATGACTCGAGATTATAAGCTCGGACAACTGGAAAGACAGTGGCACCATTAGCAGAAAAATTGAAGTCTGGCAGAAAATAATGAGTTTAGTATCATAAATGTTACATTTGAAATATCTAGGTGACAACATACACAGTCTAGTTAGGGCATGAGCTCAGGTTGGTGATTGAAGTTGGAGAATCCTTCCCATAAAGTAGACAGTTGACTTGATGAGAAAGTAAGAAAGTGTCAAGGAGCAAGAACTGAGGTCAGAACTGTGGAATGTTCACGTTTAGGGTGTGGATGGAAGATGAGAAGTCAGTGAAGGAGCTAGAAATGAATGGATGAGAAAATTGGTAGAAGAAGCAAGATATTGTAGTGCTAGGTAAGTCAAGGGGCCGAACTAAGAAGTTTGGAAAGGATGGTTGTAGGGATCGACTGCTTGCTTGAGAAGTTAGGAAGTGAACGGAAGGTGAAAAATAAAGTAAGAGTCAGAGGATAAAGCAGGATCAAGGGAAGCTTTCAATTATACATGTGTGTAGTCAGTAAGGGATGATGATGATGATGATGATGATGATGATAGCTGACTAGCACTTACATGCAATTTAAGGGTTGCAAAATGCAAAAATATCTTAACTCATTTAACCCTGTGAGGCAGGAACTATTACACCCATTTTATAGATGAGAAAACTGAGACTGAGACAAGGGTTAAATGACTTGCCCAGAGACATACAAGGAAAGAAGATATTGAGGAAGCACCAAAGACAGTAGAGTAAGATGGGAATCATAAGAGAATAGCATTATAAAAACAAGTAGATTTGTTTAATAGGAAATTTTACTTTCGAAGCAAAGGTTGTCTTCATAACTTGTAGCTTTAAAACAGGAGCATATATTTAGACCTGGAAGGGAACCAGACCAACACCTTTATTTTGCTCACTGCAAGTAGCTAGGTGATGCAGTGCAGGAATCAGGAGGACCTGAGTTCAAATCTCAACTTAGACACTTGACACTCACTAGCTGTGTGACCTTGGCAAGTCACTTAACCCCAAGTGCCTCATCCTGGGTCATCTCCAGTCATTCTGATGAATATCTATCTGGTCACTGGATTCAGATGTTTTTGGAGGAGAAGTGAGGCTGGTGACTGCACAGCCCTCCCTCCCTCAAAACAAAGCCAAGTGCAAGTCATGTCATTATTTCTCTGATGGCATGGGCTTCTTTGGCAATGAAGGATGAACACACACATGCAAGTAACGAGACTTGCTCAAGGTCACATAACTAATAAATGGCAGTCAGAATAAAACACTGACATGATGCTTTCTTCACTGTGCCATGCTGAGGCACAGACTGCTGCCACCTTGAACTCAGAGAAAGCTTGTTCCCTATTTAGACCAACAAAAACCAACACTGCTTAGTAGAAAAAATACTGCCCCTGGATTTTGAGGACATGAGTCCAAATTCTGTTTCTGTTACTACCTTTGTGACCTCAGGCAACTTGCTTAATCCCTCTAATATTCAGTTTCTTTTAGAGTAGGGGGGTAATTAATGAATATTTTATTTTATTATTACATGTAAAAACAATTTTTACATTCATTTTTAAATTTTTTGAGTTTCAAATTCTCTTCTTCTCTTCCCTCCCTTCTCATAGAGAAGGCAAGCAATTTGATATAGGTTATATACATGTGCATTCATGCAAAACATATTTCCATATTAGTCATGTTGTGAAAGAAAACATAGATCAAGAAAAATAAAAAAGTTTTTTGTTAAAGCATACTTTGATTTTCATTTAGACTCTTTTAGTTCTTTCTTTGGAAGTGGATAGCATTTTCCATCACACGTCCTTTGCAGTTATATTTTGTATTATTGCATTTTGATCATTATATTGCTGAGAAGAGCTAAGTCATTTACAACTGATCCTCATGCAGTACTGCTGTTACTGTGTACAGTGTTCTCCTGTTTCCACTCACTGCACTCAGCATCAGTTCACACAAGACTTTCCAGGTTTTTCTGAAGGCTGCCTGCTTATCATTTCTTATAACACAATCACATACCACAACTTGTTCAGCCATTCTCCAACTGATGGGCATCCCCTCAATTTCCAATTCTTCCTACCACAAAAAGAGCTGCTATAAATTATTTTGCATGCATAGGCACTTTCCTTTATTAAAAAAATCTCTTAGGGATACAGACCTAATAGTGGTATTGCTGAGTCAAAGTGTATGCACAGTTTGATTGCCCTTTAGGCATAGTTCCAACTTGCTCTCCAAAATAGTTGTATCAGTTCACAACTACACAAGCAGTGCATTCATGTCCCAAGTTTTCCACGTCCTTACAACATTTGCCATTTTTCTTTTCTGTCATATTAACCAATCTGATAGATGTGAAGTAGTACCTCCAAGTTGTTTTAATTTGCCTTTCTCTAACCAATAGTGATTTAGAGCATTTTTTTCATATAACTATAGTTCATCTGAAAACTGCCTGTTCATATTCTTGGACTATTTATCCACTGAGGAATGACCTGTATTCTTATAAACATGACTCATATCTCTATATTATCTGAGTAATGAGGCCTTTATCAGGAAACTTGCTATAAAATTTCCATATTTCTCTACTTTGCTTCTAATTTTTGCTGCATTGGTTTTGTTTATACAAAAAACTTTTTAATTTACTATAATCAAAATTATCCATTTTATATCCTGTAATTCTGTTTCTTGCTTAATCTTGTAATTCTCTCTCTTGTTTAATCATAAATTCTCACCTTAGGCATAGACCTGACATATTCCATGCTCCCTTAATTTGCTTATGTATTATTCTTTATGACTAGATCGCATAATTCACTCTGCTATCCACTTCTATTTTATAGGTAACTTCATCCCACTTACATTCATAATTATGATTACTATGTATTTCCTACCATCCTCCTTTCCTGCTCCTGTTTAGCCTCCCCTCCTCTCTCTATCTCTCGCTCTCTTCTTTCCCCCTATTTCCTCAAAAACATTTTTCTTCTAACCACTACTGCTTCCCCTAATCTGCCCTCCCTTCTACCAACCCCCCTTCTCTTATTCCCCTCCCTTTCCATTTTTCTGTAGGGTTTCTATACAGAATTGAGTGTGTATTTTATTTTCTTTTTGATTCAATCTGATGAGAGTAAGGCTCAAGTTTTGCCATACTGCTCCCCCCCATCCTTCCCTCCACTGCAAAAGCTCATACCTTCTTTATGTGAGATAATTTACTTCATTCTACCTCTCCTTTCCCCCTGCTCCTAGTGCATCCTTATTTCTTACCCTTTAATTTTATTTTTTTTGGTTACCATTCTATCAGAGTTAACTCACACTTGTGCCCTGTGTCTATATATACTCCTAACAATGAGGATTTACAAGCTTCATATCCCCATGTAGCAATGTAAAGAGCTTAACCTTATTGAATCCCTTATGATTTCTCTTTCCTATTTACATCTTCATGCTTCTCTTATATCTTGTGCTTGAATGGTAAATTTTCTTTTTAGCTCTAATCTTTTCATCAGGAATGCTTGAAAGTTTTCTATTTCATTAAGTAATCCACCACCACCTTCCCAAAAGATTACACTCAGTTTTTTTGGTTAGGTGATTTCTTGGTTCTCATCCTCCTTTGTCCTCTGGAATACTATGTTTCAAGCCTTCTGATCCTTTAATGTAGAAGCTGCTAAATCTGGTGTTATCCTCGCTATAGTTCCACGATATTTCTTTCTGGCTGCCTGAAGTATTTTCACCTTGACCTGGAAGCTCTGAAATTTGGCTATAATATTCATGGAAGTATCTATTTTGGGATCTCTTTCAAAAGGTAATTGGTATATTCTTTCAACTTCTATTTTAATCTTTGGTTCTAAGATATCAGGGTAGTTTTCCTCACCAATTTAAAAAATATTTATTTTATTTTTAATTTATGGCATTAATGAAACATTTCCATAATATAGCATAAAAAAAGATGAATACTACTTTAAAAATGGCAATTTCTTGAAATGTGATGGCTAGGCTTTTTATTTAAATCATGGTTTTCAGGACATTCAATAATTCTAAAATTATTTCTTCTCAATCTACCAGGTCACTTGTTTACTGACTATTGACTGAAATGCCAAAGAGGCATTTCATATTTTCTTTTATCTTTACATCTTTTTTATTTTGTTTTATTGTTTTTTGGTGTCTCATGTAGTTATTAGCTTCCCCTTGTCCAATTCTAATTTTTTAGAACTATTTTCTTCAGTTAATTTTTGTACACTTTTTTCCATTTGACCAATTCCACTTTTAAAGGAGTTTTTCTCTTCATTGAATTTTTGTGCCTCTCTTATCATTTGGTCTATTCTGTTTTTTAAGCTGTCATTTTTTGTGCCTCCTTTACCAAGCTATTGATTTTGTTTTTGTGATTTTCTTGCTTCATTTTAATTTCTTTTCTCAATTTTTCTCTACTTCTCTTATTTGATTTTTAAAACCTTTTTTGTTTAGGTCTTTCAGGAATTTGGGGGGGGGCTGAGACCAAGTCAAAGTTTTCTTTGAGGCTTTGCATGTAATTGTTTTGACATTACTGTCTTTTTCTTAGTTTGCATTTGATCTTCCTTGTCACCATAGTAACTTTATATGGTCAGATTCTTTTGTTACTGTTTGCTGATTTTTCCAGTCTATTTCTTGATTTTCAAATTTATGTGAAAGTTGGACTCTGCTCCCAGGGTGGATGGGGCACTGCCCCAAACTTCAGACTTTTTTGGGCTGCTGTTTTCAGGAGCCAGTTCTGGAGGATTGTAAGTTTTCAGTTCTTCCAAGGTGGTATGATTTAAGGAGAGGTGTGGTCACTGATCTCCTGAGCTGTGGTCTGGTCTGTGACTGACCACAAGCACTCTTTTCTCTACCCTGGAACTGTATCCAGGGTCCCTGCTCTTGCTAAGAGCAATCCAGAACTACCTTTCGATCATGCAACAGAGTCCTATTAGCAGTGACAGCAAAGGATCCCTTTAACCAATTGTCTGACCCCCTTATGGTTTATAGGTTGAGAACTCCAGAAGCTGCTACTGATTCAATCAACAATGCCCCTCCCCTGCTCAAGCCCCACCAGCCAAGGCCTGCAGGTGCCTTACCCAGGCATGGCCTGCATTGGTGTGACCCATGGTGTATCATACTCTACCCAGTGATCCTGACCTTTCCTGCTAACCTAAGTTATCTTGGGCTGGAAAATTGCTTGATCCCATCCTTTTCTTGGTTCTATCACTTCAGAATTCATTTTGAAGCATTATTTTAAGGCTTTTTGGAGAGGAATTTGACAGAGTTCAGGTAGGTCTCTGCCTTTGCTCTATATCCAATCTCTCTCTGAGCCCGTGTGAGCTAAATGACCTCTGGCATCCCTTTATGGTTTTAAATCTATGACCATTATCTTGAATCACTACACACTTCTACCACCTAGTGATAACATGCTAAACTTACAAGGTTGCATGTATCTTAGAAGAAAACCAAAAATCAATCCCTGAAGTAATGATGTTACAAAATAAAAAACAGAGGGCAATATCAGATATCTTTCAGATGAGGATAGTCTGATTGAAACCAGGAACACAAGTGTTCAGAGAAAGGAGAGACCAATACGGACCAGAAGAGTAGAAAAATGCTTGGTGGAGGTGAAACTGGAGCCAGGTCTCTAAGGATATATAGGATTTGGATAAACAGAGAGGACAACATTCTAAGAAGGGAGAACAGCATGAACAAAGCCACAGAACTAGGAATAGGCATGGTACAGTGAGGAGGTCTCCCTTGCCAGAGCAGAAGATGCATTTTAGGGGTGCAGCAGCGGGGAGAGAAGAGGAGAATGTGACTGGCCTCTGCTTAGTTGCCTATGCCATTATCCAGGGTTAATAAGGGACTGTCAGACCTCTGGAGTATAGAGGTGGTTGGCAGTGTCAGTGGGGGGCTGTATGGCAAAATTCACTTGTCAGCCTACTGAATTTTTAAAGACTCACAAAAGAAGCAAATTCCAATGAAAGAGCAAGAATTATGGGGAATTGCTTAAACAGCAACATATCATATAAGCAGTGAGAGGGGGGAAAATGGAACCTGTAGTATAGAAATACACACATACAAAAACTCCAACACTTTTGCCCTTCTAGCCTTGTCGTCTTTAAAACCACCATGTGCAAAACTATTCCTTTTGGAAAGATGAGGTATTTCACTTAACACTTAGAGGTTTCTCATTCCGCAACACATAAGTCTCCACTTCTCAGAACCATGTGAGAGGGAGGGCAGACGGCATAGGAGCCAGAGGAAAGAATACTTCTATCCTCTTGCTACTCTCCTGCAAAGAAAAAGTGGCTTCTGGCACTCTCCTGGCACAGACAACCTCAAATTCTCTGCATTGTTTTACTTCCTCCAGGATCCTCTGAGAGAGACTGAACTTTACAGGTCTTTGCCGTTGTTACCCTCTAAGGGCAACATTCTGAATGCTTTAACTCCTACATCTCCCCGCTTCACACACACACACACACACACACACACACACACACACACACACACACACACACACACAAACACATCACTTAACCTCCCTTTAAACACAGAAGGTGAAAGGATGAAAGAATGAATGAATTCTTCATTGTAGTTCTGCATGAGTTTTAGCAAATCAAAACCATGTTTCTGGAAGGCAGGCCAGTGCCTTCACCAGTGCCCATTTATGCCAGAGAAGGGACTGCAAATACAGTTTCAGGTTTATATGTTAACTTCCCTTCTCTAGACCCTGAGCTTTTACCTTCCTTACGAAGACCCACCCCACTCCCATTTCTCTCATTTAAGAGGACACCAAATGTTCACAAAGTGACTCAAGAACAGCCACCAATGGCACGCCACTCTATTCTCAATAGCCTGCCACGATTTTAAGAAGCTAAATACCACAAGGAAAAAAAAACAACTCTAAGACCAAAAGATAGAACCATCAGTTTGGGGAGATTTGTTCCCCCTTTTCATTTGACTCATGTGTTTTTGTTAACATCCAAAGAGAAGATAATTAAAACCTATAAGAAAACCAGCTGGCAGTAGGACAGGGGTTGGGGGGAGTCTTGGTGACTTCAGGACTACGCCACATGTTTATGGGTGAATTTTGTAACTAACACAGCAATAAAAGAGGGGAGGGAGGTTCTTATAAATAAATGCCACATTCTTCAAAGCACCACATAAACTACATTCTTTTTCAAAGGGGGCCTCACTCTTATTCTCCTTCCTCATCATTTCATTTCCACCAAAGGAGAAAAGATTTTAATTGTACAATTTCCCAGCAAAACAGTATTTATGAAGTCAAAATTTTGCAGCATCTAAACACACACACACACACACACACACACACACACACACACACAAGTGATCTCTGGCAAAGGAGAAACAAAGAACCAGCCACCTTTTTTCGCTTCCTGTTTTCTCTATCAGGTCTCTTAATTAAGTGTACATAATTTGATTTGAAAGACAGATTCTCTCTTGCTTCCTTTTTCGAGTATAGTCTGTATAGCATCAAAAATTGGAAGATTCGCTTTAATCCCCCTTTCATTTTTCATCTGCCTTGCTGATTATAAAGTTTAACGGATCAACACTGGTTGAAGCATAGAACATATGGCTTGGAGCACACATAAAACATACATTCCAGTGTGGACTTCCAGTGCGGTCAGTTGTTTTCAGGTGAGTCCAGAGCCTGTCCCCATCCTCTCTGCTAATAAGGGTAATTGGCACACTGTAGCATTGTTGCTGCTCTGTGATTTGTTCTTTATGGGGGTCTCCCTAGACCATATGTGCATGCAGCCGTGATAGAAATATTTTCCATATGAGCTCTCTAGCATGCTTAAGTGCTTCAGCTTGAGTTAAGGAAGCCCATTTGTCATTTGCTTTGCACAGTAAAAAAATCAACAGGGAAGTTTAAAACTCTGGCTAGCTACAAGTAGAGAGCAATGAACAGTTTTCAGCTACTCAGATCACTAACCCAGTCAAACCCACCAAACCTCCATTCAGGACTTTAATTTCTTCAAAAGACACAGAAACTGTTGTGTGGAGAGCAGAGGGCTTCACGAACTAATAACCCAAAACAACCGCTGGTTAATATGAGAGGTTCCCTCTTCAGTGTCTAGAAGCCACATGGAGGTTGGGAGCCTCAGTAATGACACACCCTAAACCACAGCTGACTTGGAGGGATTTTCACTTCCACTTCTCTGTTAGCAGGGAAAGTAATTACACTGGGCTTCCCAAAGCTGCTCAGTCCTCTGACAAGCCTAACAAAAAGGGCCAGGAAGCCTCAGTATCATCCTTCAAGAAGTGGACTTTTCACTTAGGTTTTTGATATTCTACTTGCTACTGTACCAGGGAAAAGAAATTCTGGATAACTGCTGTTTCTCTCCAATTACTTGAGGGATGATTCTACCAGACTTTGGTGGGTAAGAAGTCAAAGAAGAATTGTCTTGGTGAATGTGGTACATACCGATCCACAGGTGGGGTGCAGGCATGGGGCATAGTTCAATGTGTCTTCCTAGCCCTTTACGAATTTTCCCTTAATTATACTTTCCCAAGATTTTAAAATCATCTATAACACCCAGATACAACAATGGGCAAAACCCCATCTTAGCAAACAAATGAGAACAGCCACTATGAAGACAAATGTTTTTTTGGTTTTTTTTTTTTATTTCTGGAGACATTGCATAAACAAGCTAACCTCCTATACCCACGCTGGCACTCTCCCGTCTGGACCTCGTACACACTCAAGATCCCAACATCTGATCCTCTCACACTATTGTCACTCATCAAACTTAGGGTGGAAGGGTGACTAAACACATTTTCCAAGGACAATGAAACCATGAAGACAAGAAGAAAAGGGGAGGTAAAGGGGAGGATGGAGAGCGATTTAAAGAAGTACAAAACAGAAGGTGAAAAAAATTATTTCAGCATCCTCTACATTTCTTTCTACGTAATGCACATGGAAAACAATACTCAATCCCATCCTGGAAATCAGGTATGCCCTATTTCTCTTACTTTCACTAGGAGGAGAAATGTGCATGCCAGAGAGATCTCTCACACAGAACATTATGGGTGCTCAGGATGGAAATTTTAGGAAAAGTTTCTTTTAGCTGTTACATTCATTTTAGAAGCTATTGGATTTTTTTTTCAAGAAAGGAAAAGGTGAGGTGGGGGAATACTGTATCTAGAAGAAAGCAAGGCAACTGAAAAAAAATTAAAGACAGCATGTTACCCATTGTCCAACAGAAAAACTGTTCCCTGGTCCCTCTTGGTAGATAGAAGTGGAAACATAATACTGACAAGAACAAAACTTTTGACAAGATATTTTGCTTGGCTTACCTCTCCCTCAGGTCGTGCTAACACTGCTGTTTGAACGTAGAACAATGTTAATATCAGGTAGCTGACAAACATTATTACCCAAAGTTAGAGCTACCCTAGAGGAGAAATCCGTCTGCCAAGTACTAACAGCTAGCAGATGCACTTGTGTCTCAGGATCCTAGCCCTGTAGTTCTGCTGCACAGGCACCATGCACTCTCTCTCTCTCTCTCTCTCTCTCTCTCTCTCTCTCTCTCTCTCTCTCTCTCTCTCTCTCTCTCTCTACTACCAGGAGCTCTGCTCTCAGTCTCAGCTCTGAATACAACTGGTAAGTTGATCTCTTCATGTAATAACTTCTATCGAGTGGGGGAGGGGAGGGGAGCCAGCTGGAAGCTGGGGGGCTGCTGTTAAAATAAAGCAGAAAGGGGAGGGACAGAAAATGATCAGTGTGGAGTTATGCATCTGGCCTCATTCATGAAACAAGCTCTGAAGGTAAGCGCTCTATCCATGTGCAGGCGGGAGGGGAGGTCGGTGAGAAAGGGGAGGGGGGGGTGCAGTCAATATCTCATTGGTGCAGACAGGCAGGCTTGGCTGCAGAAGGGTAAAACTATAAAAACTGCCTACTCACACCAAGCTCCAATAGGGTACTTACAACTACTGCACCAAACACAGTATTTCCCTTCCCCTAAACACCAAGAGTAGCTTTAAGGGGAAAAGTAAGTCACAAGAGAGCACGCAGACTGAGGACTGCGCAAACGGGAAGAGGTAAAGTGAGGTAGTTCTTGAACTTAATGAATTACTGAGGTGGGGAGTGGAGAAGGGGATAGAGAGGGTAGCTGTTTGAGGGACTAACTGTGATCCTCAGGGCTTCATTTTTTTTTCTTTACCCCAAGAGATAGTCACTTCTTTATCCCTCTTACCTGGTCATTCCTCATTGCCAATAGTAAAAGATCTTCTGCAGAATGAGTAGGCAAAAGTGACAAGGAAAAAATTAGACTTAGATGGCAGAGCCTAACATTTGAAATTTTGTAAAGATGGTGCTACCCCAAGGAAATATGGAGAAATTCCTATGTTTGGTTACAGATCAGTCAGAAACAGCTTCGACCATAACTTTGATGAGAAGCACCCCCTCCCCCAAATCCCAACTTTGTATCTTGGACCTGTCTCAAGCACCAGACTCATATCACCAGCTTCTTGCCAGATATCTCCTCCCACTGAGTAGATATAAAAATAAACTCATCATATTTCCTCAAAACTCAGTTTTTCTCTTAACTACCTTATTGCTTTCAATGGCACTGACATTGTCCCAATCGTTCACACTGGTACATTTAAAGTGGTTAATTTCTATTCAATACCAATATGTATTAATATCTATGTTTTGGGTCCTGGGAATAAAAAGAGGTATGGAAACTCTATAGTCCTGCCCTCCAGGAATCTGTAATCTAGCAGAAAAGCTAAGAATACTTGTAAGATGTTAGAAAATGAACTACAGAATTCCTCTCTCTCACTCATCCCATAAGTCATTAAATTTTGTTGAGTTTATCTCCATAATCGCTTTTCTTTAAAAAAAATTTACATATTTTTAACATTCACTTTAAAAATTTTTTCGATTTCCAAACTCTCTCCCTCCCTCCTACTCCATCCCTATCCATTGAGTAGACAAGAAATCTGCAGTTGATTTCACATTCAACCCCTTCTTACCATTCTCATTGTCAACTTAAGTTTGGTCCCTCATCACAAGTCACCTGCACTGATGCAGTGATTTCTCACAGGTTTCTGCCCTCCTAATCCCTCCCTACTGCAGTTTATCCACAGAGATGCTTTGTTAACCTTCCTGGTACACAAATCCACTTATGCTACTTCCCATATCAGAAACCCTCCATGATTCTTCATGACATCAGAACTTCCAAACTCCAGGGGGCTAGCACATTACAATTCACCAAAACACAAAACTAAAGACTAGATTTCTGTGAACACAAATCTATTAAGTGACCAAGAGAACTGAGTTTCTTAACATCCAGGCACTTGGAAACAACATGATCAGCCTTAGAAATAAGCTACTGAATACAATGACAAGACAAACTAATGGATTAATTCTTCCTAAAAAAAAAAAAAATTATAGGCAAATTCATTCAAACATATTGGCCTCTCATATTAATGGAAATCTCAATTTGAAGCAATGATCTATTAATACTTAACATTATATATTCTTTAGTGCCAACTTATCACTTTCATCCTTTTAGCAAGAGAATTAATTTTAACAGATAACATTATAATGTTGCAAAACAGTCCACTATCTTCAAGTTTCTCTGTTTACTCTTGAAAACTTCTAAATTTCCTTATAAAAATTTTCAA
This sequence comes from Bettongia penicillata ogilbyi, assembly GCA_023548195.1. Lineage (NCBI taxonomy): Eukaryota > Metazoa > Chordata > Mammalia > Diprotodontia > Potoroidae > Bettongia > Bettongia penicillata. The sequence goes on along the minus strand of JAJHZJ010000009.1, from coordinate 4,798,373 downwards.
AATTATTTCCTTAGATCCTTTTCTTCCTAATTCAAATGTCATTTTCTTGCTTTAAAAACAAATCACTTCTACCTCCTTCATGCCACTAGTTTGTTTTTTTTTAAAGCGGGAGAACAACACACTCATCTTCACCATAACGTCTTACCACCTCCAGAATTTTGCCTTAACTTTAAGACTTTCAGACTTTCTACATCATAGCCAAATTGAAGTGTGTGTATTATACTCTCTTGACTTTGACATACCTTAAATATATTCCTTTCCTCATTTCTACCTCTAAAAGTCTTTTCTTCTTTCAAAATTCAGCATAAGAACTGCCTCATCCATTAAACATTCCTTGATGCACCCAGATGAAAGGGATTTCTCACTCTCCCATTCATTTAGCCCTATCTGACTTGGATATATCTGTCCCTCTAGCTAATACACTTGCCCTTAACATCCGATAGCATCCTTATTTTTGTGTTTGTCATTGTTTTCTCATGAGGTTGGAAGATTCTTCAGGTATATTAATTATCATCTAATTATCATCTTCCTTTCCTTAATTCCTAGCACACTGTCAGTATTTTGCAGAAACTTAAAAAATGCTCACTGAATGGAAAGTCTCATTTTGTTTCACTGAGTCAAATGCTATTTAAAAGTCACTAAATAGTAAACAGTGGGATCTTACACTCTTTACACTTCTCAGGCAGTTGTGGGGTCTTAAAGACATGCTCTAGAAAATCTATAAATGTCTGCCTGTTCCCACCTTGATTTTTCATCAAGAATGCTACCATGTGTACATTGATCATTCTCACAATAAAAGCTACAGAAATGAGAAAGCAAGTATATGAATCTTTAGTTTCTGATGACTTCTTAGTCACCTCTGACTTGAAAAAGTCATCATTTGCATTCCTTTCAAATTTCTTTCTCCTTCAGATATTTTGAGAACAGTCCCTACGAAGGAACACAGTGGATAGGGTTCTGGACCTGACTTAGGAAGATCCAAGTTCAAAGATATTTACTTCTGGCTGCCTCACCTTCTATGTGAAAAATGAAGATCTACCACCCAGGACTGTTGTGAGAAGAGCGTGCAACGATATTTGTAAAGTGCTGTGCAAATCTTAAAGAGATTTATCATTATTGTTATGGCTTGTTTTCAGTTGAGTCCAACACTTTGTGACCCACTTGGAGTTTTCTCAACAGAAGTACTAGAGTGGTCTGTCATTTCCTTCTTCAGCTCATTTTACAGAGGAAGAAACTGAGGCAAACAGGGTTAAGTGACTTGCCCAGGGTTACATGGCTAGTAAGTTTTTGAAGCTGGACTTGAACTCAGGAAGATAAGTCTTCCTAATTCCATGCCTAGTAATCAATCCACTGTACCACCAAGCTACCCCAAAGTGTTTTTACTAACAATAGTTAATAAATACATTTAAATTACCTTGTCTATGACATAGATTTCTTATGTATTTGGTAAGGTTCAGGTGATTTCGTCTCAAGTACAATAAACGGTAGAGTTCACACATGATAAACAGATAATCATTGTTAATGAGAAGTTAGTCAATAGCACAGAAGTCACTGGGGGATTCAGAGTAAGGGTTGCTTGCTTCTTTGTACTAGTAATCCCCAACACCTTGTATACTGCCATGCATAGTTTAATTGCCTAATACTGATTGATTGAAGGGCCAAAAACAAACCCCTTAATATGTGCTATTCAGGAGCAGATATTCTAGCAAGAGAGATGACATGTAAAATAACTAGGAACTTACAAGATATACACAAAGCATATGGAGGGGGAAGCATTAGTGACTGGGGAAAGCAGAAAAGACCTTTTGCAGAAAGTGAGATGGAGTTGAATTTTGAAGAGAGAAGAGGTAAATTAAACCGCCAAGAAGAGGGATATAGAATTCCAGGGAAGGGGAACAGACAGTGCCAAGGTACAGAGATGGGAGATAGAGTGGCATGTTCTAGGAACTATAAGTAGGAAAAGTGCCCTTAGAAAAATACCAGCAGATATATCCATTTCACACATGTTCATTATCCTCCTGGCTTAATCTACATATAATTTCAGGATAATCTGGTTGAGTTGAGATTCATGCCAAGCACCCTGTAGGACTATTTTCCCCTCAATTACCTTTCACAGAATCATGGAATATGAGAGTTGGAAGAGACCTTAGAAGCTATTTAGTACATTCTAGACATGCCAAAGAATCGAAGTCATCCCCACCCTCTCCCCCAAGGTTTCTACACCCCTTACCTACCAATGCAGTCCCTTATTCTCTTATGGAGAGTTACATATGTAGAAACTTTTGAAGTCTTAAGTCTGTACCTATGAGATTTCGATCCACTAACCTAATACTGTGTAGAGCATAAGTTCCCAAAGTGGACAATACTGCCCCCTGGGGGTAATCCCAGGAAGTAGGATCCAAGGTGGGCAGTAGTAACATTGGGTGCAATTGGAGGGTGTTGAATAAAAATAAGGAGGTGGTGGAAACATAAGGAAAGAAGAGAAGAAAAAATTTTGAAAGACTGCTGGTACAAGTTTCATCTATTGTATAACAGAGAGTTAAAATCATAGTGATTGCATTATTTTCTAAATAAACCCACAAAATACAAGTTATAACTGATCAGTGGTCAAGTCTGGCAGCATGTTTTAAGAAGCCAGTGTTGACACCTGAGCTGTAGCACATTATCAGGAAGTCTAGCATGCATTGGCAGGGATATGTGTGTGTAATGACTTGTTTGCAATAATATGCTATATGGTTATATTGCATGATCAACATTTCAATGAAAGAAAATCCCCACAAATTTACAATACATTATTAAATTTAAAATGTGCCATTAAAAAAATACATTTTTTTTAAAAATGAATTTTTATTTTACTTTTAAATTAAAAAGAAAGTAGATTTCCAGGGGTTGCTGAGCAACATTGTTTTAAGGGTGCAGTAGGCCAAATAAATTTTGGAACCTCTAAGGGTCCAAATAGGATGAATGTAATCCCTCTTTCACATGGCAACCCTTCAAATATTTTGGAGATAAATATTCCCTTTTCCTTCAGTCAATGGATGAATGCCTTGTTTTCCACTTCTTTCATTATTCTAGTAATTCTCTTTTGGACATCCTCCAGGTCATCCTGCCTGAAATGGAGTACCCAGAACTGAACACAGTACTCCAGATGTGAAATGACTAAGGCACAGTTTAGCAGAAATATTACCTCTCTTTTTCTGGATACTGTACCTATCCCAAGGAAGCTCAGAGAACATTAGCTCTGTCATTCTCTTAACTTATATCAAACTTTTAATTTGTTGAAACTCTCAGATTTTCACAGGAATGGCATGCATAAACATGCTTATCCCCAGCTGGTATTTTTTTTTATACTTGAATTTTTAAAAAATCCAGCATAGAGCATTTCCTTCTCTCTCCTCAATTGAATCTTATTCAATTCATTCCGAAGGACTAGCCTGTTGAGATCTTTCTGGATCCTGACTCTGTCATCCAATGCATTAAGAATCCCTTCCACTTCTGTCATCCACAAATTCAACAAATATGTCTTCATCCGGGACACAGATCAAAATATTACCATTTTGTGAGCAAATAACACTCAGTTTTCTATCGCAAGCTGCATTTATCTTCATGGTGGTCTATTTGCTTATACTCACTGTGAGCCCTGCAACGCAAGATGGCCAACTGTGCCATGGAATAATATATCTTGTTGTCTTTGGATCCACAATGAAACCAATTCTGCCAGTTTCTGTGTTTGCTTCTCCAAGGAGAACCCGTGAACTGTCCTCTCATTGTGCTGCAATTTCTTTATTTTTTCTGCTTTCATTTGGGGAAATTGGGGGAGGGAATCAGAAGGGATGTGACTCAGTTGTTCATTCATTGTATTTGTATCTCCCCAGGGCTTATCACAATGACCATAGAGAGGGGATATTTGTCCACTGATTGTTCAGACAAAGGTTACATTGTTCGAGAATCTATAGTTAAAATAATGTGTATGCTTAGTTCTAAGAATTGTGCAATTCTTAGTATCTTTGGGTGCTTTTCCTCCTTTGTAAACATGAAAATGGATAGAGAAGGAGGATATAAGCATTTATTAAGCACCTACTGTGTGCTAGACACTGTGCTAGGCGCTTGACAAATATTATCTCATTTGACACTCATGACCATCCTGGGAGAGAAGTACTATTAGTTCTCCATTTTACAGATAAGGAAACTGAGGCAAACGGATATTAAGTGATTTACCTAGGGTCATACAACTGTTCAGCGACTGAGGCCAAATTTGAACTCAGATCTGACTCTAGGATTAGAATTCTATACACTGTATTATTTAGCTCCCCACAAATTAATTTGTGTTTTGTGGTATGTATGAGTATGTTTCCATTTCATGGTTAGTAATGTCTTCATCAAAGTCATGTTTCACCAGGAAAAGAAATAAATGTTTCATGTGGGAAAAATGACAGCTAAGAGATGAGCAGCCTAGAAGTTATACTAGTGTCTCTGAACTTTGAAAAGGTGAGAATGATGTCCATCAAAAGGTCCCAGACTTAGAAACCTGCAAAGGACATTAGAGTTAAATGAGGAAAATGAACCTCACTGAGATTAAGTCAATAGCCAGAATCACACAGTATATAAGTGTTTGGGGTAAGATTAGAAAGGATTTCTTGATTCCTAGTCTAATGTTAACAACTATACTCACGTATCAAATTCAGAAGGAAATGGTTGCCACTAAATCATACATAAGGATCTCCAAAGGCCATATATTGACTTAGAAGACTACATATTAACATCATTTATGTTTTCTTCTATTTTTATTTCTTTTGTTAAATATTTCCCCTTATTGCCCAATTGATAAATGGTCAAAGGATATGAACAGGCAATTTTCAGAGGAAGAAATTAAAGCTATCTATAGTCATATGAAAAAATGCTCTAAATCACTTTTGATTAGAGAGATGCAAATCAAAACAACTCTGAGGTATGACATCACAGCTATTAGATTGGCAAACATGACGGAACAGGAAAATGATAAATGGTGGAGAGGATGTGGGAGAGTTGGAACACTAACTCATTGCTAGTGGAGCTGTGAGCTCATCCAACCATTCTGGAGAGTGGTTTAGAACTATGCCCAAAGGGTTACAAAAATGTGCATACCCTTTGACCCAGCAATATTGCTTCTAGGACTGTATCCCAAGACATCATAAAAATGGGAAAGGGTCCTACACGTACAAAAATATTTATAGCAGCACTCTTTGTAGGGGCCAAAAACTGGAAATCAAGGGGATGCCCATCAATTGGGGAATGACTGAATAAATTATGGTATGTGAATGTAATGGAATACTATTGTGCAATAAGAAATGATGAATAAGAAGACTTCAGAGAGGCCTGGAAAGACTTACATGATCTGATGCTGAGAGAAAGGAGCAGAACCAGTAGAACTTTGTGCACAGCAACGACCACAGTGTGTGAGAGTTTTTTTCTGGTAGACTTGGATCTTCATAGCAATGCAAGGACACTAAAAAAAATTCCAATGGCCTTCTAAGGCAAAATGCCTTCCACATTCAGAGAAAGAGTTGTGGATTGGCTGGGCAAGTGTTCAATGCGTCTAGAGCAGGGGTGTGGGGACCTGCAGCGGTGGCAGGTTCCCACACCCCTGCTCTAGACTATGTCATGTCACTTAATTTAAGAAGGGAGATTTTAAAAAAGGCATTGACAAAAAAATAAGCAAGATGAAAAAATATTGAGAAAAGATGATCTGCTATGGTGGAAAAAATATTTGCATCTGTGAAATCACCAAAGTGAAGTTCTGAAGTCTATAAGTTGCAATGGTTTAAAAAAAAATCAACTAAGTAGAACTCAACAGAGCTTTCTTTCCCCTGGGATAACCTTCAACAGTAACTTTGTGTTGTGCCACTCAGGTACAGTTTTTGTAGAGGCACACATTGCCTAGAATGGAAAAATGCCTCCTCCCTGCTTTGGCAAGGTTTCCATTTTGCATTGCAGACCTTTATCCATTCATAAATTTGATGAGAAAGATTAAATTAGATATTTCAAATATAATACCAATAAAAGTCTATAACTTTCCAGTAATGGAAAAAATTCAAAACATACATACATACATAAAATAAGACCACTAAAAACACAACAGCCAGGGTATTTGAGCAATGCTGTTTCCCCCCAGGCATTTTTCTTTTTAAGTGAACAAATGCCCTAACAAAAGCAAGCATTGGGAAAATATGGCACTTGAGTCAGTAGTGGCTTATGATTTAAGATATAAGAATTAAATTACTCAGACTTAATAAATCTTTGTAAAGAGCTTGAAAATTAGCTTTTTTTAGGGGTGGGAAATAAATAAACTGACACTGTCTGGAATTAATGTTCATTTCTCTCTGGGGACATCCAAAAGTTATATTCTCCCAAAAGGCAGATTCATATAGTCTCCGAAGCTGGTCATGCATCTGAACAATTTAAATTTCAGGCTTTACATGTAGGAAGTCATCATGTGGATATAATTTATTTAATTATATGCTGGCATAATTTATTTTTCATTATTATTTACTTTCTAATTTTACTATTTTTATTTTATTATATGGTATGTTGGGGAAAATTCTGAAATGTATAACAAAATAGGCATGAGTGAGAAGAATTTAAAATCTGATCCAAGCTAGGAAAGTAATAGAATGGGGTTGGCTCTAATTCCTTTGCTTTTGCAAACTGTAGATAAGGTTGCTTTAGAGTAACTTTGAAGAAACTATCTTCACTGGAAAGGCAACCTAATAGAGAGAATGCTAGATCTGAAACCAGAAAGATTTGCCTTTAAATTCCATTTTAGACACTATGTTATCCTTGACAATTCACTGAACTGTTGTGAGCCTCAGTTTCCTCATATGTAAGATTGGAATAACTATAGTACTTACCTCAGAGAGTTGTTAAAATCCATCAACCAGAATAAGTACCTGCTATGTGTCAGGCAGGGTGGTATAGCAGATAGAGAGTAGATATAAAATAATGTAATGATCACACATGATATATATATGTACATATATATACATATATATGTAATGTTTCACAAACCTTAAAGCTTTATAAAATCTGAGATTTTTATTATTATTTTAAAATTTATTTCATTTATTACTATTATTAATAATTTATTATTATTGTTAGCATAATTATGAATTAACTTTTAGGTCTACATTTCTTACAGTACTACAGAAGAGGAAACTTACTGGATTTCTCAGCTTCATAACATCAGAGTTCCCTCTAAGCTTTCTGTATGATAGTGGGACATAGGATACTGTGTCTGGGTCTTATTTACATCTCATTTTTTTTGAAAACTATATGCTGGAATAACTATAGTAATTTTATCATAACAAATGGAGATACTATTTCTCAGAAATGAATCTTATCCTCCAAATATATGAGTAACTCAATGTCTGTATAAACTTATCCACTTTCTTTATTTCTGCTACCACCTCTGTGTGAATGAATTCCAAAACCCTTAGAAGCCAAGTCCTCTCTTCTGGGTTCCAAATGTATATTACTAACAGTACATACTGAATATCCTCAATTGTATCCCCAGTGTTAAGAAAAGTGCCTGAAACTTATAGACACTTAATAAATGTGGATTGAATTGAATATTTCTACTATCACTTTTAAATTGAGCACAGCATGGTGGAGAAGTAAAGTCCTGGCCTCAGTGATGCTTTTGGATCAGAACTTAGTGCAATCAATATCATGTAAGAATGATATTAAGCCTTAGCCCACTCTCTCCAGTCTAAAATGCCATAGAGATATCCTACAGCTTCTGGAGGTAAATGTTTGTGCTACTGTTCTTGTCATATTTTGGAAGTAAATGCCCTTTTGCAAACACTATTTGTTATTAAAGAAAAATCAGAAGACTTGGGTTTGAATCCTGGCTCTGTCATCTATTGGCTATATGACTTCAGGATAGGCTTTTTTCACCTCTCTGAATCCTCATGTATAAAAGAAGAACTTAGATGAAGTGACTTTTGAGGTTCCTCCCAACTTTGACATCCTGTATTGCCATGAAATCAAACTCAGATACAGGGGACATTTATGCACAACACAGATTTCTGCTGCCTGCCCATTGACTCAATTCTAAAGTGTAATGTTATCAATGTTTTAATTGTATTTTTATGTATTTTGCTAAAAAATTTCCCAATTATATTTTTAGTCTGGTTTGGGAAACAGGAGAATGCCAGGTGTGGGGTATTTGACACCTCAGCCATAATGCACAAGACTTAAGACTATATTAGATTGTGAGTTCCTTGAACAGAGAGCCTGTCTTGTGCTTTTTTTTGAATCCATAGGCTTAACACAGTGCCTGGCATGGAGAAGACCTTAATAAATGCTTATGGATGGATTGAACTCAACTAATAATGATACTCTTTCCATGCTAACTCCCCCTGAACTTCCCTATTTTTGTTTAACTGGTTTTATACAATCTAGCACCTCCTCAGCTAAATTGAAGTTATTACATTTCTTTGATTTATATTTATTTTATATTTATAAATAGTATTTCTATAACATATGTAACTATAACATGTTGATACAATATGTTACAACATATTTTGTATATTATTTTTACTATATTATATATATATATGAAGAATCCTGAAAACATGGGAACAGTTTAATGGGTACTTACTGAATAAAGAAAGTTTGACACTAGTTTCTGCCCTTAAAAATAAATTCACAATTGTGGTGGAGCCAAGATGGCAGAGGAACAGCACAGATTTCTAGCGCTTCTGCCACGTCCAGCCAAATACTGTAAAAAATGTATCTAGACAAATTCTAGATCTGCAGAACCCACAGAATAATGGAGTGAAGCAAATATCCAGCCCAAGATAGCCTGGAAGGTCACTGGGAAGTGTCTAGTGTGCCACACTGGGAGCAGAGAGTAGTTCAGTGTGGGCTGTGAGTGCACAGAGAGGACCTGAGCAGGTCTTGGAGAGGCTGAATCTCTCATACGTGTTATGGTTTCCAGATTTCATGACCCTAAAATGCTGAGGATAAATTAGGTCAGTGGGAAAAGCCTGTGGGACCAGGGCAGGAGAATGGAGTGGTCCAGCCCCAGGGGGGCAGAGAGGTGAGTGGGCAGAGGACCCTGTGGCAGCTACAGCAGCAGCAGGGGCAGCTGCAGTCACTGTTTCTGGAGCTCTAGACCCTCAGATTGTGGGGGGATCGAGTGGCTGACATTACATACCTTACTCCTAGTGGAAGCAGAGAACTACCTTGACAAAGAGACCAAAAGTCAAATAAATGACTGGGGAAATGAGCAAAAACTAGAAAAAGAATCCCATGATATAATCTTACTTTTGTGACAAGGAAGATCAAAGCATGCAAACAGAAGACAATAAAATCAAAGCTTCTCCATCTAAAGTCTCCAAGAAAAATATGAATTGGTCTCAGGCTATGGAAGAGCTCAAAAAGCATTTCAAAAATCAAGTAAGAGAAATAGAGCAAAAATTGCGAAGTGATGCAAGAAAATCATGAAAAACGAGACTGCTAAAGGAGACCCCGCAAAATCCTGAAGAAAATAACCATTTTAAAAAATAGCCTGATGGCAAATGGCAAAAGAGATTCAAAAAGCTAAGGAGGAGAAGAATGCCCTAAAAGGCAGAATTGACTAGATGGAAAAGGAGAGCCAAAAGCTCACTGAAGAAAATAATTCCTTAAAGATTACAATGGAGTAGATGGAAGCTAATGACTTTATGAAAAATCAAGAAATTATAAAATAAAACAAATGAAAAACTAACAGACAGTGTATCCCTTTTGAAAAACAGCTGACCTGGAAAATAGATTCAGGAGAGATAATTTAAAAATTATGGGACTACCTGAAAGCCATGATTTTAAAAAAAGAGACTAGACATCATCTTTCAAGAAATTATCAAGAAAAGCTACCCTGATATTCTAGAACCAGAAGGTAAAATAAATGTTGAAAGAATTCACTGATCACCTCCTGAAATAGATCCCCCAAAAAACTCCTAGGAATATTGTAGACAAATTTCAGAGTTCCCAGGTCAGGGTGAAAAAATTGCAAGCAGTGAGAAAGAAACAATTCAAGTATTGTGAAAATACAATCAGGATAACACAATATCAGCAGCTTCTACATTAAAGGATCACAGGGCTTGGAATATGATATTCTAGAAGTCAAAGGAACTAGGATTAAAACCAAGAATCACCTATCCAACAAAACTGAGTATAATACTTCAGGGGAAAAATGGTCATTCAATGACATAGAGGATTTTCAAGAATTTTTGATGAAAAGACCAGAACTGAATAGAAAATTTGACTTTCAAACACAAAAATCAAGAGAAGTATGAAAAGATAAACAGGAAAGAGAAATCATAAGGGCCTTACTAAAGTTGAACTGTTTACATTCCTACATGGAAAGATAATATTTGTAACACTTGAGAATTTTTTCAGTATTTGGGTAGTTGGAGGGACTATACACACACACATACACATACACACACATACACACACATATAGACAAAGGGCACAGGGTGAATTGAATAGGAAGAAATGATCTCTAAAAAAATAAAATTAAGAGGTGAGAGAAGAATACATTGGGAGGAGAAAGGGAGAAATGGAATGGGGCAAATTATCTCTCATAAAAGTGGCAAGTAAAAGCTTTTTCAATGGAGGGGAAAAGGGGGAGTTGAGAGGGAAAAAGTGAAGCCTATTCTTATCACATTTGACTTAAGAAGAGAATAAGATGCACATTCAATTTGATATGAAAGTCTATCTTACACTACAGGAAAGTAGGGAAGAAGGGGATAAGAGGGGTGTGGAGGGATGATAGAAGGGAGGGCAATTGGGAAGAGGGGGTAATTAGAAGTAAACACTTTTGGGGAGGGACAAGGTCAAAAGAGAGAATAGAATAAGGCAGGGACAGGGTAGGATGGAGGGAAATATAGTTAGTCTTTCACAGCATGACTATTATGGAAGTCTTTTGTATAACTACACATGTATAACCTATATTGAATTGCTTGCCTTCTCAGTGGGGATGGGTGGGGAGAGAGGAAAGGAGAGTAGCTGGAACTCAAAATTTTAAAAATGAATGTTAAAAATTGTTTTTCCATGCAACTGGGAAGTAAGAAATACAGGTAATGGGGTATATAGAAATCTATCTTGCCCTACAAGAAAATAGAAGAGATGGGGATAAGGGAAGGGAGGGGGTGCAATAGAAGGGAGTGCAAATTGTGGGAAGAGGTAATCAGAATACGCAGTGTCTTGGAATAGGGGGAGGGGAGAGATGGGGAGAAAATTTGGAACTCAAAATCTTGTGGAAATGAATTTTAAAAACTAAAAATAAATAAACAAATTGAAAAAAAGAACAAAAACTCACAAACTAGATGTCACAACACACAGGAAACTGAAGGGAACTAAGACTTAACATACATGGTACTAGTCACTTTAAGTAAAATAAGTGCTGAAAAAAGAAGGGGTCCCTAGGATCTCTAAGATATTTCTCATGACCTTTCTGCCAGGATGGTGGTACTGAACATTCTCAATTTCCTCTGCTTTTGTATAAATAACTCATTCTTGCCCTCCATAGTGCATACAAAAGACAGACTTATGTGGGACATTCTTGTAAGGGTATTCAAAATGTGGAGGAGAGGGCAAAGGAATAGGAATACCAGTTGGGGTGGTGAGAGAGTTCTGAAAAGCAAGACACAATTTCTTCTCGATTATAGTGACAGGGCATCTCTGACTGACTGACTGAAATTTTTTGCTGAACGGATTACAATGGGGTTATTTGTAAACTTTGTGCTGTTTGTTATAACTTTTGCCTTTATAGAGTTTTGGGTGGGGATTGAAGCTGTTTTCTCTTAAATATAAAATTTAGGTATCAATATTATCTTCAAGTTCCTCTTTTACTAACCCTCAGAGCTCTCTAATGCACAGGGATAGCACAGTATGAAGGGAAAAACGTACAAAATAACAGATACAAAGTAGAATGTATTTAAGTGCCAATGCTGGGCAACAGGCTATGAGAAATTCAAGAAAACTGGGATCATGTTTATCACACTATATAAATATAACCATTTATTGTCCATTTTTATTGATTTTCCCCTCCCACAAAACTTGTCCAACATTGATACAACACAAAATTCTCTTATATGTACAAACTAAATAACTTCCCTGACAAAGTATCCTTGCTTCATTTCCCATGTCTGTGCCTTTGCACTGATTTTTCTTGTGCTTGAAGTGTTTCCCTCTTCACCTCTACCCCTTAGAATCCTATGTTTCCTTTAAAACTTTGCTCCAAGTGTCATCTCCTATAGAATGATTAGAAACCTGAAGTCCATACCTGATGAATAAATTCTTCAAAAAGTCAATAGGATGGTACTTGATATGTGAGCACCAAACCAATTAAGAAAGAAATTGATGATATCTTTCCTAACCAAAAATCTGGTTAAAAATGTAGCTATGCTTTGAGACTCACTACTTGTATATAGTGATATATTGACTGCTTAGAGCAAGGTCAATCAAAGCAGAAGAAAAGATGAAGAACAGAAAATATAATTGCAACTCCAATCTGAATTATTTAAACAAGGTGTCAACTTTGAAAAATGCAAAATGGAAAACATTGAGTAATCACCATCACCATTTTCCGGAGAAGTCACCACAGTATGAAAGCTAAAGGAACTCACAAATCACCTAGTCAACACACATTTAATGTCCTTGCCAAGAAGAGATCCAAAGGTAACAGTGGTGGAGATGACCAAGCCATTTTTTTTTTTTTGCAAAATATTAAACAAAAGAAGGATGGAAGACTTAAATTTCTGAAGTTGTCACTTGACAAAATAATGAAAGCTAATTGAAGAGAAAACAAGCCTACAGAAAATTTGGCATGAGATCCAGGCAAATCAGCTCATCCTGAAAACAGTTGCAAATGTAATATGGAGGATAAGAAGTAGATACAAAATAGAACAGACATGTTGATGTTTTCAGGAATTGTTCTTATCAATGTAGTTAGTGGAATGAGAGCAGCAGCACCTCAGTACTAAGTGACTATGGGTAGAAATGGCAATAATATTTAAGAACACATATCTAGGAAGAGTAACACAATCTGCCCAAGCACACAAAGAAAAGTTAAGTGCTCGAAAAGGCAGAATGTGGGTCTGAGGAGTATAGAGTATAGAGACAAGGGTGAGCTCATGGCAGGTCATGGCTAGGAGAGTTGAAATTAATTACTTGTCCCCCTTCTATTCCATTTCTACAATACTATAGTTCAGATGTTCCCAAACATATTTGATCTATGGCATCTTTTAGAAAAGAAAAATTACTCAGTGCCCCCTCCTGCTCCCCAGTTTTTTTTATTTGCATAATTTCAAAAATATGTAATTTTTTTTAAATGACACATCTTAAATTTAATAATTTATTGTAAATTTGTGAGTTTTTCCCCTGCATTGAAATTTGGATGATGTAATTTTGCATCAGGTAACCATACAGCATCATATTATAAACAAGTTATTACACGTACATATTCTTGCTGATGCATGCTGAACTTCCTGACAATGAGCAACAGATTTGCCTGCTAACAGTTGACCACTGATGGATTATAACCTGTATTTTGTGTTTTTATTTGGAAAATAATGTAATTATTATGACTTTAGCTCTGTTACACAACAGATGAAAATTCAAATAGTTTTTCAAAATTCTCTTTTTTCCTTCTGCTTCCACTGCTCCCTTACTTTTATTCAATGCCCCCCAACTGCCCTTGAGGCTACTACCACCCCCATGGGTCATTCCAGCACCCCAAGTGTTGGTATCACCTACTTTGGGAGTCTATGAGTCTAGTTCAAATTTTCCTGTTCTCTTACAAAGGCCACTGTAATAACCTCCTGTTTGCCCGTCTATTTTCTCCCCCTTTCCAACTCAGCTTTCACACAGCTGCCAAATTCATTTTCCTAATTAATGTTTCTAATCATATCAATCCTCTGATAAGAAGCCTTCAGAGCCTACTTACTTACGCACAGGATTAAAAACATGCTCCCTCGTCTACTATTTAAAGTTCTCCACAACCTAATTCCAATGTACCTTTTCAGTTTTATTTGATGCTCCTTTCCTTCATACTCTCTACAAGGATACAAGATGTTCCCCCAAACTCAACATGACATTTCTTATTTCTACATATGAAAATAAACTGTCTTCTATAGAAAATTCATATCCCCTATGTCTGGAATGTATAAGAAAAATCACATGGTCAGTCTTCCTCCTACTTGCTATCCCTGCAGCTTTGGATGTTTACTACTCCTTCCTCCTAGATAATCTGTCATGCCTGGTTTTGGTGACATTACTGTATGTCCTCCTTCTCATGCTTCCTGTCTTATAGTTTCTGCTCAGTCTGCTTTAGGGGATCTAACTCTTTCCCACTCAGAGCAGGGATCCCTCAGGGCTCAGTTCTTAGTTTTTTATTTTCTTTTTGCCTCTCCCTCCCTCCTTCTTACTGATTTTATAAGCCCTTCTGGCTTCAATTATCTTTACAGAGATGATTCCAAAATATATATGTGTATATATGTGGCCTTAATTTCTCTTCTGGATTTTAGCCTTGGCTTGCCAACTGCCTGTTCTCCTAGCTGATTCTCATACTTCTAATCAAAGCAATCAATCAGCAATAATTTATTAAATACTTGTGTGCTACAAACTATGGCATTAAGTATATAAAGCAAAAAATGAAACAGTCCCTGCCTTCAAGGAGCTTATATTCTATTGGAAGAGACAAAAGATACATTAATAAGTACATTTACATATGATACCTACATATATTAAGATACATGCATAAATACAATTTAATTTGCCTTTTGCAAGATAAATGCAATTCAATTTGTAATTTGGGGAAGAGAGGGAAGTAATAGCCATAGAGGTTGGAAAAAGTTTCATGTAGAAGGTAAACCTTAAGTAAAATTTTGAAAGAAACATGGGTATCAAAAGAGATAGAAGGAATGAGTGCATTTCAGACACAGGCAAAGCAAAATCACAGAGATGAAAGATGGAGAAAGGTTAGTTTGCTAGGCCTGGAGAGCACACAGAGTACAGGAAGGGGATTAATGTACAATAAGCTTTTTCTAAAAATTTTGAATGAAAAATATTTATTGACTGATTTTTAATACTATTTTCTTTATAAATTTTGAGTTTCAAATTGTCTCCCTTTCTTCCACA
The DNA here is from genome assembly GCA_023548195.1 of Bettongia penicillata ogilbyi. Classification (NCBI taxonomy): domain Eukaryota; kingdom Metazoa; phylum Chordata; class Mammalia; order Diprotodontia; family Potoroidae; genus Bettongia; species Bettongia penicillata. The sequence continues at coordinate 4,783,208 of JAJHZJ010000009.1, read as the reverse complement.
TCTCCCTACCTCCACATTGAGAAGGCAAACAGTATAATCAATTATACATGTGGAATCATGCAAAACATATTTCAATATTAGCTAAATCATAAAACAAAGCAAAAAAATAAAGCTAGAATTACATTTCAATTTGCACAAAGAGTTAATCAGTTTTTTCTCTGGAGGTGTATAGCATTTTTCTTTTCATTATGAGTCATTTGAAATTCTTTTGAATCAAAGAGATACTAAAAAATTAAAAAACGACCTATGTGTACAAGAATATAAATAAATAAATATGTATGTATGTATACATACAAAGACAGAGAGATGGGGGGCAGTACTTTTTGTGGTGGCTAAGAACTGGAAATTGAGGGGACACTTCATCAACTGGGAAATAGCTGAACAAGTCAAGATTGCGATGGAATGTCATTGAGCTATAAGAAATAATGAGTACGCAACTTTCAGGAAAACCTGGAGAGACTTAACATGAACTGATGCTGAGTGAAGTGGATAGAACTAGGGGAACACTGTACACAGTAACGACAACATTGTGTGATGAGGAACTTTGATAGACTTAATTCTTAGCAATACATGGATCCAAGACAATTTCAAAAGTCTCATGATGGAAAATGCTTTCAACATCCAGAGAAAAAACTGATGGAGTCTGAATGCAGATTGAGGCATACCATTTTCACTTAATTTTTTTCATTTTTTCCTTTTGTCCTGTTTCTTCTTTTGCAACATGACTACTGTGAAAACATGTTTTCCATGATTGCACATGTATAGCATATCAGATTGCTTGCCCTCTTTGGGGAAGGGGAATGAGAAAGGCAAAGGGGAGGGTAGGAAGGAAAAACATTTGAAACTCAAAATTTAAAAAAAAAGAATGAAAATTGTCTTTACATGTAATTGTGAAAATTCCTATTTACATTTTTTTTTAAAAAAGAATTGTCTTGGATCATTGTATTGATCAAAGTAGTCAAGTCTTTTACAAGTGATCATCATTACATTTCTGTTAATTGTGTCCCAGTTCTTCTCACTTCAATTTGCATCAATTCATATGGGTCTTGACTTGCTTTTACCTTTAACCTCCTCCTCCTCCTCATTTCTTATAGTGCAATAGTAGTCCCTCACAATCACATGCCACAACTTATTCAGTCATTCCCCAATTTATGGACATCCCCTCAATTTCCAATCCTTTGTCACCACAGAAAGAAAAGCTAAAAATATTTTCATACATATAGATTGCTTTTCTTTCTCTTTGATCTCTTTGGGGTACAGATCTAATGGTGGTGTTGCTGGATCAAAGGGTATGCACAGTTTTATAGCCATTTGGGCATAGCTCCAGATTGTTCTCCAGAATGGTTCACTACACCAACAGTTCATTAATGTATCTATTTACCCTGTCCCCCCTCCAGCATTAAGTCATTTCTGATAGGTGTTATGTGGTACCTCAGATTTGTTTTAATTCACCTTTCTCTAATCAATAGTGACCTAGAGCACTTTTTTCCCTTATGAGTATAGATAGCTTTGATTTCTTCTAAAAACTCCCTGTTAATATCATTTGATCATTTATCAATTGGGGAATGACATTTTTTTTTTATAAACTTGACTTAGTTCCCTAAACATTTTAGAAAGGAAGTCTTTATCAGAGAAGTTTGGGATGCCCAATAAACATTTATGAAACTCCTACTATGTACCAGGCACCTTCTTCAGTGGTGTTGAAGACAGGCAGAGTAGAGTGAGTAAAAGTTCAGTTTCTGCTCTTTACAAAGGAAGGCATTGGGAGGAGTTTGGTACACCACATCTTCCAGTCCTCCAATCAGAAGGGAGAGGAGACTGAGGGAAGTAGTGTCAATCAAGCCTTGAGCTGGCATCCCAGTGGTAGGATTAGAAGTGATGAGCTTAATCTGGGAAGGGTACCTTGTTAAATTCAGTTGAAACCAGACAGAGAAGCAAAAGACAGAGAAGTAAAGCAGGGTGAAACCTCCTATAATACGCTCTCTCTTTCATCAGGAATGCAAGTTCCTGGAGAACATGGATTTGTCTTACTTTTCCACTTTTATCCCCAGAGTTTAATGCAGTGCTTGTCCCATAGATCCTAAATAAGTGTTCTTTTTCCATTCATTTTAAGTCCCTATGATGTCTCTGAGGTTTTATTTGCTTCTCATAAAAATGAGTTAGTAAGAAGCAAATATAATAAATTAATAAGACCAAATATAATCTGACTTTTCAACTTATTAACATATGTTCATATTTCAAGTTTGTGTAATTACCTATACCCTATAATTTGATAATATACACCTAAGATCCTAATCATTATGCCTGACAATTAAGAAATTTTGAGTATCTCTTTCACTACTTTCTTCTGTCTATAATATAATATAATCCTCCATACTACTCATATGTATAAATTTGCTCTTTTTCTCATATATCACCATATATGATGATATCATATCATCAGGTCTCATTGATCAATTTGGCAAGTCTGTACAAAAATGTTCTGCCTAGTTTTCATGAGATATATACCATCTCTTATTGCCTATATCTGTAAAATTTAGATGCTGGATTAGATAATGTCCAAAGTTCCTTCCCACTATAAATTCTGTAACCCTCTTCTTCAGATTCCTGAAGCTTTAGTCGAAATAATATCACCACACAGGTTGCATACTGTGCCAATCTATCTTGCCAGACTTATTTTTCATTATTCTCCCTCATGTATGATATATTTTCATGGCAGCTATACAGCACCAGGCCTAGAGTCAGGAGGATCTGAGTTCAAATCTGGTCTCAGACTAGCTATGTGACCCTGGGAAAGTCACTTAACCCTGTTTTGCTTAGTTTCCTCATATGTAAAATGAACTGGAAAAGAAAATGGCAACCACTCCAGTATCTTTGCCAAGAAAACTGCAGATGGGGTCATAAACACAATTGAAACAACTCAACAAAAAAATGACCTGCTTTCCATTTTCCATAATGTCTCCCATCTCTCCTTGCCTTTGCCCACACTGCTCCTTATACCTAGAATGCTCTTCCTACCCAACAACTCTTAGAATCCCTAGGGCCTCAGGGTTCAGTTCAAGTGCCACCTCCCATAGAAGGTCTTTCTTCATTCCTTTTGGTATTACAACTTCCTCTCTACTGCCTAAAAATTACATCATAATTATTTTGTATATATTTGTCTATATAATGTCATTTCCCTTATTAGAATATAAGCCCCTTGAGGATAGGTATTGTTTTCATTTCTGTTCTTAGCACCAGCCCCTAGCAAAGTGCCTGGGACATAGTGGGCACTTAATAAAAGCCTATTGAATTGAATTCATTTCATCAGTCATATACAGAAGGGGTCCAATCATAGTCCTTCCCTTATCACTTCCACTCCTGTTTTCTTTTCTAGGATGCAACCTGCATTTAGGTAAATTCGGGCCATCTGATAAATAAGAATTGGTAAGTATTTTCAAGCTTCAGGATGTCATCTTTTTTATTCTGAGGAGGAATCTCCCATATACTTGGCTACGCCTCAGATACATGTACTTTACTATGGCAAATTCTGCTTTCCTGAATAAGGATTTAATTTAGTCAATAAAGTAGAATGTGTGTTGTCTTGAAAGGAGAGTAACTCCCAGGGCACTTTATCTGCTGAGTCTCAGGAAAGGATGCCAAGGTTTTGCCAGAACATATTCTGAAAAACATCCAAAGCACAAATTAACACCCACTTTCTGGCTACTGGAATCTTTCCTGAGAAAGCCACTTCCACAAAGCATGAGGGAGCCTGGGTAAACCAGGAAGCCAGATCCAAATTTATTACTTTCCAAAAAAATACAAAATTTTCATCCAGCTGCTAGGTTGGTTGTGAATTTTTCTTTTGCCCTTTCCCACACAAGTTGCTTTTCAAAGGCTGACACTCTCGATTTATAAGCTGGCCCTTCAATAGGAATGCTTTAAACAGCTGCAGGTCTGTAGGTTCATAGGATTTGAAAGCTAGAAGGAATTGTAATGTTTATCTAGTTTAGTACTCATTTCTCATTGACATTAAAAAAGAAAGGAAAGGAAACTGAGGCCAGAGAGAAGCACGTTGCCACGGTGACATAGTTCATTAATGTCAGATCTAATCCTTTCACTCTAATCCCCACCCCCGTAACAAAAGGCTCCAGGAAATCATCTCTGAAATAGGTTCTGTTTCACTGAGGAAAACCTATTAGAAAATATTGTATTGTGTCATTTTTAAAAATGAAGTGTCTTTCCATCTAGCAGATTTCAAAATTTTTAAAACCTATTAGAAAATATGGATATTGTATTATTTTTTAAAAATGAAGTGTCTTTCAATCTAGCAGATTTTAAAATGGGTATTAACTAGAAATTAAAATATGGTCCATGATGCTCCAATGGATGAATTTAGAACCTCTAATGAATAAAAAAAATCATTGAGAGGAAAGTTCCTTCAGGCTCTCTCACTATGGACTTTTAAAGAATGACATTCAAATTCAGCAATATTATAATCTTTTCTTTTCTTTCTCTAACTAAATCTAACTTGAAAGGCTTAAAATAAAATGATATCAGGGCTCACCAAAAAAAAAAAATGAAAAAAACCCAACAAAACAATTCTATACTTCCCTTATCTTGTTAAGGATTTACAGAGTTCTAAGTACTGAGCTATGCACCTATATACTTACAAATATTAAACAGGAAAAAAGTTGTTGTTTTCGTGCTACCTATGGTTCCCATTAACCAAAGAATTGCATTCCAACCTGGGTACAAACATACTTATTAATAGAATTGTAGGATCATAGATTTAGAACTGAAAGGACCTTTGAGGCCACCAAATCCAACCTCCTCATTTAACAGAAGTTATTTAACCAGTCTAGGATCATTCATCTAAGAAGGGTATTAAGTAGGATTTTAATTCAGTCCTTCCTCACCTTCAGCCCTTCTAAGGTCAGCACTCCATTCAGTGCACCATCCAACTTGCCAAAAGCAGCTGCTAGCACCTGCCTGTTAGCCAGTTGTCATATCAGGCAGACACAGAATCAGTTCCTATGGGCACAAGGTAGAGAACTCTGAGACTGAGATAGAAAAAGCTGCCTCAGTCCTCGAGATCCTTTTTCATTGTTATCTTTCATCGGTCCCACAGCACTGTTTAGTTCCTATATATATCTTGGTTCCTGGCTATCTGCCTGGACTTTAGATTTCCAATATGGTTATGCCCTCTAAATTTTATGGTCTCCTTATTTTTGTGTACTTTCTTGTTTTCTACAAGTTGTCTTACTTGCCTCTTACTCTCAGTTACTCTCAGTTTAAGTGTTGGATGAGATTCAGAACCAGATAGAGAAGTCAAAGTTGCTTTGACCCCCAGGTACTTGGACATGTCCTTGTTTTCTGCTCACATAGCTCCAGGCTCTTGATTCTGTCCTAACCAACTTCTAGGACCTGCCTTGGGTCCAATCAACTCTTCTATGTTTTTCCTGTATCCTATCTTCCCAGCCTTGCCCTACCACTCTCCCAGATTTGGTTCCTCATCCTGAATCTACCACCCACTGATGCCTAAATGTTCCCAGTGAAGGCACCTACTGGGAATCAATTACCCAGAGATTTGTGGATATGGAGTTGATGTTTTGATTTCCAGGAAAGGATACTATCATCAACCTTTCCCAGTTAAGACTCTCAGCAGATTGAGTCCCCATTTACACCCCTTTTAGGTTTTGTTGTGTTAAACTCTCACCTTCCTGTAAAAAGTAATAATCTTCATATCATAGAATTATAGGATGTAGAGATCATTTAATCTTACCCCCACATTAATGTGGGAAGAAGTGAGGTACTAGAAAACTGTGATTTGCCCAGATTCACACAGTCCTAAAAAGAAAGATGAACCTTTTCCTTAGTTTATATGATGGAATGGAACATTTGAAAAAACTCTGGACATGGAGGTTAAGAAAGAACATTATGGAGAAGCAAGAAACAAAGCTGGCTCTATTGGTTCATGTCAATGGCATGGAATGATATATAAAGTAGGTCAAACTTCATGAAATACTGGAGAGTATGATACCTTTTTTGCCCATAAAGCAGCATACAAGAGGCAAATTGAACAAAATAATTCAGACTGATTGAAATATAACTGAAAGGGAATCTTAGAAAACGATGTCATATCAAGTGGTTTTTGGGTTTGGTGAAACTATAGTATAAGATCATAGTTATTAGGTAAATGAGCTAAAAATTGATGGCATTATTCAGAGAATACCATGACAGACAGACAGACTGGCGGAAGAAGGATAGATTAAACACATATGATGTGTTAGTCTAAGTGATAGAAATACAATACAAATACAAACAATACAAACCCCAGTCACGACTCACAGTTTGAGAATTAATAAAGGGGTCACAAGTGGAAAAAGTTTAAGAAGCCCTGCTGTAATATTAATATTAAAAAATAATTGGGAAATAAGTTTCTTCCAGTTCTCTCACTTTGGACTTCTAAAAAATGCCATTTAAATTTAGCAATTATAACCTTATCTTTTCCTATTGCAAATAAGTCTAATTTGAAAGTCTTAAAATAAAATGGTATCAGGGCTCACAGAAAAACAATCCTATTCTTCCCTTGACAAGACATGTTGCATTAATTGAACTTTTAAAAGTTTTGTGGTTTCTTAAAAGAATCAAAGCAGGTAATTTTCATGAGTTACATGACATTTTTTTTTTGTTGGAGATGGGAATGGAGGGGTGAGGCTGTTTGTGGTGTGATAAAAAGACAACTGAACTAGGAATCCAGAGACATAAGTTTTAGCCTCATCTCCAGCTACAAGAGCTCCTACTCCCTACTATAAGAGCTTTGGCAAAGCTTTAAACCAAGTTCCCAGTTCCCTAATGTATAAAATAGCAATGACAGTATGTCTATTATCCTTCTCACAGGGTTGTTGCTAGGACTGAACAAGAAAACACATGTGAAAACCTTTTTGAAAAATGCAAAATCTTATACTACTTGGAAGCAGAATGGAAAAGGAGTTAGAAGACTTGGTTCCAAGCCAACCTCTGATGTTCTGAAATCCAATCCAATAAATATTTATTTAGCACCTACTATGTGCCAGGCACTATGCTAAGAAGTCCTGGGGATACAAATAATAAAGTCCCTGCCCTCAAAAAGCTTCATTCTAAAAATGGGAAACAACATAAAAAGGAAACAGGAAAGGAATAAGGGAGGAGAAAACAGTAGGTACCTGCTTCAGGGGCATCTTGTTCCATGAAATTGAAACCAGAGGGAGAAGAAGATGCAAAGTGGAGAATTCATTTTCTGCCCCCTATAAAGAAAGGCATTAGGAAGCGTTTGATGCTCTCCCTTCTAGCCCTCCAAGGCTTGAGTTGAAATGACCTGAGTTGTTAGTGAGGGGATAGATTATTTTTTTAAATACCTATTGCTTTAAAAAAATACTGGATTTGGATCCAGTTCTGAAACTAAGTATGATCTTGGGCAGGTCATATAATCTCTCTGGGCCTCAGTTTCCTCCTCTGCAAAATTAAGAGGTTGGACTAACTGTACTCTAAATTCCTTCCTAGCCCTTAATCTATGATGCTATGTAAAGATAAGTGAAAACAAGTAATCAAGAGAGGTAAGAAAAAAGAGTAGATTTCAAGTTTTAAAAAGTAATAATTTAATACTGCATTTTCTATGACAACTTAGCATGTTCCTCTGACACCTGGGGCTAAAATTAAGCATAGCTATGTTGACAATCTACATTATGGGCAACTAGGTGGTTCAGTGAATAAGTGTGCTGGGTCTGAAGCCAGGAAGACCTGACTGCAAATCTGGCCTCAGACACTTACTAGCTGCATTCTTTGTTTGCCTTAATCTACTGGAGAAGGAAATGGCAAACCACTCCAGTACCTTTGCCAAGAAATCCTCATGGAGTGTATTAGTGTACTACGGTCCTCAGGGTCACAGAGTCAGACATGACAGAACAACTGAAAAACAAGTGTTGACAGTCTACATAGGAAAGGCATTCTAGGTCTAAAAGAAGTCACCCCCCCACATACCTCTACCCCACTCCTCATGCAGTCTTCTTAGGACATGACCCTACAAAGTACTTGGAGGAATTTAGAAACCATCCTCGTGACCTTTGCTCAACAGTTACCTACTATTCAGCCATGAAGGTTATGAAGCCAACTGAGAGTAGAATGAGATTTACTTTCAAATAACTGGCCTTGGACTTCAAAGTTAAAATAACAAAAATACTATAAACATAAAGCCCCAAGTACAATTCAGAATAGAACTTGAAAATTCTGTTCCAGGCTTATGGTAGACAAGTCAAACCTATTTCTTCACATGATCCACATGTCCAGGCTGAACAAAGGCAATCTTCCATCCACTTACCCAGCCAAGATTCTCAGCTGCACTACTAAGCCTTGAAGGGAATAGGAGGGAAGATAAATCAATATTTACCAGTAGTCTTCCTTTTATAGTTAAATATTGGCTTAAACTTTAAAATCTGCAGTCTTTGTTGCTGCCTAACCTTAAGCCCACATTTCAATGGTTCTTTCCTCTTATTGAGGCATTATCATCTTAGAAGTAGCAGGAGACATTTGGACCCATTCCATTATATATGTTAGACTGTCACTTTTAATGGTTACTGTAAACGTAGGAGTCACAGGAAAACAGTGTTTGACTAAAGGAGTTTGACCCTCTAACACAGAAAATATAAATATCAGTGGGAGTCCACTGGGGGAACTGATAGAGCAATAGTCACAATAAAGAGGGAATTTTCCAAGAGTTTGAAATTAAACCATGTGAACTAAACAAGGGGTTCATAGATTGGCAGTAAACCTTCAGGATGACAGAAATTAACAGTCACCACTAATAATAGTGCATACGTGCCTTGGCCACCAAAATTAATGAGGAAGGACTCAGCCCTAGACCTCATCACTTACTGAGCTTGTACAAACACACCCATGATCTCTCAAGTCTCTGGGCAAGTGTACAGAAGAGAAACGGTGCGTCAAACCCACTATGGAGTCCAGAAATGAACAAAAGCAAGATGAAGGATGATGAGCCAAAGAGAGAATGAATTACACAAGAGTGGAAGGATGGTCCAAATGGCAGATTTTTGGACTGCCTATTAAATCATAACATATATTTGTTCCCCACAAGACCCCAAGACAAAATATTTTACTGAGACTAACTGAATAAGTCTCACAACTCCTTCTCAGTTGGGGATATGAATTAAATATCGTAGTTTTTCTATCATGGGGAAAACTAAACCCGGAGAGATGAAATCACTTGATCATGGTGCCAGAGAAGAGAGTCCAGGTGTTCTGTCACACAGATAGCATGGTAAGACTTCATTATGCTTGCACAGAATATTAGAAGAAATACAATCATTACTGCTACAGTTACCTAGAATGGTAAGGATTAAGCAATCATATAATCAATGTCATTTAAATTATTTATGGCAAGAAGCAACAAAGAATCAATGTTTGCGAAAGAAAGCTGAAGCCAGAAATCTTCAAGGATGGAAAAAAGTTTCCTCAGACAACATCTCTTCTCTGGTAATGAATCTGCTCAACAATAATGTCTTTGTCATGACAGGGGAATCTTTTGATTCTTTTTCTTGGAAAAGATTTATGCCTTTTAATTCTGCAGGCACACTTCGGTTTGGGCCATCTATGTTTCTTTCTATACCACCTTCCTTTTGACACAGAAAATAAAGGATCATTCAAAAGCCCCTTGAGCCAGGACCCAATAATAATCATTCCTATCACAGAGCAATGATCCTAACCAGTAAGCAAAACACTGGATTTGGCAACAGAGGAGCTGGGTTCAAAACCTACCAGTGTGTGTGACTTCAGGCATCCTGCTTCCCCTGGCTGGATTGCCTTCAGTTTTCTTATACACAAAATGAAGGGTTTGCCCTGATAGCCACTTACTTCCTTTCCAGAAATAAAACTATGATCCCAATCTTTCCTTCACCAATGGGAATCCAACCAGGTAATGACAAATGCAATAAAATCTATTCAATTTTTAATCATCCATTTCACAATACAACTATTACCTGCTTCCTTTCTACACATAGGGAACCTCCCAGAAAATCATTCTTCAATCAGTCAGTGACATAATTGATGTGGGTATTCCTTCCATCACTGTAGATAAAAACTCATCTATATCTTCACATATTTTAGGATTCTTGTTTATGTTCTTTCATAGATACTCCACAGGGACCAATAAACTTGTTGGAGGACTTTCCTTCAATATATTTTAGATTGTGTGGATACTAGTATATCATTCAAGTTGAGTTTATATGGATCCAATTTAATTGTAAGTGACAGAAGGAATGATGGGCTCATAAAACTTTTTTTTAAAAAACACAGATCCACGAAAGGATTATAGATTTGAAGTGTGAAGGGACTTAAAGGTGATTTAGTCTAACCCCTTCATTTTATAGGTTGAGCAACTGAAGCACAGGAAGGATAAGTTAAATTATTTGCTCAAAATCACACACTAAATGTAATTGGGGGGAAATAAAATACTAAGTAAATATTTTAAATAAAATGATCACACAGTAAGTGATAGAGATGGGATCCGAACCTAGTACTTCTGAGTCTAAATTCAAAACTAATTCCAGGGGATTATGCCAAATCTCATAGGATCATAGATTTAGACCTTGGAGGATCTTTAACCTTTAGTTCAGCACTTTCACTTTATAACTGAAGAAACTGAGGACCAGGGAATGGAAAGTACTTGCTCCAAATTAAAGATAGCAAGGAGCAAAACTATGTTTTGAACCCATGTCCTCTGACTCCAAGTTCATTGCTTAGGAGCAACCTTTGAGATGATCTAGTTTCTGGTCCAATATCTATTTCACAGATGAAGAAACTGAAGCCCAGAGACAGAAAGAGAGAACTGAGCTCTGACTCTAATTCTCTTAATGCCCAATGTATTCAGACATTGCCTTTTCCTACTACACAGGTTATAGATGGGTGAAATGGAAGAAAGAAGCCAGAATCCAAAAAGGGCTGTGTAAAACTCCAATATATATGAGATACAGCCTTATCTAACTCAATCACTTCTTAATGTCTGAGTATTTGGGTTAATATTATGAGGTGTTGAATTTCCTCTCCCCTTCAAAATTTTGTTTCATCCATCCATCCATCCTCCATTTGTCTTCCTCTTTCTCAGAGGAAGATTTTTTTCCTAAGATAAACCCATCCCAATTATCTCAGGAACCTTGTTCTACTACTAAGCTCCCCTCTCTTATATCTCTAACATCTTCCCATCTACAAGTTTCTGTCTACAAATGTGCTCAGATTGTTTGTAAGGGCAAACACCAAAACACACACTTTGCCTTGATGCTATTATGTCTCTAGTAACAACACTGTCTTTTCTTTTAAAATATTATTATAAATATTATAAATAAATAAAATATTATTATAATTATAAAATATTTTATGAAAAAGATTTTTCTGCTTCCTTGTATTCACTCCATCAACATCACCCACTGTACTCAAATTGTTGTCCTATCAGCAACTAAATGATCGGTCATCATTCTTCTTGAACTCCATGGAGCATTTAGCATTGTGTAGCATTTTGTCTTTTATCACACTTTTTCTCACCTTGTCTTCTATGACAATAGAATGCTTTGATTCTCAGAGGTTCATAGATTTAGAGCTAGAGTGCATCTTAGAGGCCACTGAGGCCAGACCTCTCATTTTACCGATGGGGGCATTAAGGCACAGAGAGCTTGAGTCATTTTCCTAGGATTACCCAGCTAATAAGTATCTAAGGTGGGATGTGAATCGTGATCTGACTATAAATCCAGGGCCCTCTCCACCATACCATATTTCCTCCTTTTCCTAAGACAATAGCTTCTCTTTTTCTTTCCTTTTCTTGGACTCTACATCTCCCTCCACTCATCTCCCCTCCCCAAATGTGGGCGTAACTCATTGTACAGTACTCAGCCCTACAGTCTTCTCAACTAGTACTTTCCCAGAGAATCCCATCACACTAACAATTTCAATTATCATGTCCACATAGATGACTCCCAAATCTCCATATCTTCCCCTTTCCCCTTCCCCCCCATATCTCCAACCACCTGTTAGTTTGTCCCTATCTGAACATTCCACTCCAATCTAAAATATAAGGTATCTAAAATCAAACCCTTCATTTCTCCCAAGAGTAGCTTCCCCTACAAAGCTCTTTATTTTCTCATAGCTTCTCCTTCCTTTTCATTACTAATATATCACTTTATGCCTAGACTATTGCAAAGACTCCTCTTAACTAGTTTTCTTCCTTCGACTTTTTCCCCCCTTTCAAGTCATTTCACTGTTACCAGCTCAGGTGGCTCTTCTGTGAAAAAAAAACAAACTTCAATAACTCCTCTATGGTCTATGGGATCAAGAATAAAGTTCTTATCTGGGCAGTGAAGACCATCCACAATCTTGTCCCTCCCTCTCCAGTTCCTCTACACAAATATTCTTTTCCAGAAAAGTCAAGCCACAAGTTGTTCGCTACATCATAGTGTATGTGTATGTGTGTGTGAGTGTGTGTATAAAATTCTGCCATCCTTGTCATTGTTTATAACATACTACTATTGGGAATTCTCTTTTTTTCTCTAATTATTCAAATTCTACCCTTTCTCCAAAGTCCAGATCAATACTTCTCCCTCTAAAAGTCAAAGCCCTAAATAATCACTCCCCATTTAGTAATTACTTGCCCCTCTGAACTGCATTGCAACTATTATGGGTAAAATATTTTGCTCAGACTTGACTGCTATGCAAAAATAATCTAGGCATGGGAGGGAAATTACAGTACCATGCATAACTACAGGTTACTTTGCAACGTGATTTATTTTTTTATATCTATGTCCTATCTTCCTCAGAGGATTTTAATTATTGTAAGGACAGGTAACCCTGGATTCTCACAAACCTTTCACCTTGTTTAATGCCTGATACATAACAAGCGCTCCATAAATGTTTGTTGATGAAAGAATAAAAGCAAGATTCAGCCATTTCAATTTCCTATTTCAGTAATGTTAGTTTCTAACAACCACTCAGCCTGGTTCCACCTCAGAAATGGATATTATTTCAACACCGAAAATGATATTAAGAAAGATATATTACTACCTACTTTGCCACTGCATCCTAAGGATAACTGGATCTTCCCATCTGACTTACAGCTGACACCTTTCATAGAGAGCATATTGTCTCCCCTTAATAGAATGAATTCCTTGAGAGCAAAGACTGGCTTACTTTTTTGTATCTCCAGTGATTATTAGCACAGTGTTTTGTACATAGTAATACTTCATAAATGCTCCATTCCTTTATTTTCTAATAAACTCAAGTATAAAGGTAAACAGATCAATTTTAGTCTGAGGGATATGCCAATTAAATACTCAGTCTTATTTCACCTGGAAAGAAAAAGAACTTAAAATTAGACACTGTTGATGCTAAGGGAAAGGTAACTAGTATTGATTTAAAGTGGGAAATCTTTCTTTTTTGAGTGTAGGGATGGCTTCAGAGAAACCTGAGATTTGTATCAACTGATGGAAAGGGAAGTAAGCAGAACTATGAGAACAATTAATACAATGTATTCAATAACAACCATATTGTAAAGAAAAACAAATCTAAAAGGATTCTAGTAGCACATTTCCTTTAAAGAAGGTAGACATAAGTAACTTTACTTTGCAAGAAGGATGAGAAGAAACCGATATTCTGTTTCCCTCCTCTCACACTCACTTATGGCTACACAATAAATAACCTTCTCTCTAGTCTGGTCCTGCCTTGTCTCCCTTGCATCTACCTAAAAATGCGTCAGGAGCTTAAGTCATGGAAGTTAGCACTAATATTCTTCTGATATTACATGTATATGATTCATGCAGTATCACAACAGATCACACAGAGGGACATAGACAAATGTAGAAAAGGTCATGTGCAACATAGTACCAATGGAAGATTGGGCAGGAAAAACAGTGTAAAGTCACATACAATGGTGACCAGAAAACATAGTGGGCATGTTATATAGTGAAGGAGAATCTCCATTTTACTGAAAAAATTCCCATTTCCTCATAGATCCTATATATTACTCAACTCACCTCAGTTTCAAGTTCATATAAACAAGTAGTTTGATTCCTAAAAAATGATAAACATGGACAATTATTAGATATATGGAGCATTGTACCTACTTCTCGCTCTAACTCCACCCTTCAGGTCAGAGTCCTTCAACATTCTCTTTAGTTTTCTAAGTTACAAGAGACAGACAATCTGAGTATGATATCTTCTAATAATCTTCCCCTTTCCCAGGAAAATAGGAGCAGGAAAAGTCAGTTAGCTAACAACATACTCTCAATATCAATTCCGGAGAGTGCTATAAAAGTTGTAGGTGAATCTCTTGGCACAATTGCATGCATGAACCAAACAGTAGGACTGTTGATTATACAATCTCATGAGAACCAGATTTCAGATTCCAGAAACCCAATAGTGCAAGAGTTTATCTTATCTACCTATTCTTGGAACTCCAGTACTAAAAATAGGCTATGTTTAAATGCTACAAAACCTTACAGCTATGCAAACAAGCCTCAAGGTGACAGGCATGAGTGATATGCTGTGTTTTGACCCTGACAGTCATTTCTTCTCCCTATCCCTTCCAAATATCTCTCCCTATTTTTAGTTCCCTGGTATGGCCATTCCACAAATCTACTGAGGTAACTAAAGTCCATATGCCCTGGAGTACTAACCACATCATAAAGAAAGGGAAAGCAAAACAGTATGGAAAACAGCACAGTACTGGAAAAATACTCAAATACCCCTCTTTAGAAGGAAATGAGTGGAATCCCAGACCCTTAAGCATCATTAGAAAGGACTTCCATTGTTTATTATTTAAATACCATAGTAATAATATTCAAGTATGGATTTCTGATGGAGAAAACTTTTTGTTCAACTCTAAAAGAGAACTAGATAAAAATACAATTACTCTAAATAAACCAGTTGGATGGCATCTCAACAAAAAAAAAATACAATAAAGAGTTAGTAGTTAAATTTCATATGGTAGGTGGTTTTAAATTTTAAATTAAAAGGCTGCATGTGGTCTTCTAGGTCCCTAAGTGTGGCTTATTGACTGAGTCCTAGTTTTACAGAACAAATCTGTTTATTAAGGTCATTTGTTCTGTGAAGTTTGGATAGCCTACCAGGCTATCAATTTTTAATCTTCCACTGACTTCATGCCATCTGACTGGGGTTGTCTTCCATGGTTCCTAGACTTTCAAATTCTCCTTTATGGAGTTAGTTAGATAAGTTCATCAATGAAGAGAAGGACTCTTTTAGTTGCATCATAGGAAGCAAGGATTTATTAAGTACCTGCCATGTACCAGGTATGGTGTGAAAAGCTTTACAAATATTATGTCAGCTGATCCTGACAACTTGGAATAAAAGTACTATTATTTTCTTCATTTTACTTACAGTTGAGGAGGCTGAGGCAGAATGGGTAAGTAATTTGCCCAGGGTCACCCAGCTAAAAGTGTCTGAGGAAGGATCTGAATTTGGGCCTTCTCTACTCTAGACCTTTCACTGTACCACCTATATCTCTCAATAATATATTTCCTCAAAATTTAAATTATCCTATTCTTTAGGGACATCCTGTAATAAAAGTGCTGAAAGTAAAAGCAATTACTCATTTTTCCTTAAGAGTAATTACTGAAGGAAATGCGATGTTAGAGCTAAGCTACAAAAGATCTAGAGTTAGACCCTAGAACTCATCTATTCTGAGTCTTCCATTTGATGAATAAATAAACTGGGACCCACAGAGGCAAAATGATTTTCCTAAGGTCCCATAGTTAGTTAGTCACAGAAGTGAGACCAAAGCCTAGGTTTCTTTCTACAGCATCACATTGCCTTACCTAGTGATAATGAAAATAGATTCATACATATAAATGGAATTAACCTCTTCTGTCTCCAAACTGAATTAGGGGGGAGACTTATTTGTTAGGGAAGAATTAGAAAACCCCCAAAGTATGTAAAACAGAAATAATAATGGGTGGAGTAGGAGGATGAGTACTGGAGACACAGGAGAGCGTGGGCGAGGTAACCAAACATCACTGAACTTTAAAAAAAAAGAAAAAGAAAAGAAAGTTTACTTTATGTTTTGAATAAGAGTTGGCAGCTGGAATAAGGCTTCTCCACCCACCCTCACATTAGTGGGAGGGAGGAAAGACGAATGCCCCCAGGGTTTAATTTCTAATGGCATGTCATTCATTGTTAATAGTCGGCAAGAGAAATGAGCCATGGTGCATCCAACGGCTGAGCAAAGTCTTCAGACTCCAAAAGTCAGACTGTGGGGAGACGTTAGAATACATATTGGCAGGGTTAGTATCAACTTGAACCATCTGAATTACTGATCTAGATGGCTTTGATTTCACTGGATAAATGAATCAAATAATCATAAAAATCCCAGATTAAAAGAGATGTTAGGGGTCATTTAATGCTACCTCCCACCTTGTGCAGAAATCTCCTCTGCAAGGCTTAACAGCTATCCAGCTTTGGCTTGATTATCTCCTCTGATGGTGAAATCACTACCAGACAAGCAGTCTTTTCATTATTTTAGACATTTCTAAGTATTAGGAAGTTTTTCCTTATGAATAAGTATTTATTAAAATAATTACTATGGGCTAGACATTGTTTCTGCCCAATGACACTTGTTCTAGCTTCCAGAGTGACACAAAATAAGTCTAATCTCTCTCTTAAACATGACAGTACTTCCAATATTTGAAGACAGCAGTCACACACTCTTCTAAGTCTTTTCTAATCTTGTATTGGACATACAATAGCTGGTTATCAATGCCTATTGAATGAATGAATCCCATGGCTTCTTAACTCTAAGAACTTAAAGCATGTGTGCCACTGATTTTTTGGTAGGACGCAGAGAGAAGAGAGGTTTCATTACAGCACAGTATAATTTTCTTGTATCAATACTTCTCTAACCTTTCAAAAGACATGTGATTTATTTGGTGTGGATTACTTCCTCAGTTGATATCCCTACTCTTTATTAGAGCATTTCACAAATTACTATGGACACGTAAAATAATCCACAAAACAAAACATGATGGCCATCTCCTGCAGCTATGAATTATACTGGTCCTTGGATGACAATGTATCACCAGGATCCTTTCTCTTGGCAAGTTTTGACAAACTGTGCTTTACTGGCATAGTTTCGGAGAACCCAATGTCACCTCTATTCCACAATAGTCATGGAGGAGAACTCTAATAGAGGATGATTGAACATAGAAGACAATATTTTAAAGACTCATTCTCATGTGACTGAAAATCTGATAGAGAAAAATTCAGAGGGAAACGCAAAGCAGAGTAACAGTATGTGACTGAGAAACACAATATACATAATATTTTGGTCATATACTAAAGACAATAACACTTAATTTTCCTTAGAAAATGTTTTACATGCTTTATAATCTATTGAGGTATTGAAGAGTTTGTCAAATTCTATTTTATTTTTCTCAATATAAAAGAATAACTATTATTGATATTATCATTACTATTAATTATTCATATTTTACATTTTATAAAGTGATTTTCTCACCACAACCAGGGAAACTTATTTTAACAGTGGAGATTCAGATTGACACCTGTTATGGGACTGATAATTTTGAAGTTGCCTGGGGCTCTCCACCATTAAATAACTCATATAGTCAATATTTAAGAGGCAGAATTTAAATCTAGATCTTTCTGGATTTGAGGCAGCCTGTCCTGGATATAATGATGCCCTTAGTATGAATATTAATATACTCATTTTTACAATTAATTAATTTTTGCAATTAAAGAAACTGAGGCTGAGATTAAAAGACTAATCCAAGATCATAGAGTGAGTAAATTTAAAATTTAGAACTCAGAGCCAAGTGTTCAGGCTGCAAAGCCAGGGCTCTAAAATGGAGAACTGAATCTCCTGGCTTAAGTGAGAGACAAAATTTCTAACTTCTTGGATGGACTTCTTTTGGACTATTCATTAACCCAAGTTGATTGTTCTTAATCACTTAAGTTCTACCAAAAGCATAAACTGTAGTCTTTTTCTTTTGCTAGATCATATATCTGTCTTATTTGGATTTTCATTAAATTCTGCTTTATCCCTTTCAAATTTATTTTTCCACCCTGACTTTTTCCCTATTCAAATTCAATTCCCTTGAATTTCCTTTACTTTGGAAAAATTTACTTTGGAGTTTAAAGATATTTTGATTTTTACTTTTGCCTTTTTGCCAATAATTTACTTTTCTAATTTGCTATTTTAAATCACAAATTCTGCTTTTCTTTGCTTTTTAGCTACTTCTGGATGTTATTTCCCTTTTCATTTTGATCTTTTGCTATGTCTCATTTTGCAAGTCAGCTATCTGAGTTCACACTCTGTCTCTGAGAGGTTTACTTAAGATGCATTTTTGGCTCATCTGTGTCTTCAACAACATTGTAAGAATAGTTTTGTCTCCTGCTTTACATAGATTGAGACCATCTGTAATAAACTGCCTCGTATCCCTCATTCATTGCAATGTATTACTGTTCTTACAACTGTCTTCTCAATTTTGAAGGAGGTCTAGTCAGTCTCCAACACCTGCATTCCAGACTCTGCCTTCTTCCCTCAACTATAGCTTCTATCTCTAACAAAATAGCCTACGATAATAGATATAGAATTAGAAGGAATCCCAGAGGCTGTTGTCCAACCCTTTTATTTTATATATGAAGAAACTGCCACCCAGACAAGCCAAGCAATATGTAAGAAACAGGGAGAAGCAGCATGTCTACCATCAGTTTTTCTGATGTTGATTTCCTCCTACCTTCAAATATGATCATTTCATGCAAAAAATAAAAGCAAAACCAAAAAAACTGCTTTCAAGTTTGCCACCCCATTTCAGGTACTGTTTACTCTCTCTCCCCTTTGTTTTACTTCCAAACCTAAACTTGGGCTCTCAACTGCTAATTTTACTTCTGATCCACTCTTTCAATTCTTAATGCTGTACAATCTATATAAAATACTCCCCAGGGTCAATCATTGATGACTTCCTTTTTGGAAAATTCAATCGTTCTTCATTTCCTATTGCTCTTGACATAAGAAGCATTTGACAGTTATCTTTCCTGTCCTTGAAACTTTCTCTTTTCTTGACTTGCATGATGATATATTTTCCCAATTTGTCTTCCTTTCCCTCTCTCTCCACCTAGCCACCCTGTTCCTGTGATTATGCCATCTTCTTTACTGGCTCTTTGCCCTCCTACTACTTTAAATCATCAAAGTTTCCCCTTCCCGCATGCCAGAATAAAATCCCACCAAGACCTATCTTTGGTATCTTCATTTCTTTCTCAAAATTTTTCTTTGGAGAATATATGCATTCTTATTACATCAGAGTTTCCAAGGAGGTTCATAGCTCTGCCTCTAGTTAGATGAGGACATCACTAGGGGGTCTTGAACACTTTCTGACAGGATTACAAATTTAGAGAGCCACAAGGCACATTGGAGGACATCAGGTCCAACACTCTTATTTCATAGAAAAGGAAACAGGGTGATTTGCCAGAGTTATACAGATAATAAGTCTCCAAGGTAAGAGTTGGACTCAGTTCAGTCTCTGGCCATAAATATATATTTCATCACTGGTTCAAACTATATGATAAGGGGCATAAAAGATGCCAAGGAGTAAACAGACAGCTCCTACCATAGAATCAGTATATTTTGCTTGTAATTATAAGATCTGACTATAACTCACATTCTTTTAAAAAGTTTTAATGTTTAATTTCATTTTTTCTAACGAAGTGTAAAAACATCTTTTAAGATTATTAAAAAAAACTTTCTTGAGCTTCAAATTCTCTCCTTCCCTTTTCCCCTCCTTCAGAAGGCAATCAATTTGTTATCAATTATATATGGGCAGTCCAAGTTGGAAACGGAGTAGTCAAAGTTCCTGAGCTGATGGGTTGAGGGATCAGGACCATGCACTACTAGCTTGGGCAAGATGGGGAGGCCAGTAGAAAGGGGGAAAGGGAGAGGGAGAAAGACATCATCCTACATGTGCACACACATGGAAAACACTACTCAAACCCCTGGAATCAGGTGCATGCCAAAGAGATCTCACACATAGAACAAGATGGGTACCCAGGATGGAAATATTAGGAAAAGTTTCTTTTCATCTGTTTCATCTATATCTTTGCATCTCTAGTGCCTAGCAATTTCTTAATAATACTTATTGATTGATTTAAAGCATAATACATTTCCCTACTTAATTATGAGAGGTGTATAAAAATTTAAATCTTAGGATAACATTTTTCTTTTTTCCCCAAATTTATTAACTTATTTGCTTTCAGTTTTCAACATTCACTTCCATAAGCTTTTTCTACTCTTCCCTCCCCAAGATGGCATGCCTGTTAAATACTTTGACACACCAGTCATGTTGCACAGAAGAGTTATAACGAATGAGAGAAGCATGAGAAAAACACAATAAAACACAGTGAAATATAACAAAAAAGAAAATAGTTTCCTTCATTCTAAATTCCAACTCCATAGTTATTTCTCTGGATGTGGATGGCATTTTGCATCATGAGTCCTTTGGAAATGTTTTAGGTCCTTGCATTGCCGAGAAGGGCTAAGTCTATCAAGATCAGTCCTTGCACATTGTGGCTGTTACTGTGTATAATCTTCTCACTTTACTCAGCATTAGTTCATTTAAGTCTTGCCAGGCTTTCCCAAAGTATACCTGCTCATCATTATTATAGCACAATAGTATTCCATTATATTCATATACCACAACTTATTCAGCTATTCCCCAATTGATGGGCATCCCCTTGATTTCCAGTCCTTGACCACCACAAAAAAGAACTATAAATATTTTTGTAGATGTGGGTCTTTTCCCATCTTTATGATCCTTTGGGATGCAGCCTTAGAAGTGATATTGTTGGGTCAAAGGGTATGTACATTTTTATGGTCCTTTGGGCATACTTCCAAATTGCTCTCCAGAATGGTTGGACCAGCTCACAGCTCCAGCAACAATAAATTAGTGTTCCCACTCTCTCACATCTTCTCCAACATTTATCATTTTCCTCTTTTGTCACATTTTATCACATTAGCCAATCTGATAGATGTGATGTGTTATGTCAGAGTTGTTTTGATTTGTATCTCTCTAATCAGTAGTGATTTAGAGCATTTTTTTCACATGATGATAGATAGTTTTAATTTCTTCCTTTGAAAACTGCTTGTTCATATCCTTTGACCATTTATTAATTGGGGAATGAATTGCATTCTTGTAAATTTGACTCAGTATCAACATATCTTTAGAAATGAGGCCTTTATCAGAGACACAAGTTGTAAAAATTCTTTCCCAGTTTTCTGCTTCCCTCCTAATTTTGCTTGCACTGACTTTGTGCAAAAACTTTTCAATTCAATGTAATAAAAAATATGAAATTCATAATGTTTTCGATCTCTTGTTTGGTCATAAATTCCTCTATTCTCCATATAGCTGACAAACTATTCCTTATCCCCTAATTTGGTTATAGTATTAGCCTTTATACCTAGGTCATGTATCCATTTGGACATTACTCTGTTATACAGTGTCAGGCATTGGTCTATGCCCAGTTTCTGCCACACTGTTTTCTAGTTGTCCCAGCAAACAGTGAGTTCTTATCCCAGAAGTTGAGGTCCTTGAGTTTATCAAACAGTAGATTGCTATAATTAGTGAGTTGTGTACCTAACCTATCCCACTGGTCTACCCCTCTATTTCTTAGCCAGTATCAAGTGGTTTTGGTAATAGCTGCTTTATAACACAGTTTAAGATCTGGGAGGGCTAGGCCACTTTCCCTTGCATTTCTTCTCATTAATCTGCTTGATATTCTAGACATTGTTTTTTCAGACAAATTTTTATATTATTGTATCTAGCTTTATAAAATAAAATAAGTTTTGGTAGTTTGATTGGTATGGCACTGAACAAGCAAATTAATTTAGGTAGAACTGTCATTTTTTATATTAGCTTGACATACCCATGAGCAACTGATTTTTTTCCAATTGACAGCATAACATTTAATTAATAACAAACAATTATCACCTATATCTAAATCATGCACTTGTTTGAATTTCCTTTATTGTGACTTTTTCCTACAGGAAGCTTATTTAAATCTCCAGTCTCTCTTTTTCCCAAATTAGTGCCATTTACCTTTTTGGTGCAAAGCTACAAACCTAAATTTCTAACGTTAGTGTTAAACTTCATTTCTTTCAGCGTACACTTCAAATCAAACTATTGTTCAATGTGTCCTTGTCTAATGGGAAGTTTAATTGAGACATACTTTCTACATATATTATGGAATTTTACCATAAAAATTCTTAATGAAATCTGTATGTAGGATTAATTCTCCTTTATTTATAATAATCAATCAATGTCAAGGGTCTAATTCCATTTTATACATTTCTTCATTCTTGGGCAGATCTTTAATGAAATTAAATAAGAATATACTCTGCATGAGACCTTTTCTTTCAGAGGATGGAAATATATAAGACATAGTAAATGTGGGAGGAAAGCCTGAGAGAAGAAAAAGTAGTAAAATATCCAGCATACACCAATGCAAGCAAACTTACGCAATGCAGACAAAGAACAACTTTAAGTGATTAAATCATTTTGACTATTATAAATACCAAAATTAACTACAAAGGACATATGTAGGAAGATGCTCTCTGTATCCAGAGAAAGAAGTGATAAATAGAAGTATGTATAGAATGATTATATTACACACATACACACACACCCATCTAATAGTAGTCATTTTGGGGGGCAGAGGGAAGAAAAAAAGGAAAAATATTATAACTTTATTATATATTTTAAAAGAATAACAAATTATACAGAATAGATTTGCAGTTTCATGTGCAATTACCTTATTTTTATTCTAGTATGTTATGGACATGCTCATTTTATTTCATAAATTTAAAATAAATAAAATTCAAAAAGCAAACCAACACAAAAAAGCATCCTGAAAAATCATGTTAGAACTACAAGAAACATTTGAGATTTGCTCTCCATGGGTCACCTTACAAATGGATAAAATGAGGTAGAGAGAAGTTAAACTACCACATGAGAAGGTAGAGACACAGCAAGTGGCAGGGTTGAGGTCTACACAGTCACATGAGGGTCATTTAACATATTGTCCCTATATGTACAATGACTTTTCTTAATAAAAGTAACAGGTTCATAAGTAAGTTTACAGAAGCTTACTCCTTTAATTCCACTGTGCCCTGCTAATGGCTATTCCTCCATAGCTGACTGATGATATCCTCAGCTTGGATATCATCACATCTGACCTTGGTACTATGATGATTCTATGCCTTAATCTGTGTTGCCATTCCCTAAAGTTATGCAAATACTAACTATTCTCACCCCTTCTTTATGTTTCTTTCTACAATTTCTTACTTCACTAGATTTTTATGTTTTTGCATAAACTTCCTGTAAGTCAATGTGTCAAATCTGCCTAAGGTCTTTTGTCCCTCAGAGGTAGCAGGGCATAATAGATAGAGATTTGATTTGGAATCAGGAAAAAATTGGGTTCACATCCCCTATTTGTCATTTACTATATGCTTATAGACAAGTCATGAACTTTGCTTCTTTCATTTGGCAAAAAGAGATAATAATACCTATAGTATTCATCTCACAGGGTTGTTGAGAAACTCAAATGAAATGATGTATATGAAGCAGTCTGCAATTTTTAAGATGTTTTACAAATCATCATTTGCTAACGTATGTTTTTTCAAGAGTCCCATTATAACTGGAGGCAGCAAAGTGGAGTAGTGAAAAGTATTGGATTTAGAGATAGAAAGACCTGGGTTTGAACTTACCAACTGAGTGAAACTAGGAAAGTCCCTTAAACTCTATCAGCCTCAGTTTTCTCATCTGTAAAATGGGGATAATAATAGCAACTGCTCCACAAATTTTGTGAGGATTCAGTGAGATCACACACACACACACACACACAAACATTTTGTAAGTTTCCAAGCACTCTATAAATGCTAGTTATCATTATTCTTGTTAATTATTATTAATCACTAAAGCTATCCATCTACTGTCTCTCATTTTCATTAAAGATCTGCCCATGGTGATTTTGGTTTTGGACACAATAAGTTTAAAACAACAGTTATGTATGCAAGTGAAAATACCCAGAAAACAATAAGATGTAACATTGACATTAGAACAAAGGTGGAGATGGAGAAGTAGGAGCTGTCCATACTGAGACAAGAGTCAGAATCACACAAGTGTATGAGTTTCCAGGTGGGTTTATCTAGAAAAGAGTAGAGGGGTAATGACAAAGGTTTGAAAAACAGTCCATGAAGAAAAATAGAGAGGATGATTGGTCAAAGATTAAGAGAAGATATGGATTATGTAGAAGCCAAGAACATACTTTCAATAAGAAAGCAGTATCAATGTCCAATGTAGAAAAGAGGTGAGGAGAGAGGGAGGGAAGGACAGGGGGAGAGAGAGACAGAGAGAGACAGAGACAGAGAGAGACAGAGACAGAGAAGACAGAGACAGAAGGACAGAGAGGGAGAGAGAGAGAACACTGATACCTTTTTAAAAAGAGAATTAAATGAGGAACTCTGAGAATCTAGAAGTAAGGTACAATGATGAGTACATTACTAGGAAATTAATCTGCATAATTCTTCCTTTCTGATTGTGTCCAAGTTGTTTCCCTGCAGTAGAAAGTAAGCTCTTTGTCTATCTAGCACATCTAGCACATAGTAGGCATTTGACAATTTCTGAAGAAATGAATGGTACATGGCGTCTATTAGAAGCACTTAGAGAGTACTATCCTTTACTAATTCTGCAAAATCAAAAAGAAAAGCAGAGCTAGTGTCTTCACTGCATTGATTATCTTCAATTAACCCTTGTTAATTGATCTTAATTAATTAATTAATCTTAGTTGTACATAGTCATGTGCATGTTGTCTCTACCATTAGATGTCTAGGCAGAGATTGCTTTGTTTTTGGTTTTAGCTTTTTTTGCATTCATGTTTCTTTTTGCACAATGTCTCATGCTTAATAAATGCCTATTAACCGATAATTGCCTCCACCATTGTACAAGCCCACTGAAGGCATTCCTTCTGGGAATACCTGATTATTGAATCCTATAGAATTGGTGCTATGTTCTAGAACTAATGTGATTGCAAGTTCTAGGTCACCCTATGGAGAATAGCTGAGATTCAATTCAACAAGATCAAGTTATCATCTTTTAGACATCTTGAAATATTTTATTATCCATACTGCAATTCCTCTTTTTCTTTCTATACAATTGGTGGTGGATATAGTTTAAACAATCAAAATTCTAGTACTAGAAAAGACCATCATGGATTTGTTTTTCAAAAAGAGTAAAATAAACAGAAAAAAAAATAGAAAGAACTCTATTGTGTGGCATTAGTTCATTGCTGATATATAAACACAACTGGGGTGAAAAAATGTAAAATATTTTCGAATATACATAAGGTACTCTCAAGCAGCAGGATAGTTATTATGGCTCCCAACTGGTAAAGGGTAATCAACATTTAGCATTTTAATTAGGTGTGATATAATCAGCTTTCACTGCACAGAGAGAGTGAGATTTTTCCTTTTGCCCTCAAAGTAGGATAGATTAAGATTGTTTATGGTTTATTCCCACAGGGTCTTATGATTAGACAATCTAACAAAACTGAATATTGTTTTGAACAAGGCAGTTCAAACAGTAGGGTTTCTAGCTGTTTTTTTTTTTTAAATGAATTCAGCATTTCTATCAAGTGTTACATTTTCACCACTAACCTACATTTATGTTGGAGCCACTCACAATCATTGGGACCTGAAGAAAAAAATGGGTAGACTGTTTTGAGATGCAACACTTTTAAAATACTGCACTCTAGAAATGTTTTTAAAAGAACAAAACACAATAAAAATAACATCATACCTTTTCCTATCCCACTCCAACTAAATTCGTTCTCTATTCCTCAATTTGTAAATTGCCTTGATGTGCGTTAGTTTTCCTGCAAACTCTTCCTAAGTGGGGGATCTGGAAGCAGGATGTCATCATTTACATTACATTAAATCACATTTACAGCACAACAATGATCTCACATACTTGTTGCCCCCATTTCCAACATTTGCTTTTATTTTTTAACCCCAGGGTATGTATGCAAAGACAGAACATTTTTGATACATGTAGTAAAAATATATGCAACACCATACATCAGTATAGACAAGTACAGCCACCTGAGTTAATTTTATATGTGTAATGGCTTTTTCCAGGAAATGTCTGTTTTGGGAAATTCAAATAAAATTTCTTTCATTATAGAAAGCATGTCTTGGACGAAAGAGCTCTTTGGTAAAATTTATAAACATCTTTACAAGGGAAAAAAATAGTAAATACTCACCCCACTCCCAGGCACTAACAAAATATATTGAAAATTGTGTCCAAGTTACTATTTTTTTTTATTTTTTAAAAGAGTACAGCCAAGTACTATTTACAAAAAAAGGTGATAGTTTTATAGTCCAAAAATAAAAATCACTTTACACAAGTGTTTTCTTTTCTTCCTTTCTTTCTTTTTTTTTTGCTTGATGGGTTTTTAACCATATATATTTTAACCATTATATAGTGACAATATTTTAATTCATGTATTAGGTATGTCTGAAAAATACAGTAAAAAGTCAGCATTCATTTCCACACATTATACAATATATTCCCATATTCCATTTTCCATTGTCCTTTGTTGGAATGTCACATTCTCCCACTTAAATCACTTTTCCCAGATGCCTCTTACTCAGAGGAAAGGTTTCTACCCCAGAAAGTAGAAGAGGGAACAGTACAAGGTTTGAGTACATCTGATGACCCAGGGTTCCTTGAAGATAATCAAATGCTAAGTCCCAAAGTTTCTGTCTTGGCAATATTCTTTCTCCATCCTGAGTACTAGTATTATATTTCAGGCCCCATTGCCTCTTGTCTGGTCGACTGTGATAGTTTCCCATTACTTCTCTCCAATACATCCTTTGCATGGATATTCATTAATCTTGGACTCCCTAACTTCCACTGAATGAAGTGCAAAGTTCTCTGACATCCAATAACTCAAATCCTTCCTGCAGCTTTCTAGCTTTGTCTCCTACCAATTCCTTCCACTCTAAACTACAGCCAAATTAGAACGTCTCATTTCCAGAAGGAATTGTTCCATGATTGTTGGCCTATGTGTGTTTTCTGTGACTTTCCTTTAGAATGACCATTTCTCTCTCTCCCCATCCACTCTTTAGGGGACAACTCAAATAACATTTTCTCCATGAAGTCTTCATTTATCACCTCAGTCAAAAATTTCACTCATCTCTGATAGCCTTCGCACTCTGTCCTTCTTATAACCCTTAACAATAAGAAAATATTTGTATTCACATAATTTTATTTCCTTTAATAAACTATAGACATTTTAAGAATATTGTATTAATCTGTGTACTCTCCAAAGTTTCATATATATATATATATATATATATATATATATATATATACTAGAGTTTAATAAACATTTTTGAAGGAATGGAAGCATTTGGAAGGAAAAAAATCTACTTAAAAGAAATTTCCAGATATACTCTTAAAAATGCACCAAAATGGAGTTAATAGGGGTCTTTTATGCTTGAGTCACCATGCACCCGGTAAATAAATGAGAAAATAATTCTAATTTATGAGTATCTCAAGGTCCTAGAAAATGTCACTACATAATTGACCCACCAAAGCTTGAACATCAAACATTACCATGAAAGCCAGTCATACAAGAAATCCAGAAAGAGGATTACTAAACTGCCATCCACCAACTTCTGCTCTATGATGACACAGCCTTTGTCCCACAGCCTACCAACAGCTGGCATGGCTGGCTTACTGTGTAGAGAAGAGATTAGTCAAGATACCAGCTGTCCTTCCTGAGTACACAGAAGGGAGTCAAGTAGCTTACTCCCATTCAGCCCTGCATCCCATTCTCAGTCTCCCTCCTCTATAGACTACAGTGCAACAGTGGTTTTAACAGCTCTCATCCTTTCTAGAATATAATTCTATATTAACCTCTCCTTTATCCAGGACCTCACAAGGAAATCTAAAGGCAAGTGGGACAGGGGTGAATGAATACATTTGTGAAATATTGTTTACTTGGGAATTAAGCCTCAGCCTATTCTAGTCAACAGCCCATGCGGATAATCTTCGTACCAGAGTCTTGTTATAACAATGATATTGACTTTCCTGTTAATCTCTACAGCCTCTATAATCTGTGCCAGTTTTCAAGACCCAACAGAACAAGCGCAGGTCTTGTTTGGTTTGCTGAGAATTAAATCCACTCAACTTATGGGAATCAGTTTGTATGCTTTCATATCACATTTCTAACCTACAAGGAAGTACATGTTGCTTCAGCATTTTATTTTTACTCTGCTTTATTTTAAGGTGTGGAAGGAGGAGACATTGATCATAAGTAGATATTCAGATATCATTTACTCATGGTAGAGTGGGAAGAGAACTAATTTTTTGAGTCAGTGGCTCAAGGTTCAAATTCTAGCTCTGACATTTTCTGTGTGACCTCGGACAAGACATTTAGCTTCTTGTTACCTGAATTTCATCTCCTATGAAAAGAGCAGTATATTAGATAACCTCAGGGGTTCCTTCCAACTCCAGTTTTATGATCCTACTAGTCTGATATGTAGTTTCTATATATGATCTGAAACTACTCTCAAGGAATAGTTTATACATACACAGAGAGAATTGGAATAAATCTCTATTTAAGTGGTTAATGAGATGGATGCTGACATCTCACATCTGTACCTTTATGGTCAGGACTGGCATTGCTCCAAGCAGTAGGAGAGATTCTCTCACCTTTAGTGACCTCAAAAATATGATGATTTAGGATTATGGCATGAAATAAAGTTGGATTGTTATTGGCAATTCCTAACTAGAACTGCTGCTTTTTTCTGCCTTTCGAGGAAACTGTTACTTGGTCACTGACACCCACTGTTCTGTCAGCTTTGTGAAAAGCAATAAATTGTCAACATTTCCTTGACCTCCCCTCTTTCTCACTAGTGAATGGTCCTCAGCCAGTTCAGCTGTATCAATACATTGGAAGGTGCCTGGACTATTAAGTAGGGAGTTAGTTACTGGTCTTAATACCTAGCACTTCATCATATCACATAAATCAGTGAAAGAGAAACATAGCAAGAAAGCATGTTGATTTACAAGATGTTTTCATATCTTTAGGGTATTTATTCTTCCTACTTCTTGTGACATAAATAGCCCATAACCCTGCCCCAGGACTTCCTAATAAACAGCTGTGAAATCTCACTTGCACTGGCTTAAAATCAAGGACCTAAAATTAATTCATTTCAGCTTATGGAGTCTCACATCTAAAGTTTGATGGAGCTTTGATTCTGGTGAAGGTTTATAAACCTCTCCTTTCTTGAAATGAAACACGGCTTACACAAAGAAAAAATATCAACTTCACTCACGGGAATGAATTCAAAATATAATTGTTTGGTGTGTATGTGTGGGAGGGTGCAAAATCAAGAAAAGTAAGGGGAAACTGTCTATAAAAGAAATAAAAACAAAGTCCATGGAGGACTTTTGCTTGTTTACTCAAAAAATGGGTGTATTCTTGGATTTAGAAAGTGATAGAAGATAGAGCCATAGTGAGAAGGAAAACACACACAGAGACAGAGAGACAGAGAAAGATGTAGAGAGACAAAGGGGGAAGAGAAGAAAAAGAGAGAGAGACAGAGACAGAGAGAGACAGAGAGAGAAGGAGAGGGAGATGGAGAGATGGTGCCATATATCTGGTTCACAGGCAGAGTAAAGAAAAGAGGAGGTAAAAATGACTGGAAGATGGATTTCACAGAATTGTACAATTGGAAGAATATCTCAAAGTCCATCCCAAAACTGAACAAGAAATATCGTCTATGACGTTCTTCCAAAATGGTCGTCAGCATTTTATTTGAAGACTTGTATAGTAAGAGAAAACCAATATTATCCAAAGGTACCTTGTTTCAGTTTGAGTGAGTCAAAATTGTTAGGAATCTTTTATTTATATCAAGTATCTCCATTGTAACTTACATGCAGAAGTCCCAGAACTGCCCTCTGGATCCAGTGAGGACAATTATGATTTCTTTTCCACATGACAATATTTAAATTACTTGAAAGCAAAGAAATCATGTCCCTCATTAAATTTGCCTTTCTTCAGGTTAAACATACCCAGTTCCTTGAAATGATCCTAAGAAGTCATTATAAGCAAGACTCTTCATCCTTCTCCTTGTCCATGTCTGGGTGTTCTCTACCTTGTCAATGTCCTTTCTAAAAAGTAGCACTAAGAATTGGACTTGTCTGCCCAGGTCAATTTAGTTTAGTGAGACTAAAATCTCCCTTGTTCTGGACACTGTTCCTCTCTTTACACATTGAAAGGTCACATTGACTTTTTAAAATTACTCCATTAAGTTTATAGCTTGCTAAAATGTCTATTTTGTTTCCATGCAGAATGCTATATAGCCATGAATCCATGTTATATTTGTGAAGTTGATCTCAGACCCAAGAATGGCTTCACATTTAATGCCATTAATTTTTATCTCAATAGATTTGTCCCAGTGTTCTAGCTTATCAATATGTTTTGGAGATCCCATATTTCTCATGCAGTAAGTTAACTATCACTCTTAGCTATGTATCATTTGGCAAATGTGATAAGCATACCATCTATGCCTTCATTCAAATTAGTAGTTCTCAAACTTTTCAGTGCAAATAATCCTTTAACTTTTAAAAATGATTAAGGATTCTAGATATTTTGTTTATATGAGTTATATTTACAATATTTACTATATTAGAAAGTAAAACTAATAAAACTTGAAAATGTTTCTTGATTTAAGATGATAAAATCCATTACATCAACAAAATAACATTTTTGTGAGAAGTAACCATATTTTCCAAAACAAAAAATTAGTAAGGAGAGTGACATTGTTTTACATATTTTCACAAATCTCTTTAATGTCTGGCTTAATAGATTACAGCTGGGTTTTCATATCTGTTCTGCATTCAATCTGTTGTGATATGTTGTTTTGGTTGAAGTATATAAAGAAAATCTGGCCTCACACAAAAATGTAATTGGAAAAAGGAGGAATACATTAATTGGCAAATAACTTTTTAGTGTTATTATGAAAATAGCTTTGACCTTGTGGACCCTCTGAAAGGATCTCAGAGACACTCAGGGCTGCATAGACCACACTTTGAGAAATAGTGATCTAAGTCATTGATAAAAATGTTAAACAGCTCAGGGCCAAATACTCCTCTCTAGAGTATTCCCCTAAGGACATCCCTTCAGCTTGACTTTGAGACATTAATGATTTTTCTTTGGAGCTGGCCATTCAACTGCTTATAAATGCAACAAAGTGTGCATAACATGCCACATTTTCCCATATTTTCCAGATTGATGGAAATAATAAAAAATATAATTTATTAATTGTCAGTTTTCAACATTCACTTCCACAAGATTTTGAATTCCAAATTCCCTCCCATCTCTCCTACCCCCCCAACTCAGGACAGGATATACCCTAACCAACCCTTTCTCCAATTTGCCCTCCCTTCTATCATTGTCCCCTTCTCCTATCTCCCTACACTCTATTTTCCTGTGGGACAAGATAGATTTCTATACTCCATTGCCTGTACAACTTATTTCTCAGTTGCATGCAAAAACAATTTTTAACATTCATTTTTAAAGCTTTGAGTTTCACATTCTCTCCCTTCCTCCCTCCTCATTCATCCTCATGGAGAAAGCAAGCAATTTCATATAGGGCATACGTGCATAGTCATGCAAAACACTTCCATAACAGTCATGTTGTAAAAGATTAAACACATTTCCTTCTACCCTGTCCTGCCCTCCAATTCCATTCTCCCCCTTGATCTGTCACCCCACAATAGTATTTGCTTCTGATTACCCTTTCCCCCAACCTGCT
Organism: Bettongia penicillata ogilbyi; assembly: GCA_023548195.1. Taxonomy (NCBI): domain Eukaryota; kingdom Metazoa; phylum Chordata; class Mammalia; order Diprotodontia; family Potoroidae; genus Bettongia; species Bettongia penicillata. Next base: position 4,751,287 of record JAJHZJ010000009.1, on the reverse strand, counting down.
GTCCCTTCTGGTATCCTCCCTTTCCACTCACCTTTCTGCAGGATAAGATCGATTTCCATACCCATTTGAATGTGAGTTATTCCCCCCTTAAGTCAAATATGTTGAGAGTAAGGCACATGTATTTCCTCTCACCTCCCTCCTCTTCTCTTCCATTGTAAAACCCTTTCTTGACTCTTTTATGTGAGATGATTTACTACATTCTACCTCTCCCTTTCTCTTTCTCCCAGTACATTCCTCTCAGCACTTAATTTTATTTTTTAGGTATCTTCCCTTCATATTTAGCTCAAACTGTGCTCTCTGTCTATAGATAGATAGAAAGAAAGGAATAGATAGATATGTAGATATATGGATATATATAGAGATACACACACATATGTATATATATACACATATATAATATACACATACATTCATATGCATACACTCATATACATAAATATATAATATATATATATATATATACACACACATATGTATTTCTTTTAACTACTCCAACACTGAGAAAGGTCTAATGAGTTACAAATATCATTTTTCCATATAGGAATATAAACAACTTTAATGATTCAATTTTGATGAGTCCCTTTTGACTTCTCTTTCCTGTTTACCTTTCCATGTTTCTCTTTATTTTTGTATTTGAAAGTCAAATTTTCTATTCAGCTCTAGTATTTTCATCAAGAATGCTTCAAAGTCCTTTATTTCATTGAAATTCCATTTTTCCCTAAAGGATTATACTCAGTTTTGCTGGGTAGGTGATTCTTGATTTTAATCTTAGTTCCTTTGACCTGTGGAATATCATATTACAAGCCCTTCAATCCCTTACTGTAGAAGCTACTGAATCCTGTATTATCCTGATTGTGTTTCCACAATACTTGAACTATTTCTTTCTGGCTGCTTATAATAGTTTCTCCTTGACCTGGGAACTTTGGAATTTGGTTACAATATTCTTAGAGTTTTCCTTTTGGGATCTCTTTTAGGAGATGATAGGAGCATTCTTTCCATTTCTATTTTACCCTCTGGTTCTAGACTATCAGGGAAATTTTTCTTGATAATTTCTTGAAAGATGTCTAGCCTCATTTTTTGATGATGGTTTTTAGGTAGACCAATAATTTTTAAATTATCTCTCCTGGATCAACTGTTTTTCTAATGAGATAATTTGCAGTCTTTTTTCCCCCATTCTTTTGACTTTGTTTTATAATTTCTTAGTTTCTCATAAAGTCATTAGCTCCACTCTAATTTTTAAGGAATTATTTTCTTCAATGAGCTTTTGGACCTCCTTTTCTATTTGACCAATTCTACTTTTTAAGGCATTCTCCACATTGGATTTTTTTTTAAACCTCTTTTGCCATTTGGGTCAGTCTATTTTTAAAGGCGTTATTTTCTCCAGCATTTTTTTGGCAAGCTCATGACTTGTTTTTCTTGATTTTTTGCATTGCTCTCATTTCTCTTTCCAATTTTTCCTCTACTTCCCTTACTTGATTTTCAAAATCCTTTTTGAGCTCTTCTACCATGCCAGCACTCCTCCTTGCTCCAGGACTGTCAACCAGGACTTCTCACTTACTCCACTGTCTTATCGCCACCCCCGGGCTGAGGTTGCACCATGTTCCTCTCTCACCCAAGTGAGAGAGCTTTCCCATTGACCTTTGAAGCTGTCTTTGGTGTTTGTGGGTTGAGAAGGCTGAAAACCACTATGACTGCCAGTGAGTCAGCACCTTGAAACCAGCTCTAGTCCTGTCTGTACTTGTGTGGCCCACACTGGGCTGCACTCTACTCCAAACCCAGGGGAATATAACCTTCCTGTCAGCCTTCTAGACTGTCTTGTGCTGGAAATCTATTTCACTATTTGTGGCTTCTACTGTGCTAGAATTTGTTTAGAGTCATTTATTTTGAGGGGTTTTGGTGGAGAGCTCAGGCAGTTCCCTGCTTCTACTTTGCCACCTTGGCTCCACCCCCTAAGATAAACTTTCTTCAGGAAATCTTTCTTAGTGAGAAGTACCAGCCAAATGCATCTTGATAAACAGTATCAGGTGGTAGAATAAAATGTAAGAAATCCCACCATCTGTCAAGAAATGGGCTAGGGAATCCATGAAGATTTCCATAATAGTGAGAAGCAATAGCAAGAGAAGCAAAGATCTCAAATTAAATTGAAGGATATTTGGAATAGTATGAATATAGGGAGAGAATATTTATTTCTATTTGAATTTTGAATTAACAACAATATATGTACAAATAATGGGTTGGTTTCTTGCTAAAGAGAAAATGAAAGGACAGAAAAAGGTGAGGATGTACTCTCCAGTTTTGGGGGAGAATGATGTAGTCCTTGATGGAAACAAAAAGTTCTTTAAGAGACAATGAAAAGGAACTTGAAAAGGCAGAGGGGGTACAATTATAAGGATAATAACTGAGATGATCAGTCCCATCAACCCAGTTATAGAAGAACTTTCCATGGTGGGTGAATGTATTAATTCACTCCTTGGTGCTACAGTTTAATAGAAGCATTGATAAATTGGATATTTTGGAGAAGAATGTCACCAAAACAGTGATATAGCCCAAGTATATATCACATGAGGAATGAAGGAGGATGCTAAGCTTTCAGAAGAAAAACACTTGAAGTTTTTGAAGTATTGAAAGTCTTGAAGTATTTAAAGGGGTTTTATGTGGAAGAAGATTTAGGATTCTTTTGTTTGTCCTCAGAAGATAAAACTAGGCATAATGGCTAGAAGCTGCAAAGATGCAAATCTAGGCTGGATGTCAGAGGAAACTTACTTAAATTCCTAACAATTATAGCTAACCCAAAATGGGATGGGCTACTTTAAGAAGCAGTATTCTTTCCTTCACTGGGGATGGGCTACTTTAAGAGCCAATCTTCAATCCTTCTTTGGGAATGGGCTACTTTAAGCAGCAATCTTCAATCTTTCACTGGAGATAGGCTACTTTAAGAGTCAGTCTTCAATCCTTCTTTGGGGGTGGGCTACTTTAAGGGACAGTGTTTAATCCTTCACTGGGGATGGGCTACTTTAAGAGGCAGTCTTCAATCCTTCATTGGTTTTCAGGACACCATTTTCTCCTGGTTTTCTCCTACTCGTCTGAATACCCCTATTCTGTCTCAGCTCAGATCATGCCCTCTTAAGATAGGTATCCCTTATGGTTCTGTCCTGGGCACTCTTCTTTTCTCCCTCTATACTATACATTTGGTACTCTCTTTAATTCCCATAGATTAATGGATTAATTCCATGGACTGATAACCATCTCTATTCTGATGATTCTCAAGTCCACCCATCTTGCCCCAAACCCCCAAAGATCTCCAGTCTCACCCTTCAGACATCTCAACTGGATGTCAGTAGACCTTTGAAACTCAACATGTCCAAAACAGAACTACTCTTCTTTCACTCCAAACTCCCTTCTCCCACCCACCCTATTACTAGAGAGGACAGCACTATCCTTCCAGTTTCTCAAGCTCACACCAGAGAAGCCATCCTGGATTCTTGACTATTTCTCACTCTCCATATTCAATCTGTTGCCAAGGCTTGTTAATTTCACCTTGGCAATATCTCCCTTATGCACTCCTTTCTCTCCTCTGATACTGTCACTCTAGTGCTGGCTCTTAATATCTCCCACCTAGACTACTGCAATAGCCTGCCTCTTCCCCATTCCAGTCCATCCTCCATTTGGTCACTAAAGTGGTTTTTCTAAAACACATGTGAGCATGTCTCTCTCCCTCTGTCTGTCTCTGTCTCTCCGTCACACACACACACACACACACACACACACACACACACACGCTCATTCAGTGGTTTCTTATTGCTTCTTGAATAAAATACAAAATGTTCTAGTTGACATTTAAAACCCTTGATAGCCTAGCCCTCTCTTACTTTTTCAGTCTTATTATACCTTATTCCCCAACACGTATTCTTTAACCCAGTGATTCTGGCCTCTTTTCTGTTCCAAAAACAAAACACTTCGTCTCTCATCTCTGGGCATTTTCTCTGGTTATTCCTCATACTGAGAATGTTCCCTCTCCCTTGCTCCAGCTACTCACCTCCCTGGCTTCCTTTAAGTCCCAACTAAAATTCCATCTTTCTACAGGAAGCTTTTCCCAACCCCTCTTAGTTCCACTGCCTTCCCTCTGTTAATTATTTCTTATATATCCTGTATGTAACTTGAGTTTTGTCTGTATTTGTTCTTTGCTTATTGTCTTTCTCACTTTATTGTAAGCTCCCTAAGTGTCTTTTGTCTCTTTTTATATCTCCAGGGCTTAGCACAGTGCCTGCCACACAGTAAGCATCAAATAAATGCTTACTGACTTACTAACTGATTGAAAATCTTCAAACAGAGGCTAGATGACTATCTGTGGTATGTTTTAGAGGGAATTCTCTTAGGATTTATGTTGGACCAGGGAGCTGCCAAAGTCTCCCGCAATTCTAAATTCTATGATCATTATGTATGTGGAGAGAGAGAAAGACAGAATGAGAGCAGGCAGAAGGAGGGAGGGAAAGAAAGAGGGAGAGAGAGAGGAAGCAAGATATATAAACACGGAGGGATGGAATGAAGGAGGGAGAGAGAGAGAAAATGGGAGAAGGAAGAAAGAATAGAGAGGGAGAGGGAAAGGGAGAGGAGGAAAGAGAGAGAATGAGGGAGAGGGAGAGAGAATTGAATTGCTGAGAAGGTTTGAGACTCTGAAGAGTTTTCCATACCTTATAATGATGTGGATTCACAGATTCAACCATTTAGTATCAGAACAGAAGCAAGAGGTGAATCTTGAGGACTGGTATCTGAGTGAGGGATGTTTTGGGAGTCAGCTCATAACGGCTTACAAGTGCCAGTTCTTGGGTTTTTCAATGTGAACACTTACACCTTAGAAATTAGAAAACACTAGAGATCAGAGGTGGATTTGTTGTTTTGCTGACTGTCTGGAATTAGGGAAGTAATGGAAAAAATAATAATGAAGCATCAGTTTGAAAGTGGGTCATGAATAATTTCACTTTTAGAGAGCCAGTTGTTAAACATTTACCAGCACACACATACCACAAGGTGACTTTGTCTTGAGTACAAATGCATGACATATCAGCTTATCATGAATAATTATGAAGTATAGCATAGTCTTCCCAGGGAACCTAGGATGTGAAGAAGAGTTTCTTGACACTTGTCCAAACTAAAATTCACTGTCCACTTTGGGTTACTCATGTAGGCCAAATGATGCCATGAAAGGGAACAAAAAACACAGATCTAGAGATTATAAAGTTTTCCATAAGGAAATAAATACTTTGGGTTAACAAGTTCTGTTTTCATTTTCTCTACTAATTAAAACTGGGGGTTTTAGAAAAGAAACAAAAATAAAGATAAGAAATGGTTTCTCAAAAACTGAATCGCTTTTACCGTAACAATACCACTAAAACAAATGACTTTGAAAGCTGTAGGAGCTATGATTAATAAAATAGCAATTCATGATTCCAGCAGCTAGATAATAAAAGAGGCTATCCATAAAAGAAAGGTGATGAACTTAGGGTGTGGAAAGATACACACACATAGGTATGTGTATATGTACACACACACATGCATACATACATACATATATATATATATATATACAGTCATTGAGGGAATTAGTTTTTCTTGATTGCGTATATGTTAGAAGAAATCTTTTTCTTCTTTCTATTTTGTTTCAATGAGGTGGGAGGTAAGAGAGAGAGAAAATAGACTTCTGTTTTGTTTTGTTCCTCAGATATGAAACATTGCACATACTTTCAGATGAGGGCATTATATTATCGGTTTTGCTTTATAGAAGGAGATCTCTCATGAAATGGGAACAATCTGTAAATGCTTATATTGTAAAAAACAAAACACAAATAAAACAGTTCAGTAAAAATAGTATCTTTAAAGAAAAAGAAATAAACTACTTGTTAAAAAGACAGTGCTAAACATAGAAATCCAAATTTTTGGACCAGAACTTAAGATTAAGGAATGGACTCTTGACCAGGGATGGGAAAACATTGAATAAATACCAGAAGGAATATATTTGCATGAAGCCTTTCAGATATGATAAAGGGGAATTTAAACTAAAAATAGACAGGAGAGAAAATTTTCCACAAACATCTACCAGTAAACCACAGAGAGCAGCAGGTATAAATTAAAAAGGAGAATATCAGTGAAGAGACCTTCTAAGTCTCGAGAGATATTGAGCAGGAAGAAGGGCATTTTGTTTTTAAAAAGCATGGCACAGAGGTCTGCATGCACATAGAGTATAGATGATACATTAGGTGAACTAAAGATTTGAATGGATGTAAGTAAATTCAGTTACATAGGCATGGTATTACAGAGAATTGATGGGAAAGGACTTAATTAACATAGGGTTATGTAAAGACGTAAGAAGAGATAAAAGGAGTGGGGAAATAAGATTGAATAAGAAGAAGTGATGGTGATGTAAGAAAATCCAATAATCGTGGAACACATATGCTATATACAACAGGAGTTCCATGGGGTGCATGGAAAGATTTCAGGGACTCTGTATACTGACATGGGGAAAAATACTCAATCTTTATTTTCACCAACCTCTAACCAAACTTCAGCACTTTCTTCAATTATTTAAAAAGATTATTCTTAGAAGTCTTTAGACTTTACCAGATTGCCAAAGGTATCCACGAAGGGAGGGAAAGGGATAAAAGCTTTTCACAAATATTTGTCACTTGACCCACACAACAATCCTGCTAGCTAAAGTGCTTTTATTATACCCATTTTACAGTTGAAGAAACTAAGGCAAAAAGAGTCAAAGTGACTTTCTCAGGGTTAGACAGGTAATAAGTGTCTGAGGCTGGATTTGAACTCAGGTCTTCCTGACTCCAGGACCAGTATTCTATTCATTGAAACACACACATACACACACACACACACACACACACACACACACACACACTGGTTTAGAGTATTTAGGCAAGTACGATAGGATTATAGAGCATCAGTGGAAAACAAGAAATTAATCCCAATCCTGATGCACAAAGCCACACATTCAAGGGGGAGTTTATTGCATTAATATAACTATCACAGCTCACTTATCCAGCAACAAGTCTTGTGAACACATTCACAAATTGGAGTGAAAATGAAACAAATCCCATCTGAATTTTAGGGGTAAAAGCTCTCAAAATGTCCATCTGCTTTTCTTGACATCTCTTTTAAACGAGATCCTACAGACATCATGGTATCGAAATTAAAGTTATTTTGTAAATGTTGTGACCCAGTTTCCTCTTTAGCTCTTTATACTGTACCAGAAAGCAACTTGTAAGCAGGGAGTCAGAAGGTGAATTTGAAGCTGCTAATAAGTGAAAGTGCTATCAGAATAGGATGACAAAGTGGAAGACCTCTGAGCAAGCAGAATTCAGTCAAACATTCCCCTTTCCTCTAACTCTATCTTCCACCCCCCATCTCTTCTTTCCTTCTCCTCACATCCTCAGCTTCCTTCCTTCTTTTTCTCTCTATTACCCTCTCTTCTTTATGCCTCTCATGTCCTCATTTTTCTTTATGATCTTTTTTCCTCCTATCCCTTAAATGGCTTTATATATTTTGTAATTAAATTTGATGTTTCCTGTTTTTAGTTCTAAATTATGAACAAATGTTTTATATTTCCCTGTCTAAAAAAAACTACTCAATTCAGTTGTAAGCTGTAAGTTATTTATAAAACTAAACAAAATCATTCATCTATCATAATTCAAGTTATGCACATTTAAATTGAAGAGGCAGTTTTGTAGTTTTCTGAGAGTGCAGATTTTTGAGATGAAATGGGAAGCTCTTACTTGAAAGATACTGCATGATAGGGAAAGAATTGTGACTAACAAAGGATAGTGCCTGAGCTATTCATATGCTTTCAAAAGGTAATCAGAACTCAAGCAGTTTACTCCAAGTTCAGAAGAGTTCATTGCATCAATTGTTGGACAATGCATTATTATTTTTTTTGCCCATTTACATTCGGTTTGAATTGTCCCTAGTGCAATCTTACTTTAAAAAATATCTGAAAACATTAAGTAACTCTGGTGGCACAAGCTGCATTGAAAGAACATTAGGTTGGTTTCCAAATGCCAGGAGAGGATGCTAAGGATCAAGGCCTTCCAAGGAAATCACTGCCATACTTACCAGACAGAACTAGAATTTCAGAACTATCTAACTGAGGTTCAAATCAGAGATTTTCAATATTCTTCCCAAATCAAGTCTGTATATGAGATGAACAGCACAGGTGAAAATATCACAGATGTTTGCTTTTGGAATGGGAAAAGACAGCAGAGATTGACCATGTCTTCTTGTTAATTACAAACTTGGCTGAAATTCAGAAAGTTTTCTTTGGAAACTGTGATAAGTAGGAAAACACACATACTACAACTACAGACAAACCAAAAATATAGTCAAAGGCTACTGGTGTCAATTTACCAAGAAATGACAGCACCATCCTTGAAACGAGCCTTCCACGGGAGGCAACAATTGTAAATGTGGGACATGGCAGAATTTACCACACACGAGCTCACTCCTGCTACCAGCCTCCACATGTGTGGAATCAATTAGGAGCTTATTTAGGAACAATGGAGAGTTTTTACACATTGAGGAGGACATTTGAGTTCAATCTAAGCCTCAAGAAAGGAAGGAAGGAGGAATATGGATGTCTCTTCATTGCCTGGTTTCTTTTCTCCAGTCTTCTTGGTCTCATTGAGCCAATCCTCTTAGTTATTTCTTTCTTCATAATATGCCTTCAACAAACTCTTTTTAAACACATAAAACCTGGTTATGCCACACTGGGACTACTTGTATAATCTTGCATAAATCTCTTTACCTTTTTAGGCTGACTAGGGATCTTAGATTCCTTCAAGTTCTTAGGCCCCATGATCCTATGAACCTCCAAACTGGGGCCAGAGTGAAAGTCCATCTGTCATGTTTTGATTTTTTCCCCTGAGATTGGTAACAACAAATAAAATGAAAGAGGGCATATCCATTACCCCAAGAACCCTTCTACCCTGAAGGGAAATTTTTCCTTAATAGTTTTTGATGGTTTTTATGACCACTCCATTCCTCATATTGGCACAAATGGCCCTTGGTCTTGAGAACTATGCCAAGGAAACACAAATGCCCTCAACATTTACCAAGTTGGAAAGGTTTCAGTAGTCAGGTCTTGGTGAGAGAATTCATTTGCTTTCCAAGGACCAGTCTAATGAAGAAAAAAGATTATCACAATATGTTGGTCACAAGGTAATGATTTCTTTGGACACAGCAATCCATCAAAGAAAGAAAAATACAAAATGCCCATGGACCTACATGGACACCTTTTACTTCTACAAAGATGGTGGGAAGGGGGAAGTGGATGTGAAGAATCAGTTGTTAAACTCTATATAGGAAATTCTTATCTAATGACTTCCCATTAAATATATAATTAGAGGAATTAGTCATATCAAAATTATCATTCCTTTCATAAATAGAATTTTTAAAAAAATAAGGAAAGTGAAAATGCATAGAAGGATGTCTCATAGATTTTTCTTTTAAAAGAGAGATGACAGTTTCATCTTATACAAAAAGGTAGTAAGAAACCATTTCATGAGATCATTTAATCTTTTCTGGAAGAGCTCAAGAGGCACATATATAAAATGATTATAACTATGTAGTTCATGCCCCAATTCCTGCTGCAGAGGAGGAAGTGAAATTCTACAGAGGATTTGCCAAGATCATCCAATCCAATTCACTATATGCACTGATTCAGTGATTTCAATATGAGGGGAGCCCATGAGAGATGAGTGACAAAGATATATTGGAATATAGGATTTAGGATTAAGAAATGAAAGAGACCAGAATTTTGTAGGTCTGTGATGTCATTCATACTCAAATAGAAATGGGGCCACCAAACTATGCCTAATGATTTCTGCTGACTGCATAATGACTTAGAAAACCACGTTAGCATTACCTATGTTCTGTTGTATTTATATATATATATATACACATATATATGTATATACACATATATACATATATATACACACATATATATACACATTCACACACACTCAAATATATGTACAGATCTATATACACATATGCATACATATAGACATACCATATAAACATTTCCCCAAAGCATTTTAATCAAAGTCAGTGGTGTGGGGGCCATTGCTTCTATATTTAATGAATTTGTCTTCAAGGAAAGAGCAAAGGTGACAAAGGACAAAAATGATAAGTGCTTGAGGGGCTCTAAAAAGAGTGAAATGCTAATGTACCATTAATGGAGTTAAGTTGATTCAATTTTTATGGAAAACAATTTAGAGTTATACTGAAACATTATATCAAATCAATTTCAAATTATACAACAATTGGAAACATACCTGACACAGTCAATTACCAACCCAGCAATACTATTACAGGGATAAACCTTAAAATGGGGTCTGGGGTGGGGGTGGAGAGAGAGAGAGAGAGAGAGAGAGAGAGAGAGAGAGAGAGAGAGAGAGAGAGAGAGAGAGAGAGAGAGAAAGAGAGAGAGAGAGAGAGAGAGAGAGAGAGAGAGAGAGAGAGAGAGAGAGAGAGAGAGAGAGAGAGAGAGAAAGAAAGAAAGTAATGTCCTTGGTAGGGGTAAAGAATTGATAGAAAAGTGAATATTGACTGGAAATAACTGAGTGAAGGAGATTTATAAATGAAAATGAGAGGGAAATCTTGAGAAAATATACCAAGTGTTGTAGAGTCAAGCAAGTAGACCTAGAAGAATAATTCACACGACCACAGTAACAGGAAAAGAAAATGATGTTCAAAGACTTTAGAACCCTAATCAATACTTTGACCAAAGATGAATTTAGAGAACTAACAGTAAAAGTGGTAGACTACAAGTGCAGGATGAGGCATATACATTAGGACACAGATAATTTTTTTCTTGTTCTGACTATTTGTAGTGAGCTTGTACTCTTTGTAGTGAGTTTATAATTTATACTTGCCTAATTGTCCTTATTAGTTATAAGGGAAAATTATATTAGAGGGGGCTGTAATCTGGAAGTGACTGTGAAAATTTAAAGGCATGTCAAAAAACTATAAGAATTTTAAAAACAGAAATTAAAGAAACAAAAATGACAAACATGGCAATCAATGAGAAACATCAAAAAATGAAAATGATTATAAAACACCTGACTATCAATGTGAAAATAATCTGTGAATCAACTATTTAGCATAAATCGACTATGAGTTAGAAAAAAGGAAAAAATCTGCACAAACTAAAAGATAGAAATAAGAAGACCTTGTGTATAACTGCAATAGCTGAATCCTAAATAATCTACTGACACTGAAAAACTGGAGATGTTTAAGGGAAAAATGACATTGATCATAACTATTTCTAGCAAAGTTTAATCAATACAACTAACTCACCACAAGGAGATCAAAAGAGCCTGGAAACTGGAACTGTTTTTGAACAGCAAAGAACTTATCTTCTTTCAAAGAAGATAGACATAGTAGCTAGGACCACTGCTCAATTTACAATATAAATTCATTTTTCAAAATGTTATGCCGGAGAATACTGAAAATCAGGATAACTGTACAAAATAATGAATATTCATGAAGAGTAAACAAGTCTGTAGAAAATATTATTTAAGACTCAACTAAGTCAAGAAGATTTACTGGTGAAATTATGAAAACACATAGAAAAACACGAAATGCATATGTAGTCCATTTTTGACTATTTGTATATAATACAGACAGCATTTCTATAACCGCTATTCACATATTCCTCTAACTTCAACTTAAGTGAAAATGGAACTGAAAAATGGTAAATTTAGGAAGCCCAGCTAAACCAAATGCCATACACAAACTTTGGAAGAATAGAAGGATCAGTTTTCAAAATATTTCAAAATGGAAGAGATGTTAAGTACTTGAGATCATTCTATTAGATCATTAATTCTTTATAAGTGGATTAACAAAAAAAAAAGAAAATCAACAAGAGGATATCAGTATGCTTTTCTTCTCTGTACCAAAGCTTTGTGAAAGTGATTTACATCCATATTAATGATGAAAATATGAGAAAGAAATAAGGCAACTTTTTATAAATTATATTGCTCAGTAGACCACATTTGTACAGTCAATTAACTATGTGAAAAGTATACAGAATGGAGAATCCCACTTCAAAATGTTGAGTATAAAAATTTTAAATTAGGATAGTAAAAATAATATTTAAAGATTCTCTTCCGACAAGATATTTCTTGGACATGTAAAAAAAATCACACATCTTTCTTTGAAAAAGGGGACTGTGAAAAGTTTTTATCAAACATCTTGTGATTATATATATCAAAAAAAAAAAACCATAAACATGGAAAAATGTGCTTGTCACCTGCATGAACCCAAACGAAAAAAAATACCCTTGAATTGGTGAAATCCTCCAGTTCTGTAAAAGTGACGTTGTATTGACTGCCAGGATAATACAGGGCCTCCTTTTTAGAGCCATGATGAGTCAAAAGAACTCCACTGACCAATCCATTTAGGGAAAGCAAAATGAAATTTAAAATACTTATTGCCCAGAAAACAGCATGCAGTTAGAAGAGCAGTCCACTGAGTAAGTAATAGTTAGCACATACGCAGAGAAGG